>OX422214.1:574272868-576672868 GCA_949130495.1 Sambucus nigra | reverse complement strand
TTATCCGGAGTCAAGCGTGCCCTCAGAATTGTCATCCAAAATACTTTATAACATCCTCTAATTTTCGACATAAAAAATGCGACACAACAATAATTTGAATAATTAAATCTAAATTCGTCAGATTTAAATAATTCATCCAATTCAAATAAACTCTCCAAATTATAAATGTAAAATTCTCTAATTTAAATGAATTTTATTTCTCACCAAAAAATAATTAAATTCTCAGTCCTCAAAATTACGGGGTCTTACATACTTCCCCCTTACAAAGGAATTTCGTCCTCGAAATTAAGTTAAGCCTAGTACTCCAAATCTCGACTAGCTCCCAAGTCACCCACCCTTGAGATCACTACACCCATCTCTCCCAATTGTAATCGCGAATTATTTTGAAATTAAATTAGTTAAACACGTTGCCCATACACCCTGTATCCGTGCTCAACTGCACAAATAATACCTGGCTTCTTTCAGCCTGAAATCGTAATATGACTTTCGTCTCGCAGTCATAATCACATACATGTAAAATAACCGAGGTACCCAACCCATGTACTAATGAACAAGCATCTCCCCTCTTCCAACGTTGAGCTAAGTTTTATGCGTGGGACATCTCGCAAAGCGAAATCCAAATAAGGAATCCCCCGATACACAACTACCTAACATTATCGATCGTTGAGATCCGTTAGGCCCTCAGTCTATAGCATGTACACCCAAACACCCATCTCTTGAAATAAAAGTATACACATACACACTTATGCCACAAAAGACAACATACAATACCGCACCCTTACTATCACTAGTTTCCTTGAATGAAAAGAATCCCGAGTTGTATCACCCTACTCGAAAATAAGCCTATCCACCCCTCACTCTCATCAGTAACTGTCCCCACACATGGGTTCAAACATAACAATATAATCACATATTCATATCAGTCTATTTTTCCACACATAATAACATATATACACACATACATATGTTAAACCCTCTTTCAGACGACACCTAGCAAAAAATCTTAGGCTGAAACAGTGAACACAAAATCTTGCTATAACTACCCCTATAGCCTAAACCATCGCTAACCAGCCAAAACTCAGCAGGTAGTCTACTCAATTCTCATAACTCTCCAAAGAAGTAAACTAATAATTAATGCAGCAATTATTGGTTTACACCCGTTCTCTCATAGGCGACACCAAAAGTTCCGCTACCCCACGGTAACTAATCATACATATCCATCATAAATCTACTACTATCAACGCACCCACTATATTCGACTCACTCGCATATTTCAGTGCTAATAATCAAATGTTGTGACTCACCCATGTCACTAGAAATGTACCCTATACTCATTCGGATAAAGCAAAAATGTTATCTCCAATTTCCATCTAGCTTGCCTGGTTAATAGTTCCTGAGCATAACTCTCACACCGAAACTGACCCATGATCTGTCACATTGGTGTATATATTTCCAGGATCTCATCCTGTAGTTTCCCCTTGTTTTGTTTTGGGCAATTCTTCCTCCAGTGGTCCCTCTCTCCACAACCGTACTAATTGCCAGAGAAAACTCTCGTGCTTCTGTCCCTAAACCTACGAACCTCCTCCACCATTCTCTCAGCCTCGATGACCCTGAGGAATGAATGTGCTTATGTTGATATTGAAGACGTTTCTAGTCCTACCTGAACTTACCACTCTCGAGTTTATAAATTTTGAACTTAAAACTCTTAGTCCTATCCTTCTTCCAGAAGTCTCGCTTCTGTTGCTGTTGTGCCCCACTGGCACAATTCTTGTCTGTCTCCCAACCAGACTGTTTTCCCTTTCCTGTTGCGGAAATTTCAATACAGGTGGTCATACTTTCCACATATAGGACACCTTATTATTCCCTCGCCT
Organism: Sambucus nigra; assembly: GCA_949130495.1. Taxonomy (NCBI): domain Eukaryota; kingdom Viridiplantae; phylum Streptophyta; class Magnoliopsida; order Dipsacales; family Adoxaceae; genus Sambucus; species Sambucus nigra. The sequence goes on along the minus strand of OX422214.1, from coordinate 576,670,997 downwards.
ATCTCTGGCCCCATTGGCCATGTTGGTGTGTCCTTCTCTCGGACCTAGTAACCTTGACCCTCATAATTACCCCTCCCATTATCCCTTTAGGCTCCGCTGTCCCTTGGGAACTCGTCATTGGCCTTTATGGCCCTGACTAAATCCACCGTAACTTGGTAGGAATTTAATTATTTTAAAACATCTAAATGGGTATACCCTTCCGTCGTGCTTCACTAGCACTATTAATTATAATTTCGTTCTTAGGTTAAATTCCCCAACCCTATTGGCTCCTTTATCTTAGAAGCGTTGATGTAAGCTTACAAACAAAAGATATTGATAACCTCGACACTAGTCATCCTAATCAGATTTCCCATCCGTTCTTGTGTATTCTCCCACGGGTCCTTTACCCACTTGCGGTTTCCTTATCATTCTTCGTATCCCCTTTGTCTGTTACAAAGTTCGCTAAATAAATTATTATCTCTCTCACGATCGGTCACTATCTTACCCACTTAATAAACTCTAAAATTCCACTCCCATCCCTGTCTGAATAGCAGATGGACAATCTTACGGTTACACCGTACCCAAATTTCTCATTTGATTACATATATTCTTCTTCATACATGGTGATTGACTCTCGTCATCCAACGCTGCTCCTATGAGCTAAAATTTATCCATAATTTAATTATGGTGCCACGCCACTCTATCCCACATAATTGCCTTTATATTACCTCCATACATTGGTCCATCACACTTCCTTTCTTTTCGGGACTCTTTCGGGTGACTCCTCGAAATAATACTCCCCAACTCTCTCCCTGTCGACAATACTGGGTGAGTCCAAAGTTGTATCATCGTTCTCTACAACAATGCTTGGGGAAACTACTGTCCCAAAGTGATTATCCTATTCATCAACTGCCCAGAATTTAATTATGGTAACCTCTATCACGGTCATCGTTCCTCGAATACTCTACGTTTTTTGCCTCTCCTCTCCTCCTGCAGGACTTCTAACGGCCCTCACTGGTCGCCCGATATCGTTTGATGTACCATAACCAACTGAACTCGTATATGAATCATATCAACTATACTTAATATCAGGAGAACATAAGTCGCATACGTAGAGGAATACAACAATCCTATCATAAGGCTCTATATCAAAGAACGCTAAGCTGAAACGTGAAAAGCCGCACTGATCCTAAGGACACTAGAACCTGATGCCCTGATACCATCTGTGACACACTGCCTAATAAAATACCGGGTGATCAATTGTATACCAAATTAAATAGAAATCTCATCTGGTTTATTATTAGCATCACTGTCGAAAACTTTTTAAAACATTTCTAACTACCTAGTATTCAAAAAGTTGGTGTTAAATTTTATCTTTTTAATTAAACAAACCCAACAGGCAAAAATATAAACTAAACGAATCACACCATCTGGAACTGAACAAACTGAATAATTAATAAAAACTTGTTGAATAAACTATCGGCTAAAATTCCAAACCAAATAAATATCCAACAATAATAAAATAATTCGAACTCTGAATCTGAAAATAATTGGGCAACATGCCCTACATGAATAGTGACTGAGAATAAATCCCTAATCTAGGAACTAATGAATGAAGCGTCTAATACAAACTCCTACTAGCATCCACATATGCCGCAGCTGCGTGTCCCAGGAATAGGCATCAAGTCTGGCGTCCATGTAGCTGGACACCTAAAAGGTTCTGAAAATATTGTTATAGCAAAAGTTAGAAACCAAAACATTTAGAAAATATTTAGCAAGAGAATTAAAATGCATGAATGCTATTTATATTTAGGTTAGTGTCGCACTCATTTGAGAAACTAATCACCCCTCATCTGGAGTGTATACCTCATGTTTTATACTTAACCCACCTACTTATACTACCCAAGCTAACTAGGCTATAGTAATTAACTGAACTTATTTACATGTTTAAGTTCCCCTACTGCCCATACATTACATTATTTATTAACACCTCTCATATGTTAATTACTTCCCGTGTAAACTTTCACATATGCTTTCTATCCATATTTATCATTAAGTCTCGCTACTTAATTTATTCCTTGGATGTTCACCTCTCACATTTAAATCTTTATAACTAAGCTTCTGTACTTAATTTACTTTTTAAATGTATGCACGTCATCTATCTATCTACTATTCCACGTAAGTAGATTATTCATACGGTATATACTTCACACACAACACATACTATAAGTGTATAATTCACTATAAAGTCCTAATATCACACATTAAAGACTTATTGGTTTGGACTGTTCCATCGACCCCAATTCATCCTATCATTTACATTGGTCTGGACAGCCATTGACCCCAATGTAAATGATATATATAAAATTATATTGGTCTGGACAGCCATCGACCCCAATAAAAATAGTATGCTTTAGGCATTCACACCGCCTAACTATGTGATATAGTAGGCATTCACTCCACGTACAGGTTTACATTGGTCCAGATAGCTATCGACCCTAATGAAAAAATTATACATATACATATATTGGTCTGGATAGCCATCGACCCCAATATAGTTAGTATACTTTAGGTATTCTCACCGCCTAGGTATTACTACAGAGTACATATATATATACACACACACTACACAATCACCACATATATAGATTTAATTTAAATCCGGCTAATCCTTGCTCAAATCCCGTAGCACCAGCCCAAAATATCCAAGTCTATATCTCGACTTATAATTTAATTAATCACACATGAATTAAATTATCATCTAAGTAGTGTCACCCAATTATATTACCCCGACTTACTCATTCGGTCCGTATCTTTACCTGTTAGGATTTATTACATCAAGTCTCACTATTAAGGTTAACACCTATCATTAAATTTAATATTCAATAATTTATTATACATCTCTATAATAAATTAAACCGGCTACTCTGTGCCTAATACCCATCGCACTATCCCTTAATATCCAAGTCAAATTTCTCGACTCTTAATATAATTAATTTCTCACATTAAGTAATTTATTCAAGTAGTGGCACTCAACTACAATTCCCGGACGTATTCACTCGACCCATAATTTAGCCCTTTAGAATTTGTTTCACCAATGTTAATAAGTTTGACACTCTTATTAAATTAAATATTCCTTAATAGTCATCCCATAAGATCTCTAAGTATTAGGTTCCATTTAATTTCTATCAATTATATTCCACCTTAAGATACCAGCCCGTATGCTAAATTCATCCGAAATTCCCATTCGATACGTTCATATATTTTCGAGTGTTGTTGATTATAAATACTCCTAAATTCATACCCTGGATTCATCCCTATCTAATCCAAGGGTAAAAATGTTCCTTAATATTTTTCCAAAGTCCTTCACTCATCTACAGACATCTTCAAATAACCTGAATTTATTTCTTTCTAAAGATCTCGGTCTCATGCACCCTTTCGTTAAGAAATCATAACCAATAAAAAAAATCAAAAAAATACGAGATCGACGCCCACACAACCGTGACAAAAAGATCTACAATATCATGTTTTGCAATAACTGAAGGAGTCGATCGATCGATCGATAAACTAGATATCCATCTTCGTTCCCGATTCCGTTACCACCATTTTTAAAACCTGAAGCTTTTTAACTCACTTCCGAACATTTACCCAATCACAATCAACATTCAGTTCATGAAATAGTAGGTTCTAATCACCCTAGAAACTTTTAATCATCAATAAATTTACATAAATCTAATGTTTACCAAATTGGGTATTTTCTGAGTTTTATTCCACCGATTTGAATTCATCATTCTGATTCGAAATTAGTCATCAATACTTACTAATTTTCACCCGACAATCTGATTTCAATAATCCCACATAATAGCCTCATGTTAATTGAGTAATTAATCTACACATACTACTCTAATTCGAAAGATCCATTTTAATTGTCAACACACACCCAAAAACGGATTTGATTTTACACATCACCATAATATGAATTGGTTATCACATAATTACAATTACAGTAAATTAACCACTTACCTTAATAATCGTAGAGTCTAATTCCTTTGGTGTTGATGATAATTCCACAAAGAACACCCTCAATTGCTCCTTAATTTGTCTCCGAAAGACTCACAATTGATCCCCAATTACTCCCTCTGCCTTGCTCTCAATTTTTAGGTTTAGAGTTATGTTCACTGTCGTTCCATACACTTATAATTAGGTTTATAAATCCTAATCCCGTTTTTAGGCTTATGGGCCAAGTCCAAATGACCTGAACACCCCCATGTAGGTTCGGTTATGCCTAAAAATGTCCCGAGACCCGATTACTACCCCCGGGTACTCTTTTCTGACTATCTCGACCTATCCGGAGTCAAGCGAGCACTCAGAATTGTCATCCGAAATACTTTATAACATCCTCTAATTTTCAACCTCAAAAATGCGACACAACAATAATCCGAATAATTAAAAATAAATTCGTCAGATTTAAATAATTTATCCAATTCATATAAACACTCCAAATTATAAATTTAAAATTCTCCAATTTAAATGAATTTTATTTCTCCCAAAAAATAATTAAATTCTCAGTCCTCAAAATTACGAGGTGTTACATAGAATCTATGTACTCATTGGTAATTGGTACTAAACTTGGGCAAAAGCCTAAGTGTATCAATAGAACTAATGAAACAAAGAAGCCATTCACATCCAGAGATTGACAAGATAAGTTAATAAATTGCATTTTATTTATATGAATAATGATTACATGCAAATATTATTTTATAATTGAAATACAGGACAATTACAAGAACGCTAGTGAAATATTCTACAAAGTCCAGTAGGTCGGCTTCCAACCATCAGCCAAGCATCAGACTAGGCTCCAGATCATAACATGGTCGGCACACTGGCCAATCATCATTCAAGAATTACTTTCTTTATCGAAGATCAAAATTCATATTCAGGAGTTATTTTTGCTATTAAAGAATCAAGAGTCACATTCAGTATGAACATCACTCGAATCTCCACTATTGTTGTTCCAACCAACCCTGAAGAAGAAGTTGTACTTATATGTAAATGTTTCAGAGTCCACTACTAGCTTAACACTAATCAGATTGAAGAATGGGGTTCAAAAGCTAGCATGTTACACCAGCGAAGCATTCAGAGGAGCATAAATCAAAAAAATTAAATATGTACAGTCAACACTCAGTTGGTCGGCTCAAAAGACAGTTGGTCAGCTAACCAGCCAACCAACCCACCTAAAGATTATGATAAGCCAAGAGATGCAAACTATGATAAATTTCAATGCTGCATCCAAATACCCAGGAGTAATACATAACACAAGTTTGCTCGTCGAGCAGAATTCCTCAAAAGAAAGATTAGTACCAATGCATCCATCGACCAACCTAAGTCATACGTTGTTGAACAAATTAAGAAGGTAGATAATATTATTCATTATGTACGAGCATCGAGAAACTTTTCAGAATAAATACTCTATCCTCTCAGTAAATCATCAAGCATGGAGCATTGGGGGCTTCTGTTGACGCCAAAAATTCACTCGTCTACATAGACAACTAAGAAAGGAACACCTATCATCCTACGTGAAAATATTCACACTTGCTCGGTATAGAAGACACTTGGTCGGCCCCCGAGGAGAGTTAGTCGGCACCTGAGGATAGTTAGTCGACGTATCACCCGACCAACATAAAAAAGACCAACCATTCAGAAGATCAAAAGCCACTGGTGTGGAGTAGCCAACAGTCATTGTACCCGAGAAGACCAATAGTTATATTCATCTATAAATGTCTGAATATATAAAGACATTCTATCTCTTAGAATTGCATCACTATAAATACAGTACCTCCCTTATATCTATATACAATGAATATAATTGTTGGTCTTCTAGGGTACAATGACTATTGGCTACTCCACACCAATGGATTTTGATCTTCTGGATGGTTGGTCTTCTTTATGTTGGTCAGGCGGTACACCGACTACCTATCCTCAGGTGCTGACTAACTCTCCTCGGGGGTCGACCAAGTGTCTTTTATACCGAGCAAGTGTGAATATTGCTACGTAGGATGATAGATGTCCCTTTCTTAATGGTCCATGTAGACGAGTGAATTTTTAGCTCAACATAAATAAGTAATGTTACCCTTGGGTTGACCTTTTCTAACATCCTTAACAATGGTTAACACTCTTAAACACACATGGTATGGGCTTTAATAACGCAAGTAAGAGACATTAGTTAGGTTAGGTTAGTTATAAAAGCTGCGATTATTGTTAAATAGGTTAGGTTAGGTTAGTTTGGGTTGAAGAGCTACGATTATTGATAAATTAGTTAGGTTAGTTATAAAAGCTTTCTTGAATTTTTCATTTAGTAAGAGACATTCTCAAACCTTTCAAACGCCTCTCGGTATAGTATGCAGTCATACCTACAAGAATGAATTGATTTATACTTCATTCCCATACCTTTCAAACTGTTCTTCATATAGGATAACTATTTGGAATCATATTCTGCTTGGGTATCAAGCCCTTCACCCAATTCAAAATTCTCGTATGCTATTTCCAGACAAACCATATTGGGCTTTCAAACTATGCAAACCAACCATGGCATGCGAAGTTCTTTGATATTTTCCATAACCAAGGTACAATAATTGGGTCGCCTTAAATTTTAAACTTTAATAGTCATCACCAAGGTTCATCCCAATACTTTCATGAGCACCCGAACCTTTTACATTGTCTGACCTCATTATCTTCTACTTCATGAACTCCATAAGCATCATCAACTAAATCCTCTACCATATTATGATCTACATTATCCTCCTGACCTTGTACATCTATCCTACTTATGATTATTATGAAGGTTTCTCGGGGACAAAGGGAACATGCATGTCCCTATGAAAAACCCACGATCGATGATTATCTTGCATGCCCCATCTAAGCAGATGTAGTTCAACTGTTTTCCACTCAAACACCTTATCATTCCTACAATGTGCACACGAACACGGGAACTTTTCATCATTAAGACATCTCTTTATGAATTTTACAAACTCATCAGAACCTCTACGATACTCATCCCCTAGTCTATTCATCTCACCCTCCACTCTTCGTATAGAGGATATCCCATCACAGATACTATGAATAATCACTTATTGTGGGAAAAAATCCATATATTCATGGATACAAAAGTCTGAAAAATTCAAGAACCCCAGGTTAGATACTACAATACCTAAGTTAGATGCTACAATACCTATAAGTCCCTAATCAAAGGTGCCAAATAAATCCAATAACTCATGTTCGGTTTAAATATTTTAAATTTTGAATTAAGTAGTGCATTTGAACAAAAGATTAAAATAAGTTTAAGTAGCGGTAAATCCCAATTCGAACAATATAGTGTTTAGTTTTAGTACCCCTCAAAATCATCAATTTCAATATTTTACATACCCAATTTCACTATTTCACAATTTCATCAATTTCACTATTTTACATACCCAATTTCACTATTTCACAGACCCAATTTCACATACCTACTTTCACATGCCCAGATTCACTATTATAATGTGTATATACATAATTTCACATACCAAATTTCACTATTCTAGTGCTTATATACTGAATTTCATATACCTAACCCAATTTCAAATAGCAAAATTTCACACCCCCAAATTTAACATACTCAATTTCAAATACCTAACTTCACATACCCAATTTTAGCAAACACAAAAAACCGAACACACACACACACACATATATATATATATATCCTCACACATACACATGCATAGAGAAATCATGAAATCAGGGAGGGGGAGAGGGAGCATTACCTCGCACTGTATGGGTGATTGTGGTAGGTCATGGGAGAGAGAGAGAGAGAGAGACGCGATGGGAGAGAGAGGAGAACGGCGCTATAAGAGAGAAAAAGGTTTGTGTGTCGAGAAGGCTAAGGAAAAAAGGGTTGATGGGGTATTAACATCGCACTAGTCGTCGTGGTCTTTGATCCTGACACGACCGTGCCAACAAAGACGTGTTGCCACGATCTTTGATCTTGACATGATCATGATAACTCGTTGTCAAGATCATGTCAGGATTAAAGACCATGACAAGACCTCCATGTTTTGTTGTCATGGTTTTTAACCGTGACAGGTGCTTGTGGGTGGAAGATGACAAAAACCTTTTTAGGTGTAGTGTATCTTGGACTCATGGACTTTTGTAATGCGTGGGGTCGATTTGGTGAGCACAGTACCGAGAGCTAAAGGGAACTTTTATCTCCTTACTGTCACGATTTATTATTTTTCAAAGTGGGTAGAGCCAGTGGCCATGGTAATTATCCTAGAAAAGAAATGTTTTAGATTCATTTAAAGAAATATCATTTGCCAATATGGACTCCTAACCACTCTGATATCGAAGAACGAAAAGCGACTCAAGAATAAGTCCTTAGCTACCTACTGTGGTAGGGCCAGCATAAAGTAATTCTTCTCAGAACCAGGACGATTTCAAGAAAATGGGCAAACCTAAGTGACAAATCGAAAGATACTGGATGGGATAAAGAAAAAGTTTAAAGATGTTAATAGAAGGCGGGTTACTGAGATGCACAGTGTCCTATGGGCATATTTTACCACTGAAAGGAAGCCAACAGGAAAGACACCTTTTTATGATAGCGTATGGGTCAAAGGCAGTCATCCCAACTAAAATTGGGTTGCCGAGTCACAGAGTCCAGGCGTACGACCTTGAGCTAAATTTGGAAGAAATAAGACTTTATTTGGACCTCACTGAAGAACGTTGAAAGATGCGATTATAAATAAATCAGCCTACTAGCAGATGGCCACAAACTTCTACAACAAGAGGGTCAAGGATCGTTCGATTACAATTAGCGATATCGTACTTAAAAAGGTCATATAAAAAGCTAAAAAAACTCCACTCGAATTTCCATGGACTATACAAAATCACAGAAGAAGTAGTCCCAGACACCTATCGTGTTTGGAAAATTTAGGAGGGGAGCCATTCACCAACCTATGGAATGTTAATCAACTGAAAAAAAATATTATCATTGAATATACTATGTAATAACTTGAGATAAATTCCATCAAATGTAATTGAATATTGTTGCGAGAAATATGAATGAAAAAAATCATTATCTCATATTGTGCAATATTATTTTTGGCTATCGTATACTCATAAAATCTCTCTCTCGATGATATGAGAACACTTAGAGTCTCATCTCTTAGGCGTGTCTCAAAATAAACCCTGAGAGGTGGGAAACTTAACATCATGATTTTACGATGTCTCAACATCATTATTTAACATCATTATTGTTATAGTGAATCTTAACATCATTATTTTTTGTGAAAGAAAAATTAAATCTCTCTCTCAGCGATATGAGAATGCTTAGAGTCTCGTCTCCTAAGTATGTCTCAATATAATCCCTGATATGTGGGAAAATTAGGCATCATTATTTTACGATGACATTTAAGATCATTATTTTATGGTGAAAGAAAGATGAAATCTCTCTCTCAACAGTATGAGAATTTTGGAGTCTTATCTCCTAGGCAGGAGGTGGGAAACTCAACATCATTATTTTATGATTACACTTAACATCATTATTTTATGGTGAAAGAAAGAATAAATATATCTCTCGACGGTGTGAGAACAGTTTGAGTCTCGTCTCCAAGGCATGTCTCAATGAAAACTCTAAGAGGTGGGAAACTTAACATCATTTTGTTATGGTGAAACTTAACATCATTATTTTATGTTGAAAATAAAATAAAATCTCTCTTGTTGGTGTGAGAACACTTTGAGTCTTGTCTCCTAGGTATGTCTCAATGAAAACCCCGAGAAGGGGGAAAACTTAACATCATTATTCTATGGTGAAAATGAAACATCATTGTTGTATGGTGAATAAAAAAGAAAAAATTACACAAGCATGTATACATGATGACGAAAATAAAGCAAAGTATAGAAAAAAAATCATTCCCAGATCATCAATAGAGAAAAACACTCCAAATAAAGGGGCATAAAGTAATACTATTAAAATATCAAAATGTGGGACGAGATTAAAGTTTACAAAAAGTGGTAGGCATCAGAGACCACAAACAGTCGCCTAAAAATCATATTAAAGTCTACACAAGTTAGGTCTCGACCAACAATTGTAACATCAAGGATGGTCGACTCCTCTTGAACATTGGTTGCGTCTTGATCACTAGCCTAATTCTCATCCTCAATAATTTTAGTCCTCTCATCTCCTCTAGCATCATCCTTAAGAGTCCCTTCACTAGCGCCCTTAGTATGAATCTCCTCAAGAGCATCAATGGTTTCTAAATCAGAAAAACAAAGGGAGTTGAGTGTCTCGACCACTTCGGGGTACTTCGTGGCGAGGTCAGAAAATTGATTGACCACTCGTACGTAAGTTTCCATGGACCCCTTATCCGAGTATTGGATAGTGTAGTTTTAGAACTCCTCAGACTCATTGAATGTTTCCATGACCGCCTCATAACTGGTCCTCAGAGTCTCCTTCTCGTACTCCTTTTTGTCCTGCAGCTACAATGTTTCCTTATGGTTTTCCTTAAAAGTGATAAGGCGATTCAGTATCGATCTCCGCGCTTAAGCATATCTTCTTTATGGGAGGCCTTTTATTCGTCCATCTTTTCTTGCATATCAGCTAGTTCCTTTTTAACTTGCTATACCAGTTTGATCTTTGGCTCGAACTCCACCACCCACTAATGAAGGTGCTGAAGAATAATGATAGACTACAACAAGGCATACACGAGAAACAAAAGTTAGTATGCGGTGAGAAAACACTTCATAAAAAATACGAAGTACAATTATTACCTGAGTGACCCTATATAAAGAAAAGTACGACACCCTGGTGCTGTCTGCTCAATGCCTTAAAGAAGCGGTTGTTGTATGGAGGTATCACTAACGAGATAAAATTTTTGGCTTTTGTTTCTATCCCAAGAATAGACTCAGGATTTGAGCTAAGCGAGAAACACAGTAGCTGACACGTTATCAGATATTAGGACACTGGAAGAAGAGGCTCATCTCGAAGGTTTATTTTTCTTCTGCTGTTGAGAGACGGCCCCACCCAATGACCTCTTTCCTTTTTCAATATCCCTCTACTGAATTTGGTCCAGTAATTTTGGCCTTTTTCTTAGCGTATGTCGGTTGGGTAGTCTTACCCTTCAATTTAACTAAAATATTGCCAGTGTAGGAGCTGCCGTCTCTCAAATATGATCGGGTGCATTCTCTGGACGATCTACAGAATGAAAAAGATTAACTGTCAGTATCAGCTCATAAATTAAGAGACAATAAAAGTTAGAAAAACCTCAAACAATAAGGAATCTTACAAAAAGACCCCAATGGGGCTGACCCCATTCCTAGGGGTGGGCGCGGTCCGGTTCGGTCCGGTTTTTGGTCATTTTAGGTGCCGGACCGAATTATTCGGTCCTATATTTGAGAAGACCGAATTCGGACCGATTTAATCGGTTTAGCCTATTTAATCGGTCTAGGTTATTTTCGGTCCGGTTCGGTTAATAATCGGTCCACTTTACATTCATTTACTTCTTTTTTTTTTCAATAAAAACTTGTTAATTTTTTCCCAATCCTCAAAATAACAAACTGTAATAAGTTCTTAACAATTTAAAGATTTCTTAACAATTTAAATCTTAACAATTTAACAAACTGTAAAATACACAAATAACAAACTACAGTAAGTTTCTAACAATTTCTTACCAATTTAACAATTTCTTAACAATTAAATCACTGTCAAAATGGGTATGTCGATTCAATGAACAATCACTGCCACGATCGTGAACAACCATAACAACCCACAACAACCATCTCCGGCCAGAACAAATACCGTCAACCACCATAGCAACACAAACGCAACACCACGAAAGGAACAGAGGAAAAAGGAACAAGTTCATGCCCAAAATGACCAAAAACGACCAAAAACCACTGTATGTACCAGAGAGGAGAGTGGAGATCGAACGTACCATGGCCACTGTATGTACCGGAGAGGAGAGTGGGGTTGGAGATCCATCGTACTGTGGCGTTGGAGATCCATCGGACCGGAGATCAGTAGGAGATCGACCGGAGAGATCGACCTTATGGGTGGGAGATCAGTTGTCCATCGACCGTGGTCCGTGGGGTTGGAGGTCTCAATGGTGTTAGTTCATAGCACCAGGCCACCAGATTGTTTCTTTGTTGGAGAGAAAGAGAATGAGAAAAAAGTGAGGAGGAGAAGGAGAGAGCGGCCGTGTGTTTTTTATTATATGGTGCAAGTGTTGTGTGTCTTTAGTTAGGGTTTACTTATATGATATATTTATATAAAATAAAATTAATATATATTATATAATATTAAATTAAACGGTCCGGTCCGGTCCTAAGACCGAATTTACAACAGATATTTTAGACCGGACCGAATATTTCGGGTCTCTTAATTTTATGGTGACAGTTGAATAGGATGCTCGAAAGACATCTTGGGGTAAATCCTCCTCATAGGCAACCCTACAGAGAATGACTGACCCCATAACAATCCTTCAAGCATTGGGGGGCTATTTGGATAGGAAAAACGCCGATAGCAGAAAGAATCCCCCTAATTCCTGGCCAAAGGGAAGCCTAAAGTCTACTTTGAACATTTTCTCATAAACGAAAATTTTGTCGTTGTTCCTGAGCGTGGGTATTGCGCTTTAAAATAATTTAGTGGAAGTAACTCTTGTTTATCAAATCTAATTACTTACGAGTATTCAACAAAGGACCAGAGAGGGACCAATTCAAACTTTCACTTAAACTGGTAATGTATTACACCTTAAGTGGGGTGGTTTATAGTGAGAGTCCAATTTAAATTATCTTGATTAATACAAGAAATTAAGAAGATAATAAAATTTCTAGTTATTAATGTGAGTTTCTAATCTTATTAAACCTACTTTTTCATGTGAGGTTAATAATGCAGAAACATAAAGCACATGGTATTTATTTTATGTGGCAAAAACCCTTTGAGAAAAACCACAGACCCTTCTAAGGTCACCTAATCTAACGAAATCCACTAAAATAATATAAGAACGATTTACAACCAGTCAACAAAATTTGACAAACAAAAAAGTCAAGTTACCTAACCCAACTGTACTCTTTTATCTGACTATATTCTGCCATGTCCAACACTTTATTGTTGTTGTTCCTTCTTCACTTCTTCGCTTATTCCTTTCACCTCTCAAGAAAAGATCTGTGATTATATGTGTATTAGTATGATTCATGAAACAAAAAAATATAGTATGAAGTGAGGTGTGTGTGCGTGTGTGTTAAACAAAGATCAATCATAAACGAAATCTTTTAAATCAATTTCTTATTAACAAAAATCTCCAAGGCAGAGTATACAACTTTTGGTTAAGAAAATAATTATAGATATATCAATCAATGTTTAGACAACACATGTAAACAATCCTTTTTGTAGAGTTACTATAAAATCACTCTCTATTAACTCATATTTCAGGAGATTATTTTTAATCAAAACAAATTGTTTTGTTTTTATTAAGAACTTAACAGGTTCTTATATCAAATTTTGAAAAAGGTTTTAATATAAAACCTAACTTGTTATGTCCAGGGTCAAAATGTCAATACAGTTCTCAGTTCTATAAAAAAGGTCTCGTTCAGGTCTATATATAGGTTCTTATCAAGAATGTTCAAATATTATATCAAGAACCGAATCAACAAGTTTTTATTATCATGAGTGTGATAATAGATTTAGTTAGCATAAAAAATCAGATTAGTATATCCTTGTTGTATGTGAGATCTTGGAATCAAGAAATATCTAAAGACAGATCTCAAAAATTACTAAACAGTTTGGCTCAAACTCGGGGACATTAAAGTCTCGATCAAAGATCAACCTTCCAATAGGCCATAAACTGTTTTAAACAAAAATAATAAGAAGAATAAGAACCAAAAGAGAATTTTTCGCAAAATAGAATTGTTTAAACTAAATAAAGCATTTGTGAAAAAAACTTAGGGTTTTGAAGATTTATATACTAAAACTTTTCCCTAAGTGAGAATTATTACACAAAGATTAGGTTTCAAGTATGAAACACGTTTTAATCCAGAAAACTCAAACACAAACACATCGAATAACAAATGTGTATGGTGTGTGTTTGCGTGTGTGTGTGTGTAACTAACTATCTTCTCTTTCTTTCACTCTAAAAACCCTAAAATTAATTTGGCACCATAACCTTACTCTCTTTCCTCTTACGAAAATGAGATCTGATGGGTCTAATTCATAGACGAAGGCATGTAATCTTATTGGCTCACAAGAAATCACATGGATTGTTAAAATTAAACCTTAGCCTTTGATTGTTCTTAGATCCAATGGTTAAGACAAAAGGTAAATAAACACAAAATGATAGCTTAAATTAATAACACGTGTTTTCCAGCTGTCCAAATCTAGAAACAACGCAGTCGTGTACAGATACTCTATATGAATACATATTCTACAGGTATTTAGTTAGTATTTCTCTTTTTATTAAAAGCGACCCGTTTTTGTTAATGTAATTTAATGACAAAAATAAATCCCAATTAAATTTTAAAAATACTAAAAAAATAAAGAAAAATATGACACAATTATTTCCAATAACTTTACACTTAAAAATGATATTTTCATATTTTTACCCTATTTTTGTTAAGAATTAATTGAACAAGTTATATAAAAACACAGTTATAAATTCAAATATAATTGGATTTTAAATTGTTTTAAATCATATAACTATTCAACAAAATACCAACATATATACTCATAAAAATAGGCAACAAAACGAAGTGTGTGATGTGATTGTATATTAAAAGTGTCCCTAGTGAGCTTTTCTGAGTAAATAAAGGTGTGAGAAAATACCTTCCTTGATATTCTTAAAGAGATGACTTCGGAATAATTTGGGCCATGAAAGACCAGGGTCTGCTATTTAACCAAGACTCTAAATACCAAAATATTTTATCAAAATTTAATGCAACTAGATGAAGGCTTATGCATCTCTACACTCTCAAACAAATAAACCCTAACCTATGAGTGTTCTACATAAGGGCCCTCTGTTCCTAAAGTCATAAGTCCTCTCATCCTCGGCTGACACTCTCATATGTATTGTTGGGTCAATATCATACAAGTGTCACCAGATAATAAGACCAGCTCCTTAAACATCACTCTTATAAGACGAAGAAACACTTGTGTCAACCTCAAAAACTTTCTCCTCTTCATCCTCTATAACATGAACATTTCCACATTGGTGTCGGCCTAAATAATCTTCCCCGATCATGGAAGTTAAGAGTTGGGCATCATAGGGAATCGAAGAATGTTATCTCTAGTCTCGTCATTAGAAATATCGTATATTGGGGGCTCAATAGCCCTATACTGAAGAGACAAGGTGCTAAGATGACCTATGTTACTTGATTTAAAAAAGTTTGTTGTCTCAGCCAAGGTAGGACAAACAATAATCACTCTTATGGCCTCATCAAAGGAATCAGAGTTCGTAGTGTCTACGTGAGGGTTCAAACTCTCGGAGGGGCTATAACCTTTGGAGGATGACATACTATCACTACTGATGACAACAAGACTTGGAGAATTAACTTTAAGTGGGGTGTCTTGGTTATATAGAGGGGTTATACACAAATAAGGAGGTACTATAGCTAGAGGTGTCAGAGTCAGAGGTGTCGGGGAACACTCTCCTGACGAGAGATATATCGGTTAAATTGGGGCCTCAACCTCTTACCTCTCTCGACAAATATGGTTGCAAAGGCGATGTAGCTCTACCCAAGTCTTGTATAAATTTTTGTACATTCACAAAATTTTACTTAAAAGATTTCTAGGGTTGGGAGGATAAAATAGGGGGAAAAAACAATTTTTGGTGAAGAATACTTAATAGTACCAAACCCAAAATCGAAAAAGTAATCGAAAAAATATCAAACTCCACCAAACCTCGTCAAAAAACCCCAATTCTTAATCAAACCCTAAGAAAAAATCTAACATAACCAGTGAACTACCATAAATTCCTAGAATCAACACCTAAGCACTACTACAAAGGGAGGTGTAAAGTTTAGATGCCACTGGAAAAATACAAAACAAAGAAATTGAAGAAACAACAATGAAAAGTGGAGGAAGAATGTTTTAGAGATACATAGAAGATTAAGGAGACCGTAAAAGGAGATGACACTCTAGAGAAGACGATTGGAGAAGGATAAGGAGGAAGAATTCTAGAGGGATAAATAAATCTCTAGTTTTCTTTTGCTTGAAGGTTTGGGTAAAATGACAGATTGGTAGGAATCTTGTTTAAATACATTTTCAATGCTCAAGGGGGGTAATTATGAGAAGATATTTTTTAAGCCTGGAATGACGTGAAGGCTGCACATATGGACCAAACATGCCTTGGAAATCCCACCAAATCTTTTCGAATCATACCGCCTTTGACATAACCAAAGGGATAATCAACAGCTGGAAGATATCTCATAATGGGATGTGACCCGAGAGCACATGGGGCTATATGACCGTTATGTTTGACCACTTGACCATTATGTCCCTAAGGTACCACTGACAGCAAATAGAAACTAGGCCACCAAAGTCGTGATCTATAAGCCATGCATCAAAACAAGATGAGACACTAAGTAGTGTCGTCTTAAAGCCAATTGGGACCAAGTTTAAACCTCATCCTCCTAATGACGTCGGTATAGTGGTAATTAATATACGTAAGTATAGTCTCGTCCATATAGCACCCAGGTAGCTGACCACATTGTAGTCTCATCTCATAAATGAGACCTATCTTCTCACTCATACCTGATATGTACAAGTATTCTCTCATTTTGATGATACCCTTATATCCTACTAGGCACTATAGCCTTGTCTCATAGAGGAGACCAACTTCACTCATATAAAAAAAGGTGTCGTTCTTAAGTGACACTCATGCTACATGACATCAGCCTCAAGCCTAAGATGGGTGTGTTGGTCACTGGAAACCACCCTGACTCGTCTCGGTCTCCAGTATTGAACTAGACACCCATACAATCTCGATCGGGCCAATACTTTCGATATAATCACAAATGATACCTCCTATAAATATGTTCATTTAAGCGTGAAAATAATGAGAGGGGCATTTCAATCATATATAAACAAAATCATTATTAGAGATCAACAACCCACATGAAGGAATATTCATTATGATGACCTTATTTTATGGAAATTATGTATAGACAGCTGGCACTCTCTCATAGTCCACGACCTCAACTGGTCATGGGATATGTACTGGGATGGAATTGCGCACCCCAAGCCTATAAAAGGCACGCTATGTCTTCTTCATGAGGACCGAATTCCATAAACCCTAGTATTACTCTATTAAACTTGTTCTAAAGAGAGAGCTTGCGTATGTCTTACATGGACATTAATGCCCTATTATAGTGAAAACAATCTCATACTTTGTACAGTGGACGTAGGCTAAGGACAAACCACTTAAACCCATTGTGTTCTTCTCTATTTCTCTCATCTCTTTTGTTAAATTTCTTGTCAATTACTGCTTTATTCCATATGTTCAATACCTTCATCCGGGGTGAATACATTATATGATCTCTTTACCATCATATGTTGTGAGACGTTACAATCTGGGTGAATACTGTGTTTATGAAATTCTATCCATAGTGGATGAATATTTTTTCTTCCTTTTCTAATAATGTCGCTAACATTAGTGCACAATTAGGGTTATGAATGCGAAATATATTCTTTATTACCTCATCCCAACATTCTGGAAAGAAAAATAGTATATGATCAAACAAGTACAATTGTAAGAGATCAACTCCACGATTTATAAGGTAATTAAGCTATTCAAGAGCCCCTCTATATGGCATGCACTGGTAAAATATTTTTGTGTGGGTCCATTGTAACCTCTCGATTTTTCATTGAAATTAATTATTACTATGACTCATTTTTTTCCCAAGAAGACATATAAAAATAAGGGGTCTGAATATGGCCAATGTTTTATAACGTGAATGAGAAGATGAAAAAGGTATAAAGTTTTTTTCTTCATGTGGGACAACATACGAATACTAAGAGTAAAACCTCCAATTAGTCTTTAAATTATTACGAGTCCACCAAGTAATTGATATTTTTCAATTAATCAATCAAACTTAACAAGTCCAATTTTAGTAATATTTAATTCAATTAATCCTATAATTACTATGTGTCCACCAACGATAAATCCCTTCCACCAATTTATGTTCAACCAAATATTAATCAATTAAGAAAGGTCTGAATACGATGACAACAATTAACAAATAATATATATGCACTAGTAAGAAATAAAATAATGCACAAACTCACAATGAAATGAAGGATTCTCTTGTAAGTGAATATATCATTCATCTGCACAATATCAATAACAAGTAACTAATGTTTTCCAAATAATCAATCAAACACAATTTTAGTTCAATTTTAATTCAATTAATCCAAGAATTACTATGTGTACACCAATGACAAAGCCTTTCCACCAATTTGTGTTCACCCGAACAACAACCACTTAATATATATATATATATATATATATATATATATATATATATATATAAGACGAGTGTATATAAAAGAAAAGATAAATAAAATTACATGAATAAAGAACGCAGTTAGAATAATATGAACTTCAATAATTGTTGCCCAATTGCATACGTACACGGAATGAGAAGAAAAAATGTAAACATATTATTCAATAACATGATGTAAATTTAGGGCAAGTAACTTCATCCGATATTCAATTAAAATGTTAATATATTATTCAATCTAAATTACTTACTTTCTCAAAATCAAAATAATTATAAATTCTAAATTAAATCTTGTGTGTTAATTATGTATATGTATATTTTTGTCCCTAAAAACTCGATAGGTAGTAATTGCCTACTACTCGTTGTTTAAACATACATCAACAAATGTGAAAACTTGATTTAAACACATGAGACAAACTCACCAACACTACACACCTGGACTAACTTAGGTAGTGGTTTCATAACAATTGAAATAAAAATTATTAAACAATTTATGGGCTATTCATATTCTGAACATTAACACATAAGACACACTCACCAACATTAAACACTTGCACCAACCAAATAACACTAAAATATGGTTCCTTTTTTAAAGATATTTTAATGAATCCATTTTATGGTGTAACAAACTTAAATGTACAAATGTTTATCATGTGATTAAATCCAGAAAATCCCATAAATATAAAAATGTTTAGGGATACTTTTTGCCCTAACCTTAACCCTAATGGATCCACACACACACACACACACATACATACATTGGTATATACATATACGCACAAACATACGTATACAACCATGTAACACCTCATATTTTTCATAATAATTAATTAATGGTGAAATTATTAATTAGTTTTTGATGCGATATTATTTTCATGTGACACGTGGTATATCATTTATTATATCTGTTATTTGTGTCAGATATATGTAGTGGTATATGTGTTATGCGAGTTTTTTATATTGTCGAGTCACACGCAACATATTCAATAATATCAATTTAATAAATTAACTTAGTGAGAAATTAATTTATTAAAATATGTTCGGATATGGATTGATTTTTGGGATGTTTAGAATGTCCGTTTTGACTTAAAATGGTTAGATTTAAGTCCATTAGGTTGGTACATGACTTGGGCAGAGTTTTGGGCTATTTAGAAAGTTATTTACGTTCATTAGGTTGGGACTTAAGTGAGGCCCAATCCCAATTTCATGGGAAGCTTACTTCTTAGGTGAATTAGTCTAACCTAAAACATAATTGAAATATGGGAGAAATCATATGAGGCCAAGGAGAGAAGAGGGACTCAAGGGGGGGGGGGGGGGGGGGGAAGAGAATTTAGGGATTTGAGGCTTGAATTCTTACATTTGGCCTAAGGCAAGTTTAGTTCATTTAAGGATTTAAGTGGATTTATGTTGTGGTAGTATTAGTTTTTAGATCATTGACTAAAATTTATATAAATATGATTTTAATCATTTAAATGTTTGGTAAATTAACTAAAAATGGGTGTTAATCCTTAATCTTATTGATGAATTAAGTAGTTTAATGTTAATCCCTCGATATAAAACATTATATAGTATAATATTATTATATTAGTATAATTTGAATCCTAATTGTTAACTCATAGAAACCCACGTGTTAATTTGATAGTTGAAATCAATTTTAAGGCAAATTGTCAATTTATGAACTTAAGAGATTAAGTTTTATAATGGTTTAAATATCATAATAGGTTGTTATTTATGTGTTAAGAACCTTCACTGGTTCATCAATGGAGGACTAGGGGTTTTAGGTTCTTATTTTGGGGTTGGGAGTTGAAGAAACCCGTAACTCTTAGGAATCTAGTTTGTGAAGTTCGTGCACACGACTCAGTATTTCCCGTGCAAATGGAATTCGTGCGCACGACTTGGATTTAGCCCATGCACACAGTTATAGCAGAAAATTTGGATTTTGATGTTTGATAAGTGAGGACTATTGAGGCTTATGAGAAATCTTAGGGAGGAATATTATAATACTGTTTAGAACGAATATGTAGATTTTAGTTCAATCGAGGTATGTAAGGTTTGGAGATTAGTTCTAAATTATTCGATTATATTAATCTAGAACAAAAAAAACCTTCGATGAACCCGAGAGTAGATGGATTTCTATATGATTGTTTGAGTAGCTTGAGTATAGGGCCGAGGGTTGAGATGTTTTATGAGAATGATAAATGTTTAGTGATTGATATTGTGTACGAGTCGAGGATAGCGATAAAGGGCCGAGCTCCATCGGGATCCACAAGGCTATAGACAAATTGAAATTTTATTTAGACTGTGAAGAAGTTTTTAGCAGCAAAAGTATAATATTAAATTACTGAGAGAGAGATATATCAACTCTAAAATTTTCCATTCTCATTGCTCTTCTAAATCTAAAATGTTATATATTAGTAAAATGAAAAATGATTATGGGGTTTGGGTACATAAGTATGAAGATGTTCAAAATCTAGTCGTGGAATTTTATAAATAAGTTAACTATTGAAAACATTGTTGAACCTAGTAGTGAGGTATTAAATAAAAGTATTTATTTAAGTATATAAAATTTTTGCCCTTTTTATTGTCCCATTAGAAATCCTTTAATTAGTCATTTATCATTTGCGGATGAATCATTATGTTCACCAATGCAACCCTCGAGTGATTCTTACCTCAAAATTAAGGCGTTATTACCAAATATGAGGAATCACTTGGTGACTAGTGTATAAAGTGGAAAGTGGATTTCTGCCATCTTTTGTTAGTTCCCATTTCATAATACGTACAAAATACTTTATAACTTTTTTTTTTCCTATAACCTATTTAGGCCACCCTTTGTTTGGAGGGAGGGAAAATATTGTATATTTTTCAGATTTAGTGCACAATATTGGATCCAATCTTGTTGCATAGCAATCCAAATTTCTTTATTTAAGAGGAAATTTG
This sequence comes from Sambucus nigra, assembly GCA_949130495.1. Classification (NCBI taxonomy): domain Eukaryota; kingdom Viridiplantae; phylum Streptophyta; class Magnoliopsida; order Dipsacales; family Adoxaceae; genus Sambucus; species Sambucus nigra. The sequence goes on along the minus strand of OX422214.1, from coordinate 576,649,559 downwards.
ATTTTAATTCGACTCGTGCTTATGTTTTTTCCCATATATGTCATACATACCATGTCTCCTTTCAGGGAACTTGTTCAATAGATAGGGAGAAATATATCAAATTTCATCTAGGTTATAATGATGAGGGTCACAGACACCATTGGATTACTTGGGATGATTGTGCATTTCCAACGGGGGGGGGGGGGGGGGGAGATGGCATTATGAATATTCAAGATAGGTTGACTACTTTTAGAATGAAATTGATGGTCGTTGATCTCTAAAAACCCTTTTGTCACTGCTATTTTTTTAGTATTAAGCATAGAAGTTGTATTCAATCTAAATGAGTCAGTCATGATGGTTCTCATTTATGGACCAATATGCAATCAATGCATAATCTGGTTATGTAGAATACACAAATATTGATGTTAATATTCTCTGTTTGAATTTTTTCTATTTTCTCAGCATTGAAGATTTCCACAGAGCACAAAGTAATGTCAATTCACAATAAGTGTACATGGTACCATTTTCTCCTCCCCAAGTTCTCAATAAATCATAAATATATTTCCAATTTAGGAATCCCTAATCAAATTAAGGTTAAAAAATTGCATCGGATGTCATTATTGTAGTGATTGGATGGAGAATTTTGATGATTCATTTGGTATTGGTCCCATTGCTAATTTGTGAATTTTTTGCTCATCATTTGGGTATGGTTTTAAATTTTGGATCCTTTAATTCTATTTTATCATTATGGTGCTTTAGAATACCTAGAGGGAATTTGTTTAATGTAATCATTATCCTTATTCCCTATGTTTGTTATATTTGTTATGTTGGGAGATTTGAAAATTTGGAAATTGAAGTTTTTTTTTATTAGTAATCACTACACCAAATCTGCCCATTTGTCAAGGTCATTGACCTTGACAAATTCACCTTGTCAAGGTCAATGACCGTGACATTTCGAGGCGAGACAACTTTTTTTGTCACGGTCGTGTCACGGTCATTGACCTTGACACAAAACTCGCGTTTTGTGTCACGGTCGTGTCAAGGTCAATGACCGTGACCCTTAGTAAAAAAATTGTCACGGTCATTGACCGTGACAAAATTGTCAGGGACTTGTCACGGTCAATGACCGTGACAATTCTGGGCAGAATTAAAAAAAAACTGCTGGGCAGTATGGCCACTGCCACTGCCCAGCAGTATATTTGAACCTGTTATAGCAACGTTGTACCTGTTCCACACATCATATATCCGAACAAACTAAAGATAATGCAAATATATATTCAAATAAGAAACTATTTAAAAAGAAACAACATCACCATCATTTTATCTCAAATCTACAAACTATTTGCATGGAAAAGAGATTTTGTACCGCGACGCTCGGGAACACCTCCTTATCCTTCCCTTCTCGTCATATCTAAACACTAAGAAATACCATAATCCTATGGAGGTATGCGTTGCAAATTCCTTCCAACCGTTGTGTAGCCAAAAATCAGCAGTTGAAGTTGTCAACTCCACCTTTGAATGGGGTATGGAAAGTGGAATTGACAACTTCAACCGGTGATGTTTGGCTACATAACGGTTGGGAGGAATTTGCAGAGCATCGCTCCATAGGATTATGGAATTTCTTAGTGTTCGGATAGACGAAGAGATTCAGTCTCCTCTCCACAAATAGGACACCCCAAATAACTATGTACTAATCACCTATTAAAGGTAAGAAGCGTATATTCATGGATTAGTATAAACAAAACTTAGATGTAGTTGGAATATTTATGTATTAATCTCCTCTCCACACACGCACACTACACAAGAGTGAAAATGATAAAGTGCAGATAAAGTAAAAGCATTAAAAATGGATGTTTCGGTACAAATTGAAATAATTATTACAAATTGAAAAATTATTTCAAATTCGGGTTATCATAAAAAATGGATTGATATTCGGTAGGAGCAGCCAAGTCATCCACACTACTATTTAGACGCCTTGGCGCGTGTTGGACAATTGACCACGGCTCGTTGTTGATATACTCCGAGTAAAACACTTGCTTAACCTTTTGAAATGCACAAACAAACGGCTCATCGCTCACGTGGTCGTTGCTCTTCAACTTGGACAAGTCAACCATGATCAAATTGGTGACAGGATCAACTTTAGAAGCATTTTTATCCTCAACTCTTACCCATTCACAGTAAAATACAACCTCTTTGAAGCTTATATAATCCAATTCAAATATATTTTGAATTACACCATAGTAAGTCATTTCAGCTTCAACGAGGTTTTTATCTTTTGCGCTTGCTCGAAAGAAAGTAAGAGCATTGTATGAAATACCCGAGTTCTGTACATTTGTACTTTCCTCATTCACTTTAGCGCCGAAAATGTAACCGTTCAATCGATATTTTTTGTACTCTTGTGCCACGAACAAGGGTCCAGTGGCTAGACGAGCAAGCCTTGATGTCGCATCACCCATCTTTAGGAGCTGAGAATATAGATAAATTAATTATATTAGTGGTAAAATATGAGTGTAATGTAACGTTATATAACGACTGTTTTCATTGTAATTACCTCTTGTGTCAACCATAGCCTAAATTCGCTGTCTGATTGTACCACTGTTTTTCGTCTTTTATTGTTCTCACAGGCTTCATATTTACTGCATATTACAAAATTAATCATGTATAAAATAATCTAAAATAATTTTAAACATTATAATATTCGAAACTTACTTTTTCCATTCTTCGACATCTTCATGTGTGTCAAATAGATAACGAGCTACTTGTTCATGTTGCAAACTCGTTAATTTCACTCGTTTTCCCATCACATTACCACCATCATCGAGGAATTCATCAGTGTCATCAACGCTGGTAGAGTCAGTCATATATTCCCGAGTATATATTGATGACTCCACGGTGATGTATTCCTCTGCAATTGATCTTGCAATATATCGCGTATTCTTGACGTAATCTTTAAAAACTTTCATCAATCTTTCAAACGGATACATCCACCGATATCTAACTGGACCACAAAGAAGTGCCTCGTCGCATAGGTGTACCAACAAGTGAACACTTATGTCAAAGAATGCTGGGGGAAAGTACTTCTCCAATACACAAATCGCTTCGTTCACAGCCAATTTTGCGGCCACTATGTGTTCTCGATTCACTACCTTCTCACACAAGAGGGAGAAGGTAATACTAATTTGCATAATAGCCCTACGCAAATCCTTGTGCTTGGAGAAACAGTGCTTAAACAATAGAGGAACCAATTGCATGATCACATGCCAATCGTGGGACTTACACTTATGTAAATCATGAGTAGCATAATTCACAATCCTTTGCAAGTTGGACGAAAAAGTAGATGGGCCTTTCAAATTATATATTGTGTCTAGAAGCACCTTCCTTTCCTCACTCGTCAAAGTAAACGCACCAGGGGGAATTATTGTCCTTCCCCTACTATCTTCTTTCAACCATAGTTGTGGTTTAAGTTTTAACGTTTTAAGGTCTTTTCGTGCATTTTCTCCATCCTTCGAATGACTCCCCCCAAGGCAAGTACCCACAATATGTTCAGCGAAGTTCTTCTCTGCATGCATCACATCCAATACATGGCGCACCGGGTTTTTCTTCCAATAAGGCAAGTCAAATAAAATTAACCTCTGAGACCATGCCTTTCTTATCTCAGTTTCATTCCCAGTTGGGGTCTTCTTATGCTTGACATTCTTAAATTTGGGGTTCTTACCTGGCATATTTGGGCCACATTTAGAAGATTTACTTTCAATTTCTGAACCCGAAAGTTGTCTCGGCGGTAGCCTATGTTCAACTCCGCCCAATAAAAAATTGGAAGCTTTCTCAAATCTGAAACTATGAGCTGGGGGTAAAAACCTCCTGTGGCAATGGTATACATTTTTTAAGCTGGAGGATAGACGAAGAGATTCAGTCTCCTCTCCACAAATAGGACACCCCAAATAACCATGTACTACACATCCGGATAATGTCCCATAAGCTGGAAAATCATGAATTGCCCACATCAACATAGCTTTCAGCGTAAACTCTTCTTTTCTAAAAGAGTCAAATGATTGCACACCATCTTCCCACAACTCATTTAATTCTTCTACCAAAGGATCCAGGTAGATATCAATGTCTTCACTTGGTGCCTTTGGCCCAGGTATCAATAAAGCCATCATCGAAAATTCAGGTCTCATACACTGTGAAGGAGGGAGGTTGAGTGGGGCTAGGATCACTAGCCATACACTCTGATTGGTGCTTAGATTTCCAAATGGATTGAAACCATCTGTTGATATAGCCAAACGAATGTTGCGTTGTTCTCGAGCAAAATCGGGATACTCATAATTCATCCTCCGCCAGGCAGTAGAATCAATAGGATGACGCATGATATTACCCCCTACTTCTGCCCTAGCATGCCAAGTCATTGCCTCTGCAATCCATGGTACTGTGAAAAATCGCTTTAATCTAGGCCCAACGGGAAAATATTTCAATACTTTTTGAAGCACTTCTGGGCTTGTGCCTTCCTTACTAGTAGATTGGACATATCTAGGTTCATCGCATACCGGACAACGATCGAGATTTTCATACTCCTTTCGGTATAGTATGCAGTCATACACACAAGCATGAATCGATTTATACTTCATTCCCAAACCTTTCAAACTGTTCTTCATAACAGGATAGCTATTTGGAAGTGTATTCACCTTGGGTAATAAGCCCTTCACCCATTTCAGAATTCCCGTCACGCTATTGCCAGACAAACCGTACTGCGTCTTCAAACTGTGCAAACCAACCATGGCATGTAAAGTTGTTTGATCTTTCTCACAGCCAGAGTATAACGGTTGGGTCGCCTTAAATTTTAAACTTTGGTAGTCATCGTCAAGTTTTATCGTGTTATCTTCACGAGCACTTGAATCTTCTACATCATCAGTAACCTCATTCTCCTCAGCTTCATAAACTCCGTACGCATCATCAACTAAATCCTCTAACATATTATGATCTACGTCGTCCCCTTCTTCATCTATTCTACTTGTTGAAGGATGTTGTGAAGGTTGGTCAGGGACAAAAGGAACTTTCAATTCACCGTGAAAACTCCAAAATCGATGACTATCTTGCATACCCGATCTTAACAAATGTAGTTCAACTGTTTTCCACTCAAACACCTTACCATTCTTACACCTAGCACACGGACACGGAAACTCTTCATCATTACGACATCTCTTTGCATATTTCACAAATTCGTTAGCACCTCTGCGAAACACATCCCCCATTCTATTAGTCTCACCCATCCACTCTTTGTATTTCGGATATCCCATCACAGCTACCACAACTAAACACCTATTAAAGGTAAACAAAACTTAGATTTATAGTATGTTTTTTTTAATTATCCCATCATTTAATTATCCTATTAAAGGGTATGTGGTCCTATCCCATTCAAGAATGCATTTTTCTGTAATATACTTAACAGCTCATGCACATTGTTACGATTTGAAAAAAATTCGACAGCATATCCCCTTAGTTCTCCAAGTACACGACGTAGATTGGCAGGTGTGAGTGTTATTTCAATTGGTCAATTAAAATAACAGTCACACTTGTCAATCTAGTATGTACCCAGAGAACATTAAGATACGACTGCAGAACTTCCTCCAAAAGTAACAACTTTAAGCCAATAAGAATATTATACAAAAATTATACAGTCTCAAACTGTCCAAACGGGACAATTCGAGAGATCTCATTACAGGGGTAATGACTCTCGAACGGGTCTAAGGGTTATTGAATGCGTACGCATAAGAACTAGAATGCTAGTATCTATGCGCACTATATTTAATTTCAAGTATGTTTCATATAATGGGTTAATTCAAATACACAAATAAATTCATGGGATAATTCAGTAACAAAAATAAATTCATGGGATAATTCAAATACAAAAAGAAATTCATGTATTGACCACATACACACACACACACACACACTATCTAAGCTGTTCTATAGGTATAAAAACAATTATTATCCAATTATTATCCAACTATTATCAATTATTTATTTTGAATGTAAATAATATTCAAAACCCCACCCACCCCCGCCCCCACCCCCACCCCCTCAGATTAATTCAAGACATAAGACCCTAAAGGGAATCCAAATTATTTCTTGGACGTGAATTCCTCCAAATTATGATCTCATACCTATTCACACAATGATGGGGGAGGGGGTGGTGGAGGGGGGCAGGGGGTGGGGTGGGGTGGGGTGTGTGTGTGTCCGTAGTTGCGTAGGTGCGTAGGTGTGCGTGTGTGCGTAGGTGTGCCCACCCCACCCCACCCCCTCCCCCCCCTCCCCCACCCTGCCCCATCCCGCCCCACCCCCACCACACACCACCACACACCACCACACACACCACCACACACACACACACACACCACTCTACCCCACCCCCTGCCCCCCTCCACCACCCCCTCCCCCCCTCCCCCAAAACACACCACCCCACACACACACACACTGCACCCCACCCCACCCTCTGCCCCCACCACCGCCCCCTCCCCCACCCTGCCCCACCCCGCCCCACCCGCTGCCCCCCTCCACCACCCCCTCCCCCACCCTGCCCCACCCCCCACACACGCACACACATACACACACACATATATATACACATACACACATAAATATACAAACAAATATATATATAAATGGAAGAGAGAGAGAGAGAGAGAGAGAGCAGCGTCGAGTCGAGAGAGAGAGAGAGAGAGGGAGGGAACGGTGGGAGGGAAAAAAGAACGGGGAAAGTGATTTTGCTGGAAAAGTTGTCACGGTCGTGTCAAAGTCATTGACCGTGACACGAATTGTCACGGTCATTGACCGTGACAAGACCGTGACAAATTTAATTGTCACTGTCTTGTCACGGTCATTGACCGTGACAATTAGTTGTCACGGTCGTGTCAAGGTCAATGACCGTGACATAAAACACGTATTTTTTTGTCACGGTCAATGACATTGACAAGGCTGGCCGGCTGAAAGGTGACAATTTGCCCATTTTGGTGTAGTGAATGTTGATATGAATGAACATCAACAATAATAAATGTTAAAGCTATAACCTTTATATTTTTATATCTCATAAATTTTGTGCTAAGATATCCCATACTAAGAAAGACATTGCTACGTTTCTCAATATCAAATAACAAAGTTCCATATTAATTGTTCATCACTTGGTTTACCAGGCCCAACCTCAATTTTGGCTTAACTAATTAAATGTAAGCGGGTACTCACGATGCTAAATGGATTACAATTGATTGGATATTTAAAACTAGATTACACAATACTAGAATCATACTCTTTTCAATTCATCAATTTCATCAATGGCGATCATTCAATTCCTTATAATCTCAAAATAAATTAAAGCCCAAGCCGGAGTGTGATTATTAAATGAATTTTGGTATTTGATAATTTTCACTCCCTTCCCTAATTAGCAAAGATATACAATAATATGGATTAAACGAGTTTTGACTCGATTAAGATGTCATAAGCTAGGGATTTCAATTTTTGATCACTATAGTAGTTGTTTATTTATTTTTTGATCATATATGTGACTATTTTGATCATACAATTTCTTGATTTTTTTTCTCCTAGTTGCTTTAACTTTCACATGAAAAGCCTTCAATCCCCGACATTCTTTATTACTTAAATGTAATCCCAATTTAAAACCGTCTGTCTCAATCTAAGAGTGAATTCATTATATTTTTTTCGAGATGTTTCAAATTAAGAGTCCACTTTATTTGTTTTAACATAATCAAATAACTAAGTTTCGTGATAGTAAATAATAGTTAATTTTAACCGTTAATTGAGTGTATTATTAATCTATACAAGATAATGATGGGTGAATTTTTCATCAAATTACCATTAAAAAACATGAATAAGGCCAAAGGGTCTAATCTCTCGGGTCGGGTTTGTTAGTCCTATATTAATCAGAGGGGTTGGGACAAGCTTGGGTGGGGCCATTTATATATATATATAAAAAGTTATATAACAAAAATGACAAAATCCACCCTGTCTCTAAAGCCTTCTCCGGTGAACTCTTCGTTTCTCTCCAGGTGAAACCCTAAATTTTACAAAATTTTAAGGAGTTTTGCCTTTAAATATATGAGTTTTTAGGGTTTAAGTTTAGTTCAACATTTACTTAAAAATAATCCCTTAATTTTATGACCATACTAGATATTATGCTAGTTCAAAGTGCATATTTGGATATTTTGCTAGTTCTATTTGGTTAGCTGCTCAAACTGTATAACGAGTTTCTGTTTACATATTTGGGTGGTTTGGTATAAACATGTATTTAACATTTGATAGTCCTTATTTAAATTTATTGAGAATAGATATTTGAGCGTGCCTACCATAAATATTTGGTTTTGCCATAAATATTTCGGACACGGCACAAGTAAGGTTGGACATAGTCCCAAGGCCCGCCCAGAAAAATTAGGGCTTGGGTAGAGTAAATAAGCCCGAGAACCTGGCTTGACAAATTTTTATAAGCCCAATTTGGGCGGGCCTGGGCAGTTATACTTAAGCCCACATGAGCCCAGCCCGGCTCGAGACTCGCGAATTATATATATATATATATATATATATATATTTATATATCGTTTATTTTTTATTTTTTTAAGGTTAAAAGTTATAAAAAAAGAATATAAGTGGGGAGCATTTAGAAATATCAATTTTAGGCTTTATTTACTTTTAGTTTGAGAATACATTCTAAAATTAATTTTCGAAACAATAAAATGGGCCATAAATTTGCTAAAAAATGAATTTCATTTTAAAAAAAGGTTTGTGTTCGGACCTGGGCAAGAGGCTTCCGGTTCGGTGCTGGGCAGGCTTGGGCAATAAGCTTTACGAGTCTGGCCTGGACGAGCCAGAGGCAGCTCAAATTTTTATAGGCCCGGTTTGAGCTCGTCCAGGCTTGATCCATGGCCACCCTTAGGCACAACGTTAGCAACTATGAAGCACCGACACTCTCCCGGAAGTCACGAGTCAGCTTTGACACGAGCCCAACACGCGACACGCTCCGATACGTTGCCGACACGCTAGGACACGTAAAAAGGACACTTTTTTTTATTTTTGTTTTATTTTTATTTTTTAAATTTTGTTTCTTATGTGATTATGATTCTGCCTTATTTTTCGATTTTTAATGTAAAAGTGTGTTTGAATTTGGTTTTATATGGTTCATTTTCTTAATTTGATGTTAAGAATGCTCTAATAATGTATTTTATGAAAAAAAATCTGTTTTATTTCATTAATATATATATTATATATTTTAACATATATTATATATTATACGTATACTAGCGTGTCGTATCCTAGTTTTTGGAAAAATCATGTGTCACGCGTCGTGTCGAAACACGTATTACGTGTCAAGTCTGTGCTTTATAGGTTAGCAAGTTTGGGTCATTATGGGGTTGACCCGGTAGGCATGATTATATAAATGAGTGACACGACAGTAAATGAGTCGAGTATAGAGCGAACGGCTTGAAAAATCTGAAGAACTAGAATCGGGTGCGCTGGGAAATAATATATATTTTATTATTCCTTAATTTTGTATAGATTATACATTAACTTTTGTATAAACAACTATATTCATTATGCTCCAACATAAAAAGAATGTAGATATACATATAAAAACATTTTCACACCATTTAATTTCCCATGTCAGGCCATGCAATTTTTTAGACACCACTTGATGTAATTCATCAAAAGCTATTTACACTACTACACCAGTTGTGGAGGTGTCATTTTCCATTTGGCAATCCTTGCTTTTCATTGAGCTCCTAGTTCACTTGATAGCTCCTTGTATATATGTTTGTTTTATGAATAAAATTCTTTGTTCCCAATTAAAAAATATAGTATAGCATGACTGTCTCGCAATGTTTTAAAAAGCGCGCTATTGCGAACGCAATAGCGCGCTATTGCTTTTTGCGGGCCAAAAACGTAACATTGCGGTCAATGTATTACGGGATGCTCAAAAAGCGTGCGCTATTTGGCGCTATTGTGCGCTATTTTGCGCTATTGTACGCTATTTTGCGCTATTTGGCGCAACAGCAACGCTATTCATGTTTTTTTTTAGAAGTCTCAGATTAGTTAAGGAGGGGGGAAAAATGTTACTTTATTTCACGTACGGACTTTGTTTGGGTGAGGTATTCTTTGTTCCAAATCCTCAATTTACTTATTTACGAAGGTCTCAATGATGTTATTTGCTTAGTTTAAAAAATTTAGCTTAAAAGGTTACTTTTATTTAATATTTTCTATTCCAAACTCTCGGTTTACTTAAACGTTTACTTATTTGACATTTTTCAGTAAATAATGTTATTTATTATATAATTTCCAGTTTAAATGTTACTAATTTTTCAAATCTCAGTTCAAAATGTTTTTTTTAATAATTGTCAGTTTAAAATGCTACATGTGTCATAAATATATGTTTAAATTGTTATTTATATTATAATTTTCAACTTTAAATGTTACTTATTTTTCAGATTTCTGTTTAAAATATTATTATTATTATTTTTATTTTTATACTTGTCAATTTAAAATACTACTTGTTTTATAAATTTATGTTTAAAACATTATTATATTATAATTTTAAGTTTAAATTTTACTTATTTTACAAATTTCATATTTAAATTTTATTTATTTTATTATTTTTAGCTCTGAATGTTACTTATTTTCAGAATTCTGTTTAAAATGTTATTATTGTTATTTTTTTAATTGTCAATTTAAAAAGTAACTCTAGAAAAAAATAAAAAAAATCCATTTCAAATAAAACTTTTTTTACCAATTTCAGTTTGAAATGTTACTTTCTTACAAATTTCATTTTAAAATGTTATTTATTTTTTTTATATATATTTATTTATAAGTTTTTTAACTAAAAAGCGGGAATGCATGAATTGCTTGCGCGATGCGCAACGCAATTAGCGCGACGCTACTTCCGAGCCAGAACGCGACACCCTGCGCGACCGCGATTTAAAACATTGCTGTCTCGAGCTACAAGACTCACACCAATAACATCCCAACATTGATAGTCAAAGAGACAATGCCCCAGTTTACACCTCTCTTTGCTTGATACACACAAACACATAAAGTTCCAACCTATTTATAATATCTCCCATAGCTTGCCTTGAGACTAAGGATGCTGACTAAAAATCCACCAATATTAGTTTGCTTTTGGGATTCTACATAAATATTTTTAATTCTTAAAGATTCCTACAAAATATTTGTATATAAATTTAATTAAAAATTAGGATTTGCAGTGGGTGTGAATTGGAGGAGAGTCGTGAGATTCATTGACCATTTTGAAGAACATAATAAAAAAATATTTGTTGGAAATATCTAGTAGTTAGTATTATTTTAGGTAAGCCTTATAGCGTCTATTAGTTGGTCCTTAAGCTGATCTAGGCCCATAAATATTCATTTATCTCTCATTTTGTAAGCACCTAGATTATATGAATACATAATAAATGAATGAGAGAGATTATGATTGAATCTTATTTCTCTATCTGTTTTTGTTATTTTTAAGCGTGCACATATTTACACTGGAGGGAGAGTGAAGGAAGAAGATGGAATCTTAACAACCATTAATTTGCTACCTAGTTTAGCCTTTATGGAAATTTGGAAGGTTAATCTAGTTATGAGCCTTAGTTTCGCTAGATAAAGTATTTTCTCTTACAGATTAGCAATTGAGTTACTGTAAAGGTTAGTCAACCTTTCTTTCGGTCATTGTTAAATCTTTTTTTGGGTGGATGAACTTCTCTGCATACCTCTACGCAATCTCCTTCCCTCTTATAAATTGAGCTAATTTGATTAGACATTGTAATTTGGGAAAAATATAGTATCCATCCTTACACTATGCAACGCTTATGCTTGATCATATTTTGCCCAAAAGTTGTCAAAAATTTGACAAATTTGAAAAGTTTGGGAGAGATTCTAGACAAATATGTTCCTTTTTTAATAGAGATTTGACGAACAAAGCTGAAGCATTATGCTCAATTTTACACACAGAAGAAGTTAGGGCTAACTCTCAACTCATTCTCATTCTCATTCATTCATATTCAAGTAATTAGTGAGAACAAATGGAGACTAATGTTTAAATAGTAGTAGATGATAAAAGGCATATCTACGCTAATTAATGAATATCCATAAAAGGGTTATCCTTATTCTGCAAGCATAGCAACATTATATATAAAAATAGAAATACAATTAATCCTTGGTCCTTGTACCCATCATTCTCTCTCACTTGAAAACAGTTCGGCCACGAGTGTAAGGGCGTGAAGGGACGCACGGCAAAGGGAGAACAGTCACCGGTGGACTCCCCACTTGAAAAGGGAGCTGTCGGCGAAATTCTGGCATATTTTCTAGCAAGTAAACAAACATTGGCTGTCACGTGCCCAAACCCCAACTGCATAATATGAAGTCTTCCCTGGATTTTGCAAAAGTAAAGAACTAAACACCGTATCATTAACGGAGAATAGGCCACACAGGGAACAAAACACACATGGTGAACTCCTTCAGCACTACACACCAAATCACCGACTCAAATTGGGATACAATAGTATCCAAGGGAAAAATGACCGCGTAACTTAGCCAATGTCACCTCGTGCCCCAATACACACTGATTCCAGCTCAACATCATTTTAGCACACTTGGCCACTTGTTAGAGACATTTTTTGTACGAGCAACCAAAATCAATCCCAACTTGAAGTCGTGGGATTCCTCACATCAATATGAACCATTGTCCTTCCATGCCACAATGAGTTCCTGAAGGGATGTGATGGTTCAACAACTTTCTGGCCCCATGGCCACTTAGCACCTCATATTCCGATAAATGAGGATTTCTCTTTCAATGGTGCGGGGAACAAAGTGACGTAGCTCGTCAATGGTCTGTTTAACGCCTCCCTTGGGCTAGAATTATTAGTGGGTTTTTACAAAATTTTCAGAAGTGGGCTGAAATTTTTTTGGGGTGGGGGGTGAAGTGGATTTTGGAAACTTTAGGGGAGGTCTCGCCAGAGATGGGAAGTTATAATTTGGGGGTTTGGAATGGATCTGACTAAGAAAACCCTCACGAGGAGTAAAGGCTTAGAGTGAGGTCGGGCTGTCGACGAGGTCACTGGACCTCGGCTTCACCTGATACCAACTAGCGTAGTCAAAGGCTGGAGAATTGGAGGATTGACCAGGGGCTTTCGTCTTTTGGGTGGTTGATGCCTTGATGGATCTCTTGAAAGGACTGATCTGTGGATCAGTTTGGTTTAGGGGTTCTTGGTGTTTGCCGACCCTCGATGAACGTCGGTGGGCCTTGCCTGACAATCGGCAAGGGTAGGTGATGGTCTGACAAAGGGTGTGGTAGTCTGGATCTGGTGAGATACGAAGGTTCGTTTTTTTTTTGGGGTGGACATAAGATGTTTTGGCTAGGGACATGCGAGATAGGTATTTTCAAAGCTCCGGGGAGGATTGCGGGAGGGCTGCGAGGGACGTTGCTGTTGGACGCTGCTGGTGGAAGCTTCAGTTAGAGCTATCAGCTAGTGGTTAGACCTGTGTGTCTGAAACCGCGAAGCAAAGAGGTGGTGATGGATGTGATGCAATTGACCGTTGGCGGTCGGGTAGAGTTTTGGGGAGTGGTCCGACGATGGTTCCTCTGAGCCTTACTGATAGCTCTTCGGATTGAATGCCAATCTGAAATCAATTTGATGTAAACCCAGCGGAAGACTTGCACACATTTAGAAAAAATTAGGGCACAACTCTCAATGCATTCTCATTCACATTAAGTAATTTGTGAGTACAAAATGAGGCTAATACCTAAATATACCCAAAATAGGGCAATGTTAGTAGCCAGTGAAGACCTATCTACCCTAACTAACTAATGAATATTACCAAAAATACTTATTTAACAAGCATAAAGACATTAAATAAAATAAAAATATTCATGAGGCCGCATACACAGAAAACAGTTTTGCATTATGGCACTGATTTACATCAAAGTTTACTTTTTATTTTTTTAATTATTAAAATCCATTATGTTGGTCTCAATCTCTTTGAAAATCCCCCAGAGTGAAGAAAAGTTGATGAAGTCGTGATAAATGAGGGGCGGAATATGGTGTAAAACTACTCTAAAGTGTTTCTTGCTCGTTTTTATAGCTCAAGGGAATGAGGGGCGAAATATCGATTTTAATTATTTATTTTAATTAGGTTATTTAGTTCCCTTTCTAATTAGGAGACTTGCTCTCCAAGTTTAGGATTATTTATAAATAAGGCCCTTGACACTCTCTTGTAATCAAAATTATTATGAAGAATTAATATTAATGAAATTTATGAGATTTGAGGGAGATGACTTGAGAGAAATTATGGTTTGATTACTATATATATATATTCGTGTGTGTTCATATGTGAATTCCGCTGTGTTTCACATCCATTCGTTATGTGAAGAGTAGGGAACTAAATTCTGACACACATTGGCATTAAACCCTATCCTGTCAAAAAGCAAAGCAACAAGGATCAATATCGCACAAAATTCTGAAGACGACCTCTATCAATATTACCCCAAAAGTGTAGAAATTCTGGATGCTCAATAAATTCTCAGCAAATATTGCGCCATCATGTTCAATTTTGCAGATTAGAATTTCCAACAAAAATTACTGCCAGCGAAATATTACGTTCAACCTAAAATATCATAGAAAAATTAACTAAACAACTTTTCCTCAGCCAGGCTGGGAAACCAGCCCATCCAGCGTGCCTCAACCAAGCCTCGAACGATCAAATTATTGACCTTCCACGTTCTAAACTGCATGATTGTTTAAATCGCTACAAAACTTCCAAAAATGACAAAGTTAAAAGTTGGATGAAGGAGGTCAAAGACATGGAATGTTTAATGGATATCAGGGCTTGAATGCTCGAATTTCAGAATAATATGCTTTTGAAAAGTTTAGCGGTTTTTGAGAATGGTTTAGGTTCCTTCTGAAGAGGCTTTGGTTATGACTCAAAAGTGGTGTGTTTGTTAGATGTAACTGAGTACTATTATCTGGGTTTTGTACTAAATTCCCGTGAGCTGAATATTAAAACATATGCCAATCATCATCGTCACGGGCTCTTTACAGTAGGAACTTAAAACATATGCCAATCATCATCGTCACGGGCTCTTTACAGTAGAACTTTTACCTGTTCAATTGGAGCACAGATATACTTTCATCACTTTCACTAGAGCCAGTCATAGGGGCAATTTTTTTTTTTTCCTATCAAGTCCAGCCTTTGGAAGCAGGAGGGATCTTCTTCGTGGATCCGGGTTTGGGACCGAATGATGGATATCGACAGTTCGGATCCAAGAGAGTGAGATGGCCTAACTGGTGGGAATTGGATGGATCAAATCTGAAAGGAACCTTCTGTTACCTACTTTGATTCTTATCTTCGGTATACCTCAATACAAGACAAGCACGGAAATGATATTCAATCAAAACCTGGTATGCAAGGAATACTACTTTTTAGGTTGACCACTGCATAGAGGCGATAGCGAAGCCAAGCCATCGACAACAAAGCACATTCTTTTTCAATTGAGCGTTTGAACGACTGGATTGAATACCTTTATCGAATCAGAGTTCATCATCATCATTCTTTTCCTTTTTTCTTTTGTGTTGGGTGGGGGTTTAAATAAAATGAACTTTTGTTTTTCGAAGATGGGGTTGAAGCCCTTACAGTTCCAGGATATTTACAGGATATTCACAGCTGTGGAATTTTCAATTTCTTAGGGGGACAGTCGCTCCTAGCCGCTCTTGGATCTATCAATACATACATATATTGTTCCATCAGTGATTGGTTCCGAATACCGTCTTTTAAATATGTCGGTCCACATGTGACGTAACATCATCAACTGAAGTAAGTTGTTCATATTCAAACTGACCAGTCACTGTAGTTGTTTGGAAATCATCTCGTTATTTCTTTGTTTTTATTTTTTATTTTTGGCTAGTGGTCTATTAATCTACTTGTCAACACACATCTTTAGGCCCCGTTTGATGCGCCAGATAAGAGAGGGGTTGGATAGGATAGAATAAGAGCTCGATTGAATAGGATAAGGATGGCCTGGATAAGGCTTATTACAATCCTGCGTTTGACACAGTCTCGGATAAGAAGACATGATGGGATATAATAATCCAGTCTTGCGTTTGTAATGCTCTGGATATGATTAATTTGTCTCCAATTTTCTAAAAATACCCTTATTTTGTATTTAATATTTAAAAAATACAAAAATATACAACTGATAAAAAAGTAAAAAAAATTGCTACTTGATATTTTCTATTCAAGTTGAAGATGTTAAAAAAAAGCAAGTTGCAGATACAAAACAAGAAAGAAGAAAAGAGGATACCTGATGGTGAGAAGAAACCCATGGAATGATGTTGCAATGAAGAGACGAAGAAGAGACACTTTAGGTCTATTTCTATTGTTGAGAGTCCAAGTTGGTTTGGCTTGGTTTCTTTTAACTTAAAAAGGACATGATAGTAAATTTAATTCAAGGCCTGACACCGGATAATTTTATATTATTATTATCTAGGAGGTGGGATTTTTTTTATCCCACTCCTTGTGGGATAAGGAGCTCACTTGGGATAACTAATCCCATTTTATATTCCGTTCTAACATACACCAAACATTGGATAGGATAATTTTATTCAATCCGGTATTCTTATCCGGTGCATCAAACGAGGTCTTAGTGTTACTTTAAGTGCTCATTTGGTTCGAGTTTTTGTGTTTTTCGGGAATCTAAAATGGTATGATGATAGAGTTAAAAAAAACAAGATTTTGATTCATTTCCCAAAACTCAAACTTTACATGTGAATTTACAAATTTTGAACTTCAAGAAATGAAATCTTGAACCTCAAGAAATGAAATCTTGAACCAAACGAGCACTAAAGGTTAATTTCGATGCAGTGTGACTAAACTCCAGTTTTTGTCTATGCAGCTAATGAAATACACATCTCTGGTTATTTCTCTCTTATTATAGTTTGAACTCTTGAAGGGGTTCCATGGCAGGCAATGGCCTGCCAACTCTAGCTCGCGTGAAACTCACTGATTTGATAGCCTCCGAAGGTCTTCCTTCCGATACATACAAACTATCAATTTCAACCCTCTCACAATCATTGGCTCAATATTCTGCTGCCATTATTCAATTGCCCGCAAGTGATGGTGCTCTTTTAAGGTCTTGTCTTGAATCTGCTCGTCTATATTTCCATCAGAAACCATCCTACCCATCTTCAGATATGATTCATAGCAACGAGTCCCGCGAATGGTGCAAAACCTCCGGTTACTACGCAGATCCTCAAATATGGCAAGAAACTTATGATTTCAGGCCCGGGCTTACCCCCAATGAGCGTGAAAATGAAATTGAATTCCCACCAGCTGGATTGGGCGACGTATTTTCATTACTAGGAAAAGCAACCAGGGATATTCTAGACGCAATCAGCTTCTATTTAAATCTGCGTAGCTATGCTTTTACCGAAATACTTGATAACGTTCCCTTAAGAAGTCGAGAAATATCATCTTCGGTTCTTTCTGTATGTTGTCATGCACGGGCATCGTTTCAGGGAGCTCATCAACACCATAATTTGACGAACCAAGAGGACGGCCAGTTAGTCATGTTTCCCGACCATGAACATCACGTTGATAAAAGTTTGATTTCTCTTATTAAGTCAGATAAGGCGGGTTTGCATGTGAGAGATTTTCAGGGTCGTTGGGTTCTTGTAGATGGTGATCTTGGCCCACAAGAAGCTATTGTTTACCCTGGGCTTGCTTTGTACCAGGCTACTGCAGGCTATGTGGGTCCCGCATTGCATCGGACCGATGTTAGTAATTTGCAAGGGAATATGTTTGGACGGTGTTCTCTTTCTTTCAAACTTATGCCGAAATCGATGACCAGTTTAAATTGTTCAGAGATGAGGGCGGCTGGTCATGGAGTTGAAGCTCAATTCCAGCTTCCGGTACCAGTTGATGACTTCATGCAAAGATCTCACTCAACCGATCAACTCTTCAACAGGCATAATTTCCCAAGTTTCACTTTCCCTACAGCCCAAGAAGGTCAGTGAACTGTAATACTTTCCAATTTTGAGTTGCATCTTGATTTTCAATTGCACAACATCTTGCATGGATCGATTACGAATTAATCGTACTGAAAAGAATTTGTCACTGTAATTGCCCCCCTTGATTGTTTTTGTGAGTAGGGTTGGGCATGTTTAAGACTCCAATTTGCATTTCTTGGACACTTTCTGTGACGGTTAGTCTCATTGGTCACCTAAAATTGGTGTGTACTGCAATCATAAAGTCAAATGTGAATTTGCATTTTTTTTTGTTATTGTCTTAGCAGTCAAATCTAATTTAAAGTTGTTTTTGCCCTCTCCCAATTGGGCTGGGTGATTTTTTTTGGGAAGTGATCGTGTATATATACATATATAATACAAATTTACGCCTGTGGGGGTGGAATCCTGTGTACATAGAAACAAAAGACAAAAGGAGGGGAGTTTTCAAAATTCCCACCTCAAAAAAAGGGGTTAAACCCTCATCCTACACTCCAAAAATCCATAGAAACAAAAATAAATGACCTCATCTCCTGTTTCACTAAGAGGTGCAGGAAGCTCAATAAGATATATCGCAACTTGGCCAGATCAGTCTCAGCAGCATCAGAGCATTTCCTGTTTTTCTCCTTCCACAATGTACAAAAAATGCAAAGAGCCCACAAATAGAGCTTGAGCCTACCTCTACTTGTGTCCAAAGAAAGGATCGTGTCCCAAAAGGCTCACCAGGTCCACCGTCTCCTCATCCCTCTTGCAAAGCCAACGATGACTAGTCATTCTCCTACACCTCTTCAAGCTATCCATCATAAGAATTGCCTGTCTAGCAGTTGTCTATGTGAAAAAAGCCAGTCTAAGTGGTGTCTGCATCCGCCAAATTTGCCTCCATGAAAAAGCACCACTACACCCTGCCACCCAAACTGAATAATATGCCTTCATAGAGAGGGATCCGTGTCCCTTCCATGTCATGATGTCCTCCCCCCCTGTAAAATTGGAATTTCAACAATGGAGATCTCTTCAATCATCTACATTCATAAATATCTCATTTTTCTCCTTCCACGTAGCCATACATTGGTCTGATGGCTATCAACAATTCATCTTCTTCAACTCGTGCCAACCCCCTTTGACTCCCTCCTTTACCTCTCCCCTTTGTGGTTGTGTGTATATTTTAGGGAATGGGCTAAATCCCCTTCCTTCAGTATTTTTCTAATGAAAAGTCGACCCTTTTTCATATTAAAGAATAAGCCCCTATTACTAGAAATACTTTGACTACGGGCTACAAGCCTACATCCTTACTTGTAAACCCCTTTTTCTTTTATCTTCATATTTTTGAATACTAAAACTACCCTTCGATTTTACTGACCCTGAAAAAAGCATCCATGTTACTATTTATTTATTGTTAAAAAATATTTTATCATGCTATGCAAAAAATAAATGTTGCTAAAAACATCCATATTAACCCTTTCATAACCAAAAAAACCAAGTCATTAGTATAATTTACTGACACAATAGTGACTTTAAAAGTACCTGCACCATTTTTTTATATATTTCCTAGTTTGGGTGTTAGTGACAATTTGTAACATTTTATTTGTATTGCGAATAAAATGAATTACAAATTGCAAACTGAAAACTGAATTTTGCGAAATGAAAATCTTGCATATTTGAGTTCGCATTTGCAAAAAACAAAACAAAAAAAAAACAAAACAAGAAATATCGTTTGAGATAAGATGAGAGAATGGGCTCATCATTACGGGGGCTGAATTTATTTAAGTTAAATGGGATGTCTTTAGTTTATAAAATGAGCGAAAGCGGGACTTCTCCCTAAAACCCCTATATATGTACCTGACGCCTAAAAACCTTCCATCTCATCAACGACAACAACCAATATCACACTGTCGTGGACCTAACACTAGATGTAATCTCTCAATAGCCAATATTCATGGATTTAGCATGATACAAAATCATTCATACACTATTCCATGACGAGAGGTCAGGTCACAATTGGACATTGGTTAGAGATGTGGCAGGAATTTGAGGAGAGGTTGTTTTGACTAGGATTCTCTGTTGTATTTCGGTTCTTTTAGAGTAATATATACTTTGAATTTTAATAATTAAGACTAACATGTTCCGGCTCTAATGTAATTAAGTGAAAATTTCGAATACCATGCGTTTTTAAGCTTAATTTTAGACACAGGACTCCTACTTTGAAGCGTAAAGGGGAAAACATGACATAATTTGAGGTGGGGGTAATCACAAATATATAGCCGCATGCTTGCTTTCATGACAGGTTTGTTTGCTGGTATGTGAAAAAGTGAATGTTATTTGTTATTTTTCATAATTATGGGGTGGAATTTTTGTTTAATTGATCTTGAATGGAAATTTCTAGCTATAAGCTGGCGGAATTAGCTGCAACACTCATTGATTCAAACACACCATGCTACATGTAGTATTAACGAGTTTAAATTTACTTTAGTAAGTTCGGGTTATTAATGACATAAGACACTAAATATTCATTTTCAATGTTAAGCACACAAACCCAACACAGCACAACCCATTGCAAGCTCTACTTCAGAACAAGCAGATTTCGACCACGTTAATGATTTTTGCTGCTGTTGTATTCTATGAAGCATGGACACTCCCAAAGGTAGCGAATCTTGTTTGACACGTGTTGAACACGGGACACGTTCCGACTCGCTGGGGGCATGTTGAGGGACATGTTAGGACTTGCTGGGGGACATGTTAGGACACGCAGGGGACACATTCTTTTGACACGCTGGGGTAGTTTTTAGTATTTAAATTTTTTTAAATGTGGTCAAATATTTAATAATTTGAAATATTGATTGTAAAATATAAAAGGAAAAAGAAGAGGCCATATTCATTCACAAAAGATCAATCTGGACGCAAAAGTTTCAAACACCCCTAACTTTTGCTAACCATGTTCATTATATTTCCGATTTTAATGAATTTTATCTATTTCTCGTTTAAATTTGTATTGTTGTTATATTTGATTTTATTGAATTTCAAGTTTAGTACGGTATATATATATATACTAGCGGAATGCCCTTTACTGAACGCACGGCGAAAATTTTAAAAGTACGCAATCGTAAAACGGCTAAAATTTTCAAAGCACATAATTGCAAGACGGCAAAATTTCGTTCCCCAACCAAACAAAATTTCGTTCCCAACAAAAATTTCGTTCTCCAAAATAGTCTAAATTCATCAAACAAATTCATATATAACATGAAATATATAATATTCATCAACCGAATTCACATTGTGCATCAAATAAACAAAGTGGCAATTTTTAAAAAATGGGCATAGTCGCCTTTGTTTATTGGACTTTCCACCCTATTTAAGGAATAACAACAAATCCAGTTATATTCATAGAGCAAAATTTCATCTAACAAATACTTTTTACGAAACGAACTTCCTAAAAAAATCACATATCAATTGAGGTCATCCCACATGTTGCACTATAATGATTTTCCGTAGTTTTCAAAATGCGACTTGATACAAAACAAAAAAATATAGTTAGTCAACTGAAATATCTAGTCAAATATTATATAAATCATGCTAATTAGTACAACGTTAGTCTTTAGATTTCAAATGCGGACACTATTACTTATGTATGAACCAACTAATTTCGAACTCCATCATTCATATGGCATCCCAACCATTAAAGAACTATTGTACTGGCTAAGAATTCAAAATGGCATCTCAACCATTAAATTACACTATTTATAGAAAACACACATAAACATATATTCTTGAAAAATAAAAATAGAAAAACTAACAATTGGAGGGTTGGGTAATAAATACTCACAAACATATGTTGTAAATTATGTTTCAATTTAGCTGGAAGAGCCGCAGTTTTGCTTTATTAGCCTTTGACGGCATTGCCTTCTTAATCCACTCCACACCACCTTAGATGCCTTCTCCACAGGCTAAAAGGTAGCAAATAGACAGAAAAACAAAATAAAGAGAATACCTTATTAAGTGATCAAATTTTCAACATTTTTGATCTGCAACACAAAAAAACAAATGTAGAGAATAAACCAAGAATTGAAACATGCAATATACGAAAGTCCTAATAATTAACTACTGTAACTATTTGACATATTAACAAACATGTAGTACTAATAAGTAAAATTTAAACAAACCTATTTAGGGCATGTACATTTCCCACCTATAAAACAAAAACATATCAAACAATTTACTACTGTAACTAACAGATGCACGTCATATATAATCTTTCCCCCAAAATAAACAAACACCAAAAATGATCTTCATTTTCTTCATCATATAAATGCACAACCCACCCATCGATAATGAAACAAACAAATACACATCCATGTTACCATAATCAACTCAGCAAACCCCACCATTTTCCTTAATTCAGCCTCTCGACAATGGGCATCAAAATACTTTATTAACAAATTTGCTCGTACAATATTCATTTTTATCACAAACTCACGCGAAGATGAAATGCACATGATTAGAAAAATTAAAGGCAAATAAAAAAACTGAAACTTGAAGTACAGTAAGAGGTAACTAAAACATCATCCAATATAAATAATTAAAACTTCTTGTGCAGAAGCATTCTAGGCCTTGCATAGGTCTAACAAGTTTCAAAATTAAATAACATATTTCGTTGATGTTTGGCTCCTTGAGCAGGTCACATGGCAAGTGATTGTTGATGTTTTTGACATTAAAGTGATGCCTATTATCTCTTTTGTTTGGCTTCACTATTTTGTTGAATTTGACTTTACGATACACAGTATATTTTCTTACACTATAAGCTACCCAATAAAATATAAAATAGAGAAAGAGAGATCTACACTGTGAGGGCAGTGGCCGTGTAAGTTTGGGAGAATAATGTCGCAAAACTTGGCTGAGAAAATTTGGGGGAACTAACTGGATATCCAGCTTGTGATGCCGATCCATCAGTTTCCAATCAAAAGAAGAAAAAAACGAAAGACCTCCTAGGTTCAAGGATGCATTGGATAAGGCAAGATTGGTCCTTTGTACTTGAATTCAATTGTTTTTTAAATCTCCACCTTGTAGTCATTTGATTTTTACCATTGGCCAGCAAAACAAAACATACATTGAAACAACATCAAAGGGCAACCAAGAGATGAAATCAGATTGGAAGGAAGGACACTCAGCAGCTCTCGAACAGAGGAACCCAATCATCGGTTTAATGTGACAATCTCTCCATCAGCCTCCTACCACAGCTCCACCACCTGTTATTGCCACAGCAATAGTTCAATACCAAATAAAAAAAATTACCTTTACATTGCTTCCACTCCAAAAACTAAAACCCAGAATATTATTCCCCATGCCCATTCTACATACCACGCACACAGCCAACCTCTGCTGCCACGCAACAGTCTTACCCCCAAACCATTTCTAAAGTTTAAAGTCCCACCCGTTTATCTCTACTCCTAAATTTAAACTCTCATCCGTTTATCCATGGTGGGACCAAATAAACACAGAAGCAAAAATTTGGTTTGTACAGAACGCATTACCACTGTTCAGAACGCATTACCACAGAAGCAAAATTTCCAACTCTGATCAGGACCATCTAATCCCTACCATCTAATCCCTGCACTAATATTCAAGTGAGTTAGATGGTAGATGCATGGGGCACCATTTATTTACGATGTGAATAAATCCAAGCTCCCAAAATATGCATATTTGGTTTGTACATGAATTCAACATAATAATGATTAATCAGATAAAGTTCTAATTAACGGAGATAAGAATCTTAAATGTATAGAAAACTTTAGAAAATGTGACAATAAATCATCCATAAATCTACTGACAGGGGTGTCAGCGCTGATGTATGTTGTTCAAGCAAATTAAAGAGACCAAGATTCAAACCGAACTTCAAGAAATGAAATGAAAACATGAAACTCAAATCCCAAATTATGCCATGCCATTTTAGAAACTTACGAAGCCAAAAGCATAAATATTGAAGATTCCAATCAAATAAAAGAAACAAAACTTAGAAACAGTAACAAAATTACTATGACAAACAGCGAGAACTTGTCACTCTTGAATGTGTATTTAAATGTCCTGTAAATTAGTATCATCACAAACAGAACAAATGTGTATTTAAATGCCCTGAAATGTGGAAAGCATTCCCGATCACCATCAAAACCAGTAGTACGACACAAACCATTAAACACAAAGGTGTCACCCCACTTGTCACTCGCAAACCACCCAAAAAATCTTATTTTAAAACCGCTTAAAAAAATATAACTTGTAAACGACCAAAAAAAAAAACTGAAACTTAAATTTAGGCATTAAGTATTCCAAACATACAACTGAAACTTAAGTTTCTTAATTTGACTAAGAAAACGATTGCATTTGTGAAGGATTCCACTTGCTTCTATCCATAAGCTGGATGGACCTCCCAGCCTCGAATTTATGAATGCAACAACACAACCAAACTTTTAGAAAATGCTTTCAATGTCATCTAAGAAGTCAAAATCATTTTATTAGGAAAAAATTTAAACTATAAACTAAACTTACATGATCAATGACAGGTCCAGAATGCGCATAATGTGCGGCTGAATGGGTAAGGCCCTCGAAAAAGTCCATAAAACTCTCGGTTTCAGTGTAAGGAAATCCCGTATTTACGTAGTGCACCTCCATTTGTTTGTTCCTGTTCATTTTAAACAATTATTCATCTCAAAATTGAAAATCAGCTACAAAAAAATCTAAATTAACATTTGTTAAACCTGTCAAGAATCAAAAAGGCTTTTAACATCATTATATTAAGCCCCACAAACTAAGTCATTTGTGTTTCTCCCATAGCGATTCATTATTTCGACAAAAAATGCAAACATATCCAAATTTTCACTATTAAAGCTACATCTTTGTTGTTATAAATTTAATTAAAATAACACCATCATCTCCCAATAATTAAAAGAAACACCAACATATAGCAAAATGATGTGCTCACATTCAATCAAGTTAATTAATGTCTACAAAAAAGAAATAATGAAATTGCATTTCAATTCAACAAAACGAAAATGCCACCCTTATGTTTGGTTGCCGACAAAACTATGGAAAAAAAAAACAAATTAAAACTAAATTCTCAAGCATCACTTTAGCCTACACCACCATGTGGGTCTATTACATCATCAAACAATGAAAACACTAATATGAGTCGAAGCAGATTGGTTGAAAAACACTGATGCCAAGAAGATTAGTGACATGGCATTAGGATTTATTGATTTTGTGGCCAAAACAAATGGCATAGGTGTCAAAAAATTCATTAACACTATTCATAGAATTATAATCGCAAACATTGATGAATAAAATGCAAACATGAACACAGTTAGGCATACATACATGAACACAGTTTACAACTCTGAAGTAGTGCTTGGATTGATTTCTTCGCCGACCTGGCTGCTTACACACACTATCGGGTCCCGACCACCTAGCGGCTCTGGCCCCTAGGTATTCTATTCAACTTTAAAAATATCTCGAACATAAATGATTCTCAATTTTAAAAATAATATGTAATTATTCTATGCAACTTTAAATAATATGTAATTATTCTATACAACTTTAAAAATGATTAGTCAAATAATATGTAATTACTCTATGCAACTTTAAAAATATCTCGAACATAAATGATTCTCAACATCCTTGGCCAAGCAATAAAATAAAAATTATCTCCAAACAGTAATCAAAGACATAAAGGCCCGAAATACCTCTTTTCTTAGATATATATCATCAGAAGATCCAGATGCAGAGTATTTACCTAATAAAAAATTATATCATATTACAATCAGGTCACCTGCAAAAGATAAAATAAACAACAAAAAACGTACACATAAATAGATCTAAAACAAAACAAAATTAACAACTCTTAGATGGTGTGTACCTATAAAACAAATGAAAACCGAGTGTTTCAAACATACCTCAAGATGGTGTGTACCTATAAAACAAAGTTACGATGTATTGTAAAAAATAACCCAAATGGTGTATATTGTCTTGAATGTTTTCAAACAAACACAAACAGATTCAAAAAATAATAGCCAAAAAGAAAATTTCTCTCCAGTCACCATTTCGTAACTCCAAACCTAATACCCGAGTTTCCACACAAATGCAAACAACTAATATAGTACCCAAAGATTAAAATACAACATGAAACATCATAAATAGTGGCCAAAGAGAAAAAAATCAAACCTCACCGTTCCGAGGAAGAATGATGAAGATTATGAGATGAAGAATCGTGAACTCCTTCCTTGTTCGTGGTGAAAAGAAAAAGAAGATAAAGATAGAGATCCCCAAATCGTACTCTAAGGAGAGAGAACGACGGGGTTCTTTGTCAAGTTACTAATTTATCCCTTATTTTGAATTAAAGTAGGAGAGAATTTAATTTGGAGTGAGGTAAAAGGGAGGGAAACCAAAAAATTAAGGGGCAAAAGAGGAAAATGGAACAAAACAATCTCAACCCTCCATTTCTTGCATTGGTGTTTTAATCTCAACCTGCACTTGCACTTAGCTTATCCTCTTATGGAATAGTAACCAAAATTCTACTCATTATATGTATGTATTATGCATATCCTAGCGCGTCGTATCTTACAATCTGAAAAAATCGTGTATTGCGTATCCCGAGTCGTGTCGTATCCCATATCACGTGTTGAGTCTGTGCTTCATAGGTTGTATTACTTTTGTCATTTTGATGGTGGATACTATGCTAGTAGCTTGTAGTGAGAAGTTTTTTAACAACAGGTCCTTGGATCGATGAAATACTGCTACAGGATCTATGAAGCCCTTGATGAGGAGGAAGAGGAATAATTCAAGATGTAAACCTTTGCCGCCTTCCAAGAGGTTGCGGCTCGAAGCACAGAGAGTTCTCAAAGAGAGGGTTCAAGATATTGCTGATAAAAAGGGCATCAAGATGCGATTTTGCACCCTTAAGGAGTGTGAAAGTCACATTCTCACCCTTGATAGCCCGTGTGCCAATATTAGAATGGAGATTGGCTGGCCGCCAGGCGTGCCATTTGTCCATCCCCATGACCTACCTAATAAGGCGAAGATTGGATTTCTTGAAACATACGAGCCCGGTTGGACCGCCACTCATGAGATGGAGTTAAGTCTTGATGAACCTGGTCAGTCAAGTCAACATTCGTAACTGTAATTTTTCACTCTCCTATTTACTTCTTATTTCTGCATGTTATTAAAGGTGGCCAGTGTTTTTTCATTATACTCATGCGTAAAACATGCTCTTGTATTATTAACAAACTGTCAAATGGTTGCCCATATTTGATATAATTAGCCCCACATATACTATTTTGCGAAAATGGTCAAGATTCAGGAAAATGATGTTATTAACCAACTATTATGATGTTATTAACCAACTATTATGAGGTGAAATTTAAATGACAGGACCGAAACCGCCCCTACCCCAAATTTATACAAGTATTCAATATGCTTGTTCCTATATTTATTTATTTTATTGAAGTCCTGTAGCTAGAATATCTGTTCAGAAAAATAAAATATAAAAGTGTAACTAGAATTCAAACTACTATTTACAATATTAAGCACCGATTTAACATATAAAGCACCTCATCACTATGAAATGTCTAAAGCTCTTTTGATATCTACTAAGTAGTATATTGGTGTGACATGCGGCAATTCCATGCAATGTTTTAAATCGCGGTCGCGCAGGGTGTCGCGTTCTGGCTCGGAAGTAGCGTCGCGCTAATTGCGTTGCGCATCGCGCAAGCAATTCATGCATTCCCGCTTTTTAGTTAAAAAACTTATAAATAAATATATATAAAAAAAATAAATAACATTTTAAAATGAAATTTGTAAGAAAGTAACATTTCAAACTGAAATTGGTAAAAAAAGTTTTATTTGAAATGGATTTTTTTTATTTTTTTCTAGAGTTACTTTTTAAATTGACAATTAAAAAAATAACAATAATAACATTTTAAACAGAATTCTGAAAATAAGTAACATTCAGAGCTAAAAATAATAAAATAAATAAAATTTAAATATGAAATTTGTAAAATAAGTAAAATTTAAACTTAAAATTATAATATAATAATGTTTTAAACATAAATTTATAAAACAAGTAGTATTTTAAATTGACAAGTATAAAAATAAAAATAATAATAATAATATTTTAAACAGAAATCTGAAAAATAAGTAACATTTAAAGTTGAAAATTATAATATAAATAACAATTTAAACATATATTTATGACACATGTAGCATTTTAAACTGACAATTATTAAAAAAAACATTTTGAACTGAGATTTGAAAAATTAGTAACATTTAAACTGGAAATTATATAATAAATAACATTATTTACTGAAAAATGTCAAATAAGTAAACGTTTAAGTAAACCGAGAGTTTGGAATAGAAAATATTAAATAAAAGTAACCTTTTAAGCTAAACTTTTTAAACTAAGCAAATAACATCATTGAGACCTTCGTAAATAAGTAAATTGAGGATTTGGAACAAAGAATACCTCACCCAAACAAAGTCCGTACGTGAAATAAAGTAACATTTTTCCCCCCACCTTAACTAATCTGAGACTTCTAAAAAAAAACATGAATAGCGTTGCTGTTGCGCCAAATAGCGCAAAATAGCGTACAATAGCGCAAAATAGCGCACAATAGCGCAAAATAGCGCCAAATAGCGCACGCTTTTTGAGCATCCCGTAATACATTGAACGCAATGTTGCGTTTTTGGCCCGCAAAAAGCAATAGCGCGCTATTGCGTTCGCAATAGCGCGCTTTTTAAAACATTGATTCCATGAACCGGCAGCCTTTCATTGCGTGGGATATTTCATGAACTTCTGGTTTGCAGACGACGCGGGATATTGCAATTTATTACATTAACGAAGTTTCTTGACTCATTAATTTTTAAAGAGTTTGGTGTCAAAGCTCGTCCCCAGTGGGACCCACACTAGCACCTCAAGCTTATCACGTGCGGGACCCATTCAAGCATTTCACTACATGGACCATGGAAACATGTCACCACATAGAACCTGCCCAAGCATGTCCTCTCGTGACACCAGCTCCAATCTGTTAGGCTCGCACTACCCACCTGACACAATAATGGGTTGTCTCTCAGTTTTAAGACGCGTTGTCTCTCACGGTCGTCTCTTTTAGTCGATGTAGGACAGGTTTGATGGACAAAGCACCTTAACCTCATTTCATCCGTGTCGGTTCTACTTCTCAACCTCAGGATTATTGGAGTTTTGATCTCCAGACTGTCACATATATAGTGAACAAGAGTCTGTTTCGGACTTAACAAATAATTGAGAAATTTGTTTGTTGAGCAAGTCTTTGTTTGAGGACATGGGTTTAAACACTAGTTATAAGAATCAAACCCAACTGGCTGGTTCTAAGGAAACTGATCTGCTTATTTAATTGGAGCGTTTGTACAATTGACTCAACTCGAACAAGATTAGCCATCCTCTTTTTATTTCAAAGGGATTGAGAAAGGGCAGAGCCACCAGTTACATTAGAACATATAGAATTTGATTTTTTTATATAGTGAACAATTGATTTTTTTTTTTGGGTAAATGATCTCCCATGTTGTGGAGATTATCTAACAAAAAAAAAAAACAGCCAAAAATTCCTTTTTTTAACTATTTAAAAAAGGATTGTACTATGTATATATGAAGTCCTTACAGGGCTGAAGGACATTCTCTCTGCATGTATGTACAAGGTTATTTAGGGAATGTAAAAATGTGGCAGGGTGAAAAACGTATTTACAAGCAAATCTTGAGGGAGCAAAGAAGGCTCACAAGATGAGGTTTGGCGCTGCTCGTCTTTTAAGTTTATAAGGACTCCTTTTTGTAAGAGAGTCCCGGATATTTATTTGTATATTTGTTTAGTTTTATATCCGTATTTTATTAAGCTCACTTTTTTTAGTTGCTATACTATATTAGGTTAGAACCATTCATGTAATCACTTTACGTTTGGAGATGAATAAATGATAAAGAGAGATACTTCTATACACGTACAAGTAATTTAACAATTAAATCAAAATATCTAATTACATAACTTGCTGAAACAATTGACCTAATAGTTGGAGTAGAGTGAACCAACCCCTTATCGTGTTGACCTTTACTATGGTTATGATAACTATGGTTGAATTCATTTAGGAATGCCTCTCATCCACCAGTATATATAATTCGAGTAATGCTACATCCCCTCAGAAAATCCCCCAAAACATCCCCAAAAGTGCATTAAGTGCTTGTACATCGAGGTGGGTCCACATATGGTACAAACACTTAATTCAGTTTGGAGAGTTTTTTTTTTTTTTTTCGGGACTCAGCATTATTCATATAATTCAGAGGATAGATAGTGCTGTTTCTTTGACTGGCTATATCTTATGGATAGTTTACCAAGTAATTGGTGGACATAATAGCCCCAAGGCCTGCTCAAGCCTAAAAGGTCCGTCCCGCTCATTTATAGGTTTTGGTCTAGCTATTTATGATGGTAACCTGGGCTTGCTGTTTTTTTAAGCCTGAAAACAACTACGGTTGGGTTTGTGAGCACCAGGCCTGCCAAGTTCTCGCCTGGATCGAGGCCTAAATATAAAATAGTACATATTCCTAAATATGTAGTCATTTTGATTGTTATATATTTTTTATGAGTAGTTTTTAATTTTTTCCGCTAAACGATTGTGTTTGTATTCTATCATGTTGGCAGGAATGAATCTACATAGTTTTCTAAACGTGACTGTTGGCTACAAAGATTATATAGAAACATAACATCTGGTGTGAATAGGTTGTTTTGAAGAGAGTAAAAGAAGTGTTATTTACTCTTTATTTTTCAGCCAGTTGTTCCATTGAAAAAAAACACTGCACTCTCAAGTATCAGACATGATCTTATTTATAGAAAAATGAAAAAGTAATAAACAAGAACACAAGGTCTTTCTCTTCTTGTAAACTGCTTTTTTTTGGTGGTGGGTGGGGGGAAGAGGGATAGTACTCCCAAGTTTAGTAATAGGATAGGTAGAAGAGCCCTACCGTGGCGGCTTATACAAAAATTGGATGGGAGACTTTATAAATAGTCACCTTTACAATGAGAACCAAGGAAATAAAATTCTTAAACTAGAATGAGAGACTTAATGAATAGTCCCCTTTACAAAATTTTAAGAAAAGAAAAGAAAGAAAAATTAAAAGGACTCTTTGCTATCCTTTAATCTAATTGAATGGATTCCTTGGAGGTCCATCCTAAAGTGACCTCTAAAAGTCATAGGAAGATCCATGACTTGATTAAAGGAGTTGAAGATAATGTTTTGAGAATCATGGTTTGTAACACTGTCTGCAATACAGTTTGATTCTCTCCAACAATGACTATATGAAGCGTTGACTTTTTCACCAACTTCTTTAATAAGCTTGAAGATCTTAATAAGGGTCCATGAAGGTTTCTTAATCTTACCATGAAGTACATAAATTGCAAATTTTGAGTCAGATTCCACAATCACATTTGAGAGGTTGAGAGAGGCACAATGTCTTGAACACCTTAAGATAGCCATACATTCTGACTTCTTGTTGGATACAATCCCATCAAAGGCTGAAAAAGGCTTTAACAAAACTACCTTTATGGTCTCTAATGATGCCACCTGAACCAGCCGACCTAGGATTACCTGTAGCTGCCCCATCAATGTTTAATTTAAAGCTTCCTTGAGCTGGTCTAAGCCACTTTACCAAGTGGAATACTTTATGCCCCTCTTTGACAAACTTAAGATTGAAACATTTGAACAATATTTTCTATGAGAGCATGGAGAACTGAAGGAATGATTGGATTTGGAGTCTATAATTAGGTGAATCACCTTGCTGATGATGATATTACTCTTGATTTTTATTTCCTTCAAACAACATTGGTTCGCTAAGCCATATTTCCCTTAAAACAACTCCAGGGATGGTTCCAAAAAGGTATTTGAGATAGTATTCTCTAGGCTTTCTCAATCACCAAGACATGAGCATAAGGTCAATGGAGATGGAGAGTTTCACTCCAAACAGATTAGCAAAAAGAACTCCAAACTTCAGTGGCAATGGGGTCATGAATGAATAGGTGACGCAGATCCCCTTCAAGTTGATCACAACTCCTGCATTTTGAAGCCAATAATATTCCTATCTTTTGGATATTCTTATCAATACGGACTATATTATGATAGCATTTCCCAAGGAATATAGAAAATTTAGGACGAAATTCAGAGTTCCAAATGAACCTTCTAAGAAATGAAGGGGGTTTAGATGACCTGATGGACTGCCTAGCAGTGGATGAGAAATTAGCATCATAAGAGAGAGTTCAGTATAAGTTGCCATCTATCTCTTTAATGAGATTGTTAGTGTCTTCTTTGATTAGCAAAGACCTTTTGTAAGTAATTGAAACAGAAGAAGCTGAACAGTCCTTGTATATGTTCAAGAAGAAATTGGACCATAGGCTATCTTGAATCTTCAGATTCCACCTAATCTTCATGCAATATATCTGATAGAGACTTGAAGCCAAGGCCTCCCTCTTCTATAGGATAACAAAGATTTTTCCTTTTCAACCAGTGATGTTTCTTCCCAAATTCAAGAGAAGATCCCTAAAGAAAGTTGCTTAACACTCTTTGAATTTGAATGATGGTTCTAGATGGGGGCTTAAAAGTGGTAAGAACATGGGTGGGGATAGAAGATAAGACTGATAGGATAAGAGTTCTCCTGCCAGCAAAGGGGAGGAACTTACATTTCCAACCTGCCACTTTGTGTTTGATTCTGGTGATAAGCTCTTCAAAGTAAACATGATCTTATTTATAGAAAAATGAAAAAGTAATAAACAAAAACACAAGGTCTTTCTCTTCGTGTACACTGCTATTTTAGTTTAATTTCTGAATATTTGATGAGTCCTTTTTTACTAGTAACCATTAGTATGATTTTGCTGTTTCCAGTGAGTTGTAGGGTTTGTTCATTCCATTTGTGAAAAATACTTATTAGACTGTTATACTAAATTTATCCACTACTATAGTGAGGTGATGCAGTAAATCTATGTTCAAGACCCCTTTTCAAACATTTGATCTTCATGTGAATAACATTAAGAACAAGGGGATCCAAGATCTTGTGTATGGTGATGTCGACTTTAGTAAGTGGACTTAAATTAATAGATCAATTTTTTTTATAATAGTAAGAAAACCAGTTTTACAACCAAACTTGGTGGAGATGATCACCATGAGGAGATCAAAAAATTCGACTGGGAAGTGGATAAGATGATTGACCAAACTTTCGGCGGCCCAAAATGCAAATTTCCTCATTATGAAGATTGTTTCTTGCAAGTTGAAAAGTTTAGTTAATTATTATATTAATAAATTGGTCCCTTTTTTTAAGTGCGTTAATTAAGTCCTGGACAAGACCCCCCCCCCCTTCTCTCTCTCTCTCTCTCTCACACACACACACACACATCAACACATTGATTCTATTTTAGAAGCATTGGACTTATTTCTAAATTGAACTCATAAATTTAACTAGATTTCAAGTCTGCAAATGGACGTATCA
Organism: Sambucus nigra; assembly: GCA_949130495.1. NCBI lineage: Eukaryota > Viridiplantae > Streptophyta > Magnoliopsida > Dipsacales > Adoxaceae > Sambucus > Sambucus nigra. The sequence goes on along the minus strand of OX422214.1, from coordinate 576,616,007 downwards.
AGATGAAAGTAAAATCTTAAGAAATGATTTCTTTCGGTTAATAATTGATTAATTGAAACTAAAGATTAGTTTGCTAATTTGATATTAACAATTCCTTTTAATAGACCCACCGGTGAAACGAGTCAATTGGTTAGATTTGGTGATATTATTATTTAATTTTAAAGTAAATAAAATTAGCTGTACATATTTTAAAATACTAAAAGCATATTCTTACTATTATAAATGTTGACTATATGAGTTGCAACATTCACATGTGACAATACTTGGAGAACTCAAAAAATTCAGAACTAAGGGTTCGTTTGCTAGAAAGGAAGATGAAGTGAAAGGAAGGAAACTGGGAAGATATAGTTTTTCCATCCATAAGAGAGGGAATCTCTTTTGCCTTATTTTAATTTGGTATGAAAAGAAGGAAAATGGGAGAGAGGTCAACCACCCTGGGGTTTTGTAGGAAGGAAAACATAAAATATGTATCTTTTACCCATTATATCTCTAGATAAACACTTTTTCTTCCTCATTTTTCCTTCCTTCCTACTTTCCACTTTTTCATTTTATCAAACAAATCGTAAATAAACATAATTCTCAATTGGGTTAACTGGATTAGTAAACAAAAATGTTGGGTATATGGGTTATAGGTCAATCCACATGGTCATAGGTGAATTGCACAAATGATACAATAGTTAACACAACATTTGGGGTGGCAATTTAAGGCTTTTGGACATGTTTTGACACGTAATGACAAGAACCATTAAGACCTAAAAAGACTCGATACAAAATGTGTTTTTTACCTTCAGCGAACGTCACCAATTTTAAGATATGATATGACTAACCGTTGACGCCCTGATTTGCAAGTGAGGTGTCGGTTATTTTTTCGCAATTGGTGAAAAAACTCAAAAACCCGAACCCACGGAATCTCTCGAGGGTAAGAGTGGCAAACCAACCTAGAAACAAAGGAGTCAAAATGCTCATGAATGAAACTTTAAAAAGGGCCCAAAGCACAAATACTAGAAATTACAAAAAGCACAAAACCCTCTTAAGGGGTCCTTTAGCCAAACAGTTAAAGGCCCCTAGCCTCTTTAACCGAACGGTTAACCCTCCCCCAGGTAGTGATTGGAAAATCTATGCAATCTTATCCACCCTACATGTGTCTTGGTCTTTAACCGAGCGGTCAAAGGCCCTGGATTAGACCCTATAAAAGGAGGTCCCCACCAACCTTGAAAAAACATCCCCAAACCCAACATTGGTTCGTTTTTTTTTTAACTTTTTTCAATCTCGAGCGCTCAAGATACTTAAGAAAAGTCCAAAGTGAAGTTTGTACGTCAGAAAAGTCGCTTTCCTCTCAGGAAAGTTTGTACTCCGAAAGGTCTCTTTCCCTTAGTGAAGTTCGTACTTCTGAAAAGTCGATTCCTCCGAGAAACAAAGGTAAACCTTTTTCGCATCTTGTGAAAGTCGGTGCTTCTAAACGAAGATCTCCCGACTAAACGGTGCCACCTCGTAGGGGATACTTCCCCAAGAAAAAGTCGGCTCACACTATAAGGGTAAATAAATTCTACAGAATTCGGGTCTATGCCCCATATATATTGTGATAAAATGTTCATATTTGTTTATCTCATTTAACCTGACCCCCAGTTAGGGCACCAAGTATGCACTTTGCAACATTTATATTTTAAGGCTGGTTTTTAACCCAACACCTATTTTTATTGAAATGACGTACCCATATGTTAAATAAATGTTAATAAAATGCCACAACTAAATATAAACAAAAAAACATACTTTTCAAAACTGTTCTTAGGAAAGTGTCAGTGAGCCGAACTAACTCGAAACATAGCAAAGTCAAAGTTTAAAATTGGACTACTCTCACCGCATCTCCAAGCAAACAAAGCTCGTCTCAACAACGACATCCCCAGGTATGTGTTTTCCTGCAAATACTTGTCGAGCATCGACCTTTTATTAACGTATTTTTAACATTTAAATATATAAATCCAACAAAACGGAAATGCTATATCAAGGACTAGGATCCATAAATACCTTAATGTTATATATTGTATACCCTGTATCCCGTTCCCTGCACCCATAAATCGTCGCCTCCATCGAAGCTACTTTTTGTCCTACAATAGCTTCTCCCCTCTTAAGCTAAGTCCTACAATTGCACATATAACACATTGGAGCACATGAATAATCGAACTGCATAGGCTTTGATCTCGTGACCATTCGGGTATGTATGCACAATACCGAGTCCATCTCGTGAGCACAAGCCTCTATAATATATCTCATGATATATTTTCCCCACAGAGATGCATCCATCTCTTATCTCTCACCTATTATCTCCCTCCCCACAAGATATCAAACTATATAAACCCGCAATCTCTCGTGCATATTCATACAAACGTTCAAACACGTGTACACCAATCACAGTCGCATTACACATGGTTTGATTTCATGGCTACATGAGTACGCAAGTGCAGTACCTTGTCTATCTCATGAACACAAGCCTCGATAATATATCCTTTTATTTGCCGTCATAACAGAGATGCACTTATATCTTACCTTTCTATATCTCCTTAAACCTAAAACGATATGTCAAACTATCTCCAAGTGGAGCTTTCTCGCACTCTTATGCGCATTAACGACCACCCGTTACCCAAGACGAGCTTCCTCGCACACTTACGTACATACTAAGGACCACCCATTACACAAGTACATAATCATACACAAGCACTCTTGTGTACTCATACTGGTTTAGGTGATGTTCATACACCTATCGCCAATACCGTTTTCATACCTAAGAACTTATATACCTTTTAAGGTATTCTCGAACTAAGGTCCCTGAACATGTTCTAAAATAAACTAAAAAGTAATCATATAATGTTAAGAACGATAATAAGCATATAATTAAGGAATCATGAATCATATGTGGGGTGTATAACACCTTCCCCACTCGTAACCCGATTCTCGAACCCCACAACAAGAATCTCTGGACCAATCGTAGGGCTAAACCATCCTTAAGATTAGCCCAAAAGTCCTAACCTAAAACTTTTTGTTTGTTTTTATATAAAACAAGCTGATGACTTTGAACAATTGACAACCCCTACCGCTAACAATTTTAATGTTGCGTGTCGGTAAAACAAATAATGGGAGATCCCACCAAATATGCTCGGAATTTATCCAAGGCAAAGACTACCGTTAACAACTCTTTCTCGGTGGTGGATTATTTCAATTGTGCACCCTTGAGAATCCGACTAGCGTAGTATCTAACAGGGGCTTCTTGTCATTTTTTCTGCCACAAAACATCCCCGATCGCAAAGTCACTTGCATCACACATTAATTCAAAGGGTAAGGTCCAATCCGGGGCTTGCATAATGGGGGCGGTGGTGAGCATGATTTTTAACTTCTCAAAAGCTAAGTGGCATGACTCGCTCCATTTGAACGGGGTCACTTTTGAGAGGAGATTACACAGGGGACTAGAGCTATGGATCTAAAATCCTTGATAAAACTTTGATAAAATCTCGCATAGCCGAGAAAATACCTTGCGTCTTTGAGTGATTTTGGGGTGGGCATCGACAATCACCTCGATTTTTGCCTTATCCGCCTCTATGCCTTCGAAGGAGATAATATGCCCGAGAAAAATCCCATTTGTAACCATAAAAAGGAAATTCTCCTAATTCAGGAAAAGATCTAGACAAGAATCTTTCAAGAATGAGGAGGCAATAGTCAAAGGAGTTACCAAAGACACTGAAATCGCCCATGAAAACCTCCAAACCTCTCTCAACCATATCACTGAGCATACTTAACATGCACCTTTGAAACGTGGCCGGTGCATTGCATAACCCAAAGGAATTTTTTTATAGGCAAAAGTAACAAAAGGGCATGAAAAAATGGTCTTGGATATCTAAGTCGATTTTGTTATATCCGGAATAACCATCAAGGAAGCAATAAAACAGGTGGCCCGACACGCGCTCAAGCATTTGGTCAATAAATGGAAGGGGGAAGTGATCCTTTAGGGTCATGGCATTGAGCTTCTGGTAGTCAATGCACACGCGCCACCCGGTGATCGTACGTTTTGAGATCAGTTATCCTTTCGCATTCTCAACAACGATGATTCCTTATTTCTTGGGAATCACTTGAATCGAACTCACCCACTTGCTGTACGATATTAGGTATATGATATTTGCGTCTAAAATCTTAGTGACCTTAGCCCTAACCACCTCTTTCATCACAGGGTTCAACCTACGTTGCATTTCCCGGGTGGGTTTGTCTTCCTCCTCGAGGTGTATTTTGTGGGTACAAATTAAAGGGCTTACTCCCTTTAAGTCCACTATCGTCCACCTAAAGTCACCTTTGTGCCTTTTCAACAAGTTCATTAACTTTCCTTCTTAGCCCTCGTCAAGGTGGGATGAGACACTGATGATATGTCCCACTCTCACCCAAATATACATAATTGCGGTTGGATGGAAATTGGTTGAGATCAAGATTTGGAAACCTCACATCCGAGGGCATTTCGTAAGAATTACGAGGGAATAAATCCTCAAAATTGGAACAACACCTCACCTCTTCCACACTCTCCTCGTCATCCAACAATGAACTCACTAGGTTGACTTTATGATCATACGGGGAATAATCATTTTTGAAATCAAGAGAGTTTACCAAACATGCCTCAAAAGAGTCCACATAATAAGTAACATCGAAGCGCTATTGGAAAATCTCCTTAATGAGGTCTACCTCATAGACCTCATCATCATCGCCCATTTGCTTAGCAATATTGAAAATGTTAAGCTCCAAAGTCATGTTACCAAAAGTGAGATTCATTTGCCCATTTCTAGCATTGATTAAGGCATTTGAGGTTGCTAGAAAAGGTTGACCAAGGATAATGGGGATATGGTTGCTATTGGGAGCAACGGGATGAGTATCCAACATTACAAATTCCTCCGGAAAGTAGAATTTGTCAACTTAAATGATGACACCTTCTACTACCCCTCTCAGAACCTTAACGGAGCGGTCCGGTAATTGAAGAGTGATTTTGGTGGATTAAGTTCACCTAGGCCAAGTTGTTCATACACAACGTATGGTAACAAATTGAACTCGCTCCTAAATCAAGATAAACTTGCTCGATTTTAGATTCCCAAATAATACATGATATGGTGGGATGTCCAAGTTCCTTATACTTGGGAGGCAAATCGGATTGGATGATAGAGCTCACATTTTGAGCCAAAAGGCCTTTTTCCTCACAAAGAGTTTTCGCTTTACCATAATCAAGTCCTTGAGGAACTTGGCATAGACGAGAACTTGCTTTACTTCATAGAGGAGAGGGATGTTGATTTTAACTTATTTAAACATCTTCAAAACATCTACATTATTGACATACTTTTTGTGAACTATTAGCCTTTGAGGGTAAGGCATGAAAATAGGGCATCATTTCACAACTACTTTCGGCTTGACTCGAGACTCCTTATCACTCTCTTTTGGGGAAGCGTCTTCGACCTCTAATGGGTAAGGTGAGACTTTCTTAGCATTTGGAGGCGGGATGGGGTTGTCTTGTCAACAACTTTCCCATTTCTTACAGTGGTGATAGCCTTTGCTTGATCATGCAAGGGAACCGATCTTTCAATACTAACATTATGTTGCCCAATAGGCTTTGAGGTTGTGAGGGAAATATATCCTTCTCTTGAACACTCAATGATGTAGTCAACTTAAAAAGTGAAGATTTTCTTTTTGTAAATGTTTACGGATTTCGATTGTTCACATTAAGTTGAACACTTATAAAAGCTTGAAGAATTTCTTCAAGACTTTTCCTATGTGGGGGCGCATAGGGAGGTTGAACCATGGGATGAGGTACCGTTGGAGGATCTTGAATTTACAATGGAGGAGGAGGTTCTTGTAAGTGCGGCAGTTAGTAATTTGGAGGTGGGGGTGGACTTTGATAATTTGGTTTGGGGGGATTTTTAGCTTGGTAGGGCTTCCCATAATGGAAATTGGGATGGTTTCTTCTTGAAGGATTGTATCCTTCTCCAAGAGGAGTCATATATTGCTTCTGTAAATAGCCATTGCATTGGCTTGATTGTGAAGAATCACCTTATAGGCTAGGATTATAGGACAATCCTTGGTAGAGTGATCATCGATATCGCAAATGGAACAAGACTTATTAAGACAAGATGGAGTTGGAACGATCGAATCTCGACTCTTTAAATACATTGCCTCAGTTCTCTTTGCTAGTTGAACAAATCTTATTGACATATCATCCCCATCGGCGAGGTGATACATCCCATGGCTAGAGGTGGTTGGATTAAAATATTATGGATTAGCTTTGTTTAGATCTGATTTGTCCCAATCTTGAGTGGTTTCAGCATGGTATTTAAAGTGTGCCTCATCATCATTCAGGTCCAAGTTGAAGATATCCCCGGAGCACATGGTCTCCACCATTTGCATGACATTAAATGCAAGCCCATTATTGAAAAAAGGAGACGAGTCTCCATTTTTCAAAATCATGGTGAGGGCACTTACTCAAGAGATCATTGAATCTCTCCCAACACCTCTCAAAGGTCTCATTATTGCCTTGGGCGAAGGATTGAATTTGTCCTTGAGTATATTGGTGCGATGGGTGGGAAACAATTTTTTCAAGAATTGGGCTTGCATGTCGCTCCAACTCCCAATAGAATTTGGAGCCAAGGAATAATGCCAAGTTTTAGATTTGTCCTTGAGAGAGGAGAGAGAGTTTTAAGGGTATTACATCGAGCGGGCAATTTTGGTCGCTAAAAGTAGCACACGCTTCCTTAAACTTTCGTAAATATAGGTACATTTGTTCACTATCCATCCCCTGAAAAATGGGTAATAGTTGTATCATTCCATTTCGATAGGGGAAAATGATGCATGGTGGAGAGGTGGTCCTACCCAGTTGTAGGTATTCTCCCATTGGCCAATAAGGTGGCTCAATCTCTCCTTGACTACACCGCTTACTAAGATTATCAACCGTGGTGGTGGAATTGGAGTTGGCTCAGGATTGTTTGGAAGTAAAAGGAGTAGGAGATGGTCTTTAATAATCTGAACGCTCGCTTGATGATGGATATTCCATTATGGGATTTTCATTATTGTCATTCACGTTTTGCATTTATGAAAAGTTTGGATTTTTTTTTTCAGAATCTGTGTTATCACGGTGACCATAGGGAACGAAATCATGTATAGGAACATTGTATAACCTAAATATTGTTGCCAGCCCCCCCAGAAATGGAGCCAAAAACTTGATGCTCTAAAAATTATGTTTGATTCAAGTGTAAATCAATTGCAACAAGTAATAACCGGGTAAGGACGGGATCGAATTCTATAAAGACTGGACACTGAGAGAAGAACGAGTTCGGGTTATAAGAGTTACTATATGTCATAAAATTAAAGTGTAACTACAACTAAGAAATATCCTAGCATGCACTAAAATAAATGTGAGTTAGTAAATGATGATGGTTATGATAAAACAAACTAGGAATCTTATGACTTAAAATGGAGAAAAGATATTAGAGATCATTCTCCCATCTTGGATTTGTTAAGTAGATGACATAATTCAATTCAAATTGATTCTAATCGATCATAATTAATTTTGACTATTAACCATATAGAGACCAAACTCATCAATGGAAGACTAAGGGTTAATTAATTATGGTGACAACTGGGTTGGGGTTGTAGTAAAGCTTCAAACACTACCCTTGCATGATAAGGGAAGTTAAGAGACTATGATACTCCAATACCAACACACGAGGTTCAATTAGAATGAATATAAATAAAACCCTAACTTTGGGATTCAATTATCCATGGTGGGATTATGATCCCCAACCGAAGAGACTAGCCACTCATTGTAGAAACAACATAAACCATGAAAGTAAGCATTATTAATGAAAAAAAATCGCTTAGTGTAGATACCAACCAAAGATATCTTAATAAATGCAAGTGCTAACCATATAACTAACAAAGATGAGAGTAGGTAAGATTGCAACAATAATGAAACAAAAACTCTTGTGTATTAAGTGGAAGGAAAGAGAGAGAAATCAAACTTTCAATGTTTAAGCTAGAGAGAGAGAGAGAGAGAGTTTAATGCAAGTCTTCTATTCTCTAAAATATTTGATGTCCTTCACAAAATAAAAACAAACACTGTATATGCAACCATTTGCAATGGCAAACTTGTAATTAAAGATTCTAGCAGAACATAGGGGACCGAACAAATTAGGTAGAAGAGGCCGAATGGATTCAAATTAGAGAAAATTCGAAGCTTCCACAAATCGAATCAATTCGAATCATGCTAGAATCGGTTTAGCACCTGAAGGGAAATGAGGAACCCCATGCTGCCTTATTTTTCATATGGTTCACTCCGTGGAAACTTTCGTAACTTTTTCGTTGTGATTCAGATCCATACACCGTTAGTGGCCACGCGAAGATACTCAATGAGCGACAACTTCCATGTAGAGCTGGGGCCCGAAGCCCAAGTTATGAAATTAATAAAAGGCCCTCGAAGTTGCATTTGTCGACAGAACTTCCCTGAAATTCAACCAAACTTCACGCCTAGCATTCCTAACACATATTAAAGCTCAAATAAACCCTAAACAAGATATATATAATGAAAATAGAGGTTATTCGGTAAATGAGCATAAGTTTCGGGATTAATGCTAGAATACGTAAATATAAGGGGTTTTAAATGCAATATTTATGACTCATCAACCAACCTAGCCTTATTGCAAATGATAGTATCAATATCATCCATTTTGTTCTTGTATACCCACTTGGTACCAATCACATTAGTCTCTTTAGGTCAGGGAACTAATTTCTAGACTTCGTTCTTTCGAAATTTAATCAACTCAGCTTACATGTCACATATCCAATGCTCATCCTTGAGTGTTTCCTTCACATTCCTGGGCTCTACTGTGGTCGTGTAACAAAAGTAGATAACCACTTTCTCTAGTTGAGAATGAGTCTTAACACCTCATATGTGATCACCAAGTATGTCGGAAGGGTCATGACTCTTTCTAACCTAAGAGGGTGGATCCTCTATATCAAGAGCAAGGTACACCGTGGTGGTGTGGGAAACAATGAGATCGTCACAGAGGGGTGCATTTTTCTCACACTCAAGGCTAGGATCAATAAACGTATCTGACAAATCGTCTCTAATCGTGACGTTTATCGATTCCACGACTTTAGATATTTTAAGGTTAAACACCTTAAGAGTAAAATTTTTATTTTTCCTTTTGTTTTTTAAAGACTCGGTGTAAATCTCGGCGTTGGTGTGTTGGAGACCACGTTCTTCCTCACTCAAAATATCATCACCCTCACTCTCTCCATAATGGTTCAACACATTGTTGAGACTATCACGTTACGAAACGTCCTCATCAATGTGAGACGTACTTGTAGTGATAATGTGACTAGCCATGAATGTGGTCAAATTACTTCCATGTGGCGATTCATCCTTAGATGCCACCGACTCAACATCGCTATTGCTTCGAGTGGAGTTATAAGCAACTTTGCCTTGTATCTAAGCCTAGTAGAACAATCGCGTGAGTTGTGCCCCTTCCCCGTACACTCATAGGCTCTCTTCAAATCGTCTTTCTTAAGTATTCTCCTCTAGCTCTTCTTTGATCATTCTAAAAAACATTCTTTTCTTCTTTGAAATTTTTATCTATTTCAATTTTTTCCATTTTGGATGAATTTTGTTTTTTTAATTTGAGAAACTTTTTGAATTTTTTAGCAAACAAGGCAAGATGATGTAGATTGAATTCAAAATCAAAGTCAGAAACCTCCTCCTTTTTTTATTGAGCTTTTAAAGCGATCCCCTTTTCTTTATTCTTTTGGGTCTTGGGGAACATATCTATTTCATAAGTTTGAAGATCACCCACGAGATCTTTTAACCTAAGAGTATCTAAAATTACCAAGGAGTTAAGGACCATGACTTTCGCACTAAAATGGGACGGGAGAGATCTTCGAATTTTCTTAACTACCCTCATATCAGGAATTTGCTCACCCAAATGAAAGATAGAGTTCATAATATCTGACATTCGTGTATAAAATTCATCAAATGTTTTTGATTCAATCATGCTAATGGTCCTAATTGTGTGGTGAGATTTTGTAACTTAGAAGATTTCATAGCATTGGTACCCTCGTGAGTGAATTAGAGGATATTCCATGTTTCCTTATATGTGGTACACATCATTATAAGACGAACTTTATTGGGTGCGACAACACCAAAATCTTCCACTTTACAAATTGCATCTTATTGAAAACTAAATTGAATTTAACAAACCAAAAACCAAAGAAGATAGGAGATGAGAAAAATCCCCTCCCAGAAAAACCTATATTTTAGCACTGTTTCAAATCGATATTATAGAAAGACATCTACAGACTCAAAACATAGAGCTCCACTAAGTGAGATAGTGCTATATTTAATCTTAATTGTCAACAACAAGCGATGCAAATCCAAAGATGCCCCATAATAATATCCACTTTCCTTAGTGTCCACTAACCAGCATCAGGAAACGATATTCCTATCTTCAGCAGTGGTGAATTAATTCCACAAGGTTATGCACAAGGATTGTGTTCTTAGTGGTTTGATAAAGTGATCTCAAATCATCCAAGGGGATTGGCTTGAAAAATAAAAGAGTTTGATCACTAAAAGATATCTAAAAGGCTTAGATTAAAATGTAGGTCCACATCTCAATTTATAGGGAGAAGAATCTCCAAGAGATAAGTATGAAATATTTCATTTTAAATCTAATAAAGAATAATTTTTTGCATACCTGTTCGAATGGAGTAATCTTTGTCATTTGAGAATACATCAAACAACTAATCCAATGAGATTCCAGAGCTTTCCAAAAGACGTGACAATCAATCTCATTCGAACAAAGTTCAAGATTATTCTAATAAGCTATATGAACTCGTTCGAGCGACATCCAATGTCGTTCTAATGACTTGCAAAATTTTCCAAAAACATTTTAGAACATTTTTTAAGTTTTCAAACTCTTTAAAAATACCCGTGGGGAAAATATTTCACAGAAACATTATAAATCTTCTTAAAAAATGTGGCGACAATCGATCTTCGATTGTTATGTACGGTCACTAAATTGTCTTCAATTGAAGTCTTGATAATGTTCATGACGGTGAAGTGGGGTGTAACGGGATAAGACAAACTAAAATAGATGATGAGCAATTATAAATCTTGCTCTAACCTTCATCATGTCCATACACTTCCTGCAAACTCACCACCAAAACTCGAACTTCTCCTGGTCACGGAGTTCATGGTTTCAAAAGAGACATGGCTCCTTGCTTCTTCTTTAGAGGAAATATATCATTCGACCAAATGAGAGGATATGTACGATGAGGCAATCCAAGCAACCGAACATTTCACATTCCCCGTACCAATCTAATCCACCAAATAGGGAGGATCCACGTCTAAAGTGAATCTATTTTCCCTCACGGATTCAAGAACCAACACTAGTATCCACTCTCCTACTACTTCAAACACGTTATTGGACAACTTTTTAGGAAACGATGTGGGCATCACATCTTTGATTCACTAAATAGAAGAAACCATGATACCTTGATATTCTAGCTCCCCCAGTAAAGATAAGTGAGAGAGTTCGACAACTCAGTGTCGATGATCATATTACCTGGAAGTACTGAGCCCATCATCAACTACAGTTCAAAGAGGAAGAGAGAATAATAACCCACAATGCTCAAAGGTACACCCTCTGGGAAGCTGAGCTAATAGATAATTTCGATTTAATAGCTCATGTCATGCACACGAGTCTTTTAAGAGAGAGATGTAACTTTATTAATGAGAATAAAAGGGCCATGGTCACCCAAAAAATATTCCAATTCTAATATAACTAGCGACATGAGATGACCGCTTGACCCCATCCACAAGGACTCGATACATGAGCCTTACCTCTCGCCAGGATCAAAATGAAACAAATAGATTGCAGGGACTATATCAGCCCTTATAGACTGATAGGTTCAAAACCTGGGTCAAACCTTACCATGAAAACACTGCCCCAGTAAACCAGAGCATATTCCAAGACCTTCATCCACGGGGCCCAAACCAATCTATTATACCTATTTGCTAAACCAAAACATCATATATTGTTTAGACCGTCTCTTGATTACCTAGGAGAACACATCCCCTGGACTCAAAGATGAATTTGTCCTAACCCCCCAATTTTGGGCTATGATGACACAATGAGACTACTCCCCGAAGAAAGGGCTAGGGCTTCACAAGTATGGGCCCACGTCCTTCGAAGCTCCTAACACTTGGCACTAAAAGTTTGGGATCAGATACAAGGCTACCGCTATAAAGATTGAGTGACTTGAATATTATTAGCACTGGACCTATCGTATGAAAAAATCAGGCTATACTGTTGATAATTTACAACCAAGCCTCTTTTATGGGGGCGACCCCTCTAATTTTCAACAGTAAGGAAGAACTCAGACACCCTAATGTCAACATATACCAAAGCATCTAATCTATTGGGTGGAATGACCTGTCTATAGAGATACTGAAAATCATATGTGGGGCTATCAAAGTAGATCGTAACTCATCGAAAGTTGTAACCTATTTCGAAAGACACCTCATGAGGAACCACGTCGGTCTCCATAACGAATTAGACTTACTCGTAATACGGTTGGCCATCAACTTATTCATAGTAGGGATATCACCATGGACCCATCACTACACCAATGTGGGATGTAACTACAGGAATACATATGTGGATGTCGTTCATATCATTGGCCTCATTGGGTTACAAGAAAAAAATGACCCTTCGAGGCCATGCTCTGCCTGAAGGCCCCCTTACTCGAAGATACTCCTTTAACATATGGACATATATGGTCAACCCATCTCTCCACGATCACACTTAGGGACACTTCATTATCCTTCGAAATGTAGTGTCAGCGTTAAAAGAGGGTAGATTCGTTAAGGGAATTTGACACTGGGGATCAGAATTTACAGACTACCAGTACCATTACGGGACATCTACTGTGGGGCTGCTAACTTTTTTAGTGGCATAAACCCTAACGAACCTAGGAACACCTATGATGAAAATAATGATAGCATTCGAGAAGCCTCCTTTGATAACGAAAATGATGACTTCGGGGAACCCTCCTCAAACAACGACACTAAAGACATCCAATAGATCACCTCCGATGACGACATCTGGTAAGGATTATCCATGTCTACATAACCACCTTGGAGACCCCAAGTCAAGGGGACGAGTGATTAATGGCTATGGTGGAAAAAATTCCCACCCCTATCCCAAACTCTAGCGTGGCCATATGATGGATAGATGACTCCATGTCCCAAACTTAGAACAAAGCTCCTAAGAGCCTAGAAGTATCCCATTCCTTAGCTTGGACCAAAGTGATGGGTCCAAAACCCAAATCGCATACCTTCGGACCTACACCCTTGACTGACCTCTTTATCCATCAAGAAAAAGATGAACAAGAAGCCCTGGTAGAATCCATACTCTCTCCAAATAAAGATGTCGACTTCCCCACCAAGTTGGACCAAAATGCCACTCCTCCAAACTTAGTTAGTAAGGACAAAGGCCCCCCTAAAGAGATTACCACACCTCCTCCTCGAGAGAATAAAAAATCTAGTAAAAACTTCACTGGACATCATCTAACATCACCATATGAGAGTTGCTATCTACGTCCCGAGAACATCGAGCCGTCATCGTCCGTTTGTTATCTTAATCTTCCCTGAGTATAGATCTAACTCCGGCCAAAATGTCAGCCACCATCTCCATGAAAAAAACATCAACTTATACGATTACGAAAAGACTGGTCTCGAGTATGCCCCTAACGAAAAAGCCATAACCCCTGGTCCCAAAGACCCTCATCAAGGGTATAATGGTCACTTCCATATCCAAGGAGAGGGATTCCCTTATCACGGACTTACCTAACTATGGTGGGATGAAGAAAAGAAATCCCTACAACCTAGGATGAAGATCCTTTATGAAGAAGGACTCTACGTGGATTATGGGATAACCCATAAGGTCAGCAAGAATGAGCTCAATGTATCGTGGGGTACTGAGGAAGCTAGAAATATCCTCAAGACAGAGAATAAATAGGGATTACTTGCACTATTTTTTGATGAAGTTTTTCTAGTATCCATATTGAGGTCCTCAGACTTAAGCCCCACAACATGATTTCGCGACTAGTACATCACCTCCATCGCCCGCCTGGTGTTAATGTTAATAAAGGACGGTTAGTCAACATCCCTTAACCTCTACCTCTGTATACAGAACCCAGTGACCCCACAACTTAAGATAATTTCTTCAGTTGAGCCTCAAGATGCAACTTACCAGCCCTCGTGGGACTATCAATGGAATGAAGAAAACCACCGATTATTACTTCAAGCCCTCTCTAAGGTAGTTCCCTACACTGACCTCATAGTAGGCCGAATAGAGGATCCCTCTGTAAAATCTGAGCGAAAAATAACCCAGCTTAAAGAACATTGCCTTCCCCAACCTGTAGTCCGTGCTAAGGTACCAAAGAACCCTAAGACTACTCTAAGGTCCCCTCGAAATAATTCGATCAACCTTATCAACAATATTATGGGTACTGCGGTATTGGATATCGGAGCTTCTATTAGATTACTCCCGATGTCCATCATTCGACGGGCCTTTGAGTTCGTCCTATTAGTAAAAGATCCCCCCATCCCCTCTCCTAATGTATCCCTCTATAAAGAAGACTTTTTTGGTATTATTAGTGCCTTTCTTTCTCTCTTTGATGACATAATAAACAATGATTTCTAGTATTTGACCACATGTCTTATAGGTAGGGGTGTACAAAAAACCGACCGGCCCCCAAACCGAACCGAATCGGCTCGAACCGAATCGAAACCGACATTTTTTTAGCCCAGTTCGATCTACGGTTCAAGGATTTAAAAACCGACCATGTCAGTTCGGTTGACAGTTTAGACAAGGAAAAAATCGATTCAAATCGAACCGCACCGACATCAATATCTATATAAAAAAAAATCTTAAATAACTTCTATTTTTATATCCCAAAACCATTAACAGACCTTCAAAACCGACCAAAACCGAAAACCGACCAAAAAAACCCAACCTAAGCTGAAAATCGATCAAAACCAAATCGAAACCGAACCGAACCGAAATCGATGTGAACCGAAATCGGCTGTTTTTTTCATTGTCGGTTCGGTTTCGATATGACTTTTTTCAAAATTGAACCGATCAGTTCGGTTTGAATTACGGTTTAAAACTGAATCGAACTGACCCATGCACACCCCTAGTTACACGTGATGATTATGAATCTAGTGTTGGATTAGAACTCACACCTAATTATGATGATTGCGTATCTAAAATACATATAACACTTACAAAAACTTGACCAAATTCGAAATAGACTTGGGCACTTCCCAATGTAAACGACAAAATAACCATAAACTTGGGCACTTCCCAAGATCCCAAATTTTTTAAAATGGGGTCCGCCTTTGATGAGAACGTACAACACTAGTTCAGAGATATCTTCTCCAACTTTATAGATGTATTCGTTTGATCTTACTCCTATATGCTCAAAATTAACCCAACTATCGTCACACACGAGATAATCACTCTCCCTGATGCAAAACTCATAAATTAGAGACTCAGTAAATTGATATTCGAATGGTCCTTATGAGGAAAGGAGGAAGTAGAGAAAAAACTCAGAATTAGTTTCATCCGAGTAGTAGAGTATCTCACTTGGATAGCTAATAGCGTACCAATACCTATGGCCAACGACAAAGTTTGAATTTGCATAGACTATAAGGATCTCAATCAGGCCTGCCCCACAGATGACTTTCCTTTCGTACATCGACTTATTGGTAGATAGCACGGATAAAAAACACTCAAGTACTTTGTAGATGGGTTCTCTGACTATAACCAGATAAAAATGCACCCTGATCACCAAGGAAAATCGGATTCATTAACCCTTAGGGATATACTGTTATACAGTTATGCCCTTCGGCTTCAAGAATTTTGGTTCCACTTAACGTAAGGAAATGTAAGTCTACGTGGAAAATATGATCATTAAATTCAAGAACCACGAGGGACGTGTTACACCACTTCAAAAATTCTTCCAACGGTTAAGCCTCTTGAAAATAAGGCTAAATGACCAAAAAATTTCTTCGAAGTCACTAAAGTGAAAGTGGTCAGGTTCATTGTCAATAAATAGGGAGTCAAGGTTAACCCCTAAGGTCAAAGCCACATAAAAGAGGCTACCACCCCAAATGAAAAAGATATCTGAAGGTTCCTAGGTCAAACACAATTCATAAGTCAGTTCATCAACCAACTTACAACCATTTGCGAACGCATCTTCCAAATACTCAAGAAAGACTCACCCAAAATAGTGGAACCCTGAATGCTAGGAAGTATTTGATAAAATATAGGAGTACCACACTCCCCCCGTGTAAGTACCTCTCCAATCAAGATAACCTTTCCTGCTCTACATGACCATACTGACACGGACGCCGGAGCCATGTTGGCTCAATCTAATAGAGAGTTCCCAGAAAGAATGTTCCATATATACTATGTTAACAAGAAACTAGTATCCTAAGAAATCAAATACACTGCCTTGGAAACAACTTGTGCATCCTTCGTGTGGATCACTCTCAAACTCCGTCATTACATGATGTCCTTAAGAATACAACTAATCTCCAGAATTGATCATCTGAATCACCTATTTGAGAAACCCACTATCTCTAGACGAATGTCCAAAGGGCTAATGATGATATTCGAATTCTAGATCATGTACATGAAAAACGAATCCACTAAGGGATGGTCCATCTTCGACCTTCTCGCAGGGCCACCCCTGTTTGATGAGGAAGAATAAAAAAACAAGAATTCCTCGTCGAATATTTCTTTGCCTTAAACGATAGGGAGACTTACGAACTCTACTTAGATGGGGACTCTAACAAAAGGTTATTCGGCATCGATATGATCCTTATATCTCTTGATTCATAATGACTCCCTACGCCCATTAAACTCACCTACAAATGCATCGAAAATATGGCTAAGTATGAGGCTTGCATCACGAGTCTCAAAATCACCTACGAAATGGGAATCACTGACCTAAAATCCTATAAAGACTCAAGCCTAGTCATCAATGAGATATTAAGAAAATACAAACTTCGAGAAGATAAACTGGAACTTTACCATTCCTACTTAGAAGAGGTAGCTTTGCGATTTGAGCATCACGAATTTGACTTTCTCCCAGGGGCTAAGAATAACTTCGCAAACGTACTTGCCACCCTATCCTCCATGAAAAATATGCTGAAAGGAACCAGGGAAATCATGTTTATCGTGACCATCCATAGAACCCCATACTATTGTTTTAAGATCAATGCCATGACAAAAATAATGACAGTATGTCCCATTTTATGGTACTATGACATATGGGACTTACTCCACAAGAACCACTCCACACCCAATGCCTCTTAAAACGACTAACTTTCGTTAAGGCGATTGGAGCCCCAATTCGTCATCTTTGGGGGACAACTCTACAAAAAGGTTTTGATAGGGTACACATAAGGTGCATCACAAAAGACGATACTGTAACACCCCGTATTTTTGTGCATTTAATATTTAATTAATTCGGAATTTTTTTAAATTACTTGTGTGTCGTAATTTAATTGAATTAGTTATGTTAATATTTATTTAAATATTAATTGG
Source organism: Sambucus nigra (assembly GCA_949130495.1). NCBI lineage: Eukaryota > Viridiplantae > Streptophyta > Magnoliopsida > Dipsacales > Adoxaceae > Sambucus > Sambucus nigra. Next base: position 576,598,323 of record OX422214.1, on the reverse strand, counting down.
AGAGAAGATGGTTAATATGTAAGAAAATTAAATTACTAAGTGAATAATAATAATTTATTTACGTCATAACGTGTATAAGTGAGGTGGCATTTATTTATCTCAGCCGGAAGTCGGATATAGACTAAGTTGGGTGTGAGATAGGGAATTTTTATAAATTAATTCGGATGTCAATTCTGAGTGCACGGTTGAGTCCGGATGGACTGAGATTGTCCAAAAAGTGTACCCGGGGGTGGTAAATGGGTCACGGGATATTTTTAGGCATAACCGAGCCCACTCAGGGGTATTTGGACCATTTTAATTAAGCCCATATGATTAAAAATGGGATTTGGAGATAAAAACCAAAGTTTTGGAGTAGTGGGCAGCCATAACTCATTTGGTAGAAATTTGAGAACATAAGGGACAAAGAGGGAGGACTCTTGAGAGCCAAAAGAAAGAAGAAGGAAGGTGTTCTTCATCACACAACGATCTTTACACCAAAGGATAATCCGACACTACGAATTTATAAGGCAAGTGGTTAAATTGATTTAATGTAAATTGGTGATATTAAATTCATATCATAGTAGGTGTTATACAAATGACTTTTGGATTGGGTTAATACAAATTGGATTTTGATTTGGGAAAGTTACGAATCAAGTTATTGGGACTGATTTTGATTCGTAAGGATTTTAGTGGATAATTCTGGGTAAAAAGATTCACAAAAGCTGTTAATGGCGATTCTGTCCAAGGGGCCCTCTATAAAATGGCATTTTCTAACTTTCATTCTTTAATGCACTTTTTCCAAAACGGCCACAAAATGCCCCAAAACGGCATTTTAAAAATCTAGGCAGATTGAGTAAATTGAAAACGTGAGATTTGGGAATATTGTATTATGCACCAAGGGGGTGTACGGATATTTTAGTTGAGTGATGACATGACAATATATTAATTAATGGGGGATTAATTAATTAAAGCTTATAGTTGGAATAATTTATTATATGATGATATAATAAATTGTTAAATATTATTTAATTAGGAGCGTTCTCTTTATAATGGAATTTTGAGGAGTACGTTATAAGAGATGGAAATTCGGGTTAGGTGAGCAAGTTCGAGTACATTGGTCATGTGACACCAGGGAGATATTAAATTAATTAATGAGTATATTAATTAAATTGGAGTCGGACCTTAGACTCGGGTAGATAATAAGTTAATTAATGGGCATGTTAATTAAATTAGAGCCGGACCATAGACTCCGGGAGATATTAAGTTAATTGATGGGAATATTAATTAAAATAGAGTCGGACCATAGACTTGGGGAGATATTAACTTAATTAATGGGTAAATTAATTAAATTAGTGTCGGACCATAGATTCGGGAATATGTTGGCTAGTGTTATGGACTTTGTACACCGTAAAGTCGGGATTAAAGTTATATATATATATATATATATATATATATATATATATATATATATATATATATATATATATATATATATATATACGTTTGTGTGATAGTATATATATATTGTATGCTCGTAAATACCGATGGCTAGGTATTTATTTAGAATTATATGCTCTAGTGCTATCGGGAGAGGTTGCGCGATGTGGATGAATCCCCTAGCTTGAGGAGTAGGGCGAGTATATCTGCATGTCATAGCGTCCAAATAGAGGTGGACATTGAGATGATTGTCTTCACACTCGGGGGAATATGACTACCTCCAATACGTTTATATTTCTATGTTTTGATTCGGCGGTGGCTAGCTGTCTCAGAAATCTAGGTGGGACTGAGTAGACCTGGGAAGATAGCACTTTAGAGAATGCATCCGATGAGGTATTACTCGGAAGGATGGTTTTAATTATATTCAACATATGTGTGACTGTGGAATATAGTTCTATGTATATAATGGAGTAGATAATTATATATGGGTAATTAAATACATGAAGAGAATTTGTATTACTTATATAACTAGTGAATGTTATATGGCTTTTAAGAGAGGTTTTATTTATATTCAACATATGTATAATTATTGAATATAGTTCTACGTATATAATGGAGTAGATAATTATATACGGGTAATTAAATACATGAAGAGAATTTGTATTACTTATATATCTAGTGAATGTTATATGACTTTTAAGAAATGATTAATTAAGTAAGAAATGATTAATTGAGTTAATGCGATAAATAACTTACAAAGTAAAGATACAAATTACTTGGGTTAGAGTAGAGTTCAAGGAGTTTCATGACAAGGCTAGTTAGACGGGGTGGTGTAACTAGGAGGGTCAGGAAGAAAGCGTTAAGTGTGCACTTTAGAGGAGGGGTGAGATGTATCTCAAGGGAGTGCGACACTAACTTAAATATGAAGATCATTAATATATTTTAATTGTTGGTTTTTAATTCACTTGCAAAATATTTTCAAAAGGACTTTGGGCTCCGACCCATACTTGCAGAATATTTTCAAAACCTTTTAGGTATCCAGCCACAGGGATGTCAAACTTGAAGATTTGTTCCAGGAATTCATAGCTGCAACAGGTGTGGATGTTGCAAGATTTTTACATAGACGCTTTAGTCATTTCATTCCTAGAGTAGGATGCAACTTGGTATTTCTTTCGGGCATGTTGTCCCAGCTATTTTCATTTCAGTCGAACTTTGTACTGGTTACTATTCTTTGTTGGATTATATTAGTGGATGTTGGTTTTCTGCCAATGGTTTAGTCGGCTGGTCATTTATTGATTTATTCAGTATTGCTTTAGATTCATGGTTTGTGGAATGGTTCGTATTGATATTTAGATGATTGTTGTTGTTAAATGAAAAGATTAAAATTTTGACATCAGCTTTTGAATACTAGGTGGTTGGTAAGTTTTAAAAAGTTTTCGACAGTGATGCTAAGAATGAACCAAATGAGATTCCTATTTTTAATTTGATATAGGATTGATCACCCGATATTTTATTGGGCGGGGTGTCTAAGATGGTATGAGAGCATCAAGTTCTAGTGTCCTTAGGATCTGTGCGGCTTTTCACATTTCAGCTTAGCGTTCTTTGATGTAGAGCCGTATGATAGGATTGTTGTATTCCTCTACGTATGCGAGTTACGTTCTCGTGCTATCAAGTATAGTGTGGTGATTCATACACGAGTTCGGTTGGGCTTTGTATACAGAACATTCTTTGGGACGACCAACGAGGGCCATAGGAGAATTGCAGGTGGAGAAGCTCAACAGAATACATAGGGTTTTCTGGAAATGGTTATCGTGATAGGAATCACCTTGATTGTTGTTCAGGCCAGTGGGGATAGAGTAATCACCCAGGAGCGATAGTCTCCCAAAGCACTGTTGTGGATAACGGTGGTACAATTTCAGTGTCACCCAGTGTAGTTATCAAAGGGTGGGAAAAGTGTGGAAGGACCCTTTTGGAAGGGCTATCTATAAGGATTCGAGTAGCAAAGTAGCGCGATAAGTCAATGGGAGGAAATAACCCAAAGACAATTGTGTAGGGTGGTGTGCGGTGGCACCCAGGACTAAATTTTAAATGAAATTTCAGGCCCAATGGGGCGGTGTTGTAGTGGTAGGAGTCAGTCACCACAACCATGGAGAAATACCATAAATAATAAGAAATTTAGGGTACGGTTTTATCGCAAATCTTCGCATCATCCGTTTGAACCGGTAAGCAAAGGAGATTTCAATACTTACTTCAGAATGGCCGGACATAAGGAAAAGTTGAATTATGCAACAAACTTCGTACCCAACGAGGTGGATGCGGAGGTCAATAAGTGGTCCATGAGTTAATAATGGACTCGTGGGTAATACACAAGCGTGGATGGAAAACTCCGGCTAGGATGACTGGGGCTATAGTCATCAAGGTAGTATGTTTTCGATTTGATATCAATACTTCTATGAGAAGGAAGCCAAGGTGGAATATCTGACCCAAAGGAAAGATCGTATTTAGCAGTGCTAGTGAGGCACCAGAAGGGGATACCCAGTAAAGGAACCCATTTATATGATTTAGATAAGTGAAATTCCTACCGAGTGATGGTGGATTCAATCAGGGTCGTCGAGGCCAGCAACAAGTCCCATGGGGCCAGCGAATTCAAAGGGACAACGGAGGTAGCAATGAGGGCAAAGTCTACCAAGTATGCGAGAAGGACAAACCCCACATGGACAGTGGGGCCAAAGACAAGGGATTGACACAGGGAAGTGTCTTATGTGTGGAAAGTGGGACCACAACAATTGATTATGTCCACAATGAATCAAGGGATAGGAGTGGGATGCCTAGTAGGGACAACAATTATGAAGTTTTGGTTAAGTTGGATGAGAATATTATGTCTAAGAACCATTTGGGCCACTAGTATATAGGAGAGTGGAAGTATGAGTTTTATCCTCGGATAGATGGGGCGAACTTTGTTACACGAGTGGTCACATTATTCTTCTTAACACTATATTCGCAAGGGAGATGAGTTTAGTGTGTGTATCGTAGTGTTACTATTAAGTATATGTTTACTGCGGGGTAACGGACCTCTCTTTTGTTTTACCTGCAGAGGAGCAGGTGTGAACACTGAGAGGGTACATTTTATAAGGTTAACTCATTTTGAGAAGTGCTCTGGGTACAGATTGGTTAGCAACGGGTAAGCGATAGTGGGCGGTTACATCAAGACTATCGTGTTCGCTATTCCAGGGTAGGATGTGTATTCTTTGCGAGGTTCCACCCGAAAGAAGGTTGGGTTCGCAGAAATATTTTATAAAATAGACTTCAGAGGGTAGGGTTGTCCAGTATATTATATCCCACTGCGTAGGGATTTTTACTGATGTGATTCAAGGCATGGCGGATTTACTATGGAGCAAATAGATTTAGCTCGTTAGTGACTTAGCGCTGAGGACTTAGTAATAGTGTGAGCGCGGCATTATATAACTCCTTTAGAGATGCAGGAGTCGACAATTAGACCTTTGAGTATATGGACAGAGTTTTGGGTGTCCCGGTTATATGCTCGGGTCTACAAAAATTAATGAACGACAATGCTAGTGTTTAATGCATTGGGGAAAGTTTTTTTTGGGCTTTGTTGTGAAATGTTATGCGCATAAGCCCTAATAAACGTCAGTAGTGGAAAGGCGTTATATGAAGCTAGGACACCAGTTCAAAGGGGGATTTTTGAACGTGTGTAGTTACACTTTAAGGTGAAAACTATTACATTATAAGGCCAGTATAGCCGGGTAGTGCTGCAAAAAAAGCACTGACAAAACTTTTGCACCGCAAGTTAATGGGCGGGGCAACATCGAGAAGATTAAATTGCGATTTGGGGAAATATCGAACACAATCATATGATATAATGTGATCTATGGGATAATGTGACACGCCGTCTAATTAAATACCGGGTAGCTACTCCTTTATTCAAATTAATACAAAATGTCAAGTTAGTTCAGTTCATAACATCACTGTCGAAAAACATTTTAACAATTACTAGCCACCTAATACTTAAAAAGTGAGTTGTCAATTTAACCAATTTAGATTAACATGCAACAAGTTTAAATTATAAAATAATGATACCACAACCACATCCCAATAGAATAATAATGGAATAAAATGAATCTGGAGGACTACTCCTCTGAATAATCTGAATACTGAATAAAACCAAATGTAAAGTTTAAATCACTAATTAATTAAATCCAAAACTGAAATGAAACTAAATAAATAAGCTGTCTCTAAGAGAAAAGGGGCGACATGCCCTATAGATGAATAAATCTGAAATGAAGTCAAAGCGAAAAGTGGAGGCGTCTACTATCGAGGTCCTGTAACTTCCACAACAGTTACAACACGACACTGGAATGTAACTTCTAAGCTTGGTGTCCTTGTGGCTGGGCACCTAAAAGTTTTTTACAAGAAATAGATTTGAAAGCAAACGGGTCAGAGCCCGATTGTGAAAACAGTTTAAAATATAGCAAGTGTTTAATATCATTAAACAGTGAATATAAAATACATGATAGTGCGTGCACTCACATGAGTTCCTCATCTCTCAACTAATTATGCACGCCTAACGTACCCGTACCCATTCTAGTTATTCCACTATCTAACTAGTTCAATCCATAACCTGATTGTACTTTACAATTCAAAGTTCAATTCTCGACATCTTAACGTAAACTGAGAGTCTTACTTTTTATCTTTGTTTTAAAAGGCCCGCCTAGGCCCCGCCTAGGCCCGCCTAGGCTTGAGGCTCGAGAGAAACGCATCGCATACGCCTTATTACGCCTTATTCTTGGTAAAAGGCTTAAGGCACACTTTTTTTTTTAAAAAACAAAGGATTAGTTAAAAAGTATTGGTTATGGAGCATGAATATGAGAAAGTTGGCTACCAAATATATGGATATATTTTCAAAATTCAAGATATGTACTATTTTATTATATTACTAGCCTTGGAATAATTAAAATAATATAAAAAAGAAAAAGCGCCTTTTTACGCATAGGCTTCGCCTAGACGCGCCTAGGCTCCTAAGGCTTGAGGCTTGACCTCTACGCCTCGACCACACCTCGCGCCTTTTAGAACCTTGCTTTTTATTACGCAGAATTAGTTATAATAATTACTTAGACTTTTCCATTTTTTAACTCTACTAAAAATGTCACAATTATTCACACTTACAGTTTAATAAACAGTTCATCTCAATTATCAGTATATTAATCTCATCATAAATATATAATAATGGCACCCCTAGGCTAAGCTGCGGTGCACACATACTCTGCTATCGAATCCCGGTACAAAACGTTCATAAGGACCACGTGTTCCGAATCTCTCAGGAAACGTTTCAATAAGCAACAAACACACATAATGGAGGCGAACATAGTTCACATACCCATGGGTCACGCACATACCTACGCTCCCATGGTCAGCTGACTTATTAACTCACCAATAAGTCATTCTCTGACCTATGTTCTTGAGGTACCAATCTAAATCCCCCCCGTAGGCACCCAAAGATTATATGGCCCTGATCGAAAGCCGACCTCTCGTGATAACAAGTGTGTTAGGTATGTTATACACATATAAGTCCATATACTAAGCATCCACACATCTTAGATATCTTATAATATTAATAGAGGTATATTTTACATTCCTATACCGTCATTAAATGTCGTACATTTACAAGTCCCCGGATTACACTATAGTTCACCCACACTTCTCACGTCGCAAATTCAAGTACTTACAACCTAACCCCTATAAGTCACCAGGTATTTTATATAATTCCAATTTTTAATCCTCAAAGTAATCCAATCTCACAAATATACCCACTAATCAACAAGGGAAGAATAACACTCAATTAAATAAGTCTACGGAAAGTTCGAAACTAAAATTGGACCGAAAAAGACCATTCTGTAATCTCGTCAGAAGTTTTTGGGATCTCGTTCGAACGAAAGGATTCGAATGAACCACCAATTCGTCAGAAGGACTACTGGAATCTCATTCGAACGAGGTCGTTCGAATGACCTGGGTTGGACTTCTAACGAAAATTCCGAGAATGCCTAGAATTTCTCCCAACTTCATTTTTTCCTCATTTTTCTTTCTCTAAATACATCCTAAGTTCATATCGATTAAGTTTCAATGTTTTTAAACTACTCTATATCACCCTAGGTCACTTCTTAACATATTTTTGGGGTCAAATCTTACTAATCAACATGTAATAACCATAAATCCCCAAATCTTGCCCCAAACCTTATGAACATGGACCCAGAATTTAATTGAATACAAAGACTCCTTATTAATCCGTTTTCAAATCATCAAAAGTTATATTGTGGGTATTGAATTCGTCTATAACCACTCTACATGCAATCCCTATCCAAAATTATGTGTTCCACAACCATCCTATTTGGGTTTTCATCAAAACTTTCAAGGTATATAAAGTTTCTACACTAAACATAGAGGAAATATTCATTGAAATTAATAACATCAAATCACTTGCCTTAAGTTTGTTCTTCAGATTTGTTGTTGGTGAATATAGGCTGATTTTCTCCTCTTTCTTGTCACAAATCCTTCCAAAATGGCGGTGATGGGTGATGGTTTTGGTTTGGAACCTCTTGTAACTTCTCTATAACTTCTCTCAAAACCCCCGTAGCCTACTCTCTTGCTTTTGGATGATAATGGACTTAGTGGCCTCTCTAATAATATATAATTAAACTCTAAAATTCGTGGGTTTTAATTCCTCAATTTTTAAAACTACCAAAATTCCCTTTTGGGTTGCCGGTTTGGCCTAAAAATGTCCCGGGGCCCAAACTAAACCCCCGGCTTGTGTTTTCTGACTATTTCGACCCTCCCGAACACATTGGAGCACTCAAAATGGCCATTCGGTTGATAAAATATAATTTACTTTTTAATCTAATTAAAATCATTCGTGACGCGACTGACACGCGCGTCCCAACTTAATTTCCCAAATTGTTGTATTTCTGCCTCGCGACAATTTTAATATTTTCAATAGTCGTATATTACCATATATTCTCAATAATGTTTTATTTTAACATCATAATCAAATGCCAATTCACATCTCGCTAGTATTTACCACCGGATTAATTTTCAATTAATTCTCATTTAATTCAGTTAATCCCTTGAATAAAAATTAATAAAATTACGAGGTATTACATACTTCCCCCTAATAACAGAATTTCGTCCCGAAATTCAGAATTAAATAATACCTGGTAAAAATAACTCTGGATAACGATCGCGCATCTCATCCTCGCGCTCCTATATGGACTCCTCGGCATTATGATGCCGCCACTGAACACGTACTAATGGTACTATCTTTGACCTCAGTTTCCTCTCGTGTGGTCCAGAATGGCAATCGGCCTCTCCTCGTAGGAACTATCGGGCTGTAGATCGATGTCCTCTAAAGCATTGTGAGTATGGGCCAAATCGTCCCTAAGATATTTCCTTAGCGAGGAAATATGGAACACGTCATGAATCCTGTGCAAATGCTCAGGTAACCCAAGTTTATATGCTACTGGCCCAATCCGCTTGATGATAGGAAATGGCCCTACATATCTTGGTGCCAGTTTCCCCTTCTTCCCAAAATGCATAATTCCCTTCATCGGAGATACTTTGAGTAGCACCTGGTCCCCTACCTTAAATTCTCTGAAGAACCTCTTGGCATCAGCATAGCTCTTCTGTCGGTCCTGAGCTACCCGAATACGGCTCCGTATCATCTCTATCCTTGCTGAAGTATCCTGAATCACTTCTGGCCCAAGGAGTTTGTTATCCCCACCTCTAACCAACATGCTGGGGAACGACAAGGTCTACCATACAACGCCTCGAATGCAGCCATGCCAATGGTGAACTGATAGGAGTTATTATAAGCAAACTCCACCAGTGGAAGGTACTGCTCCCAACCACCTCCAAAGTCTAGGATGCACATATGCAACATGTCCTCTAATATCTGGTTCGTTCGCTCAGTTTTCCCATCTGTCTGTGGGTGATACACCGTACTCAGTCACAACTTCGTACCCATGGCCTCCTGGAAACTCTCCCAAAATCGTGAAACAAATATCTTGTCTCGATCAGACACGATATTGAGAGGTAACCCGTGAAGTCTCACTATCTCCGCTATGAAAATCTGGGCATACTGTCCCGTAGTGTAGTCTGTCCGAGCCGGCAGAAAATGAGCAACTTTGGTCAGTCGATCCATGATTACCCATATGGAGTCGTGACCCCTCTCTGATGTAGGTAACCCCGTGGTGAAATCCATGTAAATGCTCTCCCATTTCCACATAGGGACCTCTAATGGCTGTAGAAGTCCTGCTGGTCTCTGATGGTCCACCTTTACCAGCTGACAAGTGGCACATTTAGAAACGAACTCGGCAATATCTCTCTTCATCCCGCTCCATCAGTACTATCGCCTCATGTCTTGGTACATCTTATCCCCGCCATGATGTACTGCGAATCGTGAACCGTGCAACTCTGAAATTACCTCGTATCGCAAGTCTTCCCCTTCTGGAACGACCAGTCTCCCATTGAAGCGTAAGCCCCCGTCTGAACTAACGGTATAGGACTCGACTCCCTCTGCTAATAATCGAACTATCTGCTCTTGACAAAACGAGTCTTTTGCTTGGGCCTGTATCACTCTCACAATAATCTGAGGCGTAACGGTCATCACAGACATGAATGATCGGGCCACTGCATTCTGGTGTCCCAACTCCTTCCACTTTGCTCTCCACACTTCGGCCACCTCACCTACTGGCCTACGGCTCAACGCGTCCGCTACCACGTTAGCCTTCCCTGGGTGATATTGGATATCGAACTAATAATCCTTCACGAAGACGTTGATGCATATTAAGTTCCTTCTACGTGAAGAGGTACTGTAGAGACTTGTGGTCCGTGAACAAACAGAATTTCTCTCCCAGGAGATAATGTCTCCAAATTCGAAGAGCAAATACGACTACCTCTAACTCCAAGTCGTGGGTGGGGTAATTCTTCTCGTGAGGCTTAAGCTTATGGGAAGCATAAGCTATATCCTGACTCTCCTGTTGCAGTACACCTCCAAGTCCTTATAAGGATGCATCGGTGTAGACGAGATACTCAACTCCTGGTCTGGGCAATGCTAACACTGGTGCTGAGGTCAACTTTTCCTTCAGCTCATCGAATGCCAACTGACAGGCATCGCTCCAGATGAATGGCACACCTTTGCGAGTCAGATGTGTCAAAGGACCCTCTATCTTAGAGAAACCCCGAATAAACCTCCTATGGTATCCTGCTAGGCCCAAGAAACTATGTATTTCAGTTGGTGTCATGGGCTGTCCCCACTCTCCCACCGCCGATACCTTCCCCAGATCAACTGATATTCCCCTGTCTGAAATGATATGCCCCAAAAACTGTACTTCCTTCAGCCAAAACCCACACTTCTCATATTTTGCATATAATTCATTCTGACACAGCGTCTGCAAAACATGTCTCAAGTGCTCGACGTGTTCCTCCTCTGTCTGGGAGTAAACCAGAATGTCATCAATAAAGACGATGACAAACTGGTCTAGGAACTCTCTGAATACCCTATTCATCAAGTTCATAAACACGGCTGGAGCGTTGGTTAGGCCAAAAGGCATAACCCGAAACTCGTAGGAATCATATCTCGTCAAGAAGGCAGTCTTCGCAACGTCCTGCTCCCTGATACGCAACTGATGGTATCCCCGATCGCAAGTCTATATTTGAGAAGAAGGCTGCTCCTCTCAATTGGTCGAATAAGTCATCGATTCGCGGCAACAGATATTTGTTCCGTATCGTGACTTTATTCAACTCCCGGTAATCTACACATAACCTCAACGATCCATCTTTCTTCTTCACGAATAACACAGGGGCACCCCACGGTGAAGTACTCCTACGAATAAACCCCTAACCCAATAACTGCTCTATCTGATCCCGTAACTCCCTCATTTCTGCTGGAGCCATACGGTAAGGCGCGCGGGCTATTGGCCGTGTGCCCGACGTCAAATTGATAACAAAGTCTATCTCCCTACTAGGCGGTAACCCCGGAATATCCTGAAATACATCAGCGAACTTACTAACAACGAGAATCGAATCGAGTGGTATTACCACTTCCTTAGAGGTCTCCTCCTCTCTATATAATACAAGTGAGTGGACGATCCTCCCTCAGGACTAGCCATCGCCACTAAGAACATCTTTTACTCGGGTATGGAAAAAATAATACTCATGCTGAAACAATCAATCATGGCTCGATACGCAACTAGCCAATCCATACCAACGATCGCATCGTACTGAGTCATATCTAATACTAACATATAAGCTGGTAAAGTAAACCTCCCAATCTCTATACCCACACCTCTACAAATAATAGAAACCACAGAACCCCTACTCAATGGTGAATCTACGCAAGTAATCGTACTCTCTGCAGTGTCTAATAACCCTATAATGCGTGCAAATCTCGTGGCAATGAAATAGTGTGTGGCTCCTGTATCAAATAAAATACGCCCCATAGTTCCCTGAATAGAGAACACACCCAATAATAGCGGGTGGATCCTGTGGGACTGTGGCCTGCTGGAGCTGATAGACTCGCCCGTATTGAAGCTATCCCTGCTGAACTGAGACAGCTGGGATGAGTGGCAAAGCTAGCATATGCGGTGGTGCTGGAAGGGCGGCGGGAAACATAGGCCTTTGGGGCTCATGTCGAGCACCCTGCTACTGCTGCTGTGTGGCCATTCCCTTATCAGGACACTCCTGGTGCTTGTGGCCAATCTTGCCACAAATGAAACATTTTCCCGAAAAGTTTCCCCCTCTCTAACCCTGTTGCTCACGACCCTGATGACCGTTGTTATTCTTTCACTGGCCATGCTGGCCCTACTGATACTGCTGCTGTTGGCCATTCTGACCCTGTTGACCCTGATGGCTGTGTTGACCCTGCTGGCCATGACGAAAACCTCCTTGACTATTTCTGAAACCTCCAGATCAAAATCTCTTAGAATCCCCCTGCTGGGAACTCTGATCACCCTGCCTGTGCTGACCTTGAACTGATTGTGCCCCGTTGGCACCATTTCCTCCTGTCCTGCCTTGATGGCCAGACTCTCCAAATCGCTTACCCTCTGACAAGTGAAAGCAGTGGTCCTGGCAGTGAAGCAGTGCTACGTTAACCAAATCAGAATAAGTGGCCAACGAGAGATTTCCCAGTAAATGCTGACGAATCCTCCAAGTCAACCAATCCATGAACTTCTGTATCTTCTTCTCCTCTGTCGGAATCTCATCGGGGATGATGTTGAAGAGATTTGTGAACTCGGACTCATATTCATCAACTATCCTCCCCTCTTACTTGAGGTTCGTCAATTTTCTCCTCATCTCGGTGTGAACGGCTGAGATAAAATACTTGCAGTCGAATCGCACCCAAAACTCCTGAATAGTAAGAACATCCCTCTCCTCCGCGGTGGTAACGGACTCCCACCACTATAACGCTGACCCTACCAGCTTAAATGCCTCTGTACATTCGTACACTCGTACATCCTCAAGTGTCTTTGGATGTCCTTCTTCCACTGACTGGACACAATGACGTCGGAGCTACCCGCAAACTCCGGAGGGTGTGCCTTCTGAAAAGCATCACGAACACGTTCCCAAGAAGACGGTAATGCATGAGCCTGTACTGGTGCTACTACCGGCGCCTGAGGCGGTGCCTATTGCACAACTGCTAGAGCGACATTTACCACTTAGGCCACAATAGCGGTAACCTCTGCGGCATTCATGGTGCCCTGAACTGGTGCAGGCTGTGGCTCGGGCTGAGCATCCCTGGGAACTCGCTGTGCACGTCGTGGAGGCATCTGAAATGAAAGAGAAGTCTTATAAGTCTACAGTCATTATCTCAAAAATAGCTGAAGAACGTATGATACACAAAAGAGTACAACAATCCTAAAATATAGGGTCTCTACATCAAAGAACGCTCAGCGGAAACATAACAAACCGTACAGATCCTAAGGACACTTGAACCTGATGCTCTGATACGACCTATGACACCTCGTCTAATTAAATACTGGGTAGCTACTCCTTTATTCAAATTAATACAAAATGTCAAGTTAGTTCAGTTCATAGCATCACTGTCGAAAAACATTTTAACAATTACTAGCCACCTAATATTTAAAAAGTGAGTTGTCAATTTTAACCAATTTAGATTAACATGCAACAAGTTTAAATTATAAAATAATGATACCACAACCACATCACAGTCACAATAGAATAATAATGGAATAAAATGAATCCGGAGGACTACTCCTCTGAATAATCCGAATACTGAATAAAATCAAATATAAAGTCTGAATCACTAATTAATTAAATCCAAAACTGAAATGAAACTGAATAAATAAGCTGTCTCTAAGAGAAAAGGGGCGACATGCCCTACAGATGAATAAATCTCTGAAATGAAGTCAAAGCGGAAAGTGGAGGCATCTACTATCGAGGTCCTGTAACTTCCACAGCAGCTACATCACGTCACTGGAATGGAACTTCTAAGCTTGGTGTCCTTGTGGCTGGGCACCTAAAAAGTTTTTACAAGAAATAGATTTGAAAGAAAACGGGTCAGAGCCCGATTGTGAAAACAGTTTAAAATATAGCAAGTGTTTAATATCATTAAACAGTGAATATAAAATACATGATAGTGCGTGCACTCACATGAGTTCCTCATCTCTCAACTAATTATGCACGCCTAACGTACCCGTACCCATTCTAGTTATTCCACTATCTAACTAGTTCAATCCACAACCTGACTGTACTTTACAATTCAAAGTTCAATTCTCGATCTTAACGTAAACTGAGAGTCTTACTTTTTATTACGCAGAATTAGTTATAATAATTACTAAGACTTTTCCATTTTTTAACTCTCCTAAAAATGTCACAATTATTCACACTTACAGTTTAATAAACAGTTCATCTCAATTATCAGTATATTAATATCATCATAAATATATAATAATGGCACCCCTAGGCTAAGCTGCGGTGCACACATACTCTGCTATCGAATCCCGATACAAAACGTACATAAGGACCACGTGTTCCAAATCTCTCAGGAAACGTTTCAATAAGCAACAAACACATATAATGGAGGCGAACATAGTTCACATACCCATGGGTCACGCACATACCTACGCTCCCATGGTCATCTGACTTATTAACTCACCAATAAGTCATTCTCTGACCTATGTTCTTGAGGTACCAATCTAAATCCCCCCCGTAGGCACCCAAAGATTTGATGGCCCTGATCGAAAGCCGACCTCTCGTGATAGAAAGTGTGTTAGGTATGTTATACACATATAAGTACATATACTAAGCATTCACACGTCTTAGATATCTTATAATATTAATAGAGGTATATTTTACATTCCTATACCGTCATTAAATGTCGTACATTTACAAGTCCCCGGATAATATACACTATAGTTCGCCAACACTTCTCACGTCGCAAATTCAAGTACTTACAACCTAACCCCTAGAAGTCACCAGGTATTTTATATAATTCCAATTTTCAATCCTCAATGTAATCCAATCTCACAAATATACCCACTAATCAACAAGGGAAGAATAACACTCAATTAAATAAGTCTACGGAAAGTTCGAAACTAAAATTGGACCGAAAAAGACCATTCTGTAATTTCGTGAGAAGTTTCTGGGATCTTGTTGTCGTTCGAACGAGGTCGTTCGAACGAGTTCGTTCGAACGAAAGGATTCAAACGAACCACCAATTCGTTAGAAGGACTACTGGAATCTCGTTAGAAGCTCGTTCGAACGAGGTCGTTCGAACGACCTGGGTTGGCCTTCTAATGAAAATTCTGAGAATGCCCAGAATTTCTCCCAACTTCGTTTTTGTCCCCATTTTTCTTTCTCTAAATCCATCCTAAGTTCATACCGATTAAGTTTCAATGTTTTTAAACTACTCTAAGTCACCCTAGGTCACTTCTTAACATATTTTTGGGGTCAAATCTTACTAATCAACATGTAATAACCATAAATCCCCAAATCTTGCCCCAAACCTTATGAACATGAACCCAGAATTTAATTGAATACAAAGAATCCTTATTAATCCGTTTTCAAATCATCAAAAGTTATATTTTGGGTATTGAATTCGTCCATAACCATTCTACATGCAATCCCTATCCAAAATTATGAGTTCCACAGCCATCCTATTTGGGTTTTCATCAAAGTTTCAAGGTATATAAAGTTTCTACACTAAACATGGAGGAAATATTCATTGAAATTAGTAACATCAAATCACTTTCCTTAAGTTTGTTCTTCAGATTTATTGGTGGTGAATATAGGCCGATTTTCTCCTCTTTCTTGTGACAAATCCTTCCAAAATGGGGGTGATGGGTGATGGTTTTGGTTTGGAACCTCTTGTAACTTCTCTCTAACTTCTCTCAAACCCCCCGTAGCCTACTCTCTTGCTTTTGGCTGGTAATGGCCTTAGTGGCCTCTCTAATAATATATAATTAAACTCTAAAATTCGTGGGTTTTAATTTCTCAATTTTTAAAATTACCAAAATACCCTTCTGGGTTGTCGGTTTGGCCTAAAAATGCCTCGGGACCCAAACTAAACCCACGGCTAGTATTTTCTGACTATTTCGACCCTTACGGACACATTGGTGCACTCAAAATGACCATTTGGTTGATAAAAATATAATTTTATTTTTAATCCATTTAAATTCATTCCTAACGCGACTGACACGCGCGTTCCAACTTAATTTCTTAAATTGTCGTATTTCTGTCTCGTGACAATTTTAATATTTTCAATACTCGTATATTACCATATATTCTCATTAATGTTTTATTTTAACATCACAATCAAATGCCAATTCACATCTCGCTAGTATTTACCTCCGGATTAATTTCCATTTAATTCTAATTTAATTCAATTAATCCCTTAAATAAAAAACAATAAAATTACGGGGTATTACAAATAACCTTGAAAGAAAAATATTAGGTATGTGACGTCGGTGATGTTGTGCAAATATGCATGGGATTTAGGGTGTATGGGCGCCTTGGTTAGTGTGATTTCAGTGTCATCTTAAATAAAGGGATGTGTGAATGAACATATTAAATGTATGTCTGCAGGGCAGTCAGAAAATAATTGAGAAAGTGCAGTGAACTGAAATCCATTTGAAAGAGGAAACAATTCGACTATATGCGTATCAAGGTGAACTATCTCCACCGTAAGGAGTGTAAAGACGGTGGAGGAGCATGTAACAAAATATCTTAAGGCAAGAAAGAAGTCACGTTTCTGGGAAAATAGAAAAGAGTATCACTTAGTTATATGCTTAGAGTGGTCTTACGCATAGACAAGGTGTAGATTCCTATTTGACGAAAACTGCACAAGGAATATAATTCTTGAGCATGGGAATTGGTATTGAGTGAGACATAGTGAATTTGTCTCCGGATAGACCATTTATGAATGGGAAAAAGGTTGATTTGAGGGTATCAACCAAGAAGTTTTTGAAATTTTATGGTTCCAAAGATGGAATTTATGCTCAGGTTGGTAAAAATAGTTGAGGGGTCAAGGTTTCCATCGGGTTGTTGAATGGATTGACCTGAACACGAATTGTTGTCTCGAAAAGGGTTATACTATCGAGTCGTATGCCCAACTTTACTATTAATGGGAAGGAGTGAAACAGAACAAGGTGTCGTTCAATATTGTTGGGAATTTGGGTAAGACCTTTCAGTCCCACCTCTGGTAAAAAGTGTCAGGAGGTGATAGGGACAGAGTTACATATTGTGTTGAACATGTCGCCCATAAGTTGATGGGTAGACGGAAAGCGAGGATTGTGCATTTCAGATTTTTGGGTAATTCAGGAGTAGTAATTTCCACAGGTAGAGTTACGTGTGATGCCTCGTAACAGTTTAGTATCTGTGTGACACCTTGGGAGACCTTATGGGAAATGTTTCATTATCCACCTTTGGTTGATAAGAGGTGGGGAAATAACAAGCTGTTAGGACCCGAAATGGGTTATTGTCTAGCAGCGGGAATTGAGTAAGTTGTATCCTTTCATATAGTTCAGGGACGTAAGGAGGGGAATTTCCTAACATAGATATAGTAGATTTGGTGGAATATATGCTCATCTTTTGGGGCACTATGTTGTCAGGGGCCATCGAGTTAAAGATTTGTGACCAGGTATTGGTTCGGGTGTCTCCTATGAAAGGAGTGGCGAAGTTCGACAAGAAAGGGAAGCTAGCATCGAGATATGTGGGTCCTTTCCCTATATTTGAGAGGGTGGAATCGGTGGCTTATCGACTGGGTTTTCCAGAACATCTTCAGTGGATACCTGATGTGTCCCACGTGGTATAGCTGGAGAGATACAAGAGGAACGATAGGGCTTTTTGGGCACGTTCCACTCGAGGAGAATGACTTGCAATAAGACACCTCATATGCGGAGACACTAGTAGCTATGTGAGCGCAAGCTGCAGTCTAAGGTAGTACTACCAGTTAGAGATTAATGGAGTGGGGTCATCACAGTATTGATGAGTATACATGGGAGCGGGAGTAGGATATGTGAGAGCAGTATCCAGAGTTATTCACTGCAGTTATGACCAAATTTCGGGAACAAAATTCCTTTGTAAGGGGGAGTATGTAACACCCCGTATTTCCGTGCATTTAATATTTAATTAATTTGGGAAAATTTTAAATTACTTGTGTGTCGTAATTTAATTTAATTAGTTATATTAATATTTATTTAAATATTAATCGGAGAGAAGATGGTTAATATGTATCAAAATTAAATTATAAAGTGAATAATAATAATAATTTATTTACGTCATAACGTGTATAAGTGACGTGACATTTATTTATCTCAGCCGGAAGTCGGCTATAGACTAAGTTGGGTGTGAGATAGGGAATTTTTATAAATTAATTCGTATGTCAATTCCGAGTGCACGGTTGAGTCTGGATGGGCTGGGATAGTCGAAAAAGTGTACCCGGGGGTGGTAAATGGGTCACGGGATATTTTTAGGCATAACCGAGCCCACTCGGGGTTATTTGGGCCATTTTAATTAGGCCCATATGATTAAAAACGGGATTTGGAGATAAAACCTAAATTTTGGAGTTGTGGGCACCCATAACTCATTTGGGAGAAATTTGAGAACATAAAGGACAAAGAGGGAGGACTCTTGAGAGCCAAAGAGAAAGAACAAGGAATGTGTTATTCATCACACAACGATCTCTACACCAAAGGATAATCAGACACTACGAATTTATAAGGCAAGTGGTTAAATTGCTTCAATGTAAATTGGTGATATTCAATTCATATCGTAGTAGGTGTTATACAAATGATTTTTGGATTGGGTTAATACAAATTAGGTTTTGATTGGGGGAAGTTACGAATCAAGTTATTGGGACTGATTTTGATTCGTAAGGATTTTAGTGGATAATTCTGGGTAAAAAGATTCATAGAAGCTGTTAATGGTGATTCTGTCCGCGTAGCCCTCTAGAAAATGGCATTTTCTAACTTTCATTCTTTAATGCACTTTTTCCAAAACGGCCCCAAAATGCCCCAAAACGGCATTTTAAAAATCTGGGCAGATTGAGTAAATTGAAAACCTGAGATTTGGGGATATTGTATTATGGACCAAGGGGGTGTCCGGATATTTTAGTTGAGTGATGCCATAACAATAGATTAATTAATAGGGGATTAATTAATAAAGCTTATAGCTGGAATAATTTATTATATGATGATATAATAAATTGTTAAATATTATTTAATTAGGAGTGTTCTCTTTATAATGGAATTTTGAGGTGTACGTTCTAAGAGATGGAAATTCGGGTCAGGTGAGCAAGTCCGAGTACATTGGTCGTGTGACAACAGGGAGATATTAAATTAATTAATGAGTATATTAATTAAATTAGAGTCGGACCATAGACTCGGGTAGATAATAAGTTAATTAATGGGCATGTTAATTCAATTAGAGTCGGACCATAGACTCCGGGAGATATTAAGTTAATTAATGGGAATATTAATTAAATTAGAGTCGGACCATAGATTTGGGGAGATATTAACTTAATTAATGGGTAAATTAATTAAATTAGTGTCGGACCATAGATTCGGGAATATATTGGCTAGTGTTACGAACTTTGTACACCGTAAAGTCAGGATTAAAGTTATATATATATATATATATATATATATATATATATATATATATATATATATATATATATATATATATGTATGTATATACGGTAGTGTGATACTATATATATATTGTGTGCTCATAAATATTGGTGGCTAGGTATTTATTTAGAATTATATGCTCTAGTGCTATCGGGGGAGGTTGCGCGATGTGGATGAATCCCCTAGCTTGAGGAGTAGGGCGAGTATATCCGCATGTCATAGCGTCCAAATAGAGGTGGACATTGAGATGATTGTCTTCACACTCGGGGGAATATGACCGCCTCCAGTACGTTTATATTTCTATGTTCTGATTCGGCGGTGGCTAGCTGTTTCAGAAATCCAGGTGGGACTGAGTAGACCTGGTAAGATAGCACTTTAGAGAATGCATCTGATGAGGTATTACTCGAAAGGATGGTTATAATTATATTCAACATATGTGTGATTTTGGAATATTATTCTATGTGTATAATGGAGTAGATAATTATATACGGGTAATTAAATACATGAAGAGAATTTGTATTACTTATATAACTAGTGAATGTTATATGACTTTTAAGAGAGGTTTTATTTTTATTCAACATATGTATAATTGTTGAATATAGTTCTACGTATATAATGGAGTAGATAATTATATACGGGGAATTAAATACATGAAGAGAATTTGTATTACTTATATAGCTAGTGAATGTTATATGACTTTTAAGAAATGATTATTAAGTTAATGCGATAAATAACTTACGAAGTAAAGATACAAATTACTCGGGTTAGAGTCGAGTTCAAGGAGTTTCATGACAAGGCTACTTAGACGGGGTAGTGTAACTAGGAGGGTCAGGAAGAAAGCGTTAGGTGCGCACTTTAGAGGAGGGGTGAGATGTATCTCAAGGGAGTGCGACACTAACTTAAATATGAAGAGAATTTATATATTTTAATTATTACATTTTAATTCACTTGCAAAAGATTTTCAAAACCTTTTAGGTATCCAGCCACAGGGATGTCAAACTTGAAGATCTGTTCCAAGGATGCGTAGCTGCAACAGGTGTGGATGTTGCAGGATTTTTACATAGACGCTTTAGTCATTTCATTCCTAGAGTAAGATGCAGCTTGGTATTTCTTTCGGGCATGTTGCCCCAGCTATTTTCATTTCAGTCAAACTTTGTACTGGTTACTATTCTTTGTTGGATTATATTAGTGCATGTTGGTTTTCTGCCAATGGTTTAGTCGGGTGGTCATTTATTGATTTATTCAGTATTGCTTTAGATTCATGGTTTGTGTGAATGGTTCGTATTGATATTTATATGGTTGTTTTTGTTAAATAAAAAGATTAAAATTTTGACATGAGCTTTTGAATACTAGGAGGTTAGTAAGTTTTAAAAAGTTTTCGACAGTGATGCTAAGAATGAACCAAATGAGATTCCTATTTTTAAATTGATATAGGACTGATCACCCGGTATTTTATTGGGCGGGGTGTCACAGATACCCTTGAGATCATGGAAAAAATCCATAGTGGCGAATGTGGATCACAAATGAATGGGCACATACTATCCAAAAAAATCCGTAAACAGTCATATTATTGGACTACCATGCAAAAAAGATTGTATGAATTACGTCAGGAGGTGCCCCAAATGCCACTTTACACCCCAAACAACATTTACCTCGCTGAGAGTTATACTGCATAACCTTGTCGTGTCCTTTCTCCATCTCGGGGATAGTCATTATAGAAAGCTAACCCCTAAGGTCTCCACCGGCCATGGATTCATCCTGGTCTCCATCGACTATTTCACCAAATGGGTTGAAGCCAAATCTTACGCAGTTTTGAATATAAATAAGGTGGACAAATTCAAATGTGGAAACATCATCTGCCACTTCGACGTACCCCATGAGTTGGTTTCAAAAAACGACACTCACTTTAAGAAAGAGGGCTCAAACCTACTACCCGAGTACTTATTTACTCGATGTAAGTCATCCCTATATAGACCTCAAACAAATTGAGGAGTTGAATTTACTTACAAAAACATTAAGAACATCATAAATAAAATGATCTAAACTACATCGATTGGTCAGATAAACTCCCATACGCCCTCTGGGGTTATCGTACTATAGAGATGAACTTAATAGGGGACACCCCCACTCACTAGTGTTTATCATAAAGCATTAGTACCCATAAAATTTAAGTTAATTTTTTTATGGGTCATGCTATAAAGCCAAGTGGATGAAACTGGATGGGTCTAAGTCCGTCATAACGAATTAGCCCTCTTAGACGAGAGGATGCTAAAGGCTTCTTATCACAATCCGGGCTACCGACAGCGAATCGCCTGAGAATTCA
Organism: Sambucus nigra; assembly: GCA_949130495.1. Taxonomy (NCBI): domain Eukaryota; kingdom Viridiplantae; phylum Streptophyta; class Magnoliopsida; order Dipsacales; family Adoxaceae; genus Sambucus; species Sambucus nigra. The sequence continues at coordinate 576,576,426 of OX422214.1, read as the reverse complement.
ATAATAGGGTCAAGAAGGGGAACATACAAGACGATAACCTAGTTTTAAAAGAGAACCTCAAACCTGCCCAAACTCACTGAGAAAAAATTGCACCCAACTGGGGAGGACCCTACCTCATCAGCAAAATAAAATCTGGTGGGGAGTCTACCTTTGCTGATCTCGATAGAGTTATGTTTTCCCAACCCTTCAATCTTGACTGATTAAAGAAATTCTTTCCTTGAACCTGCCTCTAGTTAAAAAGGGAAAAAACAATTTAACACAAAATAATTGATCATGATGGGAAGGGAAAACTATGCTAGCCCATACACATTACACGCCTTATATAAAAAATTTAACTTGGGCCACCAACCTTTCGCTTGAAGTCAACTAAAACACTTTAAGTCCCCAACTTTTCATTTAATAGAAAGGCGTAGAACTGATTCTCTGCTTTTATTGTATACATTCAAATACAAACACATCTTATCTTTGCATTGGAGATACATATGCAACCCGAGATATCATTTTTGTCCCGATCTAACAAACACCAAAAAACCATATGTTATGGGAAAAACCTTAATTATCATCATTATGCCTTTTCTCAAGGAGAGTCAACACGGTTTAAATAAACTAACTGTTAAGTAATAAAATGGTTCCCTAAGGTATTTTTAAACTATGCAAAGTTATCTTTATTCTAGAAACAGCCCGTAAAGACTTATGCTACAAAAAAAGAATCAAAAGAAGCCTAATAGGAAAGCACACTTACCCTATACCCTTTTTCCCAAGCAAATAAACACCCAAAACCCACCCTCCAAACACCCCGCATCCCGAGACAAATCATCAACATGCAAACTCATGAAGGGTTCCTCGCAAAACGAAACCCTATCTGGGCTAAATGACAATGCTACGACTTCAAAGCTACATCCCATGGTTCTCTTTAGTTCAATATCAAAGAAAGGGAATCTCCTTCCCCCATGACCGACGTCAATAGAGACATACGACTCACTAGTAAGATAAATGAAATTGCCTCTCTCCAAACGAAAAGTCTAAAAAAGACGGGGCACTTTTGTTTCCTAATATGTATATATCCCTTTCTATTATTTTAATTTGATTTTCCATAAATAAAGTATATACATGATAATCAACACCAATTTAATCAGCAAAGCCTAGGCTTGCTCTAGTTTTTTATGCATATTTTCCATTTAACTATCCATAAATAAGAGTAAAACTACACCTAATATATCAAAGCATCATAAATAATCTCTCCCCACAGAAAGTATAAAGGCATATACATGAATCCAAATAAAACTTCATATAAAAGAAGAAGAATATAGAATCTTGGGTATTAAACCTATGAAAACAAATAAAGGATAAAAGCTATGTAGTAATGTAAGAATCAAGAAGAAAAAAGAAAATGTATGAATTAGTGGAGACATGCTCTCCACCTAGTTGAAAAACAAAAATCTATTTATGAATATGCTTCTTGGCCCTCTCAGCATCATCATCATCACCGCCTGCCGCATCTAGATCCTACTTGGGCCTGGAATTAGGCTAAGCTAAGGGAAGGGGAATACGAATGGCCATCGAATAGTTCACTGACTCTACATCGAATTCTGAAACCAACTCGAGGCATGGGGGTACACGGGTACGTGAGTGAGAGAGAGAGAGAGGAGACACCCGAGATGATATCCTCTCCTCATAACCCTTTGTAAGACCATAGACCTGCATCAAATAGGCTAGATCTTGGTAAATCAAGGACCAAAGGGTCATCACCCTCTCTAATATGGATTCTAAGACTACCGTCTCCTGAAAAACACTATATCTAGGAAATAATTAGCATGAAGAAATACTAAGAAGCAAGAAAGTCCAGTAAAGGAAAAGAAAATTAAAAAAGAGAGTAAGACGTTCCCTTTCCATGCCTAAAGTTGCTCGAAATCCAGGAGCACTATGATCCAAATCATGGTAGAAGTACGATAGGGAAACGTAGCCGACATACCGTGCTCAAAAGACTCTACACACTACAAGAAAAAATCTTATTTAAGACGCTTTTAAAATTTAATTTACATCACTCATAAATCAACCATGGTAAACTATTAAACCTATTTAATTTTACATCATTTTTGTAACTAAGTGACCTAAATATGCTTTTAATAAAACAATATACAACGATTCAATTTGGATTCGCGCTTAACTCGGAGGTGACCTGGTCAGTTATACCTGCAACGACTCTCCCACTCCTCAATGAAATCCCCCCCACTTCATCACGGAACCGTTTCAATTTCTATCTCCGACTTCATCGCCAACTTCATCACGAATTCGATTTTGATCTACAGTTAAATCACCGAAACTACCATACCCTATATCATAAGTAGCTCTGTTCGATTTATATCTCCACTTCATCATGAAAGCCCTCATTCTCCATATCCTAAGGAGCTCTGTGTTATTTTTAATCTCCCACTTCATTTAGGCATTGGTTGGAGGTCACTTGGATCAGCTACAAGGAAATCACATCAGTTTTTTTTTTTTCATTGAAAACTTAGGTTTGTCCATTTACTTGGCATTTCAATTCATTCAATTGGAACTTAAATTATATTTATGTTTGTTCAATTAGTATTTAAACCCTAACTTTGTTGGTTACACATATGTTGGTTTTTCCCATTTCAAATGATAAATAATTACAAAGTGATATCCTTTTTGTTTAATTCCTTTTATCATATGTTTCTGTTTTTTTTCATTTTCTTGGATGTTGATAAATTATATAGAAGCTAATTTACAATTTTGTTATAATTTGGATGAGAATATATTACTGCTTCCTCCCTATTCGTTCATCAGGTTTTTTTTTGTGTGTATTTAGACCCTAGCTACTTTCATTTGATTGTATATACATGGTTTAAACGTAAATAAGAATAAACCATATGTTTGAGAAATTGATTCATCATATTTATGTTTGTTTAGAAACCTGATTTCATATTAATTTATGGGGATACGTATGAGGTTTGTTTGCTAAATATGAGTTGTTAAGGATGGATTTAATAGTGACTCAAGGGAATTGATGCGAGTGACGAATTTGGAGTTTGGTCATGAATAAGAGATGTATGAATAGCATTAATAGGAACCCAAATGCCCAAGATATTTAGTGAACACTTTATGATGATTTAAAATGGGTAAGGGTAGAAATGGCCCACCATGGGGATTGAGGTTGGGTAAAGTTTCACAGGTGTAGACCATATATATAGGCTGTATAATGGAAAGTAAAACTCTTCGATATGAAAGTGTCTTTGAATATATATGTGGTTTGATTAAAAACTCGGGAATCGGTAGTGAAGGTGAGTAGAATTGCACCTTAGGAACACAGATGAAGTACATGGAAAATCCATTTTGTGTGTAATATGTTGGGATAAATATGGAAAAATACACTAAAAACATTATGCTCAAATTAATTTGAGGGAATGTGAATAGTATTGGTGTGTAGTAAGAATACATATACATAGTACTCTGTTGTGCATGGTACTCGATGCGTTGGGGTATGTTTAATTAAGACACAATATCATCTTTCCCTTCACTTGAACTGTTATTTTGATCATTTGCCATTCACGAGGATATTTGTGTGTATTGTGCATGCTTGTGTCGAGCGTTGAATCAAATCTTGATACTCTCTTTCGTGTGAAAAAATTATTGATATAATGTATGTGGGCATTGATGGTATTTTTTGTGTTTGTGATATGATGTGTGAGGGTATTGCTACTACTTTCAATACAAATGGTTGGCTCTAATTAATTATAGATGGAGTTTTTTAGAAATCAAATCAGGGCTTATATTGGTGGTGTCTTTAGAACCTACTGAAGCTTTGTCAAATGGTCATTTTGCTCTTCATTTTTTTTCATACAACCTTCTATGTTGAGATATTAGCTCTCATTATCGGCAATGAATTAACTGTTATGCTGGTTGTAACAGTATATGTATTGAACTAGGTATAAGCCCGCGCGATGCGCGGGCCATATTATTCTCATAGTCATTTTGTAAAAATCATACCTATACATTATATAAAAATCGCTAATACTTAATTTTTAAAACTTCATTGATTTTCCTGTTTATAAATCTACTACTATAAAGTTATAACATAAAAAAACTGACAAACATCATAAGATTAACTACTTGCTAATTGATTGAATAATCAGAAGAGATCATTTTTATGATTCCCGCTAGTGAGCAAAATTGAAAAATGGAGCTTTGTTATCAGCGTTCATAGTTTTCTTGATACAAAGATCAGGTTTGTTGGCTGTTGAAGGTGCCAGCCTATTCACAGAGATGAATTCCACCTTATTCATTAATTCAAATTTGCGTTTTAAAGGATTTGAACATGATGATGAAATCGTCGGCAAGTTATCTGCAGAAGGAGGGTTATTGCTGGTATGTCCCATACCTGAACTATCATCTTCTACCTATTATTATCCTCAACCAGCTTGGTATCATCATCCTGGGTGGATGCTATCTCTAATGAACTTTTATTGTTCTCCTTGGTGTTAAAAGATAATTAGGATCAACCTTACCAAATTCATCATCTCCAAGCAGAGTCTCAATGCCTTGATACTGTACTGAAGATGTTACTAAAGAAACATCTTCTCTCATATCCATATCATTATTTTCAGGTTCAATGACCCTTTCAAGTAACACAAACTTATCTGTTTCCCATGCACACTCTAGGTAGACAGCTCAATCCTTTGTTGGGTAATATGATCTAAAGACCTCCACCTTCTTGAGTTAATTTTACCGACTGTGCCTTTTGGGACAAAGTGGAAACCATGTTAAACACCGAAACAACATCTACTAATATTTGTTGAACCAATACTTGAAGTCGTGCTAGCAAAGGTAAAATTGTTACTGAAAATGACATGAAAAATGGTGATATCTGCATAGTTGCCTTCACCATTGGCTCAACCATCTGTGACAGTGGACGTGCAACTCCAAGAAGCTGTTCCAAAAAATTATATGTTCTACCCTCACATTTTCACCTCTTCAAACTCTCTAAAAGATGTATTTTTTGCTTAGATCTGTTCCTATTAATAACCAGAAAGGAGGAATTCAAAACTTCCTCTAGTTGAGTTGATTGCAGAAGCCCCAAATCACGCCTTTGGTTATTTTGAGTTTTGGTCTTTAAAAAATAGATCTTGAAATAACCAAAGTAAAGTAATAAAAATGTTATAAATATTAGAACCTACACATTATCCATTGTTGCAAATAGATGTAACTAATTATTTGGCTTACTTATTTCTAATTATAGGCTTAAGTGGTAAAATCATAAATTCAGCAAGTTGGAGTGAACAAAACATAGAGACACCATGTATGGAACTTCATATTTTGTAGATTAAAAATACGGGATGTAATTCTCAAACAACACGAAGACTGCACCATGATATTTCATTAAAAGTATGTTACAAATACTCTCTGGATACAAAATATTATGAGTCTGTATGCATGCACATACATGTTTAGATAAGAATATCACTTTTCAATCCAAGTATAAGAATTCTCACAAACTGTAAAAAATATCCATTATATTATATCTTATCAAAAACAAAGAACCAATCGAACAAATTATAACAAAATGTCAATGTCATCAACGCATCATTCATTAAATATTTTTTCCACTGTCTATATAGGGGGAGGATATACCTTTACCCTCTAATTACATGATAATGTCAACAACAACAATTACTTGACACAAAAACTATGATAGGATTCATAACAATACAAAGTCACATATTTACGTCTCCCCTCACCTCCTTAGAGAGACTCCCAAGATTAGAGAATTGAGGAAAGTCTAGATTTGGCAACCCTAATTAGCTAACTTATATGTTGGTTTATTGTTATTTATGTATGCATGTCTCACCACCATGTTTAGCTTTCTAAAATGATAGAGTATTTAGACTGCTGAGGAGACTCACCATCCCTATCAATGATATTAACAAAGATGTATGAATCATATTCAACAATAAAATTCGAGATGCTCAAGTTCACAACTATCATAGTACCATCCAACATAGCTTGAACCTTAGTCTTTATGTTGGTGTCTGCCATGTAATAATTGGAAAATCAAATCATAAAATATTTATCTGAACTTCTGATCAAACCCCTCCCAGTACGATGTTTTGGATTGCCTTTAGCACAACCATCACAATTGAGCGGAACCAATATTTTATCTGTGTGGCCATCCCCGATCCTCGCGACGGGAGAGGATCCCTTTTGGGTCCCGCGCATCCCTCTCGGGAGCGCTTCGATCGGCGTTGTTGATGAGGTGAAAAATGTAGAGAGATGGAGTCGCCAGTCTATTTTACTCAAAACAAACAAAAGAAAAGGGATCCATCTCGAAGGACAACATCCAAAGACATACTGATACATACAAAACCACAATGATTCGAAAAGGGTCCGAAGGCTAAGTTACGAAATGGGAAGGTGTTAGGCACCCATTCCGCCCTTACGGTCTCTCATGGGTTATTGCTATTTTCCTTTATTTCCCCGTGGTTTGTGTGCATGTGTATACCTAGTGGAGATATGAATCATCGACTTTTAGCATGGAAGAGATAAAGCGAGTCATCCGTAGGAATGTTCCTAAGAATAATATTAGAAAATAGGATTTATGTGATTATCCTCGCGTTGATCATTATAACGGAACGATAACGCACATGGAATAAAACGCCACTAAGAACAAATATATGTATATATAGAATTTAAGAGAATTGAGTTAAAAGAATATAGAGAAAATAGAAAATGAGATTAAAGCAGGAATAGGACTTGAGTCACGGGTTTTACCCCGAGACGCCTACGTAGCCTATAGAGGCATCAAAGTCCACGTAGTTCGCATGCAAAATGAGGGGTGAGATTTATCCCAAAAATCCAATCGGGGACTTATCTTATATGTGTGTGTGTGTGTGTGTGTGTGTAAAAAAATGTTTTAGTTGTGAGAAAAGTATGAGAATTTTCGTTTGGAATTTATGATCAAATTCTCTTTTTCTTGTTTTTTGGGTTTTATTTATATGAAAATAAGAGATGTGCAATAATACTAGATAAAAAGTATATTAAGATATGTGAGATGAGAGAATAAAAGTGCTAAGTAATAAAACAAGTTAATGCGAATTTAAGGGAATTTAAAGAGAGAGTTGAAAGAGTTGGACCTTCTTGGAGATCTTGAGCTTCATCTTGGATGTTGGAGAGCAACCCTTGCACTTGGATGATGATGGAGGGTACTTAATTCACCAAGTTTGATGAAAAAGGTGATGAAAGGTAAAGGTTTGAAAGGGATTTGGATGTGGAAATCACACTGCTTCGAGAGGGGTTTCTTGAGCTTGCTGAGAGTGATGAATCTCTGATTTTTCTTCTTTGAATCAGGTTAGGACCTCCTTTTATAGGGACAGGGCATTACCGATCGGCATAGCCCTAGTCCTGCCAATCGGCAGTTGTGTTTAGGCACAATGTCGATAGGCAGGGTTTGGAAACTGCCGTTTGGCAGTGTCTTTCAGGTTTCTTCGGAATATCAGTCGTAGAGCTCAAACTGTTAATATGAATTGCGCATGGGGTGAACCATTGGAAAGGTAATTCAGAGAACTTTGAAAGTACTTGGATTGCTCCTAGGTCCGATAGTTGACTTCGGGTCAAATGTGGCTCGGAAGCATTTGTCGGTCCTTTGGATGGGAAATTACCGGACGCAAACGGATCATTTGTTCACATGGTAAGTCAGAATCGCGCACGGGGTGGACCGTTGGAAAGGTGAGGAGATATACTTAGTCATTCCAAAGAGTGATTCGATTTGGGGAGTTGACTTTGGTCAATGGGTCCTGGAAGCATTCGATGACCTTTCGGAGTAAAATGGATCGTTCGTCCATACCGTAAGTCAAAATAGGGTATGGGGCAGACCGTTGGAAAGGTGATTTAGTGACTTTCAAAGATTCATTCAGTCTCGATTGAGTTGAAGAGTTGACTTTGGTCAAACGGAGCTTGGGAGCGCCCAGTGACCTCCTGATCGAGTTTTGGGGGAAAATGGATCGTTCATCCGCACCGTAAGTCAAAATTATGCACGGGACCGACCGTTGGAAAGGAAATTCAGTGCCCTTTGAAGATTCAATCAGTCTCATTCGAGCTGAAGAGTTTAACTTTTGGTCAAATGGAGCCTTGGAGTGCCCGATGGCCTTTAGGTCAGTACTCGGGGTATGACTTGAGTTTCCAATGATGAAGGGAGGTACTAGGAACCTAAGGAGAGGTTAAGGGGTATTAGAATGTGGTGTCTATAGATACCCTGAATGGGTGAGTTTGGAACAAATGAAAGTCGTCTAATAGACACCGCATGATGACTTTGAAAGAGGATGATCGGGGGGTCGAGGTCAATTTTGAGGACCTAAGGATGAGGATGACCGATTCTGCGGGTCGAAGACGATTCAGAGGGCTTAAAGATGAGGGTGAACAATTCTGCGGGTCGAAGCCAGTTCTGAGGGCTTAGGGATGAGGGGGACCGATTCTGCGGGTCGAAGCCAATTCTGAGGGCTTAGAGATGAGGGTGATCGATTCTGCGAGTCGAAGCCAATTCTGAGGGCTTAAAGGGGCATGCTGGGGATGGTCTTAAAGGAAGTGATGACCAAAGATTTAGGTCAATTCCGAAGACCTACAACAATGATGGGGGGGGACCAATTCTACGGGTCGAAGCCAATTCTGAGGGAATAGGTTGTGATGACCGATTATGTGGGTCGAAGCCAATTCTGCGAGCTTTGAGTTGAGATGACCAATTCTGCGGGTCGAAGCCAATTCTACGGGCTTAAGGTGAGATGACCAATTTTGCGGGTCGAAGCCAATTCTGCGGGCTTAAGGTGAGATGACCAATTCTACGGGTCGAACCCAATTCTGCGGGCTTAAGGTGAGATGACCAATTTTGCGGGTCGAAGCCAATTCTGGTGGCTTAAGTTGAGGTGACCAATTCTGCGGGTCGAAGCCAATTCTACGGGCTTAAGGTGAGATGACCAGTTCTGTGGGATTTGAGTTGAGATGACCAATTCTGTGGGCTTAAGGTGAGATGACCAATTTTGTGGGTCGAAGTCAATTCTACGGACTTAAGTTAAAATGACCAATTCTGCGGGTCGAAGCCAATTCTGCGGACTTAAGCTGATTACTGGGGAAATCCTTGCGTGTCTTTTGGAGACTTTACCGAGGGAACAACCAATTTGATGATGGGGAAGTGATTTAGGTGGTTCAGGGTTTGGACGCATTTCTCGGGGAAAATTGAGACCTTTGGGGAATAGGCGATGATCCTGAAGTTTTGGACGTTATCGGGAATATATTCGCTTGTTTCGCTGGGGAAATAGGGCTTCTTCTTAAGGAAGTGCGGAATTTTCTTGGTGAAAGTGCTTTAAATCCTTTCCGAGATTTTTTGGAATTTTTAGAGGATTTTTTAGGGTTTTCTGGTATTTTTTAGGAATTTATATACGAAAATTCAAGGGGGTTACCGGTCGACATGGTGTAGAGGGTGCCATTCGATAGTGGCACGGACTTTTGGACTACCTCGAGAAGGTAAAAGGTCAGTGCCGATCGGTAGGTGGGGGTGCAGTGCCGATTGACATGACCCTTGGCATCCTATATAAAGGGGCAAGTTCCCCTTATTTATCACATCTTCTTGCCTTCTCTCTTTCTGCTATTTTCTTCTGCGAATCATTCTTGCATTCCGATCTCAGAAAAATGGCTGTTTTGTGAGCACTGGAGTTCATCGGGAATGGTTGGCTGTTGATGACTGGGCAAACATGGAGTGGAGGGCCAGGGCGCCTCTTGCTTTGGGGAGCGAGAACTTTTTTAACGCATTCGAGCCGGTTGTGGATGAACGGACCTTGCTGCGGGAGCTGTCGCGTCATCGCTCTTCGAGGGTGGTGAACCCTGGCGGTTATGTAAGTAAAATTACTTTTGACACTCTCTATTTTGTGGTTTTCCTTTTTCTTAGATTCTGAAAAGGTTTTTCTCTTTTGGCAGTCTGATGTTTCTTTGTCGAATATGCGTGCCCGCGGGACGACGGGGCTTCAGGATGTCTGGGAGCATCTTCCACATGTGGTGCGTTGGGTGGTATCCTCAGCAGGCTTTGGAAGGTTGGCGTCTGTGCTAGATGAGACACCTCGTTCGACGACAATCTTATGCGCTCTAGGGGAGAGGTGGTGGGACACTACCCACACCTTTCATTTTGATTTTGGGGAGATGACTGTGACTCCCATAGATGTGCAGTAGCTGCTGGGGCTGGATTCTGATGGAGAGAAGATAGAGGTGGATCGCTCTGTGCGGGTGAGGCCAGGGCGGTGCGTGCGGCGCTTTGTGATGTGGGGAGGATAGTGTCTGGGGACTCCATCCGTCTGTCGCTGCTGAAGGATGTTTTGCTGGGCAGGATGATTGATGTAGAGGACGGGCTGCAGGTGAGGTAGATGACCCGATTTTTCATTTTGCTGGGGTTGGGGGGATTTATGGTGGCGTCGAGCGACAACGTTGTCCCCTTATATTTTTTACCATATCCAAGGATGTTTTCGAACATCCCTCTATATGATTGGGGGAGCCTGACTTTGGCGACCCTTTCTTTTTCCAGATATCTACACAAAAGAATCACAAAGGGTATGAATATTACCTTCTGAGTGCTAGAGAGAGAGAATGACGGAAGAGGAGGCCGGATTAGAGATAACGGCGGAGGAGAAGGCTGGGCCATAGGAAAAGAAAGCCGGGGGTGGGTGCGATAGGCTATTGGGGTTGGGTAGGGCTTTGTTATTTTGGCAGTTATTTTTTTTTGGTGGGAGGTTAAGTGTTTAGAACGGGAGACAAAGTTTTAGTGGAGGGAAGTAATTTTTGTTAGCTGTCCTATTTGGCATATCTTTTGAGACTCTAAATTTTACAGTCTCATTTGGTTCACTTTATAGGACGAAAATAATTAACTGTGTTAAAAAGTGACCTTTTTTAGACGGCTATAATTAGTAGTCTAAAAAAGTAATAGTTTTTGAGAAAACAATAATTACCAGTTTAAAAAAATCACAGTTTTTGAGACGGCTAATTCTATTCGTCTAGAAAAGTATGTTTTAAAGACTATATTTTGTCTGTCTAAAAAAATGGAGTCTTAAAAGAAACTTTTGGTAAATCCTTCTAGTTGTTATGCGTAAACATGCAGTATGTGATTGTTTATACTAATGGGAACTAAATATTCACACTTTTGTTTAAACTAATCCATGAATATACTCTTTTTACCCTTAATAGGTGATTGTTTGTAGTAGATGTGATGGGATGTTCTAAATACAAAGAGTGTATGGGTGAGATAAATAGATTAGAGGATGTGTTTTGCAGAGGTGCTAATGAATTTGTGAAATACGCAAATAGATGTCATAATGATGAAGAGTTTTCCTGTCCATGTCATATCTCTAAGAATGGTGTTGATGTAAAAAATTAGATTATCTCTAATTTATCAATCACAGATAAAATAAATAAGACAAAAAGATTTTTAAAGTGGTTCAGCCTTGTGAGAATGGCCTACGCCCACTGTTTTTGTTATTGCTGACTGTTTGCTTGGAATTCTCGATAATGGATTTACCAAGAAATTTTGAGTCCCCTTCTAATGAGGAGGTTACAATGTATTTATAGCCCTGAGTCTATACAAATGAAAGGACAATGCGTTGTCATTTAGTAGACAAATACATCTGTACGATAATAATGGACATTTAATGCGCAGTCTTCTCTTTGATTCTTATGATTTGGGTGCACTGTACACTAAGTATCTCGGACCGCTTAAGCTGCTCGCACCGCTTAAGTTGCTCGCATGCTTAAGTTGCTCGCATGCTTAAGTTGCTCGGGGCCCCTGAGTTGCTCGGGCCGCCTAAGTTGCTCGGCACGCTTGAGCTGCTCGGGGCCGCTGAGTTGCTCGGCACGCTTGAGCTGCTCGGAGTGTATGAGTTGCTCGTATGGCGTATTCATATTTTCCATGTAAGTTGACACGTGTCTTCAGGTGATTGGTCCATGTCAGCAGATTAAATTTGGTATCAACAGAAGCCCTCAATGTTTCAAAGTTGAGGTTGAGGGAGAGTGTGGAACATTTTGTTCAAAAATTGCTTGGATTACTGGTCTTCATGGGTTTTAGGAAAATTTTCCTTGTACCAAATTCCTTTTTTGAGCGCATAATATCAAACTTCATAAATATTATGAATTTCCACGATCGTTTAGATATTTATGCCCTTTTATTCTTTTAGCCGCCGAAAATGCAAACGTCTTCCCTTGTAATCATTGTCTTTCTCTATTCCCGAGACAAAGTATTTAAGCGCGACAGAAATCCTGTCGTCTTTTACTTTTCAAATCTGTATCTCTGAACTCTTCATTTCCTCTCTATCTTGTGCCTTCGTTCTTTCCATTGTTCGTTGTCAACTGATCTCTCTTTTTCTGTAAGATTTTCTTCCCTCTCTTTTATTTACTTTGTTCATCATGGTTTACCTTGTTGAATCGCTTGACAAATTCGGTCTGAATTTTCAATCCTTTCATGGGTTATTTTGGAAGAACTTTCTGAACCTTCTGATTATTTTTCTTTGGCTGAGGGACATTGATTCCCAAGTCTCTTTGTGGCCGAATGTGTCTTTTCTTTTCCTCCAAATCCCCTATGTTTGGATTTCTGTCAATATTTTGACGTTGTACCTGCAAAAATAGCTCCAAATACCTGGAGGATAGTTAATGGCGTACATAGATTGAATTAACTCCATGGAACCCGTTTAGGGATTCCAGAGATCATGTACTACTATAGATGGGTTGTCAATGATTCCACATTCTATTTAAAAACTAGGTTTTTGAATAGGGCTTTAGTTGTCAATCTTCCAGACGCCAATAGGGATTATTTTGAGCATGGTGTTGTTATGAAAAATTGGCAACTTGCTCCATTAAATGGAGATGACGTATATCAAGGTCCCAGGTGTCCCCCTTATGGAAATGGAATAGGTTGTTTTTACTTTTTAAAAATCTTGTTTTCTTTATGTTTGATAATATGTATCACTGACATTTGTTTTTGTTTGTTAGAGTTGACAGTAAAAGAAAACCTCCAAAAGAAGCTGACGTTAATTTAAAGCATTTGAAACTTATCTGGGATTTGCACCAATCTGTTGCTGAGGAACATATTAGATCTGCCTCTTATTTGTTGCAGTACAAGAGATATACTTCGTCTTTCACTGCTCGTCCACGTCCAGTGGTAGTTAATCATGACCAAGTACCAGCTTCTGAGACTAGTGTGGAAGGTTCTTCCTTTGAGTCAAGTGTTCCCATCAGTAACTTAATGAAGAGAAGAAGAGCTCCTGCCTTCTTTGATAAATCTGCCTCTACTAATATGGAGGCAAAGAAAAGCAAACAAGATGTCCCAGAAGAAGGGACGGGAATCACTGATGCACTTCCTCCTGCTACTGCCAAGAAAGCTGTTAAAAAGCCCCCAGTGGCCCCAGGCAAGATTGTGGTTGTTTCTCCTCCAAGTGAGGTTATTGTTATTTCACCAACAAAGACAACGTCTTTAGTTGGAAATATTCCTGCTCCTCTGAGGAGGTTAAAGAAAATTTTTTCTAAGAGACCTGCTGAACCTGTCTCTCAACCTTCAAATGTTGAAGGTGTTATTCCATCTTTTGTTGCTCTGAGCTCCACTGTGAGTTTGGTGAGATCTTGGACTGTCCCAAAAGTCCAAGGTATTGAGGACTCCCTTTCTCGTGAGAGAATTACTACCCTTTCTTCTCAACACATTGCCTCCGTAAGTTTTGTTAGTTTGAGTCATTCACTTTCTAATATTATGTTCATATATTGACCTAATGTTATTTCTTTTTTCAGCTGGTGACGTGTTTCAACAACATCTTGAAGAAGGATGACGTTATCAAGGCTTCAAGCTCCTCGGGAGGTGTAGAGGAAGCTTTTGTTGGTCTGACTCAGTCTTTAAAAGACTCTCATCAAAAGTATGAGGAAGATAAAGTTGCTTGGGAGAAGCAACTCAAGTCCATCGAGCTAGAAAGAAATCAAGCTGTGAATGACTCCAAAGATTTGTAGAAGAAATTGACAGAGTCTGAGCAGAGCAACAAAGTCTTCGAACAAAGCAACAAGGAGTTGGAAGTTAAGCTCAAGTCTGCTAAAGAGGAAGTTGTTAAACTTCAAGATGTTGAGCGATAAAAACTGGAGGTGGAGGAGAAGTTGAAGGCTGCCGAGGAACTCCTTAGGGAAAGGACCTCCTCGGAGAAGGCAGAAAGGAAGAAGGCAGGTAAAAAATCTTCCAGCGCTGGTTGGGACAAGGGCTGGAACAAGGGCCTAGCTGCCATGTCCTCTCAAATGGAGTATGCAGGTGTCAAATTCTTTAGGGATGGATGGGTGGATGTATTAAAAGAGATGAACGTTGTTAAGAATTCTGAATTGTTCCAGCAACACACTCATGGCCCTCCTCCCTCTCCTGGAGAAGGAGAAGAGGATAAAGCTGCTTCAAACGAATCTTCAATAATGACTGGAGATCAGGTCCTTGCTGTTCCTATTATTCATCTTTCTGAGAAATTCCAACCAGTCAGTACTTCTGTCGAGCAGCTAATCTTGACCTCCGAGCAACCAGTCTCTTCCTCAAAACCTTCTAAGGAAGTCTTAGGAAATAAAGAAAAGGTGTCGAGTTGCTCGGGTGTTTATTTTGTTATTCTATGTAATCTCAGATTTTGTATTTTCCCTTTATGATGAAATAAAAATTTGAACTTTGGTTATTTGTCTTGACCTCTTCTTTGACTTGCTCTATCTGCATCCTTATTGATTCTTTTTATTTCTCTTTGCTTTGTTAGTTTATGGCCAGAATGGAGCTATTATCAACTCATAACACTGAATTGATGAAGAAATGCAATGACTACTTCGAATTGATGAAGAAATGCAATGACTACTTCAAAGCCGGTCATGCAGACCTAAATGAGGCTCAAATTATTGATATCTTGGGTTCAGATGCTTCTGACCGAGCAGTTGAAGCTTACCAATACCTGAAATGTTTGCTCGATCGTGCAGTTGCCAACAATTTGGCTTACTATGAGATAATTGAAGATCTCCAAAGAACGATTGAGGAACTTCAGCTGCAGTACAAAGATTCTTCCACACTTTTGCATCAGGGATATGAGAGGAAATATCAGCAATTGAGTGCTGATAAAGGACATGATAAATTTATCTCTGCTTATGATAAGAAAGAGAGCGTTATGAAGCTTGAGGTTGAAGAACACAGACATATTGCCAAGTTATTGGAGCAGGAGAACATTGACTTACAAGAGGAAATAAAACAGCTCAAGTCTGCTGCATCTTCCTCGGGAGCCTTGGTCCCTGTTAATGATGAAGGTTTCTCTTTCTTAGAGTTAGAAAACGCCAACTTAAGAGATGAGTTGGAAACTTTAAAAAGAGTTGGACCCTTCACATCCACTCGTGGACGAGCAAGATCTTCTTCTCTTGGAAGAGCAAGGGCTGGTCGGATCCCTATTGAAGAAGCTAGAACGCAGGCGGCTTTAGAAAATCAGTCCTTTCAATTGGTGCCGAAGAACTAAGCCTTAACAGAAATGTCTAAGAAAATTCTGAACTTCAGCGAACAACTATCCACCCAGAGTTCTGCCTTGGAAAACAAAGAACTTCTGGTGAAGAATCTCCACGAGAAACTGGAGATGTTAACTTACCAATTTCATAAACAACCCAGAGAGTTTTGGATGGATGGGTATAATGAAGCCCTTTACCATGTTGATGCTCGGATCCAGCAATCAAATAACGAGGGGTACAAGTAGGGATGGTTAAATGCTATGTGTGTGCCATAATTGGAGCAGGGACATTATTTATGGGATTATTATGAGCCGGGAGTGCTCGATTTACCTGCTCCTCCTTTTAAACTTGATTTTAGCTGAATTCCCGCTCGTGCAATTCCTTGATGTCTGATTTCCAAGTATCTTAGTGATTACAGTCTTCATGCCAACTTCAAGATATCTCGCCCAGAACATTTACTTGATCGGCCATCTGTAATGAATATTAGAATGCTGAGAGATGTAAATTTTATAAATTCTCCTTATGCCTTAGATGATCCTCCTGCTGGAATAGAACTTGTTTCAAAGGCAGAAGGAAAAAAACCAATAGAATAGGATTTTTATGTAATAAAGTGTATTTTTCACAGCATATGTAATTCTACTTGATTTGAATGAAGAAATTTTTAGTCTTTTGCCATTTTATTTTCTTCAAAGTAATTTGCAGAATGTCTTTGTTTGTGAATATATACACATTTTAATATGTACATTCTGTTTTATTTTTGGATAATAGAACTCGTCCTATCTATATTTGATTATAGTGACTTGTCATTCTTTGGTCCTAAGCAATGAAATAATTTGCATCCCATGTTCCTGCTTAGTTTAACCAACCGGAGTTGATTGTATTTAATTTTCTGACCAACCGGAGTTGATGGTAATTGATTCTCGACCAACCTGAGTTGGTGGTAATTGATTCGCTGACCAACCAGAGTTGGTGGCAATTAGTTCCCGACCCACCGGAGTTGGTGGTAATTGATTCGCCGACCAACCAGAGTTGGTGGTAATTGATTCCTGACCAACTGGAGTTGGTGGTAATTAGTTCCCGACCAACCGGAGTTGGAGGTAATTGATTCACCGATCAATCGGAGTTGGTGAAAATTAGTTCCCGACCAACCGGATTTGGTGGTAATTGATTCGCCGACCAACCGGAGTTGGTGGTAATTTATTCCTGACCAACCGGAGTTGGTGGTAATTAGTTTTCGACCAACCGGAGTTGGTGGTAATTGATTCCTGACCAACCGAAGTTGGTGGTAATTAGTTCCCGACCAACCACAGTTGGTGGTAATTGATTCCCGACCAATCGGAGTTCGTGGTAATTGATTCGCCGACCAACCGGAGTTGGTGGTATTGTTTTGAATTTGATGTGTAGTGTGTAGCACTAATATTCCGAAAAATTTCAACAAAAAGAGAGAAACTGGGTAAAACATCCAACATTTTATTCATACTGAAGAAATTGCATTACAGAAGAATTTCAATTACTGATAATACTTGTGCAGATGCTCTGCATTCCATGCATTCTTGAATTCTTCTCCTTCCAAGGTTTCAATCCTGTATGTCCCTGGACGAACAACTTCTGTTACTCTGTAGGGTCCATGCCAGTTGGCTTCCAATTTGTTATTCTTTTGTACTACTTTCTTTAGCACATAATCCCCTTCCTTCAACTCACACTTCTTCACTCTTTTGTTATTGAACAAAGCTGTTCGTTGTTGATATGATGCATTTCTGATTGCTGCTTCTTCCCTAAATTCTTCGAGCATATCCAAGCCTAATCTTCTCATTAAATCACTGACAGGAGAATTGAAATTAAGTACCCTATGTGTGGGTAGACCCAATTCAGCAGGTATGACAACTTCACTTCCAAATGCCAACATGTATAGAGATTCTCCTGTTGCTGCTCGTGGTGTGGTACGATAAGCCCACAGCACAGAATGTAGCTCGTTAATCTAATTTCCTTTTGCATTATCTAGTCGTTTCTTCAAACCATTCAGCAGCGTTCTGTTTGTCACCTCAGTTTGCCCATGTCCTGGTGCAGAGTGGATCTTCAGTACATTGGATTGATGACAATACGCAGCAAACTCCTCATTGTCAAACTGGGTTCCATGGTCAGTAATGAATGCATGTGGGAGATCATATCTGCAGATATTATTCTTCCAAATGAATTGATAGACTTTGTCGTATGTCATATCAATGAGAGGGTCAACTTCCACCCATTTTGTAAAATAATCCACAGCAACCACAAGGTATTTGAATCTTCCTCTGGTCGTTGGAAGTGGCTCGACCAAGTCTATTCCCCACATGAAGAATGGCCAAGGAGACGTGATGGGTGTTAACAATGCTTGGGGAGTTCTTCGGATAGAGGAGAAGCGTTGACATTTGTCACACTTCTTGACATAGGCTACACAATCAGCTCTCATGGTCGGCCAGTAATATCCCTACGTTAGTATTCTTTGCAAAAGCGTCCGACCTGCTACATGGTCTCCACAAGACCCTTATGGACCTCTTCGATCAGATCATTCACTTTGGAGGGGTGGACACATCTTTGTAGCCCTGCTATAATTCCTCGTCTATATAAAATTCCATCAGTCAATATATAACGAGCATCTTTAAACTATAATTTATTGGCTTCATGTTTATCAGTTGGCAAAGCCCCCTCTTCAATATAGGCCCTGATGGGATCCATCCAAGATGGTCCCAAATCGAGGGTAATGAAATTCATCATCAGATCTTTGTCTATGCTCCGACCAACTAGGATTTCTATTGGGATTATTCTTCGTAGATCGGTGCGTGTGGCTGATGCCAATCGAGCTAATGCGTCTGCTCTTGCGTTCTCCAATCTTGGTATTCTAATCAACTGAACTGCAGTAAAATTTGATACAACCTCCATTGCTTTTGCATGATACTTGATCATTAATTCTCCTTTTGCTGATACACTCCCAGAATTTGATTTACGATTAACTGGGAGTCACTAAACACAAAGACTTGCTCAGCTTTTATGGTTTTGGCCAGGCTTAGACCCACGATCATTGCTTCATATTCGACCTCATTATTAGAAGCCTTAAATTGAAAACGTAGAGCATATTCCACATCAATCCCATTTGGACTGTTTAAAATAATCCCTGCTCCACTGCCTATAGAGCACGAAGAGCCATCTACATACAGATTCCATACAGGTACTCCATTATCAAACTCTTAGTCAGACAGAGTTCCTCGGTGAAGTATTTGACGCTTCCTTTTGTCCTCCTCTAGTACTTTTCGCTGCTCGTCTGCCGACGTAAGTTGGTTGGGGTTTAAATTTGATGATCCTGTAACATCCACAGACATGTCTGTATTCAACTCCTGCTCATCGGAGGAATCCTCCTGAGTGAATTTTGCGATAAAATCCGCTACTGCCTGCCCTTTGAGCGACGATCTAGGCTCATAAATTATATCATATTCACCCAGTTCTATTGCCCAATACATCAACCTTCCTGATTTCTCCGGTTTATGCAGAGCTTGCCTTAACGGAATATCGGTGTATACCACTATAGTATGGGCTTGGAAGTATGGCCTCATCCTTCTACTTGCTTTAATCAGTGCTAGTGTCTATTTCTCCAGCCTTGGATATCTGATTTCTGCTCCTCAGAAAGCTTTACTGGTATAGTAGACTGGTTTTTGTACTCCATTCTCCAACCTGATCAATGCCGAGCTAACTGCATTATCTGATACTGCCAGATACAAGTATAATCTTTCTCCTGTCACTGGTCTGGACAACAATGGAGGTGTCCCTAGATATTTCTTTAATTTTCGAAAGGCCTCCTCGCATTCATCATTCCATTCAAAGGTTTTTCGAAGTGTTTTGAAGATTGGTAGCCATCTGTCAGTTGCTCGTGACACAAACCTATTAAGTGCTGCAACTCGCCCTGTGAGACTTTGCACTTCCCTCTTCGTCGTTGGAGATCGTAGCTCCAATAGAGCCTTGATCTTTTCAGGGTTGGCCTCGATACCTCATTGATTAACAATATATCCGAGAAACATGCCTTCTCGTACTCCGAATATGCATTTGGTGGGATTCAACTTCATTTGATATTTCTCTAGTTGATCAAAGGTCTGGCCTAAGTCAACTAGATGATGAGCATCATTCTTGCTCTTCATCAACATATCGTCAACATAAACCTCCATGTTATAACTGATTTGCTCTGCAAACACCTTGTTCATCAGCCGCTGATATTTTGCACCTGCATTTTTAAGTCCGAAAGGCATAAAATTATAGCAATAAGTTCCTCTTGGGGTGATAAAAGAGGTACTCTCCCTGTCTTCAGGCTTCATTTTAATCTGGTTGTATCCTGAATAAGCATCCATGAAACTCAACAATTCATGCCCCGAGGTAGCATCCACTAGTTGATCGATTCGGGGCAAAGGAAAATGATCCTTTGGGCATGCCTTATTAAGATCAGTGAAGTTTACACACATCCTCCACTTGTTATTTTTCTTCTTCACCATCACCACATTTGCTAGCCAATCAGGATATTTGACATCCTCAGTAAAAAAAGGCTTTTTGTAGCTTCTCTACTTCTTCCTGTATGGCTTGGTTCTTCTTAGGACTGAACACTCTTCTTCGCTGCTTCACTGGCTTGATTTCCTTATTCACGTTGAGATCGTGGCACAAGAAACTCGGATCTATCCCTGGCATGTCTTCATGACTCCATGTGAAAGTTTGCTTTCTGTGCCTTAGAAATGCTATCAACTCTTGTTTTATTGATACATCCAATGATGCACCAATTTGAGTTGTTCGTTCTGGATGCTCATCGTCCATAATGACATTCTCAATAGCCTCCATGACCTGTCCCTTTACGAGTTGAGACTCGTCTCTTGGGTTTAATGTTTCAATCTCTACCTCTCCTATTTCATCCACTTGATAGGTAGTAGTATTCTTCCTAGATTCTTCACGTTCTTCCTGTTCGGCAGATGAATAGTAGCATTCCCGAGCAACTTTCTGGTCGCCTTTCACAACTCCTACTCCAAAGTTGGTTGGGAATTTTAAACACTGATGTACAGTAGATGGTACTACCTCGAAATTCTTCAGACCTACCCTTCCCATGATGATATTGTAGGCTGATTGGACGTTTTTATCCATTACGCAAAAGCGTATTCTTTCTGTTCGACAGGCAGGCCATATACAGATAAGCATATCCAACTTTATCGTCCCAAGAGGAAAAACCTTCTCGCCAGTAAAGCCAAGGAAGGGCCTATGATAGGGCTCCAACTGGGCTAGCTTTAGATTCAAACTGTCAAAGTAGGGATATAACATGATATCTGTCGAGCTACCATTATCCACTAGTACTCGTGAAATCACCACTTCCTTCATTCTCATCTTTATCACCAATGGGTCGTCGTGAGGATATAGTACACCTGCCAAGTCATTCTTAGAGAAACTAATGACCAATTTGTCTTTGTTCACCTTCCTCCGGCGATCATCTTCAGCCAGATTTATTCGCTGAATGTACGAGCAAGCTTGAGCCTCATTGAGGTAATCTTTCCTTTCTGCAGTCACATCCCCACCTCCTGCATCTCCTCCTATAATAGCATTACATTCAAATGATCCAAAATGGATTGAAAATACCTCGCGTTCTGTCTTCTTTGGTCTTTTGGGGAGATCGGGATCATCTTGGTCATCTTCTGGGTCTTCTTCATGACATCTCTTCTTGTCTTCTTCTGCTCGTTGAGGAGATGTAGACATCTACCTTGTTCGGTCGTTGACCTTTCCACCATTTCGGCGATCAACATACTTGGTCAATTTTCCCCGCCTGATGAGCTCTTCAATTTCATTTTGGAGAGCTATGTAGTTTTTGGTCGTGTGACCATGGTCTTTATGGAACTCATAATATTTGGATTTATTCCTCTTGTCAGGATCCGCCTTCATTTTTTTTGGCCAGTTTAGCTCCTCGATGTTCTTGATCTCTTCCAGAATGTGGTTTATATCTTCCTTCAAAGGAGTATAGTTTCCAAATTTCTTCAACTGTTCCAATGCTTGCTTTGCTTTTAACTGCCTGTTGCCACCATTATTCTTCTGCTCCTTCTTCTCAGTCTTATCAGCCTCAACTTTGGTCTCCTTAGTGTCTGTATTCTTCTTCGCAGCCATAGCTTCCTCAGCGTTCATAATCTTGGCTCCCTTTGCCATTAGTTCTGCCATGGTTCTAGGAGGATCTTTGGCTAGAGTGTAGTACAATTTATCTGGCAGCAATCCACTCATCAGAGCAGTAATTGTTGTTTTCTCCTCGTAATCAATAACTTCAAGTTTCTCATTATTGAAACGAGTAATATAGTCTCTGGTGCTTTCACCTGTCTTCTGTCTAACACTCAATAAGTGTGCTACTCGTTTGACTGGTTTTTCCCCGAAATAGAAATTCCTAATAAATAGCTCGACCAGTTGAAAGAAAGTCGCGATCTTCCCCCGAGGAAGATTATTGTATCATATTTGAGTAGATCCGATAAGAGTTCCTGAAAATGCCCTGCATCTTATCTCATCTGGAACTGCATAGATATCGGCAGCAGCTTGGTATTGTTCTATATGAAGGACATGGTCAGTTTTTCTATCATATTTAGGCGTCACCATTGGAGCTTTGAATTTTGATGGTGTGGGAAAATCCACAATCGCCTGTACAAAGGGTGTCCCTTGAACGAAAGTCCTTTGTAGAGTATTCTTGGCCTTAGCCATTTCCCCTAATCTGTCCTCCAACCTTTTAATAGAGCCCTTCCATGCGTCATTTCCTTCCTCGGGCCTATTGGTTCGAGCAATTGATCGCGTTGAATTTTCCTCTTGGGATCTTTCATTATGAGCAGTTGGTCGTGATTGGGCAGAGCCTTCCCTTAGATCGGATGGTCGTGGAGAGTTCCTCGACGCAATCCTAGGAGGACTTCTATTCCTCCTAGGGCCCAAACGATCAAAAGGAGAGACTCTACTCAACCTTTCTAGAGCACTGGTCCTTTCTAGAGATAGAGTGATGTTTCGCTGAGAGTCTGTTGCTCGTATCGAGAAAGTCCGACCAGGTTGGTAAGAAGGATCATTAGATCTCTCTGTACGATATGAGTCGGTGCGTCTGGATCGATATTCCTCTGGGAATAATGCTCGTCTAGTTTGCGAAGAGGGTAAACGTGTATTTCTCAGAACACTCCGTTGTCCTGATTGGGATGACACTAAACCTTGAGCAGTTTGTATGAGTTGTCGCATGGTTTCTTGCATGGCCGTCTGGATTTGGACCAAATTAGCCATTATACCAGCCAAATCTTGGACATTTGGGGGGAGTGGATGGATTTGGAGGGATTCCAGCGTTTCGATTACTGGATTCCGGATTATCAGCCATTGATGATGAATTGTTTTGGTGAAAAACGCTAAGTATAGTCGTTTCCCACAGACGACGCCAATCTGTTGATATAAAAAATTAGATTATCTTTAATTTATCAGTCACAGATAAAATAAATAAGACAAAAAGATTTTTGAAGTGGTTCAGCCTTGTGAGAATGGCCTACGTCCACTGTTTTTGTTATTGCCGACTGTTTGCTTGGAATTCTCGATAATGGATTTACCAAGAAATTTTGAGTCCCCTTCTAATGAGGAGGTTACAATGTATTTATAGCCCTGAGGTTATACAAATGAAAGGACTATGCGCTGTCATTTAGTAGACAAATACATTTGTACGATAATAATGGACATTTAATGCGTAGTCGTCTCTTTGATTCTCTTGATTTGGGTGCGCTGTACGCTAAGTAGCTCGGACCGCTTAAGCTGCTCGCACCGCTTAAGTTGCTCGGCACGCTTAAGTTGCTCAGGGACCCTGAGTTGCTCGAGCCGCCTAAGTTGCTCGGCACGCTTGAGCTGCTCGGGGCCCCTGAGTTGCTCGGATCGCCTAAGTTGCTTGGCACGCTTGAGCTGCTCGGTGTGTATGAGTTGCTCGTATGGCGTATTCTTATTTGCCATGTAAGTTGACACGTGTCTTCAAGTGATTGGTCCATGTCAGCAGATTAAATTTGGTATCAACAAATGGTAAGGTGTTTGAGTGGAAAATAGTTGAACTACATTTGTTAAGATGGGTTATGAAAGATAGTTATCGAATTTGGTTTTTTCACGGGGAACCAAAAGTTCCTTTTATCCCCGAGCGACCTTCACAACAACCTTCAACAAGTAGGATAAATGTACAAGGGGAGGATGACAATGTAGATCATAATATGCTAGAGGATTTAGTTAATGACGCGTATGGAGTTCATGAAGTGGAAGAGAATAAGGCCACTGATGATGTACAAGGTTCAGGTGCTTTATACAACGCAAATATTATGTATTTCACCCATTAACCTACGAGTTACTAGACCCCTCGGGTATCTTAATCCCTATATTTATGCTCGTTAACCAGACGACCTAAGATTTCTATGTTAACATGTTTTGCAGGGGTTAATTAAGCTTTTGTAGGTATTTGGATGCTTAGTTTGAAGTTTGGATGCATTCCGGTGAAGTTCCGTTCACAATCGCACGCGCAAGGGCATTTTAGTCATTTCACAATTTGGGCACCTGGACAATGTCTTCATGGAATTTGAATCCCTCTGAACAAGCTTTGCGTGGCAGCAAGCGGTGCCCGAATCAGATCTATATCGAAGAAGTTACGGGATTTTGAGCGGAAGAGAATTTCAAACCAACCAAAACAGGGGAGAAGATTCAAGACCTGTAGGTCCTAATCGATTCGCCCCTTGCGAATCTATTCGGGTTGAGATAGAGTGCCAGTTCCTTCATTCCTAATCGATTCGGATTTCTTCCGAATCTATTCACCCCCCTTTGCGAATCGATTCGGATTTACCCCGAATCGATTCGCCCCTTTGGCAGCCTCGAGATATTTTCCAACCGAATCGATTCGACCCAATTCCGAATCGATTCGGCCCTGCAGATATTAGTTTTTCTTCCCTTTATTTACAAGTTAACCATGGGATATTTTGTATATAACTGATTTTCTCTCATTTAGGAGAGAATATAATTCATTTTAGTTTAGTTTAGGGTTAGGGTTTTGAGAGCTCTTCTTCTTCCTCATTTGGTGTGACAACTTTTGGGTGTTGTAAGTTGGATTTTTCATTACCCCTACCATTAATATAGTTGATTTCTTGATTTATTTCCATTGATGTAATTTATATCTCTTGCCTAGATAGTTGTAGTTAATTATTTCCTGTTGTAATTAGTTTATTGCTTTGTTAATTAGTTTCATTTATGTCTTGCCCTTAGATAAATAGGGTCGGGATTTCGTTCCGCCATTTACGGGTTTGGACCTCTAAAGTTAGGGTTTCGTGTAAAATTTCATTTAATTGAAACCTCATGTATTAAAGTTGGATTATTATGCGTTTAACTTTCTTTGTCACGTAACGTTAGTGTTTATAGCGATAATCCGAATTTAATCCGCGTGTGATCATTTTTCATTAAATGTTTAATCTCGCAACTTTGGGTTAAATTCCTTATTATGTGATGTTTATGCTTAATTGAAAATGCTCGACTAAATTTCTTTCGATCCGAAATCTTGATTAGTGGTTGTTTCGATCTGTGTGGTAGGATACGATCCCAATCCTCGCTTTACTTTTGCGTAGCGTAACTTCTCTTTTTCTTTATTCACCTTTCCCAACCATCACCTTTTCTTTAATTTATTTTACACTTTTATTCTTGAAGTTTTAAAAAAATTAAAATCTAAAATTCAATCACACCCTGTGGATTTCTTACGATACCCGAATTACCGCTGTGATAGCTTGTCAAGTGTAGTTGTAGTTTTGGTTTTTGCATCGCGGTGGCGAAACACACAACGATTGTGTCCTCACACGAACACACTTTTACCGCTGGATAAAAAATGGCGCCGTTGTCGGGGAATGTGTTTTAGATTGTAATTGTTTTATTATTTCGTAGTATTTCTTTCATTCATATTTGTATTCTTTATTTTCTCCTTTCTTTTTGACTTGTGCTAGATTATTTCGAGAAATTGAAATTTTGGTTCTTGTCACTTTTGTTGAATAGCTTATTTGGAAATGTCTCGCTATTACGCTTTAGTTAACCTTAATTGTTATGAGAATTATTTTCCAAGTTACACTCCCAAAACAATGAGATAAAGCCTACAAATTCTTGAAGATGAGCGCATTGAGCGTGAAGTTCAAGTGTTTGTAAATAATCCCTCATCACCTTGTGAGGGTAATTTGGAATGCGGGGAATCCATTAGCTATGAGCAACCCGCACAAGAAGATGAAATGTCTTCTTGTTCGTTTGATTATGAGTTAATGATTAAGGAAATGAATGACCAATCAGAAAGTTCTCAAGCTTGGTTTCTAGAAAATGATGCCATGCTCGATGAGATTATTTCTTTACAAAACCGGGTCGAGGTTGAAACTTGCGTTTTACCTCCACCCCTTTTTGTTGAAATCATTGAGAGTGAGCCAAGCTTTAGCACTTTCGATTTTCAATCTCTTATTAATTCTTTTAATTGTATTGAGGTTGTTGGTCTTTCTTTTCCTTTACTCCCTACTATTCTCGAACAATTAAATTTATCACAAGAATCGATTAAAAGTCTTGAGGACTTTGACCCGATTCTTGAACGAGTTTGTTATTTTGAGATGCTTCATCTCATGGGATATTCACTTGCACTAGCCCCACCTCCACTTCCAATTGAAGAACCTTGTGGATGTGATTTTAATTTTCCCGAGATCAATGTGGTCTTATCTCCCATTTTTTCCAAATCCCCCATTACCCCACTAAAATTTTTAATTGGTGATGGTTCATTTCTTACGCCTTACACATGCCTTCCGATGTTCAAACGAAATTCTTATTTTTCGGGAGTCATGTTCGCTTTGGAGGGTCCACCATTGATCTTTCAAAGTCAAATCCTATTTGGGTGGGCCCTCGACTATTTATACTTCTAGTGTATAGTTAGTGTGAAGCCTAAATAGTAGGTTGTAAATAGTTAGCTTTTTAATTTTCTTTCTTTCCTATTTTTCGTTCCTTTTAATTTAGTCTAATGTAATTAGTTGAATTTTTGTTATTTGTTTTTGCTATGCTCGGTACTAAATTGTTTTGTAGATTTCATTGGACTCATGCTTATGGAGATCGCTCCAATTTTGGGTAATATCGTTTTTTTCCTCTCTTTGTGTTATGTTCTTAATGCGCATTGAGGACAATGCAACATTTAAGTTAGGGGGTGTAGGATATTTTATCCATTTCTTTGTTTTGTCTATGGATTTGCTCACATTTAATTACTAAGTATGCCTTTTTGTGAAAATTTGAAAATTTTCAAAAATATTTATCTTCTTTTTTCTCCTTTATTGGGCATTTTGCCTTGTTTCCAATTATAAATTTCAATAATTGCCCGATCCAATAGACAACTCAACGATGCATGTTCTCGATTTTAGAAGTTATTAGACTTTAGTCCTCAAATCATTGATATTATGAATAACTTCATGAATTAAACTTTATCCCAAGAGCACATGCACTTTCTTGCCTTATTGATTTGATTTAAGATTTTTATAACTCGATAATCTTTTGTTGCATCGTATATACTTACACCGAGTAAGCTTTGTACCTTTCGTCGTTTGTAAGTGTATACACTATTCTTTTCTAATTGAAAACGTTGAATTCGTTAGTAATCTCTTTATTCTTTCATTTGACTGTTCATTAATTGAGTTCATACTTAAAATGTGTTACTTGATCATGATTTCATATATTGTTTTGATTTGAGAATTGCGTAAACTTTGTCAAATGATCATAGGCATTCTTTGTTATATCACCCATATTAGCCTTGACCTCACCCTTATATGTTTACCCTCGTTAACCCATTTGAGCCTAAATTAGCCTTTCGTTTCATAACCCAAATTCCATAACCAACTCCAAATTGGAGTTTTATCCCATACATACACTTTCCATACCTTTGTTTGGAATGTTACTTGGGATTGAATGTTGTTGTTGTGATGTCGGTTGCAATTTAGGCATATGAGAGTTTGATAAGTAAAAGAAAAGAAAGAGATGTGAAAAAAGTGATGAAAAAGAGAAAGCAAAAAGCAAAAGAAAACAAAAGAAAAAATGAGAAAAAGAAGAAAAGAAAAAGAAAGAGAAAGTTGTAAATGTTGTGTATAGTGTTCAATATGCTTTGATTACTCTCCCTGATGATATATCTAATGCCGTTTTGGAACTTATTTTCCAATTTTGATATTGCCCGCATCTTCCCATTTTCCCGAGTTTTCATCCCTAACACTTTGAATCCGTATATACATCCTTTCATTTCATACCCTAGCCTATCCTACATTACAACCCTATTAAAGTCCTATGTGATCTTAAGTTGATGTAATTTAAAAGTCATAATAGTGTTGATAATCTGTGAAAATGCATTTCGCCTCTTTTAGTGTGCGGTATCTTTCATTGAGATCACACATTTTTCAGTTTATATATAGCGTTCTTCATTCGTGACATGTGTACGGCCTAGTTTCCATTTACAATTACTCTTTATTCCCGCATGTCCCGTGTGTTACCTCCCTATTTTAAGTGAATTCGCTTGATGAGTGTAATGCCCGTGAGGATCGAATATATGCATGCTTTTATGTTTATCCGATTTATTTAAGTTTTGCCAAATCATACTTTGCATTTGCTCTCCCCCTTTCCACATTTTAAGGTTTCAATTCTATGAGGTGCATTCAACCTGTTAATAGCAACAGACTTTGCTTGAATTCGTTCAATATGCTCATAACATGTTTGAATCTTTTTCGTTGTTATTGAGTTTGTTGCACGTTGGGTTGGGCATATTTTGAGGAAATCATGTGATGTTTGTGGGTATCATCCCAGAAAACCCTCACGAGACGACACTCGTCCACTAGAGTAACCTAGGGGTTTAATGGCTTATTGCATATGCTAAATGCAATCGTTCGCCTGCGTAAGTGGCCTTATTTTTTTATTACTTTTTCATCTCATTTTGTACTTGTATCCTGCTTTTGGTTTACTTGTAGTTCTTGTTGTTCCCTATTTCATTGCTAGGGACTAGAAATGTGTAAGTTAGGGGGTGTAATACGATGCAAATATTACGTATTTCACCCGTTAACCTATGCGTTATTAGGCCCCTCGGGTATCTTAATCACTATATTTATGCTCGTTAACTAGACAACCTAGGATTTATATGTTAACATGTTTTTCAGGGGTTAATTGAGCTTTTGTAGGTATTTATATGCTCAGTATGAAGTTTGGATGAATTCCGACGAAGTTCCGTACACAATCGCACGCACAAGGGCATTTTAGTCATTTCACAATTTGGGAACCTGGCCCAATGTCTTCACGGAACTTTGGGTTAAATTCCTTATTGCGTTATGTTTATGCTTAATTGAAAATGCTCGACTAAATTGCTTTCGAGCCAAAATCTTGATTAGTAGTTGTTTCGATCCGTGTGGTAGGATGCGATCCCGATCCTCGCTTTACTTTTGCGTAGCGTAGCGTAACTTCTCTTTTTCTTTATTCACCTTTCCCAACCATCGCCTTTTCTTTTATTTATTTTACACTTTTATTCTTGAAGTTTTAAAACAATTAAAATCTAAAATTCAATCACTCCCTGTGGATTTCTTACGATACCCGACTTACCGCTGTGCTTGCTTGTCAAGTGTAGTTGTAGTTTAGGTTTTTGCATCGTGACGGCAAAACACACAACGATTGTGTCCTCACACGAACACACTTTTACCGCTTGATCAGTGCTCATAAATATATCGGGATAAACCTTGACGATGACTACCAAAGTTTAAAATTCAAGGCGAGCTAACCGTTATACTTTGGCTGTGAGAAAGATCAAACAACTTTACATGCCATAGTTGGTTTGCATAGTTTGACGACCCAATATGGTTTGTCTGGTAATCACATGATAGGAATTTTGAATTGGGTGAAGGGCTTGCTACTTAAGCAGAATACGTTTCCAAACAACTATCCTACTATGAAAAACAGTTTGAAAGGTTTGGGAATAAAGTATAAATCAATTCATGCTTGTGTGTATGACTGTATACTATACCGAAAGGAGTATGAAAATCTTGACGGTGTCCCGTATGCGATGAACCTAAATAAATCCAATCTACTAGCAAGGAAGGCACAAGCTCAAATGTGCCTCAAAAAGTGTTGAAATATTTTCTCATTAGGCCTATATTAAAGAAGTTTTTAACAGTACCATAGATAACGGAGGCACTGAATTGGCATGCTAGGGAAGAAGAAGGGAAAAATCTCATGCGCCATCCTATTGATTCTACAACTTGGAAGATGATGAGTTTTGAGTATCCCGATTTTGCTCGAGAACAACATAACATTCATTTGGTAATATCAATAGATAGTTTCAATCCATTTGGAAATCTAAACACCAATCAGAGTGTATGGCTAGTGATCCTAGACCGACTCAACCTTCCTCCTTCACAATGTGTGAGACCTGAATTTTCGATACTGTCTTTGTTGATACCTGGGCCAAAGGCACCAAGTGAAGATATCGATGTCTACCTGACTCCTTTGGTAGAAGAATTAAATGAGTTGTGGGAAGAGGGTGTGCAAGAATATGACTCTTTTAGAAAAAAGAGTTTACACTGAAAGCTATGTTGATGTGGGCAATTCATGATTTTCCAGCTTATGGAACATTATCCGGTTGTGTAGTACATGGTTATTTGGGGTGTCCTATTTGTGGAGAGGAGACTGAATCTCTTCATCTCTCCACTAGATCAAAAAATATATACCATTTCCATAGGAGGTTTTTACCCCCCCTCATAGTTTTAGATCTAAGAAAGGTTCCAATTTTTTACCGGGCAGGGTTGAATATAGGCTACGATCGAGAAAATACTCAGTTTAAAAAATTGAAAGTAAATGTTTTGATTGTGGCCCTAATATGCCAGGTAAGAATCCTAAATTTAAGAATGTCAAGCATAAGAAGATCCCAACTAGGAATGAAATCGAGACAAGAAAGGCATGGTCCAGGAGGTCGATTTTATTTAACTTGCCTTATTGGAAGAATAACCTGGTGCGTCATGTATTGGATATGATGCGCGGAGAGAAGAACATCACTAAACATATTGTGAGCACATGCCTTGGGGGATTCATTCGAAGGATGGAGAAAATGCATGAAAAATACCTTAAAGAGTTTAAAATTAAGCTACAACTATGGTTGAAAGAAGATAGTAGGATAAGGAAAATAATTCACCCTGGTGCGTTTACTTTGACAAGTGAGGAAAGTAAGGTGCTTTTAGACACAATATATAATTTGAAGGTTCCATATAATTTTTACTCCAACTTGAAAAGGATTGTCAATTATGCTACCAATGATTTACATAAGTGTAAGTCCCACGATTTGCATGTGATCATGCAATTGGTTCATCTATTGCTTAAGCATTGCTTCTCCAAGCACAAGGATTTGCGGAGGGCTATTATGCAAATTAGTATATTCTTCTCACTTTTATGTGAGAAGGTAGTCAATCGAGATCACATATTTATCGCACAATTGGCGGTGAATGAAGCGATTTGTGTCTTGGAGAAGTACTTTTCCCCATCTTTCTTTGATGTAAGTGTTCACTTATTAGTACACCTATGCGACGAGGCACTTCTTTGCGGCCCAGTTAGATATCCGTGGATGTATCCATTTGAAATATTGATGAAAGTTTTTGAAGATTACATTAAGAATACACGATACATTGTCATCAATCTATACTCGGGAATATATGTCTGGCTCGACCAACGTGAATGGCAATGATGAGGACGTCGATGAGGGTGGTCATGTGATGGGCAAACGAGTGAAATTAACAAGTTTGCAACATGAAAAAGTAGCTCGTTATCGATTTGACACACATGAAGATGTCGAAGAATGGAAAAAGTAAGTTTAAATTATTTTAACTTTTACATTATATTAATTTTTACATGATTAATTTTGTAATACGTTCGTCACGATCTATGCAGAAACATGAAGCCTGTGAGAGCAATAAAAGACGAAAAATAATGGCACAATCAAATAGAGAATTTAGGTTGTGGTTGTCACACGAGGTAATTATAATGAAAATGGTCGTTATTAATTGTCACATTACAAGAAAGCTTTACAACTAACCTAATTAATTTATCTATATTCTCAGCTCTTAAAGACGGTTGATGCGACATCAAGGCTTGCTCGTCTAGCCACTGGACCCTTGTTCATGGCATAAGAGTATAAAAAATATCGATTGAATGGTTACGTATTCGGTGCAAGGGTGTACGAGGAAAATACAAATGTATGAGAACTCGGGCATTTCATACAAGCTTACTTTCTTTCGAGCGAGCACGAAGGATAAAAACCTCCTTGAAGCTGAAATGACTTACTATGGTGTAATTCGAAATATATTTGAATTGGACTATGTAAACTTCAAAGAGGTTGTATTTTACTGTGATTGGGTAAGAGTTGAGGATAAAAATGCTTGTAAAGTCGATCCTGGCACCAATTTAATCATGGTTGACTTGTTCAAGTTGAAGAGCAACGGGCAAGTGAGCGATGAGACATTTGTTTGTAATTTTCAAAAGGACAAGCAAGTGTTTTACTCGGAGTATATCAACAACGAGTCGTGGTCAATCATCATACACGCGCCAAAGCATCTTAACAGTAGTGTCGATGACTTGGCTACACCTACTGAATATCAATCCATTTTTTATGATAACCTGAATTTGAAATAATTTTTAGATTTGTAATAAGTATTCAAATTATTTATAATGACCAGTGGTTGTATTATTCTAGTGCTTTATTATAGGACGACAATTTAATGTCTTTTATTCATTTGTACTTGTTCATTTTAATTAGGATTTTAAGCAATTTAAGCATTAATTCAAATTCCATGACCCAGGAGTGTGTGTGCATGTGTGTGAGGGAGGAGGGCAATGTGCATGTGTGTAAATTGAATTTGGTATTGGTATAAATTGTTATAAACTGAATTTCGTATTGGTATAAATTGGTATGTATTGTTATTATCGAATTTGAGCATTAATTCAAAGTCCATATAAATGTTTGTACTAATAATAACAATTTTTGTAGAAAATGACTTCATCCGGGCGCGGTAGTGGAGGCGACGAGGGCTCCTCGACCAGTAGGCTCCCCAAATGGGGCAAATTGGGGTCCGTCATCGAGAGTATGACAATATTATTAGCTAGAGCTCTAGAGTTGCTGAAGGCGATCATTGGACCGGGGTACACTGATTGGAGAGTCGTGCATATTGACCTCAAGATGAATATCTAGGGGGAACTACAAGTAGTGTATTTATATTTATAGTTATAAACAACTAACACTTACTTTCTTTTTTATTTGTATTTGTTTGGCAGGAAAAATTCGGCCTGCCCCCACAACTCTACGACTCCACGTTGGAACAATTGAGGGATCAATATAAGACGTTGAAGAAGAATTTGTGGGTCCGGCACTTTGGAAAGACCCGAGAGTCCATTCTGAGACTATGTGAAACCGTCCCCTGAAGGAGCCGATCTTATTGGCACAGTGGCAAAATTTTATTAACAATGAGACCTTTGAGCGACAATTGGCATCTCGGCAATCAGGGAGGGAAAATCGGGTGGAAAAGACGGACGTGCACTACTCCGAGTGGACGTCTTACGCTGAGGTGGAGCACAGGATGGTCAGTTTTTATTTTTCTTTAATTTTAGTTTTATACTATTCTAATTTAGCATTACTTACTAATTCTGTTGTGACACCCCGCCTAATTAAACCCCAGGTGATCAGTCCTAAATTAAATTAGAACAGGTTTCTCAGTTGGTTCATTCTTAGCATCACTGTCGAGTTTTTAATTACTAACCACCTAAGTGCAAATTAGACTGGTGTCAAGTTTTAGCTTCCATTAATTTAATGAAATACTCATGCGAAAATAAACTAATTTAAACAATCACAATTAACTGAATTCAACCATTCACATCTAAATAATAATCTGACCGAATAAACCATCGACTAATATCCAAAAAAGTAAAGACAGGTAATAACAATCGCAAAGTATCTGAATGAATACTAAATAAAACCGTGAGCCACATGCTCGAGTATATGATGATAAACCCCTACTCTAAGAATAAAAGGAATAGAGGTGCCTATCCTAATCCTGCAACATCCACATATGCTGCAGCAACGAATCCCTGGAATGAGTCAAGTCTGGCGTCCCTGTGGCTGGACACCTAAAAGGTTTTTAAAAATATTTTAAGTAAGGGTTAGAACCCAAATTTTTTTTGAAAACATTTAATAAATGATTAACTTGCAATAATAAATACGCATGAATGCTCATCATATTTTAGTTAGTGCCGCACTCCCTCGAGGGCATCCTCACCCCTCCTCTAATGTGCATAACTAATGCCTTAATTAATTCGCCTAGTCATTTATCCCATACTAGATATCCTATGTAACCCCTTGCAACCACCCTATTCTAACCGAGTATGCAAAAATTATGATTTCTAAGTTATTATTAACATTAACTTAATTAATCATTCCCTTTCTTAAATTCATATAACTTTCACACCCGTTATACACATAATATAATTCTCAGTCTGTATTAAATTACCCGTATGTAATTATTTATCTCATTGTCTACATATAACCATATTACAACATTCACACATATGTTGAAATAATAAATAATAATAACCATCCTCCCGAATAATAACTCACTGGATATATATTCTCTAAGGTGCTATTCCACTAGTGTATTCACATAACATAGCTACCCCAAGTCAGGATCGCTCACTAACTTGGTTGAAATCATACATAATGGAGGCGGTCATATTCCTTCCCTGAAAGTGAGATGCCCCTCACCCATATAACGGACGCTATGACCTGGGGATATACTCGCCCTACTCCTCAAGCTAGGGGATTCACCCACTATGTGCAACCTCCCCTGATAGCACTAGAGTCTGTATATTAATAATATCTAATCACTGATATATATATATATATAAAATACCCCGACTTTACAGTGTACTAAGTCCGTAACACAAGCCTATATAAAATATTATGAGTTTATGGTCCAACCGTGATTATTAATTAATTTGCACATTAATTAATTAAGTTACTTTTGGTGTCACCCAACCAATATATTTGGATTCTCTCTCATGGCCCGAGAATAAAAATAATACCCGAGTCTAAATCCCCGACTCCGAATTAATTAGTTTTCATTATTAATTAATTCAATACCTTGGCATCGCTGAACCAATATATCCGGACTCGCCCACTCGATCCGTATTTAATTATTTTGGAATATTTTTCCCTAAGATTAACCATAGCGTGTCACGCATAAATCCCTTCCAATCCCAATTACTTTCCCTTAAAATTGTTAGAAATTTATGTTCCATATTTATTTCTCACTAAATAATGTATGGTAATTGAAATTTTAAATTAATTTCACTTATATAAAGAAAACTGGACGACCTACCAAAAATACTGGGCGATCGATCGATCAACCCTTTTTATCGATCGATGGATCGAACAGGTCTTCGTCTTCTCCGACTCTGTTTCACCCATTAACGAATTTCTCCCAATTCCCACTTCTTCTATGGTTCAACCCAAACGCAGACAACATTTTTAATACATGGGGATATGATTAGGACCTCCCCTAAAACCTCTAACATGACTTAATTCCCATAAATATCTAATTATTCAAAAATTGGGAAATTTCCGGGTTTTCTTTGTGCAATCCCAATTTCATCCTATTATCCCAATTTCATTCTTCAATTCCTACTGGGTTTTTCACATCTAAGTTAAATATCTACTCAGAATCATGTAATACGATAAATTCCTACACCAATTCTCCTTTTGGTTTTTAACTTACAAAAAAACAAATTTGTACCCGTTTATACCCAAAACGAATTTTAGATTTCCACATCACCCAAATAAGAATTGAAAACATAAATAAATGATACAACAAGTTAACCGCTTGCCTTATGGGTTCGTAGGGTCTGATCCGAGTGTGTGATTCGCAAGGTTGACGATGAAATCCCCAAATTCGTCCCTAGTATTGTCTCCAAAAGGTTCCCCAATGCACTCTAACTGCTCCCTATAGTTTTCTCTCAAAACTTAGGATTTTGATTTGTGTTTTCTGTCGTTTCCCTTTTCTCCCAATTAGGTATTAAAGCTAAATCCTATTTTTAGCCTAATGGGCCAAGCCCGAGTGACCCAATTACCCCCGAGTGGGCCTGACTATGCCTAAAAACGCCCCAAGACCCATTTACTATCCCAGGTACTCTTTTTGGACTATTTTGGCCCATCTGGACTCAATCGTGCACTCAGAATTTGCATCTGAATTAATTTACAAAATTTCTTATCTCACACCTAACTTAGTCTATAACCGACTCCTGACTGAGATAAGTGAATCCCACGTCACTATTACACTTATGACGTAAATAATTATTACTATTCACCTAGTAATTTAATTTTCGTAAATATTAACCATTTATTCTCTCGATTAATATTTATATACAGATTCCCATAATAAATTCCATTAAACTACGACACGTAAGTAATTTAAATTTTTACCTGAATTAATTAATTTTTAAAATGCATAAAAATACGGGGTGTTACATACTCCGCCTTACAAAGGAATTTTGTCCCCAAAATTAGGTCGTACTTGCGGTGAATAACTCTGGATACCGCTCCCGCATATCCTCCTCCCGCTCCCAGGTAGACTCCTTAGTGCTGTGATGACCCCACCGTACTCTCACTAGTGGAACAACCTTGGATCGCAGCTTGCGCTCACTACGGTCCAGAATAGCTACCGATCTCTCCTCATACGAGATGTCTGGCTGTAAATCAATTTCCTCGAGTGAGACATGGCAGAAGGCCCTCTCGCTCCTCCGATATTTCTTCAGCGATGCCACATGGAACACGTCGTGTATCTGCTGAAGATGCTCTGGCAAACCCAGTCTATAAGCTACTGGTCCCACCCTCTCAACAATAGGGAAGGGTCCTACATACCGCGGTGCTAACTTACCTTTCTTGTTGAAACTCATCACTCCTTTCATAGGGGACACCCGGACCAATACCTGATCTTCAACCTCCAACTCAACATGTCTCCGTGAAGCATCAGTACAACTCTTCTGCCTATCCTGAGCTATCCGAATCCATCCCCTAATTAGCTCTATCTTGGCAGTCGTCTCCTGGATAATCTCCGGCCCCAATAACTTATTATCCCCCACTTCTAACCAATAGGCGGGTGAATGACAAGGTCTCCCATACAGTGCCTCAAACGGTTCCATGCCAATCGTAAACTGGTAAGAGTTGTTATACGTGAACTCTACCAAAGGAAGATATCGCTCCCATCCTCCCCCAAAGTCTAAAATGCACATCCTTAGCATGTCTTCCAACATCTGATTTGCTCTTTTAGTCTGCGCATCTGTCTGGGGATGATAGGCGGTACTCAATCGTAACTCTGTGCCCATAGCCTCCTGAAAGCTCTGCCATAAATGGGCCATAAAAACCTTGTCTCTATCAGACACAATATTAACTGGCACTCAGTGAAGCTTCACTATCTCCGCTATGAATAGCTGCGCATAACGCATCGTCTCAAAATATGTGTGAACCGGTAAGAAATGGGCTGCCTTGGTCAATCGATCAACAATCACCCATATGGAATTGTGACCCCTCTGAGATGTAGGCAACCCAGTAATGAAGTCCATGGAGATGCTCTCCCACTTCCACACGGGAATCTCCAGTGGCTGTAGCGTCCCTAGAGGTTTCTGATGATCAACTTTCATGAGATGACACGTGGTACATTTCGAGATGAACTCCGCTATGTCCCTTTTCATTCCTGCCCACCAATATTGCCTCCTCATATCCTGGTACATTTTATCCCCGTTAGGATGTACAGCAAACCTTGAACTATGGGACTCTGTTATAACAGCATGCCTCAAATCCTCACCTTCCTGTACAATCAACCTCCCATTAAAGTGTAGTCCTCCCTCTGAACTGACTGAATAACCCTCTGCTCTCTCGGCCAGTAGCTGACGTACTCTATCCTGAAAGATTTGGCCCTCCGCCTATTCCCTCACAACCCGCATAATGATCTCAGGAGTGATGGATAAAGCTGACATGCACGCTCTGGCTACCTCATCATCATGCCGAAGCTCTCTCCACTTTGCTTTCCAAACCTCTGGAATCTCCCCTGTAGGCCTCCGGCTCAACGCGTCTGCCACCACGTTAGCCTTACCAGGATGATACTGGATGTCAAACTGCTAGTCTGTCATAAATTTTAGCCACCGCCTCTGCCTCATATTCAGATCCTTCTGTGTGAAGAGATACTGAAGTGACTTATGATCCGTGAATAGAGTAAACTGCTTTCCCAGAAGATAGTGCCTCCATAGCCTCAAGGCAAAAACGACCGCTGCTAACTCTAGGTCGTGAGTAGGGTAATTCCTCTCATGGGGATTTAGCTTTCTGGACGCATAAGCTATAGCCCTCTCCTCTTGTTGTAGCACACCCCCAAGTTCCTGTAAGGATGCATTGGTGTAGACTCGATACTCCAATCCTCCCATCGGCAAGGCAAGTACGGGTGCAGATGTCAACTTGTCCTTTAGCTCATCGAAATCTAACTGACAATGATCACTCCAAGCAAAAGGTACCCCTTTGCGAGTCAAATTCGTCAAAGGACCCGCAATCTTAGAAAATACCTTAATGCATAGCCTATAATACCCTGCCAATCCAAGAAAACTATGGACCTCGGTCGGTGTTTTGGGCTGCTCCCACTCCCTCACCGCCGATAACTTACTCGGATCCACAATAACACCCCGGTTTGACACCACATGACCCAGAAACTGTACCTCCCGTAGTCAAAATCCACACTTCCTGAATTTGGCATGATGCTGGTGGTCTTATAGTGTCTGTAGAACCATACACAGGTGCTC
The DNA here is from genome assembly GCA_949130495.1 of Sambucus nigra. Taxonomy (NCBI): domain Eukaryota; kingdom Viridiplantae; phylum Streptophyta; class Magnoliopsida; order Dipsacales; family Adoxaceae; genus Sambucus; species Sambucus nigra. The sequence continues at coordinate 576,538,005 of OX422214.1, read as the reverse complement.
TGCGTGTTCCTCCTCCGTGCGCGAGTAGATCAAAATGTCATCAATGAACATAATAACAAACTGGTCGAGATACTCTCCCTATTCGTGAGATCCATGAACACCGCTGGCGTATTAGTGAGCCCGAATGGCATCACCCTGAACTCGTAGGATCCATACCGCGATGGGAAAACGAACTTAGGGACATCATTCCCTCTAATACGTAGCTGATGATATCCTGACCTTAGATCAATCTTTGAGAAGTATGCCACCCCTCTCAACTGGTCAAATAAATCAGCGATACTAGGTAACGAATAGTTATTTTGTATCATCACCTTGTTCAGTTCCCTGTAGTCTAAGCACAACCGAAGTGAACCATCCCATTTTTTCACAAATAACACCGACGCACCTCACGGCGACCTTCTCCACCAAATGAAACCCTGACCTAGGAGATGTTTAATCTTCTCTCTCAGTTCATGCATTTCAGAAGGTCCCATACAGTAAGGTGCTTAATCAATCGACCTCGTACCCGGTGCTAAATCAATTACAAACTCGATTTCCCCCCTGGGTGGCAACCCTGGTATTTCCTGGAACACATCCCCCCTCACTACCGGAATCGAATCTAATGGAACCACGACCTCTTGTGAGGTCTCCTCCTCGATATAATATAAATGCGTTCGCAATCCTCCCTCGGGTAGAGGCATCGCTACTAAGAACATCTCCTGTCCCGAAATAGAGAACACAATGGTTCTCTCAAAGCAATCTACTGTCGCCCGATAACCTGCCAACCAATCCATACCTAGGATGACATTGTACCCCTCCATATCTAACACTAAGAGGTCCGCCGCTAAACTCAGTCTCCCAATTAAAATATCCACCACTGCAAATCGAGTGTATCAATGACCCACTACCCACTGGTGACTTTACACCCATCCGGAGACTACCCGTGGTCTCTAGAAAACTAGTGACAAGCAAATTTAGTTTTAATGAATGAATTAGATGATCCAGTATCAAAAAGTATCCTACCCTCAAGCCCATGGATAGGAAACGTACCCTCAATTGTTGGAAGAGGTGCTGGTGGAAGTGGAACATATTGGACATTGTACACACGCCCGTAGTGCATCTCACCTTGCTACTGTGGGGATGGTGGAGCTAGTGCTTCTGGTGGCATCTGACCCTGCTTCCCCTATTGGGCACCCTACTGCTGACCACTACCCCTCTATGGGCACTCTCTCTTAAAATATCCCGTCTGACCACAAACAAAACAACGCCTCTGACCGTTTCCGTGTCATTGGCTCTGATGAGGCTAGCCCTGTTGAACTCCTCCATTGTTCCCTTAGCCCTATAGGCCCTGAGGAGCCTGCTGCTGTTGATTTGGGCCCTACTGGCCCGGCCTAAACCCCTTTACTCCCGATTGAAAGCCTCTAAGCTTAAATTTCTTAGCCTGATTCCCTTATTGACTGCCAGACTGCTGCTTAACACTGCTAGTATCACCAACAACTGCCTTACCCTATTGGCTTGGCTCCCCTCCCCTCTTGCTTCCCTTCGCATGAAAACACTAATCCTGATAGTGCACTAAAGCGACATTGACGACATTAGTGTACGTCACCAATGCTGGATTACCGATCAAATGTTGCCTAATACTCTAGGGTAAGCTATCCATAAACCTTGACTTCTTCCGCTCCTCGTCGCTCACCTAGTTTGGTACAAAATTAGCCAAACGGGTGGAATCCTCCTCATAATCAGCCACTGAGCGATCACCCTGAACCAACTCATCGAATTTCTTCCTCATCTCTGCCTCTACTGTCGGTGGGAAGTATTTGCGGTCAAACCGCACCTATAAATCTGCGGTGGTAACTGACTGCCACCACTGTAAAGCTGCCCCTAACAGACGAAAAGTAGCAAGCATCTGTTTCTATACATCTATACACTCAAGCATGTGCAGATGGCGCTGAATATTCTTTTTCCAGTCACAAACCTCTACCACATCGGTACTACCCCGAACCTCGGGTGGGTGACCCTTCTGAAAGGTCTCCCTAACTCGCTGCCAAGAAGGTGGCCCCACTTGGGCCTGACTGCTAGTGCCACTGGAGGCGGTGCCTGGGGCTGAGGAAAATGGGCTACCATAGCCCTCATCGTTGTCTCGACTGCCCGAGCCACTATCACTGCCACCTGAGTAATGGAGATCAACTCGAGTGGGGTGGGGATGGCGGTACCTGTGGCTCCTGATGAGCTTCTCTCAACTCATCCCTGGCCTCGGCCCTCTCTGCTTGCTGTCTCCTCGGTGACATCTGAAAATAGATCGAATTGTATAAGTACACAATTTATACAAAAAATTAATAGTAGAAATACGATATCTCAAGAGCGAAAAATGAATAAACAATCCTAATAATAGGGCTCTATAACAAATGAATGTTACGCTAAAATGTAGCAAGCCGCAGAGATCCTAAGGACACTAGAACCTGATGCTCTGATACCATCTGTGACACCCCGCCAAATTAAACCCCGGGTGATCAGTCCTAAATTAAATTAGAAAAGGTTTCTCAGTTGGTTCATTCTTAGCATCACTGCTGACTTTTAAATTACTAACCACCTAAGTGAAAATTAGACTAGTGTCAAGTTATATCTTTCATTAATTTAATGAAATACTCATGCCGAAACAAAATAATTTAAACAATCACAATTAACTGAATTCAACCATTCACATCTAAATAATAATTTGACCGAATAAACCATCGGCTAATATCCAAAAAAACTAAAGACAGGTAATAACAATCGCAAAGTGTCTAAATGAATACTAAATAAAACTGTGAGCCACATGCTCTAGTATATGATGATAAACCCCTACTCTAAGAATAAAAGGAAGAGAGGCGCCTATCCAAATCCTACAACATCCACATATGCTGCAGCATCGAATCCCTGGAATGAGTCAAGTCTGGCGTCCCTGTGGCTGGACACCTAAAAGGTTTTTAAAAATATTTTAAGCAAGGGTTAGAACCCAAAACATTTTTGAAAATATTTAACAAATGATTAACTTGTAGTAATAAATATGCATGAATGCTCATCATATTTTAGTTAGTGCCGCACTCCTTTGAGGACATCCTCACCCCTCCTCTAATGTGCCCAACTAACGCCTTAATTAATTCCCCTAGTCATTTATCCCATACTAGATATCTGATGTAACCCCTTACAATCACCCTACTCTAACCGAGTATGCAAAAATTATGATTTCTAAGTTATTATTAGCATTAACTTAATTAATCATTCCCTTTCTTAAATTCATATAACTTTCAGACTCGTTATACACATAATACAATTCTCGTTCTGTATTAAATTACCCGTATATAATTATTTATCTCATTATATACGCATAACCATATTACAACATTCACACATATGTTGAAATAATAAATAATAATAACCATCCTCTCGAGTAATAACTCACCGGATGTATATTCTCTAAAGTGCTATTACACTAGGTGTATTCACATAACCTAGCTACCCCAAGTCAGGATCGCTCACTAACTTGGTTGAAATCATACATAATGGAGGCGGTCATATTCCTTCCCTGAAAGTGAGATGCCCCTCACCCATATAACGGACGCTATTACCTGGGGATATACTCGCCCTACTCCTCAAGCTAGCGGATTCACCCACTACGCGCAACCTCCCCTGATAGCACTAGCGTATGCATATTAATAATATCTAATCACTGATATTTATGCACACACCATATATATATATATATATATATATATATATATATAATACCCCGAATTTACTGTGTACTAAGTTCGTAACACAAGCCTATACAAAAAATTATGAGTTTATGATCTAACCTTGATTATTAATTAATTTACACATTAATTAATTAAGTTACTTTTGGTGTCGCCCAACCAATATATACTGACTCGCTCTCATGGCCCGAGATTAAAAATAATACCCGAGTCTAAATCCCCGACTTCGAATTAATTGGCTTTCATTCTTAATTAATTTAATACCATGGCATAGCTCAACCAATATATCCGGACTCGCCCACTCGATCCGTATTTAATTATTTTGGAATATTTTTCCCCAAGATTAATCATAGTGTGTCACGCATAAATTCCTTCCAATCCCAATTACTTTCCCTTAAAATTGTTAGGAATTTATGTTCCATATTTATTTCTGACTAAATAATGTATGGGAATTGAAATTTTAAATTAATTTCACTTATATAAAGAAAACTGACCGGCCTGCCAAAAATACTGGACGATCGATCGATCGAACAGGTCTTCGTCTTCTCCGACTCTATTTCAGCCATTAACGAATTTATCCCAATTCCCACTTCTTTTATGGTTCAACCCAAACGCAAACAACATTTTTAATACATGGGGATATGATTAGGACCTCCCCTAAAACCTCAAACATGACTTAATTCCCACAAATCTCTACTTATTCAAAAATTGGGAAAAATCTGGGTTTTCTTTGTGCAGTCCCAATTTCATCTAATTATCCCAATTTCGTTCTTCAATTTCTAATAGGTTTTTCACTTCTAAGTCAAATATCTACTCAAAATTATGTAACACGATAAATTCTTACACCAATTCTGCTTTTGGTTTTCAACTTACAAAAAACCCAAGTTGTACTCGTTTATACCCAAAACAAATTTTAGATTTCCACATCACCCAAATATGAATTGAAAACATAAACAAATGCTACTGCAAGTTAACCCCTTGCCTTATGGGTTCGTAGGGTATGATCCAAGTGTGTGATTCACAAGGTTGATGATGAACTTCCAAAATTCGTCCATAGTCTTGTCTCCAAAAAGATCCCCAATGCACTCTAACTGCTCCCTATAGTTTTCTCTCAAAACCTAGGATTTAGATTTGTGTTTTCTGTCGTTTACCTTTTCTTCCAATTAGGTATTAAAGCTAAATCCCATTTTTAGCCTAATGGGGCAAGCTCGAGTGACCCAATTACCTCTGAGTGGGCCCGACATGCCTAAAAACGTCCCGAGACCCATTTACTACCCCTAGTACTCTTTTCCAACGATTTTGGCCCATCCGGACTCAACCGTGCACTCAGAATTTTCATTCGAATTAATTTACAAAAATTTCTTATCTCACACCTAACTTAGTCTATAACCGACTCCCGACTGAGATAAGTGAATCCCACGTCACTATTACACTTATGACATAATTAATTATTACTATTCACCTAGTAATTTAATTTCCATAAATATTAACCATTTATTCTCTCGTTTAATATTCATATACAGATTCCCATAATAAATTCCATTAAATTATGACACGTAAGTAATTTAAATTTTTACCCGAATTAATTAATTTTTAAAATGCATAAAAACACGGGGTGTTACATCTGTATTATTTTATTTCAGGACATGGGGAGTGGCCCGGGGGGTAGGCCACATAGGCTCGATGCCTATGTGGGAATTCAGATGAAAAAGGGCAAGGACAAGGAGGTGGCCCCGAGAGTCGCAGCCACCGTTGTAAGTTATAAATGTTTAATTTTTTTTAATTACATTATAATTTTTTTATTTACTTAATTAATTAATCATGTACTTTTTATCTTTTAAGGCAAAGCTTAAGGAAGTGCATGTGTCACAGTCCGATACCGACAGACCAAGCATCTTTGGCTTCAGACGCACTCAACCATGTGGTCGGGCCAGATCGCAAGGGGAGGACTAGGGGGTGAGCTCGCGGGTGGGGAAGTCTAGGATCATTAGAATGGAGATGAGCAACAGTGGGTTAGAACATAAGGTGGACGACCATGATGAGAAGCTATCAAGGTTTTTTTACGGTGTATATGTTTTCTCTGCCATGGGAACTGGTTGCCCAGAGAGACATAGGTTAAAACGAGGTCATTTTGGAGGTCCCCAATAAGTTTTTTATCTACCCGAATACAGTCTACGATTTCGATTTCTAATATTAGAAATGTGTGTGTTGGGTTGAATCCTTAGGTCTCCGTTGCTCTGTTTCTTGCCAGAGAGAAATTAAGGGAAACGTCTTCTTGGAAATCTTACATTAATATTCTTCTAGAGTGCACTGCATCTACTATATATTGGTCTATCTGACTTCCATTTCATTATTAATTTATATGGTTAGTTTTGGTGAAACTTAATTCTCTTATATGTATTGTTTTGGGTGATATATTTTTTCATGGGTTTGATGTGATAACTGATGAGTGTTGTCCGTGCTCTTCCAGTACAGGTCAGAAGAGGATCACCCATATTATTTATATGGAAGATGGGTTCTTGTAAGAGCAAATATTTATGATTGCTCATAGCTTAGTCTTTTGTTAGTTTTGGCATATCCCGTTATATACTGACACCTGAAATCAAACTCCGACATCTCCAAGATCAAAGACACACCTACAAGTTATGGAGGTATAAAACATGTGTGTTCATAGATTTTTATAAATTTTATACTGGGATGTTACTTTTAGAAAATAGAGGCTTTTTATAGAAAGGATTTAAAAAAATGAGTCTCGTTCAAACGAGATGAAGTCTCGTTCGAACAAGATTGGATTCTCGTTAGAACCATCTTCTAACGTCCTTCAAATGAGACCATGTTTCCTTGGAAGAGAATTCTCCTGGGAAGAAAGTGAGAAGGTTTCTCAAATGAGAATCACATTTCATTAGAATGAACCATGATCTCGTTTGAAAGAAGTCCATTTTCGTTCAAACGATCACCTCGCCTCGAAATTCATGATTTTTACATAAATATCTATAAGGGCATATTTTATAATGTCCGTTATCAATTGATTATATTTTATACCGCTACAACCGTCGAAGAATTGTTCAAGATCATATGCAACAAGACGGATCCGAATATCAAGTTTTCATCAACATTCAAGCCTCTGCAAGTTTAACTTTGGCAAGGTTGTGTTTTAAGTCCTTAATAATTCACTTAGAGTGTTGGAATATTTTTCATCAAATATTTTCTCAGTGTTGGAGTGTAGTTTTTAAGTTTTTCGTCAAAAATATTTTTCTATGTGCTAAGGCAAATTTTCAAAAATAAAAAATGAATTTATTTACACACTGTCTTGTTCGAGCGACAGTTATTGTCGTTCAAGTGACATAGCCATGTCGCGGGAAGCTCGTTCGAGCGAGATTCCTATTTTGTTCGAGTGACGCACCGCCTTAGATTTTCTATAAAAGGTTTTTCCATCTTCGTTTTTAATTAGAAGACCTGCGATTTTGAACAGAGACAAAACTGCTTTGGCAAAATACTTTGTCTTCTCACTTTTAGGGCTTTAATCCCTTTTGTTTTCAATTCACAAGATCCCAATAGTTTATGTGAATTGTTTTGGAACCCTAGAACACATCTTGTGTCAAGTTTCTTTTGTAGAGAGGATCTCTATTGCTGATATGGGTGCTCTTGAGGGGAGTATTGGGCTGAAGACGACTACGTGTCAATAGGGAGTACTTGTGGCATTCCTGGGCTGAATTGGAGTTGCGGTTATGGATGACTCTAGGTTGCATGTCTATGTAGGTTTTCTGAGGGAAACTTATTGTGATTGAATTCATAGTGATATAAAAGGTTTTGCCCTTCAGGGATTTTTCCTGAAATCTGTGAGTTAACATATTTTTGTTTATGATGGTTTGACACACGATACACGTAGTTATAGGTTTAGGGGCTAAATTAACTTGGTTTAAAAATTGACTCTAATTAGATAAGTTTGTGGTTGGAATTTACGTATTTATTTAAATCATTATCGCACACGGTGCATCACTTTTTTACAAATTGGTATCAGAGCGGGTTTCTCTAAGTTATCGAGTGATATTGATTTTTTTTTGAAAAATCTATTTTGTGAAAAATCGCAATTTTTCCAATGGAGCACTTATGTAGTAGGATGTCCCCAATTAATGACACTAATTAAAGTTTAGATGATTTAAATAGTTTAAATTTGACGTTTGCTAAAAGAATTGATTTTTTGGAAAAAGAAAATTATCGTTTTAAATCCACGATGGATCTTTTGCAAACGGTTCAAAATCAAAGAGATTTTTATCATGAGAAATTTATTTATTTGGACCATAAATTTAATGCTTTAAAATTGTCCAAAAAGGAGAGTGATGATAGAGTCCTTTTTAAAAAAAGAATTAGAGGACTTTAAAAATTCTAGGATGTGTGTTTGTGCCAAAATGGATACAAATATTTTACTCGATGAGTTTGTGGCATGCGAGGAGACTTTTAGGGATAAGTGTGTGTATTTTAAGAACGAACGTGATAACCTTCTAGGAGTAATAGAAAACTTAGAGAAGGAGTCCCTAAAATTGGAAGAGTCTAATTCTTTGCTTAAGTAAAAAATTTTGGAGATGAAAAATGATTTGACTGACTCAAGTAGTGTTGGTAGTGGCTCATCGTGTTCTTATATGTTGAGTGTTAAAGCCAAGACCATTATTTGTTTTTAAAGGGTCAATAAATCCCAAGGACGTTAGAAAAGGTCACCCCATAGGTGTCGTTCCACTCGTTTACACATATTCACATTGTGGTAGGAAAGGTCACCTTAGGTGTTTTTGTTTCGATCTTTGAAAAGGTCCTAGGAAGTTAAAATCTAGTGTTCCCCTGGTTCCCAAAACTCCCATTCATCGTTGCACACTCATTTGAGTTAGTAAATCACTTTTAGAGGCACTAGATGTTAGACTAGTTGATTCTCGATTGCTTGCACATGATTCTTTTCTTGCTATATCATATAGATGATTGTTTTCGTATGTCTGTCATATGCTAGTTGTGTTTCATGATATATTCTTGCTAGTGTTATGACTTGTATACTTTTTGTATTAGATTTTTTTTTTATTTTTGAATTTTTTTAAAAAATACAAAAAGATTTTATTTTGATAAAATTTTGGAGAAGGCCAAAAAGAGTTTTGTATTTTGTTTTTACACCAGCTATGAATGGACATTTAGGATGATCGAGTCACAATTTTATTCCATATCCATGTGTTGATTTGATAGTGTTTTGATATACGTCATCATTTCATTCATATGCTTTACAATGTTTGGAGTCATTGAGATGTGATTAGTTATTATTACTGATATGTTTGACTCATAAGTTCCTTTAATGCACACTTGCACAAATTTTTTTGATTATTGTACTTGTTTATTTCATATTGTTTGGAGTGTTGTCATCTCAATTCTATCTTTAAAACGAACCAAAATGCGATAAAACTTGACAATGGTAGTAATGCATGTAAAAACCATTTGCCGTGAGGATTTTAATTGCAAAAAAATATGATTGGTGAATTACGGGAAAGGGCTGCTAGAGTTTAAAATTAACTCGTCGTGAAAGCCACTCTTTGCAAAGAGCCCAAAAAATTTAAAGGCAATAAAAAGATAAATATGCCAAAAAGGTGCCACCTCAAAAGAAAATATAAAGATTATTATTTATGAGGAAGTTTGGATGGAAAGAAATGAAAAATGGGTTTGCACGTCCTGACAACATCATGAAAAAGTATTACATAGTTTTAGACGTTATTGGTGTGGGAATCATTGTTAACTTTGACGTGTTGATGGATTGAGTCGATGTCATTTAAATTCAACACTTTTTGACACCGAAGGATGATTTTGAGATTCATTTGATATGAGTACACGTATACATCATGCACATATGTTATGCTTGATTGGGTTGATTTGCCTATCGTATATGTTCACACCCATTCATTCCGTTTCCATGATTTGGTTGTCTTAGTGAAAAGTCATGGTGTCCGATTTTTGTAAAATTATTTTTGCATTTTTTTGTTTGAATAATTGAAAAATAAAAAATAATTTTTGGAAGCCTTTGAGTTACTCTTTGCATGAGCGTAGTTTGATTCATATTTGCTATGCATTTTTATCGTGACAATTCCATGTTTATTTTGTTTATTAGATTCCTTGTCTATTTTGATCAAATAAAAAGGGGAAGAACGAATTATGGGAGGAATTTTTGCATTATGGGGGAGATTTGATTATATTGATTTATTTATTCTTATATCATTTCAAACTCGATGCGTCACGAAGGTATTTACTTTGTCTCTTGTGTGAAGGTAGGCCTGTCAATGGATCGGATTTTATCCGAATCCGATCCATTTAAGCGGATATGGATCATGCCTAAAATTCGATTACCCGATAACCCGATTATCCATTTATTAAATGGAGCGGATTTGGATTCATATACTCCGATCCGTTAATAATCCGATCCGATTAATATTTTTAATTAATATATATATTGTATTTAATAATATTTTAAATATGTATTATAATAGCTCTTTATTTCATTATCTATTTTTTTGGAACATTTGCAAAATAAATTTATGAAATAAGAGTTGAAGATAAAAATGTTGCAAATCAAGTTTAACATAAACGGATAATTGGATAATCGGATCGGATCCAAATCCGTTTAACATAAACGGATAAGGATTTGGATTTTTCTAATCCGATCCGATTAATAAATTTATCGAATCTGAATACGTTTAACATAAACGGATATGGATTTGAATTTGCTTGATTCGGTCCGAATCCGATCCATTTACAGGCCTATTAGGTACAAAATTGAAGATCATTTTCTTGCACACCCTGATGAGAAAACTTCTAAGATTTGAATATTTGAAGTTGAAGATTTTTGAAGAAGAAAAGTTTGAGATCAACATATTTAGTAGCTTTTCACTTTTGAGTTCTTAGGAGGGTAGATTTGTACAAGTCATTTTTTTGATAATTCAGATGTTTTTATATTGTACCGGCATAAACATAGGGAGGGATTTATAAGGATATATTTTACATTGTCCATTATCAATTGAGTAAGTAATATACCGCTACAACCGTCGAAGAATTGTTCAAGATCATATGCAATAAGACGGATCCGAATATTAAGTTTTCTTCAACATTCAAGCCTTCAAAAGTTTAACTTTGGTAAGGTTGTGTTTTAAGTCCTTAATAATTCACTTAGAGTGTTGGGATATTTTTCATCAAATATTTTCTAAGTGTTGGAGCGGTGTTTTTAAGTTTTTCGTCAAAAATATTTTTCTAAGTGCTAAGGCGAATTTTCAGAAATAAGAAATGAATTTATTTATGTGCTGGCTCGTTCGAGCGATAGTGGCTATCGTTCAAGCGACATAGCCATGTCATGGGAAGCTCGTTCGAGCGACGCGTATCCTCGTTCGCGAGAGTCCTATTTCTTTTGAGCGACGCGCCACCTTAGATTTTCTATAAAAGGTTTTTCCAACTTCATTTTTAATTAAAATACCTGTGATTTTGAATAGAGACGAAATTTCTTTGGCAGAATACTTTATCTTCTCAGTTTTAGGGATTTAATCACTTTTGTTTTCAATTCACAAGATCCAAATAGTTTTTGTGAATTTTTTTGGAACCCTAGAACACATCTTGTTTCAAGTTTCTCTTGTAGAGAGGATCTCTACTACTGATCTAGGTGCTCTTAAGGGGAGTACTGGGCTGAAGATGATTGTGTGTCAATAGGGAGTGCCTGTGGGCATTCTTGGGCTGAATTGGAGCTGCGGTTCTGGCTAACTCTTGGCAGCGTGTCTATATAGGTTTGCTGAGGTAAACTTACTGCAAATTTCATTGTGATTGTAAATTGTGATTTTATTCACAGTGAAATAAAAGGTTTTGCCCTTCAGGGATTTTTCCTGAAATCTGTGAGTTAGCATATTCGTGTTTATGATGGTTTGACACACGTATACACGTAGTTATAGGTTTAGGTGCTAATTTAACTTGCTTAAAAATTGACTCTAATTAAATAAGTTTGTGGTTGGAATTTGCGCATTTATTTAAATCAGTATCGCACACGGCGCATCATTTTTTTACAATACCTGTATTGAGCAGTTTTTTAAATGAACTTTGGAAAAAATAATTTCTACATATATATTGCAATGATTTTTACTTTTATTTTCACAAAAAGACTTTTAGATTCACAAATCTTTCATCCCCATATTTGATTTGTGAAATTTATGTAACTCTAGTTTCAAACACCTTACATACACACTTGTGGAGTTCAATCTCTATGGATGAATTGTGAACCGAGGTTTCACTGCTGAAGTAGACGAAAGCTGATCAGTGGATACTGAGGGAAGATCGCTTCTTATGGATGGCTCTGGATTGGGTCATTTTCTATAGATGAAATTGAAGACTCTGCGTGTCATACATAGTTTTTCTAAGTAGTTTATAAGTCGATTTTCTATTAATTACTCTACCATGCTGAATATAGGTTTTTCCCTTTTAGGGACTTTTCCCGACATACTCACGTTATTTTGCATGCTTGGTCTGTGAATTAAAGTTTGTACTAAATATTTGTATGCACACTTAATTTAATTAAAGATAAAATTTGGTAGAATTGGATTTGTGTGTGTCAAATTAAAATACAAATAATTCCATGGAATCCCAATATTTTTAAATTGGTATCAAATCCGGTTACATTAATTTTTTATGTGAACCGTTAAAAATTTAGATTTGATGGATAATTTGTCTAATAGGATGTCTGTGTTTGATGGTTCAAACTATGCTTATTGGAAAGGTAGGATGAGGTTTGCATTAAAATCAATAGATGAACGTGTTTGACCTGTACGTGAAAGAGGGTGGACACCACCCACTATGATTAGCGACAATGTCAAAAGCCTAAAACCTGTCTCTACATGGACAGAAGATGATTTTAAATGGAACAATTTTAACTCGTGCGGTCTGAGTGCCATCTCTGGAGCCTTTACCCCTGACGAGTTCTATCGCATTATAACGTGCACCACATCTAAAGAAGCTTGGGATACCCTCCATCTCATTCACGAGGGAACTAATGCAATAAAGCTTCTAAGTTGTAAAATCTCACCACACAATTTGTGATGATCGCTATGCTAGAGTCTGAATCTTTTGATGAGTTTTACGCACGTTTGTCATATATAGTAAACTCTAGTTTCAATTTAAGTGAGAAAATCCATGAGACACATGTAGTTATAAAAATTTTGAGATCACTTTTAGCCCGTTTTATTCCTAAGGTTATCGTGTTTTATTCATTAGGGATTCTAAATACTCTTAGGTTAGAAGAACTCATAGTAAACCTTCAAACGTACGAGATAGATATGTTTCCTAAAGCTCTTAAATCTAAGCGAATAGGAATTGATTTGAAAACACAAACTATGAAAAATAAGAAGTTTGTGATTCTGAGTCTAAGTTTGATTTTGAGTTGGATGACTTAGCCTTTTTGCAAAAACTTTTAAAAAAATTCTCAAATTTTCCAAAGAAAATTCTTCCAAAGAAAAGACTTTTGAGAAAAAAATGGGAATGAGGGCAAGAGTAGTTGTGAGAAAAATGAAGAGATAAGATTCTATGAGTGTGAGGTCAATGGATATAAGGCACATGAGTGTCTCACTAGACTTAAGAGACAGGTCAAGAAAGTTGAACATAAGGCCACTCTTAATGGTAGTGATATTGAGACAGTTGATTCTGGGGGTGAATCACCACATGAATGGAATTATGTGAGTCAATGGCAAGTCATGTTAGCACTTCTAGTTTCTCCCACGCTGATGAGGACATATCTAAATGTTAAAGCCTCGATGATGTTTCGAACCATTATAGGGAAAGTGAGAGTGAGGAAGAGAATTTGAGTGAGGGAGAAGGTGGACTCCAAAAAGCTTTTAGTGATCTTTACATTGAGACTTTAAAAATGAAATATCTTAATAAAGATGCATTTCTTAGTGTGTTAGATTTGGAGAAGGAGGTGAATGTCTTAAAAGAGTGTGAGGCATCGATGAGTTAACTCAAAAAGGTGAAAGTTTCTTTGTGTGAGTAGTTGATTGTTATCGGTAGGGAGAAGACTGATTTGATCAACACCATGGCTAGTTTTACGAGAGATCTTCAATATTCGTTAAGAACTCATGAGAAACTTGAAGCTCGTGTATCCCAGCTCGAGAGCGATCTAGAATGTGCCTGGGAATTCAAGTCACTTTAGAGCACACATCTAGAAAAGTTGGAAAGATGATCCTCGGTCCCGCACTAGGTAACATTGAGAGGCAAGTAATAGGTTAATCGTTTTAAGAGTTAATTATTGTTTGAGTCACTTGCTTGTTTATGTATTTTTGGTTAATTGCAAGCGTGTCAGATAAGGTTATGGTCATATCAACCAATTGATTATTTTATCCTTTTTGGTAATCAAACGATTACGTATCCTTTGATGCTTAAATTAATAAGACTTCAGCTTCCCTTAAGGAAGATTTTGATGTGAATACTAAATAATTATAAATAACTAGAACTCATGAAGAAAAAAAATAATTTTTATAAACTAAAATTAAAGTAAAGCTTCAAAACTAAAGAACAATAAAAAATAACTACACTACCAAATGTAAAACGAGATTATACTAATAAATATAAAACAAATTGTGAGACCCTGCTTAATTAAATACCGGGTGATCAGACCTTTATTAAATCAAAACAGAATATCCAGTTGGTCCATTCTTAGCATCACTGTCAAGAGTACTTTCTCTTAAATTGAAGTCTTAGTTGAATCCTCTAAGATTTGATTCAATTCAATCACCTCGTTCTATAAAAAAGAACATATATTATATTCAGTATAGATTAGCGTAAAATATCAACCTTAACATTATTAAATCTTTCATATCACTGTGTTCACCATTTTTAAAACACTTATTATTTTCAGAAAATTTGTACAGAGTTTTCTTTGTTAATTCATGAAAGCCAACATGTTTAATATTAAAATCAACTCAACAACAACAATAATCGCCATAACTATACCATCAAAGATTCCCTTCCACCGATTTCAACACAAATAAACTTATAATGCAATTCAATATCTTTAGTTCTTCGGACTCATGTCATCGTGTTAACCTTTAAGACATTTGTCATTTTTTTTAAAAATTGGCAGAGTTTTCTTTGTTTATTCCTGAAAGCCGGCCTGTTTGAATATTAAAATCAACTCAACAAAAACAACAACAATTACAATTGTGCCATTAAAGATTACCTCCCATTGATTTAACGTAAATAAACGCATATTGCAATTTAACTTTGTAATACCTTGTAATTTTTTGGGAAACCAATTTTTTTTTAAGTCAAAATTAGAAATTTATAATGAGTTGGGTTTTATGAAAATTTTCATGTTGAAAAAAAGATTGAAATTTAGAATTAATTTAATAGTTGAAATAATGATTCTTAGGGAAAGGATCCGACGTAAGGAGGATTTGAAATCCGACGACCTAATCTTCAAAACGTGATGCAAACGACCTTAACGATGCCCGATCGGTTGATTTTTCTTACATGACTTTGCCTCGCCTTCAGCTAGAACATATCCAAAATCCAAGGAAATCTGACGGCCCGATCTCTAAAACGTGATGCAGAAGACCTTAACGGTGTCCGATCAATCTAATTTTTGGCCAGTGGCTTCGGCTCACCTTTAGTTAGAACATATCAAAATTTCAGCTAATTACGATGGTCCGACTGTCCAAAACTGATTTGTATGTGTTTGTATTTGATTAGGACTCTTTATTTAAATCCTTTATATAACGGACGGAATTGACTTTTTAAAATACTTTTAACCCTTCTCAAAAATCAGTAGCCTCCCAAATTATTATCTCCTCTCCTCTACAAAACCTAAACCCCATTAAAATTAAGTTTCAATCGAAGTTCTGAATATTTAAACCAAGTTTTCTTAACAACAACCAAGAACGTGTCTTTTCTATTTTTGTAAGAAGAACGCAACCGTATAATCAGATTTTCAAGATGACTTATTTATAGGCATGAATACTTTTATTCTTCCCCTTAAATGTTATGTGTTTTAGATATTGCCTAAACTTTAATAAATGTTGTTTTCTTAAATAATTAGAAAAAGTGAAAATAATCCCAATGCTATTTTTATTCAATTCTAAAAATATATTTAAGACTTGAAACAATCACATGCTTATTGTAGAGATTTGGAGTACGATAGAATTGTGGGATGCTTCATATATATAAATTTGTAATAATGTTTTGACTCGTATAAATCACGATTTTTATGGGTAGATTGTAGAAGGGATTTATTATGGTGTAATAATATGTATATGCAAGTTAAAAAAGGAATTTGGGGTTAACTGGTAAAATATCACTTGAATGAAAATTATGAAATTTGACAACTTGTGTGATGATTGGTAAGGCTTGTTTAATTGTATAAAAAAGGACGTAATTTGGATAATATTGTTATCGGAGAATTAATTGGAAGGATTGTAGCTATAATTGAAAATATGCTTTATGTGAATGTTGCTTGTGTTAATATTTCGACACCGTGGGGACGTTGGGATTTTTGAGCTAGTTATACTTTTATACCTATTTTTAGGTTGCTTGCTAGGTATGGAACTAGTAGGTAGGCGCGTTGTTGTTAACACTTTCTAGGTATGGGACTAGGGAGTGTTGATTCGTATGGTTAGGTATTTTTTGGGTGGGGCTAGGTAGTACGTCGTAACGTATTTTTCGTTAGCCTAACTGCGAGAATAGGTGGTGATTTGTGGTAGGTTTTCCTCCTAATTGTTAGGGTAGGAGATACTTGTGGTTTTGGTGATCTCTAGGCATGGTACTAGGGATGATTTAGGCCGGGTTACCGGAATAAAAGGTGGGGCTAATATATAATTCTGAAAACTTGATATTAAATTAAAAATCAATTCATAAGGCAAAGAACGGGTATTAAAATGAATTGGCGTCGCGAGTAGATGCAGGGCTAATAATTTGGACTAATTATGTATAGCAACGTGGGTATGTGTAGCGTCATGAGTATGTGCAGGGCTAACGAAATTGAGCAAACTGGCTATGGTGACGTGCCGTGTGTGGAACCTCATGAGTATGTGCAGTGCTAACGAAATTGGGTGAACTGGCTATAGTGAGGGGAATGTGTGTGTGTTATAAAATTGTGGACACGGTAAGAGTATGTGCAGGAATCGTAATAGGGTGAACTGGTAATACTGGTGCGGAATTAATAAAATTTTGGGCTTGCCAAGAGTATGTGCAGGACTCGTAATATGGTGAACTGGATATACTGGTGTCACATTATTAAAATGGATTACATTAATTCAATTAATAATTCTGGCTTTATATGAAAGGTTGTAATAATATAATTTGACTTAAATAGTGAGATGGGTTGGTTATGTGAGTAGTTAGTGATGGTTCACTTTACTCGCATATTATAATACCATTTAATTTGAAATACTCTCTTAGAATTTTTATCATGTATGATGCTTATGACTGCGTTCATGGACTCTAATTGGGAGGAGTAGCTAGTGTTCATGCGATGGGCTCTGATCCACTGCGTTTACTACCATTTCAGGTATAGTTGCTGGAGTAGCTGTATAGGATGGATCAGAGATCTTTGGAGTGCAGTTGGATATTTACTTTTATTGCTTTAGTAGTTTAGATTATTTCTTTTTCATCGTTTTTATTTATGAGACAGTTATTTATTGAATTTGTGGGCCAATTGGTTCCACAGTTGTTTGTGATTTTCGGTCAAGAATTATAGTTGGATTCTTTATTTGGAGTTTGACTTTATTTTGGAGTCAGCATGCTGATGGATTTTATTTATATGGATGCTATATTCATTGGATTAAATCTAGTTATATCTTGTGGAAACAATGTTTTATTATCTCATAATTCTGTCACATGCTAAGAATGGTATTTTATTTAGTGACCCCCGTCGTAGGTAGGTGGTGGTCGATGCCAGAATGCGCAGGGTGTTACAAACTTCTTCAAAGTTCTCTGGACTCATATCACCATGTTAACCATTTCTGAAACACTTGTTATTTAAAAAACAAAATTCGGGAGAGTTTCCTTCGTTTATTCTTGAAAGTCAACATGTTTTAACATTAAAATCAACTCAACTCAATAATAATAATAATAATAATAATAATAATAATAATAATAATAATAATAATAATAATTACCATAATTATACCATCAAAGATTCCCTTCCATAATTTCAAATTAAATAAACTCATAATACAATTGAACGTCTTTAAATTTACCAAACTCATGTCGTTAAAAGGGTCAAACATCAATATAAATATACTTAAATAGTTAGACTTTGCTTCTTCGCTAATCCACTCATTTTTCTTTGTCCAACGTGCCTCATAAAATATTTCAATTTAGCCATTGGGCCTACCTTTGTGTTTGTTACCATCGTACTATCATATAAAATAAAACTTACATAAGTACATGTATCTATATAAAATAAAGATGTCACAAATATAGAGGATATAAAAAATGTACCCTATCTTTGTACAAGTATATAACAAAAGATTCTATCCCATTGCAATGAACAAACTTGATGTTTGAGAGACTAGTAGAGCAAGCATCATATTTGTGCTACAATAAAATGATTTATTTTATGTTTACTTAATAGAAATATATATTGGAAAACACACAATTTCAACTTGAATCACCCGATACATTCAAAAATTAGCACCGTGTCAGTAATAATTCTTACCATGAATCCATTACTACTAAAATATGAGCAAAGAAAGTACTAATCTTCATGTTTTTCAATATTATCAGGTTTGTTTTTTTCCACTCTTTGATATATATATATATATATATATATATATATATATATATATATATATATATATATATATATATATATATATATATATATATATATATCCTAAGTAATTTATCAAAATCTTAGGTAATTTATCAAAATTCACATCCGCTAGGTACCACGTATATTTATAATCCTAAGTTATTTATCAAGATAGAAAATTCAGAGATATATAATGAAAAAGTGATGATTTAAGAACCCAATCAAATGAAGTAACACATAATTTAGAGTTTAATCATAAAAGAAACACAACATTATCTTTTTTGGATTAAACAAAGTTCCATTAAATAATAACAAGTACATAGGGATTTAACAAAGTTCCATCAAATAATAACAAGTAAATAGGGATTTAATAAGAGAAAAGAAAACATGAAAGTTTTATCTTATATCACTCTCTATAATAATCATCATCACTATGATCCTCTTCACGATCACTATAGTATTATGCTAATATACTCTACTTTCCAATCATGTAACCTAATCTTATTAAAAGAATGGTTGGAAGGTAAATACCGACGATGACTCACATAACATATCTTACTTTTGAGTTGTTATGAAGAGGTTTCTCTATTGCGTATCGGACATGCATTATATCCTTTCATGCTCCATCCATATAAATTACCGTATATCAAAAAGTCATTGATAGTTCACAATGCACTTGCATGTAAACATAAATATTTCTTACCATAAATATCCCTAATTTCTACGCCAACGTGCCACAACTCTTTTAACTCATCTATCAAGGGTTGTTAGAAGCATGCATGTCCTTATCAGGTAATTGTGGACCAAGAAATAACAAATACATCATTACCAAGGGTTCCTTTATACATAACCATGGTGTCAAATTGTAAGGCACAACTTTTGCTTTGCTTCATAATGTGAGGACGGGATCTTTGGCCCATCTCAAAAGGTATCCTTCAATAACTGGAGTGTCATATCAAAGGATTTGTTACTCCAACGATTAAGTTCCTTAACATTCACCAAATTTATGAAGAATTATTGCTTTAACGATTACAACCTGGATACAGTTCGTGTCCGAATTCACCAAATAATTTATTATATATACCTGCACCACTTTCATTACGCTCTCAAGAACTATTTGAGCCAAACATATCATTTAACATCCCAAACATATCATCATCATCCTCAAAATCTATTTAGAAAATCGTGCCAAATATTCACCCCCACTTCGTGATTTATCCACTAAGTATAATTATAAGACATTCCACGACTCAACAAATGACTTTTGATAGTCAGCAGATCATGGAAATACGCATTTTAATAGTCTCTACATTTACATTGTGACTTGTTATTTTCATCTAAGTGCTTTCTTGTGATCTCAATGAATGACAACACCGATTTTATATTGCTCAGACAACCTATTAGGCATATACATCCATCTTTTATCCATTTTTGCCTTCATGTTATATCATACCAACACATTGGATATAAATCTTTAATAATAAATAAAAAATTTAGTAATTCAATATTGATTCATTACTTATCAATGTCATTGTTGTTAAACGTTTTAGAATCACCTATAAACTCATATAATTAATCCACTGCTTATTGATGAGTACTACACCAAATTAAGTAGCATTTTAAAACACTTTTTAATCGGAAAGTATGCCAACAAATATAATATCAAAGCGAAACTAACAATATAGTGAAAATGATACCTTTAACTGAAACTTATTTTCATATCTGCAAAAACCATATTCATGTCAAAAATACCAAAACTAAGAAACTCTAAAAAACATCCAAAATCTATCAAGGAAATGAGACTGATACCTCTAATGGAACATCAAATAAATATTTAAGATCCAGTCATGTGAATAATAAAATCGTAAACAAAAACACTAACACATATTTCATATTATATCAAATAAACTAAATAAAAACTAAAGAAGTTCACAAAAGCACAACAATGTAATCAATGAATACTACAAGAGCATCTGAAAAATAAGACCAATTTCATATTTCACTGATTCAATAAATACTTGAATGTAACCTAGATTAATCAAATTTGAATAAAACGTAACAATGGATTTTCTTTTATATATTATCATGGACAAAAAATATGTGAGTCTAACCTTGTTTATGAAGTCAAGAAAGACTTTCAAAGAATTGAAAAAATAAAATTGAAATGAAGAAGCATATTGTATTAACTGTGAATAATTTACAAAGGCCTGGTAGCATTTTGATTGTTCCCTTACATTTGGAATAGCAACAGAGGTGAAACTAAGGCATGCCTCCTCCTCCCGAACTTTTCCAAATTCTCACTTTTTTACTATATCAGTTATAGGTATGTTTTTT
The DNA here is from genome assembly GCA_949130495.1 of Sambucus nigra. Classification (NCBI taxonomy): domain Eukaryota; kingdom Viridiplantae; phylum Streptophyta; class Magnoliopsida; order Dipsacales; family Adoxaceae; genus Sambucus; species Sambucus nigra. The sequence goes on along the minus strand of OX422214.1, from coordinate 576,517,164 downwards.
TAACTAGCAAAGATAGAAGTATTTTTTTTCTTACAAAGGCCTATTAATCTTTAACCCTTTGTCTTTAGCATTATTCTACTAATGCCTAATGCCCCTAACTCTTTCCTCTTTTTTTTTTTAATTTTATCACCTATCTTTCGTTGTCAGCGTCATTAACTCAAGTTTTTCTCCTTTTTATTTTCAATTTCTCTTAAAAAACTAGATATTTTTAACACAAATTAAATGAAGTATAATTTCCTTAATATTGACATTCACTATAACATTAAAACCTCGATTGTTGTCGCTTAAGTTTAATTTAACTAAAATTTTGCCTCATGATTTTGAATCATTTTTAGAACCATTGACATGTCAAAACTTAATTGGTTGATGCTCTGAACGAAGAAATTTAATCGTGTCATGTTAGTGGGTCACAAAAATAATCGAAATTAGTCGACCTAGAAGTACTCTTATTCTAAAGTTAAATGACAATTGGTACAACCTACTTTCGTGATTTACAAACATGTTGAGTGAAAACTCTAAAAAAATTAATATATTTTACGAATATTTTTTGTTTTATATATCATGCAATATTTATCTTTCGTTGATGAATAAATTATATTGTTGGGGATTTATTTTCTTCATAATTTCTTAGCCCCCCTAAGAATAAAATTCGGATTTCATCCTTGAATACCAGAATCAATCTCTCTAGAACAATTAGGGTTCAACTCACTCGAGGTCTTGAACAAAAAAAAGTTGAGCAAGCTGGTAAAATAAATAAGTTCAAAATGTAATTATTAACCCCATAAATTAAACATATAACCAAATCAGATAACCAAAAATTAACTCCATATCTTTATATCACTTAAATGGTAACCCCATGTATTATTTGAAAGATTTGCATCTTCTTCTCATAAACCAGATAACCAAATACACAAACAAAAATGAAAAACAAATAGAAAATCAAAATAAACTCACAAAAAACCTTACCACGGGGGAAGGAAGCGGACAACCTCTGTGTGCCTCTATGCGTCGTTGTGCACCTCTGTCGGACGCCGAAAGAAATATGCGAGAGGATAGGCCGAGACTTATGTAGATAGAGAGAGGATAAAATCACAACGAGAGAGAAGATAGAGGATACGCCGGTGTGAGACTGGAACCAGACGCCGGAGGCCGGACGCTGCTGTTGGGCTTGATTGCTATTAGGTTTAGCTGGGATGGATAAGAACGTTAGGAGTTTAGGTGAGAGAGAGAGAGAGAGAGAGAGAGAGAGAGAGATGGATTTAGTTTTGGATTATGTGTGTTTGTAAAATGAAGTAAAGGGTAGGGTTTGGTCGTGGGTATTAATTAGAGAAATGAGGGAGATAAATGGATTTAGTTTTGGATTATGTGTTTTTGTAAAATGAAGTAAATATTTTTTTTGTAACATAAACGCATAGTTTTAGTATAAATTTTTTATATGAAATTGACATTTCCTTACAATAGGTATTTCAAAAAACCAAAATATAGCTGGAAAAATTGTCGTCCTTATTTTTAGCAAGGCTTCTATTTTTTTCCTCTCTAAAAGTGACTTTTACAACGACATAATTCCTTGCAAAATATTTTTCATATTATCTTGTTTTTAAGGACAAATTTTATTTTTTCTTGCTAATAGTATACTTTTAGCAACATACTTTATTTTCTTGTTAAGAAATTCGTTGCAAAAGCCTTTTTTTGTAGCATCCTATCGAATTGATATATTTGTGTGCATATTGGAAAAGTTAGTATAGTGGATTATAAAAATTTGTTGAAGATAGAGAATTAAATATGGTTACATTTCGTACCTCTCGAAATATATATAAGCATATGAATTCAAATTTCAAAAAAGTTTCCATTTTATTAAGGCTCCTTCCGTAATTATAATTGTAAGATCAATTTTTATTTATCGAAAAATATAATGATATCTTAGCTCAATTCCAACCAAAGAATTTTAGGTAAGTGACTCCAATTCAAGCAAGGTCTCCATGAAAACTTAATATTAAAGTAATCATTTATAATTTTTTTCTAATTTTCATTAAAAGAATTAGCAGTAACCGATTACTTTGATGACCATTCAATTAAATTTTAATGGTAAAAGAATACATTTACTTTCCGTGCGACAGTTAGAGAGAGAGAGTTTGTATGCGAGTGAGAGACACAAAAAAAGATAAGAGAAAATTTCGAAAAAAGTAATGCTATACTACCCGGGAGTTAACCCCGGGTTAGTACATGGAGGGAATCTTTTTCTTTTTCTTGGTTTTTTATGTGATTTATTAGCATTATTCAACCTTTTTTATTTAAAAAAAAATGTTTTATTAGAAAATAATATTTTTTGTAAACTAAAAAAATGTATTGTTAAAAAACACTATTTTAATATAAAAATTGTTTTTTTTAGAAAAATTGCTTCAAAAAGAAAAGTTGTTTAATATAAATATTTTTTTACATTTTTAAAGAGTTTTAAGAAATAGAAAAATTGTTTTAAATGTTGTAAATTTAAAAAAAAATAGTTTAAAAATAATGGGTGCCGCACTCGCGAACCTTTAAAAATAAGAAAATATTGGGTAAAGAGATGTTTTAGGTACTAAATGAGTTAAAAATAATTTAAAAAAAAAGAAATTTCTTATTAGAATAGTTTTATTTTAAAAAAACATATTTAAATTGAAAATACAGGTTTATATTTTTTTTGAAAAAAACTTTTTCAAAAAATAAAAGTTAGTTTGAAATAAATAAAAAAGTTTTTTTTTTACATTTTTAAACAGTTTTTAGAAATACAAATGGGTGCCGATGGCGCGGACCGTTAAAAATAAGTAAATATTGAGTAAATGGATATTTGAGAGAGTAAATGAGTTAAAATAATAATAAAAAACAAAAAAAATAATACCAGACAACTCGAGAGATAGTGTCAGCTAATTAAAAATAAATAAAATTAAAAATAATGGATGCCGCCGGTGCGGATCTGTAAAAATAAGAGAATATTGGGTAAATAGATGTTGAAGGGACTAAATGAGTTGAATATAATTTTTTAAAAACAAAAAAAAACTTTAATTTTATTTTTAAAAAACATATTTTTATTGAAAATAAGGAGTTCTTATTTTTTTTGAAAAAAAACTCTTTAAAAAAATAAGGTGTCAACGCCAACTAGATAAATGAGTAGGTTGTCTAATATTATTCCTCCCGAAAGCTAGGAATACGAAGGCAAAGGGGCTAAGGACGTGACACTCAATTTTATTATTATCCTTTAAATGCATATATTAATTAGAGGAGCTGAAGATTAATCGAGCTGGGTATGTAGAGAAGCAGCCGCCTCTTGAGTATTCCGAAAAGAAAATAATTAGTTTGTATGGACCATTTTTTTTAATATGTTAGTCCGCACCAGTGGTATGTGTAGGTGGTTAGACTGCCTATACATAACGCTATCGTGGACCATTTTTTTAAATAGTGAAAAAATTATTTTTAAAATAATTTATATATAAAAGACTATTTTAACAACTAAAACAATTTTTTTGTAATAAAATTGTCATTTACATTATATAAACATTGTTTTAGTTTTTATAAACAATTTTTAAAAAAGTTATTTTTTTTAAGACAACGGAAATTGTTTTTTGATTTTCTAAAACAATAAAAAAGAGTTTTTCTAATAAACAATTAATTTTGGCAATTTAAAAAAACAGTTTTCTTTAATAAACAGTTCATTTTAACTGTTTATTAAAGAAAACTTTTTTTTAATTGTATAAGTTAAGTGTTTATTAAAACATTTTTTTTATAATCAAAACAGTTTTTAATAAAATAAAAAAACCGTTTTAATCAAAACAATTTTTAAACTGTCTATATTAAAGATCATTTTTAAAAAAGTAAAAAAATAGTTTTTAATCAAAAATAAAATTTGTAAAAATAAACACTTTTTTAAGAAAACAAATTTTACGTTTTATAAACAGTTTTTAATAAAAACAGATAAGATTTTACGTTTTATAGAAAAAAAATATTTTTATAAAAATCATTTTTTTATTGAAAATATAATTACTTGTTTTTATTAGATGTATTTGTTTTAATTGGAAGTAAAAAAATATAACATTTAAATTATATAAACATAAAGGTAAAAATGTCATTTGTCACTCAAAAAGTGTGGGGAAGATGAAAAGAGTGAACATAAGCGTATAAATATTGGGTGCGTCTATATACACTCCAAACAAAGTCTATGGCACTCCAAATTTGTTTTTTATTATAATCAAAAGACTTAACTACCCTTTTTGTCCACTTTTCAAATACCCACTTTCGTAGTGATTATTAACTTCTTAAACCTACTGCATTTGAGAACTTCTATGATGACGGATGATCTGAACCAATTTATAACCAATGATCTGAATTGGTTTATAATAAAAAAATGTGAGAAAATTGTTTTTAAATAGATAATTGTTTATAAAAAAAATTATACCATTTTTAATTTTACTGTGTTTTAATAATTGATATAAAAACAGTTTTTTATATTAAAAAAACAGTTTTCCTATTAATATAATAAAAAACGGTTATTTTTTTTTATTGAAAGTAAACAATTTTTTATTAAAATTAAAATTAAAAAAAAATCATAAATAAAAAAAATTAAGTTTATTGAGCAGTTTATCTATTCACTAATGAACATAACCATGTTGACTACGATCTCTAACATAAAAAAATTATGTTTATTGAGTAATCTATTTTTTTTTTTTCATAAATAAAAGAAAATATATGATTATTGATCAATCTATCTATTCACTAATGAACCTAACACAAACATGACACAAATAATTCCTTACCACTTTATTTGCTTTTGAACTTCATGATAGTCAAATAATTTATAATATTCCCAAAGTGATACCGAAACAAAATAATAATCTCAAACTTAGCTGGTAATTCCTAACCACTTTATTTGCTGTTGAGCTTCAAGATACCCAAATAATTCATAATTCCTTAGCACTTTGTCATGTCGCGTTTTAATGCATTTTTTTACTTAACACGAACACGATCCAATTAAAACAAAATACTATTTATATGTGTCAAGTTTGTGTTAGGTAAAAACAAAAGAATGTGTGATCGTGTTTCAATTGGGTAGTGTTCGTGTTAGGTATGAAAAAAATTGTGTCCAGTTTTATTTTTGTCATTTTAGTGTTAGATAAAAATAAATAATTGTGTCGTGTCGTGTTCTATATGGGTCGTGTTCATGTTAAGAGAAAAAAAAGATTGTGTGTCGTATCATGTCATGTGATGTCATGTCATGTTTTAATTGGTTGTGTTTGTATCAATTGTAAAACAATTTTAAAAATACAGTAAAAAATGTTAAAACTGTAAATTTTAACAAATTAAGAACTTACACTTTTATTTTCCGAAAAAATAGTTAATAACAGTATAATTAAAAATGGTATAATTCTTTTTATAAACAATTATCTATTCTAAAACAATTTTCTCACATTTTTTTATTATAGACCAATTCAGATCATTGGTTATAAATTGGTTCAGACCATCCGTCATAACAGAATTACTAGGTTTAAGAAGTTAATAATCATTAAGAAAGCGGTAGGGCCGGTTTTGAGGGGAGGCCAGAGAGGCAGTCGCCTCGGGCCTCCGATTTTAAACGCATTTTAGGGGTCCCAAAATTTAATTTATGTATATATTTATAGAGTCATTTTCCAATTGTCCCCAAATCAATTTGTTAAAAACTGAATAGACAAACATTTAAACTTCTTGCAATTCCAAAAAATAAGTCTGACATCTTTATGTAAAACAAAAACCTACAATTTCTAAATTGATAAAAAAATCTCTTATTAAATATGGGGCCCCCAATTCAAGAGTTCGTCTCGGCCCCTAAAATCTCAGAACCGGCCCTGGAAAACGCGTATTTGAAAGGTGGACAAGAAGGGTAGTTAAATCATTTGATTATAATAAAAATAAATTTGAAGTGCCATAGACTTTGTTTGAAGTGTATATAGTCGCACCCTAAATATTATTTGTTACCCAAAGAGTACGGGAAAGATGAGAGGGTGCGGGATAACTCCTCCCTAAAAAATATATTTAGTTTGTATGGAGTGAGAGAGGAGAAAAAAAAAGATAAAAAGAAAATTCCGAAAAACCAGGAATAGGAGGCAAAGGGGCTAAGAATGCGAGCAGTTATTTTTTGGGCTAAGAATGTGAGCAGTTATTACGAAGGACTCTTGCTTCTCGCCTTCTCAGCTCTTTCTCACTCTCCTCCTCTCAATCTCATCCCACGCACTTGCGAGTATATACGAGTATCCTTTAAATGCATATATTTAATTAGAGGAATACGAAGGCAAAGGGGCTAAGGACGCCTCTTGAGTATTCGTCTCTTCATCACTCCCTTCTTATATATTACGCACACTTCCACTCTCTCTCTCTCTGTGTATTTTAGCCAACCAAGAATAATGGAGGAAGGTAAGAGATTGAAGAAAGACCATAAGAGGTTGTCTGTTTGTGGTTCATCACCCAGTTCCGGTCAGGGGAAGCTGATCATTCCAAAGGTTCAAAACGTGGTCGTGGCTGAGGATCCCATTGGTGATAAAGGAAATAATCACACGAGGGTTCACAGTCAGATAAACAAAGAGATGAAGCCAAAGAAGCCTTTGTTTGGGCAGTTGAGGTCTCATCCTGAGAGGGAATGGACAGGGATTCAACCCTCAGCTTGGGCCATGAACAGCTCATCTTCATTTGTGTCCAACACACCGAGGGTTGATTTGTGGGGTTGGTCAAAGACGGCCAAGCGTAGCAGTCACGACAAATCCAAGGAGTTCGCCAACGATCTAATGAGGCTCACCCACAAGGAACACGTTGAGGAAACTGAGGTCCCAAACAACAATTCGCCGACTAAAAAGGCTGCAATTGAGGAGTCTTCATTGCTAAATATTGATGAGAGTAATGATGGAAAGGCGGCGAGTATGATGAGGAGGAAGAAGAAGAAGATGAGGCTGTTGATGGATTTGGAAACAACAACCGAAACTAGTGATAAATTCAAATGCAGCAAATGTAACAAGTGTTTCCCATCTTACCACGCGCTGGGTGGACACATGGCTAGTCACAATAAATTCAATGTTACCATCGTTGAGCGTCCCATCATCACCAAACAAAACCAAGGCCCAGCAGCTACCTACAAATGCAAGGTTTGTGACAAGACTTTCCCATCAGGCCAGGCTCTTGGAGGCCACAAGAGGTGTCACTGGACCACTCCGACCCAGGCTCTTGAGCGTCCCATCATCACCAAACAAAACCAAGGCCCAGCAGCTACCTACAAGTGCAAGGTTTGTGACAAGACTTTCCCATCAGGCCAGGCTCTTGGAGGCCACAAGAGATGTCACTGGACCACTCCGACCCAAGCTCCACCCACCCGAGTCCAACCAGCAGGTGAAGCCAGTCAATCAGGCCGTAGATTTCTGGAGATTCATCTTAATAAGCTTCCGACCATGGAGGTGGATGAGGAATACCATGGTGGTATCGAGTCTGAACATGAAGCTGCTCAAAATGGTTATGTGTCTTCCTTCGGTAACTCCAATGTTGCTTAATTACTTAAAGTTGCTTAATTACTTAAACTTCTCCTGTTCCATTGGGAACTTCATTACTAGTCATGAAATAAACTTTATATTTTACTCAGTATTCTAATAAAAAGTCGAAAGATTTTAGTCGAACTCCCTAGCTCAAAGGCCAAAGCTATTCTTGTCAATAAGAATTCAAGAACATGTTATCTATGCACGCATGTGTGGATTCTTTTTTATTGTGTTATGTGGTTTGACTATTTTGCACACAGGTCCAAACTTTGTAGAGTGACACTAAATTCCCTACAAGGATTGTGAAAACTTTAGGGACTAATTGATTGGTGTTGATTTTTTTTTTCATGAAATAACCTTTTTTTTAATTCATTTTTAACTTTTGTGATGCTTGAATAAAATACATTGAATGAAAACCATAATCATAAATGTGAAAATTGGTTGATAGCTATATCATTTTAAGTGGAAACATATTTTTTAACCACAACTCAAGATTTGATTCAGTATGACAAAATACAAAAGTTGGACAAAATCACGCCACACCTTGGGTATGCTCTCAAAGATCGTTAGTTTGAATCACCGCAAGGGCCACTGGAGAGTTTAACCGGTTGTTAACTTCAAGGCCCCATGGAATATAGTTGGGTGAAGCCCGGATACCCATGGTTATTTTGAAAAAAACTTCTCATAAAATAATTTTTTTCTGATCATTTTCTTTCTTTATATCAAACAACTAATTAAATATTTTTAATGTTAACAGTTATGTATATCCATATAACATATTACATCTCTCGAATAGTATGTAAATATTGTCACTAAATATGCATTTTTGGCAAGTCCTGTATCAAAGATGAACTTTACTGTACTAACGCATAACTCTTACAGCTAATGAGTAAAAGGGGAAAACTCAACTATTTTATTGACAAATTCTCGTGACCATTATATATGAAAGCAACTCTTCATATACCAATCACTTGGACTTTAATTTACCCTTACCGCCTTTCTCACGCCATATCCTCAACTTCCTATATAGTTCCACACAGTGCTACTACTAGTTTACTGAATTTAGATAGTGTTTGAGGTATCTACTTTCAAGGTTTAGAATTAAAACCGTTGGCATAAGAATTGAAAATTAAAACTAATTCTCATTTCAATGCATAAAATTTGAGCATCCAAACACACCCTAATATTACTTTGGAAATCTCCATGCAGATTATGTCATATAAGTTCGTGGCACAACTAAGTACATCATGCTTAATTGTCATGCCTAATACTATATATGCCATTAGAAGTAGGATTCAATTATTCAACTTCTTAGTCTATTTTTACCATTTAATTTACTTATGTATTGATGGAATGTTTCGGGTTCATCACTAGTATAAAACTCATTGCATTGACCCATATGGGTACGTGTTGAGAAAAGTGAAGGCAGGTTGATGCACAGGAAGAGAGGAAATGAAACAAACAAAAAAGACGAATCCTTAATATTTACGCTCTCTTTAGTACGTGGTAATATTTTCAATATTTAGTGATTACTTGAAAAGTGATTGTTAATAAGTCTATTATTATTTCTAATAGTAATCAAAATTTAATGTTTTATTCATAAATACAAAGTTACATGAAAATGTACAATATATACCAGTAATACACGTTAGCAATTTTATATATTTATGTGTATGTGAATATATATATATATATATATATATATATATATATATATATATATATATATATATATAAGTGATTTATTTTAGACATTTTATAAATAACACAACTATACAATTCATTATTTACAAATGTTTGAAACCAAAATGTGTTTTTTAAAAGATTTTTCAATATTTAAAAAATATAGTAATTTATGTTAGACATGTTTCAATAGTAGAGTAAGTAGATTAAATTCTTGTATGAGCAAAAAAAATGCATCAATAAAATTTGTATAAGTCTAAATTTGATACAAATTATATAATTAAATTGTCTTCATAGAATAAAATTTTAGATTTTAGGATAGTTTTTATTAAAAATTTATGGGCGGTTTTGTCTCACGCAAAAGTTACGGGAAAAAAAGTTATTGAAATCAAAATCCATCCATTATAACTGAAATTCTTACTTTCCCATGTTAAATCTGACAAATAATTTTTGTGCGAGACAAAACGGAGGTAATTGGATTTCATTTGGATCCGCATCCTTATGTAACATAATGTGCACTTTTTTAGGATTCTTCAAAAGTAGTCCGTCTCTAAATGAAATTGTGGATAATAAATGTGAAACTCATGCGATATTTTGAGATAATCTAGATGATCATTTTGTTTTACTAGTTAATAAACAAATATTGTTAAATGGATACTATATATCCTTTTTAATAAACAAAATAAAACCCGATATGATCATATTCCAATTATGCAATCGCATAGGGATAGTTTATTAAAAATCCTACTTAATTGTCTATGAAGATATTTTTTGAATCAGGATAAAAGTAGAGTGACAAAAAAATTTACTCCTCATACGTGAATAATGCATGGAGTTACATATGGAGAGTTAAGGCACACATCTCAACAAATTTGTATTCATCATTTGTGTCTTGCAAGAATTATGCTTGTAATTTACTGTGTCACTTGTATTTCTTGTGCCATTAATTTTTTTCATCGGAAATTATGTACATTCAGCCTTATGATTTTTGAATAATTGTCCAACCGTGAACGAATTAATTTGCCTTGATCCACCGACACAGCTTATTTCAGCATTAAAGAAATATGAGCAGTGTTGATAAATTCATTATTTTTATGGCTCAGTAGACTTTCAGCTACGCTAGAGAAACAAGAGATGCAAGCAAGAATGAGAAAAAGATTTATCCCCGGTCTTGTTCGTTCGCCACTAATTTGGACAGTTCCATTGTCTTATCTTGTCCTTTATTTTACCCAGTTATTGCATGTTCCCATAAATAGAAGAAATGATCGCCGCTCTTTGGTTTCGTCGCTCTTTGGTCTGGTTTTAAATGGCGTGTATAATTCCACTGCACTTCTTCTTTACCTCTCTCTTCTGCAAAGGGTGGCCAAGATAGATTATATATAAAAGATGAACAAGGTGATGATGATAAGCTTTATCATTGTATAACTAATGCCTACAGATTGAAGGGAGTGTTGGAACAACGTATACTATCTCAAACACTGATGTGCACGCAGTCTTTGGCCACCAATGATGAAACGAATTTACTCTTAATCGGAGCAAAAAGTTATGAAAAGAGAGTATACATTTAAAAAAAAGTCCAATTAAATACGAATAGTCAATCAACAATTAGCTAAAAGACAAAAAGAATAGAGACCTTAATTAATTGATGATGATGATGATGGCAAGTATCATGCATAGGAAAGATGGGCCAAAGTTCTCCTAAGAGGTTATTTTAGACTAATATGTAATAGCATAAAGAGAAGGGCAGGCATAAAGGTGAATGGTTATTCTATCGAAAATTTAATGGCTTTCTACAATTGTTTAAAACTCAAAATTAATAATTATGAATGTGAATTGTGATATATGTATCAACTAGCATGTACTTCGCGCGATGCACGGTCGGAAATGCATGTTACCAATATTATTAAACGAAATATACTATATAAATATATTCTCAAAATTATATTATTTAAACTTTGTTTTTTTGTTTGGATAAATATGTGTTTATCTTCTCGATTTTGAAGCAATTACAATCCTCTAGTTTGTGCGGTGAAGAATATCGTCAAAGTACGTTTCATATTTTAGATCTTTTGACTACAAAAAGATAGTACTTACTGCCATTTTTTTATAATTTCGAACTTTGTGTAAATTAAGCACACCTATTTAATATACTCCATCAATCCTTATTAGTCTTTAACTGATTACCGTGGGCGGATTGTGATAAAAAATTAATTCGTACAACCATTTCGTGGTAATAAAAAACAACTAAAAATCACGGTTGTTTAACTTCAACCGCTACAATAACTATTTTCTATAAAATGACAATATTATTTAATGTATCCTTGATAATCTCAAATAGCGCCTTCGATTATGTATGTAGTCAAACATAGTACATAATATCTATAACTTTGGCATCAAGAACTTTTTTTTTGTTTTTGAAACATGCATCACACTAAGACAAAAATGGAATTACTAATGTAACTAAACGCAAATGATATTAACAATGTTAAAAAAGATGAAAAAGTACATAAGGTGTCATCTAAAAGCATACTAAACTGTTAATGAAAAGGAGACCTATAAACACTAACTAAAATGAGCATAAACTAAAAATGAACCTCATATTTTCCCTTCTAGAGCCTTTGCCTTGCCATCTTTCTAACACGACATTCAATATAAAACTTTAAATAAATGAACATTGCATAATAATTATTATAAAAGTATTAAAAAATCTCGAAATTAAAAAAAATGAAAAAAAATCTTCCCATTAAAAAAAACATGTTTCTAATGAACAATAAAAAAAATTCTAATAGACAAAAAAACAAATTTCCAGCAAAAAATATATTTTCGGTTAAAAAAAGATTTCATATTAAAATTAGCAAAATACTAAAAAATCTGCATAAAAAATTGGATAATATTTTCAAAGAGTCTCCAAGAAAATGAGTAAATACTTTAAAGAGTTTTAAAAAAAATATTGTGAAAATTATTTCCAATAAAAAAGAATATTTTTCAAAATAGAGAAAATATTCAATAATTACCAAAAAACTAGAAAATACATTAAAAAAAATAGAAAACATAAATAAAAATAATGAAAATGCATAAAAATAGAAAAATAATCAATACACAGAAAAAATATTTTTTAAAAATTTTGCAAAAAGAATAAATTGTCTAAAAAATTTGAAAAATACTGAAAAAAATGAATTTCCAATAACAAAATATATTTCCAATAAAAAAACAAATTTCTAGTAAAACAAGAGAAAATTCAGTAATTATAGAAAATATAGAATATACAGAAAAAATAGAAAAAATGTTTAAATAATAAAAAAATTCAAAAATAAAAATTCTCACCATAATTACAAAACATAAAAAATAATATCGATTAAAGATTTCCAGCAAAAAAATCTTTTCATCCAAAAAAATATTTTCTAGAAAAATAAAAATGATTTCCAGAAAAATAATTTTTATCCCAAAAAACTAATTTTTTATAGATAAAAAACCATCATCAAATTCATCCAACAATCTTAAAAAAGAAATGTGAAAATTTGGATCTAAAAAAATATCAATCTAAAAAAACTAAAACTCACAAACCTACGGCCAAATCCCAGGTCTTGTAAACACATAATGCCCGAAATTCTTCTTCCATGGCAAGAGACCAATGTGGCTCAGTTAAGGCACTTTTCAAGGACCGGAATTCAGTGTGTAGCGTAGTAGTTTAGAGGGCAGATACATGTTTTGGTGGATGGGTTTTTGAGAGAGTTAACATAAGGTGAGTGTTTTGGGAGGAGTGGAAGTTTCATGAGAGGAGGGAGGAGAAATAGGTAAATGAATGCATAGAGTAAGAGCATGTGGAGAAGAAGTAGGAGAGGCGATTCTTAGGGTGTGGGGATGTACGGGAGTAGAAAAAAGTGAGGCTAGATTAAGAGGATAAGGTAGCTCAGTGAATGGGACTGAGTCTTGTCACATTCAGACCATTTTGGCAGAATCATCATCGGTTTTTATAATTGACTTTCTTTCATAATCATGGTCAACAAACATCATCTGGTCAAGCCTTCTCTCTGTATGTGTAACAACCATATAAACCGACATTTTGGCACTTGTAATGTCATGAGGTTTTTGGTTTTGGAATGGGTTCTGGAAACGGTGTTTGAGGAGGAATTTGAAAAAGACGCTGTATAATTTTACAACAACGCATGGCAAAATGATATGGAGTTTGGATAGTCACGTTGATAATTAAAGAGTTTTTTCTAGACATTTTTATATACCGAAAGAGTAGCAATGGAGAATTGGTGTATTTATTAGATTTCATTAACCTCTAATACTATTGTATTAGAGGTATAATATAGATATTTAAGTAGTTATGTGGGTATTGAGACTACCGATTTATAAGGAGCTAACTCTTTAGGATTACAGGACGAAAAATGTTGATATATTACAAGAATTTAAAAAGGCTTAGGGTTCATGCCCTTTTGGTCCTGATATAGTTTTGTCACTATTGCCCACCCCATCAACCCTAATCAAGAGTAGATTCAATAGGGGCATTTGTCTTGGGTCAAGTCTATTAGACTTTATAACTATATGATTATGTCCACATTTTCGAAAATATAAGAAAATGATGTGAAATAATGGAAAATAATCGACGAAAAAATGAAACCCTTCCTAACCATCGTTTGACCAAATAATCATATTTTTATTGTTTTAAGAGTTAATTATTGTTTGAGTCACTCGCTTGTTTATGTATTTTGGTTAATTGCAAGCGTGTCAGATAAGGTTGTGGTCTTATCAACCAATTGACTATTTTATCCTTTTTGATAATCAAACGATTACGTATCCTTTGATGCTTCAATTAATAAGACTTGAGCTTCCCTTAAGGAAGAGTTTGATGTGAATACTAAATAATTATAAATAATAAGAACTCATGAAGATTTTTTTTTTTTTATAAACTAAAATTAAAGTAAAGCTTTAAAACTAAAGAACAATAACAAATAACTACACTACCGAATGTAAAACGAGATTATACTAATAAATATAAAACAAATTGTGAGACCCCGCTTAATTAAATACCGGGTGATCAGATCTTTATTAAATCAATACAGAATATCCAGTTGGTCCATTCTTAGCATCACTGTCAAGAGTACTTTCTCTTAAATTGAAGCCTTAGTTGAATCCTCTAAGATTTGTTTCAATTCAATCACCTCGTTCTATAAAAAAAGAATATATATTATATTAAGTATAGATTAGCTTAATGAATCAACCTTAACATTATTAAATCTTTCATGTCACTGTGTTAACCATTTTTAAAACACTTATTATTTTTAGAAAATTTGTATAGAGTTTTCTTTGTTAATTCATGAAAGCCAACATGTTTAATATTAAAATCAACTCAACAACAACAATAATCGCCATAACTATACCATCAAAGATTACCTTCCACCGATTTCAACACAAATAAACTTATAATGCAATTCAATATCTTTAGAGTTCCTCGGACTCATGTCATCGTGTTAACCTTTAAGACATTTGTCATTTTTTTAAAAATTTGGCAGAGTTTTCTTTCTTTATTCCTGAAAGCCGGCCTGTTTGAATATTAAAATCAACTCAACAAAAACAACAACAACTACAATTGTGCCATTAAAGATTACCTCCCACTGATTTGACGTAAATAAACGCATAATGTAATTTAACTTTGTAATACCCCGTAATTTTTTGGGAAACCAAATTTTTTTTAAGTCAAAATTAAAAATTTATAATGAGTTGGGTATTATGAAAATTTTCATGTTGAAAAAAAGATTGAAATTGAGAATTAATTTAATAGTTGAAATAATGATTCTTAGGGAAAGGATCCAACCTAAGGCGGATTAGAAATACGACGGCCTAATCTTCAAAACGTGAGGCAGATGACCTTAACGATGCCCGATCGGTTGATTTTTCTTACATGACTTTGTCTCGCCTTCAGCTAGAACATATCCAAAATCCAATAAAATCTGACGGCCCGATCTCTAAAATGTGATGCAGAAGACCTTAACGATGTCCGATCAATCTAATTTTTGGCCAGTGGCTTCGGCTCACCTTCAGTTAGAACAGATCGAAATTTCAGCTAATTACGATGGTCCGATCGTCCAAAACTGAATTGTATGTGTTTGTATTGATTAGGACTCTTTCTTTAAATCCTTTATATAATGGACGGAATTGACTTTTTAAAATACTTTTAGCCCTTCTCAAAAACCAGTTGCCTCCCAAATTATTATCTCCTCTCCTCTACAAAACCTAAACCCCATTAAAATTAAGTTTCAACCAAAGTTCTGAATATCTAAACCAAGTTTTCTCAACAACAACCAAGAACGTGTCTTTTCTATTTTTGTAAGAAGAACACAACCGTATAATCAGATTTTCAAGACGACTTATTTATAGGCATGAATACTTTTATTCTTCCCCTTAAATGTTATGTGTTTCAGATATTGCCTAAACTTTAATAAATGTTGTTTTCTTAAATAATTAGAAAAAGCGAAAATAATTCCAGTGCTATTTTTATTCAAATCTAAAAATATATTTAAGACTTGAAACAATCACATGCTTATAGTAGAGATTTGGAGTACGATAGAATTGTGGGATGCTTCATATATATAAATTTGTAATAATGTTTTGACTCGTATAAATCACGATTTTTATGGGTAGATTGTAGAAGGGATTTATTATGGTGTAATAATATGTATATGCAAGTTAAAAATGGAATTTTGGGTTAACTGGTAAAATATCACTTGAATGAAAATTGTGAAATTTGACAACTTGTGTGATGATTGGTAAGGCTTGTTTAATTGTATAAAAAAGGACTTAATTTGGATAATATTGTGATCGGAGAATTAATTGGAAGGATTGTAGCTATAATTGAAAATATGCTTTATGTGAATGTTGCTTGTGTTAATATTTCGTCATCGCGGGGACGTTGGGATTTTTGAGCTAGTTATACTTTTATCCCTATTTTTAGGTTGCTTGCTAGGTATGGAACTAGTTGGTAGGCGCGTTGTTGTTAACAATTTCTAGGTATGGGACTAGGGAGCGTCGATTCGTACGATTAGGTATTTTTTGGGTGGGGCTAGGTAGTACGTCGTAACGTATTTTTCATTAGCATAAGTGCGAGATTAGGTGGTCATTTGTGGTAGATTTTCCTCCTAAGGGTTAGGGTAGGAGATACTTGTGGTTTTGGTGATCTCTAGGCATAGGACTTAGGATGATTTAGCCCGGGTTACCGGAATAAAAGGTGGGGCTAATATATAATTCTGAAAACTTGATATTAATTAATCAGACGAGGTCGTGGATGAGGATCCCATTGGTGATAAAGGAAATAATCAGACGAGGGTTCACAGTCAGATAAACAAAGAGATGAAGCCAAAGAAGCCTTTGTTTGGGCAGTTGAGGTCTGATCCTGAGAGGGAATGGAGAGGGATTCAACCCCCAGCTTGGGCCATGAACAACTCATCTTCATTTGTGTCCAACACACCGAGGGTTGATTTGTGGGGTTGGTCAAAGACGGCCAAGCGTAGCAGTCACGACAAATCCGAGGAGTTCGCCAACGATCTAATGAGGCTCACCCACAAGGAACACGTTGAGGAAACTGAGGTCTCAAACAACAATTCGCCGACTAAAAAGGCTGCAATTGAGGAGTCTTCATTGCTAAATATTGATGAGAGTAATGATGGGAAGGCGGCGAGTATGATGAGGAGGAAGAAGATGAGGCTGATGATGGATTTGGAAACAACAACCGAAACTAGTGATAAATTCAAATGCAGCACATGTAACAAGTGTTTCCCATCTTACCACGCGCTGGGTGGACACAGGGCTAGTCACAATAAATTCAAGGTGACCATCGTTAAGCGTCCCATCATCACCAAACAAAACCAAGGACCAGCAGCTACCTACAAGTGCAAGGTTTGTGACAAGACTTTCCCATCAGGCCAGGCTCTTGGAGGCCACAAGATGTGTCACTGGACCACTCCGACCCAAGCTCCACCCACCCGAGTCAAACCAGCAGGTGAAGCCAGTCAATCGGGCCGTAGATTTCTGGAGATTGATCTTAATAAGCTTCCGACCATGGAGGTGGATGAGGAATACCATGGTGGTATCGAGTCTGAACATGAAGCTGCTAAAAATGGTTATGTGTCTTCCTTCGGTAACTCCACTGTTGCCTAATTACTTAAAGTTGCTTAATTACTTAAACTTCTCCTGTTCCACTGGGAACTTCATTACTAGTCATGAAATAAACTTTATATTTTACTCAGTATTCTAATAAAAAGTCGAAAGATTTTAGTCGAACTCCCTAGCTCAAAGGCTAAAGCTATTCTTGTCAATAAGAATTCAAGAACTTGTTATCTATGCACGCATGTGTGGATTCTTTTTTATTGTGTTATGTGGTTTGACTATTTTGCACACAGGTCCAAACTTTGTAGAGTGACACTAAATTCCCTATAAGGATTGTGAAAACTTTAGGGACTAATTTATTGGTGTTGATTTTTTTTTTTCATGAAATAACTTTTTTTTAATTCATTTTTAACTTTTGTGATGCTTGAATAAAATACATTGAATGAAAACCATAATCATAAATGTGAAAATTGGTTGATAGCTATATCATTTTAAGTGGAAACATATTTTTTAACCACAACTCAAGATTTGATTCAGTATGACAAAATACAAAAGTTGGACAAAATCACGCCACACCTTGGGTATGCTCTCAAAGATCGTTAGTTTGAATCACCGCAAGGGCCACTGGAGAGTTTAACCGATTGTTAACTTCAAGGCCCCATGGAATATAGTTGGGTGAAGCCCGGATACCCATGGTTATTCTGAAAAAAACTTCTCATAAAATAATTTTTTTCTGATCATTTTCTTTCTTTATATCAAACAACCAATTAAATATTTTTAATGTTAACAGTTATGTAAATCCATATAACATATTACATCTCTCGAATAGTATGGAAATATTGTCACTAAATATGCATTTTTGGCAAGTCCTGTATCAAAGATGAACTTTACTGTACTAACACATAACTCTTACAGCTAATGAGTAAAAGGGGAAAACTCAACTCTTTTATTGACAAATTCTCGTGACCATTATATATGAAAGCAACTCTTCATATACCAATCACTTGGACTTTAATTTACCCTTACCGCCTTTCTCACGCCATATCCTCAACTTCCTATATAGTTCCACACAGTGCTACTACTAGTTTACTGAATTTAGATAGTGTTTGAGGTATCTACTTTCAAGGTTTAGAATTAAAACCGTTGGCATAAGAATTGAAAATTAAAACTAATTCTCATTTCGATGCATAAAATTTGAGCATCCAAACACACCCTAATATTACTTTGGAAATCTTCATGCAGATTATGTCATATAAGTTCGTGGCACAACTAAGGACATCATGCTTAGTTGTCATGCCTAATACTATATATGCCATTAGAAGTAGGATTCAATTATTCAACTTCTTAGTCTATTTTTACCATTTAATTTACTTATGTATTGATGGAATGTTTCGGGTTCATCACTAGTATAAAACTCATTGCATTGACCCATATGGGTACGTGTTGAGAAAAGTGAAGGCAGGTTGATGCACAGGAAGAGAGGAAATGAAACAAACAAAAAAGACGAATCCTTAATATTTACGCTCTCTTTAGTACGTGGTAATATTTTCAATATTTAGTGATTACTTGAAAAGTTATTGTTAATAAATCTTTTATTATTTCTAATAGTAATCAAAATATTATGTTTTATTCATAAATACAAAGTTACATGAAAATGTACAATATATACCAGTAATACACGTTAGCAATTTTACATATTTATGTGTGTGTGAATATATATATATATATATATATTAAACTGATTTATTTTAGACATTTTATAAATAACACAATTATACAATTCATTATTTACAAATGTTTGAAACCAAAATGTGTTTTTTCAAAGATTTTTCTATATTTAAAAAATATAGTAATTTATGTTAGACATGTTTAAATTATAGAGTAAGTAGATTAAATTCTTGTATGAGCAGAAAAAATGCATAAATAAAATTTGTATAAGTCTAAATTTGATACAAATTGTATAATTAAATTGTCTTCGTAAAATAAAATTTTAGATTTTAGGATAGTTTTTATTAAATATTTATGGGCGGTTTTGTCTCACGTAAAAGTTATGAAAAAAAGTTATTGAAATCAAAATCCATCCATTATAACTGAAATTCTTACTTTCCCATGTGAATTCTGACAAATAATTTTTGTGCGAGACAAAACGGTGGTAATTTGATTTCATTTGGATCCACATCCTCATGTAACATAACGTGAACTTTTTTAGGATTCTTCAAAAGTAGTCCGTCTCTAAATGTAATTGTGGATAATAAATGTGAAACTCATGCGATATTTTGAGATAATCTAGATGATCATTATGTTTTACTAGTTAATAAACGAATATTGTTAAATGGATACTATATATCCTTTTTAATAAACAAAATAAAACCCTATATGATCATATTCCAATTGTGCAATTGCATAGGGATAGTTTATTTAAAATTCTACTTAATTGTTTATGAAGATATATTTTTTGAATCAGGATAAAAGTAGAGTGACAAAAAAATTTACTCCTCATACGTAAATAATGCATGGAGTTACATATGGAGAGTTAAGGCACACATCTCAACTAATTTGTATTCATCGTTTGTGTCTTGCAAGAATTACGCCTGTAATTTACTGTGTCACTTGTATTTCTCGTGCCATGAATTTTTTTCATCTGAAATTATGTACATTCAGCCTTATGATTTTTGAATAGTTGTCCAACCGTGAACGAATTAATTTGCCTTGATCCACCGACACAGCTTATTTCAGCATCAAAGAAATATGAGCAGTGTTGACAAATCCATTATTTTTATGGCTCAGTAGACTTTTAGCTACGCTAGAGAAACAAGAGATGCAAGCAAGAATGTGAAAAAGATTTGTCCGCGGTCTTGTTCGTTCGCCACTAATTTGGACAGTTCCATTGTCTTGTCCTGTCCTTTATTTTACACAATTATTGCATGTTCCCATAAATGGAAGAAATGCTCGCCGCTCTTTGGTCTGGTTTTAAATGGCCTGTATGATTCCACTGCACTTCTTCTTTACCTCTCTCTTCTGAAAAGGGTGGCCAAGATAGATTATATATAAAAGATGAACATGGTGATGTTGATGATAAGCTTTATCATTGTATAACTAATGCCTACATATTGAAAGGAGTGTTGGAACAACGTATACTACCTCAGACACTGATGTGCACGCAGTCTTTGGCCACCAATGATGAAACGAATTTACTCTTAATCGGAACAAAAAGTTATGAAAAGAGAGTATACATTTAAAAAATACGTGGAATTAAATACAAATAGTCAATCAACAATTAGCTAAAAGACAAAAAGAAGAAAGACCTTAATTAATTGATGATGATGATGATGATGATGATGATGATGATGATGATGATGATGGCAAGTATTATGCATAGAAAAGATGGGCCAAAGTTCTCCTAAGAGGTTATTTTAGACTAATTCATAATAGCATAAAGAGAAGGGAAGGTATAAAGGTGAATGGGTTGTTCTATAAAAATTTTCATCTTTCTACAATTGTTTAAAATTCAAAATTAATAATTATGAATGTGAATTGTGATATATGTATCAACTAGCATGTACTTCGCGCGATGCACGGTCGGAAATGCATGTTACCAATATTATTAAACGAAATATACTATATAAATATATTCTCAAAATTATATTATTTAAGCTTTGTTATTTTGTTTGGATAATTATGTGTCTTCTCGATTTTGAAGCAATTATAATCCTCTCGTTTGTGCGGTGAAGAATATCGTCAAAGTACGTTTCATATTTTAGATATTTTGACTACAAAAAGATAGTACTTACTGCCATTTTTTTATAATTCCGAACTTTGTGTAAATTAAGCACACCTATTTAATATACTCCATCAATCCTTATTAGTCTTTAACTGATTACCGTGAGCGGATTGTGATAAAAAATTAATTTGTACAACCATTTCGTGGTAATAAAAAAACAACTCAAAATCACGGTTGTTTAACTTCAACCGCTACAACAACTATTTTCTTGTAAAATGACAATATTATTTAATATATCCTTGATAATTCACATAATTAATCAATCTCAAATAGCGCCTTCGATTATGTATGTAGTCAAACATAGTACATAAGATCTATAACTTTGGCATCGAGAACTTTTTTTTTTTGAAACATGCATCACACTAAGACAAAAATGGAATTATTAATGTAACTAAACGCAAACGACATTAACAATGTTAAAAAAGATGAAAAGGTACATAAGGTGTCATCTAAAAGCATAGTAAACTGTTAATTAAAAGGAGACCCATAAACACTAACTAAAATGAGCATAAACTTAAAATGAACCTCATATTTTCCCTTCTAGAGCCTTTGCCTTGCAATCTTTCGAACACGACATTCAATATAAAACTTTAAATAAATGAACATTGCATAATAATTATGATAAAAGTATTAAAAAATCTCGAAATTAAAAAAAATGAAAAAAATCTTCCCATTAAAAAAAACATGTTTCTAATGAACAATAAAAAAAAATCTAATAGACAAAAAAACAAATTTCCAACAAAAAATATATTTTCAGTTAAAAAAAGATTTCATATTAAAATTAGGAAAATACTAAAAAATGTGCATAAAAAATTGGATAATATTTTCAAAGAGTCTCTAAAAAAATGAGTAAATACTTTAAAGAGTTTTAAAAAAAATATTGTGAAAAAAAAATATTTCCAATAACAAAGAAGATTTTCAGTTAAAAAATAGAGAAAATATTCAATAATTACAAAAAAAAACTAGAAAATACATTAAAAAAATAGAAGACATAAATAAAATAAAATGACTTTAAGGTTCCACTACACTAATGTACGTCACCTTAGTTGTTATCTATGTAGTACATTGACTTTAAGAGAGAAAAATTGATTGTAACAAGGGAAATAGACTGTCGTAGAAAGCAACTGATTTTGTTTAAACCTCACATCTACGTCATCAAGATATCAAAACCCTGATTTTTTATGAGATCCTACATTTACAACCCGTCCGAGAGATTTGTTGTTAGAGAATTAGCACTAAGTATGAAATCGATAGTCAAACCTTCGTACCGTATCGCCCCTATGGAGATGAAAGATCTTAGAAATAAGATTAAGAAGTTGCTAGATTAGTGGATCATTCATTGTAGCAGTTTACCTTACGATGAACCCGTTTGACTTTAAGAGAGAAAAAATGACTATAACAAGGAAAAATGATTGTCGTAGAAAGCAACTAATTTTGTTTAAACCTCACATCTACCTCATCAAGATATCAAACCCATCATAGAAACACTAAAAGATCCTAAAACACCATAAATTTGTAATATATCATCAACTTTTGAAGTTAATCAAGACCTTATAATAACGAGAGAAAAAAAAAGAAAAAAGAAAAAAGAAAAGAACTCTCAAAATAAGTCCTAAATTTGTAATTATAGATGTTAAACTTATGGGGTGAAAACTCAAATTACATGATAACATGTAGTGTGTAAACGGAAAAAATAACTTTAATTAAAGTTTTCCATTATCTTGTATGATATAATACGTGTGTGTCTGTTCCCACACCCTTAACTTCCTCCCCCACTCCCTTTTCATATATCCAAAATACAATGTAAAAAATACCCTCTCCCTTTCCTTTAAAATCTAATATGATTCTAAAACATAAAAATACTCTCTTCCATTCCTTTTAAATATAATATGATTTTAAAACATAACATCATTTTAGGTAAAAACTATTTTTCTCATGAAAGTGTTTTTATATTTCTAATTTTTTTTTTCTAATATTATTATTCTTGAAAAACTATTTTTTAAAAGACATTGTTTTTATTTTGTTAAGAACTGTTTTGTTTTGTTAGAAATTAGATAAGAGTTCCATCCTGGCCATAAACTAGCAAGGAGAAAATAAAATGCATCAATAATGATACAAGACAGGTCAAAGAAAGACGTGAGATAAATAACAAAATTTCATTCTTATTCATCATACAAAAGGAAAATACATTCCAAGTTACAACTGAGGAAAGGAAAAAAGAAAATAACACTTGAACCGAACAACTTTACACCTTCTCCTTATTCACTACGATATCTTCAGTTGGTTTGGAGGGAAGAGCAGGTTTCTCGGAATGCAGTTGACATTGTATTTTACATATATGAAAAGGGAGTGGGGGAGGAAGTTAAGGGTGTAGGAATAAAAACACCTTATAATACATTATACACATGATTTTTTATGCGAAGATGTCACAATATAGATTAGGATTTTTTTTCACCTCTCTCAAGCAAATTTAGTCAACTAAGAACAAATGATGATAGGAGTGAAGCTAGGATTTAATTCGGGGGGGGGGGGGGGGGATTGAGATTGGGTCGGTAAAATCCGTCGATTGATCCAATTTCAACATGGGGTTTATGGATCGAATATTTGTCAGATTTGGAATCTTGAGTCATGGTGGGCCAATAGTATCCATGACGGATGATATTTTTGGCAAGTATGTGTCCATTTTATAAAGCAAACTGGCTATATTTAATTACCAATTTCTTTAGATATGAATAAAAGTGATGTTTTGCCCATTTCTCTTTTTTGTTGAAATTTTTTGGAGTATTCGTGCTACACACTACACAAACTAGATCAGCAACCCCCAACTTCGGTTGGTCGGCAATTTAATAACCACCAACTCAGGTTGGTCGGTAAATAAAAATCATACAAGGAAAAAGCCTGTTTGATCACGGGTGATCTCAAGGGACACCCCAAACTAGACAAGAAGATGCGTGACCTCCAGGGACATCCACTGTCTAGGCAACAAGGTAATCTTGGAACGATTACTGCAACTAAGAAGGAATATGGGATGCAAATCATTCCATTGCTTAGGCACAAAAAGGGACAAGTCACTATAATCAGACCACAAATGGGAAAAGTTCCATTGTCTAAAACAAAACAGGATATTTTATCCTTATATATATATCCAACGAATAACAAAGACATTTTACAAAGTATTTTCAAGAAAATGAAATTGCACAGAGAATAAATCTTTCTTTAAATCGAGCATATTACATACGAAATGAAATTTGATACAAATGTCCTATTCTATGGCTTTCTTTCCTTATGCTTTTGATACAGGTTCCATCCCAGCTGTAGGATCATCTAATGCATAAGAAGAGTTTATAAAATTCATATCTCGCAATATTCTGATGTTAACTGTGGATGGTCAATCAAGCAAATGCTCAGGACGAGAAATCTCAAAATCAGAATGAAGACTATAATCACCAAGATATTTGGAAATCAAGCACCGAGGAATAGCACGAGCTGGAATCCAACTAAGATCAGGTTTAAAGGGAGGCACGGGCAAATCAAGCACTCCAGGCTCATAATAATCCCATAAGAAGTGTCCTTGCTCCAGTTTCAGCACACACATAGCATTCAACCATCCCTGTTTGTACCCCTTATTATTTGAATGTTACAACAGAGCATCAAAATGATACAGAGCTTCGTTGTACCCTACCATCCAAACCACTCTAGGCTGTTTGTGAAATTGATAAGTCAATCTTTCAAGCTACTCATGGATCTTCTTCACCAGAATCTCTTTACTTTTTAGCGCAGAACTCTGATTGGAGAGTTGGTCGGTAAAACTCTAAACTTTTTTATACATTTATGCCAAAGACTTATTCTTCGTCGTCAATTGAACGTCTTGATTTTCTAAGGTCAATTGAGTCCTTGTCTCCTCAGTATTAACCCAACCAGCCCTTGCTCACCCACGTCGTCAATAAGGATTTGCTCTGCCACGAGCAGATGTGGAAAGTCCTGCTCATTTCAAAGTCTTTAACTCTTCTCTTAAGGTAGAATTTTTGGTTTCTAAAAAGGAAAAACCGTCATCATTAATTGGTATCAAGGCCCCCGAAGAAGAGGAGGCAGCAGATTTGAGCTGTTTCACATCCTCTAACAGCGCGGTATTCTCTTGCTCTAGCATCTTGGCAATGTTTCTATGCTCTCCAATCTCAAGCTTTAACACACTTTCCTTTTTCTCATGGGCCAAAATGAACTTTTCATAACCCCTGTCAGCACTCAATTGTTGGTACTTTTTCTCATAACCTTTATGAAAAAGTGTGGTGGTCTCTTTGTGTTGAAGTTCCTCGATCATGCCTTGAAGGTTTTCAATCATTTCGTAATAGGCCACACTGTTGGATACAGCACAAGAAAGTAGACACTTCAAGTACTAGTAAGCATCAATTGCTCGTTCAGAGGCATCGAATCCAAGGATGTCTATTATTTGGGCCTCAGTAAAATCTGCATGACCAGCTTTGAAATAATTGTTGCATTTCTTCATCAATTCTGTATCATTAGTCAATGCTTATGAACTAGCGTAAAAAAAAGACGCACCTTTTGACAAATTTATATATATTAGTAATATATAGCTTCAAAAGAATCTAATACTAAATATATTTTGATGTCTCTTGCAAGAGGATTGACACGTGGCTTGAAGGCTTAAATGTTAATTAGATTGCTTCTCCTCTTTCCTCACTCCGTCTCTCCATATCCCCCTACTACCAGCACGTCTCTCCATTTCCCTCCCCTCACTCCGTCTCTCCATTTCGCTGCCTTCCTCTTCCCTCATGCATTCGTTATCCGAATGGGTATAAATATGTTATACTCAACAGAGACATTTCTCACCCATACCTCTACTCTCGAGTTCCATCGGTTTTGTTCACCTGCCTCTACTATTTAACTGTGTTTATATGTTTTTTTATTAAATGAATTTAGTTTTTTCTACATTAATTTTGAACTTTTTTAGGATTGTAATTTTCAACCCTGTCATGATTTTCAATTTCGTGCATCTTATCTGTGTAACAATCCTATGTGGTGGAGAAGGGAAAACTGCAGGATCTTTTTGTCCTCATCTTAAATGAATGTATGTTTTTGTGGTAGAAAAGGGTAAACTGTGGGATCTTTTTGAACATCTTATCCCTCTTGATATATTTTTCTAAGCAGCTATGTATATTTGCTAAGCAGGTATATTTTGCTAAGATGAATTTTTTTGTAAGTTGTGTAATGCATCAGGTATATCTACTATTAATCACATATATCATATAGCTAATATAAACTAATTGATCTAACAGTGATTCAATTCAAACTAACATAGCTGATCAAACCTATACAACAATCGTGAATTAGAAAGCTTTTATGCTTGATCTTGAGTCTAAAGGTGAACTTCTTCCCTTGGTCAAGGGGAATTCAACAGATGCATATGACATGGATTTATAATGGGATTTGACATTTCATAGCCGATGATTTCAATTCTTCCCTTATATCCCTTTTGTATCTCCTTTTCTTTTTATCAATAAAGTTTGTTTCTTAAAAGTTTTTGGATGCGTATGTTTTCCATATCTCCGTCCTTCTAATCGTCACAAAATGGAAGTTCCCTCTTCTCCTTGTGTTTTTCTCGATTACAATTCCACTCATCATGGCCACCGTTGCATGGAGTCAAAATCAAATCGTATTTATATGGTACACCATGTTCGATAGGCGTGCACACTAGATGAGAGGTGAGAATTCTCAAGAGAGTGTCACATACTAACATGGTAGTTGCATTAGCCGGTAAGCATTTTAAATACTTGCTAAACTATCTTTAAAACTGTTTTACACTCGGACTCTGACCCGTTTCCTGTCATCTTTTCTCTCTCCTATATATATATATATATATGTATGTATGTATTACAGTTTCCAGCCACAGGGGCATCATGCTTGGATCTTTGGACTATTGACCTGCTGCAGCTAGTGTGGGAGTTGCAGGTCTTTGCATTAGACGACTTCATCCTTGTTTCTCAATCTTTCATATAGTTCTCCTTAGATAGGGCATGTGTCTCCCATTTCCAGTTTTATCTAGTTCAGAGAGATTTGTACTTTTGATTTATTTGAGTATTTTGTTTTAGTTGGGATTACTTGTAATTATCACTTTGTCCTGCGATTTGGGATATTTTATTTGGATTGATTTATCTAGCATGTTCTTTCATTTGGATGGTTTGGTTTTAATACTATCAATTGTATTCATGAAAATGGCTTCGTAATTAATAATAACATTCAGACTTAATTTATAAGATTAAATGTTTTGACACTTAGCTTAATTATTTATAAGGTGATTAAATAAGAAAATTGTTTTTCGGCCGTGATGCTAAGAATGAACCAACCTGACACTTTGAGTTAATTTAATAAAGGACTGATCACCCGGTATTAAATTAGGCGGGTGTCACAAATGCCAAAAAGATTTTAAATACCAAAAAAATCATTAGATAAACAACTACACTTATTCAGCGTGTACACTTTTAAATTTCATAGCTCAGATCTGAAAAGTGGGGGATATTCATCATTGACATCGTATAACTGTTGTTAGATCAGAGTAAGGATAGTGACTAAAGGGAATGATCATTCATAGACATCGTATTACTAATATCGTATAACTAAACGGCAAACATGTTTACCAACATCGTATAACTGAACGACAAACTTTAGAAATAGTCTAATAACTTACATTACCTTAAGAGATTCGCAAGTGTGAGAGACCCATTCAGTTGGTTGAGAAAACCCTTTAAAATATGTAGGGACGTCGATGTAGTTGGTGTGTAACTGATAAAGAATGCACGCATACCTCAGATCCAGAGGTAGAACGAGAAGGTATAATTATTGGTCAAGGCGGCGTGGAGGTAGCAGCAGAAGGAACTGGTGACAGAGGTTTCTCAAGGGTTTGTTTCTTCTAGGGCTTCGTACCCAGCGTTTCCCTTCTTAAGCCATGACACCTTGTATGGTTGTGGGTGCTCCTTTATCTTGAGATTTAGTTTCTCCACTATTTCAGTAGCTATAACATTTCCACAACTACCTCCATCAGTAATCACATTACACACCTTGACATGATAAGTATAATGGGTCTGAGAGAAGTCGTTTTGAAGCCATTGATCCTCCTCCACATGGGCTATATTTAAACTTCTTTAAATAATAAAAGATTCACCTTGGTCTTCATCAATAATTTCACCCTCACTTTTATCTTCATCACTAGCAATAGGATCCACATCTTCACTATCCTCCTCCTCCACTAATGAAGCAATCTTACGATTTGGACATTTAGATGCAATATGCCTAGAGCCATGACATTTGAAACATTGGGGAGAATTGGAATTCGAAAAACTGAGATGAATTGATTTATATTTCACATCTTGCTTTAATGATGCCTTGAAAGATGTCTTCGAAGAATGGGAAGCAGAAATACTCTCCTGGTTAAAACCTTCATTACGACACCATGCTTGAACACTATCTCTCTCCTTAATTTTTTAATCACCTTTGCATGCCTATTTTAAATCTTGACATGACCAACACCGCACGACCCATCACGTGGCCTATGATTTATATATCACCTTAAACCAAGACTTATTAGATATGTTATTTAGAAAATGGCAATATTATGGAAAACTTATCTAATTAAAAATAGTGATTCCTATTTTAAATATATTGACAACTTAGGCTTGTCAATATGCCACAAGAACATAGACATAATCACTGCTTTTGGTGAGGTTTTGAGATATTCGAGGTTATAAAAATTTTAAAAGCCTGCTATCTGCACTGAATTGCCAATTTGATTATTATAATTGCAGTTTTCTACATGTCCAATGTTTTAATGTAAAACTTTATGTTGAATAAGATTTGTAAAATCTCGTGTTTCTGTAAATAGTCCGATATTCTGGTTTGGGGATATGAATTATCTTATCAATAAATTGGATGTTGAGGTAAGGAAGCTTGTTGCCAAGAAGTAGGCGGATGAACTCCTAAACAGAGACCAGGTGAGATTCTAACACTAATATGTATATACTCTTTTATAGCAACCTACCTAGTATTCACTAATTGAGGGGATATATATACACACAGATCCGATCAGTTGCTTATCCAAATAACGGATTTACTAATAAGCCACCTTAAAATGATGTAGTTTGGTGTTAAAATGAAGGTGAAATTACAATAAAATACCTCACTTCACCTCAAAAACACCCCCCAAACCACGTCGTTTTGAGGTAAATATACAGGTTCTAACCCTAGAAGACAACCTCTAATACCATATATACTTCTCTAATTTTCGTATGTAATTAAATCACAAAAATAGAAATTACCAAAATGCCCTCCCGGGTTACCGGTTAGGCCTAAAAACGTCCCGAGACCCAAACTAAACCCCCGGGGATACTTTTCTTACTATCTCGACCCTTCCGAACACATTGGCGCACTCAAAATGACCATACGGGTGACTTGTAATTTATTCACTTATAATAATAATAATTTAATCCCGACACGACACAAGCACGTCTTGCCTTAATGTCCATAATTGTATATTAGTCCCTCGTGAAAATTTTAATAAATTCAATTCTACAATTACTCTACTCAATAAGTTATATTTAACAAATCAATAATTTTTCAATAATTAGTAACTCTCGTCACGCTAGTAAATATTTAAAACAAATTTTAGGATTAATATTAAATTAATCTATCTCAATTAAATTTAATAAATCCCTAAATTTAAAAGCCATAAAAAAATACGGGGTATTACAGTATTTACATTTCATTTCATGCTTATCCTTGAACTTTTTTCTACTTTTTATCCACTGATTTGTTGTGTGAAGTATAATAATGGTGAAAAGTATAGTAATGGTGAAGATTTTTTTCTACTATTTATCCATTGATTTGTTATGTAAAGTATAGTAATTGTGAAGATTTTTTTGTTAATCATATATACCTACCACACACCACCACACACAGACACAACCCAACTCACATTCTTCGTATCTAAATATATTAAAAAATAGTTGAACAATTAGGAACTTTAAGGTGAACATTTCTTTATATGTTTTTGCATATTTTTCAATATGGTTTCTCCTATCATTTCTATCAAGAGGACTTCAGCACATTGTTGCCTAAAACTACGAAGTGATTATTTCTACGGAGGAACAATTTATTTTTATCGACGAATTGAATTTGGTTGATGTGTTAGTTCAATTTGATTTCGTCTAGTTTTGATTGATGTGAGACGAAAAATATATTGGTGGGAGTATTATTGTATCTCTAGACTAAATGATATAATCTATAATGTATCTATTGTAACATTGAATGTGGAATAAATGCTTTATGCCTTTTGATTTGTGTTTTGGTTTATTTACCAACCATGGTTTGAATATTGTTTTTTACATTATACATTTTTTGTGACAGTTTATATTAAACCTTCATGATATGAACTGTTTTACATCACAATTTTTAAAGTATAAAAATGATTTTTATAAGTGTTTTTAAAATTATACATATGACAGTTTTTTAGATCATAAAATGACATTTTTTAATATATAAAATGATTTGTCATGACAGTTTTATATTATATATGACAGTTTTTTGGTGGGTTAGTAATGATGGGTTAAAAAAAGCAGTCATGTATCATACCCATATAATATGACGGTTTTTACATGTATGAATATGATACCCAAACTTATGGCTGATTTTATCGAAAAAAAGTCACATAAAGCCTTTTCGAATAGTTTTTGACTTTCATAAAAGCTTATTTCCTTGTAGTGATACATATAGAGGCATCGTGGTTGCAACAACATTATTTTTATGATGTAGTTGTGGCTTTTTGGTTGAGCAAAAGTTTTTATAATTGCCCGATGTTTATTGTTGTCATTAAACTTAAAAGAGTTGAAGATATGTATTTGTGAATGGAATTGCAACAATTTTGGAAATGTCTTTGATAGGATTAAACATGCATAAGTAGACCTTTAAAAATTTCATATTTATATGGAAGTGAATAGTTTTATTGAAAGTAAAAATAAGCAGGAGGTATGTGCTCAGGCGCAAATGAAAACGGCCTTGAAATTATAAGATGATTTTTGGAAAGAAAAGGCTAAGGTCAGTTGGTTTACTAGAGGAGAAAATTGTACGGACTTCTTCTATATTTAACGGACATACTATTATCACTGAGCCAGCTTCTACTGAGGATCTTGTGGTCAATTTTATTAAAAAAATTGTCTGTTGATACATCGTTGAATATTCCAAGTCATGATTGTCTTTTTGAAGTGATTCTAGAATTTGTCACTTTCTAGATAATGAGGTTGATTATGATGCCGATGGATGTTGAATTAAACATGCAGTTTTCTCTATGGATGGCAATTGTTCTCCATGTCCTGACAAGTTTTCTCTAGGCTCTTGATCATGATCAATGGCTCTGCCAAAGGATTTTTCTCCTGTTACATAGAGGTTTGACATGGGGACCTCCAATCCCCATTTATTTTTTACATTGTGGAAAAGGTGCTTAGTAAAAGACTAAGTAATTTAATTGATTCCGGTAAAGTGAGGCCTATGTATACCCCTCGTTGATGTCCCATTTTTTCTCACCCCATATACACAAATGATTTGATTATTTTTCGCAGAGCTAATATGAGTTACGTTATTAACGTCATGTGTTTTCTTGGTATATATAGGATGCTTTCTGGACAGGTGATTAACAAAGCCAAGAGCACCTTTTCTTGGGAAAGTGTGCTAAGTCATCGTTGATTGCCTACATCTATCTTGCTTGGATTCAATGAGTCTAATGTTCCACTTATATTGGGGTTTAAATCTGTAAATGCAAGCCAATGAGACTTCACATAAAAGCCATTGTGGATTAGGGAAAAATGCAAATTAAGGGGTGGGTGGAAGAGTAAGCTCCTCTCCACAGATAGTATGCTTCCACTTATTCAATCAGTTTATCATAATATGCTTTTGCATTCTTATAAAGTTTAAAAAGGGCCAGATGCACTTCTTAAAGATATATCAAAGTGGACAAGAATTTTTGTATGGTCTGGCAATACCTCAACCAAGAAGTTGGTTACTATTCCTTCGGCTCAAGTGTGCACTCCAAAATTAGAAAGCGGTGTAGGCTTAAGGGTTGGGGTTGATCTCAATAAGGAAGTTCATGGAAAATTCGTGTGGAACATTCTGCAGGGAGATTCAAGGTTTTGTCAATTTGTTAAATGCAGCTATATGAATTACTACTACTCATGCACCACAAATTATGTTAGGTCTTGGCACTATTTATAGAGTGTTTGTTTTTTAAAGCATTTGTGTTGGTTAGCGAGAGATGACAACCCCATATCTTTATGGAAAGTAGTTGTAGATTCCACCATAGTTTCAAATTCAAATTTTAAAGTTAGAAAACTCATTCACGATGGGAATAAAAGCTACCGACAGTTTTCTGGTTAACCTCCCTCAAGTTGTTAATGAAATAAAGAGTATTAGTTCAAGAATCATTGCGAGGGATAAATATATTTGGGAGTGCTCACATGAGTAATTGATGTATACACTAAGATCTAAATGGTTAAAGTCCCTGCATTAAATGAGATTCAAATCACTAGTAAAATTTGAACAATCAAAATTAGTAATATATATGATACATAGAATTAGGGAAAAAATGAAAGTGGAGAGTGAGAGGGAGAAGATGTTGGGGTGCGAGTGTTATATTAAGAAAGAAAGAAAGAAAGAATGGATAAAGGGGCAATTATGTGAGAGAGAATGAGAGATTGGTACAGTAGTGAAGAGATTTATGAAACATATGCAAATATATGTGACGGACTCAAGAGTGAGTAACTATGACCATGGAACATATGAAGATAAATGTGAACTTGCAAAAAAAATTTAATGGTACTCTTTCGATAATTATATGGGCTAGGGCGGCTTTCATTTCCCTTCTCTAGTTAATTGCGACAGTGTTACGAATTCTGCATAAATAATATATATGTGTATATGTGTGTGTTGGTATTATGGTAGTTCACCACTCATATGGATTATCATATCCTTGTAGTTGAAACACCCATGGATCTGACCTTTGATACTAGATCTTGATTTTTAATTCTTTACTATATGCTAATCCATTTTAAAATCTTAATAGAGGATTATATGTTTGTTTAACATTCTTTTATTCATATATACTTCTATTGAGGTGGATTTATCTCATTTGTTGGGGATTTTTTTTTTAATTATCATCATTTAGGGTGTTGTGAATGTGGTTATGGGAAATGCCTCTAATATTGGGGATGCCTTACTTGCAAGTTCACAAAATGTCCATAAATTTTTTTTATTCTATTCATTTATTTATATTTTTTCCAAGATTTACATGACATGAAATAAATATGGTTTTATTAAGTCGACTTACTCTTGTTTTGTCAAATCACCGTGAATAAGTGTAAAACTCTTATTTTATATCCAAAGATACACTTTGTAATTAAATTGGCCTTCCATTTAAGTGAAGCGTCTTAACTCTGTCTATATTTAATATATTCCTAGACTTCAGCTTGTAACCCTTTACACTTCCATGTGTTGCATATACTTGATCGATTTTTGATAGATTCGACATAATAGTATTTTTTTTTGTGTGTGTTTGTGTTGGGGGGTGTTGTTTGGGAGAGGAGGGGAATCAAACCTTTAACCCTCAATATGAGGATATGAGGATGAAGGGCCTGACCATTAGGCTAGATCTAATGGACAAGTAATAGGTAAAATAAAAAAATATAAAAAAGAAAAAGATTGAAAAGATGATTGAGTGGCAAAACTCAAAATTTAGAGAGAAGATCTTCAAAATTCATCCTAGATGATCAAAGTACACAGTTGTTATCTTTTTTAAGAGAACTTTGGAGAGGCTTTTATCAACAAATGTTTTTGCCTTTTCTTAAAAACTGAATGTTTCGTTGAATTTTTTTAGCTAGGGAATTTAGATGCTATAGAAATATTGCTTAACAAATTTAAGCATATGAAATAAAGAAATTTGAATTTTGTTTGCATAAATTTAAGTTAGAATATCTAGCAACTTTATTTCTTAGATGTGAATTTAAACAAATTGAATGAGTGAGCTCTAGGGTCATAAAATGTATTAATTTGAAATATTATGTTGGAATATGATTTTTAGATTTGAAAGCCTTTAATATAGTGATGATAGAAAAACAATGAAGAAGACTTGTATCAAATCCATTATCATCGTGTTGAAGAGTTCTAATACCAATGTATTTCAGGACATGAGCGTACTGGGGAGAAAAAAAGGGGTGCAACTCCTCATTCGGTTCAAAGGGTATTTGGGGGAGTCATTAGCTGTTTGAATTTGGAGTACAATTAAGAATAAGTAACAGACGGAAGGTGCAATATGGAAGCATCGATGGTGTCCCTGACCTAACTTGTTTAGACCTTTATTGTAGACGGAAAGCATGACTTGAGAGGCATTCTCCAAAGATCTCATCTATCCAATATTATGGAATGGAATGATACCTATAATTGCAAAGTCTCAAATTAAGTCACTTTATGTGAAAGTTGTGTACAAACTCACTCTCAAGATGGAAAATATCTATCATAGACGTATCATGGCTGATGAAGGTTGTTGCGTTTGCAAAAGACATAGTGAGACCTTAATTCACTTACTTTGAGACTGCCCAATAGTTAAAGAGACATGGAGGTTTACCGAGCTGCCCCTATTGGACGAGGCAAAAAAGTGAATTTTTGGATGCGAGTGGGAAAGGACAATAAACGAATCATTTTAACAGGTTCATTTTGAGATGTTAGCTATGATGACAAGAAGTCTATGGCATAATCGAAGTAAAGTGAGGCATGGTGAAACTTCATCTCATCCAAACCGAATGATAGAAATGGCGAATATGGGTACAAAGGAAGGAAAAAACTCAAATTCGGTAACTCTCTGTATAAAATTAATTTTGATGCAGCAGTAGGAACAAAGCAGAGGTGTATTGGGATTGGTATCATATGCGTACATTTTATATTTGTATACAGTATGGAGGAAAAGTTGAAGGAATTCATCCACTGATGTCACCCCACCTATCAATACGTCAAAGTGCCACTTAGTTATGAATGTCTTTAAAAGAGGTAGCTTGAGTTAATATAAAGTACCCTCCATCTCATTGTAAAATGTACGTTTTCATGAAAGAAAAATTAACCTTTATTGGTCATTTGGTTGAGTTTTTATGCCTTCTCAAATCTAAAATGGTAAACTAAGAAACAAAAGTCTCATAACACCATTGTCAATAATTTACCAATTTACGATTCCTGTAAAGATCATAAGTATCCACATGAGCACTTAATCTTGGATGTCAAAGAGTACTACAACAAAAAATGTTATCACTTTTTGTGATATTGTGTGTCCTCTTTTATGTTGTTGATATGGTTAATTAAAATAACGACGGTTTCTTATTGTAACTTTTCAGTCTCCTTGATTAATAATTATCAACTTATCTTCAATTAAAGAACTAAATTTATTATATATGGGAGAAAGGAAAAAGAAATGGCATTTATGGTAGCAATGGCACAGCAAGCAACACGGCTATGGATGCGTAAATGGCGAAACATAGTAGCTCGCACAACCCTATTCTTGAGGTAAAAAAAGCATATATAAATTTGGTAAAGTACAGATAGAGATCTTATATACAAGCGGTATGTAAGAAGCATATTGACAATAATTTATAAGATAATAATTTTTATGTTGGAAAAATATTGTTTGAGTTCCTTACATGGTTCAACATCATAATCCGACTGCCTAATTTTCAACTCGATATCGGTTCGATTTCGGTCTTGCCTACTTTTATGTATTATGTTTGAAAAAAATGTAGAAATGGTTGGACACATAATTATTATAACATGGGTAATATATAATTATATATAATAACCATTTACTATACATAACATTATCTAATTGATTATACTAGCACATGGAGAACTTGTCAATTGCGTTGTTCCAAAAGTTATAAGCACATGATCAACTAATATGTTTAATTAAAAATGAATTACAAAGAAATTGCAAATTATAAACTTATATGCATATTTATATATCTATATTATTCATATATTTTACTAATACATATGATAGCTAAAGTGTGTGCAACCAAACGAGGGAAAATGCATAGGAAAGGAACAAGCAAGACCCAAGTAGGAGTTGGTATTTAGGTGGAATTCTTTGATTTTTTTCATCAATTTGCATATCTAGGCGGAGTCAATATTATACCTCCTATTTCACGACTCATGACTCAAACTCGATTCGGTGCCCTACAATACCAAGTCATAGCAGCTAAGCTATATTAGTTTTGGCCAAAGCTGCAAACCATGGTTTCTCAAGTGTTTTGCAAAATTTCATTTGTCCTCTTCAATTTTCTTGGTCACCAATGAACACAAAGTACTTTGTTTACCTTGAAAATCACATTTGATAGGTAAATATTGGTGGAATAATTTTTGTTTATTTTTTTATCCTAGAGCCTTTTTTATGGCTCTTCTTAGTTCATAATCAGAGATATCTTATCAAAGAATGGAAGATTAAATGTGTTCATTTCCACATTGCATTCCAATCCCATAGGTGAATAATGAACATGTTAAAATCAAAGTAACAGGAAGATATTGCATTTCTCAAACACAAGTACTTTATGGACGGCTCAAAAGTAGTGGCGGAGACAGGAATTTAGCGTTAGTGGGACACAATCCATTGTCGGTGGTTTGGGGGCGGTAACCCCCGAAAAAAATTAGGCTTATTTTTACATTGTTACAAATATTTAATTGATAATTTATTTTTTTAGACAATTACAACTCAAATAAAACAAATCGAATACAATAACAATCCATTAAATTACAAGTTTAAATAAATTTGCAAATTCCTAAAAACAAACAAATGATAACAAATAAAATTAGACAACAAAATGTAAACATCAAATGTTTTGTTGAACAACACAATTAGAACAACAAAATTAAAATTGCAAATATAAACAGTAAAATGGAAACAAAGTGGAGAAAGGAGTCTTACATTACACAATGAATCAACAATGGTCCAATGGAGGAAGAGCAACTAAGGGTCCGAGAGCAGAGGTGGAACACTGACAGCAGCAGGCTA
This sequence comes from Sambucus nigra, assembly GCA_949130495.1. Taxonomy (NCBI): domain Eukaryota; kingdom Viridiplantae; phylum Streptophyta; class Magnoliopsida; order Dipsacales; family Adoxaceae; genus Sambucus; species Sambucus nigra. The sequence goes on along the minus strand of OX422214.1, from coordinate 576,479,975 downwards.
GCAGCGCCGATGGTGAGCAGTGGTCTTGAGCAAGTTGAGTTGGACGTTTTGTTTTATTTTGGTTATAAGAAGAGATGGGTTACTTAGGTTATTACTGAATAATATTAGAGATTTGACCCCTGTTTTTTGTTATATTTAAAATTTATCCCAAAATAATTAATTAATTTTTTTTTCCAGAATTGTTGGTCGGGGGCACTTTCCCACCCAGCGTACACAATAGTTCGGCCACTGCTCAAAAGTACTTCGGGGGAGGGCATACATTTGATAGGCATCCCAAACACTTCGAGGACGACAATGGCCGTCACAATACCTTTTGGAATGATAACTTAGGTCACCCCATCAAAGTTTACGCTGGTTAACATCTTGGAAAGAGAGAACAACCATCCATAATGTCCATTTTTTGGACAGCATGACCCTCCCTAAATGTTCAGGAGCAAAAATGTGGAGGCAAAATCACACCCGCAAGAGCACATTAGGGACGTCTTGCAAGGTCATGCGGGTAAATTTGGAGGGTAAATTTTAAACTTGTTACTGCTTAAACTTCCTTTACCCTTCAAAATCCATAATAATAATTTACTACATTTCAAAATCACTTATGTGACAATATTTAATCCACCATCCCCTCTCATACCAAATTCATACACAAAAAATTAAAATACACATCCAAAAATGTAGTCAATAATATAAAATCCCATCCGAATCAAATAATACACAATATCTTAATCGAGGTAAAAAAACATAAAATTGTACCATCCATAACGACCAAAATTATAATCCTATAATAATCAGCGTTATTTGGGTAGCAAATTCAACTTCGAAAATCAATGTTCTGTTCTGACCCAAAAAACCTGTGAACATTAAAATTAAATAGCAAATACAACTAGTCTTTCAACTCTGGGGCCAGTCCATGCAACCTATATGACAACTATGCACAGGGAGATGACACTCATGCCTGCATTTTGTCACCTGAAAAAAAAAATTCAAAACATTAAGCCCAATTAAGTATAAAATACATTCGTCATCTTGAGTCATACAAACTGTATGAGAAAATAATGCCAATGTAGAAGACACATGAAAGACGGGACTATATGCTATTAAATACAAGAGATTCGAAGAATCATAGAATATTGTGGAGAATACAAATATTAGATATTTAAAGACATATGAACAATTAAAGAAGTACACAACTACTAATTAATTAAATATTTTACTTCTTGACAAACTTGTATATTTAAAGAGGCATAAATGAAAAATAAGAGATCATAGGATTTCTTGACATAATTATTTGTTTCTTTATTTTTAAAGAGGGGGCAGTCAAGACGGAACTCCTAAAATATATCATACACAAAAGGTAAAGAAACAGTGTCTCCATGGACGCGCATATAAAATGATGACGGTGAACTTGCAAAACCCCCCAAAATGAAACGACTCCAAAACAATGAGTGAAAGGATTCAGTACAAAAACCCAGAAGTTAACCATACCGAATCAAAAGGAAAACTAAGTGACCATAAAATGAGGCATCATAGATATATAAGACCCAAACGACAAACCGTAGAATAATACTATACAACATGTGTGCGAACTCTCAACAGCAAACCGTGACAGCCGAATGGAATGCTCCAGTTAAACAACACCAGAACTTAGCGAAATTGCATCTGACAAAACCTGAAGTTGCAACCACCACCGTCAACCAGTAAAAAATGACAAAACTAGCCAGATAAGGCTATGTACATGTGATACCAAATTCATCTCTAATATCTGAATTATCTCTCGATTTACATATATACAGCTGGCTCTCGATTTACATTTATACGGGCGGGCCAAGAACGCTTCCTCTATATCTGAACGAATTTGCCAATGACATAATCCAAATGATATGAAACACATGTTTATTATGACCACACCAAATTCACGCAAAGGAACATCTTGCACAACACAACCCTCAAACCTTTCCCCTCGATATAATCCACCAAAGCATCAAAACGGAATGCGAATGAGGAGCAAAGTACCTTGAATATAATGACAAATTTTAGACACAACCTCCCCAAAACAGAGAATATGCACAAAAGTTTCCTCATTTCTCGGCACACAACACCTATACCCCGACAACATAGGATTTTTATTTCTAGATGGTGTCGTCAACGGGAATGTGCCTAAGAAAAAGTTTTTACAAGAAAATAGAAAAAAAAATTGAATTCTAGCATCCCACACGGACTTGAAAGAAAATAGCTCCACATCACTACTTTTAACTAAATCCCAAGTTGGCGCAAGGGAGAAAGCACTAGTCAAGCTAGAGTTCCAATAACATTGATTATAATCTTTATGTTATCTTGAACCATGACAATCACTGTGTGAAGACGCTTCCAGACCTTAGAGGCAGATATACGGCAGAGAAAATCAAGGGGACCACACCCAGATTAGATATCATAAGTATTTCGATATGAAAAAAAATGAAAAATTAGAGATTTAAGTCTCAGAAAGTTCATGCAGTTAGTCATTGGATATTAATCTAATAACTATTTAGGGGACTTCATTTTCTCTTGATTATCATGTTATTTTTTACGTGCAAGTGCATCTTCAAAATGTATAGTTTCATGAATAGAGAAGCTCCACTTCAACATAGCCGATTTAGTTTTTTTTAACGTACTTTATTTTTATAATTATTAGTACATTTTATTTTCAAATAAGTCCATCTCTCTATTAATATACATATATTCTGTTATCAACCTGCTAATCTATCATATACATATTCAACCATTTTTTTTGCCCAATGAAACTCATTGAATTCGAAAACTAACATTCAAACCCAATAAAAAACACACCATGCAAGTGGGAATAGGAAACAAAAACGATTTTACCTCAACGGACGTCTGTACTCTGGGAATTGCTTGGAGCTTCAATTTGTTTTGGTCTGTCTGCAGACATGGAGAAAGTGCCAGAATTCCAGGAAGATCCATCAGTTTGATGAATATGGATGAATAAACTCGCAAGTTTTAAATTAAAGAAAGCTAAAGATGGATAATAATTACCACTACATGCCTAGACAAATAATTTATGGAAGATCACTACATTTAATCTTGAAGTACACATGATTGATGGATAATTTCTATAAGTTATTCATATTTTGTAATTCACTAATTGATACCCTGTTAAAGAAAAATGCAAAGAACCACTGCACTAAGAGTTACCAAATTGCTAAATATAAACAGTTCAATAGAGCAATGACCATTATTTTAAGATGTTGTTTTGATAAGAAGGAACTTATAGAGGATACTAGAAAAAACAAGCTTATTTTATAGCAAAAAAAAAATAACAAGTTTTTTTTGTAAAGAGATAACAAGCATAAGTGGTTCATGCAACAATAATTTTGATCTTCTCTAGCAATGGTTTCAGGGAATTCATTTAAACCAAATTGATGTGGGGAACCCTTAATTCTGATATCCCGTTTATATCGGTAATATTCAAACAAACAGAGTTATAAGATTTAAAAACTAAAAATTGTTTAAAATTTTAAATTATGTAAATTGTTGGCTCTTTATTTGGATGACAAATCAATATGTGGATTTCAACGGTGATGCTTCAGAATGTCCAAAAATTGATAGAAGCGTGCCATGAACTCATATAATTATCAGGGTCTGCATATGGTAATCACAATGGAAACATATGAGCCAAAAATACTTGCATCTCATCACCATCATCATCATCAGAGTTGAAAAAAAATTACGCTACTTACAGGGTAAAACATGAGCAACACTGTAGTGAAAATATAATTATATAAATGCCCAAAGTGATGAGTATATCAAACCATGACTTGCTATGACTTAATGATTGCGAGAGACGTGGAGAATGGAACTGATAACTCCACTTACATGAGAAGTAGATGTAGCAATAGATCATTAATAACCAAAAAGAAAAAGGAAGAAAAAAAATGGCGAGACGAAAATTGTTTTTTTACACTATCACGGCTTATGGGACTTATTTGTTTAAAACCATTCATGGAATGGTAGGCACATTTATACCTCTTTTTTATCACTTCTTTGACCTAACTGTGAATATTAAATTTTAGTCCTAGAAGGCTGAAGAACCATCATTAAAGGTGTACGATCAGTCAACTAAACACTAACCAACTGGTATGTCAAAATCTCCTATCACAGACATCAGCACTATTATTAGAATTCAATGCCCTAGAAAGTACAAATAAACAATGGACAAGATATCCAATGAGGCAGAGAAAAACATATCCGACACTATTAACAGAAAACAAACAACACCTAGTACGAAATAAAAACTAAAGATCAACAGACTCTTAAGAATCAATTACGACCTCCCAGCAATGCAAAATTGTACAAAGAACTTTCAATGCGAACCTGATACATAGATTTGACCAGGTAGATATCTTTTCCCTCTACCGTTTGTCATCCATTTAATACTTAGATGGAAGACTGATTATGTAACTTGTGTTTTATGTATGCAACTATACCACTTAAGCGGAGGGGAGGCTTAAGGCATTCCCTCACAGGCTCTAATTGAAAGAACAATACGCAATAATAGATGCCATTCACTGTTCTGACTTCGTACAATATGGATGAATGTTAGGGGAATTAATCAATGGGGCGAAAATATTAACAGAAAGAAACCTAAAGGTGATTACATTGTCATATTTTAACTATATCTGGTCTGCGATTTCCAGAATCTTCCTTGCTTCGCCACAGTTAGCTGCCGGGATTTGACCAACACAACCCCCAAAATCCACTAATTTATATATCAGCCTTAATTTATTCCTTTCTTAGTCTCTACTCTCTAGCCACTAACTCTTTTGTGAAAGCATTTAGTCTCGCTCTCACAGATGTTCAAACCTCATTGTGTTGATTTGATTAATTTTTGAAGAAAACTTTTTACTCAAGCTATTAACGATATGGGTCCATGTCATATGAATCTCCTCATGCAGACACAATGGTCTTCAGATTCGGGATTTAAATGTTGACCATAGCTTTCTGCTTGTAGCTTTCTTTTGAGAATTTCGGTTTCAAATTTTGAATTTCAAAATGGAATCAAACATAATGGAGGCTCTTAGAGAGCTAAAGAGAATGCTGAGAATCTTTTTGCAGTGAGAGTTTTTGCAACTACAAGTAATAATTCTACAAAGTCCTACAAAATTTTCCCTGAATTATGGCGTATATCTCAAATGGTGTCTACATTTGAAATTCATATATCTTCTCTGATCACAATTTATGGAGAAGTTGATTTCTAATAATTTCTTAGATTGGACCCATCTGTAGACAATGCAAGGTTGAAGTCACAGAAAAAAGAAGTCCGTGACGCTTCACCCCGATAATAACAAGATAGTGGGTGATGATGGGAAATTTAAACTTGTTTCTGAAGCATGATGGAGCAACTTCTCAAAATGGACATGAAGAAATGGCTTCAAAAACTGAACTAGACGAGAAAGTAATTAGCGAAAATGAAAATATCAATCATAACTCTAAGCTCCCTACTCCAAGTGAGACTTCAATCAAACGCTACTCAGCTGCCCTGCGTCTGAAACTAGAAAGTTGTTAATTGACAAAGCAAGGCCAGTAATTCATAAGAAACTGGAAGAAAAAGGGTTGGCTTCCACAGTGGTTAAGAAGAATGAAAAAACACATACCGGAGTTGAAATATTCACCGAGGCTCCTAAAAGAGAAGGCTTGACTGGTCCTGAGGGCCAACTAGAGCTGAAAAAAACGTGTCAATATCAATGGCACTGCACGATACCAAAGCAAATATGGGTCTACACTATGAAGATGGAATGTCTCACCTGTACTGTTTGATCTGTGAGTTCATATCAGTAAAATTGTTTAGACTTGTCTCAATAAAACAATTTAGGACAGAATGTGGGTCAGTGCATTGGGTGGATTATGGGCTTATGAAGTCTTACAGAAATTTCAGGGCATTAACCTTGTGATGTTGTTGAAGAAGTAAATGTGTACATCATCATCTGATTCTAAAAGAAAAGACGTATGAGTATTTCTTGGAATTGGTCAACCGTTTGGAATAGGACAATCCCGAACAAAGTGAGGCACCATTATGAGATGGTTAAAATTCTTAAATGATTACTCCAAATATATTGGTACCGTTCGGTTTGTTCTGGGGAGATAGATGGTTTGGTTTTCCTAACAGGTGATATCTTGTATAATTAAAGGAGAAGCCATAAACTTGTATACTCCAGACAAGTTTCTTCAGGCTGTTAGAGAAGCACAGGCTGAAGAGAAGTTTAAGACAGTTATTGTCCTGACAGTCAGTAGAGTCAAAATATATAGATTAAAACTGACATTGAAGGGAAAGTTATAAAGAAATTAGGTATTTAGGATCACTATGTGATCCGCAAGATCAATCCCAAGATTGTGTTAGAGGTATTAAATTTAATTGAAAAGCTTTGTCCCTGGAATTCATTGAAATTCAGAACTATTGGCTGCTTGTACCAGAATGCATCTCAACTGTGGTCCTAGCGTGTAGGCGTGTAGCCAGAACCATTGTTGTTACTATAGTATGATATGCAGTCTGCATCATATAACGTGTTGTGAAACATATCAACCTAAGTTTATTAAAAAAAAAATAGCAACCTTTAAAATATATTAGTTTCTTAATATATATTCAGTTTAGTTAAAGATAACATATTAATCTAAGTTGAAAACCCAAAAACAGAAGACTTTTAAAAAAAAGTCATATTGAAGTTAATTTAGTACATTTATTTCAAACAAAATCAAATGAACAAAAAGTTTCATTAACATATTGTTTTTTTTTTTTAATAATTTCTCTCAAGTTACAATAGTAAATAGTATAAGTTAAGTCCAGTTTTGAAACAAAAAAAAAAGAATAAGAGTTTTTTTTTCAGCGCCTCAGCAAAAAGGCGTGAGACGCACCGAGGCGTAAGCCTCAAATTCAACCCTGAAGCTTAAGCCTCAAGGCATTTTTTGCCGGCCTCGCCTCGAGGCGTAAGCCTCAAACGCCTTTTTAAACATTTGTATCAGTGATATAGCGGTATAATCAGCCCATATCGACGATATTGCAGTAGAATCAGCCCATATCGGCGATGAAATCGGCCCATATCGACAATATCGCGATGGAATCGGCCCATATCGGTGATATATCGGTCGAGATGGTATAAGTTACTAGGAATCTCTCTCTCTCCTCTCTCTCTCTCTCTCTCTCTCCAATGTTGTGTTGGTAAGCGTGGTTTTTTTTTTTGGGGGGGGGGGTTATGAAATGCTAATTGTTTTTTTAATTTAGTGTGTTGTGTGTGTGGGTTATTTGGTCATCCAATGGGTTTAATTTAGTGCATTGTATATGTGCCAGTTTTTTTTTTAAAGAATGTAAATGATCCAAATGTTATTTGTTATTATTTTTTATAATAATGTTCCCAGTGTTATATTTTAATATGTTATTATTTATTAACAAAATGTAAATGTTATTTTTTTACAAACAAATATACAACTGTAATTATTGTAAAAATAATATTTGTATCCTCTAAATATTTGTAAAATTAATATTTGCATCCTTTATGTAAAAATAACATTTGCAACAGTAAAAAAAAATATTTGCATCCTCTTTGTAAAAAAATAACATTTCCATCAATTTAAAAAAAACATTTGCAACCCAACAAAAAAAAAATAACATTTATATTCCTTTTATTAAAAAATAACATTTGCATCATTTTTTGTAAGAAAATAACATTTGCATCCTTTTCATGAAAAACGATTGTAAAAAAAATGTAGTGTTTTGTCAAAATCACTATTTGTATCATCTTTGTAAAAAAATAACAATACTAAAAAAAAACATTTCCATCCTTTTTAGAAAAATATAACATACTTAAAAAACACATTTGTATCCTCTTACTAAAAATAATACTAAGAATATAATAGTCGTATCCTCTTTGTAAAAAAAAAATTATCCTCTTACTTAAAAAGTAACATTTGTTTTTCTTTTGTAAAAACATAATATTTGTATCCTCCGTAAAAAATAACATTGATTTACTATGGAACATTTAATCGGGCAAGTTCGTAACACGTCAATATAATCAATTGTACAATGTTATGCATATTAAAGGATTGTTTTAAACTTATCTGATTGGTCCACATTGTTAATCATATATTTTTAGAATTTTCTAGATTTTTTCGGAATTTTTTGCGCTCTCTAAATAGTGTATCTTTGCGTATCGTACGATACCGTGACCGAGTTGAAAATCGAGTGGCCGATACCGAGACTTTGAACCATGTATGGAAGTGTTAGTGCAAAAACTAGGAAATCATTGTATGAGGCATGTTGCGGTTGATATGGGATCCAATAGGTACAACGAACACTTGGTCTGACTAGTCGCGAGTCTACCCGAGAAGGGGGGGGGGGGGGGGGTTGATACGGGCGCAACTTCTCAAAATGGACACGAAGAAATGGATTTCAAAACTTAACCAAACAAGAAAGTAATTAGCGAAAATGGAAATATCAAAGCAAAGCTGAAGAACAATAATTTGTAAGAAACTGGAAGAAGTAAGGTTGGCTTCGGCTGTGGCTAACCAAAACTAAAAAACACATACTGAAGTTGGGAATCCACTGAAGCTCCTAGAAAAGAAGGTTTGAATGGTCCTGAGGGTCAACCAAAGCTGAAGAAAACTATATCAATACCAATGATAGTCTCCGACTAGACTTCCATGATTTCGACGACGACAGATCAGAGGAGTGCTTCAAGCCAAAGAAAATATGGGCTCTACACAATGAAGATGTAATGCCTCGCCTGTAATGCCTGATCCGTGAGTTCATCTCAGTAAAATAGTTTGGACTCATCTCAGTAAAATCATTTAGAATCATCTTAGTAAAACATCTTAGGACAGTGAATTTGGGGGGCAAGTTAATTGGGCGGATTCTAGGTTTACCAATTCCTACAAAAATTTCAGGGCATTTACCCTCTAATGTTGTTGAAGAATTAAATGTGTTCTCTCATCTTCTGATCACAAAGCAGAGAAATGTCGGCAATTTATCGAAACTGGTCACCAGACTAGAACGTGCAAATCCCGGACAAAGTGAGGCACCAGTAATTACTTTGAAGAGATTGGTGTTTGTGTAGCCACTCTAATTAAATTAGATGGATTTAAGACAGTTTGTTTGAGGAACCACAAGCGTGACATTCGGTGGTTTCTGAGGAGAGAGATGATTTGGTTTTAATACCAGGTGCCATCTTGTCTGCTTAAAGGAGAAGCCATAAACTTGCCAGATGGTTGCTGGGGTCTAGATCCCGCTGTAACTTTGGACGAGCTTTTGAGGCTATTACTAAAACACAGGCCAAACGGAGTCCTAATCCCTCTGTAACTTTTGGTGATCTTCTTTACTCTTTAACACGGACAACTGAAGAACAAGTCAATTTCAGAATTAATTTTATTATTATTGTTCCGATAGTCAGTAGATTCAAACTGTACAGATCAAAACTCACATTGAAGGGAAAGTTCTAAAGAATTTAGGTATTTGGAATGATCACCAAGTGATCCATGGGTTGAATCCATATATTGTGCTAGAGGTCGTAATATTTTTATTGAAAAACTTTATAAGTTGAATTTAGAACTATTAACTCCTTTTACCAGGACGCATTTCAACTATGGGCCTGGGGTGTAGGCGTGTAACCATAACCGTAGTTGTTACTATAGTATGATATGCAATATGCATCATATCAACATGTTGTGACAAACAAACAAAATAATATGTATCTCAAAGGACACAAATAGCATTGTATAAAAAAAAACTTAGGGTTATTAAACTAGTAATTTAAAATAAGACATAACGTGTATATATATATATATATATATATATATACTGAATCAGGGAAAACAAACATTGTAATTATCCCCAACGCATGAAAAATTAAATGTAGGAGGAAGAGGTAAGCATATCAAGAAGTAGTCTATTTCAAAAGAACTAATCACCAAAACGTATATAAGAGGAAATTTACAATCTGATGCATATATATTGACATAATCACGACATACTAACGTTTAACCTCCTAAACATGGGTGTTCAGTAAAGGATTCCTCCTGCTCAGATATTCATATTGAACTCCACAAATTTTCAATGTGGACCAATCATTTGGATTGTATAATTTTTAAGAATGAAAGGGCGTAAATCAGAAGGTGAATTATCTACTGTGGAAAAATATACTGGCCGAGGCAAATTGACCTATGCAATTAAAGTAGTATTGACTAAAATAACTGTTTAACTCCTAAAAAGGGCTTCCTGTATGATCAAGGATCAGCCATAAACTCATTTGTAATTTATAACATAGCCAAAATAACTAATATTATAGTACTATGCAGTTTGATAGCGCCATCAACACATAATTGATCATAATAAACAAACACACTATCAATAAAACTAGAATTACTTTACAGGTAACTTATAATTAATTTCAACATGCAATAATTCGATTTCATTATAATTCATGAAACCCCTAATCTTTTATTTTCGAAACCCTACTTCTAGCACAAAAACTTGTAACATTTTTGTGACCAAATTAAGAGTATAAGAATATCTACCTGAATTGCAAGTGAGATGGTTCTCTTTTAAGACAAAAGGTGACAGTTTCACACTGAGAGTCTCCATGGTGGTGTGAAATTGAGAGAGTCGGCTAAAGCTACAGGGAGTGAATACTCATCTGTTTTGCAGTCGATCGAGCCATGCAGATGAGTGAGGGATCGAGGAAGGGTGGATGTGCATTGTTAAGGCGTGAACAATAAAGCACAAGGCAAAGCAATATAAGGAACATCAAGCATAACTATGTCAATATGAAGCCATCATGCACCCATGAGAGACTTGCACCATTACACAACCCAAATAAACAAATGAATTTTGCAAAGCAGTAGACCAAGGTGATTAGGAATTGGTGTTGGTGGAGAGATAGATTGTATTCTAGCCAATTGCAAAGTGGGAGGACTGATATTTTGCACAATGGGTGAAAAAAATGGTTGAGAGAATTTAGCAAAAGCCTTTGAGGTAGTGGTTGTGTTTGTTCGAGGGAATCCCAATTTTTGAGAAAAAGCAACAATTAATGACATAAACAACTACAATTTTCCACAGCCAATGTTCAACAACAATAATAAGTGTAATGCGCTAATCTTTGATGTTGGTAAAATGTGGCTCTCCGTATTTCATGTGAAACGGGTGGATTGGTCGATGGATATGTTGGAATTATGTCATTTTATTAATGACAATCAATTGCCCAACACATAACTTTTATACCAACAAAGAATTATAGTCGTGATTTTCCCACTCCATTTCATAGAAATTAGAATAAAACCAACAATTAAATTCATCCACAACAAATTCACAAGCATTAGTGCGTGTATTGTGAAAATAGGGGCAGACAGTTACTTAGTGAGGGTGAGGCAAGATGAAAAGTGCCGATAAATGTGAGTGTTATGACGTGATTTGGTGACTGCTATATTATTTGATGAGGACTGAAATATTTGGTGAGTGTGTTAAGGAGATATGTGTTTGTGTGATGAACCGCGATGTGAATTTGTGTGTGTGATTATTGAGGTGCATTATTCACAAGGTGATTAAAAAAGCCCCCGACTCCCTTATAAACACCACAATGCGTGAAAATTTACCGAATTGACCCTCATATGCTACATAAAAAACACAATGACTATTTTGAAAAACAACGCTCCTGGGACATTAAAAAGGATGAAATGCCTAAACTCACCAATTCACATACCATCATGGCCTCAATGAATATAAAATTACTAAATGGACCTATCACGAATTTAAATCATCCAAACGCCTGTAACATGCAAAAATGACCTTAATGCTACCAGATTGTTCTTTTGACTAATCCAAACCCCCTCGATAACCATATTTCCCCCAATTCACCCATGTAAAACCTCAATGACCCAAATGAACCATAATTCAGACAAAAAAAATGCCCCTAACACTAAATGTTATGAATTTACCAAAAAATTCCCTACACTCATGGACCAATCACGGATGCATCTCATGATGAAGAATGTGCTCAATAAATTTTTGAAAAATTTATACAAATATACATAAAAAAAGAAAATGGACTCACTCACTCCTCCGGGTGGAGAAAAAGGTCCACCACCAACACAAGACAAACACGAGGTCATAGACCAAAAGAAAGAATATTTTGCATTAAAATTAGTTCAAAGGGTCTCTTGCAAAAACTACACAGTATGCAAGCACGTGCGATGGGTGGGAGGATGAGGTGACATTAAAAATCAATAGAATATCCAGACCCTAAGACCCTATAATCCAACTGGAGAACACCTCAAATTTATCAACATGAAGATATATGAAGGAATATACAATACTTACGAGAGAAATGTAATGCGGTCCTATAATTTCAAAGGCTAAGTAAATTAAGTTGTGATCTTGCTAGAATTTTTAGACTACAAGTTGCTACAACCACCTTCGAATCAACATTGTCTTGTGGCCATGTAAAAAAGAATAGAAAATATAAAAGTTCATGCAAAATAAGAATATACACTCTAAAGGCTCTAAAAATAATATGTTCCAACAAACATAAGCATGAATGCTGAACCAGAAAGCAAGGGTTCCATATTAAATTAGTCAGCTTATCTTAAAACGCATTATATATGTATATGGTGTGCACGGGATTTCAGTCAGCAAGGGGGTTGGTTTCCTACTACAAATGCTGGGGGTTTGGGGATGGGAGCCCGTGGGTTGAATTTTTTATGTTTATTTATAATTGTCCTTGAATTTGTATTTTACACAATTTTATGAATTTGTTATGACTTAATTGTGGATCATATTTTTGTCTATGAATATAATTGTGATTTATGATTTTTTTTTTTTTGGGGGTGGGGGGGGGGGGGGTGGGGGGGTGGGAGGGGGGGTGGGGGAGGAGGAAGGAAGGAGTGATATGTGAGGTTGTATTCTTTGAGTTATTATTGTTTAAGTTTTCCTAAATTTTTCTGAAAGTACAATTACCTAAAACTGGAAATCCTCAATTGAATATAATTATAAATATCCGTAAAACGATAAAAAAATCAACTAAATGGCTCCCGGCAGCCCTCGAACACTCGTCGTTGGTCTATGCTTTGCACACATAGGTGCCCCACCTTGTATTCTCTCTCCGGCACTGATTAGGAAGCAAATAATCTCAGTGTCTCAATCAATTATACATGTTCAACATATTCAGGACCAAACCAATTTCAATGGATACTCAATTACGGTTGCAATACTATATTTCAATTTCAATTTAAATACTCATTAGATCCATTAAATTCTCAATTTCAACACATATATATCGAAATATATATATCTCAGCGTATAAATTTCAGTCCCATTTCACCATATAAATTTGTGTCTGATTTTTCAGCTTATAATTTAGTTCTAAACTTCAGAATATAAATCTTAATTTCAAATTAAAATTTAGAAATAATGAAAATAAAGAAATTTTCATTTCAGCATATGTCTGTTATGGAGTTGTTTGATTTCCATGGCGCTGCAGCAGGTCAGATTATCAATAAGAGTAATCCATAGTCTATATAAGCATGACATTATAAATCAGTTGGGCATTCATGAAGGTTATTCCCCTATTACCTACTTAGGTATCCCTATTTCAGAGGAGAACCTGGAAGACTCCACCTTCAGGCCATTGCTGACAAGGATAGAGCTAAAATATAGGGTTGTCATGGGAAACTTATTTCCATTACTAGTAGAGTTAAATTGGTGAAATCTGTGATGTGAACCTCAGTTTTACAAATGCATATATTTTCTTTTCCGCCCAACTTCAACCACTAACATGGTGTAAATTACCCAGGTACTCCTACAGCCACCAAGGATTCCGATTGTGGTTTGGAAAGTCATGACAGAGATGCTTACCTTTGATCCCTTGACATGGAATCTTACCCTTGATCACTTTCAAAACCATGTATAACATTGTTAGGGATAGCAACTTGTGTTTTGCGTTCTAGTTATATATATACATACATATATCCATGTAACACAGGGTAACATTGTTATTTCATTTTTATCACTTATAATTTCACGCACACACTCTTTACTTCACAAGCAAACACACATACACTGTAGTACAATAAAAGACACTGTATTTACACTCGGGAAAACAACCAAACATGCAGACAATACTGTAAAAGGCACACACTATTTTTGAACCCACACTGTTTGTTGCAGAACATGCACACACTTTGACACACTATGTTTTCTAACAAAAACACATCTACACTACTATGGTACATATTAATTCAAGTCTATTATTAAAGGATTTTATATATCTATAATGAATAGGAAATGCAAAGAGAATAATCCATTTAATATTTATTTTTGCAACACACTCGCAACACTCACAAAAAAAGACGAAGAAGAAGATTTAGCTTCATCTGATTTAGCAAAAGAAAATCGGTTTAAGAGTTCAGATAGGAGAGTAGAACATGGATGATAGTACAATTTGATAAATAAGTTTAGAATCATCGGATTTTAAATCGAGTCAGGTACACTTTTGAAGCTGTCTAGGTGAATAAAAGATAACACAATCCATAATAAATTAGTTCCTCACATAAGCAACATACGGGGCATCCCTCTCAGGATGTGTACCAGAGTAGAATTTCTTAATCAATGTAGAATGACACTTTCTAGATCCCTTTTTTGGATCACCAACAAGTTGAAAAAAATTATGCTACTCTCTTCAAACAATGTTCGCATGAACATGGCCCGTGAAGCTGGTAATGTCCAACGCACGCTCGATAAGAATAAACATGTATTATCCTAATGTGAACCGAAGCCATTAATCGATTTCTTCGGGTGAAGACGACCCAACGACATTTCAGGCTTACGGGCTTTTTTCCGGATTTTCTTCAATGAGCTAGAGGCAATGGAGGCCATGTGATAGGATTTATGCGGGCAAAACAACTTTTGTGCGCTAAACGGGCTTGAATTGAATGGAACAAGTGAAGTCCCGAGTGTGTGAATGGGCCAAAGGGACTTAAATTTAAGTGTTGACCATGAGTAAGGAGTGCACGAGGTTTGTGTAATACCCCGTATTTTTATGCTATATTAATTTAGGGATTTATTAAAGTTAATGTGAATGAATTATTTAATAAAAATCCGGAGATTAATTATGTTATAATTATTAACGTGATGAGAGTTAGTAATTATGGGAAATTTGTTGAATATTACTAATGAGCAAAGTAATATATTATATTGGTTATATTGAATGTCATGAGTGAGTTAAATGACAATTTTAGAAATTTAAGTCAGAACGTGCTCATGTCGCGTCGGGACTAAATTTTGATAAATAAAAAGAGAATATTTTATAAGTTGCTCGTATGGTCATTTTGAGTGCGCCAACGTGTCCGGAAGGGTTGAGATAGTCAGAAAAGTGTACCCGGGGGTGTAGTTTGGGTCTCGGAGCGTTTTTAGGCCTAATTAGTACCCCAGGAGGGCGTTTTGGACATTTCACCTTTTTGGGTAATTAAACCCACGAAAATCAGAAACATATATCAGCCATTTAGGTTAGTTAGCTAGGGTTAGAACACTCAAACACAAGTGACGGCCATAGGAGAGGGAAGAAGAAATCTCCAAGGCAATCCAAGGCCCCAAAAGTCATCCGTTTGCACCACAACCACCACCAACGCGTAGATCGCGCAACGGGCTACGCAACCACACCAAAAACATCTGCAAATCAGAACGTCGAAAATCCCAGGCAAGTGTTTATCTTACTATTTTCGTTGGTGCAATTTCCATATTAGTTTAGGAATGATTAGGGATGAAATATGTGGAAGAAAACCCAATTTGTGATAGGAAAATCCATGTAGTATTGGTTGATATGATGATTCTGGAAACACTTTCCATGTAGAGGAAATTAACCACGAAATTTTGATGATTATAAGAAAGAAATTATGGAGAAAAATTTGTTAGAAATCTGTTTAAGAAAATTCTAGGGTTCTTGATAATTAGATATAATTTTGGGTTGAAAATCCATGTTTAAATGATGAATATGTACATGCCTTACGTTAGAAACATCTGGTATATTGTTATAATGTTAGTAGTAGAAATTTTGGGACGTTTGGGTTTGGAAAATATGGATTTGGATGATGAAAAGTGGTAGAACCCGTAACTGCAATTCTGCAGAAATCAAAATACCTGCTTGATCGATCGATCGAGCATAGAGCTTCGATCGATCGAAGGTTCGATCGATCGAGTCCCAGACCTCGATCGATCGACCCCTCCTGGCAGACTCCTATTTCCCTTGTTTAATTAGTTAAACTAAATTTATCGTGAAATAATTCTTGGGTATTCTTAATAAAATGTTTTGGGAGATAGGGAAGACCAGTAGGACATATGAATAAGGGTTGGGAACTTTATTATAAGACGAGAAGTTTACTTTTGGGATAATTATGTAATGAACGATGAAACTACGTATTTCAAGTGAGAGATTACGGCGAATAGCTACGATAGTGAATAGAGGTATACCTACTGAATTTTCTACTTGGAAGGATAGAGTCCACGAGTGTCACGTAATAAGTGAGAAAACTCTTCGAGTTAAGGTTAGAGATGAAACCTTATATGTAATACTAATAATGTGAAATTAAGGATAAATGTTGTAATTATGGGTGACGAGAGGAACCTATAAAAATATGATAAAAGTGGTATATTTATATGATTGTGTGTACATATATTATATACATGTGAAAAACATACCGCACTACTTGCTATCCTTGAGGTTACCGTGCTGGGACAGTCTTATCTCGATGGGACCTTTATGGGGGATATTTACTTGTACCCTAGAAGATAGATATCCTTGGTACAGGCTATCGAATTGATAGTTCAGACGGTCCTAAGAGACGCGAGTATGTGCCATCCTCTTAGAGACTTGGAATCTATGCTTCGCCTCGATATTGTTTGTGTATGTGTTAATACAGTTCGAGAGTGATTCCGAATTTGTATTCCCCTTGATATGAGTGGTATGGGGTTTGGATAGTAGAAGTATGCACGCACCATAGTTTTATTTGGGGTGCTGTTATTGATATATATTATCCGAGTAGTTAATATATATATGAGATTAGGAAATTTGAAACCGCCTACTGTGATTTAATAAGTAGGATATGGTTGATGACTCGAATGGTAAATACTTGTTTTGAGAAATTATAATATGACATTGGGAAACTTTATAAATTAATAAAGCTAAAACGAGAGTTGTGCTGCTAATCGGAAGTATCCTTTTTAAACAATGATATTGTTCTGTTTTGAAATCTTATGAGTAAGTTAAGATAAGCTAAATTATTGGGGAGGTTAGTATGATAAAATGATAAGACAAACCGTGGGGAGGGTTAGTGCGATAGGTGTGCACATTAGAAGAGAGGTGAGAATTTCTCAAGAGAGTGTCGCACTAATATGTTGTTGCATTGGCCTGTATCAGTTTAAATACTTGCTAAACGTATTTTAAATCAAACACACTTTCGGGCTCTGACCCGTTTCTCTCTCTCTCTCTCTCTCTCTCTCTTATATATATATGTATGTATTTCAGGTGCCCAGCCACAAGGGCGTCTTGCTTAGGATCCCTTGAAAGGAGCGTGCTGCAGCTTAGGTGGGAGTTGCAGGTCACTTGCGTAGACGACTTCCTTTATTGACTCCACTTCTAGCATTCTAATTTATTGGGCATGTGTCGCCCTTTCCATTATTTCATTGTTATTAGGACATTTGTATTTCTGTTATTTCTAGTATTTGTCACTATGGGATTTATTCAGTTTGAATTGTGTTACTTTATATTTCGCATGTTGACATTCGATTGAAAAATGCTTTAAATTAATGGGATTGTGTTCCAGGTTTATTGTGGTGTGATTCTTAATTGTTGAAATGTTGTTAATAAATAAATAAATCATTTTCTTTAAATAAAAATTTGGAAAGTAATGTTTAAATATGGTTTTGACACTTAGCTTATTTATTTAGGGTGTTAAATTGGAAAGTTTATTTTTACGACAGTGATGCTAAGAATGAACCAAATTGTTCACCTTGATTTAATTTAATAAAGGAGTGATCGCCCGGTATTTAATTAGGCGGGGTGTCACAGGTGGTTTCAGAGCATCAAGTTCTAGTGTCCTTTAGGATCTGTGCGGCTTATTATGCTTTCAGCGTTGCTTTCCTTGATATAGAGCCCTAATACTAGGAATGTTGTGTTTATCTCTATACATTGGAAATTCGTACTTCTGCGATTTGTTTATTTGAATGATGAACTCATCCAAATTTACTTAAATTTTCAGATGGATCGTCAAGAAGAACTAACTAAGACGGTTTAGGGAGTCAACGAGCAAGATCGACTCACACCTCAGGTATCCCCAGGGAGAATATCAACCGCCGAGTTAGCAGGTATCGTGGCACAAGCAGTTACCACTACAGTTCTATAATACCAAGAACGCAGCCTACCACTTAAAGGAGGAAAAAGACCTAGAGAGGTTAACCAAATGCATGTGACTAACGTTGAGAACTTTGTGAAGGCACCGAATCTACGACAACAAAACAATCAAGATCGAGTCAGTTCCATAAGTAACGAGATTTATGTACAGGGACAAAAGTGTCAGGGCCAACGAAGTCAGGTTCAGAATGAAATCACCAAGACGTGTTTCGGTTGTGGAATGGATGATCACAAACGTAAATCTTATCCGAATCAGACTGGGGATAAACTACAATCTGACCAGCAAAGAATTTCGAAACTCTGCTATAAATGTGTACAACCGGGTCACAAGTGGATGGATTGTCCTCGCCCTGACATAGTTTTTCTGTAGATATCCCCTCAAGGCCAGCAAGACCACGGAAAAAGCGAGACTAGTCAATACCGTAAGGAAGGGAAGCAGTTTAGAGGGAGGTGCTTCCAATGTGGCAGGAATGGCCATAGGCGTCAGAATTGTCCAGAGAAGAATAAGACTCCACGACAGGAATGTGCTAACAATAAACCCTAGAAGCCAGCTCCACCACCCTTTACAACAGCCTCAGTTCAGCAGAGAAAGATACAGGGCGGACGTGTCTATAACTTCCCACAGGCAGAAGCTCCGCAGGCACCACCCGCGATTAAGGGTATGTTTTTCTATCCATGTTACTATGAGTCGAGTTTTGTTTGATACTGGGGCAACGCACTATTTGATAGCTACCTATTTTGTGAAAGCCTTAGGGTTATTAGCCACAGCAGAGAGCACTGTGACATGTATAGACTCACCACTGGGGAGTGGGTTGCTTATTTTCTTTATATGCCGGGGAGTGGGGGTAGAGATGGGTAGCTTGGTATTAACTGCAGACATGTTAGTCTTAGATATTTTCAGTATGGATTGGCTCGCCGCTTATAGAGCCATGATTGTTTGCTTCGGTGGGAGCATTGTTTTTGCCATTCCGGGGCAAGAGATGTTTGTAGTGGTGATGCCTCGCCCAGAGGGAGCTTCGACCGCTCATTTGTATTACATAGAGGAGGATACCTCTAAGGAGGTTGTGATTCCCTTAGATTCGATCCCAATTGTTAGGGAGTATTCCGATGTGTTCCAGGAGATACCAGGCCTACCCCCCAGTCGAGAGATAGACTTTGTCATAGATTTATTGCCAGATACGAGACCTATAGCACGCGCACCGTACCGTATGGCTCCGACAGAGATGCGAGAGCTACGAGATCAAATAGAATAGCTGTTAGGTCAGGGCTTCATTCGCAGGAGTACCTCACCTTGTGGCGCTCCCGTTTTGTTTGTGAAGAAAAGAGATGGTTCACTGAGGTTATGTGTGGACTACCGGGAGCTGAACAAGGTCACGATACAGAATAAGTATCCGTTGCCTCGAATCGATGACCTGTTCGACCAGTTGAGGGGAGCAACTTTCTTTTCGAAGATAGATATGAGGTCGGGGTACCATCATCTACGTATTAGGGAGAAGGATGTTTCGAAGACTGCTTTCTTGATGAGATATGGGTCTTATGAGTTCCGGGTGATGCCGTTCGGACTCACAAATGCTCCAGCCATTTTCATGGACTTGATGAACCGAGTATTCAGAGAGTTCTTGGATAAGTTTGTCATAGTTTTCATAGATGACATTTTGATATATTCACACTCCGATGAGGAGCATGCCGAGCACTTGAGGCAGGTTCTTCAGACTCCACGAGAGCATCAGTTGTATGCTAAGTACGAGAAGTGCGGATTCTGGTTGCGAGAGGTACAGTTCTTGGGGCATGTTGTTTCTGAGCAGGGGATAGCAGTTGACCCGAGTAAAGTATCAGCGGTGAGGGAGTGGGGACAGCCCACGACACCGACGGAAGTGCGTAGTTTCTTGGGGTTAGCTGGTTACTACAGGAGATTCATTCGGGGATTCTCCAAAATAGCGGGTCCATTGACGAATCTGACTCGCAAGGGAGTACCATATGTTTGGGATGACGCTTGTCAGTTGGCTTTCGACGAGCTGAAAGACAAGCTTACTTCAGCGCCAGTCCTTGCGTTACCGAAGCCGGGTATGGAGTACCTGGTTTACACCGATGCGTCCTTACGGGGACTTGGGGGAGTACTTCAGCAAGAAGAGAAGGCTATAGATTTTGCCTCCCGCAAGCTTAAGCCGAATGAGAAAAATTACCCCACCCACGACCTGGAGTTAGCAGCGGTCGTCTTTGCATTGAGGATATGGAGGCACTATTTGTTGGGAGAGAAATTCCGTTTGTTCACAGACCACAAGTCGTTGCAGTACCTGTTCACTCAGCGAGAGCTGAATATGCATCAGCGCAGATGGCTAGAGTTTGTGAAGGACTACCAGTTCGACATACAGTATCGTCCGGGAAAGGCCAACGTAGTTGCGGATGCGTTGAGGTGTAGACCGGTAGACGAAGTAGCAGACGTCTGGAAAGAAAAGTAGAAGGAGTTGGGTCACCAGGACGCAGTAGCACGTTCTTTCATATCCGTGATGTCAGTCACACCCGAGATTGTTACGAGGGTGATACAAGCACAGACCACTGACCCGTTTTTCCAGGAGCAGATTGTGCGACTTCTAGCCGAGGGTGCTGAGTCCTATTCTGTTAGTTCTGATGGAGGTTTGCGGTTTAATGGGAGATTGGTAGTTCCAGAAGGAGCAGAATTAGGTCATGCACTGATGACTCATTCTCATGGGTCCCGATTTGCAGTACATCCGGGAGGCGATAAGATGTACCAGGATATGAGGAGGCAATACTGGTGGAGTGGGATGGAGAAGGACATTGCCGAGTTCGTGTCCAAGTGTTCTACCTGCCAGCTGGTGAAGGTGGACCATCAGAAACCGTCAGGATTGCTTTTGCCATTGGAAGTACCCGCGTGGAAGTGGGAAAGTATTTCCATGGATTTTATTACAGGGTTGCCTACATCACAGCGGGGCCACGATTCTATCTGGGTGATTGTAGACCGTTTGACCAAGGTGGCTCATTTTCTGCCGGTGCGGACAGATTACACCACGGGTCAGTATGCTCAGTTGTTCATCGCTGAGATTGTCAGATTACACGGGGTGCCCCTAAATATTGTGTCAGATAGAGACAAGATTTTCGTGGCACATTTTTGCGAAAGCTTTCAGGAGGCTATGGGTACTGAGTTGAGGCTGAGTTCAGCTTATCACCCACAGACAGATGGACAGACAGAGCGTACTAATCAGATGTTAGAGGATATGCTACGCATGTGTGTTCTCAATTTTGGAGGAGGTTGGGAGCCACATCTTCCACTGGTAGAGTTTTCTTATAATAACTCTTATCAGTTCACGATTGGCATGGCTCCATTTGAGGCTTTGTATGGCAGGCCTTGTCATTCCCCCGCTTGTTGGCTCAAAGTGGGGGATAACAAGTTGCTAGGACCAGAGGTGATTCAGGAGACCTCCGCGAGGATTGAGATGATCAGGAGTCGCTTTCGGATAGCCCAGGACAGGCAGAAGAGCTACGCCGATGCGAAACGGTTCTTCCGGGAGTTTAGTGTGGGGGACCAAGTGTTATTGCGTGTATCTCCTATGAAGGGATTGATGAGGTTAGGGAAGAAGGGGAAGTTGGCTCCGAGGTACGTGGGACCATTTCCCATCATCGAGAGGATTGGGCCGGTTACATATAGGTTGGGACTGCCAGAACATTTACATCGCATCCACGATGTATTCCACATCTCGTCGTTGAGACGATATCTTGGGGATGATTTGGCCAATACTCACATTGCAATAGATGAGATCGACTTTAGCTCTTACGAGGAGAGACCGGTGGCTATCCTAGACTATAGTGAGAGGAGATTGAGGTCGAAGATAGTTCCACTTGTGCGGGTCTAGTGGGAGAATCATAATGCGGAGGAATCCACTTGGGAGCGCGAGGCAGATATACGCGAGAGATATCCAGAGTTATTTTTACCAGGTATGCCTTATTTTTTGAATTTTGAGAAGAAATTCCGTTATTAGGGGGGAAGTATGTAATACCCCGTATTTTTATGCTATATTAATTTAGGGATTTATTAAAGTTAATGTGAATGAATTAATTAATAAAAATCCGGAAATTAATTATGTTATAATTATTAACGTGACGAGAGTTAGTAATTATGGGAAATTTATTGAATATTACTAATGAGCAAAGTAATATATTATATTGGTTATATTGAATGTCATGAGTGAGTTAAATGACAATTTCAGAAATTTAAGTCAGAACGTGCTCGTGTCGCGTCGGGACTAAATTTTGATAAATAAAAAGCGAATATTTTATAAGTTGCCCATATGGTCGTTTTGAGTGCGCCAACATGTCCGGAAGGGTCGAGATAGTCAGAAAAGTGTACCCGGGGGTGTAGTTTGGGTCTCGGGGCGTTTTTAGGCCTAATTAGTACCCCGGGAGGGCGTTTTGGACATTTCACCTTTTTGGGTAATTAAACCCACGAAAATCAGAAACATATATCAGCCATTTAGGTTAGTTATCTAGGGTTAGAACACTCAAATACAAGTGACTGCCATAGGAGAGGGAAGAAGAAATCTCCAAGGCAATCCAAGGCCCCAAAAGTCATCCGTTTGCACCACAACCACCACCAACGCGTAGATCGCGCAACGGGCTACGCAACCACACCAAAAACATCTGCAAATCGGAACGTCAAAAATCCCAGGCAAGTGTTTATCTTGCTATTTTCGTTGGTGCAATTTCCATATTAGTTTAGGAATGATTAGGGATGAAATATGTGGAAGAAAACCCAATTTGTGATAGGAAAATCCATGTAGTATTGGTTGATATGATGATTCTGGAAACCTTTGCCATGTAGAGGAAATTAACCACGAAATTTTGATGATTATAAGAAAGAAATTATGGAGAAAAATTTGTTAGAAATCTGTTTAAGAAAATTCTAGGGTTCTTGATAATTAGATATAATTTTGGGTTGAAAATCCATGTTTAAATGATGAATATGTACACGCCTTACGTTAGAAACATCTGGTATATTGTTATAATGTTAGTAGTAGAAATTTTGGGATGTTTGGGTTTGGAAAATATGGATTTGGATGATGAAAAGTGGTAGAACCCGTAACTGCAATTCTGCAGAAATCAAAATACCTGCTTGATCGATCGATCGAGCATAGAGCTTCGATCGATCGAAGGTTCGATCGATCGAGTCCCAGACCTCGATCGATCGACCCCTCCTGGAAGACTCCTATTTCCCTTGTTTAATTAGTTAAACTAAATTTATCATGAAATAATTCTTGGGTATTCTTAATAAAATGTTTTGGGAGATAGGAAAGACCAGTAGGACATATGAATAAGGGTTGGGAACTTTATTATAAGACGAGAAGTTTACTTTTGGGATACTTATGTAATGAACGATGAAACTACGTATTTCAAGTGAGAGATTACGACGAATAGCTACGATAGTGAATAGAGGTATACCTACTGAATTTTCTACTTGGAAGGATAGAGTCCACGAGTGTCACGTAATAAGTGAGAAAACTCTTCGAGTTAAGGTTAGAGATGAAACCTTGTACGTAATACTAATAATGTGAAATTAAGGATAAATGTTGTAATTATGGGTGACGAGAGG
The DNA here is from genome assembly GCA_949130495.1 of Sambucus nigra. NCBI lineage: Eukaryota > Viridiplantae > Streptophyta > Magnoliopsida > Dipsacales > Adoxaceae > Sambucus > Sambucus nigra. The sequence continues at coordinate 576,455,939 of OX422214.1, read as the reverse complement.
AACCTATATTAATATGATAAAAGTGGTATATTTATATGATTGTGTGTACATATATTATATACATGTGAAAACCATACCGCGCTACTTGCTATCCTTGAGGTTACCGCGCTGGTACAGTCTTATCTTGATGGGACCTTTATGGGGGATATTGACTTGTACCCTAGAAGATAGATATCCTTAGTACAGGCTATCGAATTGATAGTTCAGACGGTCCTAAGAGACGCGAGTATGTGCCATCCTCTTAGAGACTTGGAATCTATGCTTCGCCTCGATATTGTTTGTGTATGTGTTAATACAGTTCGAGAGTGATTCCGAATTTGTATTCCCCTTGATATGAGTGGTATGGGGTTTGGATAGTAGAAGTATGCACGCACCATAGTTTTATTTGGGGTGCTGTTATTGATATATATTATCCGAGTAGTTAATATATGTATGAGATTAGGAAATTTGAAACTGCCTACTGTGATTTAATAAGTAGGATATGGTTGATGACTCGAATGGTAAATACTTGTTTTGAGAAATTATAATATGACATTGGGAAACTTTATAAATTAATAAAGCTAAAACGAGAGTTGTGCTGCTAATCGGAAGTATCCTTTTTAAACAATGATATTGTTCGATTTTGAAATCTTATGAGTAAGTTAAGATAAGCTAAATTATTGGGGAGGTTAGTATGATAAAATGATAAGACAAACCGTGGGGAGGGTTAGTGCGATAGGTGTGCACATTAGAAGAGAGGTGAGAATTTCTCAAGAGAGTGTCGCACTAATATGTTGTTTCATTGTCCTCTATCAATTTAAATACTTGCTAAACGTATTTTAAATCAAACACACTTTCGGGCTCTGACCCGTTTCTTTCTCTCTCTCTCTCTCTCTCTCTCTCTCTCTCTCTCTCTCTCTCTCTCTCTTGTATATATATGTATATATTTCAGGTGCCCAGCCACAGGGGCGTCTTGCTTAGGATCCCTTGAAAGGAACGTGCTGCAGCTTAGGTGGGAGTTGCAGGTCACTTGCGTAGACGACTTCCTTTATTGACTCCACTTCTAGTATTCTCATTTATTGGGCATGTGTCGCCCTTTCCATTATTTCATTGTTATTAGGACATTTGTATTTCTGTTATTTCTAGTATTTGTCACTATGGGATTTATTCAGTTTGAATTGTGTTACTTTATATTTCGCATGTTGACATTCGATTGACGAATGTTTTAAATTAATGGGATTGTGTTCCAGGTTTATTGTGGTGTGATTCTTAATTGTTGAAATGTTGTTAATAAATCAATAAATCATTTTCTTTAAATAAAAATTTGGAAAGTATTGTTTAAATATGGTTTTGACACTTAGCTTATTTATTTAGGGTGTTAAGTTGGAAAGTTTATTTTTACGACAGTGATGCTAAGAATGAACCAAACTGTTCACCTTGATTTAATTTAATAAAGGAGTGATCGCCCGGTATTTAATTAGGCTGGGTGTCACAGGTTGTATGGGACTGGAGTGGGAAGGTGTGCCCATCTGACCAAGATATCAATTAAACTTCAATGAGGCATTCCAGTTAAAAATGGCTATGGTGGTTTAATTTGTTTAGAAGATGCCCATTTGTTCAGCCACAACATAAATCAAAGAACAAAAAAGAAACAAAAATCACCCACTTATCATTTTAAATTCACCCACTATGTGTGGGAACAAGTGAACGTGAAGTGGGAAAAAAAATTACAGCATGTTAAGTTGGTGCCTCAACCCGCGAAATGAAATGTGTACTAGGTAAATAGCAAGATAAAATAAGTGGGCATGTGGTATGGGATTATCCATAGTTACCGGCAAAATGACTTTGGTACCGCAATCCGGTTCGTACAACTCGAAATATATGTTATAACCACTTGTTCAAGTAGGAATGGCCATATATATGAAAGGAAGATCTACACTAGGTGTGTAAACGGATCGGGTCTGGATCAGGTCTGGGTATATCCAGATCCAATCCGGGTATATTTTTAACAGATCGGGTCTTACCCGATAACCCGACGGGTCTCAAAAAATGGATCCAGACCCGGATCCGTTAAGGACCCGGAGATCCGACCCGATTATATATATATATGTATGTAAAACTATTTTTATATAAAACTTTTTTTATATAAATATGTAACTTATATATATATATATATGTATGCAAAATTGTTTTTATATAAAACTGTTTTTATATATAACTTATATATATATATATATATATATATATATATAACTATATGTACAACTGTTATATATATATATATATAAAATATTATATATAAATATATATTTATTATATTATATATATACACATTCGGGTCGGGTCCTTATCGGATCGGAGTCATGTATATCCAGATCCGATCCATTAACTAATCAGGTAATCGGATAATCGGATATATAAAATTTTCTCAGATCCGTTAATTCAGGTCGGGTCCGGGTCCAGACCCGGTCCATTGACAGCCCTAATCTACACCAATATAACAAGATAGATAAGTTAGGCTGAACTCCTAGAAAGGTATTCATGTTCGGTCAATGATCAGCCATAAACTCATTTGGAAATAATAACAAATAGTATAATACTATGCCGTTGGATAAGGCCATCAACACATTTCTAAATCAATCTTAAAAAAATACAATAACATTTAATTATAAAGAATGGAAACATGTCAAGAAAACCATAAAAACATAAACCAGTTACATTTTGCATCCACCTTATTAAAATACACTCATTAGCATTATACAACCTCATGCAATTGAAATATGTTTCTAACATTCTCTTAAACTGCCTATTACTATAGTTTTTTGTATAAACATGCTCGGGATAATTTTTTCTATAAACATGCTTCCACCAATAATTATTTGTATAAACAAGCAGTTTGTGCCAACCCAGTGTGATGCTTCTAGATTCACCAATACCTCCCAAATCAGGTTGTTCCTTCGTTGAATCTCAATGAAACATATTTTATTCGAAAGGGTGAATTAATAGCCTATCATTACATCAACAAATTATGACCTCAAAACCAAAACCTAGAAATCACAAAACCTTATAAAGCATTTCCAAAACGGATTGGCCTAATTAATCATTACTCGAGGAATCCATAAACAAAGCGGTTGTTGATACACCAAGAGAGAACCCCTAACGAACCATTTCACGAGGAAGTCTCAATGTATCATTATTTCAAAGAAATCCTTGAATAATAACATATAAGAGCAACTATCTAGCAAGCACCCACTCTCCTCTTTTTTTTATGTGATGCATTAGCTTCACTTAGCAGCCCTTCCTTGTATAATCCATTAATCAATATAGTATATGTACTAGCCCTTCCTTGTATAATCCATTAATCAATATAGTATATGTACTGACATCAGGTTGCAAACCTTTGTTAGGAAGACTAACTAAGAGCTCATTAGCTGTTTTACGATTCCCATCTTTTCGCATACCATCAATGATTGTGCTATAAGATATAAAGTTAATATGCAACCCATTGTCTTCCATCTCTTGAAATAAATCCATTTCCCAGGAAGGCCATTGGTTTTTACATAAACCATCTAAAAGCGTACGGTACGTCATGACATTCTGTTTTTGGCCACAAGCTTTCCATTCATTTAAAAGATCCAATGCGACAGGAGGTTGCCCCACGTGGCACAAGCCACCTATAATATCCATTAATCAGGATGTTATAGCTATGAGTATTAGGTTTAACAAACACCCCCCTAGCAACCATCAAAACAAACACCTTATATGTGTCCTGCAACCTTCTTTGCAAACAATATCCATCCATCAATGCACTGTAATGTAAGTGACTATATTAGGATTAATACCTCTTTGAGTCATCATTTCAATTAAATCCACGGCTTCTTCAACCATGCCTTCTTTTCCATCGACCTAAATTGCAAAGACCTTAGATCAAGGAGTTATATGTAATAAAGTCTGGTGTACACCTTTACGGACCACTTCTCAAAAAAGGTCTAAAGCCTCAATTACTAGTCAGCCCTCCTTACAAAGACTGTTAATAATTGTGCTATATACCACAAGATTAGCCCCCAAATTTCTTTCTTAAATATTCTTTAGCAATCCGATAGCAATGCTAGTGTTTCTCGTTTTACATAACCCATTGATAATGATCCCACAAGTTATGCCATTAGGTTCAATCCCTTTCACTTTTATTTGACTAAAAAATTGTACAACCTCACTCATTCTATTTTCATAAATTAACCCCCTAATAAGAGTATTGAACGTGGTACAATCCAACTGACAACCAAGTTTGAAGATTCTTCCTAAAATTGAGAAACCCAAATTGGACCTATTGAGATGGCAGTAAGAGTTTATCAAAATATTAAGGGTATAAAGGTAGAGCTCAGCTATTCGCAATGATTCATTATGACAATGGCCCCTAGCAATTGATTAAAATAGTTAATGGAAGGTGAATTAAATTTAGGGGCTATTTTCACAAGTTATTGATTTTTTTTTCATTATTTTGAAAAAAAAAATAAAAAAAACTTTATTAGGATAGAGATGAAGAACTTTTAAAACAAAATAGCACCAAACCTGCATAAAAGTAAATGAAACCTTGAAAATAAATTGAGGACCTACGATATCTTGAACGCATTTTCCTGTTGACGATGTGCCATTTGTCATGATTCGAAGTAGAGTTTACGCCGACAATATGGAGGATTTTCACATATAAATCAATGATGCGATCATCGTGAATTTGAACACTACTAGAGTTAACTTGGGTTATCTCTCCACTTGTGACAATATTCTCTAAAGGAGGCCTATCTTCTTCACTTATATTTTCTTCATCTTAAGATGAAGACTCAATAAGATCATTGCGCAAAACTAATTTATCTCCATTTCACACGACGGAATCATGTGGGAATATATGTTGAATATAGCTTTTTGATTTGCCAATATAAAAGCCTTTTTGTTGAGTGTTAAATATAGCTATTTGTTTGATAGGAGATGGGCCCGTGCGGCCATATCCTCCTTGTATGCAAGACTAACCTCCTTAGGGTTTTTCACAGGATGAGAAACAGTCACCACCTCGTTGGGCGGCATATCCGGTATTTTCTCTGCTGAACTATCTATTGTATCGAGGCTCCATTTAGAGGCTTCATGTAAAGGAGTAACCTTTTGAGGCATACCCTTTTCCAAAACATTCACATGAAGATCATTAGCGCACGGAATAGAATCGTGGCAGACAAGAGGTGACTCAATAAAAGGTTCCTTATTGTTGACTGACGGCATCAGACCAGTAGACATGGAAGTATCATGCGTGTGGCCCATCTCATGATCACAAAGAACATGATTGTGGTAGGTAGTGGCTCCAAGTATAGCGTGGCAGACAGGAGGAACAAAAATCTAAACTTGGTTCTGTACAACAACACTAGTGGAGAAAGAAGGTATATTTTAATCCATAACATTTTAGGGGCCCACATTGTTATTAAAGGGGGGAAAAACGTGCCATGCAGTATCACTATACTAAGGTGGAACCTTTTGAGATATACCTTTGACTTGTTTAATTCATTTATTTTATTTAAGCTTATTTTAGTCTTTTGGGTCCTTGTCTGTGTAATTAAGTTGTGAGTCCTACGCTGCATTTCCATTAGTTTTAGAGCCCTACCAATACAGATACTGGACGTACGCTAAGAGGTGGCAACTTGGTCACCCTCTTAACGTAATGTGTACAAACTTTTCAAGATCTATGACATATTTCTGCGAACGGAAAGATAAATAGACATAACACATACCAAGACAAATGTAAATGATAAATAGAAATTTATTTGCAAATATTAACTGTGGAAAAACATAAAGATTGCAGAAAAAATCATACCTCTTCTAAGAGGAAGAAACTCCAGAGCATGTAACATAAATGAATAAACCTTTTTATCACACCTTTGAAGGAAAACTTGAAGCAATAGAGAAGGAAAATTTCCCCAAAACTGCAAATTGTAAAACCTCAACCATAGTTATAAAAAAAAACAATAGTAACAAAATCAAAGAGAGATATATCGCATTCTTAACGAACAAAACTGAATAATGACTAACCTATTTCCAATAGGTAACACTCCAAAGCCTTGTTGCATCTTCTTCTGTAATAAATTGCACAAATGCAAGGAAAGGCTCTTAAAATTAATTGTTATACTCGACGAGAACAACTACAACATTACTATTTTTTTTTCTTTTACAAGATCAGCTCTTGATTGCCCATTCATAGTATATGCATAATTTTTCAAGTTAATAACTGAAACTTTAAATATTATTTGAAGTTTAAACAATAGAAAAAAGTGAAATTGAGAATTCAACAAAGCTGAAGTTTAGAAACCGGCAAGAAGTTCATACTTTCCTTTTTTTTCCTTCTTACCAAATACATATACTAAATTTATAACATCTAAATGCTACCGTAAGGGAGTACAAATCATCCAAATAAATTATAAAATTAGGGTTGTTGATCGCACTAAATGTCGCTTATTTTACAAACTTTATTAGAGACGAGCTCATTTATTTACACATAAAAATAGGAGGTTTGCTCAATATTTCGGCTAATTTAAGTTTGGTGTTTGATATAGTCTACACACACATACCTACACATATATGAATTAAACTAGTAATTTGATATTTAAAGTAATATGTAAGCTTGACTCAAAATTATTTTTCCTTAAACTTATCTGGCGACGAGATAAATAAGTCGTACCAGTGCATGAGTTCCCACTTTAGCAGGGTAGTCGATAAGTATACTTCAAATAATATGTCAATACTTGAAATGAGGATATATTGCGTATTTATTAAAAAACATGAGGATCTATTTATGTCATATAATGGCAACAAAACCATAAAAGCAAAAGTAAGATCAACAAATAAAACACAGTCAAACCCTTATTCATGTAATGCACCAAGCACACACACACGTAGGCACTATTCCAAAAGCTACACTAATTTTGAATACGTACACCTACAAACTCTAGTACACACAAGTGAATGTACCCATAATTTGTAGCATACACACAGTTTTGTAAAGGAACACGCACATGGCATACACACACACAGAGTTTGACAAACTTAGTAAATAAAACAAAAATACGAGTTAGAGAATTGTAATTGATTGACTCATAATAAGGATGGCACATACCTGTCAATCATCTACAATTCTTCACTTTTTGGTTATTCAACCATTCTGTTATCTGTTGCCTTTTGAATTTGTGTTAACTCGCTGACAGATATCATTTTTTTATGACTGACCGACTTGAAAATATTTCACCCCTCTTTAGTCAAAATTCTAGTGAGTTTAGCTATGTCAAACATAATTCACCCGGTATCCAACTGATTTGGCCAAGTACTCAGTCTTTCCCAACACTTTCAAACCTGAATTGCACACATACAAGTGGATTGCACTATAATGTCAAAAGGTTATGAAGTTTTGATGCATAGAATGTAGAAAACCTATGGACTTGCAAGCAAGGAATTCCCCATTACCACACTCACAATGCCCCAAGTGATAATATAAAAGAATTACTAAGAAATTATAAAAATTCAACTCAATAACAACGTATATGAATAAAAGTATGCCTGTATCAAGGGTCAAATCCATGGCTTGTTTAACAACATGGTTCTGACATCAAAGATTAAACTAGAAAGTGAAAAAGTTTAATAACTGCAGGCTTTTTTAAGCAAAGAGCTAAAGTGATCCTCTAATATATTAATCAAAATGAAATTTACATAGTAAGAATAAGAACAGATAAACAAGGCACATCCATATCATCACTAGGCATAGGATGATCCAAACAAGGTTAGCACCATCCAAAACCTCTATCATATGAAGCACCCTAGCAGCCTCACAATAAACAACCCAAAAAAAGAAAATCCATATGATTCATGATTTTATAACACCATCAAAATCAACATAAAATGAAAACTCATCTTGAAGTACATTAAAATATTCCTTTTAGCTAAATATTTTGATTGAAGCCCCTTTACACCATCTCTACATTGTTGTGAGGAATTTGATCCCACTTGGCTCTAGAGCTATAATGCAATCCCAAATCATAAATTTCTTTCAAAACCTTGATTCTTTACCATGCCATAAGGTCAAAATTTCCGCCTCAAAATTACTCAACTCTATAAAGGAGTTTCAAAATTGATTTAACCTAATTCATCATTAGTCAGAGCATCCATCAACAAAGCAATTGTAGATGCATCAGCAGATAATCCCTTATTAACCATATCACAAACAAGTTGCATTGCCCTCAATTTGTCATTATTTCGAAGAAATCCTTGGACAATAACATTATAAGTGCAACCATTTGGTAAGAATCTACTCTTCCATTCTTCCAAGCAAATCATTTTCTTCACTTAGCAACCCTTCCTTGCATAATCCATTGATCAAAATATTATATGTACGAACATCAGGTTGCAAACCTCTGCTAGGAAGACTATCATATAGTTTCCTAGCAGTCTTAGATTTTCCCTCTTTACACATACCATTAATAAGGGTGTTGTAAGCTACAGTGTTAAGATGCAAGTCGCAATCTTCCATTTCTTGAAATAAGTCCATTGCCTTGGAAAGGCAGTGATTTTTGCAAAAAAACATTTAACATAGCATTATACGTCATAACATCCAATTTTGAGCCACAAGATTGCATTTCATTTAAAAGTTTCAGTGCGACAAGAGGTTTCCCCACGTGGCACAAGCCACCTATAAGAGTGTTGTAAGTGACGGTGTCGGGATTTAATCCTCTATTAGACATTTCATAAAAAAATCTTCGGGCATCATCTATTTTTTGCTCCCGAAAATATCCATTAATCAGTATGCTATAACTTTGAACATCAGGTCCAACTCCCCTACGAACCATCAAATCAAACACCTTCTTTTCCTCGTGCAATTTTCTTTGCAAACAATATCCATCCATCCATGCATTGTATGTGACTACATTAGGAATGACACATCTTTGAATCATCGTTTCAATTAAACCAACGCTCTTCAACCATGCCTTCTTTACAAAGTGCATCTACCAATATGGTAACAGTCCTTACATTCGGATTTATTTTTCGGTTTAACATCTCACTCAACAATTTTGTGACGTCTATCCATCGACCTGAATTGCAAAGAACATGGATCAATGAAGTGTATGGGATGACATTTGGCGGAACACCTTTACGGATCACTTTTGAAAAGAGGTCTAAAGCCTCATCAACTTGTTTGTCCTTACAAAGACTGTCAATAATTATGCTATACACCACAAGATCTGCACCCAAATTTATTTCTTCCATCTTCTTAAACAATCCAAGAGCCATGCTAGTATTTCCCGTCTTACATAAACCATTTATAATGGTCCCACAAGTTATAACATCGGGTGGGAACCCTTTCTCCTCCATTACATTAAACAAGTGTACAACCTCGCCCATTCTATCCTCGCCAATCAAATCCCTAATCAAAGTATTGAGCGTGATACAGTTTGGTTGATAACCAAGTTTGAAGATTCTCCCCAAAATGGAGAAACCCAAATTGACCTTATGCAAATGGCGGTAACAGTTAATCAAAATAGTAAGATTATACACATCAGCCTCAACTATTAGTAAGGACTCCATAATATGTTTTTTGACGATTGGGAGGGTTTTTGGTTAAATGAAAATGATTATGTTGTACCATAATATGGTTCAAAGATTATAGGTACACTTTGGTCTACGAAGTTAAAAGTAAACTTGACATTTTCGCTCGGAATGAAATATTTTTTAATACGGTGAAAAATAAAATAGTAAAACGTATTTCAAAATAGGTATTTAAAGTTGTATAATTCAACAAAAAATTAACTTTGAATATGTGAAAATATTTTATCGGAATGAAATATTGGCAAAATGGGCCCAAATAATAAATCAACCCATATTAATCCATACATTTATATATGGGACCCATATTTAAAAGTTATGAATCAAATATGGGGCCCATGTTTAAAAACTATGATTCAAATATGAAGCCCATTAACAAAAATTATGAGTCAAATAAAGAGTCCATCTTTACAAGTTAGGAGTAAAATATATTTATTTTTGTACATTTACTTGGAATTGTAATACTAATTTGGATAGAAAAAAATGGGTTTGCCCAAACCATATTTGACCCGCCCATATTTAGCGCAACCTATAATTTTGCCACTGCTAATCGCAATTAAAACAATTTCATTTCACCAGGAACCAAACGAATCCTAAAATAGGTTTTATTACATGGGTGTTTCTAAAGGCAACACAAAAATTCTTCAAAATACTACGAGAAATTTTTTACATTGTTTTTCTACGGGTTACCCATAGTATATATATATTTTTTTACTTTCTCTCAACGATTCTTACAAAACATTTTCTCTCAAAACTATTTTCTCTCAACCATTCTCTCACCAAAACCCTACATAAACTTTCCATTCGAACACTGTACAAACTTCACCAACAAATTATCATATTAATTATTGAAACAACATAATAACTAGGGTTTTCAGTCATTGAAGTTACCATATTGAAGTTACATCAACTAACTGGGGTGTTAACAATGGGTGTGGCAATCCTAAAACTAATGAAAATTGCCCAAATATTATGTTTGATGTAATTTTTGTTGCAAAAATACTTTTTTTTAATGTTTTTTAACTCTAGAAAAATTAAAACCCAAAAATTAAACATTACAGTGGTTCGGTATCGGGACCCCGAGGAAGATGATATTTTTCGGAGCGATCCTACCAAATCACCAAAGTGATTTTTTTTAAGAAAAACTCCACTCGGGCTATTTACCCCTGAGTTAGTGTCATTGATTTGCTCTAACGACCCCGAGTTAATGTCCTATTTTCGTTGTAATTACCGCGACCTAACAAATGTTAATTTTTTTTATTCAATCAAACTCTATTTGGGATGTTTACCCTGAGTTGGTGCCCTTTATTCGTTGTAAGAGCCTCGAAATTAACTATGTTTACTCAGGGTAAACATTCTGAATGGAACCCTAGAAAATAAAATGTAACAGACAAAAATCACGATTCTAGGGTTCTCAAACCATTTCTACTTGGTTTTAATGGTTCATTTTTCATTGATAATAACGTTTTAAACGTTATTAGTGTTTTAAACATTATTAGGGTTTTATGTCCCAACAAACCCACTAATTGTTTTCTTTTGTGCCTCTCTTGCCTCGCTCGACATATAGCTTCCACAATATCAAAGGCGCCAAGCGATGCTTGTACGACTTTTCTTTTGTCAATGATGGGCCTTTGGGTGGCTAAAGGACATCCCATAAAGGTCTCAAACCTCTTCCATAGACTTGTGCGTGCAGACTCGGACCCCTGGGTTTGCGCGGTGTACCACACATACTTACTATTGATGCAAAAAACTAGACTATATCTGATTATTTGATCATAGACAAATAAGTAAATAAGAGATACAAAAGATTTTTAAAGTGATTAGGCTAAAGGGAAAAGCCTACGTCCACTGTTGTATATTGTCTTGTGTTTGTTCAGTTGTCTCTTGTTTCGTGTCCCTGGATGTAGGGATTACAATGTATTTATAGCCCCTAAGGGTGTACAAGAATCGGAATATTAGCGGACGGAATGCCGTTATAACATAGGCATTTACATCTGTAAATTGTTCATAATGTATACAACTATTGGCGTTTGATTTCCCCTGTTGGTCGGTCTTCCTGATGTTGGCTAGCATTCTACACTGTTGGTCGGCATTCTTGGACTCATTTTGATAAATACGCCTTGCTGACTAGGACTAACGCCACAATGGATAACACGTCTATTTCTGATTGGTCCACATAATAGGATAATTTTTTGTATCAACATAACCCCCAATGTTTCATGCTTGAGGTTTTTACAAAAGTATGGAACATTTAGCTCTTAAAGTTGCTCTAGGCAACAATTTCGAGTCTTGGTCGGCTACCGACTTCCCATACTTGTAAAGCTAATGATTTGATTATCGGCTCATAGTGCGTATGGCATTTTTGTAAATTATCCATAGTTTTAACGAATCATTTTCGGGAAAATGTGTTTTTTCTGGCTTCAGCCGCCAACAATTCAATCGACGCTTCTTTTAATCATTATCTTCACTAATTTCGAGGCAACCTATAAAAGGCGAGAAAATCCACGATTGTCTCTTACCTCAAAATTTACTGAGTTTTTTATTGTTATCTCTTTGAGCTCTCTGTGCGATCGTTTTTCTTGCTGAATCCTTAAATTATTGTAAGAATCTTCTCTCCTCTTTTTCTTCTTCGAATATGGTTGATTATGTAAACTCTTTAGAAGAATTCAGAAATGAATAGAATATCCCTTCGTGGGTAGAGTTGGAACTTCATAGTCTTCCCACTGATCTTTTTTCTTTGCCTGAGGGCTATTGGTTACCTTCCGTTTTCATTGCTGAGTGTGGGTTTATTTTTCCCCCCAAATCCATTTTACCTTGAATTTTGTCTGCACTTTGATGTCGTTCCTACTAAAATAGCCCCCAACACTTGGAGAGTGGTTAATGGGGTTTATGGGTTAAATCAACTCCATGGGACCCATATTTTTTTTGAAATCCCTGAACCTCCACACTAACGATCCCTTCAGACTCCCTCGTGTTTGCTAAACAGGGGGGTGCAAGTGCCAGAACCACCCTAACACACACCCCAATTTAAGTCTGGCACCCGAGGGGGAATCGAACCCAGAACCTTACGACGTACCAGCACGGCTCAGAGCCCGCCCTTACCCCCAGGGCAGGTATCCGTGGGGAGGGATCGAACTCATGAACTATGGTCTAGAGCGAAACCCTCCTTACTACTAGACCAAGCCAGGGTGGATCATGGGACCCATATAGGGGTCCTATAAATTATGTTTTGTTAAAAACGGGTCACAAGTGACACCACATACTATTTAAAAACTAGGGTTGTAAACAAATCTTTAACTGTTAATCTTTCTGACTCCAATAGAGATTACTTTGATCATGGAGTAATTGTAAAAAATTGGCAACATGCTCCCATGAATGGATATGCTGAGTACCAGGGGCCTAGGTGCCCACCAAAAGGCAATGGGATAGGTTTCATTTGTTTATCCAATTTTCTTTTGCATATTCTACTAAATGCTAATACTAATGTTTACCTTGTTAATTTTTATCGCAGTTGATAGAAAAAGAAAGTGTATCAAAGAGAGTGACATCAACCTTAGAGAGTTGAAGTCCATCTGGGGCATTCACCAGGAAATTGGGGAGGAGCATACCAGATCAGCCTCATACCTATTGCAATACCGAAATACCATTACTTCTTTCGTTGCTCGCCTTACTATTGATGTGCCTTCACCCCGGATTGATCTTGACCAAGATCTCATCTCCACATCCCCGGCCACTGCATCTGGCAGTGATGAACTTATTATTACTTCCCCCTCATCTCTAGACTCAGATTTACCTCTAGTTGTTGCCATGGAGAAGAGGAAGAGGAAGAGTGATTGTGACTAAGGTGATAAATTAAGTTTTGTGCTTTTTATTTTGGGTCTCACCCCACATAATACGATAATACACGTTAAAATTACATACAAGACGTGATATCAATATGTTGAATTTACCTTTCGCATAAACGAGACACGAAAAGCAGGGACGTAGGCATGCGTACACCTGTGGTATCAACTAACACCATTAATTGTTTAAAACGAATGGAGAGTAAACAGTTGAGACTATGCCAAATTGAATTGTTTTTAATTAATAAATAAGTCGCTTAAGCGAAATCCACCCGGACCAGGACGATAATGCTAGGGCTAGGGTTTAAAACCCAGTATATGAATAATATAGTCATTACCATGTAGACTCAATCAACATACAGTTATATGGAGATAAAAAAAATGGAGAGTAAACAGTTGAGAGCATGCAAAATTGAATTGTTTACAGGTAATAGACAAGGACATTAAGTTTATAAAGAAAAACAAGTCGTTTAAACGAAATGAAGTCCACCACTACCTATGGCCGATGGCTAGGGTTTATATCATTACCAGAGAAAACAGAAGAGAAGAGAGGCTCAATCATCATAGACTAGAGTCAAATAAAATAAATGAATGAAAACCTAAACAATCTTCTTAAGGAGAATACTTGGGGTAAACAAACACCAAACTCAATGTTATACAAATGATGGGACGGAGCTTCAAAATCATTGGATTTTAAACCCCGAGACTCCATAGAAGAATAAAACAGCCAGAAACAAAGCAACCAAACAGACTCATTTTAACTAAAACCCTAACCACGTCCAGAGAGGAAATTAAATGAAATAACTAACCCTGTGGTAGCAGTGCCGGTGGCAGTGGTGGAGGCGGCATTTATTTTGGTGAGAATGACAAGAAAGGCCGCAGCGACAATAGCAGTCTGAGCAACAGCAAGGAATTCGAGATCATTTAGGACTACGTGAGAATCGTAACTGAGAGTCATCGTTTATTATATCCGACCAATCCTCTATTCTCACCAACTTCAAAAAGCTTCACGAGTGGCAAAATTTGGGACTAAAAATAGAAGGTTTATCGGCAAAGAGGGAAACATTAGGACTAAACGTGGAAGGGTTTATATTTGGACTAAACATTAGGACTAAAAATCTAGTCTATGTGGTACAATAGTATTTATAAATTTAGTCATTGTGCTATTTGGTATAGTTTGCAAAATTAGATTGTCGTTATAGAAAACTAATATATATTTTTATCAATTATCTACAATTTTCCATAAAGATGCTAAAAGTAACGAAATAGTAAACAATTTTAAAATATCTTCGGATTAGATAAATAAGATTGAATTAAATGCATATCTTAAATGTATTTTGTGTTTTTAACAAATGGGTTTCAAATGGTAACATAATGTATTAACTAATGTAATATAACTAATATATTTAACGAGGGCTTGGATATAACATTGAGTACAAAAGACATAAATGATTTTAAAATGTAAATTGGATAACTAAGGTGGTTGAAACGATTAATTATGTATAAACAAAATTTGGGAAATGTTAACATTAATTTGTTCCTCATATGTGAAATTATGTGAATCATGGACACTTTTCTCGAGGTGACGTACCCCTTATTGGACACTTTGGGGACATAGACACGTGTGTAATACTCCTTATTGGGATTTTATTTCCCTTTTTCAAATTTATTTATTGTTTTCTCCTAATTTTTTCCCAAAATGTAAACAACAAATAAAAGCGTGAGACAAGGATGAATCCGGAAATAGAATCAACAACCATAATAAACAAAATTTGAATACACATAAATGTATTTAAGAATAATAATATGAATACAAAAAATTTGGTATAGTACACAATAAATTAAAGCTTTAAAGTCATAATATACAATTTTATGGGACTAATTTATTACGATATTGCACAATTTTATATCCACTAACACACAATTTTTGGTAAGATGGCAATTCGAGATAACGGTTGGGCTAGACCCGATCTGACATGAATTTATATTACTCGACACTAACACGACTCAATCAACATACAGTTATATGGAGATAAAAAAAAATGGAGAGTAAACAGTTGAGAGAATGCAAAATTGAATTGTTTACAAGTAATAGACAAGGAAATTAAGTTTATAAAGAAAAACAAGTCGTTTAAACGAAATGAAATCCACCACTACCTATGGCCTATGGCTAGGGTTTATATCGTTACTATACCAGAGCAAACAGAGGAGAAGACAGGCTCAATCATCATAGACTAGAGTTAAATAAAATAAATGAATGAAAACCTAAACCACCTTCTTAAGGCGAATACTTAGGGTAAACAAACAGTACAATGTTATACAAATGCTGGGACGGAGCTTCAAAATCTTTGGATTTCAAACCCCGAGACTCCATAGAAGAATAAAACAGCCAGAAACAAAGAAACCAAACGGACTCATTTTAACTAAAACCCTAACCACGTCCAGAGAGGAAATTAAATGAAATAACTAACCCTGTGGTAGCAGTGCCGGCGGCAGTGATGGAGGCGGCGTTTCTTTTGGTGAGAATGAGAAGAAAGGCCGCAGCGGCAATAGCAGTCACAACAAAAGAAATGAATTCGAGATCGTTTATGTCTACGTGAGAATCGTAACTGAGAGTCATCGTTTATTATATCCGAGTCCGACCAATCCTCTATTCTCACCAACTTCAAAACTTCCATTTCAGAAAGCTTCGCGAGAGGCAAAATTTGGGACTGAAAATAGAAGGTTTATCAAGCAAACAGGAAAACATTGGGACTAAACGTGGAAGGGTTTATATTTGTACAATTTATTCCCTCGTATGATTTTATAGAGAACTACATGTTTCTTCCTATATTTGAATTTTTAGGATAATATTTTTAAAATTTAAAAATCTAATCTATCTGGTACAATAATATTTATAAATTTATTTCTTGTGCTATTTGATATAGTTTTCAAAATTAGATTGTCGTTATAGAAAACTAATATATATTTTTATCAATTATCTATAATTTTTCATAAAGATGCTAAAAAGTCACGAAATAGTAAAAAACTTTAAAATATCTTCGGATTGGATAAATAGGATTGAATTAAATGCATATCTTAAATGTATTTTGTGTTTTTAACAAATGGGTTTCAAATGGTAACATAATGTATTAAGTAATGCAATATAACTAATATATTTAACGAGGGCTCGGATATAACATTGAGTAAAAAAGACATAAATGATTTTAAAATGTAAACTGGATAACTCTAAGGTGGTTGAAATGATTAATTATGTATAAACAAATTTTGGGAAATGTTAACATTAATTTGTTCCTCATATGTGAAATTAGGTGAATCATGGAAACTTTTCTCGAGGTGACGTACCCCTTATTGGACACTTTGGGGACATAGACACGTGTGTGATACTCCTTGTGGTGGGTAAGACATTTAACTACTTAAATAAGGAAGATATTTCACGAACACGTGACCCATAAAACCTAAACTCTCCACAAACGAAAAAAAACAATAATTAATTTTCGTATCACCGATTGAGTATTTGGGAGTTCAAAAGAAAATTCATTCTCGCATTAACTGTTTAAAATTAAATCAAATATTCACTTGATAGCCCACGATGATAATGTCTACCCAATTTATTAGTAAAATTTACAATAATTTATAAATGTGTGGTCTAAATAAAAAACCATTCACACCACATTTCTTATCGAATAAATTCGTCTATATGACACTATCCAAAATATATACATGAATAGTCCACATTAATCAATCATTTTGCATTTAAATATATAGATTTCATGTACTTCAAAATAGTAAACATATAACGATGTAGGAGTATCTAGTTTCGATAATATTATAATCAACGTAACAATTATTTAATAACAAATTGATGAGCATATTGCCCCATTAATCCGATAATAATTCTCCATGAACAGCATCGCCACTTGCTAAACCTGTCAATACTCAAAAATAACCTTGTACAAGAGATTAACAATGAGTATTTAAGGTTATGGATATAAGATGTGAGCGTGAAGTCCTCATAATTGCATTTATTAACCCCATTTATTCTAAAATTTGTATTTTTTCTTTAAAATAGCAAAAATGGCTATAAAAGCTCTTTATTTACAATGCAACGGGGGTAACAAGCCCTAGATTTTGGTGTAAATACTACACAATAATGCACTCATCAAATACCCCCAAACCTAAATTTTGCTAGTCCTCGAGCAAAAATTAAAATCTAACTCATTTTCGTAGGAATCAAGGTTGCACTTAGCATGTGCAACAAGCCATTAAACCCCTAGGTTGCCCTAGTGGACGAGTTTTGTCTCGTGAGGGTTTGCAGTGAATATACCCACAAAATTCAAAGACTTGACTTTATTTATAAAAGACACAAAGGTAATATAACAAGTCTTAAATGCAAATTTCATAAATATATTAAAAATTCACTTTTCAATCTCAACTTATCATGATTGTGTGCGTAGCCAATATGACCGTCCAATTCAAAAGATTTGATTGTTACATCTCTTATTTGAAAGTTCATTTTGATTTCAAAATTTCTCACGGGATGCGCTCATAAACGAACAGTCAAAATTGGGTATTTTCTCTCGGTATATGTGAATAAAAGAGTAAATTCAATGAACAAACGTCACACATACATCATGAAAGACGGACATTTTATAATGGTTGATTATGATCTCACGAATGGAAGATCAATTACATTTGAAAACTTGAATCACACTAAAATATCATATTCATCTTCTCTCCACACTATAACTAGCTTCACTTGAGATAATTAGGACTTTCTTTTGGTTGTATTGTAGGCTCGGATTTTAGCTAGAAAGAATGGTTTTTGGAGTTCAAAATTTTTGAGAATATAGAGGTTTTTTTTTGTATTTTGACTTTTAGGCACTTTTTCTTCCAACTGCCATTTTCTTTTTCTTTTTCTTTTTTTTATTCATTTTTTTTATTCTTTCTATCTCCCCTTTTCTTCTTTCTTTTCTCTTCACATATTATTCTAGCAAACATTCTTCTTTTGGCCTTTTACCATATTTTTACCCTGATATTCTCAGAAAAATGGGTATGGATTTTTGGGCTTTCAATAAAAGGCTCGTTTTCATTTTGGCACAAATGGGCTTGCAATGGAATAATGTAAAAATATCGATTTAAGCTTTATTTTGGGGCTTTCAAAACGATGGCCTAATATCATTTCTCAAGTTTTGTTTCGTCAATTTTGTGTCTCAAGTCAACTTACTAAGTCATTTAGTGTGTACGATTCACATTTTGACTTTCAGTTTTCAGTAATCGAACAAAACAAAGAATTTGAGATCATCGACAGTTTTAAGCGCTGAAGGAAAGTTTGAGTTATTCTAACTCGAATTGATTTAATTTTCTCAAAAACGATGAATGCCACGAAAATCTCACCGGGTTAAAATCTCCCAATTTATTCGTTAAGCATATTAACTTTCACCTCAATATCCCTTTTCGATCATATTATATGGCTAAGTGTCAAAATTTATAAGCTGAAAGATTTGTGAATTAATTATATATTCAGAAATTGTTCTAAAACTCACTTATATTGAAAATATTTTTGGATTTTTGTAAATTTTATGTTTTTTTTAAAGAGGAGAGAAATGACCTCAATACCCCCAAACCTAATTTCTACATTTTCTTAAATGTACAAGACAGTTTGAAAAAGGCCGAGAGTTTATTAAGAGTATTACCACAACGAGATACTTTCTCCAACAAACGTTTCCTGAAAAACACAAAAACACAAACTATGATACAAAAACACGACCCTATATATATATATATATATATTCACTCGTGGTACACCGGTTCTTGGAGGGGAATGTCCTCCACTTCTCGATCTCTCAGTTCTAGATAAGGCTTCAACCTTTGACCATTAACTTTAAAATTTTCACCATTTTTAGGATTATCTATCTCAACCGCTCCATGTGGGTTGACTGTCCTAACAACAAAGGGACTTAACCATCTAGATCTCAACTTACCAGGAAAGAGATGCAACCTAGAATTGTACAAGAGAACTTTTTGACCAGTTTCAAATGACTTCCGTAGGATGGACTTTTCATGGAACATTTTCATTTTCTCTTTATACAATTTTGCATTTTCGTATGCATCATTCCGAATCTCTTCCAACTCATTGAGTTCGAGTTTTAGGACATCTCCCGCAGCAGGTAAATCTAAATTGAAAGTCTTAATGGCCCAATAGGCTTTGTGCTCTAACTCTACCGGAAGGTGGTAGGCCTTTCCATATACAAGCCTATACGAGGACATACCAAGTGGCATTTTGTAGGCAGTGCGATAGGCCCACAATGCATCCAACAACCTTAAGGACCAATCCTTTCGGTTTGGATTCACTGTTTTCTCTATGATTTGCTTAATTTGCCTATTGGAAACCTCTACTTGACCACTGGTTTGAGGGTGATAAGAACATCCTACCTTGTGCGTGACCGAGTACTTTTTCATAATACTCTCGAAGGATCGATTATAGAAATGGGTTCCCTGATTGCTGATGATGGCTCGGGGCATACCAAAACGGGAGAAAATATTTTCTCGAATGAATTTGACCACCACGTGGCGATCATTCGTCCTACACGGTATGGCTTCTACCCACTTAGACACATAATCTAGTGCCAAAAGAATGTAGAGATTTCCGTAGGAATTTGGGAATGGACCCATAATATCAATGCCCCAACAGTAAAAAATCTCCATAATGAGAATGGGATTTAAGGGCATCATATTCCTACGTGTGATCTTTCCTAACCGTTGGCAACGGTTATAACTCCTACTGTAATCATTCGAGTCACGAAAAATGGTGGGCCAATAGAATCCACACTGCAAAATTTTTGCAACAGTCTTTTTAACACTGAAATGACCTCCACAGGCTTGGTCATGACAGAAAGAGATTACACTTTGAATCTCATGATTGGGTACACACTTTCAAATGATTTGATCGGACAATACTTGAAAAGATATGGGTCATCCCAGAAGAAATGCTTGGCTTCCTTTAAAAATTTGGAACGATCTTGCTTTGACCAATGCAGTGGCATTTCACCCGTCACAAGATAGTTTACAATATCGGTGAACAATTGAAGCTGAGAGACAAGCATCAGTTGCTCATCGGGAAAGGACTCATTTAGTGGCCACAGGTTATTGGATGATTCAATGGTTAGCCTAGACAAGTGATCTGTCACTACATTCTCACATCCCTTCTTATCCCGAATTTTAAGGTCAAACTCTTGCAGTAATAGAATCCACCTAATAAGATGGGCCTTATCATCCTTTTTAGACAAAAGGTATCGCAAGGCTGAGTGATCGGTGAAAATGACAACTTTGGATCCTATCAAGTAAGACCTAAACCTCTCAAGAGCAAAAAGAACAGCAATGAACTCTTTTTCAGACGTGGAATAGTTCAATTGGGCATCATTAAGAGTCCTACTGGCATAATAGATGATGTGAGGGAGTTTCTCATTACGTTGACCAAGAACCGCACCTATGGAATAGTCGGAAGCGTCACACATGATCTCAAACGACTGACTCCAGTCGGGGGGCCTCATAATCGGTGCAGAGGTCAATTCCTTCTTTAGCCTTTCAAAGGCTTGAAGGCATTTGTCAGTGAAATCGAAAGGTGTGTCCTTGGCAAGAAGATTGCACAAGGATCAAGAGATTTTGCTAAAATTCTTAATAAATCTCCGATAGAAACCGGCGTGTCCTAAGAATGACCGAACTTCACGCACAGTTTTAGGGGGTGGGAGATTAGCAATGGGATCTATTTTAGTTTTATCTACCTCGATACCCTTTTTAGAAATGATGTGACCTAGCAGTATGCCCTGTTTGAGCATGAAGTGGCACTTTTCCCAATTAAGCACAAGGTTCTTTTCTTTACACCTCTTCAAAACGAGGGTGAGGTGATGGAGGCACTCATCAAAACTAGACCCAAATACAGAAAAGTCATCCATAAAGACTTCGAGAAAATGCTCCACCATATCCAAAAAGATACTCATCATGCACCGCTGAAATGTAGCGGGTGCATTGCATAACCCAAAGGGCATGCATCGGTAAGCAAAAGTACCAAATGGACAAGTGATGGTGGTTTTCTCTTGATCCTCGGGAGCGATGGGAATTTTATTGTAGCCAGAGTAACCGTCGAGAAAATAGTAATATGGATAGCCGGCTAATCTCTCTAGCATTTGGTCAATGAAAGGAAGAGGAAAGTGATCCTTCCTTGTAACAGCGTTCAACTTCCTATAATCAATACACACTCGCCAACCGGTTTGAATCCTAGTGGGTACGAACTCATCATCGCTATTTTTCACCACCGTAACACCGGATTTCTTTGGGACAACTTGAACAGGACTGACCCATTGGCTATCAGAGATGGGGTAGATGATACCCGCATCGAGAAATTTTAGCACCTCGGTTCGGACGACCTCTTTCATATTGGGATTAAGTCTACGTTGTGCTTCACGATAATTTTTAGCATTGTCTTCTAAGTGTATCCTATGCATGCACACCGAGGGACTTATCCCCTTAATGTCGATTATGGTCCATCCTATGGCTTCCTTGTATTCCTTGAGAACACACAACAGTTTATCTTCCTGTTCTTTGTCTAATTCAGACGCAATGATAACAAGTAAGGATTCAAAAGGTCCTAAGAATCTATACTCGAGCGTTTCAGTCAGTGGCTTCAATTCAAGATCGGGAGCTTTCTCAATCGAGGGTGGAATGGGTGATGTAGAGAGAGAGATAGGTTTAGGATTAGATTTCCAAGATCCTATTTTCAAGATAGGGGTGGAGTTGAGGAGTGTGTTAACTTTAGCGATGGAGCTTTCGATGTCAAATTCGGACCCAAAATGGGCAAGGCATGCCGCTAAAGGGTCATCACTATAAGTTTGTTTGATAGTCTCCTGGATGATAGTGTCAACCATATTGACATCCACGGGCCCATCGTCATCTGGTGGTTGTTTGGCCAAATTGAACACATTAAGGTCCATAGTCATGTTTCCAAATGATAAGTTCAATTGGCCGCTACGACACCTAATGACGGCATCAGACGTGACGAGGAATGGACGACCCAAAATCACTAGAATTTGCGCATTGGGATTATGCACTTGTTGGGTATCTAGAACCACAAAATTGACTGGGAAGACAAACTCGCCCACTTTTATCAAGACATCCTCAACAACGCCTCTCGGAATCTTAACAGACCGGAAAACTAAGGATAAGGTAATCCTAGTCGGTCTCAATTCCCCCAAACCTAATTTCTCGTACATGGTGTACGGGAGAAGGTTCACGCTCGCTCCCAAATCTAGAAGGGCTTTCTCAATAATGTGTTCCCCTATTTTAATAGAGATCGTCGGAGTCCCGGGATCTTTATATTTGACAGGGGTTCTATATGAGATGATCGAGCTAGCTTGTTCAGCGAGAAAAGCTTTCTTCGGAACATTAGTGCTTCTCTTGAAGGTACAAAGGTCCTTCAAAAATTTAGCATATGAGGGAACTTGTTGTATAGCATCAAGCAACGGGATATTGATTTGTACATGCTTGAATACTTCCAACATTTTGTCCACTTGTGCCTTTTTCTTCTGTGGCACTAAACATTGTGGAAATGGAGCTTTCGGGACATAGGTCTCTTCAGATGGCTCGAAAGATGAGGGTGAGGAAGAAGTTGGATGTACAGGTGAGTCCTCCTTTTCCTTTACTTTCTCAGATTCACTTGTGGTGGGTTGTGAGACATTATTCTCAACTTCTTTACCTGACCTAAGTGTGATGATAGCCTTGGCATGATCTTGAGTAGTTGATGTGCTAGTGTTGTCTTGACCAACATACTGACCCCTCGGCATGTTACCCTTAGGATTAGGCTCAGGTTGGCTGGGGAATGATCCTTTATTTCTCTCGCTCAATGCATTGGCTAACTGACTCACTTGTAGCTCTAATTTTACAATCGATTGAGTGTTGAAATGCAAGCTTTGTTATGTGGATTCGAGGACACTTTGTGTGGTCTGTTGGAATTGCAGGGTACTTTGGGCAAGTAAATTCATCGTTTCTTTTAAAGATTGAATCTTTTGGGGTGAAGGAAACGATAGTGTGGGGATGATCTTTTGGAAATTCGGGGGTGGGTTACTGATCCCTCAAACCTGGATTGTAAGTATTGGAAAATGGGTCGTATTTGGGCCTATTTTGATAGAGGACATTAGCCTGCTCGGTCATAGATTTGTGTGCCGGAAGGGTGGGGCAACTTTCGACCAGGTGGTCGAAACCATCGCAATGAACGCACATAGGTGTCCCTATATGTTGCACAACTGTAGGTGCGACTCGATTACCCTACTTGATGGTTTCTAAGGCTTCTAAACGCCGGGCTAATGTATCCACTTTGGCATTCAATCCAAAACCTTGTTCTTCCTTGTGAGCAATACCCTCATTAATTTTGGGGGTAGTAGAATCCCAATGGGGTGCCCATCGCTGAGACTTTTGAGCAACGGATTCTAAAAATGACCACGCGTTGGCCTCACTCTTCTCTGTGAAATATCCATTACACATCAGTTCAAGCATAGACCGAGTAGTATAATCGAAACCCTCATATAAGATCTGGATTTGACGACCCAATTCGATTCCATGATGAGGACATTGCAGGAGCAAGTCCTTGAATCTTTCCATGTACATCCATAAAGTCTCTCCCTCTTTTGGATTGAAAGTATTGATGGCATGACGTATCGTTGCCGTCTTTTGGTTAGGGAAAAACTTTTGCAAAAATTCAACACTCAGTTGATTCCAAGTGGTGATGGAATTCGGTTTTAGTGAGAGCATCCAACTCTTAGACTTGTCTTTTAAAGAAAAAGGAAATAGTTTTAGTATAACAATCTCATCAGTGAGTTGTTGTAACTTAACCGTTCCGCAAATTTCTTCAAATTCACGCACGTGGAGGTATGGACCCTCCTTTTCGGTGCCTCGAAAGATGGGAAGTAAATGAATTATTCCCGACTTGAATTCAAAGTTATTGGCATTGTGCGTGGGAAGCTGTATACATGATGGTTGACTCGCTCTACTCGGATATAGGTAATCCTTTAGGGCACGAGTTGTTGGCTCATCTCCCATTTCGATGAAAATAGAGGTGCTACCTATAACAATATCGACAATATTTGACTCCACTCTAGCTAAACGACCAGTAGGATCTCGAACCGACCTTGCATGCACTGCGCTCACTCGATTTTTTTTAATTTTTTTATTTATTTTTAATATTTTTTTATATGGAAAGCAAATAATCCGACACTGGACCACAAAATTCCTAAGCTAACACAAAGCAAATTTGAGTTTATGTGAATTAGGTGAGGGGGAGTTCAATTTTTAAGATCTAGTTTTTTCGAGATTATTCGACGACAATGGGTTTCCGAAATAATCTCCCTAATTAAAGAGCTCCTAATTCTTGATGAGAGAAAATTTAATAGACGACCAACTCCGGACTATCGCCTCAATTATCAAATTTTTCCTCCAGGTAGGTGGTCGGTACGAAGACTCATTAAAAACCACCAATCCTAGTCAAGGTCAAAATGGCATCGATTTGAAGATTCCGTGTTTGGATTAGCTTTTAATTCTAGCCTTGAAAAGAATATGCCTATGAGCTATGTGACACCCTATGGCCAATGTCTAATAAATTTTAAATTAAAATTATGGCTTGGGTTATGCAGATGCTCGGGAGCTTAATGATTTGTGGGCCAAGGAAGGGTGATTAAATCCCCACCTTATCTTAAAATTGGGTTTTGCTCTTAAGTAAAATTAGGCAACGTGCTTATTGAAATTTGCGAAAATAGTGTCACGTAGGAGCACACAAGACTTACCTCCGGCGTTGACTTTTTACAGTCACTTGTTTACGCTGGGCCGAAGTTTTATTTGATGTCGATCGGAGGGAAACGTCGCCTCCGTTTCAGTCGTCTCCGAGAGTACCTTATACGCGTGACAAGATTACACAAGTAACTTTAACGCTTTTCCCACGGTTGCTTTCTTTTCTGTCTTTTTTTTTAGTCTCTTCTTGTTGCTGTTTTTTTTTATCTGAAAAAGAACACAAAAAACATATCAAGCGTAAAGTGCAACAAAAATTATTAAATACAAAAATAATTACATATGCACTTACAAGGAATTTTTACACTTAAAAAAAATAATAACCAAAAACACACTATAAGAATGGAGAGAGAAAAAAATTATGCTACTGAAATGATTAAAAAAAGTTTTTTTTTTAAAATTCAACTTACATAAACTCGAAAATCTGGAAATTTCCAGGAAAAAAATGATTATTATTGAATTTTCAAAATTTTTAAGCACCTTTATGACAAATTAGTGTTTCAAACACTATTTAATTACAAAACGATTTTAAATCTATTTTTTTTTTTACAAATTACAACAACTTTGAATCTGGAAATTTTCCAAATTTTTTTTTATAATTAATTTCGAATTTTTCAAATATTTAGGTAGTTTATGACAAAACTAGTGTCGAAAACACTATTTAATCAGAAAAAACTTAGACCTGATTTTTTTTTCTTTTAATTCTGAAAGTAATTTAAAAAAATGTTGCTGGAATATTCATTTATTTATTTTTTTTGAGTATTTTTTTATTTTATTTTTAATAAAAAAACAAAAACTAGTCCGAAAATCAATATTCTTAAAATCGATCAAAATCCCCGGTAACAACGCCAAAAACTTGTTGTCAAATTGTAATTGATAAAATTACCGCAAGTGCACGGGCTATTATAGAATAGCGGGTGTAAGTACGGGTCGAACCCACAGAGATTATGGTCTATTTTAAGGTACCGATTTTCCAATTAGACAAATGAGTCTAGAAAATATGTTTTGAGTTTTTAAATTAAATGAGAGCCAATTAAATAACTACAAGTGAACAAATAATAATATCAAGTATGGGAGAAAACTAGGACGTCGGATCCATTTATCAATTTTAATTAAAGTCGCATGTCAATTTAATTTACTCTTTTCCGACTTTATAACTCAAAATATACCGACTGTCGTCGTGCATATTTCGGCGAATAAAACATTACATGTTCTCAAAATATTTTTTTATGTCTCTTAAATTAGACATCTTAAATCCCTATTCCCTAAAAAATATCACTTTTCAATTTTTAGTGTGTATTTAAGCATGAGATATCAAAACAATTTAATGTAAGCATAACCCATCAAAATTACAACTTTAAACTCTTGAAATGTGATGTGTCAAATAATTCCAGAGGCTTAAAACACACTATCGTGTAATTTTAAATGAATAGCGAATTTTTATTTTCAATTAATACATGTCGGGACTAAATAGTGGATTAAATTGAAATGCATAAATTAATTAATCATGATAAACTTCACCTAGTCCTAGAAATAAAATTACTCACAAATCATACATGAAACACAAATATTGCAAGATAAAATCATAATTTTCATTAATAATAATCAACTTACAAATTTGGATCCAAGACTTTGAGTTCCAATACACAATATCCTTCCAAGTTGCACAAAATGATCCTCCAAATACCCCCAAAATACACACAAGGTACAATATTTTTGGGTGTTTACAAAATTAATTATGTCTAAACAATGCCCTATACACAAATTTAACTCTTCGAAAATTCCTCCTTTCTCCCCCTTTCTCCCCCCTTCAAACTAGGCCTGTCAACGGGTTGGAGACGGGTCGGGTTTAGGGAGATCCAGATCCGTATATTCGGGTCTTCATCGGGTTCGTGTCCGGGTTCGAGTTTTCATTGGGTCTACAATATTGGATCCAGATCCGGATCCGTTAGGGTCTTTGGGTTCGGGTCCGGGTCTGACCAAATATATACATTTATTTTATTTTATCCCCCTTCTTTATTTTTTAATCTTAAATTAAAATATTTTGTAATGTATTATAAAATATTATTAGTATGAATAAAACATATATTAGTTAGATTTATTATATACATAAATATATATTTTTATATATAATACGTAGATGTTATATTGATAAGATATATTGAACCTGACAAAGGTGACATAGGTGCAATTCTCAAAGCGCTTTTGGATTTCTTTAAAGAAAAATGTGAGCTCAACTCTGGCAAAAGCCAAATAAAGGGGCTGCCTTTCGGCATATAAACAGGAAAAAAGGGGTGAGTGGGACATGCCGAGTTGGCGAGTTGACTCTCTAAAGATAAAGATTTTCGTCCAAAAGTATATATAAAGGCAGGGGAGTCGAACACCAGACCTTTCTTAGGCCCTAACCAGCCGAACTAACGGCTTATTTATTAAGTAACCGCGCGAAATATATTTAACCCCAATATCTGGCCAACTTTTCAAAATTACAAATAAAACCCCAAACTCAATATCTTCTTCATACGACCTGCAATCGACGAACCGTAAGAATCGACATGACCCTAATTTTGGGCCCAATAATATTTCAGAAGTGTCCGGGTCACGGGGTTTGACTTCGGGTTTGACCCGGGGTGTTGACTTTTGATTTTTTTTTCAGTTTCAAACTTCACATAGTCATAACTTCTTCTTCTCAGCTCAGATTGACACGTCGGTTGAACCCAGGCGTCCCTTGATTCAAGGTCTTCAATTTTCATGTTTGGTCCGAGTCCGAAATAAATTAATTTTATTTACAATTTAGCCCCTAAAATTGCGTAGGTGCCCGTTTCATGCTCGAATTGAGTCCTGTCATCGCCGCTTGCACTCTAAACCTGTCAATACTAAAAAATAACCTTGTACAAGAGATTAACAATGAGTATTTAAGGTTATGGATATAAGATGTGAGCGTGAAGTCCTCATAATTGCATTTATTAACCCCATTTATTCTAAAATTTGTATTTTTTCTTTAAAATATCAAAAATGACTATAAAAGCTCTTTATTTACATTGCAACGAGGTTAACAAGTCCTAGATTTGGGTGTAAATACTACACAATAATGCACTCATCAAACAACAACTCATCGTCGCCTCACAGATCTCCTCATTCTCCGGTGAATAGTGATTGTTTGGGATTGTACTCACGCAACTCTTCCCCTTTCACATAAAAGTAACACTTTATCTCTCTAAAGTGGGTTTAATGGTTTTATAAGCTTTTGGAAATGTGCTAAGGGTGGGTATTTATATGTTTTAGCGGCGAATATAGGATATTCTTCTTTTGGGCACTATTTTCCACAATTACTTCTTTTAAAGGATTTCTATAATTATCTTAACTTTGTCCTTAACTCATGACACAACAAGGTTACATCATCACCCCACGTGCTACTCTAAGGGTGTCAAGCTCCACGCCATCACCTTTGGTCGTGACCATCCTTTTACTAATGTGGCCTTTGCATGTTAAGTCATAGCTTATGGACTGTCTAAGTTCATGGATACCCCCCTTAACATATGTCTCTCTCCCATAATTCATTTTACAAGTCATGGCCTCCATAGGGTCGTGACCTCTTAAGGTTCTAGGGTTATTACAGCAGACGTGCAACATTCATGTGCTGCTAAAGAGGTATATTTTTTAATGACCAAACAACTGGCCTAAGTTGCGATGATCATCTCATAGGATGATCACTTTGACCACAACATCCACATACAATGACCAATTTAAAAAGGCATAGCGTTCAATGGTCTTAGATCATTATACGAAAGATATTAAGATCACTTATCGTTGGCTTGCATTATCGATTGGTGATGGAATGAAATACATGGAAATGATTGTAGACGAAGATTATCGCAAATTATGGTCCAACTTGTTTTGAAATATTAACGAAATCAAAAGACTCGACATATACCTGAAATTGACCCCTACTATTTGGATGAAGTAAGAAAACCTTTTACCAATCATTATCATATTACAATCGGGATCTAACAAGTACTCCCGCTAGTAGGGCTGTGTTTTTTTCTGAACATTTCGATTTTTTCGATATCCGATCCGATATTTTTCGATTTTGGAACGTATATAAGGTTTTTCGATTTTCGATTTTTTTGAAAAAAATCAGATCGAAAATTGGAAATAATTCTGAATTTTTGATTTTTTCGATCCGATTTTTCCAATTTTTCCCGAAATATTTCCTGATTTCCAATTTTTCCAATTTTTTTAAACATTCTCATGTGTCCCACATCGGCTAGGAGAGGAAGAGAGACCCAAAAAGTCCTTTATAAAAGGAGAATATCCCTCTATCCTCTACACAAATGAAAAAAATGGTTAAATCCTTATATATTTACATGTTGGGTTAAATCTTTTTTTCGATTTATTTCAAATGAGAATTTTGAGTAATCGAAAATAATATATTAATTTTTTTGAAATTTTGGAATTTTCAAAATTTCTGAATTTTTAGTATATTTTTTGAATTTTCGATTTTTTCCGATTTTTTTTCCGATTTTTAGATTGTTTCGAATTCGGAAACTTTTTTGATTTTCCGAAAAAATTGGATAGGAAATCGAAACAAATATTTTATTTCCGAAAAAATCAAAATTTTTTCCGAATGGTCATTTTCTGATCCGATCTAGCCGAAACACAGCCCTACCCGCTAGCATTAACCATTGTTGATAAAGAGGATATAAATAACTAGAGTTTGTTTTTATACCATGTTAAGACACAAATCTTAATGGGGCGTTATCATATATATTTTATGTTTGACCGACATATAGGGATAATTGTTGTGGTGCTAGTGTGGTGTAGGAGAAACAACATTTGTATAGATGGTGGAAGGTCGATAATGGGAGTTACAATTATTGCATACGTCACATTTTTAATAATTTTTGTAAAACTTTTAGTGATGTTGTCCTAAAGCAGATGTTAAGTCTTTCAGGCACTACACGTCAAGTAAGGAAATTTGAGAAGGTAATATACGAAATTAAGGACATAAATGAGGTCGGACACTCCTATATTTCCAGTATTCCTAAGAAGAATTTGGGACTTTGTGACGATGGGGAATACCTATATAACCAAATGATGACCAACTTATAATAACTGTTTAATGAGATTATTAAGAGGGCGATGAGTATTCTTATCACTGCATTGATCGAGCTTATATTTTATGGGCTTGTTCGGTATTTCTTCATATGTAGGGTGCAGGGCTTGGAATATAGTAATTTGGGTGCAACACGTGCATTCAATGTTTTGTCAAATATACATAAACAAATTAATAAGATGAAAAATCATACATGTCGAACTTGCAATTGTGATGAGGGTAAAGTATAGGTGGTAACACAAAAGTGGAAATGTCTACGTATTACACATATTAGGAGGCAAGTGTGGTTGTGGTAAGTGTGAGATTTTTAAGATTATTTGTTACCATATGATTGCAACGCGTGCCAAACTAAGTCTCGATCACATGCAATATGCTAGTGAGTACTTCACAACATATAACTATATTAAAACATACATACCCCAATTACATCCCCTTAACCACGTAGATTATTGGCATCTGATATATCGTCACAAATTGATACCTAACTCAGATCTAAGACGTGATGTTGGAAGACTCATTTCTACTCATCATAAGGACAAGATGGATATTGTACAAAGGATACCAAAGCACTGCAACTATTACCACTGGTTAGGTCACACACGGATGTGATGCCTAGAAAATATCATGGCATGGTGTCTTGCTAAAGAATGATATATTGGTGAACCAGTATAAAGGGGTACATTATAGAGTTTGTCTTCAGGTTCACCACTTGCCAAATGGTGAAGGTTGATCATCAGAGACCAATCAGGGTTTTACAACCGTTAAATATTTCTGTGTGAAAGTTGGAGAGTATATCGATGGATTGGGTTACCGACATCACAGAGGGGTCAAGATTCTATCTGGGTTATTATGGACCGTTTGACTAAGGTGAACCATTTCTTTCCCACTCAGGTCGATTATACGAAGGGGCAATATGCATAGATTTTCATTACATAGATGGTGAGATTACATGGGGTGTTGCTCAACATTATTTCAGACTGGGATAAAATCTTTGTGTCCCACTTCTGGTAGAGTTTTCAAGAGGCATTGGGAACTGAGTAGCATTTGAGCACAACATATCACCCGCCGATCAATGGTAAAACAGAGAGGGTGAATCAGATATTAAATTATATGTTGAGGATGGGTATTCTGGATTTCAAAGGTAATTAAGAGCATTACTTGTCATTAATAGAGTTTGCTTATAATAAGTCGTACCAGTATACTATTGGCATGGCGCCTTTTAAGGCTTTGTATGGGAGAACTTATTGTTCACCCGTGTGTTAGTTAGAGGTAGGCGATAGCAAGCTTCTCAAGCCAAACTTGATTCAGGACACTTCGATAAATATTGAGTTGATTACATACCATATTCGGGTAGCTCAGGATCGTTTAAAGAGTTATGTTGATGCTAACTGGAGACCCATGGAGTTTAATGTGGGTGATCGGTTATTGTTGTGGGTATCTCCTATGAAGGGACTGATGTGGTTCGAAAATAATGGGAAGTTGGCACCAATATATGTGGGGAATTTCTTGATCAATAAGAAGATACAACTAGTTGCGTATAGGTTTGCCTTACCTTAGCATTTATAGCAGATTCATGATGTTTATCATATGTCGTCATTGAGGAGGTATCTCAGGGACGAGTTGGCGTATTTTCATATTGCATTAGAGGATATAGACTTAAAACCTAATTTAGTTATGAGAAGAGAACTGTTGCCATTCTGGATCATAGGGAGCAAAAGTATTCGGAGCGTGAGGATGACATACGAAAAAAGTATTTGGACCTCTTTATGTCAGTTACGTTCGAATTTTAGGGATGAACTCTTTTATTAAGGGGAGAATTTAATACCCCGTACTTTTAAAAGAATTTTAATTCCATGTGTGCATTAAATTATAATTTTAATTGCGAAATTAAATTGGTGTTGATAAATATCAATTAGAGAGTGTTGGATTAATATTTATCTGTAAAATATTTACTTGTGTGTAATAAGTAAATAGTAATGTGATAATTTTTATTACGTTATTAGTGAGTAAAAGTAACGAATTTATTAACGATACATTTGGGACACACGTGTCAGGTACGATTGTATATTTTGAGTCATGTACTCGGATGACCTTTTTTAGTGCACCGGTAATCCAAAGCGGGTCAAAATAGTCTAGAGTAAGTACACAGGGATTATAGTTGGGTTTCAAGGGCTTTTTAGACCTAGCAGGACTAGTATAGGGGTACGGTGGTCTTTTTACCCCTAGGGCTTAACCCTAATTAAAAAATTAGAGTGTTTGATGAGGTATTAATATGTTTATAGATGGATAGGAGTTTTCATTCCACCCCAAGGTTGTTAGGTGTAATACCCCGTACTTTTATCGATATTTATTTATGGGATTAATTAAATTAAATGTGAATTAATTCGAATGTAATACTAATGAGATGTGAGTTGGTATTTGATTATAATGTGTATATATATGACGATGTATCAATATTGAAAATATTGAAATTAACGCGAGACTGAAATACGACAATTTGGGAAATTTAGTTGGGACGCACGTGCCAGTCGCGTCAGGAATGTAATTATTTGAATTAAAAAGTGAATTTTATTTTTATCAACCGAATAGTCATTTTGAGTGCGCCAACGTGTCCATAAGGGTCGAAATAGTCAGAAAACACTAGCCGGGGGTCTAGTTTGGGTCCCGGGGCATTTTTAGGCTAAACCGGCAACTTAAAAGGGCATTTTGGTAATTTAGAAATTTAGGGAATTAAAACCCACGAAAATTAGAATTAATATTTATCATTTTAATAGGGCCACTAAGGCCATTACCATCATAAGTTAAAAGAGAGGGTTACGGGAGTTTTGAGGAAGTTGGAGAGAAGTTACAAAAGCCAAAAAGATCAAGCCATCACCATTCTTGGGAGAAATTCTGTAGAAAGGAGAAGAAAGCCAACCTTCAATCCTTCAACATCGAGCCAAATCATAACGCAAGTGGTTTAGTTACGTTTATTTCAAGCGAATGTTTCTTCCATGCTTAGAATTGATAAAATTGCATCATATTGGGTGTTTGATGAAAACCCTTGAAATTTGAAATAGAAATTCATGATATGATATAGGGATTGCATGTAAAATGTTAGTTGATGATTGTCCTACACGAGATACAAATTTTTATGATGTGAAAATGGATTTATAAGGATAAAATTGATGACATGAAATTCTGGGTTCATACCCATAGGGTTTGGGGTAAAATTTGGGAATTGATGATAATTATATGTTATTTAGGGAGATTGTAACCCTAATAATATGTTAAGATCCGACCTAAGAAAGTTTAGTGACGTTTAAGAACCTTAAAATACTATTTGGGATGATTTTAGGATGAGTTTAGAGAAGAGGAACATTGAGAAAAACGAATTAGAGATTTCTGGGCTCGAAACTGCCATCTCGTTAGAAGCGCCGCCCAGGTCGTTCGAACGACCTCGTTCGAACGAGCTTCTAACGAGTTGACATAATGGCCTTTTTGGCCTGATTTGATTTTTAGTGTCCCGTAACCTCGTTTAAATGATGAGATAACTTTCCCTTATTAACTAATAGGTATAGTTCGGAGATTTGGGATATATTGAGGAGTAAAATTTAGAATAATGTCCTGAACCGAATAATATTTGTGGATTAGGACGCGAGTGACTAATCACGATGTGAGGATAATTAATGACTTAAATATATAAACCGGGGACATGTGATTTGTGTAACACTACAAGTTGGTATAAGAACGAGAAGTATACCACTAATAAAAATATGGTAATAACTAAGATGTGTGCATGCTTAGTATATATGATTTTATGTGTATGACATACCTACCATACTTGCTATCACGGGAGGTTTGCGTTCGTTTAGGGCCATCTAATCTTTGTGTGCCTACGGAGGGGATATAGATTGGTACCTCGAGGACATAGGTCAGAGAAGGATTTATTGAGAATTTAATAAGTCTGCTGATCATGGCAGCGTAGGTATGTGCGTGACCCACGTGATGTGAACTATGTTCGCCTCCATTGTTTGTTATTTGCTATTATGTGAGAACGATTCCTGAGAGATTCGAAATGCGTGATCCTTATGTACGTGATCTATCGGGATGGGATAGCAGAGTATGTGTGCACCGCAACTTAGTCTCGGGGTGCTAGTACTGTATATTTATGATGAGATTAATATATGGTTAACTGGAAAGAATTGTCATGTTTAATTGTGAGTATAATTATAGTAACGCTCTGAAAAAGATAAAAAGGAGATAACCTCCAGTAAATGTTTTGCTAATATTTGGGAATCCGAGAATTAAAGTAAAACTCACTATTTAATTGATGATGTCGGAATTTAAGCGCGAATCGAGTAGAAATGTTAGAATTTATTTTGGTCTAGATAGATATGAGAATCACTTGAATGGGTACTGTACGTTAGGAGTGCACAAATAGTGGAGAGGTGAGTATTTCATGTGAGAGCACGTCCTAACATGTATTTTGCATTCATTGTTTTAATGTCATTAAAGCACTTGGTATTTTTAAACTATTTTCCACATTCGGGCTCTGACCCGTTTGCTTTCAAATATATTTTTGTAAAAACCTTTTTAGGTGCCCAGCCACAAGGACACCATGCATAGGAATTCAATTCAGGTGACGAGATATAGCTATTGTGGAAGTTACGGGGCCTTGACAGTAGACGCCTCCTTCCCTAGTCTTGACTCCATTACCAGTTTTATCATTTGTAGGGCATGTCCCCCATTTCCTTTAGAGACATTTTATATTTCAGTTATTCAGACTTTGGTTTGTAATTTATTTAGGATGCAGACTTGTTTTATTTATTTCAGTATTGGGATTGTTGTGAGGAGTACTTCCTCCGGACTCATTATTATTTCCACATTCGGGCTCTGACCCGTTTGATTTCAAATCTATTTTTGTAAAAACCATTTTAGGTGCCCAGCCACAAGGACACCATGCATAGGAATTCAATTCAGTTGAGGAGCTGTAGCTGTTGTGGAAGTTACAGGGCCTTGACAGTAGACGCCTCCTTTCCTAGTCTTGACTCCATTACCAGTTTTATCATTTGTAGGGCATGTCGCCCATTTCCTTTAGAGACATTTTATATTTCAGTTATTCAGACTTTGGTTTGTAATTTATTTAGGATGCATACTTGTTTTATTTATTTCAGTATTGGGATTGTTGTGAGGAGTACTTCCTCCAGACTCATTATTATTTCCACATTCGGGCTCTGACCTGTTTGCTTTCAAATCTATTTTTGTAAAAACTTTTTTAGGTGCCCAGGCACAAGGACACCATGCATAGGAATTCAATTCAGTTGACCAGCTGTAGCTGTTGTGGAAGTTACAGGGCCTTGACAGTAGACACCTCCTTTCCTAGTTTTGACTCCATTACCAGTTTTATCATTTGTAGGGCATGTCGCCCATTTCCTTTAGAGACATTTTATATTTCAGTTATTCAGACTTTGGTTTGTAATTTATTTAGGATGCAGACTTGTTTTATTTATTTCAGTATTGGGATTGTTGTGAGGAGTATTTCCTCCAGACTCATTATTATTTGATGGTTACTCTATTGAGACTTCATTGTGGATGGTTATGTTAACTGTTTATAATTCATTTATTGCATGTTAATCAGATTTAATTTAAAATTTGACAACTCACTTTTTAAATACTAGGTGGTTAGTAATTATAAAAATGTTTTCATCAGTGATGCTATTAACTGAACCAACTTGGCATTTTGTATTAATTTAATAAAGGAGTAGCTACCCTGTATTTAATTAGTTGGGGTGTCACAGGTGGTATCAGAGCATCAGGTTCTAGTGTCCTTAGGATCTGTACAGCTTATTATGTTTCCGCTGAGCTTTCTTTAATATAGAGCCCTATATTTTTAGACTGTTGTATTCTTTGTGTATGCTACGCTCTTCAGCTATTTTGAGTTAATAACTGCGAATTTATAATACTTTACTCTTATTTCAGATGCCTCCACGATGTGCGCAGCGAGTTCCTAGGGATGCACAGCCAGAACCACAGCCTGCACCAGTTCAGGGCACTATGAAGCCGCCGAGGTTGCAGCTATTGTATCCCAAGCGGTAAATGCCACCCTAGCCGTTGTACAGCAGGCACCACCCCAGGCGCTGGTAGCCGCGCCAGTTCAAGCACATGCATTCCCGTCCGCTTGGGAACGCGTCCGTGATGCTTTTCAGAAAGCACACCCTCCGGAGTTTGCAGGTAGCTTCGATGTTGTGGTATCCAGTCAGTGGAAGAAGGATATTCAGAGGCACTTAAGGATGTACGAGTGCACCGATGTTCAGAAGCAGATACTAGCTGCTTTCAAGCTAGTAGGCTTTGCATTGCAGTGGTGGGAGTCCATTACCATCGCCGAGGAGAGGGACACTCTCACTATACAGGAGTTCTGGGTGCGGTTTGACCGCAAATATTTTCCGTCAGCTGTTCACACGGAGATGAGAAGAAAATTGATGAACCTCAAACAGGAGGGAAGGACCGTGTCCGAGTATGAGGCCGAATTCACTAATTTATTGAACATTGTTTTGGATGAGATACCGACTGAGGAGAAGAAGATTCAGAAGTTCACAGATGGATTGACTTGGAGGATCCGTCAGCATTTGTTGGGGAATCTCTCATTGGCCACTTATTCTAACGTGGTTAACGCTGAACTGCTACACTGCCAGGATCACCGCTTTCTCATGTCTGAGAGCAAGAGATTAGGAGAGTCCAACCATCAGGGCAGGACCGGGGGAAATGGTGCCAGCGGGGCACAATCTGCACAGGGACAGCACAAGCAGGGTGACCAGGGTTCCTAGAAGGGGGATTCTAAGAGGTTCAGATCTGGGAATTTCAGAAGTGGACAGGGAGGTTTCAGGCTGGACCATCAGGGTCCGAACAGCCATCAGGGCCAGCAGGGTCAGAATGGTCAACATCAGTAGTTCCAGCAGGGCCAGCATGGCCAGGGGAGGAATGGTAACGGCCATCAGGGAAAACGAGGGGGAAACTTCTCGGGGAAGTGTTATGTTTGTGGCAAGACTGGCCATAAATGCCAGGATTGTCCTGATAGGGGTAGGGCCCCACAGCAACAACAGCAGGGTGCCCGACACGAGCCACAGAGGCCTATGTTTCCCGCCGCCCTCCCCGCACCACCACAGAAGGCAGCATTACCACCCATTCCAGCGGTCCCAGTCCAGCAGGGACAGCTTCAGCATGGGAGAGTGTATCAGCTCCAGCATGCCGTAGCCCCACAGGATCCACCGGACATTGACGGTATGTTCTCTATTCAGGGGACTATGGGGCGTATTTTATTTGACACGGGAGCCACACATTGTTTCATTGCCATGAGATTTGCACGCACTATTGGGTTATTAGACACCGCCGAGAGAACGATTACTTGTGTAGATTCACCGTTCAGTAGGGGTTCCATGATTTCTCTTATATGTAGAGGTGTGGGTATAGAGATCGGAAGGTTTACTTTACCCGCTGATATGTTAGTGTTAGAGATGACCGAGTATGATGCCATTATTGGTATGGATTGGCTCGTTGCGTACCGAGCCATGATTGACTGTTTTAGTAGGAGTATTATCCTTGCCATTCCCGGGCAGGAGATGTTTTTAATGGCGATGCCTCACCCTGAGGGAGGATCGTCCACTCACTTGTACTATATAGAAGAGGAGACCTCTAAGGAAGTGGTAATACCATTTGATGCGATTCCAGTTGTTAGGGCGTTTGCCGACGTATTTCAGGATATACCTGGGTTACCTCCGAGTATAAAGATAGATTTTGTGATCGATTTGACGTCGGGCACTCAACCTATTGCCCGCGCACCTTACCGAATGGATCCAGCCAAAATGAGAGAGTTACGGGATCAGATTGAGTAGTTGTTGGGTCAGGGGTTTATCCGGAGGAGTACTTGACCGTGGGGTACCCTTGTGTTGTTCGTAAAGAAGAGGGATGGATCATTGAGGTTGTGTGTAGATTACCGGGAGTTGAATAAGGTCACGATACGGAATAAGTATCCATTTCCCCGAATCGATGACTTATTCGACCAGCTGAAAGGAGCTTCTTTCTTCTCAAAGATTGATTTGCGATCAGGATACCATCAATTGCGTATCAGAGAAGAGGATGTCTCGAAGACTGCTTTCTTAACGAGATATGGTTCCTACGAGTTTCGGGTTATGCCTTTTGGCTTGATTAATTCTCCAGCCATGTTTATGGACTTGATTAATTGGGTGTTCAGAGAGTTCCTAGACCAGTTCGTCATTGTCTTCATTGACGACATTCTGGTCTAATCCCAGACAGATGAGGAGCACGCCGAGCATTTGAGGTAGTTTTTGCAGACACTACGTCAGAATGAGATGTATGCAAAGTATGAGAAGTGTGGGTTTTGGCTGAAGGAGGTTCAGTTTTTGGGGCATATTATTTCAGATCGGGGGATATCTCTTGATTCGGGGAAGGTATCCGCGGTGAGGGAGTGGGGACAGCCCACGACACCGACTGAGATCCATTGTTTCTTGGGCCTAGAAGGATACTACAGGAGATTTATTCGGGGTTTCTCAAAGATAGCGGGTCCTTTGACACATCTGACTCGTAAGGGTGTGCCGTTCATTTGGAGTGATGCCTGTCAGTTGGCATTCGATGAGTTGAAGGACAAGTTTACCTCAGCATCTGTGTTAGCATTGCCGAGACCGGGAGTTGAGTATCTAGTCTACACCGATGCATCCTTACAAGGACTTGGAGGTGTATTGCAATAGGAGAGTCAGGCCATAGCTTATGCTTCCCGTAAGCTTAAGCCTCACGAGAAGAATTACCCCACCCATGACTTGGAATTAGCAGCAGTTGTATTTACACTTCGGATTTGGAGACACTATCTCCTGGGGGAGAAATTCAAGTTATACATGGACCACAAATCCCTATAGTACATATTCATGCAGAAGGAGTTGAATATGCGACAACGAAGGTGGCTTGAGTTTGTGAAGGATTATCAGTTTGATATCCAATATCACTCGGGGAAGGCTAACGTGGTAGCAGATGCGTTGAGCCGTAGACCAATAGATGAGGTGGCCGAGATGTGGAAGGATAAGTGGAAGGAGTTGGGACACCAGGATGCAGTGACCCGATCATTCATGTCTGTGCTGACTGTTACACCGCAGATTGTCACGAGGGTGGTAAAGGCACAAGCAAATGACTCGTTCTGTCAGGAGCAGATAGCTCGATTACTAGCAGAGGGAGCTGAGTCCTACACCGTTAGCTCAGATGGGGAATTATGCTTCAATGCGAGACTAGTCATTCCGAAAGGGGAAGACTTGCGACACGAGGTGATGGCAGAGTCACACGCCTCACGGTACATCCCGGTGGGGATAAAATGTACCAAAACATGAGACGTCAGTATTGGTGGAGAGGGATGAAAAGAGATATCGCCGTGTTTGTTTCTAAATGCGCCACTTGTCAGCTAGTAAAAGTGGATCATCAGAGACCGACAGGACTTCTTCAACCATTAGAGGTTCCGATGTGGATATGGGAGAGCATCTCCATGGACTTTATCACGGGGTTACCTACGTCACAGAGGGGTCACGACTCCATTTGGGTAATTATGGACAGGCTGATCAAAGTCGCTTATTTTCTACCTGATATGCCCCAAATGTGACCTCGGCCTAGGGACACCAACCTCGGTCGAGATGATGGCCAAGATAATGGCCGACCCTGGATAAGCCATGGGCCTGCGATATCAGCCCTCGCCTCAGTGAGGTCGGCCCAGGCCGACACTACCACCTACATCTCCAATGGACACTACGCGCATCACAGGAATCAACAGCATTCTCGTATACCTGGATATGGAAACCTCGGCCGGGTGAAGGCCGAGCTGACAAGAAGCCCTAGTAAACTCCATCATGGAATCAGCTCAACCTCGGCTGAGGCCGACCCCAGCATACTGTCTAGGGATGAGATCAGGCCGAGACCCCCTATGGCACATGTCGGATTGAACGAATACCAAGCCTTTACAACTCGGCCTCTCCCAGGCCGAGGTCATGCACCAATATGGCAGCCAAGCATCTGTTAACATTTGTATAAGGACACGTGGGCACAAATCAGTTATAACAAGATTATTCTCCACACGTGGGGAGAATATTTCGTCATCATTCCTTACCTGTGACAGTGACAGGTGGCTCCCCCCTATTGGTGAGGCTAACACACATGTGCATATTACATGCATGGGGGTACACTACACCCCCTAATTACTATATATATAGAGGTAATCCTCTACCTTGTGGAGGATCCAGAATTAACAACCCTAGATGAAACTCTGTTCAAATACACTGTAGAGAGAGAAATCTTGAGAGATTGTATCTATGGCCATTAGAGCCCCCATACAGTGATACACATCATACACTCGCACAGTGGACGTAGGCCAGATTGGGTGAACCACTTACATCCCGGTGTTGATTCCTCTTCTCCTCACCTCCTTCTACTATATGTGTATATATTCCTATGCTGCCATTATTAACATTAAATTGAGCTCACAAACACCTTGAAGGGTGGTGCTATTTCCAGCATCATCATTTTGGCATTGTCTATGGGAATAGAAGCTATCTCTTCCTCTTTTTCAGCTTAACCTCACCGGAGACTCTAGTGGTGAACCAGGCATCACCCCTTGCGTGGAGCTGTTTCACCATTGAAAGAGGTCCTGTAAGGTACTAAGCTCACTTGTTACTCAAGCTCTTTATTGTTGACACATGACACCAGAATTACAACCGCCTCTTTCGCCGCCCAGAGGAGGAGGGCCCAGTTCCAGCCAGGCACCGCCTCAGTTCGAAATGGCGGAAGTGGTTGCAGCCTTAAAATCTTTGGCTGCAACGCAGCAGGAAATGAAGGAGCAATTCGAACAGCTCAGCCAAACTATGATGAGGCCACCTAGAGTCTCACCGGATATGATCACTCCGGCGGCTGTTCAGCCTCATCCAAATGCCAGGGACCACCCCAGGCACCCAAGAAGGATCAGCCTGCACCCCAACAAAGAAGGGACGTTGCTGACCCCAGGCGCTTACGCCTGGGGAGGCAAGGAAACCCTTGCCTGGAGGACAGGTATGACGATCTAGAGGCGGAAGAGGCCCTAAAAGATTGTTGGGAGCTGTATGAGGTGTCGAATAATACAGTACGACCTCTTCGGCAGAGTCAAGGATGTGTCGGCCGAAGAGATGAAGAGGCTCAAAAGAGAGGGTCAGCTTTCGATCGGTTGAGCAGAGGATCAGGCTTCAAACGGTAGGGTCCAGTGAATGACCTAAGACACAGGTTATCCAGGTCCAGGAGTGCTGTCGGCTCGCAAAGAGGGGATAGACCAGGTCGGCCTGACCAAAGCCGACCCTGTGACAGAAGAGGCAGAGAGCAGGAAGAGGTCAATAGCCGACGCTGTGTTACAGCGGGGGAACCCTCGGTTCATCCCATCGAAGTGGCTGGGGAAAACCTCGGCCAGGTCGAGGGCAGAAGACCATGGAACAACTCCATCCAGTGCCTCGAGGAGAAGATAGGAGACCTCATTAAAAGTAGAGATCCATTACAAAGGGGTTACTCAGAGGACTCACCGTTTGTGGCTAGGATAGTGAGCTTCCCAACCCCAGCTAAGTTCAAGCCTCCTGTGGTGTCTCCCAAGTATGACGGCAGCACCAACCCAGTATACCACATAGAGATGTATCAGTCGGCAGCAGACATCTACTCCATTCCTGATGAGATGAAGTGCAGGGCCTTCTCTGGGACCCTGATAGGGGAAGCACACAGCTGGTTTACCTCCCTTCCAAAAAACTCTATTGAGAATTTCAAATGCTTAGCTGAACGATTCATCCATAACTTCTGCTTTGGGATGAGACCCCAAAAGAAGACCACTCACTTGCTGTATGTCAAGCAGGGAAATGATGAGAGCTTAAGGGACTATATATCCAGGTTCAATAAAGAGAAGTTGGAGGTTGAGGAATATGAAGAGAATATAGCCATGACTGCCCTCATAGGAGGTCTACAGAAAGGGAAGCTGCTATGGAAGCTGGAAGAAGACCCCCCAAGGTCCATGGCGAAACTCCTGGAAACCGCGGGGAAAGTAATGAATGCGGAAGAGGCAATGGCCGCCAAATATGAGGATGAGAATCTCTTTAGCAGTGGAAAGTCCCAGAAGAAGAAAGATGGGAAGAAGAGATCGAGTGATGACAAGTTCGCCCACTATACTCCTTTTACTGTGAGCTGTGAGCACATCCTCAATGAGATTAAGAATGACAGAACCCTGAGGTGGCCAGAAAAGCTGAAGGCCCCACCACATAAGAGGAACAAAAACCTATGGTGTGAGTTTCACTAAGATCATGGTCACGTCACAGATAGATGCTTCGCTTTGAAAGATGAGATTGAAAAGATGCTAAAATCTGGAAAGCTGAGAAAATACGTGGATGGTAAGGCTCCTAGGGGTGGAAGAGATGACCCCAATAAAAGGAGAAATGACAGATGCCGTGACATCCCAGTGCGAAGGGACGATGACTCAGAAGGTGAGGATGAAGATGATCCGGATCTTCCTCCGAAGGACGACAACACCCTGGTGAAGAGGGTTGGTATGATCTCGTTCGGCGTTGGCACAATATGCAGAGGATTGGAAGGTGGTGGATCTGAGGTAGCTGATAGGAAGGCCCATGTGGCAGAAACCAAATCAGTGGCCAAGATTAAGGTTGTGAATCTAACGTCTTCCGACACAGTGCAGAAGAGGAAGAAGGTGGATATGAACACCCTCGTGGTTGGGTTCTCCAGACTCGACTTCAGAGATATCTTATGCCCCAATGATGACCCTTTGGTCATAACGACAAGGGTGCATGGATGTGAGGTGCAGAGGATCATTGTAGATGGGGGAAGTTCCGCAGATGTGATGTTTTGGCCATGCTTCAGGAGCTTGGGTCTTAGTAGAGCAAGACTAGTACCCTATCACCACCCCCTGATAGGCTTCAGTGGGGAAAAGGTTCACCCCTTGGGCATGTATGAGATGGATGTACGGATGGGTGATGAGTGGCCTAAGAGGTTAACTAGGAAGATTAATTTCTTCGTAATGGACGAGAGTGTCTTCTCGGCCTATAACCTCATCATAAGAAGGGTGTCCCTTAAGGAGTTCGAGGTTGTGCCATCGACGGTCCACCAGATGCTAAAATTCTCGACCCCCTATGGGGTAAGGGAAGTACGAGGTGACCAGACCACAGCTCGAGAATGTTACTTCAACTCAGCCGAAGAGATAGAGGCCCATAAGAGAGCCACCACCACTTATAGCATTGATACTCTTGATCCGAGAGATGAGACGAAGTTGAAGAAGGGAGAGGCCGCGGAAGAGGTAGAATCCATCATCCTCAACGAGGACGAACCGGAAAAAACCATCCAGGTCGGCAAAGCCCTTAATTCAGAAGTCAAGGAAGAGATGATAAACTTCCTCAGGAGGTGGCAGAGTGTCTTCACATGGAGCCACGCAGACATGCCTGGCATCGACCCTGAGGTGATGAGTCACAAGCTCAATGTAAACAAAGATGCCAAGCCTATTAAGCAAAGACGAAGAGTCTACTCTAGGGAGAAATATGATGTCATCCGGGAAGAGGTTAAAAAATTAGAAGAGGATGAGTTTATAAGAGAAGTCACATATCCGGAGTGGCTATCAAATGCAGTCATCGTGCCCAAGGCCAGTGGGAAGTGGAGAATGTGTGTCGATTTCACTGACCTGAACAGGTCTTATCCAAAAGACAGCTATCCCTTACCTCGGATAGATCAGATGGTGGATGCCACAGCAGGACATGAGCTCATGATCTTCATGGATGCGTATTCAGGCTATAACCAAATCTTTATGGATGCTGGAGACTCGGAGAAGACAACCTTCATTATCGACAAAGGGACGCACTGTTACAAGGTAATGCCTTTCGGTCTGAAAAATACAGGGGCAACGTACCAACGTCTTGTAAATAAGATGTTTGAAGAGCAAATAGGTAAGACTATGGAGGTGTATGTAGATGATATGCTAACAAAAAGCTTGAAAGCTTGCACCCATGTAGCAGACCTTGAGAAGACCTTCGATGTTATGGACTCATACAGAATGAAGCTCAACCCGGTGAAATGTGTCTTCAGAGTAGGAGTTGGGAAATTCCTGGGATTTATCATCAACCAGAGGGAGATTGAAGCGAACCTTGAGAAAATCAAGGCGTTGCTTGACATGAAGACTCCTAGGAATATCAAGGATGTCCAAAGACTCACGGGGAGAGTGGCTGCGCTTAATAGATTTGTCTCGAGGGAAACGGATAAGTGTCTTCCATTCTTTAAAGTTCTAAGAAAGGCCTTCCAACGGGACGAAGAGTGTGAAAAAGCATTCAACCAACTCAAGTCTTACTTGGGATCACCCTTATTGTTATCTCGACCCGTTGTAGGAGAAAAGCTGTATGTGTATCTGGCAGTCTCTGAGTCAGCCATCAGCGTGGCTATAATACGGGAAGACGATGGGATCCAAAGGCCTGTATATTTCAACAGTAAGGCCCTTCAAGGGGCTGAGAAAAATTACCCACGCATGGAAAAATTGGCCTATGCTCTG
This sequence comes from Sambucus nigra, assembly GCA_949130495.1. Classification (NCBI taxonomy): domain Eukaryota; kingdom Viridiplantae; phylum Streptophyta; class Magnoliopsida; order Dipsacales; family Adoxaceae; genus Sambucus; species Sambucus nigra. Next base: position 576,410,977 of record OX422214.1, on the reverse strand, counting down.
ATACACGCCTCAAGGAAAATGAAGCCTTACTTCCAAGCTCACTCCATGGTAGTCCTCACCGACTCCCCACTAAGGCAGGTCTTGCATAAACCTGAGAAATCTGGGAGATTGATGACCTGGGCCATTGAGTTAGGGGAGTATGATCTTACCTACTAGCCTAGGGCAGCCATCAAAGGGCAGAGCCTCATGAACTTTGTTGAAGAATTCACCTGGGAAGAGGCCGAGACAGAGAAAGGCCTAGGGGAAGACGAAGAGATAAACCACGGTGTCTTCCGAAATTTGGAAGAGACGACACCAAACGTCTTCCGAAATCAGGAAGAGGTCACCTCAGGCAAGATCTGGGGCAGAGTGGAAGAAAACGAAGAGGATCGGTACCTTTTCAAGAAAAGAGTCATGGCATAAGGGGTCTTCTTATCAGATACAGACATCTGGAGCCTCTTCGTTGATGGCTCTTCCTGCGATAGCGGAAGCGGTGCGGGGTTGATACTCTCGGCTCCAGATGGCGCCAACATTGAATACACCCTATGATTCAACTTCCAGGCCTCAAACAATGAGTCTGAATATGAGGCCATGATAGCAGGACTCTTATTGGCAAAAACTCTTCGCGTAAAGCGACTCCTACTCCACAGTGACTCAAGGTTAGTTGTCAATCAAGTACTGGGAGTCTATGAGGCCAAAGATGAAAGGATGGCGGAGTACCTGAAGAGAGTGAGAAAGATGTGGAATATTTTGAAGAGGTAAAATTGAAGAGGGTGCCTCGACAGAGTAACGGTCACGCAGATGCATTGGCAAGGCTGGCCTCGGCAATGAAGACAGATGTTAGAAGGACTGTTCCGATCGAGGTCTTCGGAAAGTTAACCATCGAAGAAGAAGAGCTGTGCAACCCTTGTCATAATTTGAACCCTGGGGACTCATGGATTGACCCCCTCGTCAGTTATATTAGAGAGGGAGAGCTACCCGAGTCCAAGTTGGAGAGGAAAAAATTGAGATATAGGGCTGCCAAGTTCACAGTGATAGGAGACGTCTTGTACAAAAAGGGATTTCTATTGCCTCTTCTCAGATGTGTACATCCCGCGGAAGTTCCCCGGGTCTTACAAGAGGTTTATGAGGGTTCTTGCTCCAACCACATAATAGGAAGACCCTTGGCCAAAAGAATCATCACACACGGGTACTGGTGGCCAACCTTGTCCAAAGACGCTGCAGCCTACGTGAAGAGATGTGATAAATGTCAGAGATTCACAACTATTCCTCATCAACCTCATCAGCCTATGACGTCAATCACCTCTCCATAGCTATTTGCGATATGGGGGATTGACTTAGTAGGACCCCTACCAAGAGCTGCTAACAATTATAGATTCTTGATAGTTGCCATCGACTACTTCTCGAAATGGGTAGAGGCAGAGCCGATGATAACGATCACAGAGCAAAAGACCTTCCAGTTCATATGGAGGAACATCATATGCATATATGGCCTCCCAAACACACTCATATCAGACAATGGGACTCAGCTCAAGAACTCCTCTCTAGAAAAGTACTGCCTAAGAGTTGGAATAAAGCAGTTCTTCTCATCTCCTGGCCAACCTCAGGCGAATGGTCAGACCGAGGTTACGAACAGAACAATCCTTGATGGGGTCAAGAAGAGGTTAGAAGATGCGAAGGGAATATGGACTGAAGAGGTCTACGCTGTGCTATGGGACTACAGAACAACGGCTAGGACACCTACAGGAGAAACCCCGTTCATGCTAGCATACGGTTCAGAGGCTGTCATACCTACTGAAGTAGGACTCCCAACTCATAGGGTTCAGACCTATGACCCTGATAAAAATGGGGAAGAAAGGAGGCTAAACTTAGATCTGATTTAAGAGAGAAGAGAAGACGCTGAGATCAGACAAGCAGCCTACCAACAGAGGGCAGCAAAATTCTACAACCAGAGGGTGAAGTCAAGACCCATTGCAGTGGGAGACCTAGTACTGAAAAAGACCCTATAGAAGGCAAACAAGCTTCACCCACACTGGCATGGACCCTACAAAGTGACAGAAGAGGTTGTGCCTGCCACCTACAGGCTAGAAAACCTAGAAGGAGAACCCTTTGCTAACCTGTGGAATGCTGATCACCTAAAGAAATATTACATATGATGTAGCATAGAGTTTATATATGTACCATCTTGTTGGGAAGAGGTTATTAATAAAAGATCAGTTCCTATAACAGCTCTTACTTCATTCTTACATCAGAAGTTATGGGGATAACCTCTTAGGTGACAACCTCAGACCTTCATAACACCATTAAGAGGCGACGAGGTCTGAGCTCAGACACCTTCATAGATGACCTCAGATCCTTAACATCACTAATTTGGTGAGATTAATTATGAGGATAACATCTTAGGTGATGACCTTAGACCTTCATAACATCACTCGGTGGTGATGAGGTCTGAGCTCAGACACCTTAGTAGATGACCTCAGACCCTTAACATCATTAATTTGGTGAGATTAATTATGAGGATAACATCTTAGGTGATGACCTCACACCTTCATAACATCACTCGGTGGTGACGAGGTCTGAGCTCAGACACCTTAGTAGATGACCTCAGACCCTTAACATCATTAATTTGGTGAGATTTATTATGAGGATAACATCTTAGGAGATGACCTCAGACCTTCATAACATCACTCGGTGGTGACGAGGTCTGAGCTCAGACACCTTAGTAGATGACCTCAGAACCTTAACATAATTAATTTGGCGAGATTAATTATGAGGATAACACCTTAGTAGATGACCTCAGACCCTTAACATCATTAATTTGGTGAGATTAATTATGAGGATAACATCTTAGGTGATGACCTCAGACCTTCATAACATCACTCGGTGGTGAAGAGGTCTAAGCTCAGACACCTTAGTAGATGACCTCAGACCCTTAACATCATTAATTTGGTGAGATTAATTATGAGGATAACATCTTAGGTGATGACCTCAGACTTTCATAACATCACTCGGTGGTGAAGAGGTCTGAGCTCAGACACCTTAGTAGATGACCTCAGACCCTTAACATCATTAATTTGGTGAAGTTAGTTATGGGAATAACATCTTAGGTAATGACCTCAGACCCTAATAACAATTCAGTGGTGAAGAGGTCTGAGGTCAGGATTATTGATTGAGTATAAACAAGATATCATTGCAATAAAATAATAGAAGAGATCATATGGCATTCAGTAAAATTAAGTGAAGACAGTCCTCCTCAGAGGTTGATATATGTAGAAATAACAAATATTCAGCAATTACAGAAGTTCCATGGTGTTACAAGTTACAAACATTGACTGAAAAATCCTAAGGGTTTGAGGGGGGAACATTAACATCCTAGGCCTGATTGGCTTGATCCACATTAGTCACCTCGGCCGCGTCATCAGGATGGTATGCCCCTCCGACCTCGGTCCCTCCCAAAGTTACAGTCTCAGCAGGAGCAGCAGCCTCGTCCTCAACCTCTTGAAGAGCCTGTGCAAACTGAGGATCAGCAAAGCCTAGACCCACAAAGTCAGAGGCCTTTAAAATACCGACCTCCCTCTCCCTGACTTCAGCCCATTTAGTAGTGGCCTTGATACCTCTTTTAAGATATTCAAAGCCGAAGCCCATGAACTCGTCTGAGGCTTTGTAGTCAGAAATTATTTTCTCTGAGGCGTCTTCAAGGGAAGCATTGACAACCGAGTTGACCTTTTGCTGCAGAACATCATCTTTGGCCTTCAGGGCTTTAGTGTGATCTTTGACGAGCTGGGAGATGTCCTTCTCCAACCCCTTCACCTTATTCTCAGATTTTTGCAGCTCTGATTTTAGACGATCAATCTCGGCATTCAGGGCGCTCTGAACCTTCTCGGCCTCTTGCCCCTTTTGGATGAGGGGAAATTTCCTCAGAGTCCAGTTTGATAAGTGGTGCATAGCAGCCACTCCCTGCACATTTTATGAAGAGGTTAAGCTGAAGAAAAGTCAGATGTTACACTTAAAGAATTTCTGAAGAGAGATCAAGACATACCTGAACGGCTCTGTGAAGGCCGAACTCAACCAGTAATTGGGTATCCAGAGACATGAAAAAGCGCTTGTCAGCCTCGGTCATTGCAGAGCCGATGGCATCAAGGGCCTGAAGACTGTGGCCAATAATGCTATCAGATAATTTCAGCTGATCCAGGCGGGCCAACAGGGCGTCGGTCGAGGAGATTGGGATTGCAGTATCAGTGGCCTTCTTCTGTCGCAAGGCCGGCCTCTGATCCTCAGGGGCATGGCCTTCTGGGGCCCTCTTCTTTGTAGCCTGGGATTTTGATGTAGAGGGAGCTGGGGGAGGAGCGTTCAGGCTGGCTTTCTTGGCAAGTCTCGCTAAACTAGGTGCAACCATCTCCCATAGCTCATCCGAGATGCCTTGTGGTCGCTCTGCAAAAGTTAAAAGATATGGGTTAGAGATCAGATATGAATGAGTTCAGAGGTTAATCTTAAAATAAAAATTCTTACCAAAGTCGACAAAGGGACTTCCACCTAGACCCGTCCCCAAAAGATAATGGGGGTTAGTAAATGTTCAAACTTAACAAATAGACCATGTGCCCCTTGGTCTTGCAGGGCTTTCACCTTCTGGATATTCTGAAGACTTAGACTAGGGTCGGCCCTGGCAGACATGGTGACTTACCCCATTTGAGGGGTATCCTCGGCTCAAGGGTGGACGAGGGAACGCATGGGCCAAATTCCCATGGTCCAGAGGCGAAGAAATAACGGGGCTTCCAGTTATGGTTTGAGGTCTGAGTTACCTGGAGCATTTTCTTCTCAGGCCTCCGAGCTACAAAATGATAGTAGCTCGGATGGTTTTTAGCCGAGGCTGGGACATAACAACCAACGAAGACCTGAACTGGGAGGTCAGAGTGGTGAACTGCCCTCCACAAGATAATGGCCCCTATGATGACTCTACGGGCATTGGGGGATAGCTGTGAGGGGGCCAAATTGATATACGAGAGAATGGACTTGATAATGGGATGGATAGGTAGGCGAAACCCTAACTTAAACATCTGCTCATACAAGCAGATTTCTCCATCTCGTCCATGATAATCCCTCTCTTCCCTCAGAGGTCTCCTTAATTTTATGGAAGGACTAATGGAGTACAAATATCTGAAGCAGAGAAGATCCACCTCAGTTATCGTGCTCTCGATCTCGGCCGCCTCCGAGACGTCGACATCGCTTTCAGCATCTTCATCATCATCAAGCTCAACGTCGGCCGGAGCAGATGTAGATGGGTTACTAGCAAATCTCTGAACGAACTCTGCCCCTGTGACGGCCGACAAAGAGATGGCGTCAAGTATGGGTGGTACAGCCACACTTAGCTCAACAATTTCAACCTCTGAGGAAGAGGCTGAGGTGCTTGAGCTATTATGAGATGAGGCTCGGCTGGAGACCTCGACCTAATCAGGGGCCTGACCAGGCCGAGGTGTGAAGTCCATGGCCTATTGAAATGAGTCCACAAACATAGGGTCTGAGGTGGAAGATTCAGACTCAAACATCGGTATGGGGTCGACAGGGACCTCTGTCTGATAGAAGAACTCTGGGGGATCAGGATATATCACCTTAAGAGGTGGGGGAAAGATAGGTCTAATGGGAAATTCTTGCGACCTACGAGCCTCCTCTTGTGCCCTTTCTATTTGCCTAATCTTTTCTAGGGTTTTCTCTCTAAGAGAGGGGAAATCCTTAAGAAGCTGTTATAAAGGTCTGAGCATCAGAGGCCGATCCTAAACTTGGGAATAACTCCTAAAACTACAAACATGATTGGCTTGTAAAGAAAAGAAATCTAAAGATCAAACTTAGAAGTTTAAAGCGAATACTGTTCGCCTGAAACTATGGTGCTCATCGGAAAATGATGGAACTCGTCGAAAAATGCAAACCAAAAGCGAAAAACAAAGGAAATGGAAGGGAGAAAGTATCTGGAAATGAAACGATGAGGGAAAATGAAGAAAATTCGCGAAAAAACAAACAATGCCTCTGCAGTAGAGCCTTGATTAGAAGTGCTTTAGAGAGAGAAATTGCAGGAATAAATCGTGCACAGGAGAGAAGAAATGAAGAAGAAGGAGGGAAAAAGGGTTTTGAAACCCTTAAATACATTGGCACATTTCCTAAGGCCCATCATTTCCTTGGGAGCCCCAAAGGGCGACTGACAGCACACACCTACCAAGCGAGCATGCTCCAACATTGGACAAGTGTCAAGCAAGTATTGGTTCGTAATAAGACAGGCCTCGGATGCGTACTAATCCCCTAGTCACCTTACCTCACATATGACTAAGGGCTCGGGGGTGATTGATATGCCCCAAATATGACCTCGACCTAGGGACACCAACCTCGGCCGAGATGATGGCCGAGATAATGGCCGACTCTGGATAAGACATGGGTCCACGATATCAGCCCTCGGCCTTAGTGAGGTCGGACCAGGTCGACACTACCACCTACATCTCCAATATACACTACGCGCATCACATGCATCAACAGCATTCTCGTATACTTGGATATGGAAACCTCGGCCGGGTGAAGGCCAAGCTGACAAGAAGCCCTAGTAAACTCCATCATGGAATCAGCTCAACCTCGGCTGAGGCCGACCCCAGCATACTATCTCGGCTGAGATTAGGCCGAGACCCCCTATAGAACATCTCAGATTGAACGAATACCAAGCCTTTACAACTCGGCCTCTCCCAGGACGAGGTCATGCGCCAATATGGCAGCCGAGCATCTGTTGACATTTGGATAAGGACACGTGGGCACAAATCAGTTGTAATAAGATTATTCTCCACACATGGGGAGAATATTTCGTCATCATTCCTTACTTGTGACAGTGACAGGTGGCTCCCCCTATTGGTGAGGCTAACACACATGTGCATATTACATGCATGGGGGTACACTACACCCCCTAAGTACTATATATATAGAGGTCATCTTCTACCTTACGGAGGATCCAGAATTAGCAACCCTAGCTAAAACTCTGTTCAAATACACAGTAGAGAGAGAAAGCTTGAGAGGTTGTATCTATGGCCATTAGAGCCCCCTTACAGTGATACACATCATACACTCGCACAGTGGACATAGGCCAGATTGGCTGAACCACTTACATCCCGATGTTGATTCCTCTTCTCCTCACCTCCTTCTACTATATGTGTATATATTCCTATGTTGCCATTGGTAACATTAAATTGAGATCACAAACACCTTGAAGGGTGGTGCTATTTCCAGCATCATCACTACCCGTAAGGACAGACTATACTACGGGACAGTATGCCCAGATTTTTATTGCAGAAATAGTGAGACTTCACGGTGTGCCCCTAAACATCGTGTCGGACCGAGACAAGATATTTGTTTCACGGTTTTGGGAGAGTTTTTAGGAGGCCATGGGCACGAAATTATGGTTGAGTACGGCTTATCACCCGCAGACCGATAGGCAAACCGAGCATACAAATCAGATGTTGGGTAACATATTGCGTATGTGCATCATAGACTTTGGGGGTGGATGGGAGCAGTACCTTCCACTGGTGGAGTTTGCTTATAATAACTCATACCAGTTCACCATTGGCATAGCTCCATTTGAGGCGTTGTATGCTAGACCTTGTCGTTCCCCAGCATGTTGGTTAGAGGTGGGAGATAACAAACTACTTGGACCGGAAGTGATTCAGGATACTTCGGCAAGGATAGAATTGATACGGAGTCGCATTCGGGTAGCTCAGGATCGGCAGAAGAGCTATGCTGATGAGAAGAGGTTCTTCAGAAAATTCAAAGTGGGGGAACATGTTTTACTCAGAGTATCTCCTATGAAGGGGATTATGCGTTTTGGGAAGAAGGGGAAACTGGCTCCGAGATATATGGGGCCATTTCCTATCATCGAGCGGATTGGGTCCGTTGCATATAGACTTGGGTTATCGGAGCATTTGCATAGGATTCATGATGTGTTTCATATTTACTCGCTAAGGAAATATCTTAGGGATGATTTGTCTCATACTCACATTGCTTTGGAGGACATCGATCTCCAGCCTGATAGCTCCTACGATGAGGGGCCGATTGCCATTTTGGATCGAAGCGAGCGGAAACTGCGGTCAAAGATAGTACCGTTGGTACGTGTTCAGTGGCGGCTTCATAATGCTGAGGAGTCCACATGGGAGCGCGAGGATGAGATGCGCGAATGTTATCCAAAGTTATTTTCACCAGGTACCTTCTAGTTTCGAATTTTGGGACGAAATTTTGTTATTAGGGGGGAAGTATGTAATACCCCATACTTTTATCGATATTTATTTATGGGATTAATTAAATTAAATGTGAATTAATTGAGAATTAATCCGGATATAATACTAACGAGATGTGAGTTGGTATTTGATTATAATGTGTATATATATGACGATGTATGAAAATTGAAAATATTGAAATTATCGCGAGACTGAAATACGGCAATTTGGGAAATTTAGTTGGGACGCACGTGCCAGTCGCGTCAGGAATATAATTATTTGAATTAAAAAGTGAATTTTATTTTTATCAACCGAATGGTCATTTTGAGTGCGCCAACTTGTCCAGAAGGGTCGAAATAGTCAGAAAACACTAGCCGGGGGTTTAGTTTGGGTCCCAGGGCATTTTTAGGCTAAACCGGCAACTTAAAAGGGCATTTTGGTAATTTAGAAATTTAGGGAATTAAAACCCACGAAAATTAGAATTAATATTTATCATTTTAATAGGGCCACTAAGGCCATTACCATCATAAGTTAAAAGAGAGGGTTACGGGAGTTTTGAGGAAGTTGGAGAGAAGTTATAAAAGCCAAAAAGATCAAGCCATCACCATTCTTGGGAGAAATTATGTAGAAAGGAGAAGAAAGACAACCTTCAATACTTAAAAATCGAGCCAAATCATAACGCAAGTGGTTTAGTTACGTTAATTTCAAGCGAATGTTTCTTCCATGCTTAGAATTGATAAAATTGCATCATATTGGGTGTTTGATGAAAACCCTTGAAATTTGATATAGAAATTCATGATATGATATAGGGATTTCATGTAGAATGTTAGTTGATGATTGTCCTACACGAGATACAACTTTTTATGATGTGAAAACGGAGTTATAAGGGTAAAATTGATGACATGAAATTCTAGGTTCATACCCATAGGGTTTGGGGTAAATTTGGGAATTGATGATAATTATATGTTATTTAGGGAGATCGTAACCCCAATAATATGTTAAGATCCGACCTAAGAAAGTTTAGTGACATTTAAGAACCTTAAAATACTATTTGGTATGATTTTAGGATGAGTTTAGAGAAGAGGAACATTGAGAAAAACGAATTAGAGATTTCTAGGCTCGAAACTGCCATCTCGTTAGAAGCTCTGCCCAGGTCGTTCGAACGAGCTTATAATGAGGTGACAGTATGCCTTCTAACGAGTTGGTAGTTCGTTCGATGCCTTTCATTCGAACGAACTCTCGTTCGAACGACCTCGTTCGAACGAGACTTCTAACGAGTTGATAGAATGGCCTTTTTGGCCTGATTTGATTTTTAGTGTCCCGTAACCTTGTTTAAATGATGAGATAACTTTCCCTTATTAACTAATAGGTATAGTTGGGAGATTTGGGATATATTGAGGAGTAAAATTTAGAATAGTGGCATGAACCGAATAATATTTGTGGATTAGGACGCGAGTGACTAATCACAATGTGAGGATAATTGATGACTTAAATATATAAACCGGGGACATGTGATTTGTGTAACACTAAAAGTTGGTATAAGAACGAGAAGTATACCACTAATAAAAATATAGTAGTAACTAAGATGTGTGCATGCTTAGTATATATGATTTTAAGTGTATGACATACCTACCATACTTGCTATCACGGGAGGTTTGCATTCGTTTAGGGCCATCTAATCTTTGTGTGCCTACGGGGGGGATATAGATTGGTACCTCGAGGACATAGGTCAGAGAAGGACTTATTGAGAAGTTAATAAGTCTGCTGACCATAGGAGCGTAGGTATGTGCGTGACCCACGTAATGTGAACTATGTTCGCCTCCATTGTTTGTTATTTTCTATTATCTGAGAACGATTCCTGAGAGATTCGGAATGCGTGATCCTTATGTACGTGATGTACCGGGATGGGATAGCAGAGTATGTGTGCACCACAACTTAGTCTTGGGTGCTAGTACTGTATATTTATGATGAGATTAATATATGGTTAACTGGAAAGAATTGTCATGTTTAATTGTGAGTATAATTATAGTAACGCTCTGAAAAAGATAAAAAGGAGATAACCTCCAGTAAATGTTTTGCTAATATTTTGGAATCCGAGAATTAAAGTAAAACTCTCTAATTAATTGATGATGTCGTAATTTAAGCGCGAATCGAGTAGAAATGTTAGAATTTATTTTGGTCTAGATAGATATGAGAATCACTTGAATGGGTACTGTACGTTAGGAGTGCACAAATAGTGGAGAGGCGGGTATTTCATGTGAGAGCACGTCCTAACATGTATTTTGCATTCATTGTTTTAATTTCATTAAAGCACTTGCTATTTTTAAAATATTTTCCATATTCGGGTTCTGACCCGTTTGCTTTCAAATCTATTTTTGAAAAACCTTTTTAGGTGCCCAGCCACAAGGACACCATGCATAGGAATTCAATTTAGGTGAAGAGCTGTAGCTGTTGTGGAAGTTACAGGGCCTTGACAGTAGATGCCTCATTTCGTAGTCTTGACTCCATTACCAGTTTTATCATTTGTAGGGCATGTCGCCCATTTCCTTTAGAGACATTTTATATTTCAGTTATTCAGACTTTGGTTTGTAATTTATTTAGGATGCACACTTGTTTTATTTATTTCAGTATTGGGATTGTTGCGAGGAGTATTTCCTCCAGACTCATTATTATTTGATGGTTACTCTATTGAGACTTCATTGTGAATGGTTATGTTAACTGTTTATAATTCATTTATTGCATGTTAATCAGATTTAATTTAAAATTTGACAACTCACTTTTTAAATACTAGGTGGTTAGTAATTATAAAAATATTTTCGTCAGTGATGCTATTAACTGAACCAACTTGGCATTTTGTATTAATTTAATAAAGGAGTAGCTACCCAGTATTTAATTAGTCGGGGTGTCACATTAGGGTTAAGAGAGAGGAGAAATGAAAGAAAACAAGAGAGAAAAGAATGAGAGAAAGCTTTGAGAATAAAGTGGATCATCTTCGGATAAACAAACGAGAAAAGAAGAAGAGAAACGTGGGATTTTAATCCATAAAGTAAAGTAATTGCTTGCTTTGAGTTGTTCATGCAGTTAATCATTTTCATAATTAACATTATTTTCAAATATGGGAATTATAATGAATTCGGGACCGATATGAATATGAATATGCGTATTAATCATGCGTTAATGATTAAGGATGAATCTAAACCAGTTGAAGGATTTAATCTGGAAGGAAACTATGTGAATAATGAGTTTTATTAACTATTTTAATAAGAGGTGAAAATTGTTAATGATGATCATAAGTAGTGCAGTTAGATCATGATTCTTACTGTTCGGGTTAAAACAATTATGGATTCAGGTGTAAACAGACACGAAATGAATACATACATGTTAGGCTTTCATGTTTGGGTGTTTTTGGAGGCTTAGTACTTATATGGATGGCCCTTGGTTGTGAAATCCCGTAGTTGAAGATGAAGGGCAACCCAACGAATTGAACTAGTTAGCTGGAACGAGTGAACCAGTTCGTTGGACTTAATCGGTTTGGTTTGCAGGTTTGTTCCACTTTTGATACGTGTTGTTTTAATCAGTTAGTGTTAGGAAATTGGACTTATGGGTTCCGAAATCGGTTATTTACTCAAAAGACAAACAAAGATCATTTGCATTTTTCATTAATATTAAATTACCAAAAAAAAAAACAAAAATAATAAACAAAAATCTTTTTGTATTTTTCATTTAATGCAAACTAAAATGAAAGAAATGGAATACAAAAGATAAACAAAAATCATTATTTTAGCATGTGATTAAGCATGGAGCATAGACTAGAGAATGATTAAACAAGCATACATTTAGCATGATAATATAATATGAAGTACAAAAGCTAATGTATGCAAACAAAACTAACACATTCAACCTTTAAATTTATCAAGGGAGGTTTCATGTGAAAGCAAATGAGAATCAACAACTCTTATATCTAGCGCGTCTAAAAATGATTTCCTAACTCGTATAGATGTATATTTAAAATGATGGGATTTGGGAACTAATGAAATGCTAGACATAAACTTCCTTAGATTTATTTTAAGATCAAAACAAAATGACCTAAGGTGACCTTTCCTACCACAATGCAAGCATGTGTAAACACGAGGAATGTTACCTAAGGTGTGACCTTTTCTAAAGTCCTTGGATAAAGTTGACCCTCTAAAACAAAAAATGGTTTAGCTTTAACAGCGAAAATATTTGAACAAGATGAACTAAAACCATTACAACTACTACTCGAGTCTTGTAAGTCATTTGTCATTTTTAAATTTTCGGACTCAAGTAATAAATTAGACTCCTCAAATTTACGGGACTCCTTCTTTAAATTTTCTATAACTCCAAGAAGGTTATCATGCTCCCCCTCAATGCGAGCAAATTTGTCCCTAATAGTCTTTTCTCTACTATCACTCTCTTTCTTTGACTTTTCTAAAATATTAAAATTCTAATTTATGTCCATGAGCTTTTCACGAAAAATATCTTTTTGAGATATCGAGGTTTGCAAAAATTCAACTTTAGCTTTAAAACAAGAATTTTAATTTTCAAGAAATTTAATTCTTTTTGCAAATCTCACATTTAATTCTCTTAAAATTTCATTACACTTATTAAGCTCATTAAATTCCTCTTGAATAGCAAAAATTTCATTGTCATTAGAAATGGACAAATTATCATTAAGACGTCCCATCGAGAGATACAAAAAAAATGAGAGTGAGTAAAAAAATGAACCACCTAAAAATACAAGGAGCACAAAAATTATAAAAGCCGAAAAACGGAAATTTGACTCGATAAATTAGCGCTCCGGCTCTGATACCAATTTGAAAAGGATAGGCCCCCAAATTTAAATACTTTACTACAAAAAGTAATTTTTAATTTCTTTTTAAAGATGCGGAAGCGAGATGGTTCAACTTAAACAAATTAACAAATTTTAATTTCTGTTCAAATTAAAATTAAACATAACTTAAAGTGAACTTAAATAAATTAACAGATGAATTTTTCACTTTAACATATTAACTCAAGTCAAGTCCTAGAAATTTGCCTAAGTCATATTTTCAATATTATCAAGTTAGGCGAAACCAATTTTATCAAATTAAGTGATGACTTGAATTAAATTAACATAAACATTATCCAATTTCAAATTAGCACCAATTTAATTAAGTAGTGATTAAAACTAAATTTTATCTTGAATTACCTAAGCATGCATTCTAGGTGAATTTTGCGAAATATAAAATAAACAGTAAATCACTACACCGCGATGTACGAGGAAAACCCCATAACGGGAAAAAACCTCGGACGCCCCTAGCCTTAAATCCACTAAATACGGTTTTACAAGTACAAGACACGAAAGACTTACAACACTCGACTTGACTTCATCCAATCCCCGACGCTCCTTCTTGTACAGACCTCTTTCTAGCGGATAACCACGGAGCTCCATCGCGGTCTCGAAATCCACCGATCAGACTTTTTGGTCACCGTCACCCGAGTAAGGAGCCTTTCTCCAAGTGGGTATGTCACAGCAAACAAGCTTCTTCTTTGGGGGATGTAGAAGCAAACCCAAACTCTTTTCTTCTTAGGTAGAAAAGTGAACCAATGGCACCAAACACTCCAAGCAAGATATATATATAAAGGAACTTGGATAAACTAAACAAATGGGTGTAACACAAGTGTTTGAAGATTTTTCTTGAAAACAAAACACTTAAACATAAACTTTTTCTTTTGATTTTTGAAGCCCTCTAACACTCTCTCTAGGAGATGGAAAGTTATGAAAAAGTTGGTTCCCGCACCTTTTCAAATATGGCAAAAGATAGTGGAAAAAAGTAGTGGAAAAAGTGGGAAAATCATCAAAAACTGCACAAAAAATTTTCCCACCAAAACTCGTTCGAACGACTTTTTCGTTCGAACGGATTTACTAACGAGGTTCCAGAATGAAAAAAGAAAAATCGTCAGAAATCTCGTTCGAACGACCTGGCATCTCGTTTGAACGAGATGTCAGTTTGTTCGAACGACCTGACAATATCGTTCGAACGAGATTTCAGCGTGGAACGAAAGACGTGTTAGAAAAAAGGAAATATTAAGTTTTAAGCCCAAAACTTTTTATGGAAAGTTCTAGAAAATATTTTTCCGAGTAAAATAAAGTCGTTAAAATTAATTTATAAAAATTATAAATTACACCCAATAAATTTCCAAGCTTATATATATATATATATATCAAATGCATTCATACCTCAGGAGTAATGGAACCATGTTGACGACGTAGAAATGAGGCACAATACACACGGCATTTGATGAAGCTTTAATATCTTGGCCGCTACGTCTTCAACTACCCCGTCATAGGCTTGAATGGATACAATTAAAAACTATCCTATGATATAAACGTTTTTGTCCGGAATTGAGCCAAAACTACATTAAAACTCAGTCGGAGAATTGTGTCCTTATAAATTCAATTGTTTGGGACACGCGTATGAGTCATGTCAATATTATTTATTGAGGTTCAAAAGATAAATTATTTTTAAATAACTCATATGGCTATTTTGAGTGCCCCAGTGTGTCCGGAAGGGCCGAAATAATCAGAAAACACTACTCGGGGGTTTTATTCGGAGTCCGGGGCATTTTTGCCCAAAAGGAGACCCTAGAGGGGTATTTTTGTGTTTTGAGGTTTTGGGAAAATTAAATGGACAAAAATCAGGATTAAAATAAAAGCTACGTGGGTTAGAGGTGACTGTCAGTTTCAACCTACATGAGAGAGAGAGAGAGAGAGAACCAAGGATGAAGAAGACCCCATAGGAGCACTAAGCCAAGAACTCAAGATTTCCCACTAAAAATTACACCAAAGTATAGATTGCGACGAGAGGATCAACCACATAACAAATTCAACCCAAGAATCAGAAGTCTATTCCAAGGAAAGTTTTTATCTTGCTCCTCTTTTAGCATTATATTGTTCCCGTTGATTTAGATTAGATGATATAAACTTGTTGCAAAGAAAACTAGGTTTAATTAAACTAATTTTTGGAGAATCTTAGAAATTGGAGATGGGTATGCATGTAGAGCTTTTGTCCTTTGTTAAACTATTAAATTTGGAGATTTTATGTTTTAATCACGAATTATAATAAGGGTTTTGAGTACTTAAATTGCTGGGTTCATTTTATGCGAATTTTTAGAGATTTAAGTAAATGTTGGGTTTCCCTTTGAAAATATATAGATTTGAACCCTAAATTGTGCTAGAAAGTCCTCCATAATGATTAGGAATAGTTTAGAACTATTTAATAGGATGTTGGATGAATTTTGGGTTGAGTTTGAGGTTTGATATGTAGAAAAACCAAATTTTGGGAAGAACTGGGCCTGTTCAGTTTTTCGTTCGATGACCTGCCTAGGTCGTTCGAACGACCTCGTTTGAATGAGTCTTCTAACGAGAAATCCAACGACCCTTCTAACGAGATAGTGAAGTTCGTTTGAAGTGGAAACTTCATTCGAACAAACTCATTCGAATGACCTCGTTCGAATGATAATCCCTTGATTTCTAATGAGATTTTAGAATACACTCTTTGAGTCCGGTTAGGTTAAAAAGCATCCTAGGGTTATCCAAGTGAGAGAAATAACCTACTAGAATGCCGAGAAACCTTAAGTCTGAGTTAATATTGAATTGGGAGTGTGATTATTCTCGGGATATATAAAGTTCATAGAACCGAGGGAGTTAGGTTTAAGAGAGTATATATATATATATATATGATTTACGGAGAGGGTAGAAATAATACTACTACTTACGTATTATGGTAATTGGGTTGCTTGAATGATTATTAAGTTATATAAGTTGTGTGCATGCCTATTAATTGGAATATTATGTCTACGACATACCTAGCTACTGGCTATCGAACGGAGGTTAGTGCGTTGTGGACGACCATATCTTGTGTGCCTTTGGGGGATTTTGAGTCATATTACTAGAGCATGGAACCTAGGTACGGGATATCTGTGAGAACGATAGTGTTGACGGTCGTATGAGTGAGTAGTTATGTGCATAGCCCATCGGCTTGGAACTATGTTCGCTTCCAATATGTGTATATGTTTTAGTAGTTCTTGAGAGAGCGTTGCAATGGGACTAGATAACCGAGTATGCTTAGCACCAAGGGTTTCTTAACTATGGGTACAGTATTGATATATATTTGTATGTATACATAGTGAGATTTTATATATGTCTACTGAGTTCCTATTCTGTGTTTCATGTTGGCCATTTTATTAATATATTTACGAATTGGGTCACTAATTGAAAATTAAGAATGTTATGAGAATGAATTAAAGCATCTTTAAACCTATCCGTAAATAATAGAAATGGATTGTCTTTGGGTTGTTTAGATGTTTTTATCCAGTATAGTGGTTACACTACGTATAGTAAGGCAGAGTATCGTGACTAGTATGGGTAGTTAGACTCGCTAGGTGTGCACATTAGATGAGAGGTGAGCATCTCAAGCGAGTACGCTAACTTAACATGAATAATATTTGTGCTAATTAACCAATTTAAGCACTTGATCTATTTAAACTGTTTTCTACTCAGGCTCTGACCTATTTTTCTGCAAATCTCTTTTCTTGTTCCTTAATTTTAGGTGCTTTTCCACAGGGACACCATGCTTAGGAGATTTCATTCAATTATCGAGCTGTAGCTGCTGTGGAAGCTTGAAGACATTGCTAGTAGACACTTCATAGTCTATCCTTCTTTATGTATCAGTTATTTACTTTAGTTGGACATGTCTTCCCTTCATATTTTACATTAAGAGATTTAGATGTTTTATTCTGATAGTAGACTATTATTTCATGGTTTTGGATTATTATATGGGATTTTGACTCGATGTGTTTACTCCAGTTCTTTATTTAAATTCAGTTAGTTCTTTCCTTATGCTATTGTGATATATGGTGAGGAATGAATATTTCCCCTTTAATGATGATGGTTAATAACCAAAGAAAATTTTGACACCAACTTTTTAAATATTAGGTGGTTAGTTTTATATAATAAAACCTCTGATAGTGATGCATAATACGAACCAACCAGATATTCTAATCTAATTTTATAAAGGACTGATCACCTAGTATTTATTTAGGCGGGGTGTCACATATAAGACACTGGACAAATCATGTTTGGAAAAATCAACAACTAAATGATATGCTTTTACCTTCCTCAAACAAATTATCCACCGCTGCCTATCAGGTTTATCTATCTGATATGAGCACACGCCTTTACTTTATAGGCTTTCTTCTTGTCGAGTTCATCTCTACCACCAGCATCTCTACCTACAATAAAAATACATCCAAAATAGATCATTTAAACCTCATTCATAGGTTCCTTGGGTCTCTTAGGAAGGTTCAAATCATCATCTCTTCCTCTTCTCTTCTCATCTACCTTTTTATAAGGGGATCTGACAGTCTCCTCGATTTTTACTCATCCCTATGATCAATTTGGCCTTATCTATCTATGAACTTTGACAACTTTCCTACCTGATTAAGATCTCAATATCATTTTTAGGGTTATACAGTTGTCTGTTTTATGTCTACGATCCTTAAGAACTCGTAAAACTTGCTTTTATCCCTTCGATTTGTCTAGGCTTTCTGTTTCCTAGGCTATCTCAGGCCTTTTTCTCATCGTATTTCCTCGCATATGTAGTGAAAGCCCATGGTGCATGGGTATACTCATCATACTTCTTTGGCTTGTCGTCCTTTTTTATCATTGTGTTCCTTATTTTCCATACTCTTGTCGATGTTGGCCTTCGCGGGGCTCGATTCTTTGGCCGATATGGACTCCTCAATATTCATAATTTTCCCTTCCTTATCTAGGAGTTCCATCATGGTTTTGGGTGGTTCTTTAACTAGCATTCAGTACGGCTTCTAAGGTAGCAATCCACTCATCAACATAGTTACTGCAGTCCTTTCACTATAATCTATTACTTTAAGCTTGTCGCTGTTAAAATGTGTGATAAACTCATGGGTAATTTCATCAGTGTTTAACTAGACGTTGAGTAGGTGAGGTAATCTCGTATCGAAAAATATAAATTAATAAGAAAGAGGCCGAAAAACTGTTAAAAGTTTGTGATTTGTCCATATAAAGCAGTTATACTAGATCTATGTTGACCCAGTGATTGTACTAGAAAATCGTTCGCAACACATTTCATCACAGATTAAGTAAATGGCAATGACATATTGATATTTTTCCACGTGCATTATTGGGGTAATTTTTCCATCATACTTTGCGGTAGTAACCGTTGGTTTGAACTTTACAGGCATCAGATAGCCCATAATTAATGGAATAAACGAGGATCCCATCATAAAACCTCTATGCAAGTGATTCTTTGATCTAGCAATTTCTCCCAATCGATCGTCCAATTATTGGATTGATCCTTTCTAAGGTTGGTCTTCCTGCTTAACTTTAACTGCAGCGGTCTTGCAAACTACCTTGTCTTTCGAATGAGATCTCTTCCTTAGAAGTCTGCTTGGCTCTGTTCGACACTCGCATGATCGTCCTAGATATAACCAAGAATTTTATTCTCTTGGTGGTAGATCTCACTGGCTCTTCTCTGCATTTTTTAGGCTCTCTGGCCCTCTATGTTGTTGCCCTCTTATTTTACATGGTCCTATATGATCAAATATGGAGCTTATACTCAGCCTCTCTAACATACTTGTTCATTCTTCAGAAAAATACTGTTCATTATTATAATGTATTGTGCTGAGATATGTGGTTGTTCTCAGGAAATACGACCTGTCTTGTTGCGATCCAACGTATTTGGATCTACTCATATCATGTTGTGAATCCAAATTCATCCTCCTTAGGTTTGCCAAAGCTCGTTCTCGGTAAGGGTGTTTCTAGTCTCTATAGGGGCAGTAGGTAACATTCCACCCCTCTTTCCAAAGGGTTCTCTTCCGACTAGGGTGAAAGGATCTGCTCCACACTTTCCCTGTCCAGCTTAGAGCATCTACATTAGTTGCTTCACCCTCTCCTTCATTACCTCCTAGCCATTAGCCATGCTCATCATAATTCCCTGTATGTCACCAATTCTAACAGGCATTTAGGGAGGGTTTGCCTTTGTTGCATGGCTACTCTTTGGATTTTCTGACATTTCCCAGAATTTTAAGGCAAATACGGAGTGTCTAAATAGATATCGAGGGGAATCTTATGATGATTTTGCAAAAAATGGATTTTTGGATATAAAACGGTAGGAAATAACAAACGGCTTGTCGAGTTCCCACAAACGATGTTAATCTGTTATTGTCTAAAACTAGTATATAAATTTATGGGTCTTAGCTATAATATACTAATAATAAACAATAACATATAAAGAAATAATCACTACCAACATGCCAATTTGGGATTAATAGAGAGGAATGAGAGATAAAGAAGGAACCAGGGGTTTACGAGGTTCATCCCAACGCGGTGCCTACGTCCACATGTGCAGTATTCATTATATATATGTCAATGGGCAGTAGTCATAAAAGGAATGATTACAATCTCTCAAAGTTCTCTCTAGGGGTTGGATATGGCCCTCAGGTAGAATATTTTCGAATAACTTATTCCATGGGATCGAGAACTATTTAAAGGCAGTTATGAGAGAGAGTGGTGGGACAGGTGGAGTGTGTTTATAGGTCAAGTAGTTACACCTTTTAGATTTTAAAAGGAGGATAATGATGAGTTTGTTACAACATGATATAAGTGGGATATTATTCAACTTCTTCACATGCGCAGGTGGGATAAACATGATTGTTGGTATTCCATCATGTGATACAATCGGAACCAGGCTGGCATTGACAGGTTTAATAAATATCGTTAACTAACACCATGCTAACAATAATAAGACGTTAGCTAGACTACCGAGTTAAATACATTTATACCTGAGCCGACCACATTGCCCTTAGCCGACCATATACTTTAACTTAATGGGGACACGTGCCACCTCTTTAGAGACTAACAAGGTGTTCTATTTTTAGTGTATAACAAACATAAACTCTGAGTATCTTTGCTCTTCTAAAAATTTTATCGCATCGTCGTTAAACATGCGCACTTAATCATGCCTTTCAAACGCAAAGAGAATAAATAACAAATATAAATTCTCATATAAGAGATCATCGCCCGATTTCTAATGATGTCTACCTATGGTAACACATCTCCCTTTGAGGTAAAAATTTCTCCCCCTGAATTTAAGAGTTAAATATCATTTCTCCCCCTTTTGTTCAAGAATAGACAAAGATAAAGTTGCACATAAATAAATTATCCCACTAAATATAACACATATAATCATGAAGGAAAAAATTATTATCATGCAATTAAGTGTAATGAACACATGCAATGAACAAGCCCAAATAATACATACAATGAAACAGATGATACCAATTTTGCTATGGAAATTGAAGTATAAGATACCAATGTAAACATGCAACAAAACATACAAATATGATTATTTAACATGCCAATTTGAATCGAAGATGAATCATATGGAAAACATGGAGTAAATGCAAACGCAAGTACTCAAAACAAAACATACCATATATATATTTCAATAATGCACAAGTATATATAGGTATAAACACCACAAAAGACACAAAACTTCACACTTGTATGTCATAAATGTGTCTAAACAAAATGTGGAAATGGGGTGAAAGGGTGTGAACTATAAACAAAAGATATATGACCCAATCACTCTAAAAATGTTCAAGGAGTTCTATTTGTCCTCATTAACTTATCAAACTTTGATTTAGCCTCGAGTGAAAATAAAGAACTCAAAATGGACAAACATAAACAATTCACACTAAACTATAAAATATTGATGATTCTCGAATCAATGGCGTCAAACATTTAAGGCAAAAATAGGAATCATTGTGCAACCCCATTGGTAATTAACTAAAACACAATCAAAATTATAGATATTTAAAACAAATAATTGTCTCATTTTGAAGATACTGTACTTTTGAAGAATTAATTTTGAAACATTGGCCTTGACAGTTATTATTTTCTTTTATATCTCTTTTTGTTTAGTCTCTTTCCATTGGAGGCCTTTCATGTAAAAGAGATTTACCCATTTAGAGACCTTTCTCGTGTATACTCATATATTTCTATAAAATAACAAACTCACGAGAAATGGTTCTTACATGTATAAATGCCCCATAGTCAAAAGATATGAATATGGCAAGATTGGTAGGAGAACACCTCACTTAGATAATGCAACATAGGCAGCTATAGTCCAAAAGAGATCATGCAAGTGTGTGTGGAGGCATGTGGAAAGTGAATCCATTAAGAAAATCAAGTTCGAACAACTCCCTGAAATCATGATTAAGATTAATCCGAAACATTGTAAACCACAATTAAATGTCCTATCCAGATGGAAACACGGAACGAATAGGATTCAAACACACTAATATGCCATATAAAACGTGTCAAATTAAATTGCACACGATTAAAAAATCTTTTTGAGTTATTTAAATTTTTCAATAAAATAATGACTCAAAAGTTAAAAGAAAAATATATTTTTGTATATTTATCCTATAGATCCATCAAATGAAAAATTAAAATACAAAAGATAAACATCATACAACTAGCAATAACATCTAACATGAAACATAAAAGCTAGTGTATGAAAACATGCATACATCGACCACTTGGTATAGCGTGAGAAGAATCCCGTGCCAGCATGCAAGGATCACGAAGTCTAACATTTAATGCCTCCAAATTCAATTTCCTAACCCACATAGGTTCAATACGATGGTTTTAGGGTTGGGGAACCTTGGTAACACAAGACTTATACTTCCTAGGACCTTTTTGATAACCATAATAAACCTCCTTAAGGTGACCCTTCCTCCCAAAATGTGTACAAGTGTAAACATTAAGACGAACGTTTCCTCTGGGTTGAACTTTTCTAATTTCCTTCTCAATGGTTGACCCTCTCAAAATGTAATTATTGGACTTAGTATCTGAAGCATTTGGATCATCGAAGACAATTACAACATTGTCATTATTTATTGGGATTGTGCCTAACATTTTATCCAACGTTTTTGACCTAGACTTCAAATTCAATTTGACACAACTCAAGTCTTTTAATATCTCTTCTTACTCCTCAATCCTAGATTCGAGCAAATGATGATACTCATAAAAACTAGGGAGTTCTTCTTCAAAATCTCCATTAATCCACGAAGGTTATCTTTTGCCCCATAAAAAAGAGCAAGCTTATCCCTAAGAGTCTTATTGCATTCTTGTCAATCCTCAATTAATTTTAAATCATCATTACCTACCGAACGTTCATTCAAATTATCCTTCAAGTTCAAGTTTGCCTTTTTGAATTTCATTATCTCTCCTTACAACTCATGAAAGGAAACTTGAAGCTCACTCATATCTTCCTCTTCTCTTTCATCTTCATAACCATTGGAAGACCTTTAATTTAAACTCATATGGTTGGTTGTGAATGCGGTGTAGTTACTCTCAACGGGGGAATGATGTTAATCTTTCGATTCACTATCACTAAGGGTTGGAGTGTATGCCTTCAGCTTATTTCCTTCATTCATAGTTTAATGGGATACTAGGCTGCCCTATGGTTATAATATGCACACCCAAAATGTAAGAGAGGTAGACTAAAATCATACTTTATGTAATAATTTTAGTTATGGATTTATTGTTATCACAAAATTAGTTATTCCTATTTTAATGAGACTGATGTATGGACATAATATTTACAGTATTTTATATATTCTTGATGTCTTTTATTCTGTCCAGCAGGTGTTCTGGTGTATAGAGTACGACTTACACATATAGGATCAAATCACTAGTTCTTGTGGAATATAAGTTTTATCTTTCACAGTCTTAGATGGAACTGGACACACCATCAGTAGGACTACAGAATAATATTTTAGTAGGTCTATCATGATTACATGAAACTGTATAGTTTCAACTTATTGTTCTAGTACACTTTGTGTGTATTGAACATGACCAATTTGAGGTCATTGTTTTTATACGAATTTTATAAGACAATGTACACCTCATAATTATTAGGTTTACTTAAGTGTCTTAATCCGAATATGACTAATCGACACAAGAACTAGTTATTTATTACTTTGACTTATCGGGTGAGATTCATTGTTGGATCAATAATCTTGATAAATTGGGTAATGACGATTAATATATGGTGAAAGTCTTTTATAGATAGAATCCACGTCTTGGTATAGAGACTAGTGATACCCCCTTGAAACCCAACAGGTGGATTATGTTAATCCGATAGTACAAATAAGTTAAGTGGATCGCTCAAGCACTTAAAGAAGTTAATAAAATAAATTATCAGTAATTTATTTTATTAACGGGTATCTGTAATATTAACGTGGAGTAATTAATAATGAGGTGCTCAAAATATAATTTTTAGTTAAGGAGTGGAGTTGCAATTATAATTATTTAGTGGTATTAATTATAATTAAGGGACTGAGATTAGGATCTGGGAAGGATTAGGTTTTTTTAGGTCTATTAGGAGCCACATCCTTATCTCTTCTTAGGGTCCTTATTGTAGCCTATATATATGCACCTAAGTCCCATTCTTTCTTAAGATAGTTATCACTCTTGGATACTCAAAAGACCCAAGTTAATACTTGTGAGAAAGAGAGATAGCGGGGAAGAAAGAGGTGACAAGAAGGTGTTCACGAAATAGGAGCCCACCGTCTACTCGTGGCTTTTCGTATCGGGAATACAGTAGAATATCGTGAAGTGAATCGAATCATCGCATATTTTGTTTGTGATAAAATGAAATAAAATCAAAGAGATGCCGTAGGTAAATCCTAAATCTTCCTTGTAGGATTTCACGTATGTGTAGTTTTTTTTGTAGTTCGATCTATACGCATTTTCAATAGACCCTTGGACTTTCGCTCTAACAATTGGTATCAAAGCCCCATTGATACCGCGTATAGGTTCAATTCAGCCATGTTATACAATTAAGACAATCGTATATGTGCATAGATGTTGGGTAGAATATAGATATGTGTTAACTTCTGTTTTGCAGCGATCTTATCCCACTATTATGGTCACATATTTATGGGTTTGTTTTATGTGATTAGATCCCATGATGGTTTATTCATAGTTATTTTTTATGCTGAAATAATGTAATATTGATGTAGAATGTGAAATCCTTCATGGAGGCATAGGATCTTTGTAATTTGTCATTATTTTTTATCGTAATTTTCAATGGAGGAGTGTGATGAAAGATCGGTGATCGGAGGCAGTTTTTGGCACAAAAATGAGTTTTAATGGTGTTAAATAGTGCTTAGAGGAGGGTGCGCTGCCCCCTATACCCCCACGAGGGCGGACTCTCTCAACCATGCCACTTGACTGGGAAGGTGGAACCCCGTGTCATCCCAGCATAGTGGTAACATGAAGTGTTTGGGTTCAAGGATGATAGTTGGGTTCAAGGATGACTGTTGAGTTCAAGGATGACCGTTGAGTTCAAGAATAACTCTTGAGAACTCCAATCTACGACACAGTTTCATCTTAACTATAATATTCGAGAATCCTTATTCATCTCTATTTTCTTATTTACATTAATTTATTTCTATATTATTCATGTTTTAATAGTTGGGTTGTAAATGTGTGTTAACGGTTCCCTTATAATTATGGACAACATGGAATACCGACCCGACATAAATCTTGTAGATGCTAATTGTGAATAATTCATAATTATTTTGAATTGTGGGCATTAATATGTGTGGTTAGAGAATAAAAAAAATGATTATTTTTTTTAACTATCAAGGTTATTTGAATTTTTTTATTTATCGCACATTTTCTTTATATATTAAAAGAGGGATATCTCAGTATTTTTGGAAATATATCAAATGTCCTAGATTTTTCAAATTAATTAAGAACTGGACACAATTTTTTTAACCCTCACAAAAGTTTTTCAAATTACTAAGTGGGAGAGGGAATTTTTCAAGAGAATCCCATGGTCCCCATCAACGATTTGTAGACTTTAAATAATAAGTAGGTCCTCCAACTAGGAATGATAATTATAGTGGTAGTCGGTATAAATTTCCTTAACGTTAATTTTGGATTCATAATTCACATAGGTGGCACGTAGGACTTTATGTCCACACACAGTCGCGATTGTGCACAACACATTAAACTCGATAGTTGAGGTAGCTTCCGGGTCACTCCTCACGAAGTGGGCGCAACCCTATTGGTTGAGCTTCCTGTTGGACTACTTGGATCGGCACGTTACACTGGACTCACGAAGATTCCACTTGAACCTTTCCAAAGCTCCCCCAAAGGAGGAGTCTATGTGACATGAGATAATCTAAAATTAGTTGGTGGTATACACTTATACATAAAATTATGGTAGGTTTTCCAAAGAGGAATGCTATGATTCTGTGGGACCAAAGTCTCGGCTATTTAATTTTATTTGACATAGGTTTTGTCTAGATAATAAAATTCAAAGGAATAAGACTGCCTAATTTGTTTTGAAAAGTAGGTTCTTTAAAGAGGAATACTATTCAAATGGTAATCAGGATGCCGACGAATTCTTTTAAAATTGATAAATGGTACTTTAATTTTATTTTAGAATTCAAAAAGTTTTATGCCCTATAATGGTTCATTTTATTATTTGATTCTCAATATTAAGATGGGAAGATCTTTCAATCCACTTTCTGTCATTCTCAAGGAAAATAAATTAACTGGAACTAATTACATTGACTTGAAAATGAATTTGGATATTGTGTTGAATGCTGGAAGGTACAAGTTTTTGCTCCATGAGATATATATTGAGAAACCTGGTGAGGGGGCAATAAAAAAGGAAACCCATGATTACCAGAAATGGATCAAGGTTTATGATGTGGCGCTACGATACATTTTGGCATCTATATCAAATATTATGTAACATCAGCATCAGTCGATGGACACTGCCTATGGCATGATGCTGAACCTCAAAGATATGTTTGGAGATCAGAATCATGCTGTAAGGAAAGTTGTCATGAAAGAACTCATGAGAACAAACATAACTGAAGTAACCTCAGTGAGGGAACATTTTTTAAGGATGATGTCTCTTCTCAATGAACTTGAAATCCTTGGAGCAGAAATCGATGGAGAAACCCAGGTCGATGTTGTTCTCAAGTCATTTCATGAGTCCTTTAAGTAGTTCTGCATAAAATATAACATGAACAAACTTTCTTACACTTTGGCGGAACTACTTAAAGAAATACAAGCAACTGAGGGTCTCATCAAGAAGTCAGTAAGTGCTTTTGTTACTGAGAAAAGTTCTACTTATAAGTCTGTGGGCAAGAATAAAAAGAAGAAGAAGGCTTAGAAACAAGTTATGGTACCTCAGACAACTCATGGGCCTCTGGGAGGTGTGAAAAAACCCAAGGTCAAGTGTTTCTATTGTAAGCAGTCAGGACACTGGAAGGACAATTTTCCAAATTTTTGTAATGAACCGAACAACATAGGTAAATTTCATTCATTTGTTGTTGAATCATATTTTGTGGTTCGTACTACTGGTACCTGGTGTGTAGATACGAAATCCACTAATCATGTATGGAATTCTTTACAGGGTTCCAAGAAACCAGGTCACTAAGTGATGGAAATATTTATCTGACTCTAGGAGATGCTACGAGAGTAGAGGTAGTTATTGTGGGAGACACTCATTTAAACTTTAATAATAATAGGAGTTTATTTTTAAAAGATTGTCATTATGCACCTTCCATTAGAAGGAATTTGATTTAAGTTTCTTGTTTCGCCTTTTATGGATATTCATTTTGTTTTAATAAACTCGTGGTTACTAAGAAAAATAAATCTTTTATTTTTTCTAGTACATTAGTTTATAATATTTATATTGTTAATCATATCTCTCCCACACGACAAATTAATATTTTTCATAATTCAGTTGGACCATATTTAAAGAGAAAGGAACCCTCCTCAGTGAACCAAATGTATCTCTGGCACTTACGCCAAGGTTATATTAATATAAAAAGGATTCGTAGACTGGTAGCAAGTGGGCAATTGATCTCACTAGAAGTCGAGACACTTCAAGTTTGTGAATCCTATTTAGAAGGTAAAATGACCTAGATGCCTTTTTCAGTCAAGGGCGGTAGAGCAAAAGAACTGTTGGAATTAGTTCATTATGATCTATGTGGTCCGATGACAACCCGAGCAAGAGAGGGATTTGAGTATTTTTTTACTATCATAGATGATTACTCAAGGTATGGGTACATTTACATAATGCACCATAGTTCCGAAGCATCAAAGTAAAAGTATCAAGACACTACGATCTGATCATGATGGTGAGTATCTTTTAGGGGAGTCTAGGGAGTATTTAGAAGATCAAGGGATCATATCCTAATTATCTGGTATGCCTCAGAAAAAATGGTGTAGCAAAAAGGAGGAATAAAACTCTTTTAGATATGATTAGCTCCATGTTGAGTTATACAGATCTCCCAGATTCCTTTTGGGGTCATGATTTAGAAACAAACACTTATTTACTGAACTTGGTACCTTCAACGGTGGTATCTACTATACCCAAGGAATTATAGATTCGGTGCAAGCCCAGTATAATACATATTTGGGGTAGTTCAGCACATATCCTAAAGAGTTATCCTAGTAAGTTGTAATCAAGATCATAAGTTGTTTATTTGTAGGATATCCTAAGGAAATCAAGGTTTTTTTTATTCTTTGATACTAAGGATCAGAAGGTCATTGTTAGCACCAGTCCCTGATTCTTGGAAGACGATTATATGATGGATCCAAATCCCAAAGTAAAGTTGTTATTGAATAATTATAAGGGAACCAACAAGATTCTTCAACACCACTAATACATGATGAAATAACACAACATGTTGACACTAGTACACATCACAGAGACTACTTTATCGTAGTAGGAGGGTTATACGTAAAACTGAATGGTTTATGTTCTTGGGAGAGTCTTATGACAAGGTTTCTGATGAACTCGAAGTCGATCCCTATTTCTTCAATGAGGCTATCCAAGATAAAGATACATAACTTTGACTTAAAGCTATGAATTATTAGATGGAATATATGTATTCTAATCAGGTCTAGTGTTTTGTAGATCCACCCAAAGGGATAAAACCCATAGGGTACAAGTGGGTCTGTAAGTGGAAAAGAGGGGTGAACGGGAAGGTTGAGACCTTTAAGGCATGTCTTGTTACGAAAGGGCTTACTCAGAATGAGGGAATCAATTATAAGGGAACCTTCCTGTCGGTAGCTATGATGAAGTCCATCCAAATTCTCTTATCCACTTTGGCTCATTTTGATTATGAAATTTGGAAAATGGACATCAAGATTTCATTTCTTAATGGGAATCTTGATGAATGTATTTATATGGTGCGCCAAACATTTTTATTTCCCAAGGCCAAGAACATAAATTATATAAGATTAAAAAGTCCATTTATGGACTTAAGCAAGCATCTAGAACTTAAAACATTTGTTTTGATCAGGCAATCAAATATTTTGGTTTTGATCAATGTCCAGATGAGTCTTGTGTGTACAAGAAATACAACAGAAATGTAGTGGTGTTTTTAGTATTATATGTGGATGACATTCTACTAATTGGAAATGATGTTGGAGTGTTGTCTTCGATTAAAGTATGGTTGCCCAACTAATTCGATATGAAAGACTTATGAGAAGCTAGTCACATCCTTGGGATCAATCTTATGTGTGATCATAAGAAAAGGATGCTGGATTTATCACAAGAAACTTATATTAATTCCATTCTTACCAGATTTAGCATGGAAGATTCCAAGAAAGGGTTCCTCCCTTTCACACATAAAATATCTCTCTCCAAGGATCAGTGTCCTTAGACACTAAATGAGATAGATAAGATGAAAGGCATCCCTTATGCTTTGGTAGTTGGGAGCCTTATGTATGATATGCTATGCACTATACTTGATATTTGCTTTGTTGTTGGCATGGTTAGTAGATATCAGTCTAACCCTGGGTAAGAATACTATACTACGGTAAAGCATGTACTCAAATACCTAAAAAGAACACGAGATTATATGCTAGTTTACTAGGAAGAGAGTCTAGTACCCATTGGGTACAACGACTCGGAGTTTTAGTCTGATAGAGATTCTAGAAAGTCCATCACTAGATATGTGTTTACCCTAGGAGGTGGAGCTATTAAATGGAGGAGTATCAAGGAATCTTTCATTGTTGATTTCATCATATAAGCTAAATATGTGGCAGCCTCTGAGGCAACCAAAGAAGTAGTACGGCTTAGAAACTTCCTAATGGACCTAGGAGTGGTACCTTTAGTTCAATCAACTATTACACTTTATTTTGATAATACCAGTACGATTGCTAACTCAAAGGAACCTAAGATCCATAAGAGAGGTAAACATATTAAGAGTAAGTATCATCTCATTCGAGAATTTGTGCAGCGGGGTGATGTCATAATTTTAAAGATTGCATCAGAGAACAACCTGGCAGAATCTTTCGCAAAGAGCTTGCCAGCCAAGACTTTTGATAGTCACGTAGAGGGAATAGGAGTGAGATGCATTGCAGTATCTCGTTGAGTCTAAGTGAGAGATTATTAGAGAAGTAGACTAAAACCATGCTTTATGTAATAATTTTAGTTTTGGATTTATTCTTATAATAAAATCAGTTATTCTTATTTTAATGAGAATCATGTATGGACGTAATGTTTGAAGCATTTATATTGCCGATGTCTTTTATTCTGCCTAGTTGGTTTTCTAGTGTGTAGAGTACAACTTATAGACAGAGGATCAGATAATTAGTTCTTATGGAATATAAGTTTTATTATTCACAGTCTTAGATGGAACTGAACACACCATCAGTAGGACTGAAGCACAATATTTTAGTAGGTCTATCTTGATTACAGGAAACTTTATAGTTTCAACTTATTGTGCTCGTACACTTTGTGTGCATTGAACGGGACCGATTTTAGGTCATTATTTTTATACTGATTTTATAAGACTGTAAGGACATAATTTTATAAATGTACGGGGTAGAATCTAGTAATTTTCTATTTCCCCTAGATCACAGTTAGTATGTCTGATACCGCTACATTGGGCATGACAACACGATCATCCACGACGACGTTTATCCTAATCCAATGCATCAATCATCTTCACGTACATCATGCTACATGCGACGGCCTTTATCCTTTATAGTTTCAATGTTTTTTCGAAGTCTGATGTATTTTTATAAAAAGCATAAATTTTTCTAAGTATAGAAGCAGAGTGCCTAGGTCGGAGAGCTCGTTTAAGTTACATTGCACTGTCATTCGAACGAGATAGGCATGTCGCACGATCTCGTTCGAACAACATCCGTCCTTCATTCGAGCGACATGTCATCTCGTTCGAACGAGCTCGCCGCCTCGAAATTTGTATAAATATCTGGCACCTCTCTATACATTTTTCAAGTCTTTCTGCAAACACAAATTCTGCGAAAATAGCCCAGAATCAGACTTCACCTTTTAAGGTTTTCTTAAGCCTTTTTATTCACATAATCACTCCCATTTATATATGTGAATTGTTAAACCTTCAAGAAGATCATTTACTCTTTTAGAGTACTTTGTGGAGGAGTCGTCTTCTTCTCTACTGCTGCCTATCTGGAGTTACTGTGGGAGATTCCAGCTGACGACATTAGAATCGATGCCTGCAGGTATTTCTGTGTCACACTTATTTTCATTGTAATCCGTTTAACCGTGTCTTACAATATTATAGTGAAAATAAAAGGTTTTGCCCCTTTGGGGGATTTTTCCTCACATGAGTGTGTTTAAATGTTCTTTCTTGATTTTATCATCATCAATTACACCTAGATGCATGTTTAGGACTTAATTGATAAGAACTGAGTTTAATTAAATAATTTTTTTATTTGAACACAAGCGCATTCTTTCAAATTGGTATCAGAGCTAATTACACAATTATACCGTGTAATTTTCCGCAAATTTTTCTAAGATATCAATTTTCTGAAAAATTAATTTTTGAAAAAGAGCGTGTTCATAATGGAGAAGTTATATAATAAAATGCCAGTTTTTGACGGGACAAACTATGCATACTGGAAAGCCCGCATGAGATCTGCATTAAAAGCCATTGATGAACGTGTATGAATTTTGGTCGAAAGAGGGTGGACTCCTCCCTCCTTCACTGTTAATAACGTGACTAGTTTAAAACCGGACACTACTTGGACTGAAGAAGAATTTAAATGGTCATCTTTTAATTCTAAGGGTTTAAGCGCTATTTCTGGATCTATCACACCTGATGAGTTCAAACGAATAATGATGTGCACCACGTCAAAAGAGGCATGAGATGTTTTGTAACTTACCCATGAAGGAACTAATGCTGTGAAAGAGTCTAAACTGCAAAATTTAACAATTTAATTTAAAACAATCACCATGCTTAAGTCTGAATGTTTTGATGAATTTTATGCTAGACTATCTGATATTGTTAAGAGTAGATTTAATCTTGGTGAATATATTCCTAATTCTAGAGTTGTTAAAAAGATTCTTAGATCACTTCCTAACCGTTTTATCCCTAAAGTCACTGTGTTAAATTCTATGGGTAATTTAAATACTCTTAAATTGGAGGAACTTGTAGGAGACCTGTAAACGTATGAAATTGATATGTTTCCTAAATCTGTTAAGTCTAAAGATAAGGGAATTGCTCTTAATTCCCAGGAGAGAAAGAGTGAGGGGTCGACAAGAAGGAGGGGAGAGTCATCTAAAAAAAGAGAGATAGATACGTCAGATTCTGAGTGTGACTTTGATTTAGATGATTTGGCCCTGTTTGCTAAAAATTTCAAGAAAGTTCTCAACTTCAAGAAAAATTGTAATTTCAAATGTAAAAAGAAGTTTGAGAAAAATAAGTTTGAAAAGAAAAATGAAAAAGATTTTAAAGATCTTCCTAAGAAAGAGAGTGAGAGATGCTTTGAGTGCGATGATAGTGGTCATCGAGCTTTTGAGTGTGCTACTAGGCTGAACAGAGAAAAGGGCAAAGTTGTCCTTAATGCTACCCTTAGTGACGACGGTGAGGTCGAGTCTATGGATTCAGGATACGAGTCACCGCAAGAGTGTAACTTCAGCGCATTCATGGCTAGTCATGTGAGTACTTCTAGTGCTCCTCACGACGATGAGGATGATGCTTCACAGGGACACCTCGACAGTGAGAGCGATGTGAGTGAGGGGGAGGATGATGCAAGTGGGAGAGAGAGTAATCTTCAACACGCCTACGCTGAGTTGTATAATAAGTCATTTAAAACCAAAAAGCGTAACAAAGTGTTAGTTCTTAGGATCACCACGTTAGAAGAAGATTTAGATGAAGCGAGAGAGAGATAGAGAGTCCTCCACCTGCACTACCTTGAGAGAGAGAGAGTCTGCCTGTGATGAGAAAGAGATATTGTTTGGAGAGAGAGAGAGTGTTTTTGAGAAAGTGAAAGGGGACTTGACCAAACAAGTGTCTAGTCTTACGAGTGAACTCCATTCCTCCTTGGAAACTCGGAAGAAACTTGAAGCCCTTGTTGCCCAGCTTACTCATGATCTTGAGAGAGAACGAGAAGTCAAGGTTCAAATCGAGGACATATCAGGAAAGATGCTCCTCGGTCCCGCATTAGGTTTTGGTGATAGGCAAGGAATAGGTTATGATGGTGCCTCCATGTCCCAAATTTCACCAGGACCAGTTCCTGAGTTTACTATGACTCCATATGCCATCGTCAAAATCCACGAAGGAGAGTTCGACTAAGAAAAGCAAACCCGGGTTCACCTAAGATTGCGTTCTTCTGTACGTACTGCAAAAGAAATGGCCACCTCAGGGAGTTTTGCTATAGTTTGGGTCGAACACGATGTACTACTACTCCACCACATCATACTGATGATTTTTCCAGTCTGAGAGAGCGTGTTGAGTTTTTAGCCGCCACATCACAGAGTTTGATGGAGGAATTCCGACATATGTCTTTGCCGTCTGTGAATGCTTCTCGCATCTCGGATAAAACCAGCAACAAAAAGGGTAAACAAAAGGTTACCACGCCTTGGGTGCCTAAGAAAGATAAAAATTCTCTTGTTATTCATGTCGCTCTCGAAGCACATAATACCTCACATTGGTATTTTGATAGTGGGTGCTCCAGACATATGACAGGTGATGTCTCATTTTTACCTACCTAGAGGAGTATAAGGAATGTAGAGTCACCTTTGGAGATGGGAACAAGTCTAGCATTGTAGGATAAGGTACAGTTGAGTTACCAGGATTTCCAAAGCTAGAGAATGTTTTGTACATCAAAGGTTTGAAGCAAACCTTCTCAGCTTTAGCCAGTTGTGCGATGCTGACTTTACAGTAAAGTTTAACTGGGACGCGTGTAATGTCTACAATTAAGTCGGTAAACTTTTAGTGCAAGGGGTGAGGACAGAGGATAATTTTTATGGGACTGTGCCCGCATCCTCACTTGTCTGCAACAACGCCACGATCACTCCTATGGATCTGTGGCACCAACGTCTGTGAATGTTAGAGATTTAACTCGCTTAGCTAAAAAGGACCTAGTACGTGGCTTACCATCACTTGGAAAGCCGACTTCCACGATTTGTGGACCGTGTCAATTGAGAAAACAAATCCGTAGCCCCTATAGGAAGTTTCATTCCATTACCACCTCCCGTGTACTTGAGTTAATTCACATGGATCTTATGGGTCCTACTTGTACTGAGAGTCTGGGTGGTAAGAGGTATATCCTCGTGATGGTAGATTTCTCAAGATATTGGATTGTAGATTTTCTGAGAGAGAAATCAGGTGCTATGGAGTTTTTAACGACCAAGTGCCGTGTCCTGTAAAATCAACAAGGAGTCACTATTAACAGAATACGTAGTGACAACGTCACATAATTTAAGGAAGCAAAAGTAAATCTTTACTGTGATAGCCTTGGGATCAAACATGAGTTTTCTGCTGTGAAGACTCCTCATAAAAATGGTATTATTGAGAGAAAGAATAGAACGATCCAGTAAATGGCTAGATCTATGCTTCTAGGTCATAAGGTTGCCAGGAGATTTTAGGTAGATGCAATGTCTACTGCATGCCACATGGTGAATAGGGTTTACCTACGTCCACACACACTTAAGACGCTTTATGAATTTGGACTGGCAAGAAACCCAACCTTGCATATTTCCATGTTTTTGGGAGTAAATGCTACATCCTACGGGATAGAAAGAAATTAGGAAAGTTTGACTCCCGGAGCGACGAGGGAATATTGCTAGGATATTCATCCAATAGTAGAGCGTACCAGGTTTTTAACCTGAAGAGCTCTAAGGTTATGGAGTCAATAAACGTCACCGTGTAAGATGATGACCCTTCAATGTTTATTGATTCTAGCCTTCAATGTGAGGATGAGGACTTTTCTGGCAGCGATTTACTTGTCCCTCACCCACACTCCGTGGACCCTACTCCTGTGTTAGGGGACATACCTGCTTGGGTTCGCAAGAGTCATGATCCCTCTGCTATTATTGGAGATCCCTCTTTAGGGATCAAGACTCGTGCTCAGCTTGAGAACGTTGTTATCCATCTTTACTACACGTCCAAAGTCGAGCCCAAGAATCACAAAAAAGCTCTCAAGGATGAACACTTGATATCTGCTATGCAAGATGAGTAGCTTCAGTTTAAAAAAAATAATATCTGGGAACTTTTCCCCCGACCTAGTGAGACTAATGTGATTAGTACCAAGTGGATTTTTAATAATAATATGGATGAAAATGGTACCATAATTCGAAATAAGGCTAGGTTGGTCGCTCAAGGCTACACACAGATAGAGGGTGTAGACTTTGGGGAGACATTTTCTCCTATTGCGAGGCTTGAGTCCGTCCGCTTATTACTCGCCATCGCATGTCATCTCCACTTCAAGTTATATCAGATGGATGTCAAGAGTGCCTTTCTAAATGGCATTCTACAGGAGGAGGTTTACGTGGAACAACCAATAGGGTTTGAAGACCCTAAGTAACCTAAGCACGTCTACTATCTAAGAAAAACCTTGTATGGTTTGAAGCAAGCACCCCGTGCTTGGTACGAAAGGCTTACTTCCTATCTCTTAGCTCATGACTTGAAGAGAGGGGGAGTTAATATGACGTTGTTCGTCAGGAGAGATGACGGTGTTATTTTGATTGCTCAGGTCTATGTGAATGACATAGTCTTTGGATCCACCTGTTCCCAGCATGCTCACCACTTTGAGGAGGAGATGAAAAGTGAGTTTGAGATGAGCATGGTAGGTGAGATTACATTCTTCCTTAGTCTCCAGGTTCGTCAGCTAGAGGATAGGATGTTCATCTCCTAATCCAAGTATGCTAGAGACCTAATGACGAAATTTGGTTTAGACTCCGCTAAGCATGCACGTACACCTATGAGTAATTCTATGAAGCTTAGTAAGGACACTTCAGGCAAGGATGTAGAGCAAACCTTGTATCGGAGTATGATATATAGTCTTCTTTACTTGACTGCCAGTCGTCCCGACATAGCCTTTAGTGTTGGAGTCTGTGTGCGATATCAGGTGTCCCCGAAAGAGTCACACTTACTCGCTCTAAAACTTATTATCAAATACGTGAGTGGGACTCTCTCATATGGTATTTGGTATTCCTTTGATACCAATGATCGTTTTTCCGCCTATTCGAATGTCGATTGGTCCGGGGATGTAGATGGTTGTAGGAGCACTTCTGGTGGGTGTTTCTATTTTGGTTCTGCTCTTGTCTCCTGGTTAAGCAAGAAGAAAAACTCCAACTCTTTATCCACTGCAGAGGCTGAGTACATCGCCATCGAGAGTTGTTGCACGAAACTCTTGTGGATGAAGAAAATGTTGAAGGATTATGGGATATCAAAGGACATCATGATCATCTCCTGTGATAACACAAGCGCAATTCACATATCCCGCAATCCAGTCCAGCATTCGTGCACAAAGCACATCGGGATACACGAGCACTTTATACGACGGTTAGTTGAGGAGAAAGTCGTATCCCTGAGTTTCATACCCACTGACCTTCAGTTAGCCGATATATTCATGAAGCCTTTAGATGCCCTTATATTTGAGAGTCTTAGGAAGTCTTTGGGAATTTGCACAGTTGACTGAGGGGTTGGTTCATGTCTAGGATATGATGCATTGTCATATTAATTTCATATGATTCCTATTCCTAGGTTGTATCATTTGTATCAATAGTTTGTTTTATTTTCTGATTTTTATATATTTTTTTAAAATCCAAAATGATTTTCTTTCCATAAAAATTTTAGAAAAGCACCAAAAGATTTTTGTATTTTATTTGCACCTTTTGTGTATGAGCATTTAAGATACCCAAGTCACAAATTTCATTCCATTTATCCATGTGACTGTTTGATAGAGATTTGAGATGCTACATCATTTCATCCATGTGATTTACATTATTTGGAGTCTTTGAGATGTGATTAGTGATATCTTTCTACATATTTGACTCCTATCTCCTTTATTGCACACATGCACGACTTTATTTGATTATTGTACTTGTCTATCACATATTGGCTTGAGTTTCCATCTCAATTATGTCTATACAACGTACCATATGCGATACAACTTGACAAGATTGGAATGCATGTTAAAGCCGTTTGGTGAGATTGTGTTTTTTTAAACAGTGAAGGGCTACAAAAGGTTCTTATCTAGACTTTGTGATTAAGCCACCGTTAAATCGGACCTAAAAAATTGAGGAGTTTTATTATCCGGGGTCCAAGAGGTTAAAAGTGCCCAAAAATTTAAAGGCAATAAAAAGAAATACATGCCAAATATGGGCCATTTAGGTTTCACTATCAATTCTCCAAAGTTTGAGAATTTAGATCACCTCTATTCAAAATATAAATCTAAGGGAGTTTGGTTGGAGAATTTAAACGGGTTTGCACTTCCTTGAAAGTCTTGAAAAAGCATTCAATCGTTTTGGACGTTATTGCTGTGGGAATCATTTTGAGCTTTGATTCGCTGATTTGATTGAGTCAATGTCTCATATTTCCATCTCTTTACACCTAAGGAAGATGTTGAGTTTATTCGTTAGGACTATCCGATATTCATCGTGCACATATGTCATGTTTGTATGCATTGATTTTCCTATCGAATTTGATCACACCCCTACATTTACGCTATCATCAACTTGGTTATTTTTGTGTTCTTTCATTGTGTGATTCTTTGTTGTATATTTTGTGTGAAAAAAATTTGAAAAATTAAAAAATAGAAAGTTTTTTTTTACGCTGTGACATTCTCCATTTGCATTTATTTGTGCTTCCCATATCTGTCTATTTGGGAACATCATAAAAAAAGGGAGAATGAATTATGAATTATGGGGGGGAATTGTTTGGTTGGTTGATTTATCAATGATTTGCTTATGCTTAATTGATCCTTGATATTTGCATGTCATTATATTTCAAACTGTTGCGTGTCACAGGTATCTGCTTTATCTCATGTGTGTAGGAACAAAATTGATAATTATTGGATTGCACACCCTGATGAGAAAAGCTTTGAGAGTTTCTGAAAAGTTAAAGCTGAAGATGTTGAAGTTTGATTGACGACATGTCATTTACTATTCTCATTTTGAGGGTTTAAAGGGGATATTATCTTATATGTCATTTGCTTTATGGAAGATTGCATAATTCGGATTTTTTTTATGTATGTACTGGCATAGACATAAGGGGAGATTTGTAAGGACATGATTTTATAAATGTCCAGGGTAGAATCTAAGAATTTTCTATTTATCCTAGATCACAGTACGTATGTCTGATACCGCTACATTCGGCACGTCAACACGATCATCCACGAAGACCTTGATCCGAATCCATGCATCCACCATCTTCACACGTGCATCATGCTACATGCGACGTGTTGCTCAATCGTTCCCACTACTCCACTTCGTATTATTGGTAAAATAATTTATTGAAGTTGTTTATATTTGGATTACACACCCTGATGAGAAAAGCTTTGAGATTTTCTGAAGAGCTGAAGAGTTGAAGATGCTGAAGTTCGATTGAAGACATGTCATGTAGTATTCTCAATTTGAGGGTTTAATGGGGATATTATAGTGTATGCCATTTGTTGATTGCATAACTTAGATTTTTTATGTATGTACCGGCATAGACATAGGGGGAGATTTATAAGGACATAATTTTATAAATGTTCGGGGTAGAATCTAGAAATTTTCTATTTTCCCTAGATCACAGTTAGTATGTCTGATACCACTACATTAGGCACGATAACACGATCATCCACAACGGCCTTTATTCGAATCCAATGCATCCATTATCTTCACGTACATCATTCTACATGCGATATGCTGCTCAGCTCATTCCCACTACTCCACTACGCAATATCGGTAAAATGGTTTATTGGAGTATTAACAATTGCATAAATATTTGGGAAATATTTCAAAAAATGTTTTTTCGAAGTCTGATGTATTTTTATAAAAGCAAAATTTTTTCTAAGTGTAGAAGCAGAGTGCCTCGGTCGAAGAGCTCATTCAAGCGACATTGCACTGTCGTTCGAACGAGATAGGCATGTCACGCGATCTCGTTCGAATGACTTCCGTCCTTCATTCGAGTGACATGTCACCTCGTTCGAACGAGCCCACTGCCTCAAAATTTGTATAAATATCTGGTGCCTCTCTACACATTTTTCAAGTCTTTCTGCAAATACAAATTCTATGAAAACAACTCAGAATCAGACTTCACCTTTTAAGGTTTTCTTAAGCCTTTTTATTCACATAATCACTCCCATTTATATATGTGAATTGTTAAACCTTCAAGAAGATCATTTACTCTTTTAGAGTACTTTGTGGAGGAGCCGTCTTTTTCTCTATTGCTGCCCATCTGGAGTTCCTGTGGGACATTCCAGCCGACGACATCAGAACCGACGCCTGAAGGTATTTTCAATCACACTTATTTCATTGTAATCCGTGTAACTGTGTCTTATAATATTGTAGTGAAAATAAAAGGTTTTGCCCCTTTGGGGTTTTTTTCCTCAATGTGTGTGTTTAAATGTTCTTGCTTGATTTTATCATCGTCAATCACACCTAGATGCATGTTTAGGACTTAATTGATAAAAACTGAGTTTAATTAAATAATTTCTTTATTTGAACACAAGCGCACTCTTTCAAAGACAATGTACACCTCATGATTATTAGGTTTACTTAAGGCTCTTAAATCCGAATATGATTGATGGATACAAAAACTAGTTATTTATTACTTTGACTTATCGGGTGAGATTCCTTTTAGGATCAATAATCTTAATTAATTAGATAATGACGATTAATACACGGTGAAAGTCTTTTATAGATGGAATCCGCGTCTTGGTATAGAGACTAGTGATACCCTCTTAAGATAATTATACGTTTTGTATGTGTCAAACCCCACATGTGGATTATATTAATCCGACACTACAAATAAGTTAAGTTGGACTTCTCAAGGACGTAAAGATGTTAATCAAATAAATTATCAGTAGTTTATTTTATTAACGGGTACCTGTAACATTAACGTGGGGAGAATTAAGTAATTAATAATGAGGAGCTCGAAATATATTTTTTAGTTAAGGAGTGGAGTTGCAATTATAATTATTTAGTGGTATTAATTATAATTAAGGGGTTGAGATTATGATCCGGGAAGCATTAGGTTTTCTCAAGTCTATTAGGATTCACATACTTATCTCTCCTTAGGGTCCCCTACTGTATCCTATATATATGAACCTAAGTCTCATTCTTTGTTAACCTAACCGTCATATTTGGATACTCAAAAGACCCGAGTTCATACTTGTAAGAAAGAGAGACATCAGAGAATAAATATGAGATAAGAAGGTGGTCACGAAATAGGAGCCCACCCTCTACTCGTGGCTGTCCATACCGGGAATACAATAGAAGATCGTGAGGCGAATTGAGCCATCACATATTCTGTTCGTGATAAAATGATAGAAAATCAAAGAGATGTCGCACGTAAATCCTAAATCTTCCTTGTAGGATTTCACGTATCTGTAGTTTTTTTAGTTCGATCTATACGCATTTTTAGTCGACCCTTGGACTTACGCTCACACACAAAGCATCTTTCATATTCATCCATTTTAAATTTACTATTTCGATTCTTCTTAAAGTCACGATCGTTATGAATTTTTTTAGCCTTATTAAATTTGTTTTTCTCAAAATTCATTTATTTGTCAAACTTGAGATTTTTTTTTAACTTCTTAGGAAACATGGTCATATCATCGGAATCGATGTTAAACTCACCATAAAAAAAATAATATACTCTCCTTCCAGGATTTTAAAGAAATGCCCTAATCTTTCCTCGAGTTTTAGAAGAAAACATATCGAGCTAATAGGTTTAAAGGTCCCCCGTAGGATCCCTGAGTTTTCTAGATTCAGTTCCCAATGAATTCAAAATGGTGGCTTTAGGATTAAATCTTTTGGGTAAGGACCTTAAGATTTTCTTGAAATTTTTTCTCTCTTGAGTTAAAAGATGAGATAACAATAACAAACACTCTCACATAAAGCTCATAAAATATTTCACTATCATTTATCCTAATAATCTCAAAGTAAGTGATGAGGTTTTGGAGTTTGGAAGATTTAACCTCATTAGTTCCCTCATGGTAAAGTTGGAGTATGAACCAAGCCTCTTTGGACATTTCACACATCATAATATGGTAGAACTCCTCAGGTGTGACTGCACAAAACAAAGCATTCAGACCACGAGAATTGTAGTTACTCAATTTATGTTCATCAGTACTGTAACTGTCAACAGGTTTAGGGACACAAAGTTAACCAATTAAAGTCGTGGGTGGGGTCCACCTTCTTACTAATTCTACCCATGCCGTACGCACTTTCTAATACGCATAATTATACCCATCAAATAGAAGTATCCTGGAAAAGGACTGACCCTCCATATAAAAAAATCTCCTGAATTTATTTCTAAACAACTTATAGACACCCGTTCTGATACCACTTGTAAATGCCATAGGATCTAATATGGATGATAAAAAATAAATGCATACACACACACTATTTTAATTTTTCAAATTAAATTTATCTAAACATTTAACCCAATTAAAATTTCACTAATTAAGTCGAATGTTGTCTTATATAGTTTACCAAATTTTATCTTATATGAGCATGCATTTAGCTGAGTATAAAAACACAAAATTAAAGCAATCACACAATGCTTGATTTGCGAAGAAAAACGAAGTGGTAAAAATCTCGGACGACCCATCCATATAAAATTTCACTATGATATAGGAATTACACAACGATGATATTATGGGGAGTCCTCACTCTAATCATACCTTCCTAGATGAACACTATATGTTTGGAGTACTCAATCTTCTCCGATCAATAATGTTTTCCCATAATGGGCTTGACCAGATGAATCTAGAAAGCCTCCATCACCCCTATAAGTTTCTTCATCTTCATTTTGAGGGAATTTCCTTTGATCTGACTTAGTTTTGATGACCCATGGATCACTACAAATGCGTGGCCCGGATCCTCGTTTTATATATTTTTTAGCCTCTAATTGCACACAGGTTGTGCCTAACCGTCCTTCTTTTTGACGAACTTGTTGAGGTTCTTAGTCTATGCTATTTCTTCAATATGGGAGTTTAAGGCCTCATAAATCTTAGTCTATTGGACATGATGTTTGTAGTATGCACACCTTAGTGTCATGTTCCTCTTATTAGGATCTCTTATCATCTTTTCAGGCCACTTGAAATATTTTTAGCCTCAAATCTTATAAAAGATCTTATAGATCAGCCCAATGAACACCATATTGATGGTATTGGACACCTTATTTAGATCCTTCTTCTCGATTCCCTTTTTTTTCCTCATTTCTTGACCGTTGTTCTTTGTCTCCAGTTTTAGATTGCTTTGGTCGATCACCCTCCTAGCCAACTCTAGCCACTACATCTTCAACCTTGTGTACTTTTTAATCCTCACCATGAAGTCATCAATAGTAACAACTTCCCTCTTAGTGAGAGACTGATGAAGTATGGGGATGCCCGAAAACCCAATCTTAAAGGAAGCCACTACAACTTGCTTGGTGCAATCTTCCATTTCGTTGTTCACCTCTCCGCACCTCTTGGCATATTCTCGGAGCGTTTCCTAAGGATTATTTTTTATTATAAGAAGGGAGTCTATCCATTTGGGATGGGTATTTCTTGTGATGAATCTAGTTGAAAATGCCTCAACTAGATGTTTAAATCATGTGATCGACCGGTGCGGAAACTTCTCGAACCACTTCTAAAAAATCTCCCCAAGACCGAAGGAAAATATGTGGCACATAAAACTCTCGTTGTTATT
The DNA here is from genome assembly GCA_949130495.1 of Sambucus nigra. Lineage (NCBI taxonomy): Eukaryota > Viridiplantae > Streptophyta > Magnoliopsida > Dipsacales > Adoxaceae > Sambucus > Sambucus nigra. The sequence continues at coordinate 576,368,499 of OX422214.1, read as the reverse complement.
CCACAATGTCGTAACTTGGTGATATTGTCTAACATAGTCAGTGGGATCTGTCTTTCCATCGTAAATCTTTAACCATGGAGTAGCATAATTTTTATGAGGTTTAAAGTCCTCAATATCCCGGCTGAACAAAAATTTCATCTAAAGGCACAATATATGTTCTTGGAAAACAAATTTTGCAAAGACCTCTTAATAAAAACTATTGCCAACACTCCATTATTTTTGAGGTGGTACAAAAATTGAGGACTTGTTCAAATGAAAATATTAGGCTCATTAAAATAAAGTTACTATTCTTGTTCGAACAAAAAACTATCTCGTTCGAACGAAATAACTGATCTTGTTCGACTAGACTTCGAACAAGCTTTGGACATATATTTCTTGCAAAACAGATAAGATTTGTTTGAAGGTCATCTGAATGACTTTCAGTATCTCGTTCGAATGAACTTAATGACCTCATTCAAATGGCTTTAAAAATAAAAACAAAATGTCTTTTTTAAAATCTTTTTTCACAAAAATGGCTTCAGAGAAATATTTATACAAACTAGTACCCAAATTTAACATCCGGGAATCATACTAACATGCATCCACATATCTTGAGATTCCTTGGACATTGAAAAAAAAGTGGAAAGAAAATGGCTCGATGATGTGGACATTTTAACTTCATTGTTACGGCCTTCAATCTAACACGTCATATACTTGGAATGATAAATAGGTGCAATTCCTAACTTATGACCCAAACGGTTTTGTCTAAATGAAATTAAGCCAAAATAAAAAAAAAATGACTCTATCGAAAATTTGTCCTTACAAAAAATAAACTCAATAATCCTTAATAAAATATGACAGTGTATCAGTTACTTAAGTATGGTTAACTGATGGTTAAAACATTACACACACATACACATCTCTCTCTCTCTCTCTCTCTCTCTATATATATATATATATATATATATATATATATATATATATATATATATATATATATATATATATATATATATATATATAATGTGATAGCGTGTTTTAAAATATAAACTCAATAACCCTTTATAAAATGTATTTATGTGCTTTGTATTTATATATATGTAATATATAAGTAAAATTGAAGCTTTTCATCCTGCTTTGGTAGGTGACACTAATAATTCTTTTAACTATTATAACTTTAATTCATTTTCTCACTTTATCATCTCCCACTTGCCTGTTTCTTTCCCTTATCTCTCTCATTTCTGCTCCCATATACCTTTTTTAGTCTGAATTTTTTTATCCTTCATAACCCTTTCTCTACATTCTTTTTATATTGCCTCTCTTTTGTCGCCTTTTGTCACTGCCTTCCCATATGTATCACCCATGCCAATTCTTTTATTATCCTAAAAAAGTAATCAACAAGTTCCCAAATATTAACCCATTTATTAACTTGAATACTTTAGGGCCCTCATCTCACTTTATCTCATGCATATGTCAACATTTATCACTTTATCCCTCTCATTAAATAAATTTATATCCTTCCCCCTCTCCCTTCATCTTTTCGACCACCCATTACCCTCAGTCTGTCTATTTATAGATTTCTCCACACTTTCTCCGAGACAACCACAACTGATAATAGTGGTGTTGCCTTTCGCTTTTCATAATCTTACCGTGGTTACGCCTTTAGATGATCTAATGGCTTAATAGGAAAATCCAATGACTAGAAAACGCCATTTTGAGAGTGGTAATTTAAGAAAATAGGATGAAAAAATATTGTTGTTGTATATATAAGGTGGGGCTAGGGACGCGAGGTTTATGAAATGTGAGACGTGGAATTTGAGTTTAAAGATGAGATAAAGGAATGGTGGGAGAGGCTATGAGTGTGTTAAGTGGATGATTTTTAATTGAGTAAATTACCTTTTTGGTCACTAAACTATTGTGATAGTTTTTAAATTGTCCCTTATCTTATGCTTGACTTATCTTAGTCCCTAAACTATGACACTTGTGCCAAATAAGGGATTTCCTCAATTAGGCCATTAAATGTAAACAGCAAAATGACAAATTCCTTTTCTATCCTCATTTGAAACCATTAATAGCCAAGCAAAAACATTTCCCACCATTTGTTCTTCATTTTGGCGCCAATAATTCTATATCCAACCACTTGAAGTCAAAACTGAAGAAAAAAATTGTGGGCTATTGCTATTGCGGCCATTTGGCCGAAAGACGTACCTCGTGGACGCAACAAAATCCCGGTAGAACCTTTTTAGCGTGTCCAAGTCGTACCGAACAAGGTGGCTGCGTATTTTTTATCTGGGAAGACATACTGAACTGGGTTCTCAAGGTTGGAAGAGTGCATAAGAGAGAGAAGTTGTTATGGATTGCGTTGTTGTTGTGTGTGTTTGTAATTTGGGTTTTGTTATCTGAAAATGATGGTGAGAAATGTAAGTGTGAAGTGAAATGATGAATGAAATGTATGTGTCATTGTAGCAACTGTTTGAATCAATGAATGAAATGTGGACTTTATTTTAATTAATGTGTATTATTGTAATTGTTTTTAATTAATGAATGAAAATGTTGCAGCTATGAAATCATAAACAATAGTATGGAAACAACTATATTCATTACCATAAAAGTAGTTCAAACTATGCAACCTTAATTATAATTCCAAATATGAAACATTACCCCAAAAAACATCCAAAACAGTTAGAAGCAACACTAAACCTTCAGTTCCATACAAAAAACATCAGTTCCAATTTCATCCACATCAGTTGCATATAAAAAACAGTTAAATCTAACACTAAAGCTTCAGCTAAACACATTCAAATCTTCACTTCAAACTATATTTTTCTATGAGTTTGTTTCTTTTTTGGGGAAGCCTTCTTATTATTCTTTTGGGTTACAACCTTTTTCGAACAACTCCTTACATTGTGGCCAAAGTAACCACACCTGCTACATTTAATCTTAATGCCATGTTTCCCAAGCTTAATTCCAGCTGTATGAGTTTCACCTGCTTCTTTGTTCCTCTTTTTATTTGGTCTACCTGGTTGTGCCTCAACATCAGGTGGTGTTAGTGGTTTCTTTGCAGAGGTAGGCCAAAAGTCTTTGCCATTTAAGGGCATGAGGAGGTTTATCCGCTTTGCCAAAAGTTTTTTCTTTGGTATAACACTCATCCATATAGCTTTTTTGTTTATCCCCTTTGTACAAAATTTCCCCTAAACCATGAACACAAGGCATCACACTTAACTGCCAGACCCTACAAGAGCAAGTCCTCTCCCTTAGATCAACAACAAACTGAATAAATGGACTTGTAACTTGGAATTGAGATCCTCCATTCCATTCACAAATAAATCCCACAAACTCTTTCAGCAAGCAACCCATATTTTCCTCAATTCTTGTACAAATTACACCTGGGTGTTTCACCTTCTTATCTTTATTCACTTAAATTCTTCTCAGTATCAATTCCCTAATTGCTTCCATCATTGAGATAATAGGATTATCCCTTGCATTAGCTATGAAAATGTTGAAGACTTAATAGTGGTTGTTTATGAGAATATCACATTTTGGCTGGGTAGAGAAGTGTGACCTACTCCAATTGTTTGGTGGTAGCATTATATCCATCCATATGTATGCTTTTTTAAAAACCTACTTCACTTGGTCCACACATTGGGCAAAATATACTAATGTGCTTGATTTGGCACATTTCTAGAACAAACATTTCATTGTTTTCCCCTAAACTCCTTCTTAAAATTTTTATAGTGGTGCCTAACACAAAATCTCAGCTCACATTGGGGGACAACAAGTTGAAGAGTTGGTACCAAACCCTGCAAGCATATAGAATATTAGTTACTTTGAATATTTTTCATGAAAGTAAATAAATATTTTGCATGAAATAAAATTTAGAGGTTTACCTTTTTCTGATCACACATGAAAGTGAATTTAGATTCATTTCTCATCCCAACATCATCACACATCAACTCTAAAAACTACATCCAAGAACTGTTACACTCTTTCTCCACGACAGCATAAGCAAATGGCCATATTCCATATATTTGCGTTTATATCAATAACTTCTAGTAGTTGACCAGGGTAGGGACCCTTTAAGAAGCATCCATATAGACTAATAATATGTCTAAAACTTTAAGAAATCCTTTTTTAAATGTCCCCAAAGCACAATACATTATCTGAAATTGAGGGCTCTCATCTTCAATGATAGCCTCATTGACATGAATTTTAATGGTGGAATTAGTCATAGCCCTTTTCACTTTAGCACAATACCTCTAAAGGTTTGCATATTAGTCTTTGGAGCATCCCTCAATCAACATTTGATCTTTTTTCTTTGCCTTATATGCTTGACTTCTTGACACCCCAATTATAAGGTCCCTTTTAACAGTTTCCCTAACTGCATTCAGAGGTATTTCAGGGTTGGACTTGAATGTTTCCAAGTACCTATTTGATAACCATGAGGATGTAACAAACTTATTGGTGTAGGTTTCCTTGCAATTCTTGTGCACATATAGCAATGTTTTCACTTGAAATCTTTCTTCATCACTGATTTTTGAATATCCTCCATTTACATGGTGAGGCACAATTAGCTATAATCCGTCTTGTACCATTCTTTGTGAACCCAATGTCTTTTTTGTTACGAATTGCATACTCTCTAACTGCTTTTCTAAACACATGAGTACTTGCAAACTTCTGGCCAAGTTCAAATTGAGGGTTTACCATATCCTATTCTGGATCAAACTCAGAAAATCTATATTTACAAGCATTATTTCCCTCATCTTCAGAAGAAGCCAAGATAATAAGCTCATCTGAGTCATCTATTTTAGACACAAATCCCAAGTTATCTTCATTAACTCCCACATCCTCATCCATATCCATATTTTCCTTTTCCTTATTTTTATCCCCTCCTCTCTCTTTATTGACTCCCACATCCTCACCCATAGCCAACCTTTCTTTTCCCTTATTTTTATCCCCTCCTCTCTCTTCAATATTCTCTTCTATATCTTCTTCACATTCAGACCTCGGACCATTATATTCAAATTTTTCTACTTCTATTTCATCAAAATTTATCCCAACTCACTACACCAAAAACAGGAATCTGGCACGGTTTAAAACTGTGCCAGATCAAATCTGGCACGGTTTTGAACTGTGCCAGAATCAGGTGTTCCAAAATGGCAATTTTTTTCTGGCACGGCTCAAAAGTGTGCCAGATTTGGTCAAACAGGAACACTTCTGGCACACTTTTAAACCGTGCCAGAATTTGATATTTCTGGCACACTTTTGGCACAGTTTTTAAGTGTGCCAGATTTGGGCAAATAGGAACACTTCTGGCACACTTTTAAACCGTGCCAGAATTTGATATTTCTGGCACACTTTTGGCACAGTTTTTAACTGTGCCAGATTCAGAACAGTTTAAATTTTTTTGGCACTGTTCAAAATCGTGCCAAAATATGATACACTTTTGCCACGATTTTGAACTGTGCCAAATTTTTTATTAAAAAAAAATTATTTGAAAGCACAAAATTCACAAATTAATAATATTGCACGTTGTTAATAAATTAATGTACATACAAACTTCAAAATATTACAAGTCTTTAATAGTTTACATGCCCAAAAAAAATTGGGCAGAGTTTCCTCTATTTTTTGGACATTCCAAAACCTGTTAATACAAAACCTGCCTAATATAAAGCCCGCACGGCCACAAAATATAACAATTAACTTACAAAAGCCTGCACGGCCATAAAACTCAATAATAAAACAACAAAAGACCGCACGGCCATGACACAAAAAAATGGAATCATGAATAAATCCCTTGTTGTAAACCATTGAGTTCTCTGTGTGTTCCACGTGAATAAATGCCAACGATAAACTGTTATCCTGCAAAAAAAATAGGATACAAAAAAGATACGATATTAGTAACCTAATAATTTGCAAATTTTTTTTTTACTTAAACTATAAAATTACATATATGAGTGGAAATTATCATCATACTCTCAAACCGGGAGACCCGAGACTACGGGGCAAGTTCCTACAAGTTACATCGGTCCCGTGCGAGGTGTTCATGCCTCCTATGAGGTCGTTGGGGGGCTGGTTTGGGTTTTCACCCTTTAACGACATGTTTTTATTTTTGCAAATTATCATCATCCTCTCAAACCGGGAGACCCGGGACTACGCGGTCAGTTCCTACAAGTTACATTGGTCCCGTACGAGGTGTTCGTGCCTCCTACGGGGTCGATGGGGGGCTGGTTTGGGTTTTCACACTTTAACGGCTTGTTTTTAAGTCTAAGTGTCATTTTTGCAAATTATCATCATTCTCTTAAACTGAGAGACCCGGGACTACGCGCCCAGTTCCTACAAGTTACATTGGTCCCGTGCGAGGTGTTCGTGCCTCCTACGGGATCGATGGGGGGTTGGTTTGGGTTTTCACTCTTTAACGGCTTGTTTTTAAGTCTAAGTGTGATTTTTGCAAATTATCATCATACTAACAAATCGGGAGACCCGGGACTACGCGGTCAGTTCCTACAAGTTGCATTGGTCCCGTGCGAGGTGTTCGTGCCTCCTACGGGGTCGTTTGGGGGCTGGTTTGGGTTTTCACTCTTTAACAGCATGTTTTTAAGTCTAAGAGTGATTTTTGTAAATTGTCATCATACTCTCAAACCGAGAGCCCTGGGACTACGCGGTCAGTTCCTATAAGTTACATTGGTCCCGTGCGAGATGTTCGTGCCTCCTACGGGGTCAATTGGGGGTTGGTTTGGGTTTTCACCCTTTAACGGCATGTTTTTAACTCTAAGTGTGATTTTTGCAAATTCTCGACATACTCTCAAACCGAGCGACCCGGGACTACGCGATCAGTTCCTACAAGTTACATTGGTCCCGTGCGAGGTGTTCGTACCTCCTACGGGGTCGATGGGGGGCTGGTTTGGGTTTTCACACTTTAACCTGTTGTTTTTAAGTCTAAGTGTGATTTTTGCAAATTATCATCATACTATCAAACCGGGAGACCCGGGACTACGCGGTCAGTTACTACAAGTTGCATTGGTCCCGTGCGAGGTGTTTGTACCTCCTACGGGGTCGTTGGGGGGCTAGTTTGGGTTTTCACCCTTTAACGGCATGTTTTTAACTCTAAGTGTGATTTTTGCAGATTATCGTCATACTCTCAAATCGAGCGACCCGGGACTACGCGGTCAGTTCCTAAAGGTTACATTGGTCCCGTGCGAGGTGTTCGTGCCTCCTACGGGGTCGTTTGGGGGATGGTTTGGGTTTTCACCCTTTAACGGCATGTTTTTAACTCTAAGTGTGATTTTTGCAGATTATCATCATACTCTCAAACCGAGCGACCCGGGACTACGCGGTCAGTTCCTACAAGTTACATTGGTCTCGTGCGAGGTGTTCGTGCCTCCTACCGGGTCGTTTGGGGGCTGGTTAAGGTTTTCACCCTTTAACAGCATGTTTTTAAGTCTAAGTATGATTTTTGCAAATTATCGTCATACTCTTAAACCGAGCGACCCGGGACTACGCGGTCAGTTCCTACAAGTTACATTGGTCCCGTGCGAGGTGTTCGTGCCTCCTACCGGGTCGTTTGGGGGCTGGTTAGGGTTTTCACTCTTTAACAGCATGTTTTTAAGTCTAAGTGTGATTTTTGCAAATTATCATCATACTCTCAAACCGGGATACCCGGGATTACACGGTCAGTTCCTACAAGTAATATTGGTCCCGTACGAGGTGCTCGTGCCTCCTACGGGGTTGTTTGGGGGATGGTTTGGGTTTTCACCATTTAACGGCTTGTTTTTAAGTCTAAGTGTGATTTTTGCAAATTGTCGTCATACTCTCAAACCGGGATACCCAGGATACCCGAGATTACACGGTCAGTTCCTACAAGTTACATTGGTCCCGTGCGAGGTGTTCGTGCCTCCTACGGGGTCATTTGGGGGCTGGTTTGGGTTTTCACCCTTTAACGGCTTGTTTTTAAGTCTAAGTGTGATTTTTGCAAATTATCGTCATCCTCTCAAACCGGGAGACCCGGGGCTATGCGGTCAGTTCCTACAAGTTACATTGGTCCCGTACGAGGTGTTCGTGCCTCCTACGGGGTCGATGGGGGGCTGGTTTGGGTTTTCACACTTTAACGGCTTGTTTTTAAGTCTAAGTGTCATTTTTGCAAATTATCATCATTCTCTTAAATTGAGAGACCCGGGACTACGCGCCCAGTTCCTACAAGTTACATTGGTCCCGTGCGAGGTGTTCGTGCCTCCTACGGGATCGATGGGGGGTTGGTTTGGGTTTTCACTCTTTAACGGCTTGTTTTTAAGTCTAAGTGTGATTTTTGCAAATTATCATCATACTAACAAATCGGGAGACCCGAAACTACGCGGTCAGTTCCTACAAGTTGCATTGGTCCCGTGCGAGGTGTTCGTGCCTCCTACGGGGTCGTTTGGGGGCTGGTTTGGGTTTTCACTCTTTAACAGCATGTTTTTAAGTCTAAGAGTGATTTTTGTAAATTTTCATCATACTCTCAAACCGAGAGCCCTGGGACTACGCGGTCAGTTCCTATAAGTTACATTGGTCCCGTGCGAGATGTTCGTGCCTCCTACGGGGTCAATTGGGGGTTGGTTTGGGTTTTCACCCTTTAACGGCATGTTTTTAACTCTAAGTGTGATTTTTGCAAATTCTCGACATACTCTCAAACCGAGCGACCCGGGACTACGCGATCAGTTCCTACAAGTTACATTGGTCCCGTGCGAGGTGTTCGTACCTCCTACGGGGTCGATGGGGGGCTGGTTTGGGTTTTCACACTTTAACCTGTTGTTTTTAAGTCTAAGTGTGATTTTTGCAAATTATCATCATACTATCAAACCGGGAGACCCGGGACTACGCGGTCAGTTACTACAAGTTGCATTGGTCCCGTGCGAGGTGTTTGTACCTCCTACGGGGTCGTTGGGGGGCTAGTTTGGGTTTTCACCCTTTAACGGCATGTTTTTAACTCTAAGTGTGATTTTTGCAGATTATCGTCATACTCTCAAATCGAGCGACCCGGGACTACGCGGTCAGTTCCTAAAGGTTACATTGGTCCCGTGCGAGGTGTTCGTGCCTCCTACGGGGTCGTTTGGGGGATGGTTTGGGTTTTCACCCTTTAACGGCATGTTTTTAACTCTAAGTGTGATTTTTGCAGATTATCATCATACTCTCAAACCGAGCGACCCGGGACTACGCGGTCAGTTCCTACAAGTTACATTGGTCTCGTGCGAGGTGTTCGTGCCTCCTACCGGGTCGTTTGGGGGCTGGTTAAGGTTTTCACCCTTTAACAGCATGTTTTTAAGTCTAAGTATGATTTTTGCAAATTATCGTCATACTCTTAAACCGAGCGACCCGGGACTACGCGGTCAGTTCCTACAAGTTACATTGGTCCCGTGCGAGGTGTTCGTGCCTCCTACCGGGTCGTTTGGGGGCTGGTTAGGGTTTTCACTCTTTAACAGCATGTTTTTAAGTCTAAGTGTGATTTTTGCAAATTATCATCATACTCTCAAACCGGGATACCCGGGATTACACGGTCAGTTCCTACAAGTAATATTGGTCCCGTACGAGGTGCTCGTGCCTCCTACGGGGTTGTTTGGGGGATGGTTTGGGTTTTCACCATTTAACGGCTTGTTTTTAAGTCTAAGTGTGATTTTTGCAAATTGTCGTCATACTCTCAAACCGGGATACCCAGGATACCCAAGATTACACGGTCAGTTCCTACAAGTTACATTGGTCCTGTGCGAGGTGTTCGTGCCTCCTACGGGGTCATTTGGGGGCTGGTTTGGGTTTTCACCCTTTAACGGCTTGTTTTTAAGTCTAAGTGTGATTTTTGCAAATTATCGTCATCCTCTCAAACCGGGAGACCCGGGGCTACGCGGTCAGTTCCTAAAAGTTACATTGGTCCCATGTGAGGTGTTCGTGCCTCCTACGGGGTCGTTGGGGGGCTGGTTTGGGTTTCCACTCCTTAACAGCATGTTTTTAACTCTAAAAGTGATTTTTGTAGATTATCTTCATACTCTCAAATCGGGTTACCCGGGATTACGCGGTCAGTTCCTACAAGTTACATTGGTCCCGTGCGAGGTGTTCGTGCCTCCTACAGGATCGATGGGGGGCTGGTTTGGGTTTTCACGCTTTAACGGCTTGTTTTTAAGTCTAAGTGTGATTTTTGCAAATTATCGTCATACTCTCAAACCAAGCGACCCGGGACTACGCGGTCAGTTCCTACAAGTTACATTGGTCCCGTGCGAGGTGTTCGTGCCTCCTACGGGGTCGTTTGGGGGCTGGTTTGGGTTTTCACTCTTTAACAGCATGTTTTTAAGTCTAAGAGTGATTTTTGTAAATTGTCATCATACTCTCAAACCGAGAGCCCTGGGACTACGCGGTCAGTTCCTATAAGTTACATTGGTCCCGTGCGAGATGTTCGTGCCTCCTACGGGGTCAATTGGGGGTTGGTTTGGGTTTTCACCCTTTAACGGCATGTTTTTAACTCTAAGTGTGATTTTTGCAAATTCTCGACATACTCTCAAACCGAGCGACCCGGGACTACGCGATCAGTTCCTACAAGTTACATTGGTCCCGTGCGAGGTGTTCGTACCTCCTACGGGGTCGATGGGGGGCTGGTTTGGGTTTTCACACTTTAACCTGTTGTTTTTAAGTCTAAGTGTGATTTTTGCAAATTATCATCATACTATCAAACCGGGAGACCCGGGACTACGCGGTCAGTTACTACAAGTTGCATTGGTCCCGTGCGAGGTGTTTGTACCTCCTACGGGGTCGTTGGGGGGCTAGTTTGGGTTTTCACCCTTTAACGGCATGTTTTTAACTCTAAGTGTGATTTTTGCAGATTATCGTCATACTCTCAAATCGAGCGACCCGGGACTACGCGGTCAGTTCCTAAAGGTTACATTGGTCCCGTGCGAGGTGTTCGTGCCTCCTACGGGGTCGTTTGGGGGATGGTTTGGGTTTTCACCCTTTAACGGCATGTTTTTAACTCTAAGTGTGATTTTTGCAGATTATCATCATACTCTCAAACCGAGCGACCCGGGACTACGCGGTCAGTTCCTACAAGTTACATTGGTCTCGTGCGAGGTGTTCGTGCCTCCTACCGGGTCGTTTGGGGGCTGGTTAAGGTTTTCACCCTTTAACAGCATGTTTTTAAGTCTAAGTATGATTTTTGCAAATTATCGTCATACTCTTAAACCGAGCGACCCGGGACTACGTGGTCAGTTCCTACGAGTTACATTGGTCCCGTGCGAGGTGTTCGTGCCTCCTACGGGGTCGTTTGGGGGCTGGTTTGGGTTTTCACTCTTTAACAGCATGTTTTTAAGTCTAAGAGTAATTTTTGCAAATTATCGTCATACTCTCAAACCGAGAGACCAGGGACTACGCGGTCAGTTCCTACAAGTTACATTGGTCCCGTGCGAGGTGTTCGTGCCTCCTACGGGGTCGTTTGGGGGTTGGTTTGGGTTTTCACCCTTTAACGACATGTTTTTAAGTCTAAGTGTGATTTTTGCAGATTATCGTCATACTCTCAAAACGAGCGACCCGGGACTACGCGGTCAGTTCCTAAAGGTTACATGGGTCCCGTGCGAGGTGTTCGTGCCTCCTACAGGGTCGTTTGGGGGCTGGTTTGGGTTTTCATGCTTTAACGGCATGATTTTACTCTAAGGGTGATTTTTGCAGATTATCGTCATACACTAAAACTGAGCGACCCGGGACTACGCGGTCAGTTCCTACAAGTTACATTGGTCCCGTGCGAGTTGTTCGTGCCTCCTACAGGGTCGATCGGGGGCTGGTTTGGGTTTTCACCCTTTAACGGCTTGTTTTTAAGTCTAAGTGTGATTTTTGAAAATTATAGTCATCCTCTCAAACTGGGATACCCGGGATTATGCGGTCAGTTCCTACAACTTACATTGGTCCCGTGCGAGGTGTTCGTGCCTCCTACGGGGTCGTTGGGGGGCTGGTTTGGGTTTCCACTCCTTAATGGCATGTTTTTAACTCTATAAGTGATTTTTGCAGATTATCTTCCTACTGTCAGATCGGGTTAACCAGGATTATGCGATCAGTTCCTACAAGTTACATTGGTCCCGTGCGAGCTGTTCGTGCCTCGTACGGGATCGATGGGGGGTTGGTTTGGGTTTTCACCCTTTAACGACTTGTTTTTAAGTCTAAGTGTGATTTTTTCAAATTATCGTCAGACTCTCAAACCGTGAGACCCGAGACTACACGGTCAGTTCCTACAAGTTACATTGGTCCCGTGCGAGGTGTTCGTGCCTCCAATGAGATCGATGGGGGGTTGGTTTGGGTTTTCACCCTTTAACGGCTTGTTTTTAAGTCTAAGTCTGATTTTTGCAAATTATCGTCATACTATCAAACCGGGAGACCCGGGATTATGCGGTCAGTTCCTACAAGTTGCATTGGTCCCGTGCGAGGTGTTCGTGCCTCCTACGAGGTCGTTGGGGGGGGCTAGTTTGGGCTTTCACCCTTTAACGACATTTTTTAACTCTAAGTGTGATTTTTGCAGATTATCGTCATACTCTCAAACCGAGCGACCCGGGACTACGCGGTCAGTTCCTAAAGGTTACATTGGTCCCGTGCGAGGTGTTCGTGCCTCCTACGGGGTCGTTTGGGGGCTGGTTTGGGTTTTCACCCTTTAACGACATGTTTTTAACTCAAAGTGCGATATTTGCAGATTATCGTCATACTCTCAGACCGAGCGACCCGGGACTACGCGGTCAGTTCCTACAAGTTACATTGGTCCCGTGCGAGGTGTTCGTGACTCCTACGAGGTCGTTTGGGGGCTGGTTAGGGTTTTCAGTCTTTAACAGCATGTTTTTAAGTCTAAGTGTGATTTTTGCAAATTATCTTCATACTCTCAAACCGGGATACCCGGGATTACGCAGTCAGTTCCTACAAGTTATATTGGTCCCGTGCGAGGTGTTCGTGCCTCTTACGGGGTTGTTTGGGGGCTGGTTTGGGTTTTCACCCTTTTAAGGCTTATTTTTAAGTCGAAGTGTGATTTTTGCAAATTATCATCATACTCTCAAACCGGGATACCCGGGATTACACGATTAGTTCCTACAAGTTACATTGGTCCCGTGCGAGGTGTTCGTGCCTCTTACGGGGTCGTTTGGGGTCTGGTTTGGGTTTTCACCCTTTAACGGCTTGTTTTTAAGTCTAAGTGTGATTTTTGCAAATTATCGTCTTCCTCTCAAACCGGGAGACCCGGGCCTACGCGGTCAGTTCTTACAAGTTACATTGGTCCCGTACGAGGTGCTCCTGCCTCCTACGGGGTCGTTGGGGGGCTGGTTTGGGTTTCCACTCCTTAACGGCATGTTTTTAACTCTAAAAGTGATTTTTGCAGATTATCATCATACTCTCAAATCGGGTTACCCTGGATTACGCGGTCAGTTCCTACAAGTTACACTAGTCCCGTGCGAGGTGTTCGTGCCTCCTACGGGATCGATGGGGGGCTGGTTTGGGTTTTCACCCTTTAATGGCTTATTTTTAAGTCTAAGTGTGATTTTTACAAATTATCATCATACTCTCAAATCGGGTTACCCGGGACTACGCGATCAATTCCTACAAGTTGCATTGGTCCGGTACGAGGTGTTCGTGCCTCCTACGGGGTCGTTGGGGGGCTAGTTTGGGTCTTCACCCTTTAACGGCATGTTTTTAACTCTAAGTGTGATTTTTGCAGATTATCGTCATACTCTCAAATCGAGCGACCCGGGACAATGCGGTCAGTTCCTAAAGGTTACATTGGTCCCGTGCGAGGTGTTCGTGCCTCCTACGGGATCGTTTGGGGGCTGGTTTGGGTTTTCACACTTTAACGGCTTGTTTTTAAGTCTAAGTGTGATTTTTGCAAATTATCATCATTCTATCAAACCGGGAGACTCGGGACTACGCGATCAGTTCCTACAAGTTACATTGGTCCCGTGCGAGGTGTTCTTGCCTCCTACGGGGTCGTTTGGGGGCTGGTTTGGGTTTTCACCCTTTAACGGCATGTTTTTAAGTCTAATTGTGATTTTTGCAGATTATCATCATACACTAAATCCGAGCGACCCGGGACTACGCGGTCAGTTCCTACAAGTTACATTGGTCCCGTGCGAGGTGTTCGTGCCTCCTACGGGTCGATCGAGGGCTGGTTTGGGTTTTCACACTTTAACGGCTTGTTTTTAAGTCTAAGTGTGATTTTTGCAAATTATCATCATACTATCAAACCGGGAGACTCGGGACAACGCGGTCAGTTCCTACAAGTTGCATTGGTCCCGTGCGAGGTGTTCGTGCCTCCTACTGGGTCGTTGGGGGGGTGGTTTGGGTTTCCACTCCTTAATGGCATGTTTTTAACTCTAAAAGTGATTTTTCAGATTATCGTCATACTCTGAAATCGGGTTAACCGGGATTACGTGGTAAGTTCCGACAAGTTACATTGGTCCCGTGCGAGGTGTTCGTGCCTCCTACGGGATCGATGGGGGGTTGGTTTGGGTTTTCACCCTTTAACGACTTGTTTTTAAGTCTAAGTGTGATTTTTTCAAATTATCGTCATACTCTCAAACCGTGAGACCCGGGACTACACGGTCAGTTCCTACAAGTTACATTGGTCCCGTGCGAAGTATTTGTGCCTCCTACATGGTCGATCGGGGTTGGTTTGGGTTTTCACCCTTTAACGGCTTGTTTTTAAGTGTAAGTGTGATTTTTGCAAATTATCATCATACTCTCAAATCGGGAGACCCGCGAATACGGGGTCAGTTCCTACAAGTTACATTGGTCCCATGCGAGGTGTTCGTGCCTCCTACGGGGTCGTTGGGGGGATGGTTTGGGTTTCCACTACTTAACGACATGTTTTTAACTCTAAAAGTGATTTTTGCAGATTATCATCATACTCTCAAATCGGGTTACCGGGGATTACGCGGTCAGTTCCTACAAGTTACATTGGTCCCGTGCGAGGTGTTCGTGCCTCCTACGGGATCGATGGGGGTTGGTTTGGGTTTTCACCCTATCATGGCTTGTTTTTAAGTCTAAGTGTGATTTTTGCAAATTATCGTCATACTATCAAACCGGGAGACTCGGGATTATGCGGTCAGTTGCTACAAGTTGCATTGGTCCCGTGCGAGGTTTTCGTGCCTCCTACGAGGTCGTTGGGGGGGCTAGTTTGGGTTTTCACCCTTTAACGACATGTTTTTAACTCTAAGTGTGATTTTTGCAGATTATCGTCATACTCTCAAACCGAGCGACCCGGGACTACGCGGTCAGGTCCTAAAGGTTACATTGGTCCCGTACGAGGTGTCCGTGCCTCCTACGGGGTCGTTGGGGGGCTGGTTTGGGTTTTCACCCTTTAACGACATGTTTTTAACTTTAAGTATGATTTTTGCAGATTATCGTCATACTCTCAAACCGAGCAACCCGAGACTACGCGGTCAGTTCCTACAAGTTACATTGGTCCCGTGCGAGGTGTTCGTGCCTCCTACGGGGTCGTTTGGGGGCTGGTTAGGGTTTTCACTCTTTAACATCATGTTTTTAACTCTAAGTGTGATTTTTGCAAATTATCGTCATACTCTCAAACCGGGATACCCGGGATTACGCGGTCAGTTCCTATAAGTTATATTGGTCCCGTGCGAGGTGTTCGTGCCTCCTACGGGGTCGTTTGGGGGCTGGTTTGGGTTTTCACCCTTTAACGGCCTGTTTTTAAGTCTAAGTGTGATTTTTGCAAATTATCGTCATACTCTCAAATGGGGATACCCGGGATACCCGGGATTACATGGTTAGTTCCTACAAGTTACATTGGTCCCGTGCTAGGTGTTCGTGCCTCCTACGGTGTCGTTTGGGTTTTCACCCTTTAACGGCTTATTTTTAAGTCTAAGTGTGATTTTTGCAAATTATCGTCATCCTCTCAAACCGGGAGACCTGGGACTATGCGATCAGTTCCTACAGGTTACATTGGTCCCGTACGAGGTGTTTGTGCCCCCTACGGGATCGTTTGGGGGTTGGTTTGGGTTTTCACCCTTTAATGGCATGTTTTTAACTCTAAGTGTGATTTTTCCAGATTATCGTCATCCTCTCAAACCAGGAGACCCAGGGCTACGCGGTCAGTTCCTACAAGTTACATTGGTCCCGTGCGAGGTGTTCGTGCCTCCTATATCGTCATATATCGTCATATTCTCTAACGGTATCTTTTTAATCAATTTTGAACGTTTATGGATTTTAGAAAATTTTGACATAGTTTCATTTGTTTATTCGTTAAATCCAACATGTTATAACATTTAATATAAACTCAACAGCAACAGCAAATTCCAAAACCAAACCCCCAGCCAGTCCCTTCCACCAATTTAAATAAATAAGCTCATATAGTAAGCCATGAAGTGATTTTCAAACTTTAAAAGGAATGATCAGATATAGAATGAAAAAGATAAACTATAAATATTGAGTAGAAATAATTTATTGCATTTTAAAAGGTTAATGAATGGGTACTAAATAATAGTTACCTGTAGTAACTTGATTAAGATTGGATGGAACTAGCCTGAGTTGAACATTTGTAAAACAAAACCAAACAAATCACTGGCAGCCTATGCTGGCCTTTTGATCTCCAAACCTCCCCAATACCTGCATTCAATTCCCACCGAGCACTGGATCAAACTCTTTAATATTACAGTACCCATATATGATTATACACACACGTGTGTGAAATTGATAATATGTCCCTTTTATGAGTATAATTAGGTATCATTATGTGCCATTAGGACACGCGTTATATTGTGCTTTATTATATATATAGTGAATAATCTACCTTTGATTGTGCTTAAGATGTATTGAATTGATCTAGAGATCAAAGATTGTGATGGAAGATGATCATGGTTAATATTTTTAAGAAAGTAGTCTATGAAAGAACTTGGGATCTCCATTCAAGGTTCTCAAAATAAGAAGTGCCATTCTTTGTATGGTTTTGCCTTCAAATAAAAATTTGGGATCTCCTACCTACTCAGAAAAATCCATATGTCCATTACATATAAGGACATATCAGACAGGAAAATGGATCAATATATAATGAAATAAATAAATATTCACATTAATTTTTCTCTCACCTGTAAATCAACAATGGGAGGCACTTCAATCTCCTCCATTTTTGTTGCTAGCGAGAAACAGGCCACAGCTAACAATTGGACTATCCAAGCTTTACCCCTCTATGTGCACATTAACATTGTCACAAACATGAATAGGCACAATTAGCATTTAAACACTTAAATACTAATATGAGATTATTATGCCCTAAAATGAATTTTGTGCACATTGAACCATTTTTGTGCCAAAAAAACGCATTTCATTGCAAAACAAAAAACCCATTCAAAAAATTAATATGAGAAATACCTTAGAGGGGTGACAACAGCCTTGGAGGGAGTGTGCCCTTACTGGGCCTTTGAGAACACAATCACCTCAAGTGCTTGGAAATCCCATCACCCCCATCAGATCTTGCCAAGAAAACACAATCACCTCCTATATCACCCACCTCAAGACTGAAAATGTTAGCTGCACATGGCTCTCTCTTTCCTAAACTGGACTATTGAAAAGTTATCTCCACATTCCAAAAATCAGTATATATTAGATTTAATTCCACCTCAGTATATATATATATATATATATATATATATATATATATATATATATATATATATATATATATATATATATATATTAGATTAAACTCTAGAATTAGATTTAATCTAGAATTATTTAGAATTTTCTAGAATTATTTAGAATTATCTAGAATTAAATCTATTTTATTAAATCACTATAATTCTAGATAATTCTAAATAATTCTAGAGTTTAATCAAATATATATATATATATATATAAATCAGTATATATGATTTTATATTTATATATCAGTTAGTATATATGATTTTATATTTATATATCAGTATATATGATATAAATCAGTATATATATAATATATATCAGTATATATGATTTTATATTTATATATTAGTTAGTATATATGATTTTATATTTAGATATCAGTATATATGATATAACTCAGTATATAAATCAGTATATATATATATAATATATATCAGTATATATATATATGTAAATCAATATATATATATATATATATATATATATATATATATATATATATATATATATATATATATATAATACTTATAAAGGAAAGAAATTACGAAACCAGATAAAATACCTCAAACTGATAAAACACGAGGTCGCCGGAAGGGACACCACGACACCGGAATATCAAAAACCCGGAACCAGGGGAGCGGGGGAGGTGACCGGAGGAGGATAAACCCGGAAAATAGGGGCGACGGCAACGAATAAACCCAAGGGGGGAGGCGACGACAGGAATAGGGCCGACGCAGCAGGGGAGAGAGGATGGTAGGGCTTGGGTTTTTGGTGACCCGATGGTAGGGCTTGGGTTTTTAGTGGAGAGAGAGGGGAGAGCGGGGGAGAAGACGAAGAAGGAGAGAGAAGAGGGAAACTAAAATGTCCCAAAATTTTGAGGTATTTTATATCCTAGTAAAGTGTACTCAATTTTGGCACACTTTAAAATAGTGCCAAATTTTGGCACTGTTTTAAAGTGTGCCAAATTTCTATTAACCGTGCCAACATCTGGCACAGTTTTAAACCGTGCCAGATTTTTAATATCAGGGTGTGCCAAAATACTATTTTTGGTGTAGTTACTACACTAGGATCAAAGCACAAATCAACTTTAGGAATATCCATGCACAAATCAACCTTCCTATATATAGGAACCGACTTACACATTTCCAACACATCTCTGTCACTTTCTATTTTGTATAAAGCAAACCTTAAACCAAAATTTGGATCTTTGTACCACAATTGGTTGGGATTATGACATCCTAATTCCCTAACCATTTCATATAAGTCTTGGAGTGATAGTCTATCTGGATCATAAAAATCAAAATGGCTGACAAGTCCACCAACATATGATTTCTCTGGTTTATCATCAAAACAGCCACCATGGTGCAACTCAACAGTGAAAAAGGGCTCACTTTCATCTGTAATAACACATGTATAATGGGAAAAGGGTAAAAAAATGCAATTTTATGAGGCATGGACATAATGAAAAAAGGGTTTTTAATGATAAAAAATGAGTTATTGCTGACAATAGATCTCATAGGTACAAAAATTACAAGAAAATTAGGGTTTTTGATGTATAAGATAATGATAAAATACAATGTCAAGCAGAACAACTAAATAAATTCGTCTACTCTTTGCTGAAACAGAAAAAATAGGGAATTTCGCATTCTATATAGAGTTTGAGGGTCGATGAGCAAATCGTCAGGAATAACATGATGCAACTTCCACTCCATTTTGTCCACGAACGATTTCAATGTTGGGTTCAGCAGTAGAGAGTTAGGGATTTTTCACGTAGATGATCAAAGAATGCCAACTGTTTTAAACATTAGGGGTAAATATGGAAATGTCCTTAGAAAATTGACATGTGAGAAGCACATGTCGATTTGCTGTCTACATTTAACAACCTAATGGACGGAATCCCTTATTTAGCACAAGTGACATAGTTGAGGGACTAAGATGAGTCAAACATAAGATAAAGGACCATTTAAAAACTATCACAATAGCTCAATGACCAAAAACGTAATTTACTCTTTTTAATTTCTATGAAGAGTTTCTCATTTATCAATCATTAGATTTATTTTGAACTGACATGTATTTTTACTACTTTATAAAGTAATTCCTTTAAAAACAAACCTCTATATTCTCAACATTCCTCTTTGCCTCTCAACACGATAACATCAGTTTTCAAGAAGTTTTTTTTCCTTTCAGCCCCACTTCCTTCTTTGGTAGAACATTTTAATTGGCAATGCTTCTTTTATGGATTTATTTATTATACTTCTAATGTAAATTCGTTTTCATGAAGTTTTATTGACCATCGATGACCATATTGAAATGTCATCCCTACAATTTCCATCGTATTATTCTTGCATGTTCATGTTAAGTTATCTCATATATCTTATTTGGCAAAATGAGGAAGTCACTTATAAGTAAAAAAAAGATATATAGATTGCTTTATCATGTTGAGAGAAGTGGATGATTTATATATATATATATATATATATATATATATATATATACAAACAGGCTCCTGTGAGCATTAAGTTTGCACATTATTTTTTTTCAATAGTAAAATAATATTTTTGAGTTGATTTTTTTTATGTGATATTCAAACATTTCAAAGGATCCATATAAAAAAATCAGCCAAAAAAATATTTTTTTGCTATTTTTAAAAAGTTGGTCAATCTTTTGTTATTTTTAAGTACTTTAAAAGTTGTGAAAGTTTGACCGATTTTTTAAATATAGAAAAAAAATATTTTGAGCTGATTGTTTATATATGGGTCCGCTGTAACGTTTAAATATCACATAAAAAAATCAATTCAATTTTTTTTAAATATTTTTAAAAAATTGGTGTGCGCTAGTACATGTGCAAACTTAGTGTGCACATGAGTATGCCTCTCTCTCTCTCTCTCTCTATATATATATATATATATATATATATATATATATTCACACTTCTCTGAATTTTTTGTCATCACAGCCTTGTGTTTTTTTATCTTATATTTACAGGTTCACTACATAATTTTAGATTGTGTATGTCAATTGTGTGGTCCAATATGCGATATATATGTATGTATAAATGATTTATTTCACACTTCTTTGAATTTTTTGTCATCACAGCCTTGTGTTTTTTTTAATCTTATGTTTACAGATTCACTACATAATTTTAGGTTGTGTATATCAATTGTGTGGTCCATTATGCGATATATATATATATATATAAAATATGGGATAATGGTGTTTTACTTTTCATCTTATATGTATGTTTATCAAAGTAATCAAAGGGTCTACATTTTGCCACGTAGGCACGAAATGGAGGGCGGTGATGGTGCCATAATGGCTACGCGCGACTCAAGAAGCATGGGAAGTAATGTTTTGCTTTAATTTGAAATATTACACTCTTACGACTCCTACCAGAGTACTTTATGACAGCTATCCATACCTTTTTCAAACCTCTCTTAATACAATCTCTCCTTCTTTATCAGCCCATTCTCTCTCTACGAAATTGGATAGAAACTCTCCCTATATAGCAACGGTGACTACTTGGAGCTGGTGCCGCCATCCTCTCCCCCTCCCCCGCCCCCTCCCGTCCTTGGTAAAATCCCTACCCCTATCCCATGCACACACACGCACACATAAACACACACACACACACACACAACTCTCCCTCATCTTCTTCCCCTCCGCCGCCCCCTCCCCCCTTCCCCACTCACACACGCACAAATCTCACACCCACCCACACTGATCTCACATGCACACATCGATCGCACACAAACATTTCAGTTCATGTTATTTTTTGTTGTTGTGTACGGATTTTCAGCCATAGTTGCAATTATTTTACAGATCTGTAAGTATTATGTTTTTTTTTTGTTGTGTACAGATTTTCAGCCATAGTTGCAATTATTTTACACATCTGTAAGTATTATGTTTTTTTTTTGTTGTGTACAGATTTTCAGCCATAGTTGCAATTATTTTACACATCTGTAAGTATAGATTGTGTATGTTACTGATTAAATACAAATATTGCGTGTATAATGTGTGTAGGTTGTATACGTTTGAAGTTTTTTTACAGATCGGCCACGGGTTCATTTTTTTTGTTGTGTAAGTATACCTGCTTTATTACGTTTGAAAATTTATTAGGGTTGTGTATGCTACTGATTTATTACAAATCTTGTGTGTATATTGTGTATGTTATCGATTTGTTACAAATATTATGTGTATATTGCTGATTTGTAGATATGCAACATTAAATAGTTTAAACAGTAAATAAAAAAATAGTTAATATATATGAACAGTTAATATAAACAACATGTTAATATAAAACTGTTAAAAAAACATTAAAATCTGTTATTTTTATAAACGTTCTAACTGTTTTTTAAATGTTTAAATTGAAACAATTTTTTAAATCGTGTTGCTTTTATTGGGGTGGAAAAAAAGATTTCATGTCATGTGTCGTGTCCTTTTTTAATTGAGTTGTGTTCGTGTTTGGTTAAAAAAAATGATGTGTCGTGTCTCTTTTTTCGGTTCATTCGTTCATGTTGGATAAAAAAAAATAAGATTTTGGGTTGACAAAGGAGATTATGACCATTTTTTTTAAATTACCCTTTGTTTTATTAGGGAGCAATATTTTTCCCGTTTTGCAATTACATATTTTGAAAATTTTTGTCGTTTCACGATTTCGTACTTTAGAATTTTTCGCCATGCCTTCAAGCACGGGCATACCCTATTGTGTATATATATATATATATATATATATATATCGCATAATGGACCACACAATTGACATACACAATCTAAAATTATGTAGTGAATCTGTAAACATAAGATTAAAAAAACACAAGGCTGTGATGACAAAAAATTCAGAGAAGTGTGAAATAAATCATTTATACATACATATATATCACATAATTGACCACACAATTGACATACACAATCTAAAATTATGTAGTGAATCTGTAAACATAAGATAAAAAAACAAGGATATTATGCTCCTATATCCTTGTGTTTTTTTTTATCTTATGCTTACAGATTCACTACATAATTTTAGATTGTGGATGTCAATTGTGTAGTCCATTATGCGATATGCATATAGGAGCACAATGTTAATATAATTTTTAGTCAGTGAAGCTTTTATGGTATTACTTCTTGCTATAAGGGTTTACACAAACTATTTTATCAATCTTATAACCATTTCAAAATTAGATAAAATAGTTTTCGCAATGTAGAATAATTGTAATTCGCAATGCAGAATAATTGTAATTCGAAATATTAGTGTGAAATTTCTAATAGTGAAAACTTTCAAATTTCACAATGTATATATAAATATAAATACAGTGTGAAATTTAAAAGTTTTCACTATTCAAAATTTCACACTGATATTTCTCGCTAGAAAATTTTACACTACTATTTCTCACTATGAAATGTTGAAATTTCACATTGTGAAATTTTACCACCAGAAAACTCATCGGAAATTGCACTGTGAAATTTCAAAGTTCAAACTTCAAAATTGTATATCCTTCATGGAACTCTCTTGATAGACCTCGTTGATACCTTTCCAAATATATAATTATTTTCTTAAACAGACTTATATTTTGAGAGTTATTTAATTATAAATTTTCCCAAAAAAGATAAAATAAGGATCATGGGGAAATTTGTTTGAAAATAACAATTAACACATGTGAGGGGCCTAAGACTAAACTGTTTAAAACTGGGGCTAATACTTATTGTAGACACCCCATCCTAGAACCCCCTAAGTGCCTCCTTAGGTCCCTAACATTCTCTCTTTCACCGCGAACTCTAAGTCATACCCGAGTACTGATCTCGAGGTCACTGGGCGCTCCCGATCCCCTTTTGACTCCTATTAACTTTTCACCTGAGCGAAATATCATTGAATATTTGAAGAGATATCACTCCCTTTTCCAACGGTCTGTCTCTTACGCGAATCAGCCTTACAGTTTGGATGAACGGTCTGTTTTACTATTAAAAACTGATCTAGAGGCCATCGGTCACTCCCAAGCCCCCGTTTGACCCCGATGAACCTTTTTGCTTGAGTGAAAGCTCAATGAATATTCGAAGGTGTTTGAATCCCCTTTCCAACGGTCCGCTCTGTGCACTAATCGACCTTATCGTACGGACAAATGAACCATTTTGTCATGAAAACTGATCTGGAGGCCACAGGGTCCCATTCAACCACAGTTAACTCTTTATCTCGAATGAAGATAAATGTTTCTTAGAAGATCTTGTATACCCTTTACAACGATTCACTCCATGCACAAACCAACCTTACGGTATGGATAAATAACCCATTTTAGTTCGAAGGGTCACCAGGCACTTTCGAGCCTCGTTTGATCTAGGATAACTTTTAGAACCGAATGAAGATGAATGAAATCTCAAAGGGAACTGAATACCCTTTCCAACGGTCCATTCCATGCACAAATCGGCCTTAAGGTTCGTAGGAACGATCCCTTTTCCTTCCAGGAATTTCCTGTTCCACAACCAAGGGGTGCTTCAAGACCGCGTTTACCTTCGGTTAACTGCCAAACTTGGGAGTGGATCAACGAATTCTCAAAGGGTTCTGAATACCATTTCCAAAAGTCTGCCTCGTGCAAAATTCGGACTCACAATTCGCTTTTTAAATTCATTTTTCTAAAAAAACTTGCCTTAGACTGCCGAATATGGCACCCTCAGGACCCTACCTATCAGTAGTGTGTTTGAGGTTCCATGCCGATAGGCAGGTCTAGGACCATGTCAACTGATAACCTCCTTGGTCCTCTAAATTAAGGCCATGACCTCACTTTGAAGAGAACCCCTGAACATCCCTCTCATTAATTTAGAGAACATTCTCTTGAATTCTGAGTTGGCCCCCCTTGAAAACCCATTTCCCACATTCCTTCCATCATTTTTATACTCTTTTGAGTAAATTCTCACCCATGTCCTCATACCACCATCATCTCATCGTGAGATCAACACATCTACAATTAAGATCCACTTCAAGTCTTCACATGGCGGTCTAATTCTCCCCTTTTTGTCTTTAAATTTTCTCGTTTTTACACTTGTTACTTCATTTTCACTTTAGTGCTTTGCTTCAGTACATCACACATCTTAATTTCAAACTTTTTATAATTAGTATTCGTACATACTTTATTTTCATAAGAAAATCCAAAAATATTAAAAAGAGGGTTTACCTGTAAATTCCAAGAGGGGAACTCTCATCGCATTTTCTCACACTAAAACACTTTTTTCTACAAACACACACACACAAACACACACACATATAAGAAAAGTCCCTTGTTGGATTTATGGGTTCAACCCCACCTCTTATTGCCTTCTAACTACATGGACTTTGATTTCCCTTAGGCTAGATAGGCATCTTTGGTAAATCCCTAGACTCGAGTCCTCCCATATACATTTGTTACTTTATTCTTATCATATTGTCTTAATATATATATATATATATATATATATATATATATATATATATATATATATATATATTATATGCTTGCTTGCTTGTGTCTTGTTCGATATACGCATTTGTTTTTCTATAGCGACTTGTGTATTGGCAAACACTCACATTATACTTTGAATTACTCTTTTGGGAATACTCATAAGGATGACCTCACTCCGCCTTGATCCATGATGAGAGTCGAGAGATTCTATTCTCCATTCATATTATACACATAAGCACACACACCATGGAGATTAACATAAGAATATTAACTCATGCTCATAAGAGATAGAAAGGGTAGGATGGGTGTCTAACACTTTCCCATTCTTTAACTTAGTCCCCGGACCCTTGAACTACTTAGTTTCACAAGCATTTGTATTGTTCTTGATGCTGTTGTCTGGAGGCGGTTGCATTTCTTTTGTATGTTTTGTGTAAAATAGGCTGATGAATCTATCTCTACATATCACCTCGCAAATGATTGAGCGCCCAGAGAAAGAATGTAATCCCATGAACACGCTGGAAAGGGGAAGGAAGGAGGGATCCACCTTGGGAGAACCCCTTGACGCCAAACCCTTGGGATAGACACAGTGGAGATTTCGCTGGGGACATTTTAAGAGGACCAGACTCTATTTTTGCATAGGCGTTATTCTTTTCTGTATATGTGTGTATGCACCTACCTCTATGTTCGCTTTTCTCCTTTATTTACCTTTTTGTGTGTGTCTCTCTCTCTCTCGTGTATACATCACTTTGCACTCATGTATACACTTCACACACTTGTATATACTCTCCGTGTATGCTTCACACACTTATACTTAGCTTCACTTTATACTCTTATCCTTCACACACCACTTAAAATATACACGCTTAGGCTTCACTAGCACACACTTCCCACACTTGTATATATGCTCACTTACACATATCACACATCACTTGTAGTTGATCCATATATAGTCTCACTACTACACACACTCACCTGTATATTCCCATGTCACCTATTCACTCACATGTATCATGCATAGAATAGTCTCCATGCTAGATTTACTTTCTATAATACTTGTATATGCTCCCCATTAGTATAGCACTCTTTTTACTCATCGTGCCAATAAAAAATGATAAAAATAATCTCTCTCCATAATATGTTAAGATTGATGCATTTTTTCACACTACATCACCAAGAGCATGGCAATATTGACCAAACTTTTATCTCGTACTGGGGGGGGGGGGGGGGGTTCACTTTGTGATGGGCGTTGGTCCTACGAGTATAGTTAGTCTAAGCGATATGACTCTCACCTTCCATTGACCTCGTACCTTCGACTTATATTAAATGGTTACCCTTGCATCGTACCGCTTGGCTGAACACATGACGAGAGGTATATAATATGGAATTCATTCACGTACGTCTAGTGTATCAAATTCTCTTTCGCACATATTGTCCCCACGAGGTATATAGTGAGGCAATTCATATACACTCAGGTATATCAAATGGCTTATCCACAAGTACAGATGAACGATTACCCTTATAGGCAAAAGGTATATCGTGGAAGTTATGTCAAAGGGGTAAACCTTTCCACTAACCTAATAATTGTATAAACCTCATATAGGAGTCAAACCTAGGACATGTAACACCCCGTGTTTTTATTAATTAATTTAATTAATTAATTTGAATATTCAAGAAAAATAAAATTTTGAATTGAATGATTTTAGAAGAATATGTTGGTTATGATTTTAGAAGAATAAAATTTCAAGAGGAATCGAAATCGGATTTAAAATGAAGTTTTTATGAGAGTTTTAAATTTAGTCTTTTAAAAAAAAATGAAAAACATTTGTCACGGATTTAGGCCGCGAGTAATAAAAAATTGATTTTTAGTTAAATGGTATTAAACGAAGGGGGATGGCAGTGGTCGTGTACCTGGTCGATCGATCGACTATGCCAGATTTGAGGTGGTTCGGTGATTTTATTTGTAGTGTTAGAGTGGGATTAGGATTCCTAATTAGTATATAAGACTATTAATCCATAGGGGGGCTTCTCTTATATCCTCCTATAGCCTTCTCTCAAACTCTAGTTGTTGTAGTATAATATATTTATACTAAAACGTGATTAACTAGGGTTTTAAAAATATTAATCCCATTTTCACACATGGGCCTCCACTAAGATATTCAAATGGGCTCATATTATTTATATGTATCCAGTAATAACTACCTATAAACTGCATTTTTTGTTAAAAAGAAGTTTTTCATTAAAATTGTTTTTATTTTGTTAAAAACTATTTTTTTTATAAATGTCACCAAGTCCTAAATTTATAATTGTAAATGTTAAAATTATGGGGTGAAAACTCAAATTACATGATAACATATAGTGTGTAAACGCAAAAAATAACTTAGAATAACAATGGTGGCAATAAGCAGTCAAAAGGCAAACAAACGCTGGAGAAGATGAGGAAGTATGGAAATTATACTCCCTTGAAGGTAGATATAAATCACATTCTGGAGGAAATCATGAGCAGCGAGGAGCTAACCTGGCCAGAGAAAATGAAGGCAGATCCTGACAAAAGGGACAAGTCCAAATATTACGAGTTCCACAAAGACCATGGCCATACGACCAAATGTTGCATAGCTCTCCAGAATGAAATTGAAGCACTCATCAGGCAAGGAAAGCTGACTAAGTACGTTGATCGCCAAAGCGGTAGTAAGACCAACGACAAAGGAAGGCAAAGATCTAAATCTCCTCACCAACTAAAAGATGACAAGAAGAGAGATCACGAAGATGATCCTGAAGATGATCCCGATCTCCCCAAAATGCCAAGGCAGCCCGAGAGTAAGGTATTCTTAATCCATTTTGGATCATTTGAATGTAATGTCATTACAGGTGGATATGCAGGAGGTGGAGATCTTAGTGCGGAGAGGAAAGCTTACCTCAATGAGGCCCAAGCTTGTTCTTACATACATCGCATAAACTTGACTGAAGACGATCGCCCGAGGAAGGTCAATAGGGATAAACTAATCATCGAGTTTTCTAAAAACGACTTGATAGGTGTAATATATCCTCATGATGATACCTTGGTGATCAAGATGAGAATGAAGGATGTGGTGATTTCACGGGTATTGGTGGATAATGGTAGCTCTGCAGATATCATGTTCTACCCATGCTTCGACAACTTGAATCTGAAGTTAGCTCAGTTGGAGCCATATCATAGTCCCCTCCTTGGTTTCACTATCAAAAAGGTTTTTACACTTGGGACTATCAAGTTGGACATGCTTATTGGTACGTGGCCTGCTTACCGAACACAAAGAGTACGCTTTTTCGTAATGGATAAAAATGTCCAATCAACCTACAAAATTATCATGGGGAGAGTAGGTCTGAAGAAGTTTGAGGTAGTGCCATCTACGGTACATCAATGTTTGAAGTTCCCAACCAATTTCGGAGTGGGAGTTGTGAAAGGCGACCAAAAAGTAGCTCGAGAATGCTACTATTCATCTACCGAACAGGAGGAACTAGAAGAAGCCAGGAAGAAAACTACTACGTATCAAGTGGATGAAACAAAAGATGCAGAGATTGAAACCTTGGACCCTAGAGATGAATCTCAGCTCGTGAAGGGTCAGGTTATGGAAGCTACGGAGGATATCATTCTGGACGACGGACGCTCAGAGCGAACAACTCAAATTTGTGCGTCATTGGACTTATCAATAAAGCACGAACTGGTGGCATTTTTATGGCGTAAAAAGCAGAATTTTGCATGGAGTCATGAAGACATGCCAGGGATAGACTTAACTTTCCTATGCCACGAGCTTAATGTTAATAAGGAGGTCAAGCTAGTGAAGCAGCGAAGACGAGTATTCGACCCAGAGAAGAACCAAGCCATACAGGAAGAAGTAGAGAAACTACAGAAAGCCTCTTTTATTGAGGACGTTAAGTATCCTGATTGGCTAGCAAATGTTGTGATGGTAAAAAAGAAAAACAATAAATCGAGGATGTGTGTGGACTTCACTGATCTTAATAAAGCCTGCCCAAAGGATCATTTTCCTTTGCCCCGAATTGATCATCTGGTGGATGCTACATCGGGGCATGAATTGTTGAGCTTCATGGATGCTTATTCTGGTTACAACTAGATTAATATTAAACTAGAGGACAGGGAAAGTACCTCTTTTATCACCCCAAGTGGAACTTATTTCTATAATGTTATGCCTTTCGGACTTAAAAATGCAGGTGAAATATACCAACGATTGATGAATAAAGTGTTCACAGAGCAAATCGGTCATAATATGGAGGTTTATGTTGACGATATGCTGACAAAGAGCAAGAAAGCTGCTGATCATTTAGTTGACCTGGGCCAGACTTTTGATCAGTTAGAGAAATATCAAATGAAGTTAAATCCCACCAAGTGCATATTCGGAGTACGAGAAGGCATGTTTCTCGGGTATATTATTAATCAATGAGGCATTGAGGAAAACCGTGAAAAGATCGAGGCCCTACTGGTCTTATGATCTCCAACTACGAAGAAGGAGGTGCAAAGTCTCACAGGCAAGTTGTAGCACTTCACAAATTTGTGTCACGAGCAACAGACAAATGCCTCTCATTCTTCAAAGCACTTCGAAAAACTTTTGAGTGGAATGATGAATGCGAGGAAGCCTTTCAAGAGTTGAAGAAATATCTGGGGACACCTCCATTGTTATCTAAACCAGTGATGGGAGAAAGACTATACTTGTATCTGGCAGTTTCAGAGAATGCAGTTAGCTCGGCGTTGATAAGAGTGGAGGAAGAAGTGCAAAAACGGGTCTATTACACCAGCAAGGCCTTCTGAGGAGCAGAGATCAGATATCCAAGGTTAGAAAAGTTGGCACTAGCACTGATCGAACCAAGAAAAAGGATGAGGCCATACTTTCCAGCCCATATTATAGTAGTGTATACTAATATGCCATTAATACAGGCTTTGTACAAACCGAAAAAATTGGGAAGATTGATGTATTGGGCAGTAGAACTTGGGGAATATGACATAGTTTATGAGACTAGGTCATCACTTAAGGGGCAGGCAGTAGCAGACTTTATTATGGAGTTTACTTACTCAGACACATCCAAAAAGCAGGAGCTTAATGTAGACCAACCCGTGGATGTTACGGGATCATCTAAGACAACCCCTACCAACTTCCATTAGTAGATGGGCAGGAGGCGATAGATAACGATCAACGGGAAGTATCGGGTAATTGCCCAAGGATAGGAGAAGATAAAAGGAAGTGTCGGGTAATTGCCCAAGGATAGGAGAAGATAAAAGGAAGTATCAAATAATCCACCGAGGAACTCTGTCTGACCAAGAGTTTGATAATGATATACCTGTGTGGAATTTGTACGTGGATGGCTCTTCGTGTGC
Organism: Sambucus nigra; assembly: GCA_949130495.1. Classification (NCBI taxonomy): domain Eukaryota; kingdom Viridiplantae; phylum Streptophyta; class Magnoliopsida; order Dipsacales; family Adoxaceae; genus Sambucus; species Sambucus nigra. Next base: position 576,338,106 of record OX422214.1, on the reverse strand, counting down.
CACGGGTAGTGGAGCAGGAATAATCTTAAACAGTCCTGCTGGAGTTGATATTGAGTATGCTCTACGTTTTCAATTTAAGGCTTCCAATAATGAAGCTGAATATGAAGCTATGATCGTGGGTATTAGTTTGGCCAAAATCATGAATACAGAGCAGGTTATCATATTCAGTGATTCACAATTAATTGTAAATCAAATTCTCGAGTTGTATGCAGCGAAGGGAGAATTAATATTCAATTATTATGAAAAAGCTAAGGAGGTTGTATCAAATTTTGTCGCAGTCCAGTTGATTAGAATATCGAGATTGGAGAATGCAGGAGCTGACGCCCTAGCTCGGCTGGCCTCAACAACACGCACCGAGCTACAAAGAACCATCCCAATAGAGATTCTGGCAGATCGGAGCATAGACGAAGTTTTGATGGTGAAATTCATTACCCTCGACTTGGGTCCATCCTGGATGGACCCCATCAGGGCCTATATCGAAGAGGGGATTGTGCTAGCTGACAAACTCACAGCCAAGAAACTAAAGTTTAAAGCTGCTCGTTACGTACTGACCAATGGTATTTTATATAGAAGAGGCGTTATAACAAGACTACAGAGATGTGTGCATCCCTCTGAAGTTAAAGATTTAATTGAAGAGGTTCATGAAGGCTCTTATGGAGCTCATATAGCAGGTCGGACGCTCTTGCAGAGGATAATAACATAAGGATATTACTAGCCAACGATGAGAGCTAACTGCACAACTTACACCAAGAAGTGCGATAAATGGCAGCGCTTCTCCTCCATCTGAAGAACTCCCCAAGCATTGTTAACACTCATTACGTCCCCTTGGCTATTTTCCATGTGGGGTATGGATTTTTACGGGCCGCTTCCGACGACTAAAGGGAGATTCAAATATCTAGTAGTTGTTGTGGACTATTTTACCAAATGGGTGGAAGCTGAACCTCTCATTGACATGTCGTATGACAGGGTCTATCAGTTTATTTGGAAGAACATTATTTGCAGATATGGTCTCCCACATGCATTCATTACTTACCATGGAACCCAATTTGGCAACGAAGAGTTTGCTGCATATTATCACCAATCTAATGTACAGAAGATCCATTATGCACCAGGCCATCCCCAAAGCAATGGGCAAACTGAGATAACGAGCAAAACTCTGCTGAATGGTTTGAAAAAATGCCTAGATAATGCAAAGGGAAATTGGATTAACGAGCTACATTCTATGTTGTGGGCTTATCGCACTATACCACGAACAACAACTGGGGAGTCTCCGTACATGTTAGCCTTCGGAAGTGAAGTTGTCATACCTGATGAGTTGGGTCTACCCACACATAGGGTGCTTAATTTCAATTCCCCTGTAAGCGACTTGAAGAGACGTTTAGACCTAGATATGCTCGAAGAAGTTAGGGAAGAAGCAGCGATCTGGAATGTAGCCTACCAACAACAAACAACCTCGTTTTACAACAAAAGGGTGAAGAAGTGTGATTTGAAAGAGGGAGATTATGTGCTGAAAAAGGTAATCCAGAAGCACGATAAACTCGAGGCTAACTGGCATGGGCCTTATCGAGTAACAGAAGTTGTTCGTCCTGGGACATACAGAATTGAAACTTTGGAGGGAGAAGAATTCAAGAACGCGTGGAATACAGAGCATCTGCGCAAGTATTATCAGTAATGAAAATTCATGTGTAACCCATTTTTAATGACCATTTTAGAGTTCTCTTTGACAAATTTATATATATCAGTAATACATAGCTTCAAAAGAATCTAATTCCTAAATATATTATGATGTCTCTTGCAAGAGGATTAACACGTGGCTTGAAGTCTTAAATGTTAACTAGATTGCTGCTCCTCTTTCCTCTCTCCGTCTCTCCATATCCCCCTACTACCATCACATCTCTCCATTTCCCTCCCCTCACTCCGTCTCTCCATTTTGCTGCCTTCCTCTTCCCTCCTGCATTCGTTATCCGAATGGGTATAAATATGTTATACTCAACAGAGATATTTCTCACCCATACCTCTACTCTCGAGTTCCATCGGTTTTGTTCATCTGCCTATGCTATTTAACTATTTTTATATGTTTTTTTATTAAATGAATTTAGTTTTTTCAACATTAATTTTGAACTTTTATAGGATTGTAATTTTCAACCCTGTCTTGATTTTCAATTTCGTGCGTCTTATCTGTGTAACAATCCTATGTGGTGGAGAAGGGAAAACTGCGGGATCTTTTTATCCTCATCTTAAATGAATGCATGTTTTTGTGGTAGAGAAGGGTAAACTGTGGGATCTTTTTGAACATCTTATCCGTCTTGATATATTTTTCTAAGCAGCTATGTATATTTGTTATGCAAGTATATTTTTTTAAGCTGAAATTTTTTGTAAGCCGTGTAATGCATCATGTATATCTACTGTAAATCACATATATCATATAGCTAATCTAAACTAGTTGATCTAATAGGGATTCAATTCAAACTAACATAGCTGATCAAACCTATACAACAATCGTGAATTAGAAAACTTTTATGCTTAATCTTGAGTCTGTAGGTGAACTTCTTCCCTTGGTCAAGGGGAATTCAGTAGATGTATATGACATGGATTTATAATGGGATATGACATCTAATAGCCGATGAGTTCAATTCTTCCCTTATATCCCTTTTGTATCTACTTTTCTTTTTATCAATAAAGTTATTTTCTAAAATAAAAAATCTCACTGATTCTAATTTAAAACACCAACCAACGTAAACATAACACGTCACTGTCTATAAAAATGTGTCTGAATTGTGTCGGCTTAGTATTATCCTTAAGCTTTTAGGTCCGTCATAATAATTAGTTAATTCTTGAAGGAATGTAGCTCCACATAATTTTGAAGTACTGAAAGAAGATTTTTTTTTATTTGCCCGAGTTCTCCATTGGAAAATTTTTTTTTATATGAATTTCATTGATAATTTTGATCGTATCTATAATATAAGTGACCTAGTATGACCCCTTATTGAGTAGATCTAGAATGACTCAATGATGTAACCCTGGTAAGGGCATCCACAATGGTGGGTGCACATGAAGGGTAACTTTACCGAATTTGTGGATGCGCGTGAAGGGTAACCATACGGAATAAAAAAGTGATTTTACCTTTCCCACATTGCTGGAGCATGGACAATTTTCAAAACAAATTCTTACGAACTACTGTTGTTCGTAGGAAATACAAAATATATTTCTTACGAATAACATTTGTTCGTATGAATTTCTACGAATATTACTCAATCTTATTAACTAAAAATAACGGTCCTACGGATTACATTAATTCGTATGAATTCATACTAGCTAATATAGTTCGTAGAAAGGTTTACAGAATTTGTAGGCATTTTCTAAATTAGGAGAACGGATACAAATCGAACTAAGGATTCTCTCCCTCTTTTCTCACCATTGCAGACATCATAATTTGTACAACTACAAAACCTCCTATCTTTTAGGATCACCATTTATGATGATCCAAGGAGTTGCAAGAATTCAAAGCCTCGCATCATTTCAAGTATTGGTTTGCCAAGCTTAAAAGGTCAATTGTGATGGGTTAATATGTCTGCGGTCTACTGCAATCACAATGAATTGTTTAATGTTTCTTTCATATCACTTTTTACAGGGTGAACTTCCACTGGTTTGAAGTTAACCCCAGACTTTGAGGCAGAGGCTGTATTCGATCAGGAAATCATCAAGTTGATTTGCTCTCTCTCAATCTTTGTTCTCATTCATAAATTCATGATAATTGATAATTCTTCATAATAAACTTCAAGGACACTTGAGTCCCTGATGTTTGGATTATCTCAATCAAGCCCTCAAAATGCCATATCGTTCTAATTTCATCCAAATTTTAACTTAATTGGCACGTACCACTCACATGAGAACTTAATTGAAACTGAACCAAACTTTAGGGGATATATTTACAAAAAATAGTAATGATATATTTTTTAATGTCAATATATTCTATTTTAACATGTTAAAATGTGTTAATATATTCTAATATTAACTACAACTATAATAGTGTAAATTTCTAAAATATATACTGATAAATATCTATTCTTTGTATTTACTAATAAGAGTCCACTACCTCAATTCATTTCTAAATAACTTACTAATATACGCCCATTACCTAAATTATCTACTAATAAATGTCCATAATCTACCATTATTAATTTTAACGGTCCTTAATGATAGTTTTGACAACGCGGTGAGGTTGACCTGTCCCAAAGCTACTCTTTGGAGTGGGGTGGGGTGGGTGGGGGTGGGGGTTGCTAAGGTGGGATGATGTTGGGTGGAGGGAGGTTGGGCAGCTAGGCTGGGGTTGGCTATGACGAAGAAGATGAAGTCAGTCTTTGTTTTTCCAGTTTCTTTTGTATTTTTTCAATTTTTAATTTTTTTCTTATTTAATTAATTTATTAATTAACAAGACATTCTTTATTCTCCCCCTAATTTTCTCGATTCTTTTGTATTTTTTCAATTTTTTAATTTTTTCTTAATTAATTAGGAGGGCCATGAGTATGTCTCTGAAATAATTCAGAATCATCCACAGTTTTTAATTCTTTCAAGGCTGCAACCCATCCATCTCTAAAGTATTTTAGGCTAGCATATTCCATCTGACAAGTAATGGCAGTTAAAACCTTATTCCATCCTTTATCCCAGCCAAAGCTAAAAGACTTCTTTACAGCATTTTTCCTCTTCACTTTCTCCATTGAAGTGTGTTCCTCGGGAAGCTTCACCTTTTCTTTCAGCTCTTTCTTACGTCGTTCAACCTCTTTAAGCTTGGCCTCAACCTCCTCGGCAGATGTCAGCTTATCCTTAATCTCTTTCTTACGCCGTTCAACCTCTTCAAGCTTGAATTCATCGATTTTCAATTTGTTCACTAACTCTTTAGAATCACTTATAGCTTGATCTCGAGTGGTCTTGAAAGATTGAAGTTCATTCTCCAAAGAAATTTTTTCTTCCTCGTACTTCTGATAGGATTCATTCAAAGAGCGGGATAGACCAGTAAAAGCCTCTTCCACTCCACACAAGGAAGTGGAAGCCCTGATAGCTTCATCTTTCTTCAAGATGCCATTAAAGCAAGCCATAAACTGAAAAGGGAAAGAACTCAACTCAAAATATGAATGCAGTATGTAGAGACGAGGAAGTAATAGGGATGAAGATACTTTATGATGCAATATGTTGGGCGGCTAAATCAGTGAGCTTCTCTCGAGAAAGGGAATCCTCAACAGCTCGATGTTCGGGAAGGACCCAAGATTTAATCAAGTCCTTAGCCGAACTCGGAGAGGCGAGAGCAGGAGCTTGAGCTCTTAAAAGACCCTCAATATCAAAAGGTTGAGCAACATTTTTATAGGTCTTTTAGAGAGACCTCTTCTTAGTCTCTTTAGAGGAGCACTTTCAATCAAAGGAGCTGCCTCTTCTTGTGTAATAGCAAAACCTTCAATCAAAGGTGCTTCCTCTTTTGGAACAACTGGGGGCTTCTTACCCACCTCCTTCATAGTTGTAGATGTTCCCTTAGATGGAGCAATGTCTTTTTTCTTCGACCCCTCAGCTGAGACATCCACTTTACTTTTCTTTGACCCATCAACACCAGGGCATCTTTGACAAAGAATTTAGGCATCCTCCTTTTTTTTGTCATCAAATAAATAATGGAAGTATCCAAATCAGACGAGGAGTCTCCCACACTTGCTCGAGACGTTGGCAGTTGATGAAGATCGATTACCATAGGAGGTGCAATAGGACGCGCAATGAAAGACGAGGAAGTATTTTTATACCTCAACAAATAAGAAGCAACTCTAATGTGCTCCCCATCAACTGATTGATGCAAGCTCCAGATAAGCTTTAAAACTTTTATGCTAACGTCAATCTCTTTTGGGGGCTTCCTTTTACTCTCAACTGTAACAAACAAAATCAATGTCAGTGACACATTTTGTCAAACATGAAGAAAGTTAAATTCAAAAAACTAAAAACAACCTATCCCATTGCCATAAAGTGGACATTTGGGACCTTGATACACATCATTTCCATTTAATGGAAGGTGTTGCCAATTTTTCATCACAACCCCATGATCAAAGTAGTCCCTATTGGCGTCGGGAAGATTGACAACTAAATCTCTATTCGAAAACCTAGTTTTCAAATAAAAAGTAATGCCACTGGTAACCCATCTATAACAAAACATAATTTCAGGAATTCCTAAATGGGTTCCATGAATTTGATTCAACCTATATACGTCATTAGCTACCCTCCATGTATTTGGAGCTACCCTTGCAGGTACAATATCGAAATATTGGCAAAACTCCAAACACAAGGGATTTGGCGCAAAAGAAAAGCCACACTCTGCTACAAAAAGGGAGGGAAACCAATGTCCCTCTGCTAGAGAAAACAAACCAGAAGGACAAGAAAGCTCCTCCAAAATAACCCAAGAGGGAATTGAAAAATCAGCCCAAAATTTATCTAAAGATTCAACAAGATAAACCATGATGACTAAAGCAAAGAAAGATGAAGGAAGAAAACCTTACAGAGAACGGAGAAATCTGCTAATGACGGACGACGGAAGAATGACAGTACGAAATAGAGAGAGAAAGTAAAGAGTTTAGAAAATGTGGATGTGAAAATTAGAAAACGATGGAATTTCTGTTGGTCTTAAATACCTTGCATTGGGAAAAGAGAAAAGAAATGATTACCGGTAACAACGTTTGCGTTTCCGATGATTAAATCATGATAAAGGCGCAAATGTCAAAACGGCTTCTAAAAATTCAAAATATTTACAAGTTCGCCATTACGCGCTCAAATGGAAAGAAATACAATAAAAATGTCCCAAGTGTTGGAGATCTGTAATCCAGGCATCTCTTAGGCAAAATGTTCCACACTTTCTTATTTAACTTCAACTGTGAAACATTGGGGGCTTCTACTGATACAAAAAATAGTCAGCTGACGTGGATCAATTAGATGAAGACATGTGTCAATCTACATGACAAATACATATTTTCACCGAGCTACTCAAGCGTTCCGAGCTACTCAAGAATTCTTAACTACTCAAGCGTACCGAGCAACTCAGGTGGTTCGAACTACTTAGCATGTAGAGCATCTAACCAAGAAAATCAAAAGGCAACCACGCATTCAATGAACGTCATATTTAATGCGCATTATTATTGTACAAATGTATATGTTTACTAGAAGACAACACATTACCTTTTCATAGGCACAACCTCAAGGCTATAAATACATTGTAACCCAGTCATGAAAATGGGACTTTTGGGATCTCTTGTTAAACACATTATCTAGATTCCAGGAAAACAATCAGCAATACAACAACAGTGGACATAGGCCATTTTGATAGCCGAACCACTTTAAAAATCCATTGTCTTATTTATTTATTCATTTTTATCTGTGGTTAATTAATTAGATTGCATCTAGTTTTTTACATCAACAATCATGATTGCATTTGTATTACTACTTTCAACCCTTGGTGGGTTAGGTGTAATTGGATCAACATCTCATGTTTCAATACTTTTAAATTATGTTGATCCACATATCTTTCTAGAATTATTTCATTACTATGACAGAATCAAAAGTTTAAATATTATTCGATGTTTAAGTAAATCTTTGAATGAGTTAAATCAATCTCACTGATGAACTAAATTATTTATATTTTGATTAATTTGTAAGTTCAACCATATATCCTCCTAGAATTATCTCCTTATTATGACAGACCTAAAAATTTAAATATAATTTAATATTATGAGTAAAGTTTTGAATGAGGTCCAATTTAAGGTTTGCGCAACTCTGAAATTATCAATAGGTGCGTTGGCCTAATTAATAAATAAAAAAGTTAAAAAAAGCCATTTACCAATTTAATATGATGTTTAATTATAATGATGTGACATCCCATTTTTAATAAAATGATCATTTACCAATTTAAATCAGTTATTTCTCAACACACTATGGAATTGAAATAGGGAGTTTAGTCAAGTCTCGACATATAACCCACGACCAAGGGAGGCATATAACCCATAAGATCAATTAGGTAAAACAACTATTGACAATTCTATTTAATTAACATTAAAATTTTAAATTAAAATGTGGCAAAAATAAAATCTTTAAGGTCCCGTTTGGTGATCCCAAAATTGTAAATTGGTTCATTTAAAAATTGGCCTATTAATTATGTTTGGTTTCAATAATGAAATAATTCATTAATTGACACATTTTAGCTCATATGTAAAATCTGAAATTAGAGCATTTCAGAAAAAACGTGAAATGCATCCATTTGAAATAGGAGCACAGATGTGTGCGTGTGTCTCTCTCTCTCTCAATATCCATTCGCTTTTAACCTTTATCTAATTGAACATTTCATCACTTTCAAATTACCAAATATTGCATAAAATTGGATTTAAACTCATTTCAAATTCACTCATTTGCAATTCACCAATTCACAATGAACCAATTTACATAATCAAATCATTTGCGCAACCAAACGGAGCCTAAATGAATTCATAAAAAAATAGAATTAGTTTTCAGAGAATATTGGGTTAAAGCCATACGGATGAATTAGTCCAATTTGATAAACTGTTTTAAATTGACCACTACCCATGAATATTTCCTCCTAGAGTTTGCTTTAAAAAAATGCTTCAACCTACTCCCTTTTTGGTTTCTGTAAACTTCTATTTGGTGGGGAGGATTGAGAGGTTTAAGTGGGGAAATCTTATGTAAATAACAATTGCATGTGTGATGTACCTGATTGTACCATGTGGGTGTCTTTAAAAAAATATCTTTATTTTTTCATTTGATATTAATGAGATACTCCTGGGGTGCCCTTAGAAAATATATATTTTAACACTGTTAAAATAATCAGTGTTGAAGTGCCATGGGATCGTTTTAGAAACAAGAAAAAATGGAGTTTTTTTTTCTTTTTTGAATAAATTTAGTCCGTATATGTCACTAAATATATTAAATAGAGTTAATTTCTAAACTTTGTTTAACGCCTAGGAAAAACTACCAACCCGTGGTGGATTGGTTTGATAGGCTTCTAAAATACTATTTTTACAAAATATAATTCTAGAATTCGTATGTTTTCCTCCTAAAATGAGTATTATGATCCTATTGGAGCTCCAGTTGTACGATAAATAATTTTTCATATGAATTATACAATAAAACCATTTTATAATAGAACTTGTACGAGAAGTCACCGAACAAGCAACATTCAATACGTGCAACTAATGATTCCGCATGTCTTTTTTGACTTGGAAAAAAATGGGTACTTAAACAAATAAAACTAGTTTCTTTTTAAAATAATTTGTAGTCACAATTTGGGCTTTTTATAAATTCAAAGTTAAAATGAGTTAAAATTAAATAGAAAAAAACTCTAAAGACTATTTATTAACAAAAAAAATGAAGAAAAAAACGTAAGAAAAGGGGGTAATTTAACAAATAAAATGAATTTCTTTTAAAATATATTTTAGTTATACATTGGGCCTTTTTAGACTTGGAAGAAAAGTGGGTACTTTAAAAAATAAAATCAATATCCTCTTATAATAATTTGTAGTCATAATTTGTGCTTTTTTTAGATTCAAAATTAAATAGAAAAAAATCCTAAGGACTATATATATTAACGAAACATTTTAAAAAAACTTAGAAAAGTGGGTAATTTAACAAATAAAACCAATTTCTTTTTAAGAAGAAAAACTTTAAAAAATAACTCGAGATGTATTGATCAATTTAAAAAAATTAAGAAATGAAACTATTTTTTTTTTGTCTTATTGTATTGATCAGAGTTACCTAACATTATTAAGAATTTCAAGCCAGAAAGTGAAATAACTCGAGATGCCGCGACGTAAAGTTCTCCACGGCAAAAGACTGGATGAAGTAAGTAAACTCCAACGTTTTATAGAGTTTGGCCTTGGCTCTTGTTGATTGTCATGCAGAATGATGGTCGAACAAGTAGTTAACGCCTTTTCAAAATGAAAGGCCATTTAATTTAGGCTTTGAAGCAGACATAATGATCCTGTGAATAAATACCTTTGCACCAATGTTTGACCCAGTGATTTTTTACCATCAATGACCAATATTGAAAGTTGGGTAATTATCAACCTTGTACCATCACAATGTCCAACACTTTGATTTATGTTTCGTAACAAAATGATCAGCATTCCAATTTTTAAGTATAATTAATGGTTTGGGAGCCCCGGGAATGTAAGTGTGTTAACAAACTCAACCAGAAAGAGAATGCCTTGATCTACAAAATTCCCAGTAGCTTTAGAAAAAGAATCGGAACTGAGATATGTTTTTTCTCTTCAGGAAGCAGGTCCATAATGTACGAATTGATTTCATCCATTGTTTCATTTGTTGGAGTTAGAATCCCTCTAGAAGCTAAATGCTTACTATTAGTATAGTTGTTGCATAAGTCTGGATATATTGATTCGTCTATACTTCCAATAGGATCATCAGTGAATGGGATGAGCATATGATCAGGTGTGTCTATCTAATGGGGCTCGCTTTCATCTCCCATTGAGGAAGTGGGAAAATCTCCATTTCCTAAAGAAAGGGTCCAATCACAAAATTCAGTTGAATCTTGAATCTGCATGTTCTTTTTTAGGAAGAACACATGGTACAACTCCCAAATGTAGGACTTATTAATTGAAGTATTTACAATGTCCTCTCTGCTACCTCTTGGTATAATGGGTTGAGTTTGATTAAAATCACCACCAAGTAAAACGAATTTTCCCCCAAACACTTTGTCATTTGAATATGGATCATTGAACCTAAGGATATCTCTAAGTGATTTATCAACAGCCTCAAAAGTGTGGCGATGGTTCATTAGTGCCTCATCCCAAATCATCAGTGTCATTCTTTTCTTTAGCTCTACTAGTTGGGTACCTTGACGAATCTCACAGGTTGAGTTCTCTCTTAAATAGATTGGAATTGAAAAATGGGAATGTGTTGTTCTTTCTTCAGGTAATAACAGTGATGCAATTCCGGATGATGCAACTACAAGTACAATTTTTCCCTCTGACCTTAATCTTAAAATAATTGTCTTGTATAAATATGTTTTCCCAGTGACTCTGGTGTCGTATACAAAAAATAACCCCCCTTTATCTTCGATACATGATTGAATCATGGAATTATAAATAGCTTCTTGTTCATTATTCAGTCCTTTATGTAGGTTAGCATGATCACAAAATAGTTTATCAACATCATATGATAGCTCTTCCGTGATCAATCTATTGTTCAATTCATGGATTAGTATATGATTTGTTACTAGTAAAGGGGGAAAATCCTTTAGAGACTTGATGATATTAGCCAATAGTTGCTCAATTTCATACAAACTATACTTATTTATTTGATTATCTATAAGCGTCAGATTATTAAAATTGAGGATCTTTCTTTGACGATACAAAATGTCATCAGATAGTAATTGCCAATTATTTTCCCACAGATCTAAAGGATCTGAGACCTCATAGAAGAGAAGTAGGGTGACAAAAAGATCCCGTAATTGTGCTCCAGTTGACCATTGCGATGCTTGATGTATTACGTCATGCCACTCTTTGTCTCCATCTGGTAACCCAAGCGAATAACATGTTGTTTTAAATGTCGGGTACGTCACCCCATTAATTGTTCTCATTTCTTCGAAGTTTGTTGCTCCCTTTATAATGCTAGATAACATTCGAAGGTAGAACATCTCACTTATAGTTGGATGAATGAAATTAACGCATCCAATACATAGTTTGGATTCATGCCTTTTCCATTCCTTTTATTCTTCTTTCCAAGTCCATTTCTTTGGGAAATCTACGTACGTTAACTCTCTTGCATCTTCGTGAATTGAATTAGTTTTCATTCATTCTGTGAGCATAGTTTTTTTGACATCGATTCTTTTGACAACATTATCTAGTCTATCAGAATCTCTAAAGGTGACAACTTGTTCATTCGAATGATGAAAAGTCAGTCACTCAATGCCTACACTTCTGTATTCAATGTCAAACTCAAAAATTCTCCAACACGCTTCACAGGCTGAGAGATAACGACAATAGAGAAATGTAGGTGTTTCATCAATTTTCCTATATTCCTCTGTCCCATCTTGATTGTTACGTATAATGTTCTCTTCCAAGACCATTCTTGCTATGTCGACACCATTGTTAATGTACTTGAAAAGGTATTTTATAGACCTTGATCTGTTACACCATTCAACGTTGATATGTGCTTGGTATTTAAAAATTAAGTCAACATTGTAAAACAAGCCTATCATCAAGCTTCACCCCATGTTTCTAAAAAAAATTGAATCATCTTTTCTCCTCTACACCAGGAATCCTCTATCATCAATTGTTGTTTCATTAGTAAAAGTCCAGGGGAAGTGTTTTGAGCAACCTTCTTTTCCCATACATGGTGAAGAAGGATTAGCATGTAATAGCCCGTATTTTTATGGCTTTTAAATTTAGGGATTTATTAAATTTAATTGGGATAAATTAATTTAATTTTAATCCTGAAAGTTGTTTTAAATATTTACTAGCGTGATGAGGGTTAGTAATTATTGAAAGTTTGTTGATTCATTAGATATTAGTTATTGAGTAAAGTAATATGAAGAATTGATTTTTGTTAAAAAAATTGTCACGAGTGAATAAAATGGCAATTATGGAAATTTAAGTCGGGACGCGCCTGTGTCGTGTTAGGACAAAATTATTATTCTATAAAGTGAATAAATTTTAAGTTGCCCGTATGATCATTTTGAGTGCGCCAATGTGTCCGAAAGGGTCGAGATAGTCAGAAAAATGTACCCGGGGGTTTAGTTTGGGTCTCGGGGAGTTTTTAGGCCTATTTGACATCCCGGGAGGGTATTATAGACATCTTGCATTTTTGGGTAAATAAACCCACGAATTTAATTAGGTTATATCATCCATTTGGATTTGTCTCTTAGGGTTAGCAAACACAAAATCAAAGAACGACCATTAGAGTTGGAGAGCTTTCCAAGCAACTCAAGGCCAAGGACTCACCCGTTTGCACCGCCACCACCACCAAAACGTAGATCGCGCGATGAGGAACACAACCATACCATTTCATCCACGAAATCAAAACCTTGAATTTAAGGCAAGCATCTATCTTTCTTTATTTTTGGTTAATGCCTCACCCATGTTAGTTTAGGATTACCAAGATCATGTTTTATGAAAGAAATTGTTAATTTAGAGACTTTAAATCGCATGTTTAGAGAGATTCCATATATTCTGGATATACCCATCATATGTAGAGGATTACCAGCGAATTATTATGAGTTTAGAAACAAGAAATATGGGAAATAATTAGAGGAATGTATATTTCTTTCAAAATTAGGGTTCTTAAAGATTATGTCAATTTTACCCCATTAATCCGATATCGTTGATGAATTTATACATGTTTCACGTAGGAAATCTTGTATATATGTATATAGAACTTGTAGTACTGTATTGTAGGATGAGATTTTGGGTTAACTAGGAATGATTCATGTGTATAAGAAATCATGCGTATATTTAATAAAAAGATCGGGACTCGTAAGGGAGTTAGACCGGAACGTAAGTGAGTGAATGCCTACTAAAATTATACTTAGAATACTTCGAGAGAGGAGAAGTGAGTATGAAGTGAATAAGAAATGAGAATACAAATAACGAGTCCGTTATACGAAATAATCAAGTAAAATGTGTAATAACGGATAATTATAATTATGGGTCGCGATCACACCTAATTTAGCAATGTGGATGTGTGTGTGTGTGTGTGTGTATATATATATATATATGACCGTGTGATTGTGCATATATTATATCTGTATAAAAATCATACTCGGGCTACTTGCTATCACGGGGGTTTTCGCACCGGGACGGTCTTATCTCGATTGGACCTTTATGGGGGATATTGACTCGTACCCTAGAACATAGGATTCCTTAGTACAGGCCATCTGATTGATAGTCAGAGGGTCCTAAGAGACGTGAGGGTATGTGCTGACCTCTTAGTGACTTGGAACTATGCTTCACCTCCATTTGTATGTGTTTTATGTTAATGCAGTCGAGAGTGATTCCGAACTAGCATTTCCCTTAATATGTGTGATACAGGGACTTGATAGCAGAGTATGCCAGCAAACTAGTTTTTATATGGGGTGCCGTTGGTATATATATTATATGGGAGACTAATATATATATATATGTATATTTATATGGGAACTTTCTACTGTGTGTATAAGTAGTTAAGTAATGAATAAATGTTGCAACTTTCTTAATTGGTTCGGCAACTTCATAACTATATCGATTTGTTCTAAATAGTGTAAGAAATCTTGAAGAGATCAATTTTCTATACTAAATATTATCACCCTGTTAATTCTCGAGATAAAACTTCACGGAGAATAAGTGAGATAGAATTTTGAGGTTTAGTAGTACGATAGACATCCACATTAGATGAGAGGTGAGAATTCTCAAGAGAGTGTTGCATACTAGCATGGTTGTTGCATTAGCAGGTAAGCATTTTAAATACTTGCTAAACTATTTTACAATCGGGCTCTGACCCATTTTCTGTTATCTTTTCTCTCTTGTATATATATATGTATATATTACAGGTGCCCAACCATAGCGGCATCAGGCATAGGTTCTTTAGATTGGATGCGTTGTAGCTTATGTGGGAGTTGTAGGTCTTTGTTGTAGACGACCTCTTCATTGATTCGGTTCTTGTTATATTTCTTCATAATTAGGGGATGTGTCGCCCATTTCCCATTCAGTATAGATTTGTCAGAGTTGTATGTTCATTTATTTTCAGTATTAGCTACTCTTTGAGTATTAACTCTTGTCAGGATGGTTAATCTAGATGGATTGATTCTTTTGTGTTAATTGCTATCCGTAGCACTTATGTGATTCTTAAACTGTTGGTTATTAAAAGGTTTTCAAATTGGAATTTAATAAAAATGGAAATAAAGTTTTAAATAGTTTTGACACTTAGCTTAATTATTTAGGGTATTTAAATTGGGAAATTTTATTTTGTGAGAGTGATGCTAAGAATGAACCAACTGTTCACCTTGATTTTAATTTAATAAGGGATTCATCGCCTGGTTTTTAATTAGGCGGGGTGTCACAGGTGGAATCAGAGCATCAGGTTCTAGTGTCCTTAGGATCTTTATGACTTATTATGCTTCCAGAGTTACTTTGTTTGATATAGAGCACTATGTTTAGGATTGTTGTTTTCTATGGTGAGATTCCATTCTCCTGCTATAACGTATGTACATTAGTGAATCTTCATTGCGTTCGGGCGTGTTCGAATAATAAAATATGGCAGGCAAGGGCCGTTGGGTGGACAGCAGGAGGCAAGGATCGGTTGAGGTTGTAGTGCATATTCGAGGATGATGACCGTAGTTAAGGTCACCCCTATTATGGCACGGGAAGCCAGGACTGTAAAGACGGCTAGGGCGCAACTTATGATTTCCAAATGTTTCTATAGTCGAAAGAGGTGCAAGAGTAAACTCATCCCAACGTGGCACGACTGGGAAAAGTCAGACGAATGATTGTAGAGAACTGTTAGTGGGAATTCTAGAAATGCGAGAATTGTGTGTGTTAGACAAATGAGGTAAAGTATCCAAAGGTGTAGACATAGGACGGAGTGTGGCTAACTGAAAGTGAAAATTTGGAGAAAATTTTTCTTAGCTTGTCGGAACGAATTTATAATGGTGGGAGTCAGCCACCATTTTTAGAAGTTAAATGCTATGCCTGTAGAGGAATCTTAGGTACAGTTTGACTGCATGTTCCTTCATCAGATGTTTAGGATAAGAAGTGCACATTGTTCTGAACTCATCACAGGAGGACCTGACAGAGGTCCATTTGTGAATATGAATCTAATCCATTAGCGAATCTTGTATCGGAGGATGTAGATACAAATGGAGGAGAGGACTCCAAGTGGGAGATCGACTCGTAAAAATAGTTAATAACACCAAAAAGGGAATTCTGCTCGACGGTCAATTAAGAAGTTATCAATGTCGTGCTTTGACAATAGAGATGTTAAGGCTTCTTTGTGTGGGAAGATAAAAGAATCGAAGAAGTTAGTCAAGAATAGGACTGGATGCAACAATGGTAGTGTAGCACCACAAGGGGGTGGGGATACACGTCAGGGGACCCATTTAAATGATTCGAATAGCTGAATTCTTACCAAAGCGATGGCGAATTCAGTAAGGACTATTGTATCCAGTAGCATGTTCTTTAAGTCAACAAGGCTAAGGGAACCGCGGGGGATAGCCAACATGAATTGAGCCTACCAAAGTCCGAGAGAAGGACAGTCCTAATATGGTTGGTATGACAGGTGATAAGTGGATTATGTGTAGAGGTATTTTGTGGAGAGTGATGAAATCGCACGCGTTGATGTTTTCCCAAAGTGAGTAAAGGGATAAGAGTATGGTTCCTAGTAAAAGACAACGATTAAAGTAGTTTTGTGTTGGTTGGGCAGGTGTGTTACGTCCGAAGATCATTTGTTCAATCAAGACGATTGGCAAGGTAGAAGTATAAGTTTTATCCTCAGAAGATGAGGCGTGTTTTATGTGACATGAGCGAGTCATTATATTTTGTTCATTGCTAGATTAGCATGTGATACGAGTTTAATGCATATAACTTCAAACGATATTATTATGTGAATATTTTTCCCTAGTGTAGCGGGATTTTCCTTAGTGATATCCGCGGAGGATGAATGAGTATATTAATAGTGTTATATACTTTATTGAAGTTAGTCGTTTTAGTGATGTGATATACGAGTATAATATGGTATTGATTACAACTTTATAGAAATGGTCAATACGATAGTAGTCAGTTATTGCAAGGCTATCGGAGTGGTTGCATTAGTGCATCATGTTTTGTTCTGGCGAAGCCTCACCTGCAAGAGGGTTGGACTCTCACTTATATATAATCTATCCTAGAGACTTCGGAGGGGATAGTGGGTTCAAGATATTCGATATCGATGTGTAGGGACTTTGTTGTTATGATTCAGTATTTATAGAGTTTACGGTTGAGCGAAAAGATTTAACTCAGTATTATGTTTAGCGCTCAGGACTTGGTGATAAAATAGTGCATTGTTATATCTATCCTTCAGAGATGTGGGAGTTAAGATTTATACCCCTCTGATTGGGGAAAGGGATTTCGAAAATCCCGATTGTATGTATTCGAGGTTTATGGAATGCAATCACCACCAATACTGTACGATAGTGCAATTGGCGAAATGTTCTTTGTTAAGTGTAATTTCGGGAGGAGAAGTAAATTTTCTGCCAGGAAAAATAGGGGATATGCTATGGACGGAGGGCCTAGCGGATTTCGATAACCGACAATGCTAGGTAGTAGTGTATTGGGGGCGTTCCTTATTTGGATTTCGCTTTGCGAGACATCTCACCTATGGAACTTAGCGTAAGGTTGGAAATAGGGAGATGTTTGGTCATTAGTCCATAAGTTCAGTACCTCGGTCGTAATAGGAGCAGATAATTATATCTGTAAGTTGGTAGTTGAATTATGATTTAAGGCCAGTGGAGCCGGTTGCATGGTAAGAAAGCATTGAAAGTTTTGTTTTACCACCACGAGTTGAGGGGTGGAGCGATGATAAGGAGGATTTAGAATTTTGATTTCTAGGGTGAGTGAGAGTACCCAAGTGTTGCAATCACGTTGTAAGCACTAGGAAAATAAAGATTTGGTTATTCGGTGTGAAGCGTATGTGATGCTTACACTAGTATGCACGGTTTATAGGGTGTGTAGACATCCTGGTTAATTGATGTTAAAAATCGTCCGAGTTGAAGGGACATGGGAATAGATGTGTGGAATATATGTTTGTGGGACAAACATAACGAAGTAAAAGTGATAGAGTGGATTAAGCACCGTGTGAAAGATGATAAATCAACATATACGTGTGCAATCAGAGTAGCACACCGAATCTGGTTGGAAGACTGTGGGAAGCCATTTACAAAGGGGTATTCCTTGAGAAGGGTAGAATTTAACTATATGGAGAACACTCGGGACGGAGTTGTAATTAGTCAAATGTTGAGAGCGAGTTGTGCATACAAAGAGTGATAATGTTAGTATGGTATAAAAGATCCAGAAGTGTGCATCGTGGAGAAAAGTGCACGGGTCGAAACTTTTGATATACACCAAGGAAGGAAGGGGAGTATTAAGTGTCACTTAATGTGAGACATTTCAAGGAAATTCGATGTTGAGCGGGACATAGTGATTAGTCTCTGCATGCACCACTTATAGATAGAGATCGGTTGGAATTAGGTGATCAACTAGAGAATTTTATGGTTATCAACGAGTCCTATAACGGAAGAGGGCGGTAAAGTCGGTAAAGTCCTTGGATGGGTTGCCATCTTTAAGGTAAGATCAAGGGTTCATCCGAACATGTGGCGTAAGTCTCCCAAGAAGGAAGTGATTGACATTCCTTTGGGGTGATTTACAATATTAACTAGTGTGCCCCAGTCTTCTTTTGAAAGGAAGGGATCGCGCCGGTACGTGGTCCTACACTGTATTATTTCTGAATCAGGATGAAATTTGTGAATCCCACCTTCAATATGGGGTTTCAGGAAACAACGGAGATAACGTTTCATTTTGAGTAGGAGGTATCACCCATAGCCTAGGAGCAGGCGCATAGTGATTAACGAGTAGTGGAGTCGCGTGAAGGTGATTTTAGAATCTTGGTGATCATTTCGTTTCCACAACGGTTATAGCTAACATGTGGAATAGTACGGTAATTCGGGGAGGATATTACCTAATGGTAGAGTTCCGTGGAAGCACTCGTACCTGTTCATCGTGAACGAGGTGCTTATTGAAGTTTGGTGTGGAAAAACCTTAACTATTCTCCCTCTTCGTATGTTTAGAGGTGAGCGGATAATCAAAATTTTGGATTGGTCGAGAATAATCCGATGACTATGGTTGAATTCCATGACTGTTTTAGGCGAACAAGAGTGGTCAGATGTTCATATGGTTTCTCTCAAAATGGGAGTTTTGTGTTTAGATAAATCCGAGTAGTTGTCATGTAGTGAGGTGCGGCCTCCCAATGATATTGAAATAATGGGAATTAATAGTGTATATGCGTGTCTTATGCGAATATTGTCGGATAAGAGCACAATGTGAAGTATCTTTAATGCAGAGTGTTAAACAAGATTGCTGTGAGGCGGGGCTATAGTGATTGAGCGCCTTACTATGTGGATAGGTTGCGTACTGTTAAGGTATCCAAAATGTGTTTTACCAGGTTGGCCTTATTTTCTGAATTTCGGGATGAAATTCCGTTATTAGGGGGGAAGTATGTAATACCCCTTATTTTTATGTCTTTTAAATTTAGGGATTTATTAAATTTAATTGAGATAAATTAATTTAATTTTAATCCTCAAAGTTGTTTTAAATATTTACTAGCGTGACAAGAGTTAGTAATTATTGAAAGTTTATTGATTCGTTACATATTACTTATTGAGTAAAGTAATATGTAGAATTGATTTTTGTTAAAACAAATTGTCACGAGTGAATAAAATGGCAATTATGGAAATTTAAGTCGGGACGCGCCTGTGTCGTGTCAGGACAAAATTATTATTATATAAAGTGAATAAATTATAAGTTGACCATATGATCATTTTGAGTGCGGCAATGTGTCCGAAAGGGTCGAGATAGTCAGAAAAGTGTACCCGGAAGTTTAGTTTGGGTCTCGGGGAGTTTTTAGGCCTATTTGACATTCCGGGAGGGTATTAGAGACATCTTGCATTTTTGGGTAATTAAACCCACGAATTTAATTAGGTTATATCAGCCATTTGGAGTTGTCTCTTAGGGTTAGCAAACATAAAATCAAAGAACGTCCATTAGAGAAGGAGTTGGAGAGTTTTCCAAGCAACTCAAGGCCAAGGACTCACCCGTTTGCACCGCCACCACCACCAAAACGTAGATCGCGCGATAAGGAATGCAACCATACCATTTCATCCACGAAATCAAAAGCTTGAATTTCAAGTAAGTATTTATCTTATTTTTGGTTAATGGCTCACCCATGTTAGTTTATGATTACCAAGATCATGTTTTATGAAAGAAATTGTTAATTTAGAGACTTTAAATCACATGTTTAGAGAGATTCCATATATTCTGGATATACCCATCATATGTAGAGGATTACCAGCGAATTATTATGAGTTTAGAAACAAGAAATCTGGGAAATAATTAGAGGAATGTATATTTCTTTCAAAATTAGGGTTCTTAAAGATTATGTCAATTTTACCCCATTAATCCGATATCGTTGATGAATTTATACATGTTTCACGTAGGAAATCTTGTATATATGTATATAGAACTTGTAGTATTGTTATTTGAGAATTCTAGAGTTGTTAATGATATTTTTGGAGAAATTGGAAGATGAAACCCGTAGGTTTAATTTGTAGTTTCTGGGAAAGAACTGCTTGATCGATCGATCAAGCCAAGAGCACCGATCGATCGAATGATCGATCGATCGACCCCTTTTCTTCGATCGATCGACCCCTCCTAGAAAATTGCATATTTCTCATTCGTTAGTTTAATCCGATTAAGATGTATGGGAACCCTTGCTTGTTGTTGTTGGAGTATAATGGGATATAGAGATGACCAGTAGGGTTTAGATAGACCCCGTTGAGTAACATTTTAGTGTAGGATGAGATTTTGGGTTAACGAGGAATGATTCATGTGTATAAGAAATCATGCGTATATTTAATAAAAAGATTGGGACTCGTAAGGGAGTTAGACCGGAACGTAAGTGAGTGAATGCCTACTAAAATTATACTTAGAATACTTCGAGAGAGGAGAAGTGAGTATGAAGTGAATAATAAATGAGAATACAAATAACGAGTCCGTTATACGAAATAATCAAGTAAAATGTGTAATAACGGATAATTATAATTATGGGTCGTGAGCGCACCTAATTTAGCAATGTGGATGTGTATATATATATGACTGTGTGATTGTGCATATATTATATCTGTATAAAAATCATACTCGGGATACTTGATATCACGGGGGTTTCCGCGCCGGGACGGTCTTATCTCGATTGGACCTTTATGGGAAATATTGACTCGTACCCTAGAACATAGGATTCCTTAGTACAGGCTATCTGATTGATAGTCCGACAGTCCTAAGAGACGTGAGGGTATGTGCTGACCTCTTAGTGACTTGTAACTATGCTTCGCCTCCATTTGTATGTGTTTTATGTTAATTCAGTTCGAGAGTGATTCCGAACTAGCATTTCCCTAAATATGTCTGATATAGGAACTTGATAGCAGAGTATGCCAGCACCATAGTTTTTATGTGGGTTTCCGTTAGTATATATATTATATGGGAGACTAATATATATATATATATATATATATATATATATATATATATATATATATATATATATATATATGTATATTTATATGGGAACTTTCTACCGTGCGTATAAGTAGTTAAGTAATGAATAAATGTTGCAACTTTCTTAATGGGTTCGGGAACTTCATAACGGTACCGATTTGTTCTAAATAGTTTAAGAAATCTTGAAGAGATCAATTTTCTAAACTAAATATTATCACCCTGTTAATTCTCGAGATAAAACTTCATGGAGAATAAGTGAGATAGACTTTTGAGGTTTAGTAGTACGGTAGATGTCCACATTAGATGAGAGGTGAGAATTCTCAAGAGAGTGTCGCATACTAGCATGGTTGTTGCATTAGCAGGTAAGCATTTTAAATAGTTGCTAAACTATTTTTAAAACTGTTTTAGAATCAGGCTCTGACCCGTTTTCTGTTATCTATTCTCTCTTGTATATATATGTATATATTATAGGTGCCCAGCCACAGGGGCGTCAGGCATAGGTTCTTTGGATTGGACGCGCTGTAGCTTATGTGGGAGCTGTAGGTCTTTGTTGTAGACGACCTCTTCATTGATTCAGTTCTTGTTATAGTTCTTCATAATTAGGGCATGTGTCGCCCATTTCCCATTTAGTATAGATTTGTCAGAGATGTATGTTCATTTATTTTCAGTATTCGGTACTCTTTGAGTATTAACTCTTGTCAGGATGATTTCATTTGTAGTTTAAATTTGGTTTGGTTAATCTAGATGGATTGATTCTTTTGTGTTAATTGCTATCCGTAGCACTTATGTGATTCTTAAACTGTTGGTTATTTAAAAGGTTTTCAAATTAGAATTTAATAAAAATGGAAATAAAGTTTTAAATTGTTTTGACACTTAGCTTAATTATTTAGGGTGTTTAAATTGGGTAATTTTATTTTGCGATAGTGATGCTAAGAATGAACCAACTGTTCACCTTGATTTTTATTTAATAAAGGATTGATCGCCCGATATTTAATTAGGCGGGGTGTCACATAGCATAGCCACATAGACCATGCATCATAAATTGACCAATGGTTGCATACCCAATTGGATCTACTATGCAATCAGGTAACTCTGTCGACATGATTTCGTCAATCTCATTGGGAGTTCTATTCTTGCAATAAGATTGTAGAAAGAGTAATATATGTGCATGAGGTAGGCCTATCTTTTTAAACTCAATTGTGTAGATGGCTGCAAATAATTTAAAGAAATTGATAGGTAATAACATATATGTAGTAAATTAGTTTATAACGAAATATAAGTAATATAATTATGTTATTTGATAAGATGTAATCATGTACTAACTCGTCAAAACAGGACCAAATTGTTGACCTTCTGTTAAATCCCACATTAGTTGATCTAGTTTAAGTTTGAACACCCTTGTCACAATATCTGGTCCGTCTTCAGGCTTTTGACCAAGGATTCTTCACAGTTTCAGAGAATGCAGTTAGCTCTGCTGCTCCCGGAGAGGTGATTGTGATATCACCGACCAAGGATTCTTCCTTGGTTGTACCTGTTCCCCCGAGGAGGCTGAAGAAGAGCTCCTCGGTCAATTTGGTTGACACCAGCATTCAGCCCCCTGCTGGTGAGACTGGGGCTCCCACATCTATTCCCCCGAGCTCTGACATGAGCTCGGTAAAGTCCTTGACCATTCCCGAGGTGCAAGGTAATGAAGATAACCTTACTCGGGATATGGTTGCTTCTTTGGCTGCTCATCATCTTGCTTCAGTAAGTACCTTTACTTTGAACTTTTTGTATTTTCCTTTGTTATTTCTCATATTTGTTTCTAACATTGCTTTCTTTTTCGGTTTACAGTTGATGAGCTGCTTTAACATAATCCTTAAGAAGGATGAAGCAATCAAAGCTTATTGCTCCTCATCCAGTGTGGAGGGTGCTCTGGAAGAAGCTACCAAGTCCTTGGAGGAATCTCGCCAGATGTACGATACTGATAAGGCAGTCTGGGAGAAGAAACTTGCTTCCTCCGAGCAGGAGAAAACTCGGGTTGCTGAGGCCTCCAGGGATTTGGAGAGGAAAGTGAATTCCTTGGAGAAGGCTAATAAAGAGCTCGATGTGAAGCTCAAGATTGCTGGGGAATTTTAAAATAAACTCAAGGCTGCTGAGGAGAGGTTGGTCCAACTCCAGGAAATAACTCGGCAGAAGGAGGAAGCTGAACAAAAATTGAAAGCTGCTGATGTTTTGCTGTCCGAGAAGCTTGCCTTGGAGAAGGTTAAAAGGAAAGCTGCCGTGAAGAAGTCCTTCAGCTCTGGCTGGGACAAAGGTTGGGATAAGGGATGTGCTACCATGGTCTCTCAAGTGGATTATGGCAGTGTAAAGTATTTCAGGGACGGATGGGTTGCTTCCCTTCAGGAATTGAAGGTTGACGAGTCATCCGAGCTCTTCCAGAGACACATCCCTGGTCCCCCTCCTACTCCAGAAGAATTAGAGGAGGATGAAGCTACCTCTGAGGAGTCTTCAATGGTAGTGGGAGAACATTCCCTAACCATCCAGCTTACTGTCGAGCAAGTAGTTTCTTCTTCCGAGCAACAGCTGGTGCTCTCCGAACAAGTCCCAGTTCCCTCCGAGCAACCTGCCTCCTCTTCCCAACCTCCCGAGAAGGTTTTGGGAGATAAGGAAAAGGTGTAGTGTTGTTCGGTTTTCTCTTTCTATTTTTCTTTTTTATCAAATGTAACTAAGATCTTTGTAACTCTGCACTATGATCTAATAAAATTTGAGTTTTCTTCCATACGGTTGTCTTTTTTCTATTTGTATTCTATCTTGATCTTCTTTTTGATGATTATTTTTTCTTTCTCTGCTAGTTTCTGGCCAGGATGGATCTACTATCTGCCAATGATACAAAGCTTATGAGAAAATGTAATGAATATTATAAGGCTGGTCACACAGACCTGAGTGCGTCAGAAATTGCCGACATCCTTGGTCATGATGCTTCAGAACAGACAGTCGAAGCATATCAGTACCTGAAATGTTTACTTGACCGAGCTGTAGCCAATAATTTGGCTTACTATAAAATGACCGAGGATCTCCAGTGTACCCTCGAAGACCTTCAGAATTAGTATAAGGAATCAACTGCCTTACTGCATGAGGGGTACGAGAAGAAGTATAAGCTGATCGTTGCTGACAAGGGCTACGAGAAGCTTTTTGCTGGGTATGATCTGAGGGATAGAACTTTGAAGGGTGAGGTTGAACAGTGCAGACAGATTGCCGAGCTACTGGAGCAAGAGAATAATAATTTGCAGAAGGAGCTAGTGCAGTTGTAGTCTGCAGCTTCTTCTTCAACAGCCCTAATCCCAGTGACTGACGAGGATTTTCATTTTTAGAGGTCGAGAATGCCAAATTAAGGGAAGAGTTGGACACCTTGAGGAGGTCGGGCACATCCACATCTCCTCGGGGACGAGCAAGAGCTCCTCGGGGACGAGCAAGAGCAGCTCGGGTTCTTGTCGAGGAACAGAGGACAGCATCTGCTTTAGAGAACCAAGCCTTCTAACTAATGGCGAAGAACCAAGCTTTGTCTGACATGTCAAAGAAAATTAGGGACTTGGAAAAACAGCTTTCTGCGCAGAAGTCCATTTTGGAGAATAACGAGATTTTCACTAGGAGTCTCCACGAGCAGCTAGAGAGGTTAACATATCAGTTCCACAAACAGCCCAGGGAATTTTGGATGGCTGGATACAACGAAGCACTATTCCATTTGGATGATCATATCCAGAATGCCAATAATGAGGGCTACAAGCAAGGCTGGTTGAATGCCTTAGGTGTGTTGAAGCTCTAACAAGGACACTATCTATGGGACTACCATGATCCCGAGTTGCTTGACCTGCCTGTGCCACCGTACAACTTGAAGATGGAGTGGATCCCTGCTCGTGCCATTCCTCGAAGCTTAATTTCAAAATACCTCGGTGACTATAATCTTTACTCTCAAATCGAGGTATCTCGTCCCGAGCATCTATTAGATCGACCTTCTGTGATGAACGTCAGGATGCTGAAGGATTTGAACTTCATCAATTCTCCTCAGTCTTTCAATGATCCGCCTGCTGGCGAGGAACCTGTATCGAAAGATGATTGGAAAAGACCAATAGAATAGGAATTTTTAATGTAACAGTTAGTATACATATCAATGTAACTTTCATTTTATCATCAATGTAATTTATTTCGAATTTAATGAAAAACTTTCATTTCTGTTTGCAAATCTTAATTGCTATTGTCTTGTAAATATCAACACTTTACATTTATGCATATCTGTTAAAAAGATAATAATATTGTGTTGTTCATCGACCAACTTAATAATAAAAAAGTTACAAGTATCAATAATGTTGCTCGATCACTTAATAATAAAGTAATGAGTATAAAAATGTTTAAAATTTTTCCAATCAACCAAGGTTGTTAAATTTTGCTCGTCGACCAATTATAGTTAGTGAGAGTTTATCCCCGACTAACCATACTTGGTAAATTTTGGAATATTTTCTCCTCGTCGACCAACTAAGTTGGTACAGTTTGGAATATTTTCTCCTCGTCGACCAACTAAGTTGGTACAGTTTGGAATATTTTCTCCTCGTCGACCAACTATGTTGGTACAGTTTGGAATATTTTCTCCTCGTCGACCAACTAAGTTGGTACAGTTTGGAATATTTTCTCCTCGTCGACCAACTATGTTGGTACAGTTTGGAATATTTTCTCCTCGTCGACCAACTAAGTTGGTACAATTTGGAATATTTTCTTGAGTAGTCTGTCGAGCTGTGCCGAGTAGTGCGTAGCACTAATATTCACCGAAAAATTTTCAATAAACAGAAAGACTTGCATAATATTTTTATTTTATTCATACTGATGGAGCTGTGTTACATATACATCACTGATAATACTTGCGCAGATGCTCTACGTTCCATGCATTCTTAAACTCCTCACCTTCTAAAGTCGCTATTCGATAAGTTCCTGGTCGAATAACTTTTGTAACTCGGTATGGTCCATGCCAGTTTGCCTCCAGTTTGTTATGCTTTTGAATTACTTTCTTCAGTACATAGTCTCCTTCTTTCAGGTCGCACTTCCTCACCCTCTTGTTGTAGAACAAAGTTGTTCGCTGTTGGTAAGCATCATTTCTAATGGCTGCTTCTTCTCTAACTTCCTCGACCATGTTTAAATCCAGTCTTCTCATTAAGTCGCTGACAGGGGAATTGAAATTCAATACCCTGTGTGTTGGGAGGCCCAACTCAGCAGGTATGACAGCTTCACTTCCAAATGCCAGCATGTATGGTGATTCTCCAGTTGCTACTCGGGGAGTAGTTCGCTAAGCCCAAAGTACTGATTTTAGCTCGTTGATCCAGTTTGCTTTCGCATCATCCAATCTTTTCTTCAAACCGTTCAGTAGCGTTCTATTTGTCACTTCAGTTTGATCATTGCTTTGAGGATGGCATGGTGCTGAGTGGACCTTCAAAATTTTTGGCTGATGACAATAGGCGGCAAACTCCTCGTTATCAAATTATGTCCCATGGTCTGTGATGAAGTCATGAGGGATACCATATCGACAAATGATGTTCTTCCAAACAAATTGGTACACCTTCTCGTATGTCATATCAATGAGTGGCTCAGCTTCTACCCACTTAGTAAAATAATCCACTGCGACGACGAGGTACTTGAACCTTCCTCGGGTCGTTGGCAGTGGTCCAACCAAATCAATTCCCCACATGGCAAATGGACAAGGGGAAGTTATGGGTGACAACAATGCTTGTGGAGTTCTTCGGATGGAGGAAAAGAGCTGGCACTTGTCACATTTCTTGGCATAAGCTATACAATCTGCCCTCATCGTCGGCCAGTAGTATCCCTGCGTCATCACCCTTTGTAAAAGTGTCTGACCTGCGACATGTGCTCCACAAGACCCTTCATGGATCTCTTCAATTAAATCTTTCACCTCGGTTGGATGTACACATCTCTGCAAACCTTCTATAATTCCTCGTCTATATAAAACACCATTAGTTAGTACATACCGAGCAGCTTGGAACTTTAATTTCTTGGCTGCAAGCTTGTCAATTGGCAATTCTCCCTCCTCGATATATACCCTGATGGGATCCATCCAAGATGGTCCTAAATCAAGGGTGATAAAATTCATCTTCAAATCTTCATCTACACTCCGACCAGCTAACACTTCAATTGGGATTGTTCGTCGTAGCTCGGTGCGAGTAGCTGATGC
Source organism: Sambucus nigra (assembly GCA_949130495.1). Classification (NCBI taxonomy): domain Eukaryota; kingdom Viridiplantae; phylum Streptophyta; class Magnoliopsida; order Dipsacales; family Adoxaceae; genus Sambucus; species Sambucus nigra. The sequence continues at coordinate 576,310,575 of OX422214.1, read as the reverse complement.
TAGTCGAGCTAGGGCGTCTGCTCTCGCATTCTCCATTCTTGGTATTCTGATCAGCTGAATAGCGGTAAATTATGACAACATTTCCTTTGCCTTTGCATGATATCTGATCATTAATTCTCCTCTAACTGCATATACTCCCATCATTTGGTTTACAATCAATTGAGAGTCACTGAAGATCACAACCTGCTGTGCCTCCATAATTTTTGCCAAATTAAGCCTTGCAATCATGGCCTCATATTCAGCCTCATTGTTGGAAGCTTTGAATTGGAAACGCAAGGCGTATTCCATGTCGACCTCATCTGGAGTGCTTAGAACTATCCCCGCGCCACATCTGGCAGTGCAAGATGAGCCATCTACATATAGCCTCCATATAGGTAACTCGTCTTCAAATTTTGATCAGTCAGAGTTCCTCGGTGAAATATTTGCTGCTTCTTTTCATCCTCCATGGATTTTTCTCGCTCCTCGTCTATCATCTTTTCTTGACCTTTTACCAACCGAGGTTGGTCTGAGCTCGAATTTAATGATCCTGTAACATCCACTTGCCCTTTTACCAACCGAAGTTGGTCTGAACCAGTGTTTGTTGATCCTGTAACATCCGCAGGTTGATCAGCGAGAAACTCTTGTTCCTCGTCCGGAGTCCTCCCAACTATCTATGCATTACATCCTGTAAAATCCACACGCCCTTTTACCAATCGGAATTGGTCTGGGCTTGTGTTTGTTGATCCTGTAACATCCACAGGTTGATCAGCGAGCAACTTTTGCTCCTCGGGGGTATCAGGATAGGTGAACTCCGCTATGAAATCTGCTACAGCCTGCCCTTTTAGTGATGACCTGGGTTCATAAATTATATCATATTCTCCGAGCTCTATTACCCAGTACATCAATCTCCATGATTTTTCTGGCTTGTGAAGGGCTTGTCTCAATGGCACATCGGTATATACTACTATTGTATGAGCCTGAAACTATGGCCTCATTTTCCTACTCTCCTCAATCAGTGCCAGTGCCAATTTCTCCAGCCTTGGATATCTGATCTCTGCTCCTCGGAAGGCCTTACTTGTGTAGTAAATTGGTTTTTGTACTCCATTCTCCATTCTGATCAACGCCGAGCTAACTGCATTCTCGGATACTGCAAGGTACAAATATAATTTTTCTCCCATCACTGGCCTGGATAGCAGTGGGGGTGCTCCCAAGTATTTCTTCACGTCTTGAAAGGCCTTCTCACATTCATCATTCCACTTAAAAGTCTTTCTAAGTGTCTTGAAGAATGGGAGACATCTATCAGTCGCTCGTGACAAAAATCTGTTGAGTGCCACTACTCGTCCTGTGAGACTCTGTACTTCCTTCTTCGTTGTTGGAGATCTCAACTCTAATAGAGCTTTGATCTTTTCAGGATTTTCTTCAATGCCTCGTTGATTGACAATGTACCCGAGGAACATGCCTTCTCGTACTCCAAATATGCACTTCGTCGGGTTCATCTTCATTTGATATTTATCTAGTTGATCAAAAGTTTGACTTAAGTCAACTAGATGATCGGCAGCTTTGTTGCTTTTCGTCAGCATATCGTCAACATAGACTTCCATATTATCACTGATTTGTTCATCAAAGACCTTGTTCATCAGCCTCTGATATGTCGCACCTGCATTTTTCAAACCAAAAGGCATAACATTATAACAATAAGTTCCCCTAGGGGTAATGAAAGAAGTACTTTCCCTGTCTTCAGGTTTCATTTTGATCTGATTATAACCAGAATAAGCATCCATGAAGGTCAGTAACTCGTGTCCCGAGGTAGCATCCACCAGTTGATCAATTTGAGGCGGTAAGTGATCTTTTGGGCATGCTTTGTTGAGGTCGGTGAAGTCTACACACTTCCTCCACTTGTTGTTTTTCTTCTTTACCATCACCACATTGGCTAACCAATCTGGATATTTAACATCTTCAATGAAACGAGCTTTCTGGAGCTTCTCGACTTCCTCCTGTATAGCTTGATTCTTCTCGGGACTGAATACTCTTCTTCTCTGCTTCACAGGCTTGATCTCTTTATTCACATTGAGCTCATGACATAAGAAGTTTGGGTCTATCCCAGGCATATCTTCATGACTCCATGCAAAAGTTTGTCTTTTGCTTCTAAGGAAAGTTATCAATTCCTGTTTTAATGAGGCCTCCAACGATGAACCTATTTGAGTCATTCGCTCAGGGTGTTCGTCGTCTAGAATGATATTTTCAGTAGCTTCTACCACTTAACCTTTCACGAGTTGCGACTCATCTCGAGGATCCAATGTTTCGATTTCTGCACCTTCATCTACTTGATAGGTAGTAGTCTTTTTCTTTGATTCTTCCAATTCATCTTGCTCGGCGGATGAATAATATCACTCCTGAGCTACTTTTTGATCACCTTTCACAACTCCTACTCCGAAGTTTGTTGGAAATGTTAGGCACTGATGCACTGTAGATGGTACAGCCTCGAACTTCTTCAATCCTACTCTTCCCATGATGATATTATACGATGACTGGACATTCTTATCCATTACGAAGAATCGTATTCTTTCTGTCCGACAAGCATGCCATGTACCAATGAATATATCCAACTTGATCATCCCAAGTGGAAATACTTTCTCGCCAGCAAAACCGATGAGGGGTCTGTGGTAAGGCTCCAATTGAGATAGCTTTAAATTTAAACTATCGAAACACGAGTAGAACATGATGTCTGCCGAGCTACCGTTATCGACTAGCACTCTTGAAATCATTACCTCCTTCATTCTCATTTAGATCACTAGTGGGTCATCATGAGGATACAGAACTCCTGCAAGATCATTCTTTGAAAACCCAATGACCAATTTTTCTTTGTTCACCTTTCTCGGGCGATCTTCCTCAGCTAAATTTATTCGCTGAATGTACGAGCAAGCTTGAGCCTCTTCGAGGTAAGCTTTTCTTTCTGCAGTAAGGTCTCCTCCTCCTATATCTCCTCCTGTAATAACATTACAATCAAATGACCCAAAGCGTATTGAAAATACCTCTCGTTCTGGCTGCCTTGGTTTCTTGGGAAGATCGGGGTCATCATCTAGATCATCTTCATGGTTTCTCTTCATTTTCTCCTCTGCTCGACGAGGATATCTAGACCTCTTTCTAGTTCGGTCGTTGTTTCTTCTTTCGCCTCCCCGATCAACATACTTTGCTAACTTTCCTCGTCGGATGAGTGTTTCAATCTCGTTCTGAAGAGCTATGCAATTTTTGGTCATATGGCCATGATCCTTATGGAACTCGCAATATTTCTCCCTATTCCTCGTTTCAGGGTATGACTTCATTTTCTTTGGCCAGTTTAACTCCTCGTTGTTCTTAATTTCTTCCAGGACGTGGTTGATATTTGCCTTCAAAGGTGTAGATTAGTCTATATATCTGGTATGATGTGTAAACCCGAATGTATTGGAAACGAATTTGAGATAAGGAATTGATGTTTGAAAAGGTCAAAGATTTAAAACGGATTTTTCCCCAATTTATGAAAAACAATAGAGAACGTAAATTAAATTGTGTTTGTGGACTTTATGGGGGTCCCTTATGAGGTTGTTGGTATATATTGTTAATTAAGTTAATGTTAACAATAACTTAGAAATCATAATTATGGCACACTCGGTTAGAGTGGGGTGGTTGCAAGGGGGTTATATTAGTTATCTAGTCATGGGATAAATAACTAGGTAAATTAATTAAGGCGTTAGTAGTGCACATTAGAAAAGGGGTGAGAATGTTCTCAAGAGAGTGAGACACTAACTAAAATATGTAGAGCATGCATATATATTTATTACTGCAAGTTAGTCATTTGCTAAATATTTTCCAAATGTTTTGGGTAGTAACCCTTGCTATAAAAACTTCTAAAAACCTTTTAGGTGTCCAGCCACAGGGACGCCAGGCTTGACTCATTCCAGGGATCTATTGCTGCAGCATGTGTGGATGTTGCGGGAGTTTGATAGGCACCTCGTTCTTTTCATTCTTAGTGTAGGGACTTCCGATCAGTTATTCGAGCATGTTACTCATAGTTTTATTTCAGTACTTATGTCAGACCTGTTGAGATTTATTACTTGTCTTTACTTTTGTTGGATTTTGAACCGATGGTTTATTCGGTCAGTTAATTAATTGTGAATGGTTGATTTTGGTTAATGGTGATTGTTTATATTATTCTGTTTTCGCATGAGTCCTTAATTTTAGATAATTAAAGATAAAACTTAGCACCAACCTAATTTTCTCACTTAGGTGGTTAGTAATTTAAAAGACGACAGTGATGTTAAGAATGAACAAACTGAGAAACTAGTTCTAATTTAATTTAGGACAGATCATCCGGGGTTAATTAGGCGGGGTGTCACAGATGGTATCATAACGTCAGGTTCTAGTGTCCTTAGGATCTGTGCGGCTTACTACGTTTCAACGTAGCCTTCGGTTGTTATAGAGCCCTATTATTAGGACTGTTGATTCATTTTCAGCTTGTGAGATATCGCATTTTTGCTATTTGTTTTTGTATAAATTGTGTACTTATACAATTTGATCTATTTTCAGATGCCACCGAAGAGGCAGAGAGGGCTAAGGCCAGGGATGAGCTCAGGGAGGCTCATCAGGAGCCAAAGGTACCTCCACCCCCACCCCACCCGAGTTGATATCTACTACTCAGGTGGCAGTGATAGTGGCTCAAGCAGTTGAGACAGCGATGTGAGCTATGGCAGCTCATTTTCCACAGCCCCAGGAACCACCTCCAGTGGCACCAACAGCTTAGGCTCCAATGGGGCCACTGTCTTGGCAGATAGTTAGGGAGACCTTTCAAAAGGGTCACCCACTCGAGTTTCGAGGTAGCACCGATGTAGTAGAGGCTTGTGATTAGAAGAAGAATATTCAACGCCATCTGCGCATACTGGAGTGTACCGATGTGTAGAAATAAATGCTTGATACCTTTCATCTGTCGGTGGCAGCCTTACAGTGGTTGGAGTCAGTTACCATCGTTGAGGAGCGGGATTTAATGACGATATTTGAATTCTAGGTTCGGTTCAATCGCAAATACTTCCCACCAGCGGTAGAGACTGAGATGAGAAATAAGTTCAGCGAGTTAGTGCAGGGTGACCGGTCAGTGGCAAACTATGAGGAAGAGTTCGCTCGGTTGGCAAACTTTGTTCCAAATAAGGTGAGCGATGAGGAGCGAAAGAAGTCGAGGTTCATAGATGGCTTAGCCTTGAGGATCATGCAGCATTTGATTGGGATTTAGGCGTTAGTGACGTATACAGATGTCGTTAATGTCTCCCTTGTACATTTCCATGATCATTGCTTCCATGCGAAGGGAAGCAAGAGAGTAGGGGAGTCGAGCCAGCAGGGCAAGGTAGTTACTGGTGGCGACACGAGTGGTGCTCAGCCGCAGAATAACAGTCAGCAGGGGAATCAGGCTAAGAAATTTAGGCTTGGTGGGTTTCGACCAGGAGGATAGGGGTTCAGGCAGGGGAAGCCGGGCCCAAATCATTAGCAGCAGGTTCCTCAGGGCAGTCAGGGCCAAGGGAACAATGGGGGAGGCCAGCAGGGGCAACCACGTCAGGGGCAACAAGGCCAATGCTAGGGGGATGGTCAGAAACGTTGTTTTGTCTGTGGCCAGTCAGAAAACTTCAAGAGGGAGTGCCCTAAGATGGGCAGAGGTCATCAATAGGGTGACCAATAGGGGAAACAAGGGAAAATGCCGCCAGCAGCACCAGCTCCACCCACGCCACAGCAGCAGGGGAAAATGGACTACGGGCGTGTGTATAATGTCCGTAATGTTCCCAATCCTCCAGCACAGCAGGCACTGCCATCACTTAAGGGTGTGTTTCTCATTCATGGTCATGAGGGTAATATACTTTTTGACGCGAGAGCCTTGCATTCATTCGTTAAATTTAATTTTGCTAAATAGGATGGATTACTAGAGACCGCGGGTAGTCTTTGTATGTGTGTAAAGTCACCAGTAGGCAGCAGGGCTTTGATTCACTCGATTTATCGGGGGGTGGACATCTTAATTGGGAGGATTAGTTTAGAAGTAGTCCTCTTATTGTTAGAGATAGAGGGGTACGATGCCATCCTGGGTATGGATTGGTTAGCAGGTAATCGGGCAACTATGGATTGTTACGAGAGGATAATCTTATTCTCTATTTTGGGATAGGAGATGTTCCTAATAGCGATGCCGCTACCGGAGGGAGGGTCGTGCACACACTTGTGTTACATCAAGGAGGAAACCTCACAGGAGGTGGTGGTTCCATTGGACTCAATCCTAGTTGTGAGGGACTTTGAGGATGTGTTCCAGGAAATACCAGGGTTGCTACCCAGCAGGGAAATCAATTTTGTAATCGATTTAGCACCCGGGATGAGGTTTATTGCTCGAGCCCCATATCATATGGCCCCTTCAGAGATGCGTGAGTTGAGAGAGAAGATTCAACAGCTCCTAGGTTAGGGTTACATTCGGCGGAGTACCTCACCGTGGGGTGCACCGGTGTTGTTTGTAAAGAAGCGATATGGTTCACTTCGATTATGCGTGGATTATAGGGAGCTGAACAAGGTCACGATACGGAATAAGTATCGATTACCTAGAATTGATGATATATTTGACCAATTGAGAGGGGCTTCTTACTTCTCCAAGATCGATTTGAGGTCGGATATCATCAACTACGCATCCGAGAGATAGATGTTCCTAACACTGCTTTCCTGTCGTGGTATGGATTTTACAAGTTCAGGGAGATGCCATTCGGGCTCACCAATGCACCAGCAGTGTTCATGGACATCATGAACAGGATTTTCAGGGAGTATCTCGATTAATTTTTCATCGTGTTCATTGATGACATCCTGATCTGCTCGCGCACCGAGGAGGAGCACGTAGAGTATCTGCGTATGGTTCTACAGACACTGCGGGATCACCAGCTCTATGCCAAATTCAGGAAGTGTGGATTTTGACTGCAGGAGGTACAATTTCTTGGCCACGTGGTGTTAGACCGGGGTATTACGGTGGATTCGAGTAAGGTGTTGGCGGTGAGGGAGTGGGGATAACCCACGACACCGATCGAGGTGTAGGATTGGATGGTTATTATAGGCGATTCATTAAAGGATTCTCTAAGATTACAGGCACTTGGACGAATTTAACTCGGAAAGGGGTGCCTTTCACTGGGAGTGATCATTGTCAATTAGCTTTTGACGAGCTAAAAGATAAGTTGACATCTACACCCGTACTTGCTTTGCCGAAGGGAGGACTAGATTATCGGGTTTACACTGACGCATCCTTACAGGGACTTGGGGGTGTGCTTCAGCAGGAGGAAAGGGCGATAGCTGACACGTCTAGAAAGCTAAATCCCCACAAGAGGAATTACCCCACTCATGACCTAGAGCTAACAACGGTCACTTTTGCTTTGAGGATATAGAGACATTATCTTCTAAGAGAGCAGTTCACTTTTTTCACGAACCACAAGTCACTTCAGTATCTCTTCACACATAAGGATCTGAATATGAGGCAGAGGTGGTGGATAGAATTCATGAAAGACTACTAGTTCGATATTCAGTATCATCCTGGTAAGGCTAATGTGGTAGCAGATGCATTGAGCCGAAGACCGACTGGGGAAATATCAGAAGTCTGGAAAGCGTAGTGGAGAGAACTTCGATATGAGGATGATGTAGCCAGGGCCTGCATGTCAGCATTATCCATCACACCTGAGATCATTATGCGGGTGGTGAGGGCTCAGTCAGAGGATCCAATCTGCCGGGATAGGGTGAGCCAGTTGTTAGCTGAGGGAGTAGAGGGTTACTTGATCAGCTCGAAAGGAGACCTACGCCTTAATGGGAGGTTAATTGTTCCAGAGGATGAGGAATTGAAGCACGCTGTTATGACAGAGTCCCATGGTTCGAGATTGACGGTACATCCCAACGGGGATAAAATGTACTAGGATATGAGGAGGCAGTATTGGTGGGCAGGAATGAAATGGGACATAGCATAGTTTGTTTCGAAATGTGCCACATGTAAGCTTGTGAAAGCTGGCCATCAGAGACCATCAGGGATGCTACAGCCGCTAGAGATTCCCGTGTGGAAGTGGGAGAGAATCTCAATGGACTTCATTACAGGGTTACCTGCATCACAGAGGGGTCACAATTCCATATGGGTCATTGTGGATTGATTGACCAACGTGGACCACTTCCTGCCGATCCGCACGAACTTTGAGACGATGCATTATGCACATCTATTCATAGTGGAGATCGTTAAGCTGCACAGGGTGCCGATGAATATTGTGTCTGACGGAGACAAAATTTTTGTGGCCCACTTTTGGCAGAGCTTTCAGGAGGCCATGGGCACGGAGTTACGTTTGAGTACAACCTATCACCCACAGACCGAGCAGACTGAGAGAGTCAATCAGATGCTGGAAGACATGCTCATAATGTGCATTTTAGACTCTGGGGGAAGTTGGGAGAAATATCTTCTTTTGGTAGAGTTCGCGTATAACAACTCTTACCAGTTCACGATTGGCACGGCACCGTTCGAGGCACTGTACGAGAGACCTTGTCATTCACCATCTTGTTGGTTAGAGGTGGGGGACAACAAGCTATTGGGGTCGGATATTGTCCAGGCATCTGTTAAGATAGAGTTGATCCGAGGGAGAATTAGGATAACTCAAGATAGGCTGAAGAGTTATGCGGATGCTTCATGGAGGCATGTGGAGTTAGAGGTTGGGGATCAGGTATTGGTCCGGGTGTCCCCTACGAAAGGGGTGATGAGGTTCGGAAAGAAGAGTAAGTTAGCACCAAGGTACATGGGACCTTTCCCTATTATTGAGAGGGTGGGTCCTGTAGCGTATCGATTGGGATTGTCGAAGCATATTCAGTGGATACACGGCGTGTTCCATGGGGCATAAGGAGAGAGAGGACCTTCTGGCACATTCCACTCGAGAAAATTGATTTACAGCCAGACATCTCGTATGAGGAGAGACCGGTGGCTATTCTGGACCGTAGTGAGCGCAAGTTACGATCTAAGGTTCTTCTACTAGTTAGAGTAATGTGGAGTCATCACAACATTGACGAGTCTACCTGGGAGCGGGAGGAAGATATGCGAGAACAATATCCAGAGCTATTCACCGTAGGTATGACCTAATTTCGAGGACAAAATTCCTTTATAAGGGGGAAGTATGTAACACCCCGCATTTTTGTGCATTTAAAATTTAATTAATTCGGGAATTCTAAATTACTTGTGTATCGTAATTTTAATTGAATTAATTATGGTAATATTTATTTAAATATTAATCAGGGAGTGAATGGTTAATATTTAGGGAAATTTAATTACTAAGTGAATAGTAATAGTTTATTTATGTCATTCCGAGTATTAGTGACGGGGTATGTACTTATCTCAGCCGGGAGTCGGTATAGACTAACTTGGGTGTGAAATAAGGATTTTTATAAATTAATTCGAATGCCAATTCTGAGTGTACAAGTGAGTCTAAATGGGCCGAGATAGTTGGAAAAGTGTACCCGGAGGTAGTAAACGGGTCACAAGATATTTTTAGGCATAGCCGGGCCCACACGGGGGTATTTGGGTCACTTGGGCTTGGTCCATTAGGCCAAAAACGGGATTTAGCCTAATTACCTAATTAAAAGAAAAGGGAAACGACTGATTGAAGTTGAGGAAACGCTTAGTGGGAGAGGAAAAACCTAAGAGGCAGTTAAAGGCAAATTGGGGGACAAGGAAAGAGCCAAAACAAGGGATTTCATCTTCAACCTTGGGAATTCACAACCTCAAATCAAACCCTGCGAATCATAAGGCAAGTGGTTGACTTGCTGTAACAATTAATTTGTATTTTGATTCATATTTATGTGATGTGAGAAATCAAAATTCTACAAACAAGGGGTTTTTGTAAACCAATATTCTGAATTCTAAATTGTGTAGAAATTCATGTATAATCTGAGATTAGTATATATATATATATATATGGTATTATGTGTAAACCCGGATGGATTGGAAATGAATTTGAGATAAGGAATTGATGTTTAAATGGGTTAAAGATTTAAAATGAATTTTTCCCCAATTTATGAAAAACAGTAGAGAACGTAAATTAAATTGTGTTTATGGACTTTATGGGGGTACCTTATGAGGTTGTTGGGATATATTTTTGATGGAAAGACTTGGGTTTTATAGTAGAAGAATTTAGGGTTTAGATCTTTTCGTCTATGGCTGAAATAGAAGGGGGAGGAAGACGATAACATGTGCGATCGATCGATCGAGGGTTGGGGATCGATCGATCGATGGTCGACAGATTTTAGCAGTTCGGCCAGTTTTTTTTATATAAGGGAGATTTACTTAAAATTTCTTCCGTGCCTTATTTAATGAAAAATATATATAGTATTTTCAATCTAATTAATTATGAAGGAAAATTAATTAGGATTTGGAGGAAATTTATATGTGTCAAATCATGATTAAAATTTTGGGAATAATATTTCAAAATAATTAAATACGGATTGAGTGGGCAAGTCCGGGTATATTGGTTGAGCGATGCCAAGACGTTAATTTTATTTAAAGTGAAAGTTAAATAATTGGGAGTCGGAAATTTAGACTCGGATATTGTTTTATTTCGGGCCACGAGAGTAAGTCCGAATATATTGGTTGGAGTGACGCCGAAAGTAATTTCATTAATTAATGTGCGAATTAATTAATAATTGGAGTTGGGCCATAAACTCATAATAATTTGAATAGACTTATGTTACGGACTTAGTACACGGTATAGCCGGGTTAGTTTACTTTTTTTATATATCTATCTAATATGGGAGAGGGGTGTTTGAATAGTAACACGATCTAACGGGTGTAAATTGTTCTCTTGGTGCGATCTAATGGGCGTAGAACGTGCCACATCATAAGGAGAGCATTATGAGGTGGCAAATGAGACAATGCTCTCTTGATCCCCAAACCCACCCCCGACTAGATCATTCCCTTCTCTCACTCATTTCTGCTCTCTCCCCCTTTCAACAAAAACCCTCTAAACACTAACCCTCCCCACCTCCTCCCTCCACCTCCGCCCTACTCCTCCACCGCCGACCTACGCCTCCACTGCCGCACGAACCCTAACCCTAACCCTAACACGAACCTAAAACGACAATCTCCCTCTTTTCTTCATTTCGTCTCTCTCTCTTCTCTGCCCCCTCATTTCGGACCTCCCCCCTCAGGCCCAAACCTCCCACCTCACATGTCACACCTCACGCTGCCTCCCTCCGGTAACCCTTAGGTAACCACTTACACTGCCTCCCTCTTTATTTGTGTGTTTATGATTTTAAGGGGCTAGGGTTTCAATTAGGTTTCGATTTGAGCTTACATTACACACATTTGAACTGTGGGTTCGATTTGGCTGGGAATCATGGTTTTTGACAACTTTTTTTATGTTTTCTGCAGGTCTAACTATATCCACATCAGGTAAACCTTCTCTCTCTCTCTCTCTCTCTCTCTCTCTCTCTCTCTCTCTTGCATTGAGATTTTGTGTTTTTTTTTGTTCAAATTAAAGTTTTATAAACCCTAATCTTTAGTTTGGTTCTTTGATTTGGGTTTTTTGTGTTTTTATCTAGGGTTTGCATATTTGATGATGTGGTGAAGAGGATTAAATGTTTCTTCCCTGATCTGATGTTGGTATATTTTTCTCTGTTAGTTTGTTATGGTACTATATGTAGTGTAAACTGAATTTATATTTTTGTATCATTATTATTTCAGTAGTTGTTATTCTGTGAGTACTCCGAATTATTTTTGTATCATTATGTGTATTGTGAACAAATTTACACATTTATAAGTGACATAGAAGAACTTTTCTACATTCATGTTTCTTTTTAATTTATAGCATTCATGTTGACTCTTCATGTTGCAGATCTTTGACAAAATGGTCGAGGGATTCACATTCATACGGATTGAAAGGTACTAAAATTTATTTTAAGTTAGTTTTGTGAACGCTTTGTAATTTTATGTGACCTTATTTCTTAGTTATTTTGTTCTATATTAAGAATGATAGATATATCATCTTGATTTTTTTCGGGCAATTAAGTGGTTTAGAATTTGTAGTTTGTACTCTCATTTACTTCTTGACCTGATGGAATTTTGAATTGGTCTTCTTGATTTTGGATTGGCGAGGGTTGCATTCAATGTTCTTTGGTACTTTATCGCTAAGGTTCTTAGCTCTTAGTATCCCCACAAGTCACATTTGGTGGTAAAATGTTTGATTGAAATTGGCACAGTACAGGTTATTTACGAGTTTTATGCTTTGGCTTATAAAGGAGATGTAAATAGGCCATTTTTCACATGTGTTTAGAATTCATAATTCCGTTTTTTTATGTCATATTACTGTTAATATGAACGTTTGAGAGATTTTTTTTAATAATTTGTTGGCAATCCTGTCTGTTAAACAGTTCAACATTATTGTAGTTAGTTTCTATAACATTGGATCAATGATAACGACCTGAACGAGAAAGGTCTCAATATTTACATCTTCAATATTTTGTTAGGTGTTAGGTCTGCTCTTCTGTTTTCTATTTTATAGGTCTGCTCTTCTATTTTCTTCAATAGTTTGTGTGTGTACATCCATACAATAGGTGTTCGAGGTGCTTAATCGACACTCTCCCGGAGGTGTTACACGAAATGATACTTTATGAAATTATTTATGTGCCTTCAGTTTAACTGCTCTATTTTCTTGCTGGATTCATTTTGTGGTTTAATGTCCTTGGTTTATCGTGACTTGGTTGAATTGGTTTATTCTCGATTATCAAGTGCAAACATATAGACATAAGTCATCTTTAAGTGTTCTTTCATATTTATTCGTCTTTTTCATGTGATTTTTGTACTCGCTAGCTCTGGCTCCATAGTTTTTTTCATTCATAATTGGTTCTGCCTTGATTTTATCACAGGGAACAACTATGGATGAGGTACTCTCACCTATATGTGGATTCGCTGATTCATGGATGATGAAAGCAAGTGAAATACCAACACGAAATTTAAAGAATTTGCGACACTTGAAAAAGTAAGCTTTATAAAGAAATTCATCCTATTGCCCCCACATACATGATACTAATACTGGATTTGTTTTGTTTATTTTTGCTCAAACAAAGGATTTGTGATGATGGGTTCAAATTTGAGTTCATTTTTTGGTTTCAAACATGTTTTTTGGAATTTTGTTCTTTTGTGAACATGGGTTACTGGATTTATGTTCTATTTTCACTTTTTAGATATTGTTATTGAACACAATTAGCTGTTCTTTTGCGAACACATTTCAAACACTTTTTGGCTATTGTTCTCAGAGTTTCACATTCTTAAATCTGGGACTTTCAAACTATTCATTTTTTTGACCTTATTTTTCAATTTTTAAACTAAGTTGAGATTTGATTTTTATTATACTATATTAAAACTTAATGAGTGTCTTTTTCCCCCTTATTTGCAGGTTATTATTTGTCTATCTCAATGAGGACAAAGCCGAAAATGGAATGTAGTTATCAATTTGTGACAGAAAAAATTGCATACTCCTTCATTTTCTCCTTCTGATTTGTCATTGTCGACGGTAAAACACCCTGTCGTCTCCGAGAACTGCCGACAGTACAGTTATTACTCTCTTTACCTCTCTTTTTTCAGCTCCTTTTTTGAATCGCACACACTCAAAGACTCTTTTTTTGGGTTTTTTTCAGATCTGAGTTATGGATTAGATATATAATAAGGATGAGATATATAATATGAGAGGTTTTTTTTTCAGATCTGAGTTATGGATCAGATCTGAGTTTCAGATCGCACACACGAAACAAACGTTTATTCTCTTCTCTTCTTTTTTCTTTTTGATGTTTTTTTCCTTTCGTTTTATGGCACATCTATTACTGTACCCAGTGTTGAACAAAAGTGTGTTACATGTAACTATCTATATGTATGCTTTATTGCATTTCTGTAAAATCGGAACTATTCTTAGTGCCCTTACTTTTAAATCCAGTAATTTGGGTTATTATGATAAGTATCATAAGAGTGTGCTAATTTATAGAGTAAATTTTGCACCCACTTCTTTTAATTGTGCTAATTTTACATCTATATAATATGGGAGAGGGGTGTTTGAATAGTAAAATGATCTAACGGGTATAATTTGCTCTCCTGTCCCGATCCAAGGGTTTTAGAGCTTGCCATGTCACATGAGGACATTATGAGGTGGAAAAATTGAAAAATAAGAGAAACCCTTGATCTTATTCTCTCCCGCTCTCCCGTTTCTCATCAGCACCACAAACAAAACCCACTCCCACAAAACCTTCTCTCCAACCTCTTGCCCACCCGCAGCCCCTCTCCCATCGTTGCCACCCCTCATTTCCTCGCCGTCGTCCCTCTCTCCTCGCTGCATCTCTTCTATTTGGTAAGTTTTGAATGGTTTTAGATTTTAGGTTTAATCAATTTTAGGTTTACAATCATTTCAAATGGTTTAATCAATCTTTTATTATGATGTTATTTGACACATGGAATCCTATTTGTTATTTAGGGTTTCAAGGAATTCAAGGTTTCAATGTTTTTTCGTATTTGTTATTTAGGTTTTTGGTTTGTTCAAAATCAGGTATTAGTTCTACAAACTCTTTTAGGGGGTTTAGTAAACCATCCAACTCTTTTATGGGTTTTTATTCATCATCCACGTCTATTGTTTTGCAGAGTTTTTTGTAGATCTTGGATATTGACTAGATAACTTTGGTTTGAACCGGGTATATTATGTTTTATATTTTGTTTTTACCATATGATTTCTGCTTTCAAACATGGTGTATTGGTATTAAGTAACTGTAGTTTAGTAAACCATTCAATTCTTTTATGGTTTTTTATTCATCATCCACATCTATTGTTTTGCAGAGTTTTTTGTTGATCTTGGAGATTGACTACATAACTTTGGTTTGAACCAGGTATATTATGTTTTATTTTTTGTTTTTATCATATGATTTGTGCTTTCAAACATGGTGTATTGGTATTAAGTAAGTGTAGAGTTGTGTTTATTTATTATTGAGTAAGTGTAGAATTGTGATGGTGAATAATATAGTTACAATTGACGTTTAACGTTTCAAGTAAATTTTATTTGTCGACTCACATTTGGTTTTGTTATTTATTTATGTCCAGTGCTAATGTCTCTGCACTAAATATATCCGACTTTTTTTCTTTGTTTGTTGATCTTCATTTCCTTTAGTAAAATTGATCTCAGCTTTTTTTAGTAAAATGTCGATGTTAGAATGTACTCTATAATTTCTCTGATTTTTTAAAATTTCATGTCGCCGTAGCTGAGAATTTGCGTCTGCAAATAGTCTATTTTTTGGCCCAAATAGTCGATTCTTTTTTGGCACAAATGTTTTATGCTATAGTGGTTAACCAGTGTTTTATTAACTAAAGGAAATGTATGTGGTTTTTTATTAAGATGTTAAAGCAATTTGAAATTGGAACTGCCAAATCTGTATTTGAAAACTTTATTTTTGTATTTTTGCATTTCAGGTTGATCAACAACATGTTACAAATCACTATTGGGCTCAATTTTGGGGATCGCATCAAACGGTCAATTAGGTTTATCAATGTGAGCAGATATTATACGCGTTTTTTATATAGGATATGGCTTTAATTGGTTTTGTATTCTTTGATCAATGTGAGCAGGTATCAATATGATTTTTGTTTTGTAGAAATGTGATCAATGTGAGCAAGTATGATCAATGTGAGCAGATCACTTATGGTGTGATTTTAAAGAAGCAGTTGAGCTTATGCTAACTCATCTCTGTTTTTTAACCTCCATACTGCATGAAATCTACAGTACTATGGGTTAACTCAGCAGAAAAAACAAGAGATTAAAGAAGCAGTTGAGCTATTTGATATTGATGGCTCAAGCACCATTGATGCCAAAGACTTCCGACTGCAGTTTTCCCAAACTTGAGTTGCTAAAGGGTCGTGTGTTGGCTTTGGCTTTGGTAAGGTTTTTATTTGTTTTTGTTTGGTATGAAATTATTGAATTATTTGTGGGTTATAAATTCTTAAATTACTTCTGCCCACAATTATTTATTGTATTAAATTTTGTGGTTACCAATGTTTTTCAATTCCCTTTCCCCTCACAGTATCTGAACTCCAAACCGTTCAAAGAAAGAATTTGGGGTCCATGAACTTACGTCGATGGCATGCCCTAAACACTGGATGAGGTTATGTTTCCGGTAATTTAGACCCGAAGATGACTTTGGAACAGAATGAGGTACACCTTCGATATGCTCTACTCCTTAAACCCCCATTTATGTTTCAACACCAGTTTGCCAAATTTGCAGATGAAGAACGCTTGCACATGTCGGAGTTGGAGTATAAAATGTTAAACAGGAATAAAAAGAAATGGCTGGCCTTCAAGGAATGGGGATTACAATGATGCAGATGAAGTCAATGGAGGTCAAATTTTAGGGTCTCTAGCTGCCAAGACATATAGTGCGAGAAAGAAAACATCCGTGAAGGATAAAGTTCAATTTAAGAGAAAGAAAGCTAAGGGTCCAAACCCACTCTCATACAAGAGGAAAAATAGTCACGAGAGCCAAAAAACTGTCCTAAAAAAGGTAAATTAGCTCACTGCTGCACTGCTTACGCTGCTACTGTATGCAGCTGTAGTGCTTGCACTGCACTGAGCTTCAGCTCACTCCCAAGGTTTTAGTTACGTAGTATTGTCCATATTAGTATTATTGTCAACGAGGGGTATTTAGTGGTTGAATAATTTTATTGATTGATAATGGACAATATACAATCACATATATACAGACCATAACCTAAATGTTGTTAAGCCCACTATTTCAGAGTTTGTTTTGCGGTTCACCTCTTCAATCTCTTAGTAATGAGTTTATTTCACTTTCTCCTGGTAAATTTTTGTTTCATTTTGGTTTCATATTTTGTAATTGATTCTTAATTACCAATTTTGTTTTTTGTGTTGATAATATGAAGGTGATGGAACTATCAATTGCTGATGATCCGATGATGCATCGACCGTTGACGATAAACACAAAGCATCACTGATTTGAGAGTTTTGGTCCTGCTCAGTGGCAAGAGCGTTAATTAATTATTTGATTTAGCAAACGAGCTCCCCTATTTTTAAGTGTGGGTTTCGTTCGGATGGGAGAGAGATTAGACGAATTCATTGTGTTGGTGTAGAATACAGTTTCGAAACCAATGCCAGGAATGCAGGGGAATTTGGTGAGCGTCCGTATTTTGGATTTTCGGCGACAGCATATTTCTCCGGCTATGGATTTTATGGAGCACAGGACACTCTTTGCGATGATGTTGGCCGCCATTATTTCAAGGACTCCTACACTGAGGGCTCCTACACTGAGGTCCCCTCTGCTCCCCTCCCCTCCCCTCCCCACGCTAGCATAGCTCCTTGCCTCCATCACCCCTTCTCCACCCGCTGCCTCAGCTCCCCTCCGCCACAGCTGCACAACCCGTCTCCTCATTTTTCTTCCTCTCAAGTCTCTATCGCCAAACCACCCCCCACGCCGATCCACTACCCTAAACCCTAGCCATTGCCACCCTCCGTGCTCTGCCATTTCACACTCACCCCCACGCACTCAACCGTCACACCCTTAACCTCTCTCTCTATCACACAGATTCTTACAGGTATCTCCCCTCTATTGGATAGTCCTATGAATAAAGGAGATCATGACCAATCTTTTAAAAATTACACTGTTTTGCTGGGGAACGAAATTTGTCATTTTATAATTACGTACTTTGAAAATTTTCACTGTGCCTTCAGGCAAGGGCATATACACGTACTTTGAAAATTACACTGTTCATTTCCAACTATAAGCTGCTATTTGTTTATTAAAAATAAAGCATTGCATCTCGGAATAGCATTAGCATTACATGGTTCAAAGCCTCTATGTAGACTTTATTCATAGTTTAATATATGCTTTTCAAATTCACTTTTTTTGGGTTCTTGCATATCGTGTTGTTTAAGTGTGTAGTTTTCATTATATTTCACTGTACATGTTGATTCGTATAACTGCTATAGCTGGCATAGCTGCTATAGCCGTATAGCTGCTATAGCTGGAATATTTCACCATACACGTTAGTAGCATAGCTGCTATAGCGGTAGCTACTATAGCTGCTGTGTCTTCTATAGCTGCTATAGCATCCCTACTTTTCCTTTTTGTTCGGGTATTTGAATTTGATATTGGAGTCCCTACTTTTCCTTTTTCTTCGGGTATGAGTGTCCATATTCTTGGAAATTATTACTTTTCCTTTTTCAAAAACACCACTTTAATATTAATTATCTTTGTGTATTTTTTTCATATTTATTTTATATTTGGTATGATTGAGTTTCGATACGAGTTCCTAATTTAATATTAATTATCTAAAACTTGCTGCCTCAAAGGGTTTAGATGCACGACTATGGGAGATACGTGGTTATCTTGAGAAGCTTTGGTTGCTGCTAGAGAAATGTCAGCCATGGAAGCAGTGAGTACATTAACTATAAAGAATCACTCTCTTTAGTTTAGTTTCTTTTTACTTTGGTTTACTACTCAATATCTAACAAATTTCTATTTAGTTCAATTTAATATTTTATTAGAGTAATTTTTTATCCTCATATGTTTTAATAATTATGTTCAACATTGAACACCATGGAACTTCAAGGATCAAACTCCCATCAAAAGCCAAAAAGATTGTGCCCATAGTGTGTCGTGCCATGATTGGGCAGATTGCTGGAGGAGGAAGAACATAGAAGCCTATGTTGAAGGCTGGGAACGCAGATTGCTGGAGGAGGAAGAACATAGAAGCCTATGTTGAAGGCTGGGAACGCACATCGCAGGTCTATTTTTTACTTTTGGATCTCTACTTAGGCATTGTCTGATTAACATAACATGTACTTTAACCCATTGAACATGGGCACTACTTAGTCATTTTGAATTCGGTCAATTATTTTGGTTTCTAAGATGTAAGATCTAAGTAACGGCCTCTTTTTATATAATATTAAGTGCTAAAACATGGTGACTCCTTAACTTATAGATTTGAGAATGAAGGATCCACCGAACACGAACAATGGACCATGAATGAATTTATTATGCCTAAAATGGGTGACTGCGTCCTTCGTCACCTGAAGAAGCATCATAGAAAGGAAGTAGATATTATTTTTCTGCATCAGTTGTCACGCGTCATAAAATAGTCACCTACGTCATCTGTCACCTGCGTCATTTGTCGCCTAAAATGGGTAAACAGTGAACCATGAAAAGTACACAAATTTTATTGTGTTTACATACCAAAGGATATATTCTTGACTAAATTTGAAATTTGGAGTAGTTTAGATGCGTGATTATATAAGGAGTACTATTCAGGTGTGGTATCATATATAACTCATGCTTACAAGGAATTTCCTTTGTTGTACCAGTTAATGTCTACACGGATGTTGCGCCTGTGGTCATTTCGGTGTTGGATGGCTACAATGTTTGCATATTTGTCCATAGACAAACTGGGATGGGAAAGACTTTTACGTTGGAGGGTACAGATCAGAACCGAGGAGTCAATCATAGAACTATGGAACAGCTGTTTAAACTGGTCAAGGAAAGGAAAAAGACTTTTGCATACAGCATATCTATCAGTGTGCTTGAAGTTTACAACGAGCAAATCAGGGGTTTACTTGCTGCCTCACCAGCGTCAGAAAAGTAATATCATTGCTTATGCATCTTACCCAAATGTCTTTTGCTCAAACACTCAAAAAGTTATTTCACCTTTGGCCTTAATTTATTTTATTTTATGTGGGGTTTTCCCCCAATATATTTCACTTCTTGGACTTTTACTCCTACATATCGTAAATACTTATAAAATAATACAAGATATTCTCACGGTTTGTTATTTTGGGGGTCAAAGTTCAAGATGTGGAAAATAGTACTAGCCCAACACTAAAGGCCAAATCACCCCAAAGAAACCAATTAGTTGTATTACTTTCTTATTAGTCAAATTGTTCTTTGTAATTTTGAATGATAGCAATTTTTTTGGTTTGGTTGTGTAAAATTTCATTTGCTCAAATTTACGTTACTTTGTTGTTTTGAGTGTCGAGTAGAATGCCAATTGATATCTGTTTTTAATTTTTACTTTTTGAAGATTGGAAGTAAGGCAAGCTGCTGAAGAGGTTCATCATGTGCCAGGGATTGTGGAAGCCAAAGTTCAAAATGTCAAAGAGGTATGGAAAGCTCTGCACGCTGGAAGCAATGCAAGGCCTGTGGGATCAAACAATGTGAATGAGCATAGCAGCCGATCCCATTGGGGAGAACTCATAGTTCAATGCGTGTGGAAAGTTTTGGAAAAAAATTATATGTGAAAGGCTACAACATAGATATATTAATGGGATCATTTCATATTTGAATGATCAGATTACATTGTATACGCAAGGTAGAATACTGATTCATTTAATCTTTATTTTATAGAACATGTTCAATTGGTTCTTTTATTCTATGGAAGTACAATTCGTGGGTAAAACATGTTCTTTTGTTCTATGTCATTATGTCACGCAGTCATGTCATTATTTCTTAAGTAGGATGGTTAGTCCTATAAATAGAGGAAGTTTTGGCCAATTTTTTTTAAAATTGCGTACAATTATTTATGTTATATAATAAATATTCTCGACTAATGTATTGGTGTTATTCTCATGAATTGCGTTGAATTGATGATTTTGTTTATAAGATGTTTAAATTATTTATGACCTAACAATTTATTTTGTTGGGGGAACAAAAATATTTCCGTTTCGTAATTACGTTCTTTGGAAATTTTTGTCGTTTTGCGATTACGTGCTTTTTACAAATGTTCGTCGTGTCTTCAGACACGGGCATACCCTAGTATATATATACGGTGTGCAATAGTGTATATATATATATGGTGTGTGCATTAATATCAGTGGCTAGATAGTATTATTACCTATACTCTAGTGCTATAGGGGAGGTTGCGCGTAGTGGATGAATCCCTTAGCTTGAGGAGTAGGGCAAGTATATTCCTAGGTCATATCGGCCATTATATGGTTGAGGGGCATCTCACTTTCAGGGAAGGAATATGACCGCCTCCAATTTTTACGTATTGTCCTAGTTAGTGAGCAATTCTGACTTAGGGTAACTAGGTTATGTGAATATGCCTAGTGGGATAGCACTTTGGAGAATTTACATCCGATGAGTTATTACTCGGGAGGATGTTTAATATTAATTATTATTCCAGCATGTTTGTGAATGTTGTAATATAACTATACGTATATAATGAGGTAAATAATTATGTACGGGTAAATTAATACAGGCCGTGAATTGTATTATACATATAATGAGTGTGAAAGTTATATGATTTTAAAAAGGGAAATGATTAATTAAGTTAATGTTAATAATAACTTAGAAATCATAATTATGGCACACTCGGTTAGAGTGGGGCGGTTGCAAGGGGGTATATTAGTTATGTAGTCATGGGATAAATAACTAGGTAAATTAATTAAGGCGTTAGTAGTGCACAGTAGAGAAGAGGTGAGGATGTTCTCAAGTGAGTGCGACACTAACTAAAATATGAAGAGCATGCATATATATTTATTACTGCAAGTTAGTCATTTGCTAAATGTTTTCCAAATGTTTTGGGTACTAACCCTTGCTATAAAAACTTTTAAAAACCTTTTAGGTGTCCAGTCACAGGTACGCTAGGCTTGACTCATTCCAGGGATCCGTTGCTGCAGTATGTGTGGATGTTGCGGGAGTTTGATTGGCACCTCGTTCTTTTTATTCTTAGTGTAGAGACTTCCTATCAGTTATTTGAGCATGTTACTCACAGTTTTATTTCAGTACTTATGTTAGACCTGTTGAGATTTATTACTTATCTCTACTTTTGTTGGATTTTGAACCGATGGTTTATTCGGTCAGTTAATTAATTGTGAATGGTTGATTTCGGTTAATGGTGATTGTTTATATTATTCTGTTTCCGCATGAGTCTTTAATTTTAATTAATGAAAGATAAAACTTGGCACCAGTCTAATTTTTTCACATAGGTGGTTAGTAATTTAAAAGACGACAGTGATGCTAAGAATGAACCAACTGAGAAACCTGTTCTAATTTAATTATTGACTGATCACTCGGGGTTAATTAGGCGGGGTGTCATAGGCACCTGGCCCAACATCTACACAGAAGTTTTATCCCTCCTCGCAAGCTTCGTGTTGCCGCAAACGGTGCGCGATTTCGATTCAGAACGAAGAAGTTACGGTGATTTCAGCGGAGGAGAAATGCAAACATGCAAAAACAGGAGGAATTGAGAAGCAACCCTTCTTGATCGATCGATCCTTCAGTTTTTACAATTCATGGGGAGACAGTGGGCTTGGATATTTACCATCGATCGTTCGATCACAGGGGATCGAACTCCTATTTTTTGCAGATATTTTGGCCTTTTCTTTTCTTTTTTCTTTTCTCTCCTAATTTAATTCCACTTACTATAAATACCAATTTTGTTGTAAATAATAAAAATAATTCGTTTTAGGTTAGTTTAGCTTAGGGTTTGAGGGTTTTTGGAGAGTTCTTCTTCATTTCTCTTTGGATTGACAACCTTTTTGGTTTGTAAGTTAACTATTCATTACACTCTTCATTAATATAGTTATATTTACTTATTTCTTGTTTTGTTAATTAGGTTTATAAGCTTTCCTAAATAGGTTTACTTGCTTTCTTCCCGTGCTTTCTAGTGTAACTTTATCGCGTTTATTTACCGCTTTATTTATCGCATTTTTAATATGCTTTCTAGCTAATTTAGTCTAGGTTGTGTTTGAATGGAACTCACTCGGGTTGACGCATTGCTTTGCTTTGGTGATGGTGTTTACGGGTTTATTTCGAGTGCTTGTCCTTGTTATTATGACTAGGAGATTTGACGGGGTATATCATGTATGTCCTGTGCTTACGACCTTGCGTGCGTAATTTTCGAGGTATTTGTTGATGCCAAAATCGGATTAGGCTTTTATACAGATTTAGGGGCGTGACAACCCTTGGTTCAATTAACTGTCGAAACGAGACACGTTCTAAATAACTCGTCGACCCATGTGACCATTTTATACTAATTAACCCGGGTGAGGGATATTCGACGCAACCTATAGTTTTTATCGCTTTGTTAATCTAGTTTCAATACACTCGCCTAGATTAATATTTCCCTTTTATGCATCTTTTCCTTTTTAGTTTGTAATCACCTTCTGCACTTTTATTTTGGAGCACTAAATCGTATAAATTCTATCATCTCGTCCTTGTGAATTTTCGATACCCGACTTACCGTTGTTCTTGCCTCGCAAGTGTAGTTGTAATTTAGGTTTGTTTGTATTATCGCAGTGAAACGAAAAAAATGACTGTGCCCTTACACGTGCACACCTTTTACGTGGATGATCACCTATGCTTAGGGTTCGAATCTAAAATCCTCCCAAATGGGCGCACTGGATAAGACCATCCACAACGCGAAACCTCCACCCCGATAGCAAGCAGTGTAGGTATGTCATACATTTAACAAACTATAATATAAGTATACATTCCACCTATAAAAATATAACATCAATAAGGTGTTCACAAAACCATATGAAAATAATAGGAAATCATCTCACCTATATATATAATAACAATGGTTTTTCATTATACCTATATATAACCATAGGGCATACGCACAACCCATATAATAAATCTCATACGTAGTATAATTATATCCCAAATATCCTACGTATTTTTCGATTATGACTTTAATCCTCATCGTATATATTTCTGAACTTATCTAACTGCATGATGGTGATCATTTAATCCTCAAATAAATTTCGTAGGTAAACATCACGTCCTTCAAATCCATGTCATCACGACTCCCGAACTTTTATGAATTAAATTAACTTTAATTAGGTTTATTTCCCGATAATCCCAAATTCACTCTTAACCCTTTATCCCACCTCTTAAGGTTAATCCCAATTATACTTAAGGTTATACCGATAATTTATGACACTCTTACTACCAATCCTAACCTTAAATTATCATATATATGATTTAAACTCCAAGTAATATAATTCTCGAAAATAACTCGTTTAATTAAATAATCGTTAATTTCCCCTCATTCATAATTCCCAAAATGATATTTTTCGGGTCTTAAGTATATCCTACCACCCTTCTCTAAGTTCCAATATGTTTAATAAATCATCACCAAAGATTTCTCAAAGTTTGGGATTTAATAAAAAATTAAAAAGAAAACTATTTCACATTTCTAGGGGGAGTCGATCGATTGATGATTCTAGTCGATCGATCGATCAGTCGATCAATCGACAGTCTTGAGTCAATCGATAGATCCACCAGATATTGCCCAGTTTTTTGTATGTTTTTCCCTACGGGTTTCATACTTTTTAATCATCAAAATCCATATCAAATAATCCCAAACACCCCACAATTCATCCCATATGATATACCAAGATATATAATTGATCTATAATAATCAAACAACCTAAAATCATCAAGAAGTTTGGATTCAAACCTATTATTTCTCATAATTTCTAGAAAACTCATATTTTATTATTTCTCCAAGAACATCATATAAACTAAGGTTTTCTTCACCAATAATTCCCAAATTTCGTGGATTAAATTCTATACTCAAAAGAAAATTAATCCAACATCATTCTCCTTTCAAATATTCAATTAACATCACTATACTTCATCTTTCATTATGCATCTTTTCAGAATTTTCTAAACAACCTAACATGGACAATATACATGATAAATTTGCAATAATTAATCACTTGCCTCTACTGAAGGTTTGATACTTTGGGGATGTGTGTCCACTGGTGGTTCTTCCCTTTTTCGGTCAACTTTCGATGGTGGTTGGTGGTGGTGACTTTTGGCTCTTGGTTCTCCCACAATAACTCTTCCTTTTCCCTAGAGAAGCTCCTCACTCTCTCTCAATTTCTTTCTATCTAAGTTTGTAGAATGAATCAATAATCTAAACCCTTTAGAGTTATAAATAATCTCCCAAATTCGTGCATACTATTCACCTACCTTGTAAAATGACCTAAATACCCCTCCGTGGTGTCTTATCGGTTCCAAATTGCCCCGAGACCCAAATCAAATACCCAAGTAGACTTTTTTGACTATTTGCCTTTCGAACACTTTGGCGCAGTCAAAACGACCATTCGGATGACATAATAATAATAATTCATTTTTATTTCATTAAATTATAATCCCGACACAACTCAAATGCGCGTCCCGACTTAATTACCATAGTTGTCATAAACATAATTCGCGATAATTTTATAAATTCATAATCAATTGTAAAGTCATAATCATATATATTACTTTACTCGCTAAGTAATATTCAACATAAATCACATATTATTTTATTCTCGAGTAATATTTAAATCCGGATTAATTTCCAATTATATCACAATTAATTCTAATTAATTCCATTTCAAAAGTCATTAAAAATACAGGGTATTACACCACATTTATTTGTTATTTATGGGTCCACTAAGTATGATGACACGTGTCTCATTTTCATTGGTCCACGTGATCTTATTATTGTAGGATACAACAAAAGCCCACAATACTTTATTCTTTAATGGAGTGATATAGTTAGTGAAAGGATAAAGTATTATCTGCCAGGACTTGTTCGGTAGTCTGGAAGCATCTGGTCGACCGCCGACCTCTTCTACTTGTAAATCCCAAAATATTATATTAAAATAATGGCATTTTTGTAAATCGTAGGAAAAATAACGAACCATCTAGGGCTACGCTGGTCATTTTGATTTTGGGGGAAATAGGACGTCATCAAACCTGAAGCAGTGGCACGTAATCATTTCAAAATTTGTAGCCCAAGAGACATCACGAATCCTATAAATCATCATTTCCCTCTTAGTTTCCTCTCATCTTGAATTTCAAATTCATCTTTTCATTTTTTAGCTTTTACTCCGCTATTTGAGAGAACTGTTGTTATGTCTTGATTTCACTATAAGAACTATTTCTTCCTTGTATTTTCCTTTCTTCCATGTCACGGTGGTGTATAAAGTAGATGAGAGCACTTTGCAAACCTTTAGAACAAAACATAAGATCCCTGATTGGGTGAAAATGGAGTTGGTGACATAATCTTATGACATGTGTTCATTAGAAGAGGGTCATTGGCTCCCTATTATATTTATTATAGAGTGTGGAGTTACTTTCCCACCCAATCATTTATTCCTCAAATTTCGACAATATTTTGATGTGGTCTCACCCAAGTGGCACCCAATACATGGAGGGCAGTAAATAGGGTTAATCGTATTAATGAGTGGTTTGGAACCCACACAGGAATAACAGAGTTGATGTATTATTATAGATGGGGAACCACAATCGAAAATATTTATTATTTGAAGATAAGACACTCAAACAGGTATCTAATAGTAAATTTGCATGATTCAAATAAGGACTATTGAGATTATGGATTGATATTGACGGATTGTCAATTTTCCCCTCTTCCTGAGGGAGAGGAATACAATGGGCCCCACTGAAGGACAGAGCATAGGTCGGCACTTTATTAATTTTTATATTTTTCTTCGTTTATTATTTCAACTCATTTTATTACCAATCACTGTTTTTTGTCTTTATGTTTGACAGAGAAGATAAAGAAAGATATGCCTCCACCTGTCTTAAGTTAGTTTTGATGATTTAAAATTTTTTGGGCGATGCAGCAAAGAATTGGGAAAATTCACCCTTGCTCGGCATCTGCTTTATTGGATTACTGTAACACCCAGCATTTTTAGCATTTTTAAATTAGACATGAGCACGTAATATAATTAAATTAAGAAACAAAGTGAAGTAAATATATATTAATTATAGAATAAAAGGATTAATATTTATGTGAAATCATATTTACTTGTGCAATAAGTAAATAAATATATATTAAATTACTTTACATAGTAAGTGAGTAAAAATTGATAGGTTTAACAGTATCTCGTTCGGGACACGCGGTTAAGGTCATTTAGGGAATGAGATGGAAAATTTATGTCAGATTACTCAGAGGGTGATTTTGAGTGTGCAGATGATCCAGAATGGGTCGAGCCAGTCAGAAATAGATATTCGGGGGTAGCATTTGGGTATCAGGGGCTTTTTAGGCTAAACGGGACTCATAAAAGGGTATTTGGGTCATTTTACACATGGATCTGACATCATTTAGGGTTTACTGATGTTTAAGGTTACATTTAGGGAAGTTGGATGGTGTGGGAAACCATTCCACCGTCTAAGAAACCTAGATTTTGATAAAGGAGAGAAAAGGGAAGGAAAAATCCCCCAAAAGTGAAGAGAAACGATCTGAGAGGGGAATCGAATCATTACGGGCATAGGAACATTACATAAAGGAGAACTCAATGGGAAGAATTCATAATATCATCAATTATAAGGCAAGTGTTTATCTTACTATAATTACTTTTGTGTTTTCAACCGTTCATGTATGAATTTGGCGTAGACACACAAATATTTGGTTGGGAT
Organism: Sambucus nigra; assembly: GCA_949130495.1. Lineage (NCBI taxonomy): Eukaryota > Viridiplantae > Streptophyta > Magnoliopsida > Dipsacales > Adoxaceae > Sambucus > Sambucus nigra. The sequence goes on along the minus strand of OX422214.1, from coordinate 576,283,128 downwards.
TATAATGTAAAATAGGGATTCCCATAAATAAATTCAATAAAAAAGGACTCGACTATAAATACATGTTGAATCTAATGTTATTGATAGAATAAATATGAATTTGGAATCGTACAGATGAAATCTTAGATGATCAAATAAGTAATTAATGCAATCTTGAATTAGGGTGAAATATGTATTATTCTTAATGAAAGATGGATCATCCCAGTGATTAAATGTTTTTGGGTAGATTCTATGTGGAAATATGTGTTATTACATTTGGGATTGAAGTAAAACTCACATTTAGGGTTTGGTTGAAGTTAGGGGCTCATATAGTTGAAGGGAAGATGATGAATGTCGTAAAAAATTAGGTTTTTTGCCTAGTTGAACCGAACTGGTTCGCCGGGGAAGCGAATCCATTCGCCCACTAAACCGGTTCGGTCAACTTGGCTACCTCCCCTTATTTTTTTTTCATGGACCGTTGAGGGCTTGTCTCAGTTTACGGGGTCCGATATATAAGATATAATGTCTGGGAATATATAAGAGAAGTTAGAAAGTAACTTGGGTTAAACAGGAATTAAATCTGGGTATGAGATTATGGGTTTATTAGTATGAATGCACTCGGGTATTAATTATTGAAATCGGGTTAGGATTTCGGGTAGAGTTAGGTTACGGGCTTGAGTCATAGTGACCAAAAATGTGAAATTTAAGAATTTATTATAAGTAAGTGAATACTTGATAAATCGTGAGTCGGGGTAGATTCAAATTTGTGGGCAAGTTATGCAGGATATATACACGATTATCCGATTTAATATATATATATATATATATATATATATATATATATATATGTATGTGTGTGTGTGTGTGTGTATGTGTGTGTATGTGTGTGTGTGTGTGTGTTTATGTGTGTGTGTGTGTGATATACGTGAACATACCTCCTCCAGAGATGTTATCATTGGTATTTGCGCGTAGTGGGTGATCCATCTTGGCGTGACAAGTAGGTGGTGGGTCATTTCCCTAGGCCATAGGATTGTTGGATGACCACTTTATGTGAGTTTAGAGTCTCGTGGGTTAATGTGGTATGGTTATGACCCATGGATGTATGTTCATGACCGCCTCCAGTTTATGTGTTTACGATTTTGGATCGGTGGTGAGATTCTGACCCGGTGACCTAAGAGTGGTACGTGACGTACCTGGTGCCTGATAGCATAATAGGGAATGCATCCAGGACGACATCTCGGGGATGCTTTGTGTATACATATAAAAGCGTGTTATATGTATATGTGTGAATAAAACGAAAGTGTGAACAATGAGATTATAACTAGTGTACATTTATGTGAATTGTTTAATGACAAGATTATAATTGAAAATTATAATGAGATATATTGCATGATAACTAAGTGAGAAACAAAGTAAAGTATATATGTGTAGCACGGTTAGGCTAGAGTTTTAGCGCATTGGGCTACACTAAGTGACTAAACTAATTAAGCGGGGTAACATAACTATAAAATTAAAATATACGCATTAGGTGTGCACTATAGGTGAGTGGCGAGGATAATCTCACGTGAGAGCGATAACAGATGAACATGAATAATTATACTTCATATTCATTATTGCATTCTAAATACATGCAAATATTTTTAAAATGGTTTTGGGGTCTGACCCATATCAAAAATCATTTTTCAAAATCTTTTAGGTGCTCAGCCACAGGGACGTCGGGCTTAGTTATCCTTCTATTCAGATGATGCTTCATCAGTTGTGGATGCCTATAGGGATAGACTAGACACTTATATCCTTGCCATCTAGATAGGATATTATTTCAGTTTATTTTACTTTGGGCATGTCGCCTATTTTGATCATGGGGTTATTGCCAAACACTGACAATATATCCCTCTTAAAGGGAGTGAAGTATATGATGGAACAAGATGCCCTCAAGAGGGTCATTTCATAGTTTGTAATAAATCTATTTTTATATGTTCATGTTGATGAAATATATTTTGAAATGTTGATTAACACTTGTTGTTTATTTGCAGATGATAGGAAGAAGAAAAGTCCCAAAGAAAGTGACATCAAGCTTATCGAGCTCAAGTTCTTGTAGGGTATTCATAAGAGAATAGGAAAGGAGCACATTCGATCAGATTCATACTTACTGAAGTATAAAAGTTATGTAACTTCTTTGATTGAACGAACACTAACTGGTGTGCCTTCCATCGTGATTGACTTGGATAAAGATCCAGTATCTACTTCATCATTCCACTACATCTAGTGGTAGTGAACTTGTTGTTGGCACTTCCTCCTCTTTTGATTCGGACCTTCCCCTTTCTGTGAGTATGGGTAAAAGTAAGTTTCTGAATCTCTTCAGGTATGTTTCTTCTTCTGGAACCAATAAGCTCGTTGATAGTGGTGCCTTAAAGAAGAATGATGTTGACAATAAGCCCCCAGCCAATAAGGGTTACGAATCTCTTTTAAAACGACTGAGGAGAAGTCCTGTTGTCAAGCGGGTTGAGAAAGTTATTGATGCCAACAAATAAGGCTTGGTAGGTATTTATCCATATGCAAATGGCTCATATGTAGCCCTGAGCCCTAGCTTGGCTAGGAAATTGATTAAGTCTGGTTGTAAGGGCATAAATTTCCAATTAAGTCCCCGTATTTTTTTGACTTAATTTCGTGAACAAAACTGTGTTTGTAATATGTCATAGGAAGATTTTATTTTGTCATAATCCCACTTGGTCTATGACGTATTGAAGAAATTGAAGACGTTGCTACAAAGCTTCAAAGAATTAATCATGCCGAAGTTTAATTGGTGCAAGTTTATTTGTCTTCAAGTTAATTGCATTCCAAGATCATACAGGTATGAATGTGTATAATTAATGGTGCTCAGAATTGTTTTTTAAAAAGATAAGTATGTAATTTTTATAAGGAAAATGTTTTAAAATGTTTTTAAAAGTGTTTTAAATGTTTTAAACTACGTTTTATTCTGATAAGCTCGAAAAAGAGTTTGACTTAATTGAATCTCTTTTGGAAGAAATGTTTTAAAGCAAAAGTCAAAAAGTCAAACTAACACGCGACATCGTTCAAATGATAAGCTGGCTCGTTCAAATGAGATGGCTATGTCGCGCGAATGAATTTCATATCTCGTTCGATCGACATTGTTTTCGAGGTAGTGATTTTTTACTATTTAAAGCATTCTTTCGTCAGAATTATTAGGTGTGCATTCTGGAAAAACAATTTACGATCCACAAACATTTTTACACATGTTTTCTAAGGTTACAACGATTAAACACATCCTTAGAGTTTGCAAAGATCCGAGTTATCATTTTTATATGTTTATGTGATCTTGCTGAACAAAAGTTGAGTTTGCTCATCATGGAACACTTGTGATTGTTGGTTTTGCGGTGAAGAAAAGAGAAGTACTTCTTGTTCGGCATCGTAGATGTATCAAAGACATTCGGAGGACACCGAGACATACGTGGACGTGTGTGTTGTGGACAAGTATCGTGGAAGATGGAATTTATGCATGGGCACTATTAAAGAATGGTAGAAGATCAGAAAGAGCGTCAAAACCCATGGGGATCGAGTCATTGAGTAAGGCTAATTTGTCTTTGTAAACCATTGTTCATAGTGATTGTCTGGCTTGGGCCGTCCGAGGTTTTTTTCCCGTCTTGGGTTTTTCCTTGTAGTTACGGTGTTGTGAGTATTCGTTACTTTACTTTACTTACTTTAATCACTAGATGCATGTTTAGGATTAATCAAGATAAAATTGGTTTAAAGTAAAGATTGGTTTTTCACAACTTGGTTTGGTGCTAATTAAAAGTTGGATAACTTTTGGTGAAAATTGGTTTGATTTGAAACTCATGCATAAGGGACCACCCCTTTCAAATTGGTTTCATAGCTAGAAAACATATTTTTTTTTTGTGATCCTGTGTGTTTGTTTAACTCACTCGTGTTTGTTTTCTCGCGATGGACTCTTTAAGCTTTGATGATTTACATCATTTGAATTCAAAGTTTGCAAAATGAATTGAAGTTTTGGAGAAAGAAAATTCCTATTTTAAAAATATGATTGAATATTTGCAAACGTTTCAAATTCAAAGAGATATTTGTCGTGAGAAGTTTGGTTCCTTGTTTAATGATTTTAGTATGTTAAAATTGGGCAAAAAGGAGAGTAATGATAGAGTCCTCGTTTTAGAAAAAGAGTTAGGGTATTTAAAAAATTCTAGGGTTTGTGCCGTTGAGGAAAATAATTCGATTAATGATTTTGTGGCACGAGAAAAGGTTCTTAGGGATAAGTTTTCTCATATTTAGGGGGATTGAGATAACCTTCTAGGGGTAATTAATAATTTAAAGAAGGAATCCTTAAAGTTTGAGGAGTCTAATCATTTGCTTAAGTCCAAAGTTTTGAAGTTAAAAAATGATTTAAATGACTCGAGTAGTGATAGTAGCGGCTTATCTTATTTTAGTGGTTCGAATATAAAAGCCAAAACCATAGTTTGCTTTAGAGCTTAAACCACATCCGAGGGTATTAGAAAAGGTCAACCTAAAGGTCCCGTTCCTCGTCGTGTTTTCACATGTTCGCATTGTGGTAGGAAAGGTCACCTTAAGAGTTTTTGTTTTGATCTTAGAAAAGACCCTAGGAAGTTTAAATGTAGTGTTCCATTGGTTCCCAAAACCCGCTTTGTTAGGTATACATCTGTTTGGGTTAAGAAGTCCGTTTTGGAGATACTAAATTCTTCGTTGGTTGATTCTCACATGCATGTTCATGATTCATCTCTTGCTATTTCTTATGGATAGTAGCTTGCATTGTTTGTCATATACTAGTTTTGTTTCATGATATATTCTTCCTAGTGTTATGACGTGTTTATCTCTTTATATTATATTTTTCATTTGCTTGAGTCTTATTTGAAAAATACAAATAGATTTTGTTTTTGATTAAACTTTTAAAAAACCAAATATAGCAGTTTCTGATAGGAATCATCGACTTGCACCATAGAAAAGGTAAAGCGAGTCATCCGTAGGAAGGTATAAAAATATTAGAAAATATGATTTACGCGATTATCCTTACGTTGACCGTTATGATGGAATGCTAATGCATGTGGAATAATGTGCCACTAAGAACAAATATATGTATATATATAATATAAGAGAGTGGAGTTTAGAGAAAATAGAAAATGAGAGAAAAAGTAAAAATAGGACTCGAGTCTCGGGTTTTACCCCGAGACGCCTACGTAGCCTATAGAGGCATCAAAGTCCACGTAGTTCGCATGAAAAATGAGGGGTGGGGTTTATCCCATAAATCCAATCGGTGGAATCTCTTATTTTTTTTGTGTGTGTAGAAAAAGTGTTTTAGTTATGAGAAAAGTGTAAGAAAAGTATGAGAATTTTCGTTTGGAATTTATGAGCAAACCCTCTTTTTCTTATTTTTTGGGTTTTTATTTATATTAAAATAAGAGATGTGTAATAATACTAAATAAAAAGTATATTAGGATGTGTGAGATGAGATAATGGAAGTGCTAAGTAATAAAACAAGTTATTGCGAATTTATGAGAATTTAAGGAGAGAGTTGAGAAAATTGGACCTTCTTGAAGATCTTGAGCTTGATATTGAATGTCGGAGAGTAGCCCTTAGACTTTAATGATGATGGAGGGTAGTGAATTTAGAAAGTTTGATGAAAAAGATGATGAAAAGTGAAGGTTGGAAAGGGATTTGGGTGTGGAAATCATGCTGACTTCGAGAGAGGTTTTCTGGATTTGTTGAGAGTGATATCTATCAGATCTGGGCTCCCCTTGCAAGTGAGGTTAGGCCTCCTTTTTATAGACCCAGGACATTGCCGATTGGCATAGCCTTATTCCTGCCAATCTAAAGGTGCGTTTAGGCACACTGCCGATAGGCAGGGTCTGGGACCTCCCGTTTGGCAGTGTCTTTCAGGACTTTTTGAAAGATTGGCTGTAGAACACAAACTATTGATCAAAATCGTGCACGGGGAGGACCATTGGAATGGTAATTCAAAGACCTTCGAAAGTCTTTAGGACTGCTCCCAGGTTCGGGAGTTGACTTTGGGTCAATTGTGGCTCGGAAGCATTCATTGGTCTATTGGACGGGGAATAGTTGGATGCAAACGGATCATTGGTCCGCATGGTAAGTCCAAATCACGCACGGGGCAGACTGTTAGAAAGGTTAGGAGATGTACTTAGACATTCCAAAGAGTTTGATCTCGTTCGAGGAGTTGACCTCGGTCAGCCGAGCCCTAGAAGCATTGGGTGACCTTTCGGAGTAAAACGGATCGTTCGTCCGTACCGTAAGTCAGAATTTCACACAGGATGGACCGTTGGAAAGGGGTTTCAGTTCCCTTTGAAGGTTCATTCAGTCTCAGTCGAGTTTAAGACTTTGACTTTTGGTCAAATGGAGCCTGGGAGTGCCCGATGGCTTCTAGGTCAGTACTCGGTGTATGACCTGGGTTTGTAGTGATGGAGGGAGGTGCTAGGGACCTAAGGAAAGTTTAGGGGGTAACAGAATGGGGTGTATACACAACTCACCTGTGGGAACATGACCTTAGAAACTAACATTTTCCATATAGCCTAACATACGGGGGAAGAAGATTATCTTCACGTGGTGAGCTTAATCGACGAGATCGTAGAGGAGTACTTTGAGGAAAATTATTATGGAGATGCCCTAGGTCCTGTTTAGTGTCGAGCCACGAGAGTGAAGGGACGTATACTAAATTTGAGAGGGAAGTTGAGGAGTTGAGAGAGTTACTTGATGAGAGAGCATCAGATGAGGAAGCGAGAGATGTAAGTTGGGTTTCTCGGTTCGAGGAGTTACCGCTAACGGAGACACGCATGGTTCCCTCCAGCGATAAATTTTCGTCTCTCGAATTGAAGAAACTAGCCTCCCATATTATATATGCATACCTAGGAGAGGATAAGACATTTCCTATTATTGTCTTCTCTAGCCTAGATGAAGAGCAGGAGGGTAAACTATTAAAAATTCTGAGGATGCACCAAGGTGCTTTCGGTTGGTGTATTGCTGATTTGAAGGGAATAAGTCCTTTGATTTTCACCCACAAGATCCATCACGAAGATGATGTAAAGACCTCTAGAGAAATACAAAGAAGGCTAAACCCCAATATGAAATAAGTAGTGAGAACTGAAATCATTAAGTTATTGGATGTCGGGATTATCTACCCAATCTCGGATAGCAAGTGGGTGAGCCCTATTCAAGTTATCCCGAAGAAGTCGAGAATGACAGTGATTGAAAATGCTAAGGGAGAGCTAGTTCCCCAACATACCACCACCGGGTGGCTCGTTTTCATTAATTACCGAAAACTCAATGAAGGAACTAGAAAAGACCATTTCCCCTTACCATTTATTGATCAGATGCTTGAGAGAGTAGCGGGACACCCTTACTATTGCTTCCTTGATGGTTATTCTGGATATAACCAAATTGAGGTAGATGTACTTGACCAGGAGAAAATGACTTTCACTTGCCCCTTTGGTATGTTTGCCTACAAACGTATGCCATTCAGTTTGTGTAATGCACCCGCGACCTTTCAAAGATGCATGTTGAGTTTATTTAGTGACATGGTTGAGAGAGGACTTGAAGTGTTCATGGACGACTTTAGCATTTTTGGAACCTATTTCAATCTTTGTCTGAAAAAACTGGAAAAAGTACTTGCCCGGTGTGTGGAGAAGAACTTAGTGCTGAATTGGGAAAAATGCCATTTCATGGTAACCGAGGGCATAGTTCTTGGCCACATCGTGTCATACAAAGGGATTGAAGTTGATAGAGAAAAGATAGATGTCATAGCCGATCTACCATCACCAAAATCGCTCAAAGACGTGCGCTCCTTCTTGGGACACGTGGGGTTTTATCGACGGTTCATTAAGGACTTTAGCACCATCGCTATACCTTTAAGCAGCCTACTCATGAAGGACACCCCATTTAAGTGGACGGAAGCATGCCATAGCGCTTTTGAAAAACTAAAAACCATGCTTGTGTTCGCTCCCATCATGCAAGTTTTGGATTGGTCCCTACCATTCGAACTTATGTGTGATGCTAGCGATTATGCGATAGGGGCTATTTTGGGCCAAAGAAAAGACAAACAGGCTCATGTCATCTACTACTCTAGCCGGACTCTTACCGGACCATAACTCAATTACTCCACCATAGAGAAGGAGTTGCTAGAGGTAGTTATTGATGACGATAAGATAACATGGGGCCATTTCACTCTTGACAAATTTCAGTCCTACCTTATCGGTTCTCCCATCACTTTCTTCACCGACCACGCAGCATTGAAATACCTACTTGCGAAGAAAGACGCAAAGCCGCACCTCATAAAGTGGATCCTACTCTTCCAAGAGTTTAATCTCTCCATTAAAGACAAAAAAGGAGTAGAAAACGTCGTTGCTGAACACTTATCATGACTTTCGTCTGATGTACCTAGTGATCCAATACCCATCGACGAATATTTTTTGGATGAGCAAGTCTTTGCTACCTCTTCTTTTCCCTGGTTTGCGGATATAGTGAACTATCTTGTCATGGGAGCCGTCCCTCCCGATTTGACACTGCAAGATAATAAGAGGTTCATCACTTGGTCGCGCATATTTTTCTATGACGATCCTTTCCTCTTTAAATATTATGCCGACCAAATCATCCGACGATGTGTACCGGATGACGAGATCCCCAAAGTCTTCCAATTTTGTCATTCGGAACCTTGTGGAGGTCACTTTTCGACGAAAAAGATGGCGCTTAAGATTCTTCAATGCGGCCTCTATTGGCCCACAATCTTCCAAGATGTGAATAATTGCTACAAATCCTGTAATAGGTGTCAAAGGATGGGGGAGATTACCCGACGAGACATGATGCCATTAACCCCGATACTCATTATTGAGATCTTCGACAACTGAGGTATTGATTTCATGGGCCTTTTTCCCCCATTTTTTGGTTTCCTATGCATCTTTTTCGTGGTAGACTATGTTTCTAAATGGGTTAAAATCCATAGCTACCAAGACTAATGACAGTAAAGTGGTAATTAGGTTCCTACAGGAACACATACTTTCCCGCTTCGGTGCTCTAAAAGCGATAATCAGTGATAATGGCACGCACTTTTGCAACAGGCCATTCGAGAAGCTCATGAGAAAGTATGGCGTCGTTCACAAAGTTAGAATGAACAATCACCCACAAGCAAATGGGCAGGCTGAACTAACAAATCGGGAAATCAAGAACATTCTTGAGAAGACCGTTAATCCCACCCGAAAAGATTAGTCACTTAGATTGAACGATTTGCTATGGGCCTATCGTACCGCATACAAAAATCCACTCGAGATGTACCTTTTCCTCTTTGTGTATGGAAAACCTTGCCATCTTCCCATTGAATTAGAGCACAAAGCATATTGGACAATTAAGAAGTTGAACTATGACATGGATAAAGCCGGTGAAGCTCGCAAGCTTCAAATAAATGAGTTAGAGGAGATACGCAATGATGCGTATGAGAACGCTAAAATTTCCAAAGAAAGGATGAAACTCGCTCACGATAACATTATTCGATGCAAAGAGTTTCTTCCCGGGCAAAAAGTACTTCTCTATAACACTCGGCTTCATCTATTTTTTAGGAAAGTTATGGTCACGATGGTCTGGCCCATTCATTGTGAAGAATGTATTCCCTCACGGAGCTGTAGAGTTAGATGATTTGAAAGGGGAAATACATTCAAAGTAAATGGACAACGCCTAAAGCCATATTTAGAGGCGTGTGTGGAAGAAGTAGACACCATTTGGTTGTCGAACCCCGTTTACGGGGTCGAAGAGCTGAAAAAGAGAGGTCGTTACACCCTCGACGCGTATGGGGTGAATTCTTGTGTATAATTGTTGTGCTTCGGTAGATTAGATTGAGCCCGTAGGTAGGTTACGTAAGGTTAGGGTTAAAGATCACGCATTCCAATGCCAAATTCATGAGGGAATAAAAAAACCAGTGGGGGAATAAGTGCGAAAGCATCCAGAAATAAGTGCGAGTATAGGATTCCAGAGAAGCAGGCTGACAGTGGGGTTCTGCTAAGATGGAACCGAACCGATTCCCCAAGCCGGATCAGTTAGGTTTGAAAAAATTAAAAAATAAAAATCTCAAAACCGAACCCATTCACCCCCTATCCTCTCCCTTCCCTCAATTCTTACCCTTCCCCCCCAAATCACCCACCCACTTTTCCCTCCAAAAAAACCTTACCCAAACCTCTCCCCACCACCTATAAATATCATAGCTTCCCTCCTCTTCCACTCACACCTCCAAATATCTCCCTCTTTACAAACCCTAGTCCTTCCTCTCCTAATTCCCGATTTCCCAATGGCCAATCAACCTCTTCCTGCCAAATACATGTCAACTGAAATTCTGCCCAACGGCAATGGGCAATACCGCTCCCACATGGAGAGCGCATGGTGTGAACGCTTCTTCAGTTTCAATCGCCAATTGCACATTGAGCCGACTGTCAACTGGGACGAGCTGCCCCACCCCGTCACCACCCTTTTAAGCCGGAGGGGTGGATGCAATACCTATAGGAACCCCACCATGTCGTCTGGTCCGACGAAGTCCGGTCCTTTTATGGATCTCTCATATGCACGGGCGAGTTTGAATGCGAATCCTTTGTTGACAACCGCCCCATCCGATTCTCCTTAGCCATCCTCTCCCACAAACTTGTTGATAAGGGCATTCCCCACCCAGAAATTTATGACTACCCAACCAACGCCCCCACCATTCCCAAACAACAGTGCATTGATCGGCTCGCGCCCAACGACATTTGGGAACGGGGTACATTCCCCATGGGCCGCCTGAATGATAAGGCGCGCATCACTTTCCATATAGTGTGTGCCAACCTGCTTCAACCTCCAATGACTCAGTGATGCGTCCTCGCCAAGCCACACTCGTATACCACCTTTTCGACCCCAATTTAACTCTAAACCTAGCTCGTATGCTCTATGCTAATATCATTTACACGGACTGGGAACAAAAAGGTGCGTTACCACTCCCTTATGCCCGCCTCATCACCTCCATCCTAGTCGACGCTGGTATCCAACCACCTCAAGCTTTGCCATGCCTCTCAGAGCCCATTTGGAAGGTATCCTACACGCGGAGTGCCCAACAAAGGTCTACCACTCGAGCAACCCGGGAGGCGATCAATTTAGAGGTCGAGGAGGAGATTTCTATTGAAGAGCCCATGGCAGAAGACGTTGAGATGGGAGGGGCTGAAGAGGAGGACTACAATGAGGACGATGAGTCGGATTTCGAGCCCCCGGGTGTAGATTTTGATAGACGCCTGGCAGCGGTGGAATCCCATTTTGACGGTTTCATCACCCAATACCAAAGGGATCAGGACGCCTACTGGAGGGACACGAGCATGATGCATCAGCTCTAAGACCACCTCTACGAGCTCAACTTCGGTGGGCCTCCCCCACCTTTCTTCTATGATCCCTACGATCCTAGCACACCCGAGTCCTCTAATCTACCGCCACAATGAAGCCCATGTCTATGTTTTCCGTTTGTGTGTGTTTGAAGTTTATGTTTACATAGTGTTGGTTGTATGAGTTTTTCTCCTTATCCTTTGTAACACAGTCTGTTATTTATCTATATAAAAGCTGCATTTCTGTTTCAATTGCTTGTTTTATTTTTTTGCACTTTTAATTCTCTTTGATTTAGATTTTAGTCCTTTTTGCTTGAGGACAATGCAAAAGTCTTAGTTTGGGGGGGTCACAAGTGCGTATTTCTAAAACTTCACAAATTTTCAAAAATGCCCTAAAACCTAAAAAAAACCATAAATTTTAAAAAACCCAAAAATATTTTTCTTCAAAATAAATAAAAATTGGAATTCAGATTTTTCAAAAATATCATTAAAAGTCGGTTTAAAGTCTCGAACTGTAAAAACACAATACACAAAGCCGAAATCGACCAAAGATGAAAATTGTGCAAAAATTGACGGCTTAATGAATAAGTGTGGAGATTAATAACCCCAGTGAGATTCGAGCCTTTCATTTTTGTGAAATTTATAAATCAATCCAAGTTAATTATTAACTCAAAGTTCTTTTCAGGAGTCTAATAAGTCGCCAAAGATGTTAAGTCTTTCACTTCGATTGGTTTTGAGAAACGTGTGTGATACTGCCTTGAAAAACGTGCCAAAGAAATCTCTAAATTAAATTCATCTCGAAACGCATATGGTAACACAAATAGTAGTTTGGACAATGAAGTAGGCCCTCGTTTGTCACCCAAAAATATTGGCCAGAAAAGTAGCGAAAAATCAACCCTTTTTTAATCCAAATTGAGCCGAATAAAATTTTCCCTTTCGTTTGACAACCCAAAAAACCCCAACTGGCCCGAAATTGTGAAAAGGGGACAATCCCATAAATTTTAGTCCAAAAAGTGCAGAAAAAGTGGCAAGAAAAAAAATAGAAGAAGGCTCAACAAAAATAGCAAGAAAAGAAAAGCACGAAAATAGAAAAAAATAGAAAAAGAAGTAGAAAATGAGCAAAAGCCCGAAAAAGCACTAAAGGACATCATAAGTAAAATTTCCAATTCTGAAGTTCTTAACCTTTTCCAATATGACCCAATACACCTTCAACCCGAAAAAGTCCTAACCGAGTCCGAAATTGCGAAAGTGGTTATTGCATGAAGAGCAAAAACACAAAAAGATAATAAAAGAGATCAAAGATACTAATTAGAGGCAATGTTCCTATTTTCTATATCCGTAATCCAATGATGAGATCCGGTTACCATAAATTTCCGCCTTTCTACTTGTATGCGTGAATTTGATTCCACTACATTTACTCTTATAAATCACGCATACCGAGAGAATAGACACATCCCGAGTGATTCGTTTGTGAGAGCATCCCGTGATATTTTGAAATCAAAATGAATTTACGGATAAGTAACGCAATGGTCAATCGGTGGAAATTAGCGGTTAAATCTTCGGTTTCACACATGCGCACTATGATTTGAGACTGTTGGACATGATTTGATGATTACTATTTTGTGGAAAAGTTTGAATTATACTATTTGTACGTATTTTGAGTTTTCTTTGAGTCGAATTTTGTGGGTATATTCTCTGCAAACCCTCATGAGACACAACTCGTCCTACTAGGGTAACCTAGAGGTTTAAAGGCTTGTTGCATACGCTAAATCCAATCGTGCGCTCGTGAAAGAGGTATCTTGTCCCATTTTTGAGTTAGACCATGTTTCGATTATTTTACATTGCTCGGGACGCGCAAAGTTCTAAGTTAGGAGGGTTTGATTATGCATAAATTCTTTCCATTTATCCCCTTAATCTAGAGGATTTTATCGCGTTACGAAGTGTAATTCAAGTGTATTTGTATCATATCTTTGCTATTAATAAGTTTTAATGAGTACATCGAGTTTCATGTGTTCTTCATCTATTTCGCAGGAGTTCAGTGTTTTAATCCGAGTTCAGTACCAAAAGCTTCAAAGAAACACTAGAAGTAAAGGATTATGTGAAGACTGGAAAAAACAGAACTTAACCCAAGGGAAATAAAACAAATCGAATCCATCTTGGCGAAAGTATCTGTAAAGTCTAAACACGATAAACCCAAACCGAAGTGAGGAGAAAATGAATCGATCCTATGCCTAGAAAACTTCTTGTGAAGAGTAAAAAAGATGGAAATGAACCGAAGCAAGGAAATAAAGAACCGATCCCATGCTCAAGTAAGTATCTGTAAAAGCTGGCAAAGATGGAACCGAACCGAACCCCTTAACAGGATCGGTTCCATTCTCGATTTTTGAACTTATTCATTTGTAAAAATTAGAATCCAACTTGGTTCAAACTCTTGTATTTCCTAGATTATAAATTGTAATTCCTCCCAACCGTAAAAAGGGGGATTATAAGTCATTAGGGAAGCTTTGTAATCCAATTTAGAAGAGAATAACATAAACCCTAGCTCCTTTGAAGTTGTAATTCAAGTAAAATCATTCTAATTTCTGTTTCAATCTTTGTTCTAGTTGATTTTTCATTACTAATCTCATCTTTCTTCATCTTCATTCAGTAGTAAAAATGTTTTCTTTCATTCTAAAGGTGTTGTTTTCAAGTTCTCATATGTCCGGCTAGATTTCAAGGGTCGAGATGCATGAACTCAACCTGATGTGGTAGTTGCATGTGTGTAAAATTAATCATCTAAATTTAATGATTTGATTATGACCGAACTGCGTAGAAATATGATAATTATAGATCTTTGGATCTCGTTTGCTTTAGGGTAATCGAGATTCTTCAGAATGCAATTCAAGTGTAACTATCACAATACCGATTTACTCGTCCTCTGATTAAGTATGGTGCGGGCTTGAACCTCATATACGTAATGCTTGGGAGTACTAAATTTTGGGTCTAATTAATCACTTAAATTTATGATTAGTTTTATATCATCAATACACTAGGTTGAGGGATTGTATTCCTGTCCTATTTTCTTCATCATATAGTTCAAGTTTCAGTTCAACCATTATCAGTAATTTAGGTAATTTAGAATAGTTGCATTCCATTCATACTTTGGTGCATTAAATAAATATTTTCAAAATTGCATTTAGTTATAGCCAATTCCCAAAACAGATCATCTTTTCCTTTTTCTTTAGAGTCAGAGTTAGGATTCCTTTATCTGTCCAACATCGTTATAACTCTGTTTTCCTATTTTCCTGAGGATCGATACCCGACTTATCGGATTATTACTTGAGCGATAGGCTTGCACTTAATCCTAGAGAGTATGCACTTCTGAGACACATTCTTAGCCATGCCACCTACTTAGACCAGTTTATGCTGGTCTTTGTGGATGATATATTGCGCTATTCGTCTTTAGATGCATACCACGAGGAGAACCTCTCTACGACATTATAAGTGCTCATGGAGAACCAACTATATGCCAAATTCTGTAAATGTTAATTCTGAATGGAAGAGGTAAAGTTCCTTGGCCATGTGGTTTTTGGTGAGGGAATTTTCCTCAACCCGTATAAGGTGGAGTCCGTTCTGGGATGGGATAGGCCAAGGATAGTTGCAAAAATATGTAGTTTCTTTAGTTTGGTCGGTACTACCATAGACTTGTGCAAGACTTCTCGAGGGTTGCATTTCCCCTCACCATGTTGACTAGGAAAGATTTGCACTTTGAGTGGTCAGAGGATTGTGAGTTGGACTTTCAAGAGCTGAAGGATAGGTTGACTTTTACACCCATTCTTGTCCTCCCAGAATTTGGCAAGGGCTAAACTGTGTACTATAATGCTTTTGATTCAGGGCTCAGTGTAGTACTGATGCTGAATGGTCAGACATTCGCTTATATATCCCGTGAACAGAAGGTTCATGGGACAAATTACTCCACCCATGATTTGGAGTTGACCGCTGTGGTATTTGCACTTAAGATCTAGAGGTATTATCTATACAAGGAACGGTTTTAGGTGTTTTCTAATTATAAGAGCCTCTAGTACATTTTCACGCAGCATGATCTTAATCCCTGTCAGAGACGATGGATGGAATTGATGGAGGAATACGAGTTGTCATTAGAGTATAATCCTTGCAAGGCAAATGTGGTGGAAGATGCTCTTATCCAAAAGTCTATCATCACTCTAGTAATGATGAAGTGTCACCGGAAAAAGATGTTCGACAAGCTAAAGAAGTTTAATCTACATGTCTAACGAGGTTACGATAGGGAGTACCTTTAGGGCGTGGTGGTTAGACCACTCATTCAACAGAAAGTTCTTAATGCCCGATCATGAGATCCTGAGTTTTCTCAATACTATAACCGTATTCAAAATAATGAAGTGTTTGACACTCTTACCGTGGATAAGGACGACGGGGTTTGATAAAAGGATCAATTGATTATTTTGTTGATTGGCGAGCTTCAGGATGAGGTGATGGCAGAGGCCCATCACTCGTGCTTCAACATACATTCTAGTGCCACAAATATGTACAAAGATCTGTGCAGAGATTTTTGGTGGCCGGGTATGTCTAGGGATGTGGCGACATATGTGGATAATTTCTACACTGATTATTAAGTGAAGGCCAAGCATAACAAGCTAGTAGGGCTATTGCAACCACTACTTGTGGCGGAATGGAAGTGGGAGCATATCATAATGGATTTATCAACGCCTTACCACAATCTAAGTGTGGTCATGATGTAGTGTGGGTTATAGTGGATTGACTCACGAAATCCAAAAACTTTTTACCGATTAAGGTCACGAAAAACATACTAAGTTGGTGAGTCTATATATTTGGGAGATAGTTAGACTTCATGGTGAACCGCTCTTAATTGTCTCAGATAGGGATCCCCAGTTTGTGTCTCAGTTCTGGAAGAATTTCAATAAGATTTGGGTATCTAGTTAAATATGAGTACGACGTATCACCCTAAGATCGATGAGCAGTCAGGACGAACCATTCAGATTTTGGAGAATATATTGAGAGCTTGCGCACTCAATTTTCAGGGTAGTTGGGAGGAGAATCTGGATTTGGAAGAGTTTTTCTATAAAATAGCTATCAGGTAAGAATTAAAATGGCTGATTATGAGGCCCTTTATGAGAGGCCATGTCGCTCTTCAATTTGTTAGATGAAGGCAGGTGAAATGCATCTCCCTAATTTGGATTTTATTAGGGAAATAACTGATAAGGTTCGGGTAATTCGACAGAGGATCATGATGGCACAGAGCCAACAAAAGAATTACCCCAATAATCGTTGTACACCACTGGATTTTTGGGTAGGTGACCACGTAATGTTAAAAGTTAGAGTGAGAATCGACAATCAATGATTCGAGAAAAAGGGGAAGTTGGCCCCACAATATATTGATCCCTTCGAGATCCTAGAATGAATTAGGGATGTATCATACCCATTGTCTCTACGTCCATAGTTGTCCCAAGTTCATAATGTGTTCCAAGTCTCTATATGAAAAAAGTATCTTCACGACCCCTGTCACGTCATAGATTATAACCGCATTGAGTTGGAGGAAGATGTTACATTTTCAACGCGATCTGTAACTATTTTGGACCGCGAGGATAGGGTCCTACGCAATAATGTAATCCCTTTGCTGAAGGTTCTTTAGGAGTTTCAAGGTGCCGAAGGTGCGACTTGGGATGGCAAGTCGGAGATGCGGGATAAACACTCAAAACTCTTTCTCTAGTTGTTTGTTCTAATTTTGGGAGGTAGGGAGAATGCAACCTGATTCAGCACAAATGTTGTATTTATTCACCCTTAAACTTATGCATTTTATCTTCCTTGGGTACTTTAATTCCTATATTTATGCTCGTTAACCTTAAAACCTTTGTTTTATATGTTAACATTCTATATGAGGTATAATTGAGCTTTTGTAGGCATTTTGATGCTTAGTGTCAAGTTTAGTCTCTTTTCGAAAACGTTTCTTTGAATATTGCTATTTTAGGGGGCATTTTAATAATTTTTAAATTTGGATTTTCATCCCGACCTCTTAAAAAAAGTTCAATCCCTATGAATTTCTCTTCCCGTGGCTGCTGACGGTGCATGATTCTGTTGTATAATGAAGAAGTTATGGAATTATTAGGATGGTTTTGTTTTCAAAATCACACTCAAGGGAACATTCAAGGTAATTTTACTCATTTCATTATTTTGTTTTTTGGCCCAATGTCTCATGAAACTTGTAGCCCTCTGAGTTATCTTCGCGTAGCCTCCGACCGTGCCTAATTCCGAGTTATCACGAATAAGTTAGGGCATTTTCCGCATTGTTGGATAAAGGTGTAGAATTGCAGACATGCTAAACCGAATCAATTCGACCAAGGCCAAATCGATTCGATTTAGCACCGAAAGTGAATTTTTTCAAACCAAATCGATTCAGATTGGGCTAAATCTATTCGCTCCCCTGTTTTCAGCTTTCTTTTAATTGCAAGTTTGCCATTAGGGTTTATGTATAAATAAAATTCATCTCATTTTTATGAGATATCTTTCATTTTGTATTAGAACTTTGGGGATTTTGTTTCAGCCTTTCCCTTCTTCTCCATTTTGTTTGGTTTACCACCATTAATGTAAGTTACTATTCATCTTCTTCTTTCTCTTCTTCTTGCTTTATTGTTCATTTTCTTGCTTCATTAATTAGTTTAGTGTATTTATTTATTGCTTTCCATAGTTTAATTATTTCTTAAATTAGTTTATTCATGTCTAATACCTAGTTAAATACGGTTGGGGTCATGTGTCCGCCATTAGTGGGTGTCGAGCTCCGAAAGTTAGTTTTTGAGGAAAATCATGTTTAATTGAAACCTCGCGTATTAAAATGGGTTTATTACCCGTTTAAATTTCTTTGTCACGCAACGTTAGTGTTCATAGAGATAATTCAAGTTTAAGACGTGTGTGACCATTTTTTATTAAATGTTTTAGCTCGCATTTTTGTATTAAATTCCTTCATGTGTTGTGTTTATAATTAACTAAAAATTCTCGATTAAATATTTTCGAACTGAAATTCTAATTTTGTGTTTAGTACATGGCAAGGATGTGACCTTGACTCTCGTTTTATTAATTCCTGTTCAAATTTAACTTCATAATTTTTTCCCTTTTCTTTTAAACCAAACCATCACCTTTTAAACTTTTATTCTTGAAGTAATAAATTAATTAAAATATATCCAACACTCCCTCTGGATTTCTTACGATACCCGACTTACCACTATACTTGTTTCGCAAGTGTAGTTGTAGTTTAGGTTTTTCATTGAGGCGGTGAACCGAAAACAACGATAGTGCTTCTACACGAACACTTAGTTCGTGCCCGATCAAAATGGTGCCGTTGCCGGGGAGTGTTTTGTTTTAGATTGTAATTGTTTTATTATTTTGTAGTCTTTTTTCATTTGTAATTATATTCTTTGTATTAACCTTTTTTGCAGGATAATACATTTGAGCGCTAAGAAACTTTGATTCTCGTCCGCGTACCTTCCTACTTGGATTCTCTATCTAGAAACAATTAGCTAACCATGTCCTACTTTTATAGATTTTTTGGTTATTCTAATGATTCTTACTTTGGGGGTAGTTTCAAGTTTTCCATTTTCAAGAATTTCTTGAGAATGACAGTCATGAAAACATTTATCGGTATGAAAATCGTTGTTGAGAGCTTGTGTTGGATGCATAATTTGAATCCAACGATGATTTTTCTTCCACTACTTATGAATTCGAAGAAGAGTTTCAGCCAAATGAGGAATCTGAGGTTCTATAGCCGAGGAAGCAAACTTTTGAAGAAACATTGCTTCTTTTCACCCAAGGTGTGGATAACATTATTGGTACTAAATTGAGACTTGAAGCACCTTGCAATGAAATTGATTCTTTTGTGGAAATCAATGAAGAGGTGGAAACTTGTGTTTCACCCTAACTTGTAGTAGAACATTTCATTGAAAATGAGTATTTTCCCCATGAAATTCAATCTCTTTCCGATGATGAGTTGATTGAAATTGAATTAGGTCATTACCATATACTTTTTTCGTGATCGAACCATTAGAGGTAGCAATTGATTCCTGTGAGTCAGTAGAAATTATTGAAACTTCTTCACCTTTTTTCGACGAGGACTCTTTACCGGACTTGTTTTCCAAAATTGATTTTACCCCATCTGTGCACCACCTCCCATTCCACTTGAAAAACTTTTGGGAGGTGAATCGATTTTTCTTAGACCCCAAGTGTACCTCTCCCCCTTTCTATCCAAGTCCCCCATCATCCCCCCAAAACTTATAATTGGTGATGGTTCACCTTTTCCACCACCCGCATGCCTTTTGTTGTTCAAACGGAATTCATATCTTTTGGGAGGCATGTTTTCTTGGGAGGATCCACCGTTGATCTTCCAAAGTCAAATTTTTGTTTGGGTGGATCCTCAACTATTTAGACTTCTAGTGTATAGTAAGTGTGAAGTCCAATTAGTATGTTGTAAATAGTTAGCTTTTTAATTTTCTTTCTTTCTTTATTCTTTTTTTTTTTAGTTTAGTCTAGTGTAATTAGTTAAACTTTTTGTTATTGCTTTTCGTTATGCTCGGTACTAACTAGTTTTGCATATTCTTTGGACTCGTACTCAACTGGGATCGCTCCAATTTTGGGTAATATCATTATTTTCCTATCTTTATATTGTGTTCTTGATTTGCATTGAGGACAATGCAACATTTAAGTTAGGGGTGTAGGATATTCTATTCATTTCATGTTTAGTCCATGGATTTGATCACCTGTTAGTTAAAAAGTGTGCTTTTTGTTAAAAATTGAAAATTTCAAAAATATTTTCTTTCTTTTCTTTCTCCTTTTTTGTCTATTTTGCCTTGTTTTCGATGAGAAATTTTAATATATGCCCTATCCAATTGACAACTCAATGATGCATGTTCTCGATTTTAGAAGTTATTAGACTTTAGTACTCAAATCATTGATATTACAAATAACTTCACGAATTAAACTTTATCCCATGAGCAAAAGAGCTTTCCTTATTATATTGATTTGGTTTAAGATTTTTATAACTCGGTAATCTTTTGTTGCATTGTATATACTTACACCATATGAGCTTTGGGTTTTCCTTCATCTGTGAGTGTTATACACTATTATTTCCTCTTTGAAAACACTAAATTCGTTAGTAATGTCTCCATTCTTTCATTGATTGTTCATTATTTGAGTTTATATCTTGAAATGTGTTACTTGAGCATGATTTTCCAAATTATATTGACTTGAGAATTGTGTAAATTTAATGAAATGATCATATGTAATCTTTGTTATATCAACCATATTAGCCTTGATCTCACCTTATTTATTTCCCTAGTCAACCCCTTTGAGCCTAAATATAGCCTTTCATTACATCACCCAAAATCCCATGACCAACTCCACATTGGAGTTATAAACCATACATAGTACCTTCCATACCTTTGTTTGGAATGCTGTTCAGGATCGAACGATTTATTTTCTTGCGGTTGCAATTTAGCATGAAAAGAGTGAGAAAAGTAGAAAAAAGTGTAATGAAAAAGAAAAGAAAAAGAGAAAAATAAAAGGAAATAAAAGAAAAAGTTTGAAAAAGAAGAAAAGAAAAGAAAAGAGAGAGTTGCATATGCTGTATAAAGTGTTCAATAATCCTTGTCGCTCTCTTATTGTCATATTTTATGCTTATTTGGGAACTTGTTTTCTAATTATGTAATTGCCCGCAATCTCCCATTATCTCGAGTTTTCATCCCCGAACACTTTGAATCAGTATATATTTCTTTCATTTCGTACCTAAACCCCAAACCTACATTACAACCCTATACAAGTCCTATGTGATCTTAGGGTGATTTTAATTCAAAAGTTGAAATAGTTTTATAATCTGTGAAAATGAATTTCGCCTCCTTTAATGAGAATTATCTTTCATTGAGATTATAATTTTTAATTTTCTATATAGTTCTCTTCATTTGTGACATGTGCCCAACCTAGTTTCCATTTCCATTTACTCTTTATGCCATTATGTACCATATGTTACCTCCATTTTCATAGTGAATTCATTTTTTAAGAGTAATGCACGATGAGAATCGAATTATATGCTTGCTTAAATGCTTATCCGATTTATTTAAGTATTCGCCAAATTATAATATGCATGTGCTCGCTCCCCTCCCATTTTCAAGGTTTCTATTTTATGAAGTTTGTTCTATAATGTTAATAACTACGAACTTTTGTTTGAATTTGTTTGATAGGATAATAACATATTTGAAATCTTTTTCACATTTTTGATTTTGTCGCATGTTGATTTGGCATACATTTTGAGGAAACTTTGATGTTTGTGGGTTTCATCCCTGAAAACACTCACGATACGACCCTTGTCCACTTGTGTAACTTAGGGGTTTAACGACTTATTGCATATGCTAAATGCAATCATTGGCCTGCGAAAGTGGCATTTATCCCCTCTGTACATATCTAACTTTTGTGGTTTACTTGTAGTTCTTCTTGATTTCTACTTCTTTGCTAGGGACTAGCAATGTGTAAGTTATGGGGTGTGATTTGGCACGAATATTGTTGTTGATAGAAGAATTAGTCAGCTAACGTGGACCAATTACCTAAAGATATGTGTTGACCTACGTGGAAAATACATACTTTCACCGAGCTACTCAAGCGTTTCGAGCTACTTAAGAATTCTGAGTTACTTAAGCGTTCTGGGCAACTCAGGCGGTCCAAGTTACGTTGCGTGCAGAACACCTTGCCTGGAAAATTAAAAGACGAATACGCATTCAATGAACGTCATATTTAATGTACATTTTTATTGTACAGATGTATATGTCTACTAGGTGACAGCACGTTGCCTTTTCATAGATACAACCTCAAGGCTATAAATATATTGTAATCCTATGAGAGAGGGGATCTCTGGAGGGGAAAAAACCAGTTATCGAGATTGGAAGCAAACAGTCAGTAATACAACAACAGTGGACGTAGGACATTTCTATAAGGCTAAACCACTTTAAAAATCCATTGTCTTATTTTACATATTCATTATTTATCTGTGATTAATTAATTAGATTGCATATAGTTTTTTACATCAACAGATTGGCGCCGTCTATGGGAAAGCGACTATACTTAGCATTTTTTACCAAATAAATTTATCATCTATGGCTGAGATCCCAGAATCCTGTAATCGAAACACTATTGGAGTCCCTCCAAACCCCTCTACTCCCCCAAATATTCAAGATTTGGCTGGCATAATAGCCAATTTATCCCAAGGGCAAACGACCATGTAAGAAACTATGCGTCAACTTATACAAACTGCTCGCGATGGAGCACCCACCCAGTCATTACAACGAAGCGTTCAGAGAAATATTCAACTGCCATCTTCAAGAACCAGACGAACGCTGTTCCCAGAAGTATCTTAGTCTAGGTTTACTGGCTCCTATCGAACCGATAGATCTAGTGATCCTTCATATCAATCGGCCCGGACTTCTTCTGCTAGAATGTCACTTTGACTCCAGAACGGACTAGCACTTTGGAAAGGTTGAGTAGAGTCTCTCCTTTTGATTATTTGGGCCCTAGGAGGAATAGAAACCCTCTTAGAATTGCGTTGAGGAATTCTCAACGACCAACCGATCTAAGAGGAGGTTCTGCCCAATCACGCCCAACAACCCTTAGCAAAAGGTCATAAGAGAAAAACTCAACGCGATCAGTTGCTCAAGCAGATAGGTCTGAAGTGGGAAACAATGCATGAAAAGGTTTTATCCAAAGGCTGGAAGACAGGGTAGGGTAAATGGCTAAAGCTAAGAACCCTATAAAAAGAACTTTTATCCAATGGTCACCCTTAGTGAAGGAAATTATGAATTTTTCCACACCACAGAAATTTAAAGCTCCTGTAGTGACGCCTAAATACGATGGAAAAACTGATCATGTCCTCCATATAGAGTAATATCAAGTCGCTGCCGATATCTACGCGGTTCTTGACGAGATAAGGTGCAGGGAATTTTTAGGAACTCTCATCGAATCAGCCCAGATGTGGTACGACAATCTTCCTCGGGAGCAGATTGCCACTTTCCATCAGCTGGCAGAGTTATTCATAGGAAATTTATTCTTTGGAGCCAAGCCAGTTAAGAGAGTAGTGCACTTATTGGGCATGAGATAAAAGACAGGAGAAAGCATCAGGGATCACATTACTCGTTTTAATAACGAGAAACTTGAGGTGATTGACTACGAGGAGAAAATAACAATTACTGCTCTGATGAGTGGTGTATTACCGAACAAGTTATACTATACTTTGGCCAAGGATTCGCCTAGGACTATAACGGAATTGATGGCTAAGGTAGCCAAGATCATGAACACTAAGGAATCCATGGCTACGAAGAAGAATATATATACTAAGGAGACCAAGGTTGAGGGTAGTAAAATCAAGAAGAAAGACCCAAAGAATAATGATGGCAGCAAGCAGTCAAAAGGCAAACAAACGCTGGAGCAAATGAAGAAGTATGGAAATTATACTCCCTTGAAGGTAGATATAAACCACATTCTAGAGGAGATCAGGAATAACGAGGAGCTAGCCTGGCCAGAAAAAATGAAGGCAGATCCTGACAAAATTGACAAGTCTAAATATTATGAATTCTACAAAGACCATGGCCATACGACCAAACGTTGCATATCGAAGCGCTCATTAGGCGAGGAAAGCTGGCTAAATATGTTGATCACCAAAGCGGTGGAAACACCAACGATAGAGAAAGGAAAAGATCTAAATCTCCTTGCCGAGAAAAGGAGGACAAGAAGAGGGATCACGAAGATGATCCCAAAGATGATCCCGACCTCCCTAAAAGGCCAAGGCAGCTCGAGCGCGAGGTATTTTTAATCCATTTTGGATCATTTGAATGTAATGTCATTAAAGTTGGAGATACAGGAGGTGGAGATATTACTGCATAGAGGAAAGCTTACCTCAATGAGGCCCAAGCTTGTTCTTACATACAGCGCATAAACTTGGCTGAAGACGATCGCCCGAGGAAGATAAAAAAGACAAATTAATCATCGGCTTTTCTAAAAATGACCTGGCAGGTGTACTATATCCTCATGACGAACCTTTGGTGATTAAGATGAGAATGAAGGATGTGGTGATTTCACGGGTATTGGTGGATAATGGTAGCTCTGCAGATATCTTATTCTACCCATACTTCGACAGCTTGAATCTGAAGTTAGCCCAATTGGAGCCATATCATATACCCCTCCTCAGTTTCCCTAGCGAGAAGATTTTTTCGCTTGGGACGATCAAGTTGGATATGCTTATTGGTACATGACCGGCTTGCCGAACAGAAAAAGTATGTTTTTTTGTAATGGATAAAAATGTCTAACCAGCCTATAACATTAGCATGGGGAGGGTAGGTCTGAAGAAGTTTGAGGCAGTGCCATCTACAGTACATCAATGTTTGAAGTTCCCAACCAATTTCAGAGTGGGAGTTATGAAAGGCAATCAGAAAGTAGCTCGGGAATGATACTATTCTTTTATCGAACAGGAACAACCTAGAAGAAACCAGGAAAAAGACTACTACGTATCAAGTGGATAAGATAGAAGATGCAAAGATTGAAACCTTGGACCCTAGAGATCAATCTCAGCTCGTGAAAGGTCAAGTCATGGAAGCTACGGAGAATATCATTCTGGACGATGAACACCCAGAACGAATAACTCAAACTGGCGCATCATTGGACCCATCAATAAAGCAGGAACTGGTACCATTTCTAAGGCGTAAAAAGCAGACTTTGCATGGAGTCATAAAGACATGCCAGGGATAGACCCGACTTTCCTCTTCCATGAGCTCAATGTTGATAAGGGGGTCAAGCCAGTGAAGCAGCGAAGAAGAGTATTCAGCCCAGAGAAGAACCAAGCCATACAGGAAGAAGTAGAGAAACCGCAGAAGGGCTCTTTTATTGAGGGTGTCAAGTATCCTGATTGGCTAGCAAATGTTGTGATGGTAAAGAAAAAAAATAATAAGTGGAGGATGTGTGTGGACTTCATTGATCTTAATAAAGCCTGACCAAAAGATCATTTTCCTTTGCCCTGAATCGATCAACTGGTGGATGCTACATTGGGGCATGAATTATTGAGCTTCATGGATGCTTATTCCAGTTAAAACCAGATTAAGATGAAACTTGAAGACAGGGAAAGTACCTATTTTATTACCCCTTGCCGTTCGGACTTAAAAATGCAGGTGCAACATACCAGCGACTGATGAATAAGGTGTTCACAGAGCAAATCGGCTATAATATTGAGGTTTATGTTGACGATATGCTGACAAAGAGTAAGAAAGCTGCTGATCATTTAGTTAACTTGGGCAAGACTTTTGATCATCTGGAGAAATATCAAATGAAGTTGAATCCCACCAAATGCATATTTGGAGTGCGAGAAGGCATATTTCTCGGGTATATTGTTAATCAACGAGGTATAGAGGCGAATCCAGAGAAGATTAAGGCCCTACTGGAGCTACGATCTCCAGGTACGAAGAAGGAGGTGCAAAGTCTTACCGGGCGGGTTGCAGCACTTAACAGATTTGTATCACGAGCAACAAACAAATGCCTCCTATTTTTTGAAACGCTTTGAAAAACCTTTGAGTCGAATGAGGAATACGAGGAGGCTTTTCAAGAGTTGAAGAAATATACGGGGACACCTCCATTGTTATCCAGACCAATGATAGGAGAAAGACTATACTTGTATCTTGTGGTGTCAGAGAGCGCAGTCATCTCGGCGTTGATAAGAATGGAGGACGGAGTGCAAGAACTGATGTACTACACCAGCAAGGCTTTTCGAGGAGCAGAAGTCAGATATCCAAGGTTGGAGAAACTGACATTAACATTGATTAAAGCAAGTAGAAGGATGAGGCCATACTTCTAAGCCCATACTATAGTAGTGTATATTGATATGCCATTAAGACAAGCTCTGCACAAACTGAAGAAATCGGGAAGAATGATGTACTGGGCAGTAGAACTTGGTGAATACGACATAGTTTATGAGCCTAGGTCGTCACTTAAAGGGCAGGCAGTAACGGACTTTATTGTGGAGTTTACTTACTCTGATACCCACGAAAAGTAGGAGCATATTGCAAAGCAGCCCGTGGATGTTACGGGATTATCGAAGGCAACCCCCGACCAACTTCCACTAGTAGATCCGCAGGAAGAGATAGATAACGAGCAATGGGAAGTGTCGGGTAATTGCCCAGGGATAGGGGAAGATAAAAGGAAGTATCCAATATTCCACCGAGGAACTTTGTTAGACCAAGAGTTTGATAATGATGTACCTATATGGAATTTGTATGTGGATGGATCTTCGTGTGCTATGGGTAGTGGAGCAGGGATAATCCTAAAAAGTCCTGAAGGAACTGATATTGAATACGCTCCATATTTTCAGTTTAAGGCTTCCAATAATAAAGCCGAATACGAAGTTATGATCATGGGACTTAGTTTGGCCAAAAAATATGAGTGCAGAGCAAGTCATTGTATTCAGTGTTTCACAATTATTTATAAATCAAATTCTTGGGTTGTATGCAGCAAAGGGAGAAATGATGTTCAAGTACCAATCTAAAGCTATGGAGGTTGTATCAACTTTTACAGCAGTTCAGTTGATCAGAGTACCAAGATTGGAGAATGCAAGAGCTGATGCATTAGCTCGATTAGCCTTTGCCACATGCACCGAGATGCGAAGAGCAATCCCAATTGAAATTCTAGTAGATCGGAGCGTAGACGAAGATTTGATGGTGAAATTCATTACCCTAGACTTGGGATCATCCTGGATGGACCCCATCAGGGACTATATCGAAGAGGGAGTTGTACCAACTGATAAACTTGTAGCTAAGAAACAGAGGTTTAAAGCAGCTTGTTACGTACTGACCAATGGCATTTTGTATAGAAGAGACATTATAACAGGACTACAGAGATGCGTGCATCCATTCGAAGTTAAAGATTTAATTGAAGAGGTTGACAAAGGCTCTTATGGAGCTCATGTAGAAGGTCGAACGCTTTTACAGAGGATAACAACACAGGGATATTATTGGCCAACGATGAGAACTGACTGCACAGCTTACACCAAGAAGTGCGATAAATGCTAACGTTTCTCTTCCATCCGAAGAACTCCCCAAGCATTGTTAACACCCATTACATCCCCTTGGTCATTTTCTATGTGGGGTATATACATGACCGGGCCACTTCCGATGACCAAAGGGAGATTCAAATATCTGGTAGTTGCTGTGAATTATTTTACCAAATGGGTGGAAGCTGGACCTCTCATTGACATATCGTATGACAGGGTCTATCAGTTTATTTGGAAGAATATTATTTGCAGATATGGTCTCCCACATGCATTCATTACTGACCATGGGACCCAATTTGACAACGAGGAGTTTGCTGCATATTGTCACCAATACAATATGCAAAAGATCCATTCTGCACCAGGTCATCCACAGAGCAATGGGCAAACTGAAGTGACGAACAGAACTCTACTAAATGGTTTGAAAAAATGGCTAGATAATGCAAAGGGAAACTGGATTAACGAGATACACTCTGTGTTGTGGGCTTATCGCACTACACCACGAATAGCAATTAGGGAATCTCCATATATGTTAGCCTTCGAAAGTGAAGCTGTCATACCTGTTGAGTTGGGTCAACCCACACATAGGGTGCTTAATTTCAATTCCCCTGTAAGCGATTTGATAAGAAGTTTAGACCTGGATATGCTAGAAGAATTTAGGGAAGAAGCAGCGATTAGGAATGCCGCCTACCAGCAACGAACAACCTTGTTTTACAACAAAAGTGTGAAGAAGTGTGATTTGAGAGAGGGGGATTATGTGATGAAGAAGGTAATCCAGAAGCACAATAAACTCGAGGCTAACTGGCATGGGCCTTACAAAGTAACTGAAGTTGTTCGTCCCGGGACATACAGAATTAAAACCTTGGAGGGAGAAGAATTCAAGAACTCGTGGAATGCAGAGCATCTGTGCAAGTATTATCAGTAATAAAAATTCCTATGTAACCCATTTCTTTCAATATGAATAAAAGTGATGTTTTGCCCATTTTCCTCTTTTGTTGAATTTCTTTGGAATATTAGTGCTACACACTACACAAACCACCAACTCCATTTGGTCGGCAATTCAGTAACCACCAACTCCAATTGGTCGGGAATTCAGCAACCACCAACTTCGGTTGGTCGACAATTCAATAACCACCAACTCCGATTGGTCGATAATTCAATAACCACCAACTTCGATTGGACGGTAATTCAGCAATCATCAACTTTGGTTGGTCGGTAATTCAATAACCACCAACTCTGGTTGGACGACAATTCAATAACCACTAACTTCGGTTGGTCGGTAATTCAATACCCACCAACTCCGGTTGGTCAGCAATTCAATAACCACCAACTCTAGTTGGTCGGTAAATAAAAATCATATAAGGCAAAAGCCTGTTTGATCACGGTTGATCTCAAGGGACACCCCAAACTAGATAAGAAGTTGGGTGACCTCCCGGGGCATCCACTGTCTAGGCAACAAGGTAATCCTGGCACGATTACTACAACTAAGCAGGAATATGGGATAAAAATCATTCCATTGCTTAGGCACAAAGAGTGACAAGTCACTATACTCAGACAATAAATGGGATAAATTCCATTGTCTAAAACAAAATAGGATACTTTGTCATTTTACATATATATATATATATATATATATATTCATCAACAAGTAACAAAGGAAAACATTTTATAAAGTTTTTCCAAAATAATGAAATTGCACAAAGAATAAATCTTTCTTAAAACCAAGAAGATTACATACGAAATGAAATTTGATTCATTATATACAAATGTCCTACTCTATGGGTTTCTTTCCTTCTACTTTTGATACAGGTTCCATCCCAGCTAGAGGATTGTCTAATGCATATGGAGAGTTTATAAAATTCATATCTCGGAGCATTCTGACGTTAACTATGGATGGTTGATCAAGCAAATGCCCAGGATGAGATATCTCAAAATTTGAATGAAGACTATAACCACCAAGATACTTGCAGATCAAGCACCGAGGAATAGCACGAGCTGGAATCCAACTAAGATCAAGTTTAAAGGGAGGCACGGGTAAATCAAGCACTCCAGGTTCATAATAATCCTATAAGAAGTGCCCTTGCTTCAGTTTCAGTACACATATAGCATTCAACCATCCCTGCTTGTACCCCTCATTATTTGACTATTGCAATCGAGCATCAAGATGACACAGAGCTTCGTTGTACCCTGCCATCCAAACCTCTCTAGGTTGTTTGTGAAATTGATAAGTCAATCTTTCAAGCTGCTTATAGAGTTTCTTCACCAGAATCTCTTTACTTTCCAACGCAGAACTCTGATTGGAGAGTTGGTCGGTAAAACTCTGAATTTTTTAGACATTTTTGTCAATGTCTGATTCTTTGTCGTCAATTAAACTTCTTGATTTTCTAAGGCCAATTGAGTCCTCGTCTCCTCAATATTAACCCGACCAGCCCTTGCTCGCTCACGGGAAGAAGGCCTTGCTATGTCGCGAGCAGGTGTGGAAAGTCCGGCTCGCTTCAAAGTCTCTAACTCTTCCCTTAAGGTAGTAGCATTTTTGGTTTCTAAAAAGGAAAAACCATCATCATTAATTGGGATCAAGGCTCCCGAAGAAGAGGAGGTAACAGATTTGAGTTGTTTCACTTCCTCTTGCAATTTGATATTCTCTTGATCTAACAGCTTGGCAATGTTTCTATGCTCTTCAATCTCAAGCTTTAACACACTTTTCTTTTTATCCTGGGCCGAAATGTACTTGTCATAACCCGTGTCAGCACTCAATTATTGGTACTTTTTGTCATAACCTTTATGCAAGAGTCTAGGGGCCTTTTTGTGTTTAAGTTAACGTTCCTCGATCATGCCTTGAAGGTCTTCAATCATTTCATAATAGACCACATTGTTGGCTACAACACGATCAAGCAAACACTTCAAGTATTAATATGCATCAACTGCTTATTCGGAAGCATCGGATCCAAGGATATCAATTATTTGAGTTTCAGTAAAATCTACATGACTCGCTTTGAAATAATCATTACATTTTTTCATCAACTCTGAATCATGAGATGATAATAGTTCCATTCTGGCGATAAACTATCAAGGAAGAATAAAAATGTATCAACAATGATACAAGCAAGATCAAGTCAAGGAGAGATTCAGATTAGACAACAACCCATTTTATTGATCACAAGAAGAGAAATTATAACCAAACTTACAAGAAATAAAATAATATAAGTAAAGAACCGAACAACTTTACACCTTCTCCTTATTCCCTACAGCATCTTAAGCAAGTTTGGAGGAAGGAACAAGTTTCTTGGAAGGCAATGGTGGTTGCTCGGTAGAAGTGCTTGCTTGTTGAATTTGCTCGGAAGGTTACGGAACAGGAGCAACAGGCACTTATTCTGATACCATCACTTAAGACTCATCAGATTTGGCCTCATCTTCTTCTTCTTTGCCAATGATAGGAGGAGGGCCATGAGTATGATTTTGAAACAATTCAGAATCTTCTGCAACACTCAATTCTTTCAAGGCTACAACCCATCCATCTCTAAAGTATTTTAGGCTGGCATATTCCATCTGACGAGTAGTGGCAGTTAAAGCCTTGTTCCATCATTTATCCCAGCCAGAGTTAAAAGACTTCTTTACAATAGTTTTCTTCTTCACTTTCTCCAATGAAGCATGTTCCTCGACAAGCTTCACCTTTTCTTCCAGCTCTTTCTTACGCTGTTCAGCCTCTTTAAACTTGGCCTCAATCTCCTCGGTAGATTTCAGCTTATCCTCAAGCTCTTTCTTACGTCGTTCAGCTTCTTCAAGCTTGATATCAAGGACCTTCAATTTTTTCACCAACTCTTTAGAATCACTTATAACTTGATCCCGAGTGGTCTTGACAAATTGAAGTTCATTATCCTAAGCAGATTTTTCTTCCTCGTACTTCTGACGAGATTCATTCAAAGAGCGGGATAAACCAGTAAAAGCCTCTTCCACCTCATCCGAGGAAGTAGAAGCCCTGATAGCTTCATCTTTCTTCAAGATGCTATTAAAGCACGCCATGAACTGAAAAGGGAAAGAGCTCAACTCAGAATATGAATGAAATATGTAGAGACAAGGAAGTAATAAGCATGATGATACTTACGGACCCAATATGTTGGGTGGATAAATTAGTGAGCTTCTCCCGAGAAAGGGAATACTTAATAGCTTGATATTTGGGAAGGACCCAAGATTTGATCAAACCTTTGGCCGAGCTCGGAGCTACAAGAGCTGGAGATTTAGCTCTCAAAGGACCCTCAACATCAGAAGGTTGAGCAACAGTTTCTGAAGGCCTTTCAGCGAGACCTCTTCTCAGTCTCTTTAGAGGAGCATTTTCAATCAAAAGTGTTACCTCTCCTTGTGTATAAAGCAACACCTTCAATCAGAGGTGCTGCCTCTTTTGGAACAATCAGATTTTTTTTACCCACCTCCTTCACGATTGTAGTTGTTCCCTTGTATAGAGAAATGTTCATATTCTTCGTCCCCTCAGCTGGAACATCCCCTTTACTTTTCTTTAACCCCTCAACACCAGGGGCATATTTGACAAAGAACTCAGGCATTCCACTTTTCTTCATCATCAAATCAACTTTAGATGTATCCAAATCAGCAGAATATTCTCTCGCACTTGTTGGTAATTAATCAAGATCAGTTAACCCAGGAGGCGCGATAGGACGGGCAATGAAAGACGAGGTGGTGGTTTTGTACCTCAACAAATAAGAAGAATCTCTAATGTGATCCCCAACAACTGATTGATGCAAACTCCAGATAAGTTTTAAATCTTTTATGTTAACGTCAATTTCTTTTTAGGGATTCCTTTTACTGTCAACTAAAAAAAAATTATATCAGTGACGCATTTCATCAAACACAAAGAAAGTTATATTCAAAAAATAAAAATAACATATCCCATTTCCATAAAGCGGACATCTGGGACCTTGATACACATCATTTCCATTTAATGGCGGGTGTTGCCAATTTTTCATCACAACCCCATGATCAAAATAATCCATGTTGGCATAGAGGAGATTGACTACTAAAGCTCTATTCGTAAACCTAGTTTTTAAATAAAAAGTAGTGTCACTTGTAACCCATCTATAACAGTACATAATTTCAGGAATTCCTAAATGAGTACCATGAATTTGATTAAACCTATATATGCCGTTAACTACCCTACATGTATTTGGAGCTATTCTTGCAGGTACAATATCGAAATATTGACAAAACTCCAAACACAAGGGATTTGGCGAGAAAGAAAAACCACACTCTGCTACAAAAAGAGAGGGAAACCAATGTCCCTCTGTCAGAGAAAATAAATCAGAAGACAAGGAGGATCCTCTAAAATAACCGAAGAAGGTATTGAAAAATCAGTTCAGAATTTGTCTAAAGATTCAATAAGGTAAACCATGATGACTAAAGCAAAGAAAGAAGAAGGAAGAAAATCTTACAGAAAATGAAGAAATCTGCTAATGGCGGACGATGAAAAGAACGATAATACAAAAGAGAGAGAGAGAAAATAAAGAGTTCAGAAATATGGATATGAAAAGTAGAAGATGATTCGATTTCTGTCGCATTTAAATATCTTGCATCGGGAAAAGAGAAAAAAAAAAAAAAACGGGAAAGACGTTTGCATTTTCTGACGGTTAAATGGTGAAAAAAGCACAAACATCGAAGCAATGGTTAAAAATTCAAAATATTTACAAGTTTGCCACTACGCACTCAAATGAAAAATTTCCTGAAGTGTTGAAGATTTGTAATCCGAGCAACTTTTGGACAAAATGTTCCACACTCTACTGTTTAATTTCAACTGTGAAACATTAGGGGCTTCTGTTGATACAAAAATTAGTCAGCTGATGTGGACCAATTACCTAAAGACATGTGTCGTCTTATGTGGAAAATACATACTTTCACCGAGCTACTCAAGCGTTCCGAGATACTTAAGCATTCTGAGCCACTTAAGCGTTCCGAGCAACTCAGACGGTCCAACTTACTTGGCGTGCAGAACACCTAACTTGGAAAATTAAAAGACGAATACGCATTCAATGAACATCATATTCAATGCACATTTTTATTGTACAAATGTATATGTCTACTAAGTGACAGTACATTTCCTTTTCATAAAAATAGCCTCAAGGCTATTAATATATTGTAACCCTATGAGAGAGGGGATCTCTGGATGGGGAAAAACCATTATCGAGATTGGAAGCAAACAGTCAGCAATACAACAACAATGGACGTAGGCCATTTCTATAAGGCTGAACCACTTTAAAAATCCATTATTTTATTTTACTTATTCATTATTTATCTGTGATTAATTAATTAGATTGCATTTAGTTTTTTACATCAAAAGATTGGTGCCGTTTGTGGGAAAACGACTATACTTAGCATTTTTTACCAAATAAATTTATCATCTATGGCTAAGATCCCAGAATCCAGTAATGGAAACACTATTAGGGTCCCTCCAAACCCCTATACTCCCCCAAATATTCAATATTTGGCTGGCATAATGGTCAATTTATCCCCAGGGCAAACGACCATGAAAGAAGCCATGCGTAACTTATACAAACTGTTCACGATGGAGCACCCACCCAGTTATTACAATGAAGCGTTCAGAGAAATACTCAGCTGCCATCTTCAAGAACCAGATGAACGCTTTTCCCAGAAGTATCTCAGTCTAGGCGTACTGGCTCCTATCGAACTGATAGATCTATGGATCCTTCGTATCAATCGGGTCGAAATTTTTCTGTACGAGCTACAGATTCTCATCGGAATGTCACTTTGACTCCAAAACGGACTAGCGCTTTGGAAAGGTTGAGTAGAGTCTCTCCTTTTGATCGTTTGGGATCTAAGAGGAATAGAAACCCTCCTCGAGGAATTCTCAGCGACCAACAGATCTAAGAGAAGGTTCTTCCCAATCACGCCCAATAACTAGTAGCGAAAGGTGACAAGAGGAAAACTCAGCGCGATCAGTTGCTCGAGCTGATAGTTCTGAAGCGGGAAACGATGCATGGAAAGGTTCTATCCAAAGGCTGAAAGACAGGTTAGGGGAAATGGCTAAAGCTAATAACCCTTTACAAAGAACTTTTGTCCAAGGGTCACCCTTCGTTCGAGCAATTGTGGATTTTCCCACACCACTAAAATTTAAAGCTCCTGTAGTGACACCTAAATACGATGGAAAAATTGATCATGTCCTCCATATAGAGCAATAGAAAGCCGCTGCCGATATCTATGCGGTTCCTGACATGATGAGGTGCAGGGCATTTTTAGGAAATCTCATCGGATCAGCCCAGATGTGGTACAACAATCTTCCTTGGGGGAAAATTTCCACTTTCCATCAGCTGGTAGAGTTGTTCATAGGAAATTTCTGCTTTGGAGCGAAGCCAGTTAAGAGAGTATCACACTTATTGGGCGTGAGACTAAAGACAGGAGAAAGCACGAGGTATTATATTACTCATTTTAATAACGAGAAACTTGAGGTGATTGACTACGAGGATAAGACATTATTTACTGCTCTGATGAGTGGTCTATTACCGAACAAGTTATACTATACTTTGGCCAAGGATCAGTCTAGGACTATGGAGGAATTAATGGCTATGGTAGCCAATATCATGAACGTTGGGGAAGCCATGGCTGCGAAGAACAATATAGATACTAAGCAGACCAAGGCTGAGGGTAGTAAAATCGATAAGAAAGATCCAAAGAACAATGGTGGCAACAAGCAGTCAAAAGGAAAACAAACGCTAGAGAAAATGAGGAAGTATGGAAATTATACTCCCTTGAAGGTAGATATAAACCACATTCTGGAGGAGATCAAGAATAGCGAGGAGCTAGCCTGGCCAAAAAAAATGAAGGCAGATTCTGACAAAAAAGACAAGTTCAAATATTATGAATTCGACAAAGACCATGGCCATATGACCAAACATTGCATAGCTCTCTAGAATGAAATCGAAGCGCTTATTAGGCAAGGAAAGATAGCTAAATATATTGATCGCCAAAATGGTGGAAAGACCAACGACAGAGAAAGTCAAAGATCTAAATCTCCTCACCGAGCAAAGGAGGACAAAAAGAGGGATCACAAAGGTGATCTCGAAGATGATCCCGACCTCCCTAAAAGACCAAGACAGCCCAAGCACGAGGTATTTTTAATCCATTTTGGATCATATGAATGTAATGTCATTATAGGTGGAGACGCAGGAGGCGGAGATCTTACTACGGAGAGGAAAGCTCAAGCTTATTCTTATATACAACGCATAAACTTGGCTGAAGATGATCACCCGAGGAAGATGAACAAAAACAAATTGATCATCGACTTTTCTAAAAATGACCTGGAAAGTTTACTATATCCTCATGACGACCCTTTTGTGATTAAGATGAGAATGAAGGATGTGGTGATTTTATGGGTATTAGTGGATAATGGTAGCTCTGCAGATATCATGTTCCACCCATGCTTCGACAGCTTCAATATGAAGTTAGCCTAATTGGAGCCATATCGTAGACCCCTCCTCGGTTTCACTGGCGAGAAGGATTTTCCGCTTGGGACGATCGAGTTGCAAATGCTTATTGGTACATGGCCTGCTTGTCGAACAAAAAAAGTATGCTTTTTTGTAATAGATAAAAACGTCCAATCAACCTACAACATTATCCTGGGGAGGGTAGGTCTGAAGAAGTTTGAGGTAGTGCCATCTACAGTACATCAATGTTTGAAGTTCCCAACTAATTTCAGAGTGGGAGTTATAAAAGGCGATCAGAAAGTAGCTCGGGAATGCTACTATTTATCTACTGAACAAGAAGAACTGGAAAAAACTAGGAAAAAGACTACTACGTATCAAGTGGATGAGACAGAAAATGCAGAGATTGAAACCTTGGACCCTAGAGATCAATCTCAGCTCGTGAAAGATCAGGTCATGGAAGCTACGGAGAATATCATTCTAGACGATAAACGCCCAGAACGAACAACTCAAATTGGATCGTCATTGGACCCATCAATAAAGTAGGAACTGGTAGCATTTCTAAGGCACAGAAAGCAAACTTTTGCATGGAGTCATAAAGACATACCAGGGATAGACCCAAATTTCCCGTTCCATGAGCTCAATGTTGATAAGGGGGTCAAGCCAGTGAACCAGCGAAGAAGAGTATTTAGCTCAGAGAAGAACCAAGCCATACAGGAAGAATTAGAGAAACTACAGAAGGCCTCTTTTATTAAGAACTTCAAGTATCCTGATTGGATAGCAAATATTGTGATGGTAAAGAAGAAAAATAGTAAGTGGAGGATGTGTGTGGACTTCACTGATCTTAATAAAGACTACCCAAAAGATTATTTTCCTTTGCCACGAATCGATCAACTGGTGGATGCTACATCGGGGCATGAATTGTTGAGCTTCATGGACGCTTATTCCAGTTACAACCAAATTAATATGAAACCTAAAGATAGGGAAAGTACCTCTTTTATTACCCCATAGGGAACTTATTACTATAATGTTATGTCATTAAGACTTAAAAATGCAGGTGCAACATACCAGCGGCTGATGAATAAGGTGTTCACAGAGCAGATCGGCTATAACAGGGAGGTTTATATTGATGATATGCTGACAAAGAGTAATAAAGTTGTTGATGATTTATTTGACTTGGGATAGAATTTTGATCATCTGGAGAAATATCAAATGAAGTTGAATCCCACCAAATGCATATTTGGAGTGCGAGAAGGCATGTTTCTCGGGTATATTGTTAATCAACGAGAAAGCATTATGAGACACAGTTTGTGGTGGTCTTTGTGGATGATATATGGCTCTATTCGTCTTCAGATGCATACCATGAGGAGAACCTCTGTACGACATTGTAAGTGCTCAGGGAGAACCAACTATATGCCAAATTCAGTAAATGTGAATTCCGAATGGAAGAGGTCAAGTTCCTTGGCCATGTGGTTTTCGGTGAGGGAATTTTCATCAACCCTTAAAAGGTGGAGTCCGTTATGGGATGGGATAGGCCAAGGATAGTTGAAAAAATATATAGTTTCTTTAGGTTGGTCGGTACTACCGTAGAATTGTGCAAGCTTCTCGAGGGTTGCGTTTCCCCTCACCATGTTAACCAGGAAAGATCTACACTATGAGTGGTCAGAGGATTATGAGTTGGCCTTTCAAGAGCTGAAGGATATGTTGACATTTTCACCCATTCTTGTCCTCCCAGAATTTGGCAAGGGCTAAACTGTGTATTATAATTCTTTCGAATTAGGGCTCGGTTTAGTACTGATGCTAAATGGTCTGGTAATCGCTTATATATCCTGTTAACAGAAGGTTTATGGGAGAAATTACCCCACCCATGATTTGGAGTTGACCGCTGTGGTATTTGAACTTAAGATCTAGAGGTATTATCTGTACAAGGAACAGTTTTAGGTGTTTTCTAATTATAAGAGCCTCTAGTACATTTTCACGCAGCATGATCTTAATCCCTGTTAGAGACGATGGATGGAATTGATGAAGGACTATGAGTTGTCATTAGAGAATAATCCTTGCAAGGCCAATGTGGTGGAAGATGCTCTTATCCAAAAGTCTAGCCTCACTATGGTAACGATGAAGTATCACCGGATAAAGATGTTCTACGAGCTAAAGAAGTTTAATCTATATGTGTAACGAGGTTATGATAGGGCGTACCTTTAGGGCGTGGTGGCTAGACCACTCATTTAACAGAAAGATCTTGATGCCCGGTCATGTGATCCTAAGTTTGCTCAATATTATAATCGTATTCAGAATAATGAAGTGTTCAACACTCTTACCGTGGATAAGGACGATGGGGTTTGATACAAGGATGAGTTGATTATTTTGTTGATTGATGAACTTCAGGACGATGCGATGGCAGAGGCCCATCACTCGTGCTTCAGCATACATCCCTGTGCCACAAAGATGTACAAGGACCTGTGCAGATAT
This sequence comes from Sambucus nigra, assembly GCA_949130495.1. Classification (NCBI taxonomy): domain Eukaryota; kingdom Viridiplantae; phylum Streptophyta; class Magnoliopsida; order Dipsacales; family Adoxaceae; genus Sambucus; species Sambucus nigra. Next base: position 576,244,774 of record OX422214.1, on the reverse strand, counting down.
TTTTGGCGGCCTAGTATGACGAGGGATGTGGAGATATATGTGGATAAGTTCTACACTTATTATTAAGTGAAGGCCAAGAATAAGAAGCCAGCAGGGCTATTGCAACCACTAGTTGTGGTAGAATGGAAGTGGGGGCAAATCATGATGGATTTTATCACATCCTTACCACAGTCTAAGTGTGGTCATGATGTAGTGTGGGTTATAGTGGATCGACTCACGAAATCTAAAAACATTTTACCGATTAAGGTCACGGATAATGTACTAAGTTGGTGAGTCTATAATTTTGCGAGATAGTTAGACTTCATGGTGAACCGCTCTTAATTGTCTAAGATAGGGATTCACGATTTGTATCTCAGTTATGGAAGAAGTTTCAGTAAGATTTGGGTATCGAGTTGAATATGAGTACGGCATATCACCCTGAGATCGATGAGCAGTCAGGACGAACCATCCAGATTTCGGAGGATATGTTGAGAGCTTGCGCAATTAATTTTCTGGGTAGTTGGGAGGAGAATCTGCATTTGGAAGAGTTTTTCTATAACAACAGCTATCAGGTAAGAGTTAAAATGGCTACTTATGAGGCCCTGTATGAGAGGCCATGTCGCTTTTTGATTTGTTGGATGAAGGCAGGTGAAATGCATCTCACCAATTTGGATTTTATTAGAGAAATGACTGATAAGGTTCAGGTAATTCGATAGAGGATCATGATGGGACAGAGACAACAAAAGAATTACCCCGATAATCGTTGTATACCACTGGATTTTTGGGTAGGTGACCACGTAATGTTAAAAGTTATAGTGAGAACCAACTGTCAATGATTCGGGAAAAAGGGGAAGTTGGCCCCACAGTATACTGATCCCTTCGAGATCCTGGAATGGATTAGGGATGTATCATACCCATTGGCTCTACGTCCATATTTGTCCAAAGTTCATAATGTGTTCCAAATCTCTATATGAAAAAAGTATCTTCACGACCACTATCACATCATAGATTATAACTTCATTGAGTTGGAGTATGATGTTACGTTTTCAACGCAATCTGTATCTATTTTGGACCACGATGATAGGGTCCTATGCAATAATGTAATACCTTTGGTGAAGGTTCTTTAGGAGTTTCGGGTGAGAAAGGTGGGACTTGGGATGGCAAGTCGGAGATGCGGGAGAAACACTCGAAACTCTTTCTCTAGTTGTTTGTTCTGATTTTAGGAGGTGGGGAGAATACAACCTGATTCAGCACAAATGTTGTATTTATTCACACTTAAACTTATGCATTTTAGCTTCCTTGGGTACCTTAATTCCTATATTTATGCTCGATAACCTTAAAACCTTTGTTTTATATGTTAACATTCTATATGAGGTATAATTGAGCTTTTGTAGGCATTTCGATGCTTAGTGTCAAGTTTAGTCTCTTTTCGAAAAAGTTTCTTTGAATATTCAACTATTTTAGGGGGCATTTTAATAATTTTTGAATTCAGATTTTCATCCCGACCTCTTATCAAAAGTTCAAGCCCTTTGAATTTCTCTTCCCGTGGCCGCTGACAGTGCATGATTCTGATGTATAATAAAGAAGTTATGGAATTATTAGGATGGTTTTGTTTTCAAAATTACACTCAAGGGAACATTCAAGGTAATTTTATTCATTTCATTATTTTTTGTTTTTTGGCCCAATGTCTCATGGAACTTGTATCCCTCTGAGTTATCTTCGCGTAGCCTCCGACCGTGCCTAATTTCGAATTATTACAAATAAGTTACGGAATTTTCTGTATTGTTGGACAAAGTTATAGAATTGCAGACATGATAAACTGAATCAATTCGGCCAAGGCCAAATCGATTCGATTTGGCACCGGAAGCTACTCTTTTCTAACCAAATCGATTCAGATTGTCCCGAATCTATTCACTCCCCTGTTTTTGGCTTTCTTTTAATTGCAAGTTTGCCATTAGGGTTTATGTATAAATCAAATTCATCTCATTTTGATGAGATATCTTTCATTTTGTATTAGAACTTTGGGGATTTTGTTTCAGCCTTTCCCCTCTTCTCCATTTTGTTTAGTTTACCACCATTAATGTAAGTTACTATTCATCTTCTTCTTTCTCTTCTTCTTGCTTTATTGTTCATTTTCTTGCTTCATTAATTAGTTTAGTGTATTTATTTATTGCTTTCCATAGTTTAATTATTTCTAAACTTAGTTTATTCATATCTAATAACTAGTTAAATATGGTTGGGATCATGTGTCTGCCATTAGTGGGCGTCGAGCTTCGAAAGTTAGTTTTTGAGGAAAATCATTTTTAATCGAAACCTCGCGTATTAAAATGGGTATATTACCTGTTTAACTTTCTTTGTCACGCAACATTAGTGTTCATAGCGATAATTCGATTTTAAGACGCGTGTGACCATTTTTTATTAAATGTTTTATCTCACATTTTTATATTAAATTCCTTCATGTGTTGTGTTTATAATTTACTAAAAATTCAGGATTAAATGTTTTCGAACCGAAATTCTAATTCTGTGTTTAGTCCATGGCGAGGATGTGACCTTGACTCTCGTTTTATTAATTCCTGTTCAGATTTAACTTCTTAATTTTTTCCCTTTTCTTTTAAGCCAAACCATCACCTTTTACACTTTTATTCTTAAAGTAATAAATTAATTAAAATCTATGCAACACTCCCTGTGGATTTCTTATGATACCCGACTTGCCACTATACTTGTTTCGTAAGTGTAGTTATAGTTTAGGATTTTCATTGAGGCGGTGAACCGAAAACAACGATAGTGCTTCTACACGAACACTTAGTTCGTGCCCGATCAAAATGGCGCCGTTGTCGGGGAGTGTTTTGTTTTAGATTGTAATTGTTTTATTATTTTGCAGTGTTTTTTCGTTTGTAATTATATTCTTTGTTTTAACCTTTTTTGCAGGATAACATATTTGAGCGCTAAGAAACTTTGATTCTCGTTCGCGCACCTTCCTACTTGGATTCTCTATCTAGAAAGAATTAGGTAACCATGTCCTACTTTTATAGATTTTTCGGTTATTCTAATGATTCTTATTTTGGGGGTAGTTTTAAGTTTTCCATTTACAAGAATTTCACGAGAAAGAAAATCTTGAAAACATTTATCGGTATGAAAATCGTTGTTGAGAGCTTGTGTTGGATGCATTATTTGAATCCAATGATGATTTTTCTTCCACTACTTATGAATTCGAAGAAGAGTTTCAACCAAATCAGGAATCTGAGGTTCTTTAGCCGAGGAAGACAACTTTGGAAGAAACCTTTCTTCTTTTCACCCAAGGTGTGGATAACATTATTGGCACTAGATTGAGACTTGAAGCACTTTGCAATGAAATTGATTATTTTGTGGAAATCAATGAGGAGGTGGAAACTTGTGTTTCACCCTAACTTATAATAGAACATTTCATTGAAAGTGAGTATTTTTCCCCTGAAATTCAATCTCTTTTCGATGATGAGTTGATTGAGATTGAATTTAGTTCATTACCATTTATGTTTTCCATGATCGAACCATTAGAGGTAGCAATTGATTCCTGTGAGTCAGTAGAATTTATTGAAACTCCTTCACCTTTTTCCAACGAGGACTCTTTACCGGACTTGTTTTCCAAAATTGATTTTACCCCATTTGTGCACCACCTCCCATTTCACTTGAAAAACCTTTGGGAGGTGAATCGATTTTTCTTGGACCCCAAGTGTACCTCTCCCCCTTATTATCCAATTCCCCCATCGTCCCCCTAAAATTCATAACTGGCGATAGTTCACCTTTTCCACCACCCGCAAGCCTTTTGTTGTTCAAAAGGAATTTTTATCTTTGGGGAGGCATGTTTTCTTGGGAGGGTCCACCGTTGATCTTCCAAAGTCAAATTTTTATTTGGGTGGATCCTTAACTATTTAGACTTCTAGTGTATCATGAGTGTGAAGTCCAAATAGTATGTTGTAAATAGTTAGCTTTTTAATTTTCTTTCTTTTTTTATTCTTTCTTTTTAGTTTAGTCTAGTGTAATTGGTTAAACTTTTTGTTATTGCTTTTCGTTATGCTCGGTACTAACTAGTTTTGCATATTCTTTGGACTCGTACTCAATAACGATCGCTCCGATTTTGGGTAATATCATTATTTTCCTATCTTTGTGTTGTCTTCTTGATTTGCATTGAGGACAATGCAACATTTAAGATAGGGGTGTAGGATATTCTATCCATTTCATGTTTAGTCCATGGATTTGATCACCTGTTAGTTAAAAAGCGTGCTTTTTGTTAAAAATTGAAAATTTCAATAATATTTTCTTTCTTTTCTTTCTCCTTTGTTGGCCATTTTGCCTTGTTTTCGATGAGAAATTTTAATATATGCCCGATCCAATTGACAACTCAATGATGCATGTTCTCGATTTTAGAAGTTATTAGACTTTAGTACTCAAATCATTAATATTACAAATAACTTCACGAATTAAACTTTATTCCATGAGCACATGAGCTTTCCTTGTTATATTGATTTGGTTTAAGATTTTTATAACTCGGTAATCTTTTGTTGCATTGTATATACTTACACCATATGAGCTTTGTGTTTTCCTTCATTTGTGAGTGTTATACACTATTATTTCCTCTTTGAAAACACTAAATTCGTTAGTAATGTCTCTATTGTTTCATTGATTGTTCATTATTTGAGTTTATAGCTTGAAATGTGTTACTTGAGCATGATTTTTGAAATTATTTTGACTTGAGAATTGCGTAAATTCAATGAAATGATCATATGTAATCTTTGTTATATCAACCATATTATCTTTGATCTCACCTTATATATTTCCTTAGTCAACCCCTTTGAGCCTAAATATAGCCTTTCATTACATCACCCAAAATCACATGACCAACTCCACATTGGAGTTATAAACCATACATATTACCTTCCATACCTTTGTTTGGAATGCTACTCGGGATCGAACGATTTATTTTCTTGCGGTTACAATTCAGCATGAAAAGAGTGAGAAAAGTAGAAAAAGTGTAATGAAAAAGAAAAGAAAAAGCGAAAAATAAAAAGAAATAAAAGAAAAAGTTAGAAAAAGAATAAAGAAAAGAAAAGAGAGAGTTGTATATGTTGTATATTGTGTTCAATAATCCTTGTCGCTCTCTTATTGTCATATTTTATGCTTAATTGGGAACTTGTTTTCTAATTTTGGAATTGCCCGCAATCTCCCATTATCTCGAGTTTTCATCCCCGAACACTTTGAATCAGTATATATTTCTTTCATTTCGTACCTAAACCCCAAACCTACATTACAACCCTATACAAGTCCTATGTGATCTTAGGGTGATTTTAATTCAAAAGTTGAAATAGTTTTATAATCTTTGAAAATGCATTTCGCCTCCTGTAATGAGAGTTATCTTTAATTGAGATTATAATTTTTCGTTTTCTATATAGTTCTCTTGATTTGTGACATGTGCCCAGCCTAGTTTCCATTTACATTTACTCTTTATGCCATCATGTACCGTATGTTACGTCCATTTTCATAGTGAATTAATTTGTTGAGAGTAATGCCCGTTGAGAATCGAATTATATGCATGCTTAAATGCTTATCCGATTTATTTAAGTATTCGCCAAATTATAATATGCATGTGCTCGCTCCCCTCCCATTTTCAAGGTTTCAATTCTATGAAGTTTGTTCTATAATGTTATAAACTTCAAACTTTTGTTTGAATTTGTTTGATATGATAATAACATGTGTGAAATCTTTTTCACATTTTTAGTTTGTCGCATGTTGATTTGGCATACATTTTGAGGAAACTTTGATGTTTGTGTGTTTCATCCCAGAAAACTCTCACGATACGACCCTCGTCCACTAGGGTAACTTAGGGTTTTAACGACTTATTGCATATGCTAAATGCAATCATTGACCCGCGAAAGTGGCATTTATCCCCTCTGTACATATCTACTTTTTTGTGGTTTACTTGTAGTTCTTCTTGATTTCTACTTCATTGCTAGGGACTAGGAATGTGTAAGTTATAGGGTATGATTCGGCACGAATATTGTATTTATTCACCCTTTTAAACTTATGCATTTTAGCCCCCTCGGGTACCTTAATTCCTATATTTATGCTCGTTAACAAGACAAACTTCGTTTTATATGTTAACATGTTGTATGAGGTATAATTGAGCTTTTGTAGCCATTTCGGTGCTTAGTGTGAAGTTTTTTCGCTTTCAGGAAAATTTTCGTTGAATATTGCTTCTTCAGAGGGCATTTTAATAATTCCATCATTGGGATTTCAATCCCTGCCTCTTCTCGGAAGTTTAAGCCCTTTGATTTCACTTCGCGTGGCCGCTGATGGTGCATGATTCCGATGTAAAATGAAGAAATAGTGGCATTTTTAGGATGGTTTTGTCTTCAAAATCACACTCAAGGCACATTTACGGGTATTTTACTAAATTCATTATTTAGTCTTTTGGCCCAATATCTTCTTGGAAGTTGTATTCCTCTGAGTTATCTTCGCGTAGCCTCTGATCGTGCCTAATTATGAGTTATAACGAATAAGTTACGGCATTTTTTGTATTATTGGACAAAGTTGAAGAATTGGAGACCTACTAAACCGAATCGATTCGATTTAGCACCAGAAACTAATTTTTTCTTACCGAATTGATTCGGATTTGTCCGATTCGATTTGGACCCCTATTTTCAGGTTTCTTTTAATTGCAAGTTTTCCATTAGGATTTATGTATGAATAAAATTCATCTCATTTTGATGAGATATCTTTCGTTTTGTATTAGAACTTTGCGGATTTTTGTTGGAACTTTTCCCTTCTCCTCCATTTTCTTTGGTTTACCACCATTAATGTAAGTTACTATTTATGTTCTTCTTCTTTTTCTTGCTTTTTTGTTCATTTTCTTACTTGATTAATTAGTTTAGTGTATTTATTTATTGCTTTCCATAGTTTAATTCTTGTTTAAATTAGTTTATCCATGTCTAATACCTAGTAAAATAGGTTTGGGGTCATGTGTCCTCCATTAATGGGCGTCGAGCTCCGAAGGTTAGTTTTTGGGGAAAATCATGTTTAATCAAAATGTCGTGTATTAAAATGGGTTTATTATGTGTTTAACTTTCTTTGTCACACAACCTTAGTATTTATAGCAATAATCTAATTTTAAGACGCGTGTGACCATTTTTTATTAAATATTTTATCTCGCATTTTTGGATTAAATTCCTTCACATGTTATGTTTATAATTAACAAAAAACTCTCGATTAAATGTTTTCGAACCGAAATTCTTATTCCATGTTTAGTCCATGGCGGGGATGTGACCTTGACTCTTGTTTTATTAATTCCTGTTTAGATTTAACTTCTTAATTTTTTCCCTTTTGTTTTAAACTAAACCATCGCCTTTTACACTTTTATTCTTGAAGTAATAAATCAATTAAGATATATCCAACACTCCTTGTGGATTTCTTATGATACCCGACTTACCACTATACTTGTTTCGCAAGTGTAGTTGTAGTTTAGGTTTTTGCATTGAGACGGTGAATCGAAAACAATGACAGTGTTTTTACACGAACACTTAGTTCATTCCCAATCAAAATGGCGCCATTTTCGGGGAGTGTTTTGTTTTAGATTGTAATTGTTTTATTTTTTTGTAGTATTTTTTCGTTTGTATTTGTATTATTTGTTTTAACCTTTTTTGTCGGATAACACATTTGAGCGCTAAGAAACTTTGATTCTCATCCACGCACCTTCCTACTTAGATTTTCTATCTACAAATAATTAGGTAACCATGTCCTACCTCTATATCTTTTTTGGTTATTCTAATGATTCTTACTTTGGGGATAGTTTTAAGTTTTCCATTTTCAAGATTTTCTTGAGAATGAAAGGCTTGAAAACATTTATCGGTATGAAAATCGTTGTTGGGAGCTTGAGTTGGAAGCATTATTTGAATCCAACGACGATTTTTCTTCCACTACTTATGAATTCGAAGAAGAGTTTCAACCAAATGAGGAATTCGAGGTTCTATAGCCGAGGAAGCCTACTTTAGAAGAAACCTTTTCTTCTTTTCACCCAAGGTGTTGATAACATTATTGGTACTGGATTGAGACTTGAATCCCTTTGCAACGAAATTGATTCTTTTGTGGAAATCAATGAGGAGGTGGAAACTTGTGTTTCACCCTAACTTATAATAGAACATTTCATTGAAAGTGAGTATTTTCCCCCTGAAATTCAATCTCTTTTCGATGATGAGTACCATATACGTTTTCCGTGATCGAACCATTATTGAAACTCCTTCACCTTTTGTCGACGAGGACCCTTTGTCAGACTTGTTTTCCAAAATAGATTTTACCCCATGTGCGCGTCACCTCCCATTCCACTTGAAAACCTTTGGGAGGTGAATCGATTTTTCTTGCACCCCAAGTGTACCTCTCCCCCTTATTATCCAAATCCCCCATCATCCCCCAAAAATTTATAATTGGCGATGGTTCACCTTTTCCACCACCCACATGCCTTTCGTTGTCCAAACAAAATTCATATCTTCCGGGAGGTATGTTTTCTTGGGAGGGTCCACCGTTGATCATTCAAAGTCAAATGTTCTCAATTTGAAAACACTGAATTCGTGAGTAATGTCTCTATTCTTTCATTGATTGTTCATTATTTGAGTTTATATCTTGAAATGTCCTACTTGAGCATGATTTTCAAAATTGTTTTGACTCGAGAATTGTGTAAATTTTATGAAATAATCATAAGTAATCTTTGTTATATCACCCATATTAGCCTTGACCTCACCTTATATAGTTCCCTAGTCAATCCCTTTGAGCCTAAATATAGCCTTTCATATCATCACCCAAAATCACATGACCAACTCCACATTCACTACACTAAAAACACCAATTTGGCACACCTTGCTGTTAAAAATCTGGCACAGTTTAAAACTGTGCCAAATTGTGGCACGGTTTAATGATAATCTGACACACTTTTAAGCAGTGCCAAATTTTGGCATTTTTTAAAAGTGTGCCAAAATTGAGAACACTTTGCTAAAATATAAATATCCTAAAAAAAATTACCTCCATCAATTATTTGTGATCTCCTGCTCTCTCTCCTCTGAATATCATCCTCCCCCTCTCTCTCTCTATCTCTCTCTCTCTCTCTCTCTCTCTCTCTCTCTCTCTCTCTCTCTCTCTCTCTCTCTCTCTACCTATCTCTCTTGTTCAAGAAATCCCCCTAGTTTTTCTTAGCCCGATTCTTCCTGAGACCAACCACCCACAACCACAAATCTTACATCATATAACCTCTCTACATCCTCGCCTCTGTCCGTCATCAATAGAGATTCGACCGCGACCTCGAAGTGGTACGCCTCCGCCTGGGTATAGGGGGAGAAATTAGGGTTCATTACAGGCTGTAGTAGTGACGATGATGACGACTATGATGATGGTGAAGAGGGAAGAAAAAGTGGAAATGATGTGGAAGAGGAGGATAAGGGGGAGGTAGAGAAAGAAATGGACATAGAAGAAGGTGAGATATGGGATTCTATTGAAGAGGGGGACATTGTTAAAGCTGGGCCAATTTTTTCCAAGAATGAGGTTAAGGTAATAATAAGCTCTTCCATTTCAATGCCCTTTTTGTCTTTTCAAATTCGTGTATAAAATAAGCACTGATAAGCTAGAAGTAGTAAAGAAGAGTTTTATGAATTGTTGTATTTTTATTTTATTTAATATGTTGGATTATACGTGTGTGTGTGTGTATACTGTAACAGATATTAAAATGATCATATATGGTATGATGCAATATTGAAAAATGTGAAACAAGCTTGGATCTTCTGTCTCAAATTATTTTTTTAATCTTTGGCTTTCATTTTGATGTAATCTAAAACATCAGAGGTTATAGTAGTATTTTTTCTCTAGTTGTTGATAGACTTCATACTTTGGACTTGTAAGGAAACTCGAATTCATGAAAGGTTGCAAAGAGTTGTAACGGTTGGAGCATCAACTTCCATGGCAATAACCTCAAACCCTCGAACAACCCATATAGCAACCCATATACCTGTGAGTGATCAACCGCATATGATGTGCATTATTTTACTGTGATATAATTTTAATTTTATTATGATTTTCAATTGAGTTAAAAATTACACCTCCCAATTTCGTCATCTTAATCAATGATGTTGGGAGGGGGTGTTTAATTGAATCTAGTGAAATTGCTTCTAAAATTTTGTAGTTTTGAGAGCATTATTATAAGAATTTAAATAGTTCAATTATTTTTTGTGAAAAAAAGGTATGTTTTGCACATCTTATATGTTTTAACCTCAAAAAGTATGGAAGTCCAAATTTATGTATCATCTCTGTATGTATTTATTTGGCTTTATAATATTTTCTTAACTTTCAAGATCTTCAAAGGTGATGGAAATAAGGGGTGACCATGTGAAGAGTCTTTTGATGTTCGAATCGGATTAGGGAAATCAGTTGTACTGAAGTAGTCATCTATTTCAAAAGCATTATTTATTCTTCGTGATGAAGTTGGCTCTATCGTTGAAACAATTACATGCATCTATGTTTCAATACTGTTCTTACAATCATTTGTATCTCTATGTAAGATGCTATCAATCAACTCTGTTTAGTTATTGGAAAATGATGTATCAAATTTTTTTATATTGAATAACAAAATGTCCATCAACTGTAAATACGTAAGGTATCAAAGCCATTGTATCATGATGTGTTTTTATGCTTTTCTCATGTTTTAAGTCATAAAGCCCTGTATCAAGATGTCTTTTTTGCACATCTATTGTGGTTAAAAATGTTTCCAAGAGTTTAAGATGTGTTCCAACATGACACAATATCGTCTCCAACATGAAACAATTCGGCTCAAGGTTCTATAGACCTCCTATCACGGGGACTCCTATTTGGACAAATGGAGTATCTATTAAGTAAAAGATAGTATCGACGTGTATGTGGAATTGGTTCTCATCAATATATGTGTTATGTTATCTTTTGTTTGTTTGTATTTTCTTCTTCTTCTTCTTCTTCTTCTTCTTCTTCTTCTTCTTCTTCTTCTTCTTCTTCTTCTTATTATTATTATTATTATTATTATTATTATTATTATTATTATTATTATTATTATTATTATTATTATTATTATTATTATTATTATTATTATTATTATTATTATTATTATTATTATTATTATTATTATTATTAAGGTTTTGTGTTTATGTCACGTACTACAGATGGGAGATGCCTTACAATCCGGATCACTTAATAGTTGATTGTGGAAGGTTTTGTTCATATCACTAGCCACTTGGTGGTGGTTAATAAATACTGTTTTATTTCACACTTGAATTGATGATTAACTTTTGAATTTGATTGGGTTTGACTAAACATGAACTATTAGAGAAATCATAAGAGGAATATGTTTGCTACACTTGGAGTTTTGGCTAAACATGGAGTATGCGAAGGCTTCTCTAATTGGTACGTTGGGCACAATCAAATTTTAGACTGGGATATGGTTTGGATTCGTTAATTTGGGATAATCTTAAAAACCAACTTCTGAAACGCTATTGAATTTTTATATATGTATGATTTTGTGGGTGTTTAGGAAATTTGGCTGAACAAGAGCACCGGAGGGGTTTTCTTGATAAGGCATTGACGATTACAGTGATTGATGATTGGAAATATTAGAATCACATTTGAACTGATGAATCTAGGTGAGCACTTTAGTGTTGTAAATGGGTTTTGATTTTTGTGATTGTCTAGTTGATATATTTGTTTCCCGAGTGAGATAATATTTGTGGTCTTGCTAATATAATTCCATACTTACATTGGAAATATATAGATTATTGGTGTTTTATAGCAATGGAACTGTGGATAAAGGGGTGAATTTCACCAACTATTTCTGAAACTTTGCCTTTCTCTATCACCATAAGAAGATTCTTTCTGATCGTGTTTGCATGGACACATATTTCGACTCCATTTTCAAGAACAAATCTATGCCCTTTTTCTTTCGCCATATCAATGTTATTATACTCGGCGTTTCATGTCGTTTTCTACCTTTTTAGAATATGATGATAATTTGAAAACATCTAGATTAAGCTTAAAAATAAATGGTGAAAACCCAAATCAGCCCCCAAACGGTCCCGTAAGAGGCACGAACACCTCGTGTAGGAAGTGACCGCGTAGTCACGGGTCTCCCGATTTTAGAATACGACGATAATTTGAAAATATCTAAATTTGGCTTAAAAACAAGCAATTAAAGGGTGAAAACCCAAACCAGCACCCAGACAGCCCTATAAGAGGCACGAACACCTTGTACGGGACCAATGTAACTTGTATGACCTGACCACGTAGTCGCGGGTCTCCCGGTTTGAGAATATGATGATAATTTCAATATATGTATATTAAGCTTGAAAATAAGCAGTTGAAGGATGAAAACACAAACCAGCCCCTAAACGGCCCCGTAAGAGGCACGAACATCTTGCACAGGACCAATGTAACTAGTACGAACTGACCGCGTAGTCTCCACTCTCCTGGTTTGAGAATGTGATGATAATTTCAAAATATGTATATTAGGCTTGAAAATAAGTCGTTGAAGGGTGAAAATCCAAACCAACCCCCCAAACGGCCTCGTAAAAGGCACGAACACCTCGCACGGGACTGATGTAACTTGTACGAACTGACCGCGTCATCGCGGGTCTCCCAGTTTGAGAATATGACAATAATTTCAAAATATGTATATTTGGCTTGAAAACAAGTCGTTGATGGGTGAAAACCAACCAGCCCCCAAACGGCCCCGTAAGAGGCACGAACAGCTCGTACGGGACCAATGTAACTTGTACGAACTGAACGCATAGTCACGGGTCAACCGATTTGAGAATATGATGATAATTTGAAAATATATCGATTAAGCTTAAAAAAAGGCTCTTAAAGGGTGAAAAGCCAAACTAGCCCTCAAACGGCCCCGTAAGAGGTACGAACACCTCGTACCGGACCAATTTAACTTATACGAACTGACCGCATAGTCACGGGTCTCCCGATTTGAGAATATGATGATAATTTCAAAATATGGTTATTAGGCTTGAAAACAAGCCGTTGAAGGGTGAAACCCCAAACTAGACCCGTAAGAGGCACGAATACCTCGCACCGGACCAATGTGATTTGTACGAACTGATCGCGTACCCCGGCTTGAAAATATGATGATAATTTCAACACATGCATATTAGGATTGAAAATAAGCCGTTGAAGGGTGAAAACCCAAACTAGCCCCTAACGGCCCCGTAAAAGGAATGAACACCTCGTACGGGATCAATATAACTTGTACGAACTGACTGTGTAATTTGGAATCTCCCGGTTTGACAATATGATGATAATTTCAAAATATGCATATTAGGATTAGAACACATGCCGTTAAAGGGTGAAAACCCAAACCAACCCCCAAACGGCCCCGTAAGAGGCACAAACACCTCGTACGGGACCAATGTAACTCGTACGAACTGACTGCAAAGTCGCAGGTCAACCGGTTTGATAATATGACGAAAATTTCAAAATATGTATATTAGGTTTGGAAACAAGCCGTTGAAGGGTTAGAACCCAAATCAGCCCCCAAACGGCCCCGTAAGAAACACGAACACCTCGTACGAGACCAATATAACTTATATGAAATGACTACATAGTCACGGGTCTCCCAATTTAAGAATACAATGATAATTTGAAAGTATATCATTTAAGCTTGAAAAAAATCTTTTAAAAGGTGAAAACCCAAACCAGCCTCCAAACGGCCCCGTAAGAGGCACGAACACCTCACACGGGACCAATGTAACTTGTACGAACTAACCGTGTAATTGCGGGTCTCTCGATTTGAGAATATGATGACAATTTCAAAATATGTATATTAGGCTTGAAAACAAGTCGTTGAAGGGTGAAAACCTAAACCATCCCCCAAATGGCCCCGTAAGACGCACGAACACCTCGCACGGGACAAATGTAACTTGTACGAACTGACCGCGTAGTCGCGGACCTCCCCATTTTAAAATATGACGATAATTTCAAAATATGTATATTTGGCTTGAAAATAAGCCGTTGAAGGGTAAAAACCCAAACCATAGCCCAAACGGCCCCGTAAGAGGCACGGACACCTCGCACGGGGATTATGTAGCTTGTACGAACTGACCGCGTAGTCGCGAGTCTCCCGATTTTAGAATATGACGATAAAATCAAAATATGTATATTAGGCTTAAAAACAAGCCGTTGAAGGGTGAAAACCCAAACCAGCCCCCAAACGTCCCCGTAAGAGGCACGAACACCTCGCACGGGACCAATATAACTAGTACGAACTGACCACGTAGTCGCGGGTCTCTCTATTTGAGAATATGATGATAATTTCAAAATATGTATATTAGGCTTGAAAATAAGCCGTTGAAGGGAAAAAACCCAAACCAGCCCCAAATGGCCCCGTAAGAGGCACGAACACCTCGCACGGGACCAATGTAACTTATACGAATCGACCACGTAATCGCGGGTCTCCTAGTTTGAGAATATGATGATAACTTCAAAATATATATATTTGTCTTAAAACTAAGTCGTTGAAGAGTGAAAAACCAAACCATCCCCCAAACGGCCCTGTAAGAGGCACAAACATCTCGCACGGGACCAATGTAACTTGTACGAACTGACCCGGTAATCGTGGGTCTCTCGGTTTGAGAATATGATGATATTTTCAAAATATGTATATTAGGCTTGAAAACAAGCCGTTGAAGGGTAAAAACCCAAACTAGCCCCCAAACGGCCCCGTAAGAGGTACGAACACCTCACACGGGACCAATGTAACTTATACGAACTAACCGCATAGTCGCGGGTCTCCTGATTTGAGAATATGATGATAATTTCAAAATATGTATATTAGGCTTAAAAACAAGCCGTTGAAGGGTGAAAACCCAAACCAGCCCCCAAACGTCCCCGTAAGAGGCAGGAACACCTCGCACGGGACCAATGTAACTTGTACGAACTGACCGCGTAATCGCGGGTCTCCCGATTTGATAATATGACGATCATTTGAAAATATTTATATTAGGCTCAGAAACAAGCCGTTGATGGGTGAAAACCTAAACCAACCCCCAAACGGCCCCGTAAGAGGCACGAAGACCTCGTACGGGACGAATGTAACTTGTACGAACTGATCACGTAGTCAAGGGTCTCCCGATTTGAGAATATGATGATAAGTTCAAAATATGTATATTAGGCTTAAAAACAAGTCGTTGAAGGGTGAAAACCCAAACCAGCTTCCAAACGGCCCCGTAAGAGGCACGGACACCTCACACGGGACCAATGTAACTTGTACAAACTGATCGCGTAGTTGCGGGTCTGCCGATTTGAGAATATGATGATCATTTCAAAATATGTATATTAGGCTTGAAAATAAGCCGTTGAAGGGTGAAAACCCAAACAAGCCCCCAAACGATCCCATAAGAAGCACTAACACCTTACACAAGATAAATGTAATTCGTATGAACTGATCATGTAGTCATAACTTGCGTAAGATTTTCAATTTTAGAATATAATAATAATTGCAACTCCTATATGTAATTTTTTTAGCTTGAGTAAACTTTTTTTATTATAAATTACTTGGTTACTAATATCGTATCTTTTTTGTATCCTATTTTTTTGCAGGATAACATTTTATCGTTAGCATTTATTCACATGGAACACACGAAGAACTCAATGGTTTACAACAAAGGGTTTATTTATGATTCTATTTTTTTGTGTTATGGTCGTGCGGGATTTTGTCATTTTATTGTTAACTTTTATGGCCGTTGTGTATTTGCAGGTTTTAGAATGTCCAGAAAATAGAGGAAACTCTACCCAATTTTTTTTTGGTTTGTGAACTACTAAAGACTTGTAATATTTTGAAGTTTGTATGTACATTAGTGTATCAACAACGTGCAAGATTTGCAACTTGTGAATTTTCTTGTTTTCAAATATTTTTTTCTTTTATCCAAAAATTTGGCACAGTTCAAAACCGTGCCAAAAGTGTATCAAATTTTGGCACGATTTTGAACTGTGCCAAAAGTTTATCAAAATGTGCTCAATCTAGCACAGTTCAAAACTGTGCCAAAAGTGTGCCAGAAATATTAAATTCTGGCACGGTTTAAAAGTGTGCTAGAAGTGTTCCTATTTGGTCAAATCTGGCACACTTTTAAACCGTGCGAGAAAAAAATGGCCATTTTGAAACTCTTGATTCTGGCACAGTTCAAAATCGTGCCAGATTTGAGCTGGCACAGTTTTAAACCGTGCCAGATTCCTATTTTTTGTGTAGTGATTAGAGTAATAAACCATACTATTACCTTCCATACCTTTATTTGGAATGCTACTTGGGATTGAATGATGTTCTTTTCTTACGTTTGCAATTAAGCATGAAAAGAGTGAGAAAATTAGAAAAAAATTTAATGAAAAAGAAAAGAAAAAGCGAAAAATAAAAGGAAACGAAAGAAAAAGTTAGAAAAAAAAGAAAAGAAAAGAAAAGAGAAAGTTGTATATGTTGTATATTGTGTTCAGTAATCCTTGTCACCCTCTTATTGTCATATTTTATGCTTGTTTTCTAATTTTGGAATTGCCCGCAATCTCCCATTATCCCGAGTTTTCATCCCCGAACACTTTGAATCCGTATATATTTATTTGATTTCGTACCTCAACCCCAAACGTACATTACAACCCTATACAAGTCCTATGTGATCTTAGGGTGATTTTAATTCAAAAGTTGAAATAGTTTTATAATCTATGAAAATGCATTTCTCCTCCTTTAATGAGCGTTATCTTTCATTGAGATTATAGTTTTTCATTTTCTATATAGCGCTCTTCATTTGTGACATGTGCGTGGCCTAGTTTCCATTTATATTTACTCTTTATGCTAGCATGTCCCGTATGTTACCTCCATTTTCATAGTGAATTCATTTGTTGAGAGTAATTCCCGATGATAATCGGATTATATGCATGCTTTAATGCTTATTCGATTTATTAAATTTTCACCAAATTGTAATATGCATGTGCCCGTTCCCCTCCCATTTTAAGGTTTCAATTCTATGAAGTTCATTCTATAATGTTAATAACTACGAACTTTTATTTGAATTTGTTTGATATGATAATAACATGTTTGAAATCTTTTTCGTATTTTTGAGTTTGTCGCATGTTGATTTGTCATATATTTTGAGGAAAGTTTGATGTTTGTGGGTTTCATCCCAGAAAACCCTCACGATAAGACACTCATCCACTAGGGTAACCTAGCGATTTAACGACTTCTTGCATTTGCTAAATGAAATCATTCGCTTGTGAAAGTGGCATTTATCCCCTTTATACATATCTACCTTTTGTGGTTTACCTGTAGTTCTTTTTGATTTCTACTTCATTGCTGGGGACTAGCAATGTCTAAGTTAGGGGGTGTGATTCGGCATGAATATTGTATTTATTCACCCTTAAACTTATGCATTTTAGCCCCCTCGGGTACCTTAATTCCTATATTTATGCTTGTTAACTAGACAACCTCCGTTTTATATGTTAACATGCTATATAAGGTATAATTGAGCTTTTGTAGCCATTTCAGTGCTTAGTGTGAAGTTTGGTCGCTTTTCGAAAAAGTTCCATTGAATATTGTAGCTTCAGGGGCATTTAAGTAATTCCGTCATTAAGATTTTAATCCCGACCTCTTCATAGAAGTTTAATCCCTTTGATTTCTCTTCATGTGGCCGCTAATGGTGCATGATTCTGATGTATAATCAAGACGTTATGGCATTTTTAGGATGATTTTATCTTCAAAATCACACTCAGGGGAACATTCAAGGGCATTTTTGTCATTTCATGATTTAGTGTTTTGGCCCAATGTCTTCTTGTAAGTTCTATCCCTCAAAGTTATCTTCCCGTAGCCTCTGACCGTGCCTAATTCTGAGTTATAACGAATAACTTATGGCATTTTCTGTATTGTTGGACAAAGTTGCAGAATTGGAGACCTACTAAACCGAATCGATTCAATTTGGCACCAGAAGCTAATTTTTTCTTACCGAATTGATTCGGATTTGCCCGAATCGATTTGGACCCCTATTTTCAGGTTTCTTTTGATTGCAAGTTTTCCATTAGGGTTTATATATAAATCAAATTCATCTCCTTTTGATGAGATATCTTTCATTTTGTTTTACAACTTTGGGGATTTTTGTTGGAATTTTCCCCCTCTCCTCCATTTTCTTTGGTTTACCACCATTAATGTAAGTTACTATTCTTCTTCTTCTTCTTCTTCTTCTTCTTCTTCTTCTTCTTCTTCTTGCTTTATTGTTCATTTTCTTGCTTGATTAATTAGTTTAGTGTATTTATTTATTGCTTTCCATAGTTTAATTGTTGTTTAAATTAGTTTATTCATGTCTAATATCTAGTTAAATAGGGTTGGGGTCATGTGTCCTCCATTAATAGGCGTCGAGCTCCGAAAGTTCATTTTTATGGAAAATCATGTTTAATCGAAATCTCGTGTATTAAAATGGGTTTATTATGCGTTTAACTTTCTTTGTCACGCAACGTTAGTGTTTATAGCGATAATCTGATTTTAAGACGCGTGTGACAATTTTTGATTAAATGTTTTATCTCAAATTTTTGGATTAAATTCCTCCATGTGCTATGTTTTTAATTACTAAAAATTCTCGGTTAAATGTTTTCGAACTATCTAATTCAGCGTGTTATTAATTCCTATTTAGCTTTAAATGCGAACCGTCTAATTCAGCGTGTTATTAATTCCTATTTCAAACCGTCTACAAATTCCTCCACGTAGGCTCCGATGCGACCTTGACTCTCGTTTTATTAATTCCTATTTAGCTTTAACTTCTTAATTTTTTCCCTTTTCTTTTATACCAAACCATCAATTTTTACACTTTTATTCTTGAAGTAATAAATCAATTAAAATCTATCCAATACTCCCCGTGTATTTCTTTCGATACCCGACTTACCGCTATACTTGTTTCGCAAGTGTAGTTGCAGTTTTGGTTTTTGCATTGAGTTGGTGAACCGAAAACAACGATAGTGATTCTACACGAACACTTCATTTACGCTCGATCAAAACATCAGTGCTTGAGATTTAATCTCTTCCTGTGTAAATTTGTATTTATAGATGAATATTGAATTTTAACCATCATCGTAGCCATCGTGCATATCGAATCGGAGTTTTTATGTCATTCGTTCGAATAAGGAGTATTATCCTTCGAACGATGATTGGACAAATTCTATTGACTGAGAAAATGGTCGATTTCCCTCGCTCTCTGGAATCTCACTAGAAAGTCACTTTCGAACGAAGTACACCATTGTTCGAACGAAGGGGATGTACCATTTGAATGAGGTACTTCTCATGTCCTAATTAACCTAAGATTTTGGCCTCATTAGTACCTCGTCAGATGCCATTCGAACGAATAGGTATCTCATTCGAAGGATTCATTCGAACGACTAAAGCTAAATTTGAAAATATGTGTAATACCCCGTACTTTTATTGATATTTATTTATGGGATTAATTTAATTATATGTGAATTAATTGAGAATTAATCCGGATAAAATACAAGCGAGATGTGAGTTGGTATTTGATTATAGTGTGTATATATGGCGATATATGAATATTGAAACTATTGAAATTATCGCGAGATTGAAATACGGCAATTTGGAAATTTTGTTGGGACGCGTGTGACAGTCGCGTCAGGAAAATATTTAATTTAATTAAAAAGTGAATTTTATTTTTATTAACCGTATGGTCATTTTGAGTGCGCCAACGAGTCCGGAAGGGTCGAAATAGTCAGAAAACACTAGCCGGGGGTTAAGTTTGTGTCCCGGGGGATTATTGGGCCATACCGGTAACTTAAAAGGGCATTTTGGTAATTTCGGAATTTTGGGAATTAAAACCCACGAAAATTAGAAGTCAAAAATCTGATTTAGTCTTTACCCACTAAACCCACTAACAACACTAAATGACTTAATGGGTTACGGGAGTTATTGGAAAAAGTTTTAAGAGTTTCCTAAGGCAACCTCTAAACCACAATTGTCATCTTGGAGAAAAACTGGTAGAGAGAGAGAGGGGAAGGAGAATTCTGCAGAGAGAGAGAGAGAGAGAGAGATCAACCTTCATCAATTCAACATCAAATTCAGAGAAAGATCAGAGGCAAGTGGTTTAATTACGTTAATTTCAAGCGAATGTTTTTTCCATGCTTAGAATGTAAATTAATTACATTACATTGGGAGTTTGATGAAAACCCATGAAATTGGAGATAGCAATTCAAGTTATGATATAGGGATTGCATGTAGAATGTTATTGGGTGATTATACTAAACAAAATACAACTTTTCATGATGTAAAAACGGATGTAGTTATGGATATTGATGACTTTAAATTCTAGGGTTCATACTCATAAGGTTTGGGGAAAACTTTGGGAAATTTAATAATTAGGTGTTGTATAGGAAGATTTTATCCCATGAATGTGATAGATTATGAACTAAGAATGTTTAGGAATGTTGAGGAACCTTAAAATATTGTTGGAATAATTTTTGGAGGAGTTTTGAGGTGAGAAAATTGGTGAAAAACGTAATAGGAATTTTCTGGGCTCGAACTGTCACCTCGTTAGAAGACCTGCCCAGGTCGTTCGAACGAGTTGACAGTTTTTCCTCTAACGAGGGGGATGTTCGTTCGATGCCTTTCGTTCGAACAAGATCTCGTTAGATGCCCACCTCGTTCGATTTCTAGTGTCCCGTAACCTTGGTTAATGGTAGAGATAACCTTACCTTGATGACTAATTGATAGAGTTGGGATATATTGGGGAGTAAAATATAGAAGAATGATTTGAACCAAATGGTAATTGTGGATTAGGACGCGAATAACTAATTACGACGTGAGGATAATGGATGATACGTATATATAAACCGGGGACACGTGTATTGGTATAAGAATGAGAAGTGTACCAATAATAAATTATGGTAATTACTAATATGCGTGCATGCTTAGTATATGTATATGCTTTTTATGTGTATGACATACGTACCATACTTGCTATCACGGGAGGTTTACGTTCGCTTAGGGCCATCTAATCCTTGTGTGCCCGGATTTAGAGTGGTACCTAGAGGACATAGTTCAAGGGAATGACTTAATTGTGAGTTATTAAGCCAGCTGACTATGGAGCATAGGTATGTACGTGACCATGGATATGTTGAATTATGTTCGCCTCCATTTTTGTGTGTGGTGTTTATTCTAACAATTCCTGAGAGATTCGGAATTTGTAATCCTTATGTACGTGATGTACCGGGATGGATAGCAGATTATGTGTGCACCACATCTTAGCCTCGGGGTGCTTGTATTGTATATTTATGATGTGAATAATATACGGTTAAATGAAAAGGAATTTGTTATGTTTAATTGCGAGAATAATTTATAGTAACTCCTTGAGAAGTTAAAAAAAAGGGATAACATGCCGTGAATTGTAATGTTAACAATTGAGAATCCGAGTTTAATTAAAGCTATATGTTTAAGTGATAATAATGGGAATTCATATTGTGAATCGAGTGGAAAGGTTAGAACTTATGTCGTTTTAGTTAGATATGAGAATCACTTGAATGGGTACGGTACGTTAGGAGTGCACAATTAGTCGAGAGGTGAGTATTTCATGTGAGAGCACGTCCTAACATGTACTTTGCATTCATTGTTTTAATGTTATTAAAACACTTGTTGTTTTTAAAATACTTTCCACTTTCGGGCTCTGACCCGTTTGCTTTCAAATCTAGTTTTTGCAAAAACCTTTTTAGGTGCCCAGCCACAAGGACACCATGCATAGTATTTCCAGTCAGGTGACGAGCTGTAGCTGTTGTGGAAGTTACAGGGCCTTGCTAGTAGATGTTTCATTTGTCTTGACTTTATATTCAGTTTCATCATTTTTAGGGCATGTCGCCCATTTCTATTAGAGACTTTTTATATTTCAGTTATTCAGACTTTTGGTTTGTAATTAATTCAGGATGCAGACTTGTTTTATTTCTTTCCATATTGGGATTGTTGTGAGGAGTATTTCCTCTAGACTCATTTTACTTGTTGATTTATTAGTTGGATTTTATCGTGAATGGTTGTGTTACATTTCTATATTTCATTTATTGCATGTTAATCAGATTTAATTTAAAATTTGGCAACTCACTTTTTAAATACTAGGTGGTTAGTAACCATTAAAAATGTTTTCGACGGTGATGCTATTAACTGGACCAACTTGGCATTTTGTATTGATTTAATAAAGGAGTAGCTACCCGATATTTAATTAGTCGAGGTGTCACGCAGAAGGAGTTGAATATGCGGCAACGGAGGTGGCTTGAGTTTGTTAAGGACTATCAGTTTGATATCCAATATCACCCGGGGAAGGCTAACGTGGTAGCAGACGCATTGAGTCGTAGGCCAGTAGATGAAGTGGCAGGGGTGTGGAAGGCAAAGTGGAAGGAGTTGGGACACCAGGATGCAGTGGCCCGATCATTCATGTTGGTGATGACTGTTACACCGCAGATTGTCACGAGAGTGGTAAAGGCACAAGTAAATGACTTGTTCTATCAGGAGAAGATAGTTCGATTATTAACAGAGGGAGCCGAGTCCTATACCGTTAGCTCAGACGGGGGATTACGCTTCAATGGGAGACTGGTAGTTCCGGAAGGGAAGGAATTGCGACACGAGGTGATGGCAGAGTCGCACGGCTCACGGTTCGCGGTACATCTCGATGGGGACAAAATGTACCAGGACATGAGACGTCAGTATTGGTGGAGCGGGATGAAGAGAGATATTGTCGTGTATGTTTCTAAATACGCCACTTGTCAGCTGGTCAAAGTGGACCATCAGAGACCGGCAGGACTTCTACGGCCATTAGAGGTCCCGATGTGGATGTGGGAGAGCATCTCCATGGACTTTATCACGGGGTTGCCTACGTCACAGAGAGGTCACGACTCTATTTGGGTAATTGTGTACAGGTTGACCAAATTCGCTCATTTCCTACCCGTAAGGACTGACTACACTACGGGACAGTATGCCCAGCTCTTTATTGTAGAAATAGTGAGACTTCACGGTGTGCCCCTAAATATCGTGTCTGACAGAGACAAGATATTTGTTTCACTATTTTGAGAGAGTTTTCAAGAGGCCATGGGCACGGAATTGCGGTTGAGTACGGCTTATCATCTACAGACCGATGGGCAAATCGAGCGTACAAATCAGATGTTGGAGGACATGTTGCAGATGTGTATCATTGACTTCGGGGGTGGATAGGAGCAGTATCTTTCACTGGTGGAGTTTTCTTACAACAACTCCTACCAGTTCACCATTGGCATGGCTCCATTTGAGGCGTTGTATGGTAGACCTTGTCGTTCCCCAGCATGTTGGTTGGAGGTGGGGGACAACAAACTACTTGGACCGGAAGTGATTCAGGATACTTCGCCAAGGATAGAATTGATACGGAGTCGCATTCGGGTAGCTCAGGATCGGCAGAAGAGCTACGCTGATGCGAAGAGGTTCTTTAGGGAGTTCCAAGTGGGGGACCAGGTTTTACTCAGAGTATCTCCTATGAAGGGGATTATATAATTTGGGAAGAAGGGGAGGTTGGCACCGAGATACGTGGGACCATTTCCTATCATCGAGCGGATTGGGTCTGTTGCGTATAGACTTGGGTTACCGGAGCATTTACACAGGATTCATGATGTGTTTCATATTTCCTCGCTAAGGAAATATCTTAGAGATGATCTGGCTCATTCTCACATTGCTTTGGAGGACATCGATCTCTAGCCCGATAGCTCCTACGAGGAGGGGCCGATTGCTATTTTGGACCGAAGTGAGCGGAAACTGCGGTCAAAGATAGTTCCGTTAGTACGTGTTCAGTGGCGGCATCATAATGTCGAAGAGTCCACATGGGAGCGCGAGGATGAGATGCGCGAACGTTATCCAGAGTTGTTTTCACCAGGTACTTTCTAGTTCCGAATTTCGGGACGAAATTCTGTTATTAGGGGGAAGTATGTAATACCCCGTACTTTTATTGATATTTATTTATGGGATTAATTTAATTATATGTGAATTAATTGAGAATTAATCCGGATAAAATACTAGCGAGATGTGAGTTGGTATTTGATTATAATGTGTATATATGGCGATATATGAATATTCAAACTATTGAAATTGTCGCGAGATTGAAATACGACAATTTGGAAATTTTGTTGGGACGCGTGTGACAGTCGCGTCAGGAAAATATTTAATTTAATTAAAAAGTGAATTTTATTTTTATTAACCGTATGGTCATTTTGAGTGTGCCAACGAGTCCGGAAGGGTCGAAATAGTCAGAAAATACTAGCCGGGGGTTAAGTTTGTGTCCCGGGGGATTATTGGGCCATACCGGTAACTTAAAAGGGCATTTTGGTAATTTCAGAATTTTGGGAATTAAAACCCACGAAAATTAGAAGTCAAAAATCTGATTTAGTCTTTACCCACTAAACCCACTAACAACACTAAATGACTTAATGGGTTACGAGAGTTATTGGAAAAAGTTTTAAGAGTTTCCTAAGGCAACCTCTAAACCACCATTGTCATCTTGGAGAAAAACTGGTAGAGAGAGAGAGGGGAAGGAGAATTCTGCAGAGAGAGAGAGAGAGAGAGAGATCAACCTTCATCAAATTCAGAGAAAGATCAGAGGCAAGTGGTTTAATTACGTTAATTTCAAGCGAATGTTTTTTCCATGCTTAGAATGTAAATTAATTACATTACATTGGGAGTTTGATGAAAACCCATGAAATTGGAGATAGCAATTCAAGTTATGATATAGGGATTGCATGTAGAATGTTATTGGGTGATTATACTAAACAAAATACAACTTTTCATGATGTAAAAACGGATGTAGTTATGGATATTGATGACTTTAAATTCTAGGGTTCATACTCATAAGGTTTGGGGAAAACTTTGGGAAATTTAATAATTAGGTGTTGTATAGGAAGATTTTATCCCATGAATGTGATAGATTATGAACTAAGAATGTTTAGGAATGTTGAGGAACCTTAAAATATTGTTGGAATAATTTTTGGAGGAGTTTTGAGGTGAGAAAATTGGTGAAAAACGTAATAGGAATTTTCTGGGCTCGAACTGTCACCTCGTTAGAAGACCTGCCCAGGTCGTTCGAACGAGTTGACAGTTTTTACTCTAACGAGGGGGATGTTCGTTCGATGCCTTTCGTTCGAACGAGATCTCGTTAGATGCCCACCTCGTTCGAACAAGACTTCTAACGAGTTGACAGTTTGGCCTGGTTTGATTTCTAGTGTCCCGTAACCTTGGTTAATGGTAGAGATAACCTTACCTTGATGACTAATTGATAGAGTTGGGATATTCGGGATATATTGGGGAGTAAAATATAGAAGAATGATTTGAACCAAATGGTAATTGTGGATTAGGACGCGAATAACTAATTACGACGTGAGGATAATGGATGATACGTATATATAAACCGGGGACACGTGTATTGGTATAAGAATGAGAAGTATACCACTAATAAATTATGGTAATTACTAAGATGTGTGCATTCTTAGTATATGTATATGATTTTTATGTGTATGACATACCTACCATACTTGCTATCACGGGAGGTTTACGTTCGCTTAGGGCCATCTAATCCTTGTGTGCCTGGATTTAGAGTGGTACCTAGAGGACATAGTTCAAGGGAATGACTTAATTGTGAGTTATTAAGCCGATGACTATGGAGCGTAGGTATGTACGTGACCATGGATATGTTGAATTATGTTCACCTCCATTTTTGTGTGTGGTGTTTATTCTAACAATTCATGAGAGATTCGGAATTTGTAATCCTTATATACGTGATGTACCAGGATGGATAGCAGAGTATGTGTGCACCACATCTTAGCCTCGGGGTGCTTGTATTGTATATTTATGATGTGAATAATATACGGTTAAATGAAAAGGAATTTGTTATGTTTAATTGCGAGAATAATTTATAGTAACTCCTTGAGAAGTTAAAAAAAAGGGATAACATGCCGTGAATTGTAATGTTAACAATTGAGAATCCGAGTTTAATTAAAGCTATATGTTTAAGTGATAATATTGGGAATTCATATTGTGAATCGAGTGGAAAGGTTAGAACTTATGTCGTTTTAGTTAGATATGAGAATCACTTGAATGGGTACGGTACGTTAGGAGTGCACAATTAGTCGAGAGGTGAGTATTTCATGTGAGAGCACGTCCTAACATGTACTTTGCATTCATTGTTTTAATGTTATTAAAACACTTGCTGTTTTTAAAATACTTTCTACTTTTGGGCTCTCACCCGTTTGCTTTCAAATCTACTTTTTGTAAAAACCTTTTTAGGTGCCCAGCCACAAGGACACCATGCATAGTATTTCCAGTCAGGTGACGAGCTGTAGCTGTTGTGGAAGTTACAGGGCCTTGCTAGTAGATGTTTCATTTGTCTTGACTTTATATTCAGTTTCATCATTTGTAGGGCATGTCGCCCATTTCTATTAGATACTTTTTATATTTCAGTTATTCAGACTTTTGGTTTGTAATTAATTCAGGATGCAGACTTGTTTTATTTCTTTCCATATTGGGATTGTTGTGAGGAGTATTTCCTCTAGACTCATTTTACTTGTTGATTTATTAGTTGGACTTTATCGTGAATGGTTGTGTTACATTTCTATATTTCATTTATTGCATGTTAATCAGATTTAATTTAAAATTTTGCAACTCACTTTTTAAATACTAGGTGGTTAGTAACCATTAAAAATGTTTTCGACAATGATGCTATTAACTGGACCAACTTGGCATTTTGTATTGATTTAATAAAGGAGTAGCTACCCGGTATTTAATTAGTCGGGGTGTCACAATATGTATATTTTTAATTTAGTTTTAACCCATGAGCCATTAGATATATGAGGTGTCAACCTCTGGTGCACCGGATCAAATAAAACGTGTTTGGCATGGGGAAACACTTGGGTAAAAGCATATTTTTGGGTTTGTGGGTTATTTAAGAGAGAAAATTAGTTGGGTTTTTCCACCCATTTTCATATCATCCATAACTTCTCTCTCTCTTTAGTTTCAAGACCACTTCTTACCCCTAAAAATATTTCGACCATAGTTAAACCATACCTCCACCATAATACATCATTTTCACCCCATTTCCAAGCTTCATCCTTCCTCTACAAGCCTTGTTAACCAGAAAGTTAGGTTGAGTGGAGCAAGTAGGAGCCTCAAAGATATCTTTGGAGTGTTTCTGAGAGCTTTTGGACTATTTTGGAGTCTAGAGCTTCCATCTTTAGCTTCTTCTTTGTTATCCTCTTCAAACATTAATGAAGGGGTTTTCTCTCCATGAAAATATGTAGGATGCATGCTAGATATCATTTAATGTTAAAATGAAGGTATTTTCTAGTATGTTCAAGTCTTGCAAAAATGGAGTTTTAAAGCAAATAAAGCTTAAATGGATTTTAAAGAATAAATAGCATTTTAACTATGAAATATGAAGAGTAGGCATACAAATGTAAACCCTTTCTAATATCTCGTTTAGATTCATATTTGAGGATTTTTAGGCTTGAAATCCTCCCCTAACATGGGTAGAAACATGTAGTAAATTGGTAGAAGACATCTAGACTTGATAAATGATGTTTAAAATGGGTTTCATAAGGAAATAATAAAGTGTGGAAAAACAATCCTAAATGCATTATAAATGTTTTTAAGAATAAATAACAATAATTTATGAGACTACATGTGATAATAGGGCAAGTAGTAGACATCTTGTTAAAAGATTGAATGTATTTTATGTTTATGTGGAAAAACATAAAATGATAAAACATGATTTTTGAAAATAAAATCATAAAAGGGTGGTTTTGAATGGAAATGTTGTTTTTAGTGCCATAATGAACCAAGTATGTTTTTCACAAGGTTATGATGAATGAAGGGTAAAATGGTCATTTTTATAAAGTTGAGGTTCCTAGTGGTTGAACTTTCGCATTAGATCTTATCGGTTGATTTTTTTTGTGAAAAATGAATGGGTGTTTTATCGAGCACAATTTGGGTAGATGAGTGGAATTCTGGGTTATTTTATAGTAAGATGGCATTAGTATGGGTTAGAAGGTGGTTTTGAGTGGTGTTAGGTTTAGGATTGGCTAGTGGGGCAAATGATGCCCTCGTGAATTAGGCCCAAGATTACACTCTGGAGATGAAAGCAGTGATCAGTAGTATGACTAGTAGACTAGTGGAAGTTATAGTGGGGATCAGTTTTTAAGTTTTTATGAAGTGGGTTTAGAAATGGATGAGGGTCCAGAGGTTTGATTAAATTTTAACTTAGAAAGATTTGGTAGACTTAAGAGAGGGGATCGTGAAGCTCGGTGTATTCCTCTTTGACGGGATTAGGGCAGCTCTCCGGTGCCCAAGAGGTAGCAGGCTGGGAGATATTGCCGATGGTTGAAACTATGGTATTGGCAGGCTTCTCATACTTTCTGGGAGTGAACTATCCAATCACTTTCTTAGGCGTGACTTCTATCTTGGTAAAACTTTCCTCAATATCCACACCTTCTTCCCCAAGAGCTCAGTTATGAGAGTAATATTATCCTCCCATAGTTTATTTGATATGGGGTACGAAATTCTTCTTCATTATGCTGACTTGTTCTTCTTTGGAGGGCCAGTTTGTTATGGTGGCACCTTTCTCTCTCCACCTTACTATGAAGCTGCTGACAGTTTCTCAAGGTTTCTTCATGAGAAGTTTTAGATCACATCGTATAACCTATAGTTCATCATTGTACTTATACTATGATTTGAGTTCCCGGCCAACATCTTCCCAACTGCGAATTCTAGATTCCTCGAGGGATAAAAACCAATGGAGAGAATTGTCCTTCAAAGTATATTCAACTTTTGGGCCATTATCTCTTTAGACTCACTAAGGAGAGTCATGGATAAGTGATAGATGTGAAGGTGAACAATTAGGGGACCGCTGCCCCCAAACTTCTTGATGGCTGGCATTTTGAATTTCTTAGACGATATTGCTTTACAGTATGGAGACATGTAGGTTTAGTCCATGTAGTCATGGATATCTTAACTTGGACAAACTTCTTCGACAATAGCTTTAGGTCTTTCCTGACCTTGTTCAGTTCTTCCTCTTTTGGGAACAACGTGTACTGACAAGTTAGCCCCAGGCTAAGCAAGGTTTGGCATGGGACGTTGAGTTAGCAGTGGCCCATTGACGGGCGGGGCACACGGAGCATGCTGGTATTCTTTCACGGCCTAAGCAGTCTTGGGATATGGTGGACCCATGGCATGTGGAAAAAAATCTCGGGTTGTTTGGGAAATTGGACTCGATTTTGCTACATTTCATGAACCTCGATTTGAAGGTTATTAATCTTGGCACCAAGTTGGACCAGGACTGCCATCAGATCATGCTGTACATTTGGTGTATGATCGGTTCTTTTCATAGAGGACTGGTGAAGGTAGATTCCAGGCTCAGATGAGGTAGCAAGGGAATTGACAAAGGTTCAGGGAAATTTGACGGAAGACCGAAGCCAATAGGGAGCCGAGATGAGAATAAGGTATGCAATCAACCTGAGAAGGAAAAAGATTCTAATTTATTTTTGAAGAAAGGGGAAAAGGAATTGTCTTTGTTGAAGAAGAGGGAATTTTTTTTGACATTTTTGGTAAAAAAGGAGGAAAAATGGTTTTGGTATTTTGATAAAAGAGAGGGAAAATATTTTTTTGGTATTTTTGGTAAAAAGGAGGGAAAACGAGAGAAGAGTCTCATCATGATTATTACTATTATTATTATTATTATTATTATTAGTATATTTATATTTATATTTTCACTTTTATTATGTTTTCCTAAATGCGAAAGAAATGTCAGACATGACCCGAGCATGGGAAAAATAGGGTTTGAAAAATAGATAGGATAGGGTTCGACTTGTTTCCAGGCTCATGGATAGGGTCCTATTTTGAAAAAAGACAAAATTCCGTAAAAATTTGGGCGGCATGCCGACTCGAAATTTAGGCAGAGTTTTGTATGGTAACCGATAGACTCAATATGAGTGCCTAAGGACTAACGCTTATATGAGGTTTATGCAGTTGTTGGGATAGTGGAAAGATTCCCCCATTTGGCATGACTTCCAGGATATACTTCTTTCTTTTGAGGGAAAACGGTACACGTGGAGAAACCATTTGTTATACCAAAGTGTACATGAATTTCCTCACTATATACCTCGTGAGGATAGTATGTGTGAGAGCGAATTCGATATAATCGACGTATGTGAATGAGTTCCCTTCTATATACCTCCCGTCATGATTTTGGCCAAGCGGTACGATGCGGGGGGAAGTGTTTGATATACGTCAAAGGTAATAGGCTAATGGAATGTGAGAGTCATATTTCTTATTATAACTGCGACCTGCTGGACCACCGCCCATCACGCAGTGACCCCCCAATACGGGATAAAATTTTGGTCAATAGCTATGTTCTTGGTGATGTAATGTGCAAAATGCATGATTCTTAATTAGTATATTATGGAAAAATTCTTTTTATTTGGCATGATGAGCTCTATACTAATAAGGAAATATGTACAAGTATCATGAAAAGTAAATCTAGTATGGATCATAAAGATTACAGTAAGCATGGATATGTGTGAGTGAGTGGTGTGTGAATATCTATAAGTGAGTGTATAGTAGTGAACCTTAGCATGGATTATCTTCAAGTGGTGTGTGATAAGTGCAAGTGAGCATGGATATATACAAGTTTGGTAAGTAAAAGTGTGTGCTAGAGAAACCTAAGAATGTATATTCTAAATGGTGTGTGAATCACGTGGATATAAGTGATCCTACGTATAAGTGTAAGTAGTGTGAGGTATAAAAGTGGAAAGTGAGCATGAGATAAATATATACAATAAACAAAAGGAGGAGAAAAGGGAACATACAGATTGGTGCATACACACACATGCAGAAAATGATAACACCCATGCAAACAGAGTCTATCCTTCTTATGATAAGTAAATCCCCTGCGGAGTCACCACTGTGGCCATCCCGGAGTTCCCGTGCGCGCGATTGGAGGGAGAGAATAAGAACGGTATCGCTCCATTTCTCAAGGAGGACCTCTTAGGCCGTCGTTAATGTGGGGTGATGTAAAGAGATAGAGACGATAGTCTATTTTGCACAAAACAAGAAAATGAAATGATGTCGCATCAAGAAAACGATAACAAAGATATACTGATGCTTGCAAAACCAATAGTTCAAAGTTTTGGGGCTAAGTTATGGAGTCTGAAGGTGTTAGGCACCGATCCCACCTTTTCGGTCTCTCATGGGCACGTGTTATTATTCTCCTTGAAAAACCCCGTGAAGTGTGTGTACGTGTATATATACTTGGAGAATGAAATTTCTCAACTCACATCATGGAGAAAGGAGGAGTGATATCATCCGTATGAGTTTTCCCAAAACAATAATAAAAAAAATCATGTGTGCGGTTATCGAGATATCGATCATTATGGTGAAATGATGATATATATCAGATGACGCGCGAATAATTATCACAAATATAATATTATAAGATAATATATGAAGAAAAAATTGCAAGGAGGACTCGAGTCTTGGGTTTTAACCCGAAACGCCTACGAACCTTAAAAAGGCATCAAAGTTCACACATACTTCGCATGTAATACGAGGGTGGGTTTATCACATAAATTCAATCGAGGATTTTATTTAGATGTGTGTGTAGAAAAAGGATATTTTGATTTGAGAGAATGTGGTGAAGAATCCCGTTTGGAATTTATGAGTAAAACCCTCTTTTTCTTGTTTTGTGTTTTTTTATAGAAAATATGTTATGTGAAATACTAGTAACTAAATATTTAGATTATTAATATGTATGGACTAACAAGGATGAAATGCTAAAGTAAAGATTAGATAACTAATGCGAAAATAAGAAAATTTAAAAGAGAGATAATATGTTTCGACCTTCTTTAGAGACTTGAAGATTGATCTTGATTATTAAAAAGTCTTCCTTGTAAGTGGATAAGGAATGTAGGATGAGATAAGAGGGTGTTTTAATAAAATCGGTGTGAAAATGATGGGAATGATAGGTGGGGAGAGGTTTCAAACAAGGAAACTTCGCTGACTTTAGAAGAATGTTACTGAGATCACTGAAGTTGATGTTTTTGAGGTACCTTTCAAAGTGAGCTTCTGTTATCCTTATATAGGGTCAAGGGGAGTTTCGATCGGCATTTTCCTTGTCTTGCCTATTGGTAGACATTCCCAGACACACTATCGGTAGGTAGGGAAATAGGTTTGCCATTCGGTAATGTCGTGTAGATTTCTTCGAAAAATGGTCGTAAAACGCAATTCGTAAGTCCAAATCACGTACGAGGTATACTGTTGGAAAGGTTATTCAGAGACCTTTAAAAATACATGGGGCCACTCCCATTTTCGGGAGTTGACTTTGGTCAATTGGGGCTCGTAAGCGCTCGACGGTCTTTTAGGCCAGAAATGCCTAGTGAAAAACGGATCGTTCGTTCGAACCGTAAGGCCGATTCGCGCACATGACAAACCATTGGAAATGGGATTCAAATACCTTTGAATATTAATTCATTCTCATTTGGTTCTAAGAGTTGACCTTGGTCAGACAGGGCTTGGAAGCGCCCAATGACCCTTCAGAGTAAAATGTGTCGTTCATCCGTACTGCAAGGCTGATTCGCGCACCGGGGGGGGGGGGGGGGGGGGACATTGGAAAGGGTATTTAGTGCCCTTTAAGGATCCATTTAGTCTCATTCGAGCTGAAGAGTTAACATGAGTCAAATGGATTCCAGGATCTCCTGGTGGCCTATGGATTGGTTTTCGGGGTAAAATGAATCGTTCGTCCGAACGATAATGTCTATTCACACACGGGATAGATCATTGGAAAGGGTATTCAGATCCTTTTGAAGATTTATGAGATTTTTCTTGGGCGAGGAAGTTGATTGGTGTCAAAACGGGGCCCGGGATCACCTAGTGGACTCTAAATTGATTTTCAGTAGTACAACGGACCATTCATCCAAATCGTAAGGTCAATTTACACACGAGATGAATAGTTAAAAAGGGGATTCAGAGCCTTCGAAGATTCATTGAGCTTTTTTTTAGACGAGAAAATTGATCGGAGGCAAACGGGGCCCGAGGGCCTCTAGGTCGGTAATCAGAGTATGACCTTGCATTCTATGGTGAATGGGGAAGTAATAGGGACCTAAGGAGAGTCTTAGGAGGGTCCTATAATGTGGTGTCTATAGGCATTACCAATGGTAAACTAATAGGGGGTGGCAAAGTTGTTGAAGCAGAAGCGCATCGTTATGTCTTATAAAACACAAATTATGTTCAACCTTATATTGAGTAATAATTTATTTATGATTCATGTAAAATTGTTATGATGTAACACTAATACTATAATATTTTAACTTTAACTATGTGTTTCCCATTAATAATAATGTGATAGTGAGCATACGAAGAGCTTGAAGAAAATGCATTCTCGAAAGTCCCAAAGTCAAAGGTGGTCATAAGATGAGCACAACAAAACCATTATTAATTGGTTATGTGAAATGGAGTGTTTTCTAAACCATATGTTATATAGAACATAATTGTGATAAAATGGTCTAATGTTATAAAAAAATCCAGATTAGCAAGGAGCAGCAAATCCCTAATAACAAAGTCTTGAACATCTTGTAATGGGAAACACAAGGACCTCGATGTGATGTAACAAAGTATCATGGTTATGTTATTAATGGTTGTTATTATCATACAAAAGTCAGTGATTTTAAATGTGCGAACCAAAATAGTGGAGTGAGCATAGTGACCGCAACACGTAAGTTCCTAGTTCGAAGGACAAGAACCCATTGATTTCAAATATGTGTTTTTTATGGTTTCATTATTGAGATATGTATGCTTGATTATATATCATTAGAGATTCCAGTTTTCAAGTGTTACTGAGTTGATAGCAATAATGACATCAAGTTTGATGACTTTGGATTTATGTTGGTTGATGTTGGGAGTGTTGTCCACAAAAATGATCCTTTCACTTTAGCATCTCAAGTCGTGCAAGCTTTTATGTCTCGAATCAGCTAGATCCTAAATGGTCAATTGCTTTAGCAACTCTTCAAAGTGTCTATATAAGAAGAGATAATAATTAACATTAAATTGATAATATATTTCCTTAATTTCCAGTCTTCTAGGACGCATTAAGTGTTAAAGTTAAAGATGGGAGTTTTGTCACTCAAGGGACCTCGGACATTATAACTATAACATTAGGTATCGTCGAGCATGGTTGTTGGGTAAGGGGTGTAGGTAAATGAGCCACCTCTACAACCTACTTCCATCTTAGTAGGGGTGGGACAAAGAAACAAATTAAGGATTTGGAGTCTAAATTGTGTGCTGACAAACCGAAAATTAAAGAAAAGGATCAACTGATACAATTATCAATGGATGAGTTGAAGTTGCAAAATGGATTGCTTACATCACCTCTAATATCCAAAGTTGCTTCAAAAAATCACAAGAGTGATAATAATAAATATGCAAAGAATTTTAGTGAGTCGTATCAATCACCTTTAAAGAAGGTTGTTAACATTGTACGTAATTAATTTGCTATTATATTTAGTTTTCCATTTTTATTGCTTACTTAATTTTTTTTAATGAATAAATAGTCCAAAGGAAACGAGAAGAAACAAATTCAGATTCTGCCATTAAACCCCCTACCTAATATCGGGAAGGTGTGTAATGTCTTATTGACTAGGATAGTATTCTCTTGATAATATGTTTGTTGTTCATTTATTGCAAGAAAAACCATGTAGACTCGCTTTCGATTTAATAAATAACATCATTGATGTGGGTTTTCTATTTAATAAGACTCGGCCAATTGCAAAAAAATTCACCATAATTGTTTAGGAGAGACAATAATGTAAGGGTGTCTATAGTTACTGTTCACTCTCCAAACACTCGTCTCCCTGTACCAGTACTTAATGATGACGTCCTAGTAATTAATAATGCACTTGGTTCACATGTTGCTTGGTGGCGCAAGTTTGTGATATTAGACGTCGAGGTAAAATGTGTTTAGTTTCATTCACTGATCTTAAGAAGTTATTTATCACATGAAGAATGCCTACTGATATATTATCCTTAACACTTAACCAATAAAATTTATTTACATTATCTATTTAAACCATAAAGAGAAGAAACATGTCTATGGTGATGAAAGTGGTCTAACTAATGGATTTGCGAAAATATTAGACGAAATCATGGCAACTGATGCCATAAATATACCATCTGGGATATTTTTCGATAATCTTGGCACCACGTATGTTCTCAAAAGTGAGTTGTCTCGATTTTGTAATGTGGAAATGTTAGATGTTAGCTGTCTTATTGCATACACGAGGTAAGAAGTAATTTCAATTCAAATTTTTATAGTTGTAACTTTTTAATATTTATAGATTTGTTTTCAAATGATTTTATGATATATCTATAGTTGTTTTCAGATGCTTTTATGATAAATTCAAAGGCGTACGAGGAGTTATCAAATTCATCAACCCCGTCTCTATTCGCGATGCATTTGTTAGAAAAAATATGAATCAACTTATTATAGACAAATTAAAACATGCTGAAGAGAACCACATATTTTTTCCCATTCAACCCATGGTGAGTGTGTTGTCTATATTAAAACTTTTCATAAATTTATATATTTGTATAATAATAAGGTATTGATGTTGAGATGTTTAGCATTTAGGTACCACTGTGTTTTAATTTTAAAGACTACTAATCAATGACTACCTTTTGGACAGGTCTTTTGGAAATTTTGCTAGGGTTCTTGTTTATTTAGATCTTATAATCAGTCCACCTGAACGTATTTTAGTTGAGAGGAATGATGATTCTTTTTTTGTTAATGTTGTCTACGAATCTTTACCATCATTTTGTAATTTCAGCAAAATAATGGGGCACTCTATTAATGAGTGTAGAAATCTTCATAAAGAAGTCTCCAAGTCTACTGTTGATGCTTCCCATAAAAAGTCTCGAAATCCTATTATCAATATGTCTTACACGCATACACGCATGGGAGTTGATGTTGTTTCCCATCAAAATCAATTTATTCAGGGGGGAAACCTTCTTGATGGTTCAAACTCTGAACCAACTCAAATAGATGCATCAAATCCTAAAGAAGGTCTGAACGTTGATTTAAATGAGGATAGTACTGTGATACCCCGACTAATTAAATACCGGGTAGCTACTCCTTTATTAAATTAATACAAAATACCAAGTTGGTTCAGTTCGTAGCATCACTGTCGAAAACGTTTTTAACAAATACTAGCCACCTAATATTTAAAAAGGGAGTTGCCAATTTTAATTAAATTCAATTAACATGCAATAAGTAAAGTATGAAATGATAACATAACCACCACAACATAGTCACAATAGGATAACCATCAAATAATGAGTCTGGAGGAAATACTCCTCACAACATTTCGAATACTGAAATAAATAAATACTAAGTCTGCATCACTAAATTAATTACAACCCAAAGTCTGAAATAAATGATAAGTAAAATGTCTCTAAAAGAAATGGGGCAACATGCCCAACCAATGAGAAAATATGATAATGGAGTCAAGATCGAAAATGGAGGCGTTACTGTCAAGGTCCTGTAACTTCCACAGCAGCTACAGCACGTCACCTGAATAGAACTCCTATGCATGGTGTCCTTGTGGCTGGGCACCTAAAAGTTTTTTTACAAAAAAAATAGATTTGAAAGCAAACGGGTCAGAGCCCGATTGTGAAAATAATTTAAAATTTTTCAAGTGTTTAATATCATTAAATAGTGAATATAAAGTACATGATAGTGTGTGCACTCACATGAGTTCCTCACCTCTCAACTAATTGTGCACTACTATCGTTCCCGTACCCATTCTAGTCATTACCATAACTAACTAGTCCGATACCCAAAATCTACATTACTATATGATATCCAATTCAATTCCCAACAACTTTTGTTTAACAGAGTGTTATAACTTGTTACACAATTTCCCATGTTAGTACTAATTACTAGAGATCTTCCATTTCACTTTACAAACTATTGCTATTATTAATACTCACATTTATTCATGACAATTCATTTCAATTAACCGTATATTATTCTCATCATAAATATACAATACTAGCACCCCGAGGCTAAGCTGCGGTGCTCACATACTCTGCTATCAAATACCGGTACATCACGTACATGAGGACCACATATTCCGAATCTCTCAAAAAATGTTTCATTAACAACAATCACAAACAATGGAGGCGAACATAGTTCACATCACATGGGTCACGCACATACCTACGCTCCCATGATCAGCAGACTTATTTACTTCTCAATAAGCCCTTCTTTGACCTATGTCCTCGAGGTACCAATCTAGATCCCCCCCCCCCCCCCCCCCCCCGTAGGCACACAAATATTAGATGGCCCTAAACGAACGCCAACCTCCCATGATAACAAGTATGGTAGGTATGTTATACACAGATAACTACATATACAAAGCATTCACACATCTTAGATATTTCAATATTTTATTAGAGGTATACTTCTCATTCTTACATCAACATTTAGTGTTATACAAATCACAAGTCCCCGGTTTATATGTATTTATGTTATCAGCTCTTCTCACGTCGTAAATAGTTACTCGTTTCCCAATCCACAATTGTCACCCAGTTTACTACAAGATTCTAAGTTTTACTCTTCAATGTACCCCAATCTCCCAACTATACCCACTAGTTAATCAGGGAAGGTTATCTCACCAGTTAAACAAGTCTACGGGATACTAGAAATAAATTCAGGCCTAAAAGGTCATTCTATCAACTCGTTAGAAATCTCGTTCAAACAAGGTCGTTCGAACGAGTTTCGTTCAAACGAAAGGCTTCGAACGAACTACCAACTCGTTAGAAGTTATATTGTCATCTCGTTAGAAGTTCGTTCGAACGAGGTCGTTCGAACGACCTGGGCAGGTCTTCTAACGAGATGGCAGTTTCAGTCCAGAAATTCCCAAGTCCGATTTTCTCAATTCCTTTCTTCTCTAAATCCATCCTAAGACCATCCAAGTTATGTTCTAACATTTTTAAACCATTTCTAATCATTCTAGATCACCCTTTAACATATTTTAGAGGTCAAATCTTACAAATCATCATGAAATTATTATAAAACTCCAAATATTTCCCCAAACCCTATGAACATGAACCCATAATTTTGTTATGCCCAATTACTCATCATAAATCCGTTTTTAAATCATCATAAATAACTCTACGAATATTAAATCATTCCATCATCATTCTACATGCAAATCCTAACCCAAATTCAAAGTTTATCCATCAATCTCATGGGTTTTCTTCAAAGATTTCAATATAAGATAATTCCTACACTAAATATGGAAGACATATTCAATGCACTAAAAATATCAAATCACTTGCCTTTGATTATTCTTCAGAATTGATGTTGGTGAATGAAGGTTGCTTCTCTCCTTTCTCTATAGATTTTCGTTGAAGATGGTGGTTGGGGGTTTCTTTTTGGAACTCTTCAAACTCTCCTATAACTCCCGTAGCCCTCTAACTCACTTAATGCTGATAATGGGATTAGTGGGTTCCTAAATAATATATAATTAACTCCTAAAATTCGTAGGTTTTAATTCCCATATTTTTAAAATTACTAAAATACCCCTCTAGGTTGCCGGTATGGCCCAAAAATGCCTCGGGACCCAAACTAAACCCCCGGCTAGTGTTTTCTGACTATTTCGACCCTTCCGAAAATGTTGGCGCACTCAAAATGACCATTCGGTTGATAAAAATAATATTCACTTTTTAATTCAAATAATTACATTTCTGACGCGACTGACACGCGCATCCCAACTGAATTTTCCAAATTGTCGTATTGCTATCTCGTGACAATTTAAATATTTTCAATAGTCATATATTACCATATGTACGCATCATAATCAAATACTAACTCACATCTCGCTAGTATTTATATCCGGATTAATTTCCAATTAATTCTCATTTAATTTAATTAATCCCATATTAAAAAAAAATCAATAAATATACGAGGTATTACAAGTACCACTGCTTTTGCAGATATAAAAGACCCTACTGTGTCAGCACATATTCTGGCAGGTACGGACGCTACAAATGAGCAGAACATACATGTTGTTGGGCATGCTCCAAATCGATTTTGTTTCTTGGCAAATACTGGGAAAAAAGTTGTTCCAGGAGATGTATCCGGTGATCGTCAGTTCACAAACTGTGAAAGCCACTCTGGTGCAAAGATTACCAAACAGTCCCAAAATCATGCCAAAGATATTGGAGAAAAATATGGTGAGAAAGAAATAGTCAATATTAACAGTGAAGAGGAAAACGTGTTTAATGAGGTGTCAATCCCAAACAATTCGGTAACTAAGATGGGAGTTGGATCGAATTATATGGAATTCTCAAATCAAGTGGTTACTAAGCAAAATGACAAGTATAACCCCGATGAAAGGTAATTTTTTATTAATAATTATGATGAATCATTTCCAAATTTAAATGACCAATTAGTGCGTGAAGAGAATTCAAATGGTGAAATGCCACCATTAGAGGAAATTCCAGACTCGTCAATTCCCTCTAGCAATCAACATCAGGGATCTTCACTTAGCTACCCAAATAAGACAAAACAAAGAAATATTCATCACTTAATCCAACGTGATTCCATCGTATTAATATGAGATAAACTTGTTTTGCGCAACGATCTTTTGGAGACTTCATCTTGTGAGGAAGAGTAAAAAATTGTGACTCCCTTATGTCAAGTTAATCCTATGAGTGTACAAATTCACGATGAATGCGGCATTGAATTGTTCGTGGATCTCCCCAAACCTGATTCAGCATCTGCAGTGGATTTCGATGAAGTAAATTCAACTGCGAAAAATGACAATTGAAAAATCGTTCGCAAGCGCACGCGATCAAGAAATCGTAGGACCTAAACTCTTTTTAAATTGGCTTTAGTTTGTTGTTTCTTTTTTGCAAGAATATTGTTTTAGCGCTTGTAAGTTCCATTAAAAAGGCTTTTTCTCCTTCTATTAATAAAATATTTTCTTTTAATAATAGAAAAAAATATCTCATACGGAATTTAATCTCCATATAACTATGTGAGTAAATTCATATTGGATAATTGTCTGAATATTTATACATAAAATGACCTTAAAACAAATGTCATCTTGTAGGGAGCTTAAAGTACAGGGAAAGTGAATGGGACCGCCATCTTGGGAGTTGATTAAGGTAATGAGTTGCTAAAATGTCATACATTTTACACTTCTAAATATGGGTAAAATCCCTAATATCTTCCATTAGGGGCCAAAACAAGAAGGGTCATTTGAATGTGGCCATTACGCCATGAGGTTTATGAGACATATCATGGAAGATCCATCTAAATCTATGAAAACACAAGTGATTTGTTATTTACTAATTTTTTGTTATTTCTACTATTTTTTTCGAAACGATAAAATCACGTAATGTTGTCTTTTGTATTATTTAGTTAAAGGGGTTATCTGGGAAACAAACCTATGCAGTTCAGGAGATAAATGAAATTCAACATGAGCTCATTCAAGATTATATTAATTGAGATGGGGCTAATGGAAGCCGACTAGTGTCACCAGGTATTATTGTTGGCATTACATGTTAATGTGGGTTGTTATATTCCTGCTCGGTTTTTCTTTAAAGATGGGGCTAATGGAAGCCAAGTAATGCGAATTCCTTTTTTTGTTTATTTATTTTTAGTTTTTATGCCTTCTACTTTACTCATGACTCCAATTCTCTATGCATATGATTTTGCTTTTATGTACATGCGTTATTAAAAATCGAGAACCTTTTAAGGAGTTATCTTTTCAACCATACGAGTCATTGTTTTCTAAAGATCTTAGTTGTCTTGCTTGAGTTAGTTTTACTTATTTGGTAGCATTTTGTAGTGTAATTTTTTTATTTCTCTCTCGGGGTGTTGGCTGTCGAATTACACAATACCTTGGGCTAACCTACTGACCCAATTAGATAGTAATGATCCAATCTGTTGGAGCTGGATACTTGATCATGGGGGCATAACAATGATACCTTCTTGGAGATGATTGAGTTTTGAAACCGCCAGTGTATACTATGCTCGTGTTTACAGCCTTTCAAACTCTTTTTCATATATTTTTTGAGTAGGTGTATAATTATAATTCAAAAGACATAAGTACACATTTTCTCTTTCTAATTTATTTCTTTCTCATAATAGATAGGATATAGTTAGATTTAAGGAATTGACAGCAACAAGGACTTGATAAGCAAATTGATCTTTGTGGAGGAGATATTCATTGGATGCTTCATATAAGGGAAGTATATAGGTGACAGGTAATCTCCGTTCTTGGTGGATTTCGATGGCCTTGATTATCTCTAATTATTTCAATAATGCTATTATAATTCTATCTTGGGTGCTTATATATTGAAATCAGTTAGTGGGCTCTTACTAGTTTATTAAAATGAAAATTTTAGCCTGTCTTGATGCGCGCGTGCCTCTATATTTTGTGCGTACAACACGTCTTTGTCATTTTTATTGACGATTACTCTCAGTTTACGTGATTATATCTCTTGAAAAATCAATTTTTGCCTATATGATCAAAACTGCGGAAGTTATATTTAGATTGAGAAATTTGGATACCCTGAGCCCCATTAAAATTCTACGTTTAGTGACAATAGAGATGGTTTTGACGATGAAGGTGCCATAGTGAGGAATGGGGAATTTGAAACAGGACTTGAGGAAGATTTTGTCAATGTGTTTTTCTAGTTGTGTGCTTTGGTTCCATGAGGGAATGTTGGTGGTTTTAATCCTTCTGATAAAAATAGTGACACTTACAACGATGATTGTGATACTAACCTAGTTTCTCTGACAAAATAAATATTTCATTTCAAGTCATGAGTTTGATGTGTTTGAATAAAAAAAATTCTCAGGGTGCTATTCTTTCATTTTGTTGGTGACTATTATTATTGGAAAAATCTACAAGCTATAAATACTTCTTCCATGCCCCTTTAAATTCTAACACGACATAAATAGAAAAGAATAAACAAGAACTTCCAAAATAGAGAGAATAAGCAAGAATCAACATAGACAACTAAAATTTTGCAAGTCCAGATTAAAACAAATGTGCTACGTGTGTCAATTATAGGAAAAGGGGAACTCCTCATCCCTTACAATAATCCATTAACAACAAATAATGAAGGTCAACTAGAAACAAATATCAATTTCCTACTTTCCACTCGCAATGCAAACTAGAAAGATTTGAAATCGATTGTGCATTCTCTATTTTTTTTCTCAGGGCTCTTTTACTTCTTTCTTTTTAGTTTGAAAAAGATAAAAAATATGACAAGTGACCTTTCATAGATGAAGTGTACTCCTCAATATATATTTTCATCATGTGCCTAAAGTTTTGGATACAAAAAATACCCTAGCTGCGTAATGATCCCTAACTAGAGCTATTCTTTTTATTAAAGAACGAAGATGAGTTATACGACACCCTGTCCATATTAAATATGCACAAAAAGGGTGTGAAATTGTTCATAGAGAGATTCTGACCATGTTTCGGTTGAAGAAATATTCAAGCTTATGCAACATTTGACAGAGTTTCATATTACATACAGTATCCTCCTTCCCAGAAGGTAAGTTGCAACTCAAATTGCAAAATTTCCATTGACATTTTCAATCCACATCAACATGTACATGACAGTTGTACATTATTTAAAAATCTTATACAGTAAAACTCCCCAAAAGAAGAAACTGTAATCGTAGAATAATCTAAAGAGTCAATTGGCTACTCCAGCTTCGCATTAAATATCCTTTATATGCACATCTACCTCATAAATACAAGATGAAAGATGGAGACTGGATGGACCTTCGTGAGACTCGATATTGGAGGCAGTGTGGGCCACTGGAGGTGAAAATAATCAATTGTAATAGTTTTACAAACATTACTTGGCTTCCTAGTTATTTAAATTTAGTTATACTTACATATATGATGTACATGCTTTATAGAATGCAAAGATTTGCAAAAGAGTTGGGAGTTGTGATACCAGTTAGATTCTTTGAAGAGGCAAATAATGCACATTACAATATAATAACTATAATCGATGTTGATGGAACTGATCTTGGACTTTATTTAAAGTCCTATTTATATCCCAGATGAACTTGGTATGATAACTGCGGATTAATTTTCTCACAAATCTGATACATTATATTTTCAGTTTGGTTATAACCAGTAGTTTTTCCCTCTCAGGCTACCAAGAATAGTTTTAATTTAATCCAGGTGATACTAGCTTTAAGGTGAGTGATAGATGTAATTTGAGTGTGTATGATTAGAAAGTTGAATAATCAATGACAAAAAGTTCACTTTTATGAAATTTGAAAAGTATTCGGAAAAAAATATGAGTGTTTTGGTGGGATTCGTTCTTATTTTTGCAGTTTTCTGTGGAATTCGATTCCTGGGGGTTTGGTTAGATTTGGAATCAATGGAAAACGTGAAAACGAAGAGAATGTCTTACCAAAATACTAATCCCTTTATCATATTGTCATACAAATGAACTGTAGTTCAATTTTTTCTAACTTTGTAATCAGACGCACTTAATGAGAAATTAGCATTATTTAGGATGCTTTATGAAAGTAGAAAAATAGTGGAAAAAAGAGATGGGTGTTTTGGGGAGATGCTCCGTTGGTTTTCCAGTTTTCAATGGGATCCAATTCTTTGGGGGTCGGTGAGAATTTCATTATTCAAAAAACCTGAAAAGGAAGCAAACTCAACTCCTTTTCCAACTTTTCATAATAAAAAACCTTTTTTCAATCTTTTCCATCTATGTAATCAAACACGCCCTTAAAAATGAGTGATTGACGTAATTTACTGTGCATTTGAACCAAAGTGTCTTGCCTACTGGTTACCACCCACCCTTAGTTTGCAAGAGGTCGGTGATTCAAGTCCCTTCCCCCTACCCTTACTCCTCCCCCTCCCCAGGGGATGGAACTAAAAAAAGAGAAGAAAAAAAAAGAATGTGCATATGATTATAAAGTTGGAAATACATTGAAAAATAGTTCACTTTGTTGAGAATAACGAGTACAAAATTCTAATATTCGCAAGAAATGATTATAAGGAAGTACTCACTAAACCACTCTTTCAAAACACTTAAATAAGACCAACTCATAAAATACTACACTCAAAATAAGATACAAATGCTAATTGCCTTAATATTTTACTTCTTCTTGGATGATTATACAAACATAGGAGATGGGGTATTTATAGCATGGAAAATACATTTTAAGCCACACATTAAACAAGTAAGGAAAAATTACAGCCACGCCGTTTCTACCTAACACACTAATTTATCACAAGTGAAATATAGGTAAGCAATGACATAACACACACTAATTTACCACTAGTGCAATATAGGTAAGCAATGACATCATATAGGTTGTGATGTTAAAACTTAACACTCCCCCTCAACATCTACTCTCATTCCTTTCACCATGTCGAACTGACGACAAAAGTTTTCAAACTTGCTTGTACTCAAACCTTTTGTGAACAAGTCTACAATTTGATCATCTGTCTTGATCTGTTTCATCTCAATCTCTTCTTGAAGAACCTTTTCTCTGATAAAATGATAGTGCACTTCCACATATTTAGTTTTTGCATGAAAAACTAGATTCTCCGCCAAACGAACTGCCGACTGGTTATCACAATACAATGAAACTGCATAGTCTACTAGTTGATGTAGACCGTTCATCAACAGTATTAACCACATACTATCTTGAGTTGCCATTACTGATGCTCGATACTCTGCTTCCGTAGTTGACAAAGATACTGTCGGTTGTCTCTTACTACACCAAAAAATTTCTCCAGATCCAAGCTTGAACACGTACCCGGTAGTTGATCGGCGAGTCA
This sequence comes from Sambucus nigra, assembly GCA_949130495.1. NCBI lineage: Eukaryota > Viridiplantae > Streptophyta > Magnoliopsida > Dipsacales > Adoxaceae > Sambucus > Sambucus nigra. Next base: position 576,199,861 of record OX422214.1, on the reverse strand, counting down.
TGATCTCCTACATAGTCAGCGTCACAATAGCCAACTAACTTGAAATCTTCGTCTTTCTTGTATAAAGTACCATAGTTAGTTGTACTCTGCACATATCTCAATATTCGTCGAACTGCATCCAAATGAGACTTCTTTGGATTTTTCATGTACCGACTCATCACACCAACTGCATAAGAAATGTCAGGTCGAGTCAAGGTTAGGTAGATCAGACTACCTACTAATTATCGATACATCCTAGCATCTTCCAAATCTTTTCGTTCATGTGCACACAACTTGCCATTTGGTTCCATCAGTGTCGAGATTGGCTTGCATTTGAGCATCCCGAACTTAGAATTAAATCGTTGGAATAATTTTACTGACAGAGAAATATTCCTTCTTGTGTACAATCAACCTCTAGACTAAGAAAGTGCTTGAGTTGTCCAAGTTCCTTCATCTGGAAACGAACTGATAAATTCTCCTTTATTCGAAGAATTTCTTCCTCATCATCACCGGTTATGATCAAATCATCCACGTATACCAGTACGATAGCTAACTTTCCTCCATTAGTTTTGCGAAACAAACTAGAATTTGAAGGTGTTACTGAATAACCACTTCGAGTTAGAAATTCAGCAATCTTACCATATCATTCCCTTGGTGCCTGTTTCAATCCATAGAGTGCCTTTTGCAACTTACACACATGCTCAGTATGATCTTGATTTTGAATCATGTAGATCTCCCAATCTAACTCCCCATGAAGAAATGCGTTCTTCACATCCATTTGCCACAAGTTCCAGTCTTTATTGGCTGCAAGTGCAAGTAGGACTCGTACAGTTATAAGCTTTTCCACTGGACTAAATGTTTCATCATAGTCTAGTCCATATTGTTGAGATAACCCTCGAGCCACCAGTTGAGCTTTGTATCTCTCAATTGATCCATCTGGATGACACTTTATCTTGTAAACCCATTTACATGATATGGCTTTAACATCTCTTGGCTTCGGTATGAGATCCCAAGTTTGATTTTCCTCTAGTGCAGTGATTTCTTCTTCCATAGCTTTAATCCACTCATAATTCTGGGATGCTTCTTCAAACGTATCAGGTTCTTTTACACTTGATTCTTCTTCTATGGCTGCGTTGGCGTATTAGGGATTTGGCTTTCTGATTCTTGTTGACCTCCTGAGTTTTGATTGTGGAGTTGATACTTCCGTTTCACTAGGTTTACCTTCTTCATTTGGTTGGTAATATAAACCAATTTGCCAAGGATTCAGAGTTATTTCTTTCTCGATATTATCATCATCATATGAATCTTCAGCTTCGTGTGAGCTTGATAGGATTTGAGGAGTCTGCTACCCCATTTTCTGTTGAAGTTTCTCTTCAAATTCCTTCGAGTTTGATAATACCTCCTTTTCTGAGGACCACCAAGAAGATGCTTCATCAAACACCACATCTCGTGATGTGTAACACCTTCCAATCATAGGATCGCTACATTTCCACCCTTTCCTCTGGTTGTCGTATCCCACAAAGATATATCTGATGGCTTTCTTATCAAACTTGCTACGTAGATGGTTAGGAATTAATACATAGCATGCACAGCCAAATACTCAAAAGTAACTAACTGTAGGTTTCATGTCCCATAATTTCTCAAAGGGTGAAACAAACTCTAACCTTGGTTGAGGAAGTTTGTTAATCACATGGGCTACAGTTCTCATAGCTTCAGCCCAAAATCTTTTCGGTACATTCTTAGCATGTAGCGTACTCCGACAAACTTCTGCAAGATGTCGATTATTTCTCTCTGCTACTCCATTCTGTTGGGAGATGTTGGCACATGTAAATTGATGACGTATTCTATAGTCTCGTAGATACTGGAAAAACTCATTTGAGGTATATTCTCTTCCATTATCTGTGCATAGACAAATAATCTTCCTCCCCACTTCTCCTTCAATCGTCTCTCTGAACTCTTTAAACTTTGAGAATGTGTCAGATTTTTCTTTCATAAAGAAAACCCACACATACCTGGAGAAGTCATCAATAAACGTTACCATATACCGCATCCCACCAACTGATGGTTGCTTGACTGGTCCGAAGACATCCGAGTGACCTAACTCTAATGGTTCCTTTGCTCTAAACTTTGATTCCTCGTATGGTAATTGATATGCTTTACCATATTGGCATCCCGCACAGACCGTGTCTGTCCTCACGTCAAATTGAGGAAGTCCCTTGAGCATCGACTTCTTCATCATCACCCTTAGCTTAGAATAGCTAACATGACCCAATCGCATGTGCCATAAATCTGCTATCTCATTTTTTCTTGTCTTATATAGATACGCAGACTCTGCTGACATCACGTAGACTAACTCCAATCGCCATCCCTCCATTATTGGCATTCCTGAGATTTTGAGGTCTTGATATACCTTCACATCTTGTGGACCAAATAAGACAAAGTGGCCTGATGATGTTAACTGTGCCACTGAAAGCATATTTTTCCTCATACTTGAAACATGGTAGACATTTTGAAGCGACATTTGGTTAGAATTGTATTGAGGTGCTACTACCGTCTTACCGATATGAGCTATTGGTAGCCTTAAGTTGTTGGTTGTTACCATAACTCTATTTCCCTTGTATTTTGACAGGCTCTGTAACTTCTGTTTATCACCCTTCATGTGATTTGAGCAGCCTGAGTCGACAATCCAATCATTCTCGTAGTCAATCCTCTCAACTGTCGAGACTGTAAGAGCTAACTCCTCCTCTTCCATAGCAAAAGATGCTTCAGCATCCCAATCATCTTCGCTTCTCTCCTTTGAATTGGAAGTAGCAACATTTCTCTCAGCGGGCCTTTTGTTGGACCAACAATCTTTTGCCATATGTCCCTTCTTGCTGCAGTTGTAACATTTTCCCTCAAATCTTTTACCGTAGCCACGATTCTTTGAAGCTCCCCCTGGACGAGAACCTCCATCTCCTTGATGACATTTTGCCTTGTCATCATCCTTTTTATATATGCCTCCGACGTGCTTCTTGAAGTAGCCTTTGCTTTTGTTAGTGTAGAGCACTTCCTCACCCTTCAGCGAGACTCCTCCCATTTGCTTAGCCATGGCTTCTTGACCGGTAGGCAAATTTTCAAACTCAACAAGTGATGGTTGAGTCGGTCATCCTTGTACAGCGGCAACAAAACTTCGGTATTCAGATATCAAACCATGGATAATTATTCTTTTTATCCTGGTTTCACCAATAACAACTGTTGGACCTAAATTTGAAATTTCGTGGCATATTTTCTTCACCCTGTGAAAATACTTGGTGATAGTCATGTCGCATTGCACCATCGATAGCAGCTCGTTCTCGAGAAGTTGTAGTCTTATGTCATTTTTCTTTGAAAAAAGTGTAGTTAAAGTGTCCCATGCTTCTTTCGGTGTTTTGGCATCCCAGATGTACTCCAATATCTTTTCTTCAATTGTGGTCTTTAAGGCAAACATCGCTTTGCCCGCTTTAATCTTCCATTTTCGCAAAGTGCCATTAGCATCATCAACCTCTGGTTGTATAACTTCACTACCGCCAACTACCTCTCAAAGGTCTTGCCCTTACATATAAGACGTCATACATGTCGCCCACGTGCTGTAATTTTGGTTGTTGAGCTTCTTGATTCCTCCAACTACTTGAAGATCACCCATCGTGTCGGTAAATTTTTGATAATACTAAACAAGCCTAATTTCAAGATACAAACTTGCAGAGTACGAATTTCTCAGAACTCAAGAAAGCTCACTCCGAAAATACTGGTACACGACCGTCCCGCTCTGTACCAATTGTTGAGAATAACGAGTACAAAACTCTAATATTCGCAAGAAATGATTATAAGGAAGTACTCACTAAACCACTATTTCAAAACAGTTAAAGAAGACCAACTCATAAAATACTACACTCAACCTAAGATACAAATGTTAATTGCCTTATTGTTTTACTTCTTATTGAATGATTATACAAGCATAGGACATGGGGTATTTATAGCATGACAAATATATTTTAGGCCACACATTAAACAAGTAAGGAAAAATTACAGCCACACCTTTTCTACCTAACACACTAATTTATCACTAGTGAAATATAGGTAAGCAGTGACATAACACACACTAATTTACCACTAGTGTAATATAGGTAAGCAATGACATCATATGGGTTGTGATGTTGAAAATTAACACACTTTTATGAAAGTTTGACAAAATAGTGGAAAAAAAGATAAGTATTTGGGTGACATGCTTTCTTAGTTTTCCCGTATTTATGTTTCGTATTTTTCATAAAACTGAACTATTTTCAATATTTTTCCAACTTACTCAAGTCCTGCAATTCAATAAATTTAATACATCTTGATTTGGAGTTTTACATGTTTCGTATAATTTTTTTTAATGGGATGTTACAACTGTCTTGTAGTTTGTCGGGTTACATTGTGCTTAGTTTAAAAATAAATTTACGGTCTTGCAGAGAGATCTTGTTCTTCCTGACCCAATGATATTGTCCTTCCTAAAGCTGTTAGTAGCCTTCATGATATCACTTAATCTCCTTTTCGAAAGTGACTTCTTGAATGTAGAAAGCTTGATGCCTTTGGCTCGTTTAATATTCTTTTCTTCCTTTCCTGACACTCGACGCATAAAGAACAACATACCAATACCTATGCCTACTGCTGCAAGAGTGACCCCAACAATAGCCGCCCCAGCAATGATCTAACTGTGAGTTTTCTTTGCAGGGCCGTGATAAAGGAACAAAGGCCTCCCACAAAGCCCTACACTATTGACATAGCTCTCTGTCAAAATAGTAGCATTTCTAAATTGTAGAACTTGCCCACTTAACCTATTGTTTGCTCCACTAAACGTTTTAATTCGACTGAGTAAGTCGAGTTCTAGAGGAATCTAACTGGTCAACTGATTATTATCGAGTTTAAGAACATTCAAATAGGAGCATTTTACAAGATTCTTCGAGATCTCTTCTGATAAATTGTTTGCCGAGAGATTCAGTGATGTCACAAACTTGGGTATTCCCAATATGTTGGATGGAACATCCCCATGAAACTTTTTGCTAGAAAGATCTAGACATGTTAGAGTTGTATAGTTTGCAATTCCAAGTGGAAACTCACCCTTAAGCCCCATACTTGAAAGAGAGTTATTTATAACTAGTAGTGGCAAAATGTGGCCCAAATAATAAAACAACCCATATTAGCCCAAGCATCTAAATATGGGGCCCATGTTTAAAAGCTATGAGTTAAATATGGGGCCCATATTTCAAAGCTATGAGTTAAATATGGAGCCCATATTTGAAAGCAAAAAATCAAATATGGAGCTCAATTTTAAAAAATACAAATAAAATATAATACTCATTTTAAAAAGTTATGAGTAAAATATGAGTTTTTTTTATATATACCTTGAATTGTAATACTTAATTTAGTAGAAAAATAATGAGTTGGCCCAACCCATATTTGGTCCGCCCATATTTGGCCCGCCCACATTTAACCCAACCCACATTTGGCCCAACCCACATTTAGCCCAACCCATATTTGACCCGCCCAAATTAGGCCCAGCCCATAATTTTGCCAGTGCTATTTATAACCTTACTCTCATCAGGATGCCAGCAATCAATTCCGGTGAATTTACAGGTGAATCCTTCGGTGTTTTTATTACTGAAATCCCATGAAGAGTTCAAGCAATTAAAGGGGTCTTCTAAATAGCCCTTTATAGCTTTTAAGAAATCGATATCACTCTCTTAACAACATAACAAAAACTGCTACTTGAGAGCAGCAAGACAAATAGTACAGGAACAACACTAAGAACTCTATCATAATGTGCCATCCTCAGGAAAAGACTAGTCATTAACCAAGAAAGAACTATGTGTAAGAAACCAGTTAGATTGACATCTTGAACTTATCAGAGCTTTAGAGACCAACTCCTCGAACCCAAGCTCCCATAAATTACAAACGTGTGTAACTGTGTGTGTGTGAACTTGGGACCTTCCGGGTTTAATTGAAAGACCCGCAAATTAGAGTGGAAATATTTTTCCAAGCTCAGCGATGAACTCATGCCACCACTTAGGGTGTGTTTGGCATAAGAACAGGATTGTATATATATATATACACATAGAAGATTGGGAAAAACCATCTCAGATTGTCGTTGAAATTGTTTTTTATACATATATGATATTCAATAATAACAGTTTTTTTATTACAAATTTCAAATCTCACACATTTTATATAAAATATAAAGTTTATATAAAATGTTACCTAATTTTATATTAAATAATAATTATTTAATTATTTTTTAATTAAATAATAATTATATGTTTTTTAAAATTAAATAATAATGATCTGTTTTTTTTAAATTAATTAAATAACAATGAACTGTTTTTTATTTTTTAATTAAATAATAATGAACTGTTTTTTTTTAATTTTTTAATTAAATAATAATCAACTATTTTAATAATTTTATAATTAAATAATAATTATATGTTTTTTAATTTTTTATTAAATAATAATTAACTATTTTTTTTTTAATTTTTAATTAAATAATAATTATCTATTTTTTTAATTAAATAATAATGAACTATTTTTTTTATTTTTTAATTAAATAATAATGAACTGTTTTTTTTTAATTTTTAATTAAATAATAATTAACTGTTTTTAAAAAAATTTGAATTAAATAATAATTCATTGTTTTTTTTATTTTTTAATTAAATAATAATGATCTGTTTTTTAATTTTTTAATGTTTCACAAACTACTAAAATTCCAAAAGAATTCTGTAATTGATCCAAACAAGGGATTTAGAATTCTACTAGAATTCCAAAAGAAATCTACACTTGAACCAAACAATTGAAATGGAATTGGAATTCCTTGAATTCCAATTTCATAGAATTAGAATTTCAATTCAATTTCAATTCCGCGCATCCAAACGGACCCTTAGGTGAGATTGTGAGGAAATATTTCACACCATAAAGTTGGGGCTAGAATTTTGGGAGTTCTTTATAAAGATTATAAATACTGTTAAACCAAAATAGGAGATCATTCATGTGGTTTGAGGGGTCTTCAGCATAAAGAACAGTATATTCACTGTTATGTGTCCCCCCTATGGAGTAAAATGATGAAATTACTTTATTTATTCAAACCCAAACCCAAACCCAAACCCAAACCCACTATATTACCCTAAAATCGATATACTATGATAACATTATGAGTAGACTTTCATGCTAACAGATTATATCATCACTACATCAATGTTTGTGGATATATGGCACCATGTCAAGTGAGTGTTTGTGGCTTGCATATATTTACAAACTTTCTATTCGAGTTACTGTTTATTATTAAACTAATTAATATATTGTTTTAATACAGAAATATCCAAGAAGTTTATTGGAAGGATCTACACAGACCCAAATTAGCACACTAGCACTTAAAGATAATTTGTTAGTAACTGGAGGATTTGAAGGAGATTTTATATGCAAGGTAAATTAACTTTCCTTACATGTTTCTAGGGAGTTTCTATTCCTACTCCTATTGTTATTCCTAGTTCCATGCTTTAGATCACTACTTAAGTTATCCATGGCAGAAAACAACTCTTGTGTGATTTTAATCATGTTTTTATCGTGGGTGTTCCTTGCACTTGGATTAATAAATTTACCTCAATCAATCAAGAGAATATCTATTACGTGACATTGAAATTAAATGTGGATGATGGATATCTAGCAGTAGGCGAATAGAAGACTTGTGTGATCTCACTACGACTTCATGTTTTTTTATCTAACACGAACACGACCCGAATAGAGTACGACACGACACGACTAACTCAATTTCATAAATTTTATACTAAATTAAACATAAATTAACAGAAAACCCGAAAAAAACATGACAAGACACGATAGCACGACTAACACGACTCATAATTTTGACACGAACACGATGCGACTTCAAAAAAATCCGATACGAATATGACACGAACACGAACTATGGGGTCCATTTCGGATCAATTTCGTGTTTCCGTGTCGGTTTTAAAATTTCCATCCCTAGATATTGACGACTTTAACAATCAACTTTCTACTAAAAAATACCATGACTCTCTCTCTGTGTGTGTATATATATATATATATATATCCAAATTTCTCACCTTTGTCTTTCTACATGTTCCTACATCAAATCAAACATTATTTTAGGAGTTGAACATATATTACCCGTTTTGAAGTGGACTCATATTTTAGGAGCAAGTGTCCTTCTCACTATTATTTTCATATATTAATGCCATATCATGCCAGTTTTTTTTTTTTCGTTCCTTTTACATTTTGCATCAAAATGGTTCAAAGAAAATATTTTGAGTCATTTTTTTCTATATGTTTTCCACTTTAACGGTAAAATATGTATCTGTTCACCAAAGTTCACATGATTTATGTCTGATCATAGATCAACAAACATTTACATTCAAAATTAGTAACAATAAACATGCATTTTTAATTAGATTATTATATATTTCATATATTTATCAGTTACATAATAGGTGGTTCCAAACAAAATATATATATAATAGCAGTGACTTGTGATTTGGTCTGATTAAGACATTATTTTAATAATAATAGTTTTCTTATACAAGAGACTTTGCATTTTGGAAATGAAAAATCTCATTGTTGCTCATTAGTATGCCCCCCTTTTAAACTTTATTTCTTGTCATTTTCATTTGTAAGAAATGAAGTTTCTGCATGTTTTACCCAATACTATATACCATTTTTTCTTAACTTTAAATCTCAGTATCTAGAGGTATATAACTCAAGTGCTAGAAATATGAATTATGTAGACACAAATTTTTGTATATTTAAACTGGGCGAATGAATAAAATATGTAAACTTTTCATTACATGTAATTTGCTTTATAACGTGTGTGGCCCTACACTCGTAATGCATAGTTTTGTTGTGCTTTATTGGCATGTGACATCAAACCATTCATTTTTTAGTAGGGTTTCCTACATTTTAAAGTTTTTGTTAACGTGCTTGTTTTTTTATAGGTTTGGATTTGACAAAGAATATGCATATGGTGTTCTCCACAACTATAGAAAAGAAATTTACTCGGATTTAATTTGGAAAAGGGTCGGATTAATGCACTGATGTATTTTTTGATCGATTTGTGTGAATGAATAGTTGTATTACTGTATTGATGACTCTATTGATGGATTTGCAAAGTTTTGATTCTTGCCAAAAATTTGCGTCCTAGTTGAATTTGGATGAGAATGGGTTTCAATAATAACAATTTTTTATATGTTATATTGCAAGTGTTTAACCATTGAACTATTTTTAAAGGTCTAAAACACTTACAAATAGTGATTTTTGTAGTGTATGCGGGATCCTCAAACACTAAAATGGTAACGTTTCAAGTGTTGGACAACTTTTATGGAAACTAGTTTAGATTGAGCGGATTTTCGAAATATGAAAATTTGTATTTATAATATTTCCATCGCAAAGTATAGAAATTTTATTTATTTATATTACACGACGTTGTCACAAACAACATAATACTATTAACAATTGTATAAAATATCTACGATGGTTCGGGACAATGGGAACAAAGCGTCATGTAAAGGCGTTATTTTCATGACATTTTTTAATATATAGTCGTAAATGTAACGTATATGACGGTTTTTTAATTTAGTGTATTTGTTTGAACTCCTCCCTTTATATGGCCCTTGATAAATATAGTCATAAAATATGATTTGTTTCATGACGCTTTTTTTATCTCACTTTATATGACTGGATAACATGGCGCTTTTTAAAAGGAAAAAAAAGTGTCATTAAAGACTTTTCATGACACTTATTAAGTGTCACAAAAGTGCTTTTCTCTTGTATTGCAGATATTTCATACATGATGTGAGTCTTGAGAATGAGTTTAATAACGATAAAAATAATAATACAAAGCAAAGGGTGGTAATCTGTATGTGAAAATCATTTATCACAATTCAATATTTCAAGGGCCCAATGAACTAAACCATATGATGTTGGGAGAGAAAAGAGAAAAAATAGAAGTACAAATGATAATAATAGAAAAACAAATGAGAGAAAAAGAGCAAAAAAAAAAAATCTTTACCCAACCCTTGTTGGGTTGGGTTAACTTAGACAGTTGCTTGAATATTGTTTCCTCATCAATTAGATATGTTGTAATGCTTAGTCCAACCCATGATGGATTGGGTAATGTTGGAATAGACTCCAACGCATTCAATGCCATGCAGCTAGGCACGACATTAGGAAAATGTTAAAGAGACTAATTTCAGGATAAACAATTTTGTATACTAAACCGATGTGGGATTATAGGATATATATAAGTGTGATAAAATAATACCACCGAATTCGGTTAAGCCATAGCCTTGTCGGGTACCCTCCAAAAGGTCAGAACAAAAAATGGTGCATGTTGTTGACGTTGTATGAGTGAAAAGGTGGGTGATTAGTTTTGGCTATTGTTCACGTAGTATGCGAAATAGAATGGGAATGACAGGTGGAGTGGTTTGGGTTATGATTGGATGGTTTAGGGTTGGAGGTATGGATACTTTTGGGGTAGTGTATATATATTTTTAATTGAGTTATTCGGGTTTTGGTCTCAACTAGTTATATTTGTTTGGGTTTTGGCCCCAAATTAAAATCTATGGTATGTTTGGCTCCTATTTTTTACTTTCAGCGACTCTTTTTGGAAAAAAAACTGTTCATAAAAATATCAAAAAAAATCAAAAAGCGTCCCTAAAAATAATAAATTGAGGGCAAATATACAATAGTTTTTAATTAGGGGCTGAAACCTGAATGGGTATAACTAGTTGGGGCCAAAACCACCCTACCTACCATTTGCATTCTATTTCTCATACATACGTGTGTGTGCGCGCGCGCGCGTGCGGCGGGGGGGGGGGGAAGATTAGGGTATAGTTTTTAATTATATATGTACCAAATATGATGTTAATATATGCACCAAATATGAATACTTTTATTTTAAATACAAATTACGCCCGCGCGCGCACACACACTGATGGTAGTAGTAGTAATAATGAATTTTCGACTTTACCCACAATGTAATTTTCATTATTTCACTTTAATTAATGTTTAATTTCTCTTTAGACTTTACCCCTCAAATTTCAGTTTTAGTGATAGAAAACTGTGCCAAAAAGTTTAAAGTAGCATCACTAAAGGTCAATATGATGGGTAAGTCTAAAGAACTACGAAAAAATGGCGACAGTCAAATAATGATAGCTTCATGAGGTAAATTAAATATAGGGTTATTTGAATTTTGGCCTCGATTAATTTTTCCCGTTTGGAGATTAATCCTTAATCAATAATTATTGTAGAATTAACCCTAATTTTTCCCTTTTAGTGACACTTTTTCAACATTTGATATTTTTAGCGACACGTTTTAAAAAAAAAAACTGAAAATTTGGGGTTAATCCTACAATAGTTTTTAATTGTGGGTTAATCTCCCAATTGACAAAACTAATGGGGCCCCAAACCCAATTAACCCTATAATTTATACCACCACTTAAGACAATGCATAGCCAATTGGTTTTGCTCATGTCTGACCAAAATCTAATTCTTCATGAACTCATTCAAAGATTTTTGTTTGCATCCCTTAAATTTAAAATTTTAATGATAATTAAATAGTGTTGTCCATAGTTATTTTATCATAATGATCTCATGGGCTATATGGCTTTTTTTTTTTTTAATTCCATAGGTTAAATTTATTTTTTCGTGCATGTGATGTGTATATATATATATATATATATATATATATAGGGTTCAACTTGATATTCTGTTGAATGAAGCTGAAGATCAGGAGGAAGCAGAGTCAATAACTACATGTGGTGATATGATAGACTTGGAAACTTCGAAGCAATTAGCGCTTGATAAGGCCGCCGTTTTAAGTGCAAATATAAAGCAACATCATAATCGGTGTCACCTCAAAACACTCATATCAACACTGAAACGTTCTCGCACTGAAACGCTTTACCACCATGCATGGTGTCCATGCTAACCATGTTGACCCCCTCCCCCCACCGTTCTCTACCTGCTACTCAAAAGAGGAAGAAGACCTACTTTTGAGAAGTAAAAAGAAACATAAGGACAACCACGATGCATCTGTGGATATGGAGTTGGAGAATTGTGAAGCTACCATGATTACTCAAAATATTATTGAGGCTACTGATTGTAATAGGGATGGATCTAGTGCTGATATGATCTTGGATGAAAGCCTTACAACAGAACAAATCATAGTCCCCAGTTGCGATGAAAATGATAAAACAAAAAAAACACTTTCTTATAAGGATGTGGTGGGTAATAAACTAAACTCGGATATCCTTTTTGACGACAATAATTGCTTGTGGTCTGATGATGATATGGAGACCTCTCATGAGAGTAACTATCACTCCATGGACCTCAACTCAAATCCTGTTGAAGATGAAGATGATCCACTGTGCCCAATCGTATCTATACCAAACAAACATGTGGAAAAATTGAGAAAGAAATGGAGTGACAGCGTTATCATGAGTCTACTTGGTAAGAACATTGGCTACAAGCTACTTAGTGCAAGAGTTCCCTCCCTGTGGAACTTACAGGGTGATTACGAGGTCGTTGACTTGGGGGAGGGGCATTTAGTATTCAAATTTATGATGAAAGAGAATTGCTACAATGTCTTGACCGGAGGCCCATGGATAATCAACAAACATTATCTAATAGTTAGAAAATGGGTGCCAAACTTCAACCCTCTTGAGTCTAACCATGCCACTACAGCTTTATGGGCGAGACTACCCAGACTTCCTATTGAATGGTTCGATGAAAGAGCTCTGTTTCAAATAGGTAGTAAACTAGGGAAACCAATCAAGATGGATTTTAACTCTGTATCATCAACTAGGGGAAAATATGCCAGAATCTGTATTAAGGTTGATCTTGCAAAACCATTGATCCTATGTTACAAATTGGATGGTCGTAAATATATAGTGGAATATGAATTCCTACCATATATCTGTTTCAAATGTGGAAAAATTGGACACAAAACAGAGTACTGCCCACTTCATCCACCAAATCACGCTATAAATAAATCACCGGAAAAACCTCCTGCTACCATCGTGGAAAATAATCCGGCGAGGACTGCTGATAACGGTCAACTCCCCAGCTCTACTAGTGGAAATAATGACGTTAATATGTGTGATGACGTAGAAAAAAAGCAAAACCATTTTGGTCCATGGATGCTGGTTCAACGCAACAGGAGAAATAGTAATAAGAAGGCAAAAACAAATTCAAATGGAACTAATGATCTCTTAGTCAGGACAAATAATAAATACGCTATCCTAAACAGTGATGGAGGTGACAAGAGTCAAATACATCATGACACACAACATGGTAAAGGAGCGTCGACAACTTCTAGCTCAAAATGGCAAGTTTTCAAAATGTTAGCCAGGTGAATAATCAGAAAAATAGAGAATTAAGAAAAACCAACGGCGTAAAAAGTGGAGGATATAAAGAATCAGTAGCAAAAAGAAAAAATGGGGATGTGGGAAAATCTGCAGGATGTTACCTTGCGTGTGATAGACCCACTGAAAAAAACAACACTGACCAGACGGTACATAGAAATATGGGAAAAAATTCAGGTGTCAGCTCCACATGTCAAAACTTGGACACATCTAATAATTTGACAAGTCAAGAAGATAGCGTTACTATGGGGTTCATTACTATTAATGGACCAACAAACCGACGTTTAGAGCCACAAAACGTCAACACTAACTCTATCAAGAACTATGAGAATCACCCCCAGGAGAAATACACTTCTGAAAGGATACCTGCTAACGAAATCGACAATGGACCTCCCATTTCCTATAGCCTCGTTAGGGGACGTTCAAATTTAAAACATGACTCTAAACTCGGGAGAAGTATTAACCAACTTAGTGGGGAATGTAGAGGAGGCTATCATCTTTCGAGTAATTTGGAAGATCTCCAAAGCCAAGATCATAATCAGAACACTGGAACAGACGTGGGAACACGAAGAGATAATCACAGCAATTGTGGAAGAAAAAGTCAGGAACCTACAACTGCACCAGGAAATTGCTAAGAGGTGTATGTGGACGATGTATTATTTGGAATCACTCATCCAACTCACACCCTCAATGGTTGCAATTATCTGGAATTGTCGAGGGGAAGGAAAACCCCTATTCAAACCCACCATTACTGAACTGAAAAGAATTTATAACCCAGATGTTGTGGTTATACTTGAAACGCATATCCCTATTGATAATCTGGTTAATTTTTTCGACAACCTAGATTTTACTAAGAGGGAGGTCTCTGAACTAATTGGTAGGTCCGGGGGCATTTGGGTTATCTGGAACCCAAATTTCATATGTTGGAAACCCTCTCTATTACTAGACAAGCTATCCATCTCATGGTTACCAAAACTAATTACGAAGATTGGATTTTTTATGCCATTTATGCAAGCCCACAACCACGACTACGCAGAATTTTATGGGAGAATCTGTATGACATTTCTAAAAATACTAACCTCCCTTGGCTGGTTGCGGGGGATTTCAACGACCATGTAGACGAGTCTGAAAAAAGAAGTTTTGGTAAGCAGACAAAAGGCAGTAAAAAATCTACCTTCCTGGAAAATATCAACAAATGCAAGCTTACGAACCTGGGATGCTCGGGGCCAAAGTTGACCTGGAAGAATTGCAGGAAGGGTATGGCTAATACCCTCATCAGACTGAACATAGGGCTTGCGAATGCTGAGTGGAACCTGAAATTCCCTGAAGCTTATGTTGAGAACATGCCCCGCAAAGCCTCTGACCACTGCCCTATCATGATCAGATTTGAAGGTATGTCTTCTAACCGTTCCATTCCTGGGACATTTAGATTTTTGGCGTGCTAGTTTGACAGAGATGACTTTAATGATCTCATTAATATTAATTGGAATAATTCTGTTAGCCTTGATACTAATATTCATATCTGTACGAAAAATACAAAAATTTGGAATAATAACATCTTTAGTAATATTTTTAAAAATAAGAAATGCATGCTTAGAAGACTTAGTGGCATCCAAAAAGCACAAGAAAACTGTTATTCACATAACCTTTATATTCTTGAAAATAATCTCCGTTATGAGTTTAACACATTACTTAGGCACGAAGAAAAAATATGGAAACAAAAGTCGAGGATTGCATGGCTTAACGAGGATGATAGAAATACCAAATTCTTCCATACCTCGACTTTTATTAGACGTAGGAGAAATATTATAAAGAAACTTATCATTAATGGGGAATGGACTGAAAATGGTACGATCATCTCTAAACATATAAATGAATATTTCGAAAATTTGTTCAAAGCTGAATTTAATTATGACATAAGAAGTCAGATGCGTAATCTTGAAACTATAAGTTTCTTGGATGATGACAATTTGTTCCTACCTATCCCACTTACATTGGGAGAGGTTAGGAAAGCGGTCTTTAGTATGAAAGGACTTAAAGCTCCTGGCCCTGATGGAATACAACCACTTTTTTATCAACATTTTTGGAAAACCATTGCTACAAATATTTTCACCTTTTGTAAAAAATGTTTCAGGGAGTATTCCTTTCCTAAAGATATCAATAACAGTTACATAACGCCTATTCCAAAAAATGATAATCCAGAGAACATATCCCAATTTAGACCTATAACTTTATGCAATGTCTCTTACAAAATTCTTGCTAAAATTATTGTGGACGGACTTAGACCCATCCTGTGTCGTAACATTAGCCCCCACCAGGCAAGCTTCCTTCCTGGAAGACAAGCCTCAGATAATGTTATTGTCACCCAAGAGATTATTCACACCCTTATGAATCTAAAAGGTAAAAAGGGGGGGTTTATTCTGGAAATTGATCTTGAAAAAGCTTATGATAGAATTGACTGGGACTTTCTTGAGGGGGTCCTAAATTGGTTTAATATTGATAAAGATTTTTCCAACCTCATCATGAGTTGTGTGAGAAACACCACCACCTCTATACTCTGGAATGGTACCCCCCCTCCCTAGTTTTAACCCTACTAGAGGTCTCCGTCAGGGAGATCCGTTATCTCCATATCTTTTTGTTATGTGCATGGATTATTTATCCGCTATGATTTCAGAAAAAGTCAAATGCAAGAAGTGGAAAGGTATTAGGGCGTCCGCTGTCGGACCACCCATCACCCATCTCTTCTTTGAGGACGACATTATCCTTTTCACGGAGAATGATATCATCTCTTGTGACTCTATCATTGATACTCTTGAGGAATTTTGCCATATCTCTGGTCAAAAAATAAATTACACTAAATCTAAAGTGTTTGCTTCCACCAATATCCCCAAAAGGGAGGCCTTGAATGATAGCCACTTATTTGGTATGACCATTACCAATGACTTAGGCGTGTAACTTGGTAATAGACTCATACATGGTAGAATGAAAAGCTCCCACTTTAAAGACATCATTGAAAAAGTTCAAAAAAGACTAACGGGGTGGAAATCTAACCTTCTCTCTCTCGCGGGTAGGAAAACTCTTATTCAGGCTGTGACATCCACCATACCTAATTATAACATGCAAAACATTATTCTCCCAGTTAAAATTTGCAATGAGATTGATAGACTGAATAGAAATTTTCTCTGAGGGGAGGATAACGAGAAGGAAAAAATCCACCTGATTAGCTGGGATAAAGTTTGCAAGCCAAAAATTAATGGAGGACTGGGTCTGAGGAAAGTCAAATTAATAACCAGGCCTCTGTCGCTAAACTTGGTTGGAAACTTGTGAATAACGATAATTCCATTTGGGCTAAGGTTTTAAGAAATAAATACAAAATCAATCAAAACCCTAGACTATGGAAAAAAAGAAATGCCTCTTCACACATCTGGAGAAGTATCATTAAATGTCGTGAAACCCTGTCCAATAATGTCAAATGGAATGTCGGGAATGGTAAAAACATCCACATTCTTAAAGATTGGTGGGTTGGGAACAAAGTCATCAATCCCGCTGAACAACCGAGAGACTTAGACAACCTCGATGTTGAAACACTGATTGGGGAGAATGAGAATTGGGATGTTATAACTATTGATAATTCGTTCAATTCGACCACCAAATATGATATTATGAATATCCCCCTTCACTGTACTTGCACTCATGAGGATAATCCCTCTTGGTCATTGAGTAAAAATGGCAAATTCACCATAAGTTCGTGCTATAAATACCTTGTGGAGAAACATGAAGAACACCATAATTGGGAGATTTGGAGAAAATTGTGGAAACTAAATATCCCACCAAAAATCACCACTTTTTTATGCACCATTCTCAATGGGAAGCTCCTCACCAATGAACCTCGACTACATAGAGGACTCACATCTATTAGAGACTGCCCACGGTGTGGATTACTGGAGGACACCATCCATCTTCTAAAGGAACGCAGGCATGCTAAGGAGATATGGAGCACACTCGGTTTCGATCAATCTCTCGACATCAATTTCACGGGTAATGTAAATGATTGGATCATCCTAATTATTTGGGGTGATTCCAAAAATGAAAGGTATAAAAGTTTTACTTTTACTTTATGGCTCATTTGGAAATCGAGAAATAACCTCATCTTTAAGAATATTGATGACTCTCCACAAACAGTTGCCCGTTTGATTATGAATTATGAAAATTACGTGCTTGAAGCCCAAATTAATAAACGAGCAAAAGTTTGTGGAAAAACACTGCTTTACTTGTTATTGATCCGATTTCTAATGCAAGTAAGTACATCATCCACACTGACGGTGGTTTTGACCATAGAAGTGGCATCGGCTCGTTTGGAGGAGTTATTAGGAATGAAGATGGTGATTGGATTGTCGGATTTACTGGGAAACTCCAAGGCACCGCAAGCCCCCTTTGCGCAGAACTAGAAGGTTTTTTCATGGATTAAATTTAGCTCTAAAAAAGAAATGGAAGAGAATCTGCCTGGAAAATGACTGCCTTGAAGCCATCAATCTTATCAAATAGGAGAACACTCTCAA
This sequence comes from Sambucus nigra, assembly GCA_949130495.1. Taxonomy (NCBI): domain Eukaryota; kingdom Viridiplantae; phylum Streptophyta; class Magnoliopsida; order Dipsacales; family Adoxaceae; genus Sambucus; species Sambucus nigra. The sequence goes on along the minus strand of OX422214.1, from coordinate 576,181,884 downwards.
CTACCCATTGTCCAATATCATTGAAGACTGCAAGATCATTGTCAAAGGCCTTAAGGTGAACATCGTGCATATTCCAAGAGCAAGCAACTTCATGGCGGATTGTATGGTGGAAGTTGCAAGAGAAGCAGAAAGTTTGTATAAGGAATACGACGTTGCCCCTGAAGATCTTCTTCGGATGGTGGATGATGAGATGGAGGAAGAAGGATTTTCTTTCGTTTAAGTGTTTCTGTTGTCTCTTTTCTATTTCCTGTTTTCACAAAAAAAAAGTGCAAATATAAAAGATCAAAATTCAAAGCAATTAGATTAGCACAGAAAACATAGTCAGTCTAATAGGTCTAGTCAAAAGTCAAATGTTGAAGATATTTTGGCACCTACTGTATTGATTGATTTGGCTAGAAAAAATTCTATAGAAAAAGGTAATGTGGAGAGGAAGTATCAACAAGCCAAGTCAATAAAGGTTGATACTAATTTATATTCAGGAGGCATGTTAGGAACGCTAGTAACTTTTAACAATGTTGATAACACATCACAAATAGCAAACAAATCAGGGGGAGAAATCGTCCAAATAATTTCCGAAAATTCAGAAGATAATTCGGTTAGTGAAGATTCGAAAATAAATTTGGATAATATAAGTGGAAAGTTGGAGAAGAAAAAACAAAATTACATTCATCACTTAATTTAACGCGATTTCATCGTATTAATCGGAGATAAACTTATTTTGCGCAATGATCTATTTGAAACTTCATTTACTCATGAAGACTCTAAAAGTGATGAAGATATGACTCATTTAGATTATATTAATACAAGTGACGAGTTATCCCAAGTTAATCCCTTTTAGTGCTCAAATTCACGATGGTCGCGGCATTGATTTATTCGTGGATCTCCCCAAACTTGATTCAGCATCTATGATGGTTTCTAATGTGCAAAATAACAATTGGAACGTCGTCCGCAAGCGAACCCGATCTAGAAAATGTAGGACGTAAATGTTTTTTAAATTGACTTTAGATTGTTATTTCCTGTTTGAAAGAGTCGTGCTTTAGCGCTTGTAATTGTTCTTGGAGATGCTTTTTCTCCATCTATTAATAAAATATTTTCCTGTTGAAATATATATATATATATATATATATATATATATATATATATATATATATATATATATATATATATATATATATATATATATATATATATGGGTTGGAAGCCGAGTTGTAAATTTATGATATATTGGATGATGCATTGTTTGGACACTATTATGCTAGTTCAACATTAGAAGAAGTTGAAGGAGCTAGTTAGAACCGCAAAGTGTGTTGAGAAATAACTTTTTTAAATTGGTAAAGGGTTGCTCTATTAAAAATGGAAATTTACAACATTAAAATTAGAACCTCCCATTGAATTCCCATTATAGTACTTTTTTCGTCAATTAATGTTTAGTTCCTAAGATCTAAGTACATCTTACACTTAGTCCATCTTATTTTTTTATTTTTTTAAAAATCCCTTATTTATATTTTTGACAAATTTTTCTTAGGATTTAAGATAAGATAAAAATAAGTGTTTGTGAATGTTTTATATGGTGAGTGACTTTTTGAAACAAAGTAAAAAATCTTGGACTAAACGTGAACCTATTTTTTTTTAAATATTTATTTATTTTGCCCAAGGTAGCTATTGATAATTTCAGAATTGCACAAGCCCATAATTAAACCTCAATCAAAACTTTAATCATAATACTAAATTATATTTAAACATTAAGGTCTACCAAAATAATGAGATAACTCTAGGAGGGCATGGGGTTGAACTTACAAATTTATCAAAATAGAAATGAAGTATCACATTAGTGAGATTGATTTAACCTCGTTCAAAGATTTAGTTGAAATAATAAATTATATTTAAACTTTTATGTCTGTCATAACGAAGAGATAATTCTTGGAGGATATGTGCCTCAACATAATTTTAAAGTACTGAAATTATTGATGGGAAACCTCTCGTTCAATTGCGCTTTTAGACATCCCACATCGCATATGTTTGTAACACCCTGTGTTTTTAATCAATTATTTAGTTAATTATTTGAAATATTTGAGAAAAATAGAATTTTGGATATAATGATTTTTATTAATTAAATATGATTGGTTTTAATATTTCAAAAGTAGAATTTCAATCGGAATTAAAATGGAGTTTTAATGGATTTTTAATTATTTTGCCTTATATACTATTAGTGGGGGCGGATTCGGAGGACTTGCTCGATCGATCGATGAGCTCCGATACGGGGCAGTTCGGCTAACTTTTTTTGTAGAGTTTTATTTGGATTAGGACTCCTAATCACTATTTAACACTTATGACTCGTGGGGGGACATCACATAATCACTTTTTTCCAAGTTTTTCACTAAAGAGATCTTCCAAAATATTTTACTCTCGATCATAATCATCAACCTCCATCATAATAAAGATTTTATCACAAGTTTTGAAGGCTTATTTAGGGCCTAATCAAGTTGGTTCAAGAGCATAGCTTTGCCAATTTTTTGAGAGGAATACAGATTTATAATCATATTTCTGAATACTCTATTCTTTTCCCTTAGTATTATGCGTTTTAAGTGTCGCCGAAACCCTCAATAATGTGTTTTTGATTAAAATCGATTAGTAACTTAATTAGAGACAGTGGACACTAAATTTTGGGACTGTTTTTATGAAAATTTTAAATATGATTTAATCTTTGAAAGCCTTGGGTGCATAGGTTAGATTTTTGGGCTCTTATGATTTTGACTGCAGGTTCTTATGTAGAGTTTGTGGAGATTATTTATATGGTTAATGGGACGTGCTCACACTTAAAAGAAATAGATGATTTATAAAAGAAAATGGTTATGTCTTATTGACATTATTGCATGTTAATTAATTTAACGTTATTGAATGGAATTAATGGTGTAGAAATCAACGGTGGTGTTATTAATTGATTTAAATTAAATTGGAACCCTTATGATTAAATTTAGGATAAGGTCATGGGAGGCCCTAATACCTTTCCACTTATTACCTTTGACTTTATCCATAATCATAGCTGATAGGTATTCCATGCACATAATAAAAATATAGGGAGAAAGGGGGTCTCACCGGCGAAGACCTCTAGAGGGCTCAAAGTTGAGGAGGAGGGTGCCATTCATTCTAAAGAATAAAGGTGGTTGTGTTTTTAACAAAACTCTAGTTATGTGAGTAGTTAGTGATGGTTCACTTTACTTGCATATTATAATACCATTTAATTTAAAATACTCTCTTAGAATTTCTATTATGTATGATGCTTATGACTGAGTTCATGGACTCTAATTAGGAGGAGTAGCTAATGTTCATGCGGCGGGCTCTGATCCATTGCGTTTACTACCATTTCAGGTATAGTTGTTGGAGTAGCTGTATAAGATGCATTGGAGATCTTTGGAGTGCATTTGGATGAGACAGTTATTTATTGAATTGGTGGGCCAATTGGTTCCACAGTTGTTTGTGATTTTCAGTCAAGATTTATAGTTGGATTCTTTATTTGGAATTTTACTTTATTTTGGAGTTAGCATGCTGATGGATTTTATTTATATGGATGTTATATTCGTTGGATTAAATCGAGTTATATCTTGTGGAAACGATGTTTTATTATCTTATAATTCTGTCACATGCTAGGAATGGTATTTTATTTAGTGACGCCCGGTGTAGGTAGGTGGTGGTCGATGTCAGAATGCGCAGGGTGTTACAAATTTCTTCAAAGTTCTCTGGACTCATATCACCATGTTAACCATTTCTGCAACACTTGTTATTTAAAAAACAAAATTCGGGATAGTTTCCTTCGTTTATTCTTGAAAGTCAGCATGTTTTAACATTAAAATCCACTCAATAAAAAAAAAAAAAAAAAAAAAAAAAAATAATAATAATAATAATAATAATAATAATAATAATAATAATAATAATAATAATAATAATAATTACCACAATTATACCATCAAAGATTCCCTTCCATAATTTCAAATTAAATAAACTCATAATACAATTGAACGTCTTTAAATTTACCAAACTCATGTCGTTAAAAGGGTAAAAAAATCAATATAAATATACTTAAATAGTTAGACTTTGCTTCTTCGCTAATCCACTCAATTTTCTTTGTCCAACGTGTCTCATAAAATATTTCAATTTAGCCATTGGGCCTACCTATGTGTTTTAAGAAATATTAAAGTAATCGTTTATAATTTTTTTTTAATTTTCATTAAAAGAATTAGCAGTAACCGATTACTTTGATGACCATTCAATTAAATTTTAATGGTAAAAGAATACATTTACTTTCCGTGCGACAGTTAGAGAGAGAGAGTTTGTATGCGAGTGAGAGACAGAAAAAAAACATAAGGGAAAATTCCGAAAAGCGTAATGCTATACTACCGGGGATTTAACCCCGGGTTAGTACATGGAGGGAATCTTTTTTTTTCTTGGTTTTTGATGTGATTTCTTAGCATTATGTGATCTTTTTTTGTTTAAAAAAATTGTTTTATTAGAAAATAATATTTTTTATAAACTAAAAAAATGTATTCTTAAAAAACACTATTTTAATATAAAAAATGTTTTTTTTGAGAAAAACTATTTCAAAAAAGAAAAGTTGTTTAAAATAAATATTTTTTTACATTTTTAAAGAGTTTTAAGAAATAAAAAAATTATTTTAAATGTGGTAAATTTAAAAAAAATAGTTTAAAAATAATGGGTGCCGCACGCGCGGACCTTTAAAAATAAGAAAATATTGGGTAAAGAGATGTTTTAGGGACTAAATGAGTTAAAAATAATTAAAAAAAAAAGAAATTTCTTAGTAGAATAGTTTTATTTAAAAAAAAAGATATTTAAATTGAAAATGCAGGTTTATATTTTTTTTGAAAAAAACTTTTTCAAAAAATAAAAGTTAGTTTGAAATAAATAATTTTTTTTTTACATTTTTAAAAGTAGAAAGGGGGTGCCGCTGGCGCGGACCGTTAAAAATAAGTAAATATTGAGTAAATGGATATTTGAGAGACTAAATGAGATAAAATAATAATAAAAAACAAAAAAATAATACTAGACAGCCCGAGAGATACTGTCGGGCTAATTAAAAATAAATAAATTTAAAAATAATGGGTGCCGCCGGTGCGGACCTGTAAAAATAAGAGAATATTGGGTAAATAGATGTTGAAGGGACTAAATGAGTTAAATATAATTTCTTTTAAAAAAAAACTAAAATTTTATTTTTAAAAAACATATTTTTATTGAAAATAAGGAGTTCTTATTTTTTTTGAAAAAAAACACTTTTAAAAAATAAGGTGTCAACTAAATAAATGAGGTGCCAACTAGATAAATGAGTACCAATGGGATTGGTAACTAGACAACCCGGTAGGTTGTCTAATATTATTCCTCCGAAAAGCCAGGAATACGAAGGCAAAGGGGCTAAGGACGTGACACTCAATTTTATTAGTATCCTTTAAATGCATATATTTAATTAGAGGAGTTGAAGATTAATCGAGTTGGGTATGTAGAGCAGCAACCGCCTTTTGAGTATTCATCTCTTCATCACTACCTTCTTATATATTAGACACACGTCCACTCTCTCTCTGTGTGTATTTTAGCCAGCCAAGAATAATGGAGGAAGGTAAGAGATTGAACAAAGACCATCAGAGGTTGTCTGTTTGTGCTTCATCACCTAGTTCCGGTCAAGGGAAGATGATCATTCCAAAGGTTCAAAACGTGGTCGTGGCTGAGGATCCGATTGGTGATAAAGGAAATAATCACATGAGGGTTCGCAGTCAGATAAACAAAGAGATGAAGCCAAAGAAGCCTTTGTTTGGGCAGTTGAGGTCTCATCCTGAGAGGGAATGGAGAGGGATTCAACCCCCAGCTTGGGCCATGAACAGCTCATCTTCATTTGTGTCCAACACACCGAGGGTTGATTAGTGGGGTTGGTCAAAGACGGCCAAGAGTAGCAGTAACGCCAAATTCGAGGAGTTACGAGACCGAGACGCCGCCAACGATCCAATGAGGCTTGCTCAAATGGAATCTTTGGAGTCTCGCTTCACCCACAAGGAACACGTTGAGGTAACTGAGGTCTCAAACAACAATTCGCCGACTAAAAAGGTTGCAATTGAGGAGTCTTCATTGCTAAAAATTGATGAGAGTAATGATGGGAAGGCGGCGAGTATGAGGAGGAAGAAGAAGAAGATGAGGCTGTTGATGGATTTGGAAACAACAACCGAAACTAGTGATAAATTCAAATGCAGCACATGTAACAAGTGTTTCCCATCTTACCACGCGTTGGGTGGACACCAGGCTAGTCACAATAAATTCAAGGTGACCATTGTTAAGCGTCCCATCATCACCAAACAAAACCAAGGCCCAGTAGCTACCTACAAGTGCAAGGTTTGTGACAAGACTTTCCCATCAAGGCGGGCTCTTGGAGGCCACAAGAGGTGTCACTGGACAACTCCGGCCCAAGCTCCACCCACCCGAGTCCAACCAGTAGGTGAAGCCAGACAATCGGGTTGTAGATTTCTGGAGATTGATCTTAATAAGCTTCCTACCATGGAGGTGGATGAGGAATACCATGGTGGTATCGAGTCTGAACATGAAGCTGCTCAAAATGGTTATGTGTCTTCCTTCGGTAACTCCAATGTTGCTTAATTACTTAAAGTTGCTTAATTACTTAAACTTCTCCTGTTCCACTGGGGACTTCATTATTAGTCATGAAATAAACTTAATATTTTACTCAGTATTCTAATAAAAAGTCGAAAGATTTTAGTCGAACTCCCTAGCTCAAAGGCCAAAGCTATTCTTGTCAATAAGAGTTCAAGAACTTGTTATCTATGCACGCATGCGTGGATTCTTTTTTATTGTGTTATGTGGTTTGACTATTTTGCACACAGGTCCAAACTTTGTAGAGTGACACTAAATTCCCTACAACGATTGTGAAAACTTTAGGGACTAATTGATTGGTGTTGATTTTTTTTCATGAAATAACCTTTTTTTAATTCATTTTTAACTTTTGTGATGCTTGAATAAAATACATTGAATGAAAACCATAATCATAAATGTGAAAATTGGTAGAATTTTAAAACACTTTTTAATCGAAAAGTATGCCAACAAATATAATATCAAAGAGAAACTAATAATAGAGTGAAAATGATACCTTTAGCCGAAACTTATTTTCATATCTCCAAAAACCATATTCATGTTAAAAATACCAAAACTAAGAAACTCTAAAAAAATATCCAAAATCTATCAAGGAAATGAGACTGATACCTCTAATGGAACCTCAAATAAAGATTTAAAATCCAGTAATGTGAATAATAAAATCGTAAACAAAAACACTAACACGTATTTCATATTATATCAAATAAACAAAATAAAAACTAAAGAAGTTCACAAAATCACGACAATGTAATTAATGAATACTACAAGAGCATCTGAAAAATAATACCAGTTTCATATTTCTCTGCTTCAATAAATACTTGAGTGTAACCTAGATTAATCAAATTTGAATAAAACGTAACAATGGATTTTCTTTTATATATTATCATGGACAAAAAATATGTGAGGCTAACCTTGTTTATGAAGTCAAGAAAGACTTACAAAGAATTAAAAAAATGAAATTGAAAAGAAGAAGCATATTGTATCAACTGTGAATAATTTACAAAAGCCTAGTAGCGTTTTGATTTTTTCCTTAAATTTGGAATAACAACAGAGATGAAACTAAGGCATGCCTCCTCCTCCCGAACTTTTCCAAATTCTCACTTTTTTACTATATCAATTATAGGTATGTTTTGTAACTAACAAAGAAAGAAGTATTTTTTTCTTACAAGGGCCTATTAATCTTTAACCCTTTGTGTTTAGCATTATTCTACTAATGCCTAATGCCCCTAACTCATTCCTCTTTTTTTGTTTTTTTTTTTAATTTTATCACCTATCTTTTGTTGTCGGAGTCATTAACTCAAGTTTTTCTCCTCTTTATTTTCAATTTCTCTTAAAAAAGTAGATATTTCGAACACAAACTAAATGAAGTATAATTGCCTTAATATTGACATTCACTATAACATTAAAACCTCGATTGTTGTCGTTTAAGTTTAATTTAACTAAAATTTTGCCTCAAGATTTTGAATCATTTTTAGAACAATTGACATGTCAAAACTTAATTGACTGATGCTCTAAACGAAGAAATTTAATCGTGTCATGTTAGTGGGTCACACAAAATAATCGAAATTAGTCGACTTAGAAGTACTCTTATTCTAAAGTTCAATGACAATTGTTACAACCTACTTTCGTGATTTACAAACATGTTAAGTGAAAACTCAATAAAAATTTAATATATTTTACTAATATTTTTTGTTTTATATATCATGCAATATTTATCTTTCGTTGATATATAAATTATATTGTTGGGGATTTATTTTTTTCATAATTTCTTGGCCCCCCTAAAAATAAAATTCTGATTTCATCCTTGAATATCATAATCAAGCTCTCTAGAACAATTAGGCTTCAACTCACTCGAGGTCTTGAACAAAAAAAATTTGAGCAGGCTGATAAAATAAATAAGTTCAAAATGTTATTATTAACCCCGTAAATTAAACATATAACCAAAACTTAACCCCATAAAAAATTAACTCCATATCTTTATATCTCTTAAATCTTAACCCCATGTATTATTTGAAAGATTTGCATCTTCTTCTCATAAACCAAATAACCAAATACACATACGAAAATGACAAACAAATAGAAAATCAAAATAAACTGACAAAAACCCATACCACGGGGGAAGGAAGCAGACAACCTCTGTGTGCCTCTATGCGTCGTTGTGCACCTCTGTGTGCCGTTGTAAGACTGACGTCGGACGCCGAAAGAAATAAGCGAGAGGATAGGTCAAGACTGATGTAGATAGAGAGAGAGGAGAAAATCACAGTGAGAGAGAATAGAAGAGAGAGGATACGCCACTGTGAGACTGACACCAGATGCTGGAGGCTAGACGCTGCTATTGGGTTGATTTCTAATCGGTTTAGCTGGGATGGAGAAGAACGTTAGGGGTTTAGGTGAGAGAGAGAGAGAGAGAGAGAGAGAGAGAGAGAGAGAGAGAGAGAGAGAGAGATGTTGGGTAGGATTTGGTCGTGGGTATTAATTAGAGAAATGCGGGAGATAAATGGATTTAGTTTTGGATTATGTGTTTTTGTAAAATGAAGTAAATCCTTTTTTTGTAATATAAACGACGTAGTTTTAGCATAAAATTTTTATTCTTTTGAAATGCAATTGTCATTTCCTTACAATAGGTATTTCAATAAACCTAAATATAGCTATAAAAATTGTCGTCCTTATTTTTAGCAAGGCTTCTATTTTTTTCCTTTCTAAAAGTGACTTTCACAACGACATAATTCCTTGCAAAATATTTTTTATATAATCTTGTTTTTAAGGACAAATTTTATTTTTTCTTGCTAATAGAATACTTTTAGCAACATACTTTATTTTCTTGTTAAGAAATTCGTTGCAAAAGCCTTTTTTTGTAGCGTCCTATCGAATTGATATATTTGTGTACATATTGGAAAAGTTAGTATAGTGGATTGTAAAAAATTGTTGAAGATAGAGAATTAAATATGGTTACATTTTGTACCTCTCGAAATATATATAAGCATATGAATTCAAATTTCAAAAAAGTTTCCATTTTATTAAGTCTCCTTCCGTAATTATAATTGTAAGATCAATTTTTATTTATAGAAAAATATGATGATATCTTAGCTCAATTCCATCCAAAGAATTTTAGGTAAGTGAGTCCAATTCAAGCAAGATTTCCATTAAAACTTAATATTAAAGTAATCGTTTATATTTTTTTTAATTTTCATTAAAAGAATTAGCAGTAACCGATTACTTTGATGACCATTCAATTAAATTTTAATGGTAAAAGAAGGGATGGGCTATCCCCACACCCCTTCCATCTTCCCCCACACCCTTTGGGTGACAAACGACATTTATGCCCTTATGTTCACTCCTCCCATCTTCCCCCACACCTTTTGGGTGACAAATGACATTTGTGCCCTTATGTTTATATATTTAAATATTCAATTTTTTCTTCTCCAATTAAAATAAATATATTTAATAAAAATAAATAATTATATTTTAAATGAAAAAATTGCTTTTTATTAAAAAAACTGCTTATAAAACGTAAAATCTTATCCATTTTTTTTATTATTAAAAAAGGTTTATAAAACGTAAAATTTGTTTTCTTAAAAAACTGTTTTGTTATAAAAGAGTTTTTTTTTCTTTACAAATTTTATTTTTTGTTAAAAACTGTTTTTTTTTGTATAATTTTAAAAATAATGTCGACTATTTAAAAAAAAAATTGTTTGCGGCAGCGTTATGTATAGGCGGTCAGACCACCTATACATACCACTGGCGCGGACCATTTTTTTTAATATGTTAGTCCGCACCAGCGGTATGTATAGGTGGTTAGACTCCCTATACATAACGCTATCATGGACCATTTTTTTAAATAGTAAAAAGATTATTTTTAAAATAATTTATATATAAAAGGCTATTTTAACAACTAAAACAATTTTTTTGTAATAAAATAGTCATTTACATTATATAAACATTGTTTTAGTTTTTATAAACAATTTTTAAAAAAGTTAATTTTTTTTAAGACAACGAAAATTGTTTTTTGATTTTCTAAAACAATTATAAAAAAGAGTTTTTCTAATAAACAATTAATTTAGCAAATTTAAAAAAACAGTTTTCTTCAATAAACAGTTCATTTTAACTGTTTATTAAAGAAAACTGTTTTTTTTTTAAATTGTATAAATTAAGTGTTTATTAAAACATTTTTTTTATAATCAAAACAGTTTTTAATAAAATAAAATAACTTTTTTAATCAAAACATTTTTTTATAACCAAAAGAATTTTTAAACTATCTATACTAAAAATCATTTTTAAAAAAGTAAAAAAATAGTTTTTAATCAAAAATAAATTTGTAAAAATAAACACTTTTTTAAGAAAACAAATTTTACGTTTTATAAACAGTTTTTAATAAAAACAGATAAGATTTTACGTTTCATAGAAAAAAAATATTTTTATAAAAAATAGTATTTTTTATTGAAAATATAATTATGTGTTTTTATTAGATGTATTTGTTTTTATTGGAAGTAAAAAAATATAACATTTAAATTATGTAAACATAAAGGTAAAAATGTCATTTGTCACTCAAAAAGTGTGGGGAAGATGAAAAGAGTGAACATAAGGGTATAAATATTGGGTGCGGCTATATACACTCCCAACAAAGTCTATGGCACTCCAAATTTATTTTTTATTATAATCAAAAGACTTAACTACCCTTATTGTCCACTTTTCAAATACCCACTTTCTTAGTGATTATTAACTTCTTAAACCTACTGCATTTGAGAACTTCTATGATGACGAATGATTTGAACCAACATATAACCAATGATCTGAATTGGTTTATAATAAAAAAATGTGAGAAAATTGTTTTAAAATAGATAATTGTTTATAAAAAAAATTATACCATTTTTAATTACACTGTGTTTTAATAATTGATATAAAAACATTTTTTTATATTAAAAAAACGGTTTTCCTATTAATATAATAAAAAACGGTTATTTTTTTTATTGAAAGTAAACAGTTTTTTATTAAAATTAAAATTAAAAAAAATCATAAATAAAAAAAATTAAGTTTATTGAGCAGTCTATCTATTCACTAATGAACATAACCATGTTGACTACGATCTCTAACATAAAAAAATTATGTTTATTGAGCAATCTATCTATTTTTTTCCATAAATAAAAGAAAATATATATTTATTGATCAATCTATCTATTCACTAATGAACGTAACACAAACATGACACAAATAATTCCTTACCACTTTATTTGCTTTTGAACTTCATGGTAGTCAGATAATTTATAATATTCCCAAAGTGATACCGAAACAAAATAATAATCTCAAACTTAGCTGGTAATTCCTTACCACTTTATTTGCTGTTGAGCTTCAAGATACCCAAATAATTCATAATTCCTTAGCACTTTATCATGTCGCGTTTTAATGCATTTTTTTACTTAACGCGAACACGATCCAATTAAAACAAAATACTATTTATATGTGTCAAGTTTGTGTTAGGTAAAAAAAAAAAAAGAATGTGTGATCGTGTTTCAATTGGGTAGTGTTCGTGTTAGGTATAAAAAAAATTGTGTCCAGTTTTATTTTTGTCATTTTAGTGTTAGATAAAAATAAAATAATTGTGTTGTGTCGTGTCGTGTCGTGTTCTATATGGGTGTTAAGAAAAAAAAAGATTGTCTGTCGTATCATGTCATGTCATGTTTAAATTGGTTGTGTTTGTATCAATTGTAAAACAATTTTAAAAATACAGTAAAAAATGTTAAAACTGTAAATTTTAACAAATTAAGAACTTACACTTTTATTTTCCGAAAAATAGTTAATAACAGTATAATTAAAAATGGTATAATTCTTTTTATAAACAATTATCTATTTGAAAACAATTTTCTCACATTTTTTTTATTATAAACCAATTCAGATCATTGGTTATAAATTGATTCAGATCATCCATCATAACAGAATTACTAGGTTTAAGAAGTTAATAATCAATAAGAAAGCGGCAGGGCCGATTTTGAGGGGAGGCCAGAGAGGCAGTCGCCTCGGGCCTCTGATTTTAAACGCATTTTAGGGGTCCCAAAATTTAATTTATGTATATATTTATAGAGTCATTTTCCAATTGTCCCCAAACCAATTTGTTAAAAACTGAACAGACAAACATTTAAACTTCTTGCAATTCTAAAAAATAAGACTGGCATCTTTTATGTAAAACAAAAACCTACAATTTCTAAATTGATAAAAAAATCTCTTATTAAATATGGGGCCCCCAATTCAAGAGCTCGTCTCGGCCCCTAAAATCTCGGAACCGGCCCTGGAAAATGCGTATTTGGAACGTGGACAAGAAGGGTAGTTAAATCATTTGATTATAATAAAAATAAATTTGGAGTGCCATAGACTTTGTTTGAAGTGTATATAGTCGCACCCTAAATATTATTTGTTACGCGAAGAGTACGGAAAAGATGAGAGGGTGCGGGATAACTCCTCCCTAAAAGAATATATTTAGTTTGTATGGAGTGAGAGACGAGGAAAAAAAGATAAAAAGAAAATTCCGGAAAACCAGGAATAGGAGCCAAAGGGGCTAAGAATGTGAGCAGTTATTTTTTGGGCTAAGAATGTGAGCAGTTATTACGAAGGACTCTTCCTTAGCCTTGTTGCTTCTCGCCTTCTCAGCTCTTTCTCACTCTCCTCCTCTCAATCTCATCCCACGCACTTGCGTGTATATACGAGTATCCTTTAAATGCATATATTTAATTAGAGGAGCTGAAGATTCATCGAGATGGGTATGTAGAGAAGCAACCGCCTCTCGAGTACTCGTCTCTTCATAACTCCCTTCTTATATATTACGCACACGTCCACTCTCTCTCTCTCTGTGTGTGTGTATCTTATCCAGCCAAGAGTAATGGAGGAAGGTAAGAGATTGAAGAAAGACCATCAGAGGTTGTCTGTTTGTGGTTCATCACCCAGTTCCGGTCAGGGGAAACTGATCATTCCAAAGGTTCAAAACGTGTTCGTGGCTGAGGATCCGATTGGTGATAAAGGAAATAATCATACGAGGGTTCACAGTCAGATAAACAAAGAGTTGAAGCCAAAGAAACCTTTGTTTGGGCAGTTGAGGTCTCATACTGAGAGGGAATGGAGAGGGATTCAACCCCCAGCTTGGGCCATGAACAACTCATCTTCATTTGTGTCCAACACACCGAGGGTTGATTTGTGGGGTTGGTCAAACACGGCCAAGCGTAGCAGTAACGCCAAATCCGAGGAGTTACGAGACCGAGACGCCGCCAACGTTCTACTGAGGCTTGCTCAAATGGAATCTTTGGAGTCTCGCTTCACCCACAAGGAACACGTTGAGGAAACTGAGGTCTCAAACAATAATTCGTCGACTAAAAAGACTGCAATTGAGGAGTCTTCATTGCTAAATATTGATGAGAGTAATGATGGGAAGGCGGCGAGTATGATGAGGAGGAGGAAGATGAGGCTGATGATGAATTTGGAAACAACAACCAAAACTAGTGATAAATTCAAATGTAGCACATGTAACAAGTGTTTCCCATCTTACCACGCGCTGGGTGGACACAGGGCTAGTCACAATAAATTAAAGGTGACCATCGTTGAGCGTACCATCATCACCAAACAAAACCAAGGCCCAACATCTACCTACAAGTGCAAGGTTTGTGATAAGACTTTCCCATCAAGCCGGGCTCTTGGAGGCCACAAGAGGTGTCACTAGAAAACTCCGGCCCAAGCTCCACCCACCCGAGTCCAACCAGTAGGTGAAGCCAATCAATCGGGTCATAGATTTCTGGAGATTGATCTTAATAAGCTTCCTACCATGGAGGTGGATGAGGAATACCATGGTGGTATCGAGTCTGAACATGAAGCTGCTCAAAATGGTTATATGTCTTCCTTCGGTAACTCGAATGTTGCTTAATTACTTAAAGTTTCTTAATTACTTAAACTTTTCCTGTTTCACTCGGGACTTCATTACTAGTCATGAAATAAACTTCATATTTTACTCAGTATTCTAATAAAAAGTCGAAAGATTTTAGACGAACTCCCTACCTCAAAGGCCAAAGCTATTCTTGTCAATAAGAATTCAAGAACTTGTTATCTATGCACGCATGCGTGGATTCTTTTTTATTGTGTTATGTGGTTTGACTATTTTGCACATAGGTCCAAACTTTGTAGAGTGACACTAAATTCCCTACAAGGATTGTGAAAACTTTAGGGACTAATTGATTGGCGTTGATTTTTTTTTTCATGAAATAATCTTTTTTTAATTCACGCCATATCCTCAACTTCCTATATAGTTCCACACAGTGCTACTACTAGTTTACTAAATTTAGATTGTGTTTGAGGTATCTACTTTCAAGGTTTAGAATTAAAACCGTTGGCATAAGAATTGAAAATTAAAACTAATTCTCATTTCGATGCATAAAATTTGAGCATCCAAACACACCCTAATATTACATTGGAAATATTCATGCAGATTATGTCATATAAGTTCGTGGAACAACTAAGTACATCAAGCTTAATTGTCATGCCTAATACTATATATGCCATTAGAAGTAAGATTCAATTATTCAACTTCTTAGTCTATTTTTACCATTTAATTTACTTATGTATTGATGGAATGTTTTGAGTTCATCACTAGTATAAAACTCATTGCATTGACCCATATGGGTACATGTTGAGAAAAGTGAAGGCATGTTGATGCATGGGAAGAGAGGAAATGAAACAAACAAAAAAGATGAATCCTTAATATTTACGCTCTCTTTAGTACGTGGTAATGTTTTCAATATTTAGTGATTACTTGAAAAGTTACTGTTAATAAATCTTTTATTATTTCTAATAGTAATCAAAATATTATGTTTTATTCATAAATACAAAGTTACATGAAAATGTACAATATACACCAGTAATACATGTTGGCAATTTTATATATTTATGTGTGTGTGAATATATATATATATATATATACAGTCCTGCTCTTGTGCGGACCGGACATGTGTCACCTGGCGGTGAGCCCAGAAGAGAGAGAAAGTGTGCCTATAATTTAGGTGGTAATTTCTAGGTGCACCGTTAGGCGACACATGTCCGGTCCGCATTCTTAAAATGCGGACTAGTCTGCAGAGGAGCATTATTATATATATATATATATATATATATATATATATATATATATATATATATATATATATATATATATATATATATATATATATAGTCATTTATTTTAGACATTTTATAAATAACACAATTATACAATTCATTATTTACAAATGTTTGAAAGCAAAATGTGTTTTTTCAAAGATTTTTCAATATTTAAAAAATATTGTAATTAATGTTAGACATGTTTCAATTATAGAGTAAGTAGATTAAATTCTTGTATGAGCAGAAAAAATGCATAAATAAAATTTGTGTAAGTCTAAATTTGATACAAATTATATAATTAAATTGTCTTCATAAAATAAAATTTTAGATTTTAGGATAGTTTTTATTAAAAATTTATGGGCGGTTTTGTCTCACGCAAAAGTTATGAAAAAAAGTTATTGAAATCAAAATCCATCCATTATAACTGAAATTCTTACTTTCCCATGTGAATTCTGACAAATAATTTTTGTGCGAGACAAACGGTGGTAATTTGATTTCATTTGGATCCACATCCTCATGTAACATAACGTGAACTTTTTTAGGATTCTTCAAAAGTAGTCCGTCTCTAAATGTAATTGTGGATAATAAATGTGAAACTCATGCGATATTTTGAGATAATCTAGATGATCATTTTGTTTTACTAGTTAATAAACGAATATTGTTAAATGGATACTATATATCCTTTTTAATAAACAAAATAAAACCTGATATGATCATATTCCAATTGTGCAATTGCATAGGGATAGTTTATTAAAAATCCTACTTAATTGTCTATGAAGATAGTTTTTGAATCAGGATAAAAGTAGAGTGACAAAAAAAATTTCTCCTCATATGTGAATAATGCATGGAGTTACATATGGAGAGTTAATGCACACATCTCAACAAATTTGTATTCATCGTTTGTGTCTTGCAAGAATTACGCCTGTAATTTACTGTGTCACTTGTATTTCTCGTGCCATGAATTTTTTTCATCGGAAATTATGTACATTCAGCCTTATGATTTTTGAATAGTTGTCCAACCGTGAACGAATTAATTTGCCTTGATCCACCGACACAACTTATTTCAGCATCAAAGAAATATGAGCAGTGTTGATAAATTCATTATTTTTATGGCTCAATAGACTTTTAGTTACGCGAGAGAAACAAGAGATGCAAGTAAGAATGAGAAAAAGATTTGTCCCCGGTCTTGTTCGTTCGCCACTAATTTGGATAGTTCCATTGTCTTGTCATGTCCTTTATTTTACCCAGATATTGCATGTTCCCATAAATGGAAGAAATGCTCGTCGCTCTTTGGTCTGGTTTTAAATGGCGTGTATGATTCCACTTCACTTCTTCTTTACCTCTCTCTTCTGGAAAGGGTGGCCAAGATAGATTATATATAAAAGATGAAAATGGTGATGATGATGATAAGCTTTATCATTGTATAACTAATGCCTTCAGATTGAAGGGAGTGTTGGAACAACGTATATTATCTCAAACACTGATGTGCACGCAGTCTTTGGCCACCAATGACGAAACGGATTTACTCTTAATCGGAGCAAAAAGTTATGAAAAGGGAGTATACATTTAAAAAAAATCCAATTAAATGCGAATAGTCAATCAACAATTAGCTAAAAGACAAAAAGAAGAGAGACCTTAATTAATTGATGATGATGATGATGACGACGATGATGACGGAAAGTATCATGCAAAGAAAAGATGGGCCAAAGTTCTCCTAAGAGGTTATTTTAGACTAATCTGTAATAGCATAAAGAGAAAGGAAGGCATAAAGGTGAATGGGTTATTCTATCAAAAATTTAATGGCTTTCTACAATTGTTTAAAATTCAAAATTAATAATTACGAATGTGAATTGTGATACATGTATCAACTAGCATGTACTTTGCACGATGCACGGTCGGAAATGCATGTTACCAATATTATTAAACGAAATATACTATATAAATATATTCTCAAAATTATATTATTTAAGCTTTGTTGTTTTGTTTGGATAAATATGTGTTTATATTCTCGATTTTGAAGCAATTATATGTGACAACCCGCCTACTAAAATAATAGGTGGCCAGCCCAATACCCTAATAATCACAGGAATCATAGATGGTTCATTCTTAGCATCACTGTCGATTAAAATAATAGTATGAGATAACCACCAACTATTTTGGAAAACGGACTGTCAAATTTAAAAATTTTGAAAAGAAAGGAAAACACTTAGACAATCCCATTTGTAAAAACGGTGGGTATCAAAAATCGATGAATGAAGTATGACAATACGATAAATAATCACTGAATAAGCTGTCGGTGCACAGACCAATACAAATAATACATCGAGTATTACAATTCAATATTTACAATATAATGAGTGAGTGAAAAACCTTGGGCAAACACGCCCGAATAAGAAATACTGAACTTAACTAATGTTCAATAGAAAGAAGTGTCTAATACAAGTAACCTACAACATCCGCAATATGCTGTAGCTCCATGACAACTGGAATGGAAATGTAAATACGGGTGTCCATGCGGTAGAGCACCTGTAACGGCAAAGAGTATGCAGAAATAAAGAAATAGATATGGGGCAGGAGCCGGTTTGATATAATTACCATGTGACTAAAATGCATGACAGTTAAATGCGTATATCTCTCACATATAGCATAAGATAATCCTCACCTCTCAATCTAGCAGTAACCTAACGCAATATCGTGAGGTGATTTAGTTAACCCTAAGTACTAAGGGCTAACTTCTCCCCAGTCTCAACACTATGCCCTATTCGTGCGTGGGGTGTCTCGCAAAGCGAAATCCAAACAAGGAACCCCCCCGATACACTACTATTTAGGCAAGGTTGATCGTCGAGGTCCATTAGGCCCTAAGCATGAAATAATAAATATATATGTGTGTGCATAGGTGTGGGAGGTCACATCTACAGCTACACAAAGAAAATATAAAATAAAACCCATCCATCATCTACTGGCACAATTCCTAGTTTCTTTCTTTAGGAATATACATAAATGGTACAACATTTTATCAAATGTTTACCATATCAAACTTATTTACCAATTTTTATTTCCTTTCTTCCATTCAGGAAGAATACATAATTTAAAGCAGGTTTTATTATCATAAAAAGTGCTTTACCCATTTCTTTCATAAAATACCACTTCCCTTCTTCCATCCAGGAAGTGTAATCAAAAGTCATTTTTATTAGCATAAAAATACTTTTGTATACCTTATGCTTCCACGTCCCTTCTTCCATCCGGGAGTGTTATCGAAGCCAAACCATAACCCATTTCCCTTCTTCCATCCAGGAAATGTAATTAAAGCCAATCCATTATCATGAATTGCTTTAATAAATCTAAGACCGTCCCTCCGGGTTTCCCCACTGGACGCGCCCCTAAATGGCTATCATCTTCCAGGGCCTATCATACAAGACAATCTGGGAACCTACCAAACGTCGGGAAGCGGCCATATGCCTGCGGGATAGTCAAGACCACACCCGGAATCTCCTAACCAGCGCAGTATAAATAAACGCCCATATGGCCTAGGGACTATATCCAACCTGCTCAACAGCCAGGAAGGCTTCACCACAACGCGCGCAACTTCCCTTATGATAGCGATTTAGGGAGGTGTGTATCCATAAATTAACATTTATGAAAAACTTTACTTTTCCTTTTAAAAACATCATATTTTTACATTTCCAAAAACCATCCATTTAGCCATTAAGCACCAAGTTTTAGAATGTGCATTTCATTCTTATTAAGTCATATTTTATTTATGACCTAAGACCCAAAGTGCCACTAACTTCAGACTAGCCTCCAAGCGTTCATATAATTTCATAAACCCTCAAGGTGAGTCTCCATAAGGGATTGACATTAATATTTTAACTTCCAATTTATCTTTAGGTTAACCTCCTATACCAATCGGACATTAATCTATACAAACTAGCCCTCGGGTAAACCCAAATCTCCATTCTTGGCCTAGGACATTAGTCTACGCAAAAACAACCCTCTAGGACTCCCCATTACTTCCCAAAGGAAGGTTCCTAAACCTTGAACCTAAAAGAAAAGGGCTAAAGAAAACTAAGGAGAATTAAAGGTGAAAAACAGGGGACCGGTCGACCGGTCAAGGGACCGCGATCGACCGCCCTTACAGGTTTGGTCTGCTAACAAAAGCAGTAAGCTAGTTTTGGCATGACCGGTCGACCGGTCATAGGACCGCGGTCGACCGCGCCTATCAGATCCACGAAAAAACTTTCTTCTGTAAAGCCAAAACCGAACCCTAAAACCAAAAATCCTCTATTTCCTTCTTTCCCCTCCACCAATAACACTACCCTAACAATTATACACCAAAATAACCCCACATAACAACCCCAAACCATACAATCTACAAGATTTAAGGGTTTAACACAAAAATCAACCAAAAACCCATTTAGGGTTTAAACCTCCAAAATTAACTATACATGCAAATTTATCACATTAAATCAATATCTAGCAAGTAAGAAACTTGCCTCGAGGTTCATAGTCTCTGATCACCTCCGGTAGCGATGGAAATCCGGCCAAAACCTTCCATATCTCTCCTTCTCTCCATTTCTCCCAACTCTCTCTTCTCTCTCTCTCCTTTGGCTTCTTTCACAAAAATGAAGAAAAGAAAGGGGGTGGGGGAGTTTATACGGGTCTAAAAATATAAATCCCCACATATAATTGCTAATACACCATTAAAATGACTCGTAACCACTAATTGAGTCATAACCCCTTAAAAATGTCCGAATCTCAAAAATTACAACTGGGCACTTATTCCGACTATCTCGACTATTCTAAAAACAACCGCACCCCCTATTTTGGCATTTGGGAAAGTGTGAACCATTTTTACGTTCCAATTTCATTAACTTAACCCCATATTATATATAGGTCATAACCGTCGTTTTACATATAACGACGCAATAATACACTATATAACGTTATTTACCTTCTCATGCCGGTAAATAGACAAAACATAGTAAATATTATCCCTAAGTCTCACGGGAAAAATATTTACTCCAACATCCCCTATTTTATAAAATTATCCCATCAGGCAAAATAGTATAAAATAGTAGCTCCAAAAACCTGGGTTGTTACATACTCCCCCCCTTAAAGGGGAATTTTTTCTTCAAAATTCAGGCGCAACCCATAACCATATAAAGGGTATACTATACCAAAAACGTGCTATCATACTAGCAAACCCCTCTACAGTGCAGCATCCCCATAGGTCACAGACTAAGGTCATCACTATTCGATCTTAGTCCACATCATTATGCGATAATGTAGCGCCAAATCGTCCCTCACGACTATCGATCCTACCCTTCTACTAAGGGAGGAGATACCTACACCTCTTGGGCACAAATTTCCCTACTTGACGAAACACGCTACACCCTTACTAGGGAATACTACACTACTTACAATCGCTAACCCCAATACTACAATCCCTATTCGCCTTGGCGTAGTTCTCAAAAGAATTCATATTAATGGGCCCAATCATTTAAGAAATACCCTCAGATCATCTTTAATCAAAGAGATATACTATTCGCTGGTTACTTCCCAACGGACAGACAAAACACACTGCAAACAATACTAGGCCACCCACGACATCATATTTGTAGGAAACGATCCAAACTATTGTATGGAAATTTGATCCATAAAACTACTTCTCCGATCTTTCCTTTGAATCAAACCCACCCATCCACTTATGGGTGGTAGGATATACCCCATATCCACATGGTTCCCATTTCTTCCTGGAAACTTTACCAGTACCAAGACACGAATATCTCTCTCAGTTCACCACTGTTTGATAGGAACCGTATATAGGTCTAAAACTCCATCACAGAGGGCTGGGCGTACTCTCCAGTACTTAGTCCGCCTGTTTCCATTGAGTAAGCAGCGATTGGTCCAATGATTCACAGTTTTCTCAACTAGGACGATGACCGTTACATTATCGACAATTCGATAAAAATGTCCATGGATTTACCCACTCCTCGATCCTAGCTACTCTTTGCACACAAGTAGGTGATAGGGTCAATCATGGACATAAATGCTCTTACAATGGATCCCCTCCTCGGTTAAACTCGTTCTACTTGGTAGTCCATGCCACGAATAAACTTTCTGACGGTTTCTACTCGGCGCCTATACTACTCCCGTTCGCATTGCCTTAGCGAAGGGAATATCCTATCGATAGCCCTTCACGATCACAAACTTGTTGCTCGTGAAAAGACCCAAATTCCTGCCCAGGAGAGATGCCTCTAAGTCTTTAAGGCAAATACTACCGCTACTAACTCTTCATCAAGCGGGGGACGACAATTCGTAAAAGTGTGAGACACAGGAATAATAAGTCCATGCTCCCGCGTTAACACTTCTCGTTCCTGGCCAAGACTCGTTCGTTGAATCCACTCTTGATCATAACAACACGAGTGTAGGAGGAAAAAGTCAGCTTATACATCAACTTCTCGAGATTCCATACTTCTCGATCTAGGGACCAAATCCTATTTAGAGTTAACCCACAAACCTATTGTAGTCAACTCCCAACCACCCTCTTAAAATAACGTCACATGCCCTAAGGGCCTAGGCTCCTAAGAATCCTAAAGCCGATCTATCTACCTATCCTAGTCTAGTCGTATAGATATAATACTAAATATATCCCTAGTGTCCAAGACCTTTCCCGACTTCCGACATTAGCTCGGTTTCATGCGTGGGACGTCTCGCCGAAGCGAAATCCAAACAAGGAACCCTCCCATTACACTACTACCTCGCATTGTCGGTCGTCGAAAAGTAACGGTCAAAGACACATGATCGAAATCGATAGAATCCTAACTCGAAGCTCTAATAATACATATATACGCCTACGTCCTACCATAATAATCAACTGAGGCATTTACTTTATGTAGGATTCCACAGATACTTTATCCCAAAATACAGATACACCTGATTATAAATGGCCTTCTCATTAAGACACAACCCTAAGTCTCCATCAGACTTTCATAATCTTAGTCTTCCCCACATCGATCAGAGAAAAACTATCCTTGTGCTCACATATATCGCACATCGACATAGCCCTTAATCACTCATATACGTGATTCTTGGCGAAATTCCAACCCAGCACTTAACCAACAGAAAAAGAAAAGAAATAACAAATAAAAGAAAAGAAAATGCACATCTCTCCACTCCCAGCGTCGTTAAGGTTCATGTGTGGAGCGTCTCGCAAAGCGAAATCCAAACAAGGAACCCCTCCACACAATCCCCTTAACTAGCCGGTCGTGGAGATAAGGCATATCATACACAAGCAAAGCAATTAAAGGAAGCAAGCAATCAAGGAAAAAGAATAAATCAAGACAAACAAATAATAAACAAAATAATAATAATAAAAAAACTACTTACATACCGTAAACCACCTCTATAAAGTCTCAACCTGTATCCAGGGGAGATGTTATAGAACCACTAGCTCTTTCTTCTAGAACTAGAGATAGGATAGCCTCGCAATTTATTCGCTTGCTATCACCCCAACCCAACTAAGAGTATCTCTACTCGTATATTACATATAATACAAGTAGCACGCACTACACATATCACAACTCGCCCCATAACGAGTGAAAAGAAAAATATAAAGCCTCCCTATCAAGGAAGCCATATAAGTATACTTACTATAACGGAAATACCGATACTATACCAAGCTTTATATACACACCTGGTCCTAGGGTCAACACCCTACTACTCCATCATACCTAAGGAATGCACCACTCACATCTTAATTGGAAAGTCCCACCAACATACTAGCCAATCTCCTTGGCCTCTTCCACTGGTTCCAAGACACGTGATTCTAGTCTTAACCGAACCAAACTACTCCCATCAATGTCCCAACTAGGCGTCCCATCCTTTCTGGTTATCTTCAATCGACAAGATCAGAACGTGTAGTTCCCTTACTCCCCTTCAGCAAGGAGAACATTGTACCCACCTCCCCAACCTTAGCTCCACTAGTCTTTCCCGGGTGGATGTCCACAAATGGGGTCTCATGAACACTACTTCTCCGAAGGTGTTTCCAACACTTACTTACGAGCCTAGCATTTCCACTGAAAGGCCCTCTCTATGGGAAAAACATTTTGCCCCACCATAAAGAGGCGACTATCATTTCCGCCACTTCAACCTTACTCCAATGGGTGAAAGGTTTTCCTCAAATCCTCACACCTGGGCACTCCTATACCCATCTCTAGGACAAAACTCTCGGGCCTTACGTTCTCACCAAACGAGGTTACACTTCCTTGATCCAACCGTACTTCAACATGTGGTCCTTGTCAAGGGCCTCTCAACTCCAAATTAACATGGCTTGGAATACCAAGCATAGTACCACTCTTCACCGACAGCGGTACTCGGGAAAACTATTTCCACTGTTCTTAGTAGTCACAGCAGCAATATAGAATAATGCTACAATGGAAGAGACCTTGAAAACGGCCCCTATTCCACGCCACAACCTACAGCTTATAGTAATCCCATCCTATGACGCCTTCACAACGGCCTTCCTCAACGCCCTTCATCTAACGACTTACAAGTCTCACACGAACGCGCAGAAGATCTTCGGGGTTCTCATACCATAACAGGAGAACGAAATCTCACAAGAGAATTCAACGACCTTATTCCTAAGGCTCTACATCAAACAGAGAAAAACGCAGAAGACGTAGAACATCCGCACAGATCATTAAGGACTCTAGAACCTAATGCTCTGATACCATCTGTGACAACCCGCCTACTAAAATAATAGGTGGCCAGCCCAATACCCTAATAATCACAGGAATCATAGATGGTCCATTCTTAGCATCACTGTCGATTAAAATAATAGTATGAGATAACCACCAACTATTTTGGAAAACGGACTGTCAAATTTAAAAAATTTGAAAAGAAAGGAAAACACTTAGACAATCCCATTTGTAAAAACGGTGGGTATCAAAAATCGATGAATGAAGTATGACAATACGATAAATAATCACCGAATAAGCTGTCGGTGCACAGACCAATACAAATAATACATCGAGTATTACAATTCAATATTTACAATATAATGAGTGAGTGAAAAACCTTGGGCAAACACGCCCGAATAAGAAATACTGAACTTAACTAACGTTCAATAGAAAGAAGCGTCTAATACAAGTAACCTACAACATCCGCAATATGCTGTAGCTCCATGACAACTGGAATGGAAATGTAAATACGGGTGTCCATGCGGTAGAGCACCTGTAACGGCAAAGAGTATGCAGAAACAAAGAAATAGATACGGGTCAGGAGCCGGTTTGATATAATTACCATGTGACTAAAATGCATGACAGTTAAATGCGTATATCTCTCACATATAGAATAAGATAATCCCCACCTCTCAATCTAGCAGTAACCTAACGCAATATCGTGAGGTGATTTAGTTAACCCTAAGTACTAAGGGCTAACTTCTCCCCAGTCTCAACACTATGCCCTATTCGTGCGTGGGGTGTCTCGCAAAGCGAAATCTAAACAAGGAACCCCCCCGATACACTACTATTTAGGCAAGGTTGATCGTCGAGGTCCATTAGTCCCTAAGCACGAAATAATAAATATATATGTGTGTGCATAGGTGTGGGAGGTCACATCTACAGCTACACAAAGAAAATATAAAATAAAACCCATCCATCATCTACTAGCACAATTCCTAGTTTCTTTCTTTAGGAATATACATAAATGGTACAACATTTTATCAAATGTTTACCATATCAAACTTATTTACCAATTTTTATTTCCTTTCTTCCATTCAGGAAGAATACATAATTTAAAGCAGGTTTTATTATCATAACAAGTGCTTTACCCATTTCTTTCATAAAATACCACTTCCCTTCTTCCATCGAAGAAGTGTAATCAAAAGTCATTTTTATTAGCATAAAAATACTTTTGTATACCTTATGCTTCCACATCCCTTCTTCCATCCGGGAGTGTTACCAAAGCTAAACCATAACCCATTTCCCTTCTTCCATCCAGGAAATGTAATTAAAGCAAATCCATTATCATGAATTGCTTTAATAAATCTAGGATCGTCCCTTCGGGTTTCCCCACTGGACGCGCCCCTAAATGGCTATCATCTTCGAGGGCCTATCATACAAGACAACCTGGGAACCTACCAAACGTCGGGAAGCGGCCATATGCCTGCGGGATAGTCAAGACCACACCCGGAATCTCCTAACCAGCGTAGTATAAATAAATGCCCATATGGCCTAGGGACTATATCCAACCTGCTCAACAGCCAGGAAGGCTTCACCACAACGCGCGCAACTTCCCTTATGATAGCGATTTAGGGAGGTGGGTATCCATAAATTAACATTTATGAAAAACTTTACTTTTACTTTTGAAAACATCATATTTTTACATTTCCAAAAACCATCCATTTAGCCATTAAGCACCAAGTTTTAGAATGTGCATTTCATTCTTATTAAGTCATATTTTATTTATGACCTAAGACCCAAAGTGCCACTAACTTCAGACTAGCCTCCAAGCGTTCATATAATTTCATAAACCCTCAAGGTGAGTCTCCATAAGGGAGTGTCTCCCAAAAGCTTGACATTAATATTTTAACTTCCAATTTATCTTTAGGTTAACCTCCTATACCAATCGGACATTAACCTATACAAACTAGCCCTCGGGTAAACCCAAATCTCCATTCTTGGACTAGGACATTAGTCTACCCAAAAACAACCCTCTAGGACTCCCCATTACTTCCCAAAGGAAGGTTCCTAAACCTTGAACCTAAAAGAAAAGGGCTAAAGAAAACTAAGGAGAATTAAAGGTGAAAAACAGGGGACCGGTCAAGGGACCGCGGTCGACCGCCCTTACAGGTTTGGTCTGCTAACAAAAGCAGTAAGCTAGTTTTGGCATGACCGGTCGACCGGTCATAGGACCGCGGTCGACCGCGCCTATCAGATCCACGAAAAAACTTTCTTCTACAAAGCCAAAACCGAACCCTAAAACCCAAAATCCTCTATTTCCTTCTTTCCCCTCCACCAATAACACTACCCTAACAATTATACACCAAAATAACCCCACATAACAACCCCAAACCATACAATCTACAAGATTTAAGGGTGTAACACAAAAATCAACCAAAAACCCATTTAGGGTTTAAACCTCCAAAATTAACTATACATGCAAATTTATCACATTAAATCAATATCTAGCAAGTAAGAAACTTGCCTCGAGGTTCGTAGTCTCTGATCACCTCCGGTAGCGACGGAAATCCGGCCAAAACCTTCCATATCTCTCTTTCTCTCCATTTCTCCCAACTCTCTCTTCTCTCTCTCTCTCCTTTGGCTTCTTTCACAAAAATGAAGAAAAGAAAGGGGGTGGGGGAGTTTATACGGGTCTAAAAATATAAATCCCCACATATAATTTCTAATACACCATTAAAATGACTCGTAACCACTAATTGAGTCATAACCCCTTAAAATGCCCGAATCTCAAAAATTACAACTGGGCACTTATTCCGACTATCTCGACTATTCTAAAAACAGCCGCACCCCCTATTTTGGCATTCGGGAAAGTGTGAACTATTTTTACGTTCCAATTTCATTTTATGTCATTAACTTAACCCCATATTATATATAGGTCATAACCGTCGTTTTACATATAACGACGCAATAATACACTATATAACGCTATTTACCTTCTCATGCCGGTAAATAGACAAAACATAGTAAATATTATCCCTAAGTCTCACGGGAAAAATATTTACTCCCACATCCCCTATTTTATAAAATTATCCCATCAGGCAAAATAGTATAAAATAGTAGCTCCAAAAACCTGGGTTGTTACATTATAATCCTCTCGTTTGTGCGGTGAAGAATATCGTCAAAGTACGTTTCATATTTTAGATCTTTTGACTACAAAAAGATAGTACTTACTGCCATTTTCTTATAATTCCGAACTCAGTGTAAATTAAGCACACCTATTTAATATACTCCATCAATCCTTATTAGTCTTTAACTGATTACCGTGAGCGGATTGTGATAAAAAATTAATTTGTATAACCATTTCGTGGTAATAAAAAACAACTCAAAATCATGGTTGTTTAACTTCAACCGCTACAACAACTATTTTCTTGTAAAATGACAATATTATTTAATGTATCCTTGATAATTCGCATAATTAATCAATCTCAAATAGCGCCTTCGATTATGTATGTAGTCAAACATAGTACATAATATCTATAACTTTGGCATCAAGAACTTTTTTTTTGTTTTTGAAACATGCATCACACTAAGACAAAAATGGAATTACTAATGTAACTAAACACAAATGATATTAACAATGTTGAAAAAGATGAAAAAGTACATAAGGTGTCATCTAAAAGCATAGTAAACTGTTAATTAAAAGGAGACCCATAAACACTAACTAAAATGAGCAAAAGCTAAAAATGAACCTCATATTTTCCCTTCTAGAGCCTTTGCCTTGCCATCTTTCGAACACGACATCCAATATAAAACTTTAAATAAATGAACATTGCATAATAATTATTATAAAAGTATTAAAAAATCTCGAAATTAAAAAAATGAAAAAAATTCTTCCCATTAAAAAAACATGTTTCTAATGAACAGTAAAAAAAATTCTAATAGACAAAAAAACCAATTTCCAAGAAAAAATATATTTTCAGTTAAAAAAAGATTTCATATTAAAATTAGGAAAATACTAAAAAATCCGCATAAAAAATTGGATAATATTTTCAAAGAGTCTCCAAAAATATGAGTAAATACTTTAAAGAGTTTTAAAAAAAATATTGTGAAAAAAATTATTTCCAATAACAAAGAAGATTTTTGATAAAAAAATAGAGAAAATATTCAATAATTACCAAAAAACTAGAAAATACATTAAAAAAATAGAACACATAAATAAAAATATTGAAAATGCATGAAAAATAGAAAAATATTCAATACACCGAAAAAATATTTTTTAAAAATTTTGCAAAATGAATAAATTGTCTAAAAAATTTGAAAAATTGTGCAAAAAAATGAATTTCCAATAACAAAATATATTTCCAATAAAAAAACAAATTTCTAATAAAACCAGAGAAAATTCAGTAGTTATAGAAAATATTGAATATACCGAAAAAATAGAAAAAATGTTTAAATAATAAAAAATAATAACAGTTTTCAAAAATAAAAATTCTCACCATAATTACAAAACCTAAAAAATAATATCGATTAAAGATTTCCAGCAAAAAAATGTTTTCATCCAAAAAAATATTTTCTAGAAAAATAAAAATGATTTCTAGAAAAATAATTTTTATCCCAAAAAACTATTTTTTAATAGATAAAAAACCATCATCAAATTCATCCAACAATCTAAAAAAAGAAATGTGAAAATTTGGATCTAAAAAAATATCAATCTAAAAAAACTAAAACTCACAAACCTACGGCCAAATCCAAGGTCTTGTAAACACATAATGCCCGAAATTCTTCTTCCATGGCAACAGACCAATGTGGCTCAGTTAAGGCAGTTTTCAAGGACCGGAATTCAGTGTGTAGGGTAGTAGTTCAGAGGGCAGATACATGTTTTGGTGGATGGGTTTTTGAGAGAGTTAACATAAGGTGAGTGTTTTGGAAGGAGTGGAAGTTTCATGAGAGGAGGGGGGAGAAATAGGTAAATGAACACATGGAGTAAGAGCATGTGGAGAAGAAGTAGGGAAGGCGATTCTTGGGTTGTGGGGATGTACAGGAGTAGAAAAAAGTGAGGCTAGATTAAGAGGATAAGGTAGCTCAGTGGATGGGACGGAGTCTTGTCACATTCAGACCATTTTGGCAGGATCATCATTGGTTTTTATAATTGAGTTTCTTTCATAATCATGGTCAGCAAACATCATCTGGTGAAGCCTTCTCTCTGTATGTGTAACAACCATATAAACCGACATTTTGGCACTTGTAATATCTTGAGGCTTTTGGTTTTGGAATGGGTTCTGTAAACGGTGTTTGAGGTGGAATTTGAAAAAGACGTATAATTTTACAACAACGCATGGCAAAATGATATGGAGTTTGGATAGTCACGTTGATAATTAAAGAGTTTTTCTGGACATTTTTATATACCGAAAGAGTAGCAATGGAGAATTGGTGTATTTATTAGATGTCATTAACCTTTAATACTATTGTATTAGATGTATAATATAGATATTTAAGTAGTTATGTGGGTATTGAGACTACCGATTTACAAGGATCTAACTCTTTAGGATTACAGGACGAAAAATGTTGATATATTACAAGAATTTAGAAAGGCTTAGGGTCCATGCCCTTTTGGTCCTGATATAGTTTTGTCACTGTTGCCCACCCCATCAACCCTAATCAAAAGTAGATTCAATCGGGGCATTTGTCTTGGGTCAAGTCTATTAGACTTAATAACTATATGATTATGTCCACATTTTCGAAAATATAAGAAAATGATGTGAAATAATGGAAAATAATCGACGGAAAAATGAAACCCTTCCTAACCATCGTTTGACCAAATAATCATATTTTTATTATTTTAAGAGTTAATTATTGTTTGAGTCACTCGCTTGTTTATGTATTTTGGTTAATTGCAAGCGTGTCAGATAAGGTTATGGTCTTATAAATCAATTGATTATTTTATCCTTTTTGATAATCAAACGATTACGTATCCTTTGATGCTTCAATTAACAAGACTTGAGCTTCCCTTAAGGAAGATTTTGATGTGAATACTAAATAATTATAAATAACTAGAACTCATGAAGAAAAAAAATAATTTTTATAAACTAACATTAAAGTAAAGCTTCAAAACTAAAGAACAATACAAAATAACTACACTACCGAATGTAAAACGAGATTATACTAATAAATATAAAACAAATTGTGAGACCCGGCTTAATTAAATACCGGGTGATCAGACCTTTATTAAATCAAAACAGAATATCTAGTTGGTCCATTCTTAGCATCACTGTCAAGAGTACTTTCTCTTAAATTGAAGCCTTAGTTTAATCCTCTAAGATTTGTTTCAATTCAATCATCTCATTCTATAAAAAAAGAATATATATTAGATTAAGTATAGATTAGCTTAAAAAATCAACCTTAACATTATTAAATCTTTCATATCACTGTGTTAACCATTTTTAAAACACTTATTATTTTAAGAAAATTTCTACAGAGTTTTCTTTGTTAATTCATGAAAGCCAACATGTTTAATATTAAAATCAACTCAATAACAACAATAATCGCCATAACTATACCATCAAATATTCCCTTCCACCGATTTCAACCCAAATAAACTTATAATGCAATTCAATATCTTTAGAGTTCCTCGGACTCATGTCATCGTGTTAACCTTTAAGACATTTGTCATTTTTTTTTAAAAAATGGCAGAGTTTTCTTTGTTTATTCCTGAAAGCCAGCCTGTTTGAATATTAAAATCAACTCAACAAAAACAACAACAACTACAATTGTGCCATTAAAGATTACCTCCCACTGATTTAACGTAAATAAACGCATAATGCAATTTAACTTTGTAATACCCCGTAATTTTTTGGGAAACCAATTTTTTTTAAGTCAAAATTAGAAATTTATAATGAGTTGGGTTTTATGAAAGTTTTCATGTTGAAAAAATATTGAAATTTAGAATTAATTTAATAGTTGAAATAATGATTCTTAGGGTAAGAATCCGACCTAAGGAGGATTAGAAATCCGACGGCCTAATCTTCAAAATGTGATGCATACGACCTTAATAATGCCCGATCGGTTGATTTTTCTTACATGACTTTGTCTCGCCTTCAGCTAGAACATATCCAAAATCCAAGGAAATTCGACGGCCCGATCTCTAAAACGCGATGCATAAGACCTTAACGATGTCCGATAAATCTAATTTTTGGCCAGTGGCTTCGGCTCACCTTCAGTTAGAACATATCAAAATTTCGGCTAATTACGATGGTCCGATCGTCCAAAACTGATTTGTATGTGTTTGTATTTGATTAGGACTCTTTCTTTAAATCCTTTATATAATGGACGGAATTGACTTTTTAAAATACTTTTAACCCTTCTCAAAAACCAGTAGCCTCCCAAATTATTATCTCCTCTCCTCTACAAAACCTAAACCCCATTAAAATTAAGTTTCAACCGAAGTTCTGAATATCTAAACCAAGTTTTCTCAACAACAACCAAGAATGTGTCTTTTCTATTTTTGTAAGAAGAACGCAACCGTATAATCATATTTTCAAGACGACTTACTTATAGGCATGAATACTTTTATTCTTCCCCTTAAATGTTATGTGTTTCAGATATTGTCTAAACTTTAATAAATGTTGTTTTCTTAAATAATTAGGAAAAGTGAAAATAATTCGAGGGCTATTTATATTCAAATCTAAAAATATATTTAAGACTTGAAACAATCACATGCTTATAGTAGAGATTTGGAGTACGATAGAATTATGGGATGCTTCATATATATAAATTTGTAATAATGTTTTGACTTGTATAAATCACAATTTTTATGTGTAGATTGTAAAAGGGATTTATTATGGTGTAATAATATGTATATGCAAGTTAAAAATGGAATTTTGGTTAACTGGTAAAATATCACTTGAATGAAAATTATGAAATTTGACAACTTGTGTGATGATTGGTAAGGCTTGTTCAATTGTATAAAAAAGGACGTAATTTGGATAATATTGTGATCGGGGAATTAATTGGAAGGATTGTAGCTATAATTGAAAATATGCTTTATGTGAATGTTGCTTGTGTTAATATTTCGACACCGTGGGGACGTTGGGATTTTTGGGCTAGTTATACTTTTATCCCTATTTTTAGGTTGCTTGCTAGGTATGGAACTAGTAGGTAGGCACGTTGTTGTTAACACTTTCTAGGGATGGGACTCGGGAGTGTCGATTCGTACGGTTAAGTATTTTTTGGGTGGGGCTAGGTAGTACGTCATAACGTATTTTTCGTTAGCCTAAGTGCGAGATTAGGTGGTGATTTGTGGTAGGTTTTCCTCCTAAGTGTTAGGGTAGGAGATACTTGTGGTTTTGGTGATCTCTAGGCATGGGACTAGGGATGATTTAGGTCGAGTTACCGGAATAAAAGGTGGGGCTAATATATAATTCTGAAAACTTGATATTAAATAAAAATTAATTCATAAGATATAGAATGGGTATTAAAATGAATTGGCGTCGCGAGTAGGTGTAGGGCAAACGATTTGGGCAAACTATCTATAGCAACATGGGTATGGCTAGCGTCACGAGTATGTGCAGGGCTAACGAAATTGAGCAAACTGGCTATGGTGACGTGCCGTGCGTGGAAACTCATGAGTATGTGCAGTGGTAACGAAATTGGGCGAACTGGCTATAGTGAGGGGAATGTGTGTGTGTGTTATAAGATTGTGGGCACGCCAGGAGTATGTGTAGGAATCATAATAGGGTGAACTGGTTATACTATTGCATCATTAATAAAATTTTGGGCTTGCTAAAAGTATGTGCAGGACTCGTAATATGGTGAACTGGATATACTGGTGTCACATTATTAAAATGGGTTAGATTAATTCAATAAATAATTGTGGCTTTATATGAAAGGTTGTAATAATATAATTTGACTTAAATAGTGAGATGGGTTGGTTATGTGAGTAGTTAGTGATGGTTCACTTTACTCGCATATTATAATACCATTTCATTTAAAATAATCTCTTAGAATTTTTATCATGTATGATGCTTATGACTGAGTTCATGAACTATAATTAGGAGGAGTAACTAGTGTTCATGAGATGGGCTCTGATTCATTTTGTTTACTACCATTTCAGGTATAGTTGTTGGAGTAGCTGTATAGGAAGGATTGGAGATCTTTGGAGTGCAGTTGGATATTTACTTTTATTGCTTTAGTAGTTTAGATAATTTATTTTTCACCGTTTTTATTTATGAGGCGGTTATTTATTGAATTGGTGGGCCAATTGGTTCCACAATTGTTTGTGATTTGCAGTTAAGAATTATAGTTGGATTCTTTATTTGTAGTTTGACTTTATTTTGGTGTCAGCATGTTGATGGATTTATTTATATGGATGCTATATTCGTTGGATTAAATCGAGTTATATCTTGTGGAAACAATGTTTTATTATCTCATAATTCTGTCACATGCTGAGAATGGTATTTTATTTAGTGACGCCTGACGTAGGTAGGTGGTGGTCGATGCCAGAATGCGCAGGGTGTTACAAACTTCTTCAAAGTTCTCTGGACTCATATCACCATGTTAACCATTTCTGAAACACTTATTATTTAAAAAAAATCGGGAGAGTTTCCTTCGTTTATTCTTGAAAGTCAGCATGTTTTAACATTAAAATCAACTCAATAATAATAATAATAATAATAATAATAATAATAATAATAATAATAATAATAATAATAATAATAATAATAATAATAATAATAATAATAATAATAATAATAATAATAATAATAATAATAATAATTACCACAACTATACCATCAAAGATTCCCTTCCATAATTTAAAATTAAATAAACTCATAATACAATTGAATGTCTTTAAATTTACCAAACTCATGTCGATAAAAGGGTCAAACATCAATATAAATATACTTAAATAGTTAGACTTTGCTTCTTCGCTAATCCACTCAGTTTTCTATTTCCAACGTGCCTCATAAAATATTTCAATTTAGCCATTGGGCCTACCTTTGTGTTTGTTACCATCGTACTATCATATAAAATAAAACTTACATAAGTACATGTATCTGTATAAAATAAAGATGTCACAAATATAAAGGATATAAAAAATGCACCCTATCTTTGTACAAGTATATAACAAAAGATTCTATCCCATTGCAATGAACATACTTGCTGTTTGAGAGACTAGTAGAGCAAGCATCATATTTGTGCTACAATAAAATGATTTATTTTATCTTTTCTTATTAGAAATATATATTGGAAAACACACAATTTCAACTTGAATCTCCCGATACATTCAAGAATTAGCACCGTGTCAATAATAATTCTTACTATGAATCCATTACTACTAAAATATGAGCAAAGAAAGTACTAATCTTCATGTTTTTCAATATTATCAGGTTTGTTTTTTTCCCCTCTTCGATATATATATATATATATATATATATATATAATCCTGAGTAATTTATCAAAATCTTGGGTAATTTATCAAAATTCACATCCACTAGGTGCCATGTACATTTATAATCCTAAGTTATTTATCAAAATAGAAAATTCAGAGATATATAATGAAAAAGTGATGATTTAAGAACCCAATCAAATGAAGTAGCACATAATTTAGAGTTTAATCATAAAAGAAACACAACATTATCTTTTTTGGATTAAACAAAGTTCCATTAAATAATAACAAGTACATAGGGATTTAACAAAGTTCCATCAAATAATAACAAGTAAATAGGGATTTAATAAGAGAAAAGAAAATACGAAAGTGTTATCTTATATCACTCTCTATAATAATCATCATCACTATGATCCTCTTCGCGATCGCTATAGTATTATGCTAATATAGTCTACTTTCCAATCATGTAATCTAATCTTACACCAAGAATGATTGGAACATAAATACCGACGATGACTCACATAACATATCTTACTTTTGAGTTGTTATGAAGTGGTTTCTCTATTGCATATCGGACATGCATTATATCCTTTCATGCTCCATCCATATAAATTACCGTATATCAAAAAGTCATTGATAGTTCACAATGCACTTGCATGTAAACATAAATATTTCTTACCATAAATATCCCTAATTTCTACACCAACGTGCCACAACTTTTTTAACTCATCTATCAAGGGTTGTAAGAAGCATTCATATATTTATCAGCTAATTGTGGACCAAGAAATGACAAATACATCATTACCAAGGGTTCCTTTATACATAACCATGGTGTCAAATTGTAAGGCACAACTTTTGCTTTGCTTCATAATGTGAGGACGGGATCTTTGACCTATCTCAAAAGGTATCCTTCAATAACTGGAGTGTCATATCAAAGGATTTGTTACTCCAACGATTAAGTTCCTTGACATTCACCAAATTTATGAAGAATTATTTCTTTAACGATTACAACCTGGATACAGTTCGTGTCCGAATTCACCAGATAATTTATTATATATACCTGCACCACTTTCATTATGCTCTCAAGAACTATTTGAGCCAAACATATCATTTAACATCCCAAGCTTATCATCATCCTCCTCAACATCTATTTAGAAAATGGTGCCCAATATTCACCCCCTCTTCGTGATTTATCCATTAAGTATAATTATAAGACATTCCACGACTCAACAAATGACTTTTGATAATCAGCAGATCACGAAAATACTCATTTTAATAGTCTCTACATGGACATTGTGACTTGTTATTTTCATCTAAGTGCTTTCTTGTGATCTCAATGAATGACAACACCGATTTTATATTGCTCATACAACCTATTAGGCATATACATCCATCTTTTATCCATTTTTACCTTCATGTTATATCATACCAACACATTGGATATAAATCTTTAATAATAAATAAAAAAATTAGTAATTCAATATTGATTCATTACTTATCAATGTCATTGTGGTTAAACGTTTTAGAATCACCTATAAACTCTTATAATTAATCCACTGCTTATTGATGAGTACTACTTCACCAAATTTAGTAGCATTATAAAACACTTTTCAATCGAAAAGTATGCCAACAAATATAATATCAAAGCAAAACTAACAATATAGTGAAAATGATACCTTTAACTGAAACTTATTTTCATATCTGCAAAAACCATATTCATGTTAAAAATACCAAAACTAAGAAACTCTAAAAAATATCCAAAATCTATCAAGGAAATGAGACAGATACCTCTAATGGAACCTCAAATAAAGATTTATGATTCAGTCATGTGAATAATAAAATCGTAAACAAAAACACTAACACATACTTCATATTATATCAAATAAACTAAATAAAAACTAAAGAAGTTCACAAAAGCACGACAATGTAATCAATGAATACTACAAGAGCATCTGAAAAATAATACCAATTTCATATTTCTCTGACTCAATAAATACTTGAATGCAACCTAGATTAATCAAATTTGAATAAAACGTAACAATGGATTTTCTTTTATATATTATCATGGACAAAAAATATGTTAGTTTAACCTTGTTTATGAAGTCAAGAAAGACTTTCAAAGAATTGAAAAAATGAAATTGAAAAGAAGAAGCATATTGTATTAACTGTGAATAATTTACAAAGGTTTAGTAGCGTTTTGATTTTTCCCTTAAATTTGGAATAACAACAGAGATGAAACTAAGGCAAGCCTCCTCCTTCCGAACTTTTCAAAATTATCACTTTTTTACTATATCAGTTATAGGTATGTTTTTGTAACTAACAAAGATAGAAGTATTTTTTTTCTTACAATGGCCTATTAATCTTTAACCCTTTGTCTTTAGCATTATTCTACTAATGCCCCTCAACCCTTTGTCTTTAGCATTATTTTACTAATGCCTAATGCCCCTAACTCTTTCCTCTTTTTTTGTTTTTTTTAATTTTATCACCTATATTTTGTTGTCGGAGTCATTCACTCATGTTTTTCTCCTCTTTATTTTCAATTTCTCTTAAAAAAGTAGATATTTTTAACACAAACTAAACGAAGTATAATTTCCTTAAAATTGACATTCACAATAACATTAAAACCTAGATTGTTTTCGTTTAAGTTTAATTTAACTAAAATTTTGCCTCATGATTTTGAATCATTTTTAGAACCATTGACATGTCAAAACTGAATTGGCTGATGCTCTGAACGAAGAAATTTAATTGTGTCATGTTAGTGGGTCACAAAAATAATCGATATTAGTCGACCTAGAAGTACTCTTATTCTAAAGTTAAATGACAATTAGTACAACCTACTTTCGTGATTTACAAACATGTTGAGTAAAAACTCTAAAAAAAATTAATATATTTTACGAATATTTTTTGTTTTATATATCAAGCAATATTTATCTTTCGTTGATGAATAAATTATATTGTTGGGGATTTATTTTCTTCATAATTTCTTAGCCCCCCTAAAAATAAAATTCGGATTTCGTCCTTGACTACCAGAATCAAGCTCTCTAGAACAATTAGTCTTCAACTCACTCGAGGTCTTGAACAAAAAAAAGTTGAGCAAGCTGGTAAAATAAATAAGTTCAAAATGTTATTATTAACCCCGTAAATTAAACATATAACCAAATCAGATAACCAAAAATCAACTCCATATCTTTATATCTCTTAAATTATAACCCCGTGTATTATTTGAAAGATTTGCATATTTTTCTCATAAACCAGATAACCAAATACACAAACCAAAATGAAAAACAAATAGAAAATCAAAATAAATTGACAAAAACCCTTACCACGGGGGAAGGAAGCGGACAACCTCTGTGTGCCTCTATGCGTCGTTGTGCACCTCTGTTGGACGTCGAAAGAAATATGCGAGAGGATAGGCCGAGACTGATGTAGATAGAGAGAGGATAAAATCACAGCGAGAGAGAAGATAGAGGATACGCCGCTGTGAGACTGGAACCAGACGCTGGAGGCCGGACGCTGTGTTGGGCTTGATTGCTATTAGGTTTAGCTGGGATGGAGAAGAACGTTAGGAGTTTAAGTGAGAGAGAGAGAGAGAGAGAGAGAGAGAGAGAGAGAGAGAGAGAGAGAGAGAAATGTCGGGTAGGGTTTGGTCGTGGGTATTAATTAGAGAAAAGAGGGAGATAAATGGATTTAGTTTTGGATTATGTGTTTTTGTAAAATGAAGTAAATATTTTTTTTGTAACATAAACGACGCAATTTTAGTATAAATTTTTTATAAGAAATTGTCATTTCCTTACAATAGGTATTTCAAAAAACCAAAATATAGCTGGAAAAATCGTCCTTATTTTTAGCAAGGCTTCTATTTTTTTCCTCTTTAAAAGTGACTTTCACAGCGACATAATTCCTTGCAAAATATTTTTCATATTATCTTGTTTTTAAGGACAAAATTTATTTTTTCTTGCTAATAGTATACTTTTAGCAACATACTTTATTTTCTAGTTAAGAAATTCGTTACAAAAGCCTTTTTTTGTAGCGTCCTATCGAATTGATATATTTGTATACATATTGGAAAAGTTAGTATAGTAGATTA
This sequence comes from Sambucus nigra, assembly GCA_949130495.1. Classification (NCBI taxonomy): domain Eukaryota; kingdom Viridiplantae; phylum Streptophyta; class Magnoliopsida; order Dipsacales; family Adoxaceae; genus Sambucus; species Sambucus nigra. Next base: position 576,142,949 of record OX422214.1, on the reverse strand, counting down.
TAAAAATTTGTTGAAGATAGAGAATTAAATATGGTTACATTTCATACCTCTCGAAATATATATAAGCATATGAATTCAAATTTCAAAAAAGTTTCCATTTTATTAAGGCTCCTTCCGTAATTATAATTGTAAGATCAATTTTTATTTATCGAAAAATATGATGATATCTTAGCTCAATTCCAACCAAAGAATTTTAGGTATGTGACTCCAATTCAAGCAAGGTCTCCATGAAAACTTAATATTAAAGTAATCGTTTATAATATTTTTTAATTTTCATTAAAAGAATTAGCAGTAACCGATTACTTTGATGACCATTCAATTAAATTTTAATGGTAAAAGAATACATTTTCTTTCCGTGCGACAGTTAGAGAGAGAGAGAGAGAGAGAGAGAGAGAGAGAGAGTTTGTATGCGAGTGAGAGACAGAAAAAAAAGATAAGAGAAAATTCCGAAAAAAGTAATGCTATACTACCCGGGAGTTAACCCCGGGGTTAGTACATGGAGGGAATCTTTTTTTTTCTTTTTCTTGGGTTTTTATGTGATTTATTAGCATCATTTGATCTTTTTTTATTTAAAAAAAATTGTTTTATTAGAAAATAATATTTTTTATAAACTAAAAAAATGTATTGTTAAAAAACACAATTTTAATATAAAAATGTTTTTTTTTGAGAAAAATTGTTTCAAAAACGAAAAGTTGTTCAATATAAATATTTTTTTACATTTTTAAAGAGTTTTAAGAAATAGAAAAATTGTTTTAAATGTTGTAAATTTAAAAAAAAAAAGTTTAAAAATAATGGGTGCCACACGCGCGGACCTTTAAAAATAAGAAAATATTGGGTAAAGAGATGTTTTAGGGACTAAATGAGTTAAAAATATTAAAAAAAAAGAAATTTCTTATTAGAATAGTTTTATTTAAAAAAAACATATTTAAATTGAAAATACCGGTTTATATTTTTTTTGAAAAAAACTTTTTCAAAAAATAAAAGTTAGTTTGAAATAAATAAAAAAGTTTTTTTTTTACATTTTTAAACAGTTTTTAGAAATACAAAGGGGCGCCGCGGGCGCGGACCGTTAAAAATAAGTAAATATTGAGTAAATGGATATTTGAGAGACTAAATGAGTTAAAATAATAATAAAAAACAAAAAAAATAATACTAGAGAACCCGAGAGATAGTGTCGGGCTAATTAAAAATAAAAAAATTTAAAAATAATGGGTGCCGCTGGTGCGGACTTGTAAAAATACGATAATATTTGGTAAATGGATGTTGAAGGGACTAAATGAGTTAAATATAATTTAAAAAAAATATATATATATATAATTTTATTTTTTAAAAACATATTTTTATTGAAAATAAGGAGTTCTTATTTTTTTTGAAAAAAAACTCTTTTAAAAAATAAAGTGTCAACTAAATAAATGAGGTGCCAACTAGATAAATGAGTACCAATGGGATTGGCAACTAGACAACCAGAGTTTACTAACGGCAAGGAATACGAAGGCAAAGGGGACACTTAGTATCCTTTAAATGCATATATTTAATTAGAGGAGCTGAAGATTAATCGAGCTGGGTATGTAGAGAAGCAACCGCCTCTTGAGTACTGGTCTCTTCATCACTCCCTTATATATTACGCACACTTCCACTCTCTCTCTGTGTGTATTTTAGCCAGCCAAGAATAATGGAGGAAGGTAAGAGATTGAAGAAAGACCATCAGAGGTTGTCTGTTTGTGGTTCATCACCCAGTTCCGGTCAGGGGAAGCTGATCATTCCAAAGGTTCAAAACGTGGTCGTGGCTGAGGATCCCATTGGTGATAAAGGAAATAATCACACGAGGGTTCACAGTCAGATAAACAAAGAGATGAAGCCAAAGAAGCCTTTGTTTGGGCAGTTGAGGTCTCATCCTGAGAGGGAATGGACAGGGATTCAATCCTCAGCTTGGGCCATGAACAGCTCATCTTCATTTGTGTCCAACACACCGAGGGTTGATTTGTGGGGTTGGTCAAAGACGGCCAAGCGTAGCAGTCACGACAAATCCAAGGAGTTCGCCAACGATCTAATGAGGCTCACCCACAAGGAACACGTTGAGGAAACTGAGGTCCCAAACAACAATTCGCCGACTAAAAAGGCTGCAATTGAGGAGTCTTCATTGCTAAATATTGATGAGAGTAATGATGGGAAGGCGGCGAGTATGATGAGGAGGAAGAAGATGAGGCTCATGATGGATTTGGAAACAACAACCGAAACTAGTGATAAATTCAAATGCAGCACATGTTACAAGTGTTTCCCATCTTACCACGCGCTGGGTGGACACAGGGCTAGTCACAATAAATTCAAGGTGACCATCGTTGAGCGTCCCATCATCACCAAACAAAACCAAGGCCCAGCAGCTACCTACAAGTGCAAGGTTTGTGACAAGACTTTCCCATCAAGCCAGGCTCTTAGAGGTCACAAGAGGTGTCACTGGACCACTCCGGCGCAAGCTCCACCCACCCGAGTCCAACCAGCAGGTGAAGCCAGTCAATCGGGTTGTAGATTTCTGGAGATTGATCTTAATAAGCTTCCTATCATGGAGGTGGATGAGGAATACCATGGTGGTATCAAGTCTGAACATGAAGCTGCTCAAAATGGTTATGTGTCTTCCTTCGGTAACTCCGATGTTGCTTAATTACTTAAACTTCTCCTGTTCCACTGGGGACTTCATTACTAGTCATGAAATAAACTTTATATTTTACTCAGTATTCTAATAAAAAGTCCAAAGATTTTAGTCGAACTCCCTAGCTCAAAGGCCAAAGCTATTCTTGTCAATAAGAATTCAAGAACTTGTTATCTATGCACGCATGCATGGATTCTTTTTTATTGTGTTATGTGGTTTGACTATTTTGCACACAGGTCCAAACTTTGTAGAGTGACACTAAATTCCCTACAAGGATTGTGAAAACTTTAGGGACTAATTGATTGGTGTTGATTTTTTTTTTCATGAAATAATCTTTTTTTAATTCACGCCATATCCTCAACTTCCTATATAGTTCCACACAGTGCTACTACTAGTTTACTGAATTTAGATTGTGTTTGAGGTATCTACTTTCAAGGTTTAGAATTAAAACCGTTGGCATAAGAATTGAAAATTAAAACTAATTCTCATTTCGATGCATAAAATTTGAGCATCCAAACACACCCTAATATTACTTTGGAAATCTCCATGCAGATTATGTCATATAAGTTCGTGGCACAACTAAGCACATCATGCTTAATTGTCATGCCTAATACTATATATGTCAGTAGAAGTAGGATTCAATTATTCAACTTCTTAGTATATTTTCACCATTAAATTTTGTACGTATTGATGGAATGTTTCGAGTTCATCACTAGTATAAAACTCATTGCATTGACCCATATGGGTACGTGTTGAGAAAAGTGAAGGCAGATTGATGCACGGGAAGAGAGTAAATGAAACAAACAAAAAAGACGAATCCTTAATATTTACGCTCTCTTTAGTACGTGGTAATATTTTCAATATTTAGTGATTACTTGAAAAGTGATTGTTAATAAATCTTTTATTATTTCTAATAGTAATCAAAATTTAATGTTTTATTCATAAATACAAAGTTACATGAAAATGTACAATATATACAAGTAATACACGTTAGCAATTTTATATATTTATGTGTGTGTGAATATATATATATATATATATATATATATATATATATATATATATATATATATATATATATTAAAGTGATTTATTTGAGACATTTTAAAAATAACACAATTATACAATTCATTATTCACAAATGTTTGAAACCAAAATGTGTTTTTTAAAAGATTTTTCAATATTTAAAAAATATACTAATTTATGTTAAACATGTTTCAATTGTAGAGTAAGTAGATTAAATTCTTGTATGAGCAGAAAAAATGCATAAATAAAATTTGTATAAGTCTAAATTTGATACAAATTATATAATTAAATTGCCTTCATAAAATAAAATTTTAGATTATAGGATAGTTTTTATTAAAAATTTATGGGCGGTTTTGTCTCACACAAAAGTTATGAAAAAAAAATTATTGAAATCAAAATCCATCCATTATAACTGAAATTCTTACTTTCCCTTGTGAATTCTGACAAATAAGTTTTGTGCGAGACAAAACGGTGGTAATTTGATTTCATTTGGATCCACATCCTCATGTAACATAACGTGCACTTTTTTAGGATTCTTCAAAAGTAGTCCGTCTCTAAATGTAATTGTGGATAATAAATGTGAAACTCATGCGATATTTTGAGATAATCTTGATGATCATTTTGTTTTACTAGTTAATAAACGAATATTGTTAAATGGATACTATATATCCTTTTTAATAAACAAAATAAAACCTGATATGATCATATTCCAATTGTGCAATTGCATAGGGATAGTTTATTAAAAATCTTATTTAATTGTTTATGAAGATATTTTTTGAATCAGGATAAAAGTAGAGTGACAAAAAAATTAACTCCTCATACATGAATAATGCATGGAGTTACATATGGAGAGTTAAGGCACACATCTCAACAAATTTGTATTCGTCATTTGTGTCTTGAAAGAATTGCGCCTATAATTTACTGTGTCACTTGTATTTCTCGTGCCATGAATTTTTTTCATCGGAAATTATGTACATTCAGCCTTATGATATTTGAATAGTTGTCCAACCGTGAACGAATTAATTTTCCTTGATCCACCGACACAGCTTATTTCAGCATCAAAGAAATATGAGCAGTGTTGATAAATTCATTATTTTTATGGCTCAGTAGACTTTTAGCTACGCTAGAGAAACAAGATATGCAAGCAAGAATGAGAAAAAGATTTGTCCCCGGTATTGTTCGTTCGCCACTAATTTGGACGGTTCCATTATCTTGTCCTGTCCTTTATTTTACCCAGTTATTGCATGTTCCCATAAATGGAAGAAATGCTCGCCGCTCTTTGGTCTGGTTTTAAATGGCGTGTATGATTCCACTGCACTTCTTCTTTACCTCTCTCTTCTGCAAAGGGTGGCCAAGATAGATTATATATAAAAGATGAACATGGTGATGTTGATGATAAGCTTTATCATTGTATAACTAATGCCTACATATTGAAGGGACTATTAGAACAACATATATTATCTCAAACACTGATGTGCACAAAGTCTTTGGCCACCAATGACGAAACGGATTTACTCTTAATCGGAGCAAAAAGTTATGAAAAGAGAGTATACATTTAAAAAAAAGTCCAATTAAATACGAATAGTCAATCAACAATTAGCTAAAAGACAAAAAGAAGAGAGACCTTAATTAATTGACGATGATGATGATGATGATGATGGCAAGTATTATGCATAGAAAAGATGGGCCAAAGTTCTCCTAAGAGGTTATTTTAGACTAATCCATAATAGCATAAAGAGAGGGGAAGGCATACAGGTGAATGGGTTGTTCTATCAAAAATTTAATCTTTCTACAATTGTTTAAAATTCAAAATTAATAATTATGAATGTGAATTGTGATATATGTATCAACTAGCATGTACTTCGCGCGATGCACGGTCGGAAATGCATGTTACCAATATTATTAAACGAAATATACTATATAAATATATTCTCACAATTATATTATTTAAGCTTTGTTGTTTTGTTTGGATAATTATGTGTTTATCTTCTTGATTTTGAAGTAATTATAATCCTCTCGTTTGTGCGGTGAAGAATATCGTCAAAGTACGTTTCATATTTTAGATCTTTTGACTACAAAAAGATAGTACTTACTGCCATTTTTTTATAATTCCGAACTTTGTGTAAATTAAGCACACCTATTTAATATACTCCATCAATCCTTATTAGTCTTTAACTGATTACCGTCAGCGGATTGTGATAAAAAAATTAATTTGTACAACCATTTCGTGGTAATAAAAAACAACTCAAAATCACAGTTGTTTAACTTCAACCGCTACAATAACTATTTTCTTGTAAAATGACAATATTATTTAATGTATCCTTGATAATTCACATAATTAATCAATGTCAAATAGCGCCTTCGATTATGTATGTAGTCAAACATAGTACATAAGATCTATAACTTTGGCATCAAGAACTTTTTTTTTTGAAACATGCATCACACTAAAATAGAAATGGAATTATTAATGATGATAGGGGTTAAGCTAGGATTTAATTCGGGGGGGGGGGGGGGGGGGGGATTGAGATTGGGTCGGTAGAGTCCGTCGATTGATCCAATTTCAACATGGGGTTTATGGATTAGATATTTGTCAAATTTGGAATCTTTAGCCATGGTGGGCCAATAGTATCCATGACGGATGATATTTTTGGCAAGTATGTGTCCATTTTATAAAGCAAACCGGCTATATTTAATTACCAATTTCTTTAAATATGAATAAAAGTGATGTTTTGCCCATTTCTCTTTTTTTATTGAAATTTTTTGGAGTATTCGTGCTACACACTACACAAACCAGATCAGCAATCACCAACTCCGGTTGGTCGGCAATTTAATAACCACCAACTCCGATTGGTCGGTAAATAAAAATCATACAAGGAAAAAGCATGTTTGATCACGGGTGATCTCAAGGGACACCCCAAACTAGACAAGAAGATGGGTGACCTCCCGAGACATCCACTGTCTAGGCAACAAGGTAATCCGGGCACGATTACTACAACTAAGCAGGAATATGGGATGCAAATCATTCCATTGCTTAGGCACAAAAAGTGACAAGTCACTATAATCAGACCACAAATGGGACAAGTTCCATTGTCTAAAACAAAACAGGACATTTTGTCCTTATATATATATATATATATATATATATATATATATATATATATATTCACCAACGAATAAAAAAGACATTTTACCAAGTATTTTCAAGAAAATGAAATTGCACAGAGAATAAATCTTTCTTTAAACCGAGCAGATTACATATGAAATGAAATTTGATACAAATGTCCTATTCTATGGGTTTCTTTCCTTCTGATTTTGATACAGGTTCCATCCCAGCTGTAGGATCATCTAATGCATAAGAAGAGTTTATAAAATTCATAGCTCGCAATATTCGGATGTTAACTGTGGATGGTCAACCAAGCAAATGCTCAGGACGAGAAATCTCAAAATCAGAATGAAGACTATAATCACCAAGATATTTGGAAATCAAGCACCGAGGAATAGCACGAGCTGGAATCCAACTAAGATCAAGTTTAAAGGGAGGCACGGGCAAATCAAGAACCCCAGGCTCATTATAATCCCATAAGAAGTGTCCTTGCTCCAGTTTCAGCACACACATAGCATTCAACCATCCCTGTTTGTACCCCTCATTATTTGACTGTTGAAACCGAGCATCAAAATGATACAGAGCTTCATTGTACCCTACCATCAATACCTCTCTAGGCTGTTTGTGAAATTGATAAGTCAATCTTTCAAGCTGCTTATGGAGCTTCTTCACCAGAATCTCTTTACTTTTTAGCGCAGAACTCTGATTGGAGAGTTGGTCGATAAAACTCTGAATTTTTTTAGACATTTATGCCAAAGACTTATTCTTCGTCGTCAATTGAATGGCTTGATTTTCTAAGGTCAATTGAGTCCTTGTCTCCTCAGTATTAACCCGACCAGCCCTTGCTCACCCACGGGAATAAGAATTTGCTCTGCCACGAGCAGGTGTGGAAAGTCCTTCTCGTTTCAAAGTCTTTAACTATTCTCTTAAGGTAGCATTTTTGGTTTCTAAAAAGGAAAAATCGTCATCATTAATTGGTATCAAGGCCCCCGAAGAAGAGGAGGCAACAGATTTGAGTTGTTTCACTTCCTCTTGCAGCGCGATATTCTCTTGCTCTAGCATCTTGGCAATGTTTCTATGCTCTTCAATCTCAAGATTTAACACACTTTCCTTTTTCTCATGGGCCGAAATGAACATGTCATAACCCCTGTCAGCACTCAATTGTTAGTACTTTTTCTCATAACCTTTATGAAAAAGTCTAGTGGTCTCTTTGTGTTGAAGTTGAAGTTCCTCAATCATGCCTTGAAGGTTTTCAATCATTTCATAATAGGCCACATTGTTGGCTACAGCACGAGAAAGTAGACACTTCCAGTACTAGTAAGCATCAATTGCTCGTTCAGAGGCATCGGATCCAAGGATGTCTATTATTTGGGCCTCAGTAAAATCTGTATGACCATCTTTGAAATAATCGTTGCATTTCTTCATCAACTCTGTATCATTAGTCAATGCTTATGAGCTAGCGTCGGAAAAAGACGCACCTTCTAACAAATTTATATATATTAGTAATATATAGCTTCAAAAGAATCTAATACCTAAATATATTTTGATGTCTCTTGCAAGAGGATTGACACGTGGCTTGAAGGCTTAAATGTTAATTAGATTGCTTCTCCTCTTTCCTCACTCCGTCTCTCCATATCCCCCTACTACCAGCACGTCTCTCCATTTCCCTCCCCTCACTCCGTCTCTCCATTTCGCTGCCTTCCTCTTCCCTCCTGCATTCGTTATCCGAATGGGTATAAATATGTTATACTCAACAGAGACATTTCTCACCCATACCTCTACTCTCGAGTTCCATCGGTTTTGTTCACCTGCCTCTGCTATTTAACTGTGTTTATATGTTTTTTTTTATTAAATGAATTTAGTTTTTTCTACATTAATTTTGAACTTTTTTAGGATTGTAATTTTCAACCCTGTCATGATTTTCAATTTCGTGCGTCTTATCTGTGTAACAATCCTATGTGGTGGAGAAGGGAAAACTGCAGGATCTTTTTATCCTCATCTTAAATGAATGTATGTTTTTGTGGTAGAAAAGGGTAAATTGTGGGATCTTTTTGAACATCTTATCCCTCTTGATATATTTTTCTAAGCAGCTATGTATATTTGCTAAGCAGGTATATTTTGCTAAGATGATTTTTTTTGTAAGCCGTGTAATGCATCAGGTATATCTACTATAAATCACATATATCATATAGCTAATATAAACTAATTGATCTAACAGTGATTCAATTCAAACTAACATAGCTGATCAAACCTATACAACAATCGTGAATTAGAAAGCTTTTATGCTTGATCTTGAGTCTGAAGGTGAACTTCTTCCCTTGGTCAAGGGGAATTCAGCAGATGCATATGACATGGATTTATAATGGGATTTGACATTTCATAGCCGATGATTTCAATTCTTCCCTTATATCCCTTTGTATCTCCTTTTCTTTTTATCAATAAAGTTTGTTTCTTAAAAGTTTTTGGATGTGTATGTTTTCCATATCTCCGTCCTTCTAATCGTCACAAATTGGAAGTTCCCTCTTCTCCTTGTGTTTTTCTCGATTACAATTCCACTCATCATGGCCACCGTTGCATGGAATTAAAATCAAATTGTATTTATATGGTACACCATGTTCGGTAGGCGTGCACACTAGATGAGAGGTCAGAATTCTCAAGAGAGTGTCGCATACTGACATTGTAGTTGCATTAGCCGGTAAGCATTTTAAATATTTTCTAAACAATCTTTAAAACTGTTTTACACTCGGACTCTGACCCGTTTCCTGTCATCTTTTCTCTCTCCTATATATATATATATATATATATATATATATATATATATATATATATATATATATATATATATATATATATATATGTATTACAATTTCCAGCCACAGGAGCTTCATGCTTGGATCTTTGGACTGTTGACCTGCTGCAGCTAGTGTGGGAGTTGCAGGTCTTTGCAATAGACGACTTCATCCTTGTTTCTCAATCTTTCATTTAGTTCTCCTTAGATAGGGCATGTGTCTCCCATTTCCAATTTTATCTAGTTAAGAGAGATTTGTACTTTTGATTTATTTCAGTATTCTGTTTTAGTTGGGATAACTTGTAATTATCACTTTGTCCTGCGATTTGGGATATTTTATCGGGATTGATTTATCTAGCATGTTCTTTCATTTGGAAGGTTTGGTTTTAATAGTATCAATTGTATTCGTGAAAATGGCTTCGTAATTAATAATAACATTCAGACTTAATTTATAAGATTAAATGTTTTGACACTTAGCTTAATTATTTATAAGGTGATTAAATAAGAAAATTATTTTTCGGCAGTGATGCTAAGAATGAACCAACCTGACACTTTGAGTTAATTTAATAAAGGACTGATCACCCGGTATTAAATTAGGAGGGGTGTCACAAATGCCAAAAAGATTTTAAATACCAAAAAAATCATTGGATAAACAACTACACTTATTCAGCGTGTACACTTTTAAATTTCAAAGCTCAGATCTAAAAAGTGGGGGAAATTCATCATTGACATCGTATAACTGTTGTTAGATCAGAGTAAGGATAATGACAAAAGGGAATGATCATTCATAGACATCGTATTACTAATATCGTATAACTAAACGGCAAACATGTTTACCAACATCGTATAACTGAACGACAAACTTTAGAAATAGTCTAATAACTTGCATTGCCTTAAGAGATTCGCAAGTGTGAGAGACCCATTCAGTTAGTTGAGAAAAACCTTTAAAATATGTAGGGACGTCGATGTAGTTGGTGTGTAACTGATAAATAATGCACGCATACCTCATATCCAGAGGGACAACGAGAGGGTATAATTACTGGTCAAGGCGGCGAGGAGGTAGCAGCAGAAAGAACTGGTGACGGAGGTTTCTCAAGGGTTTGTTTCTTCTAGGGATTGGTACCCAGTGTTTCCCTTATTAAGCCATGACACCTTGTATGGTTGTGGGTGCTCCTTTATCTTGAGATTTAGTTTCTCCACTATTTCAGTAGCTATAACATTTCCACAACTACTTCCATCAGTAATCACATTACACACCTTGACATGATAAGTATAATGGGTCTGAGAGAAGTCGTTTTGAAGTCATTAATCCTCCTCCACATGGGCTATATTTAAACTTCTTTAAATAATAAAAGATTCACCTTGGTCTTCATCAATAATTTCACCCTCACTTTTATCTTCATCACTAGCAATAGGATCCACATCTTCACTATCCTCCTCCTCCTCCACTAATGACGCAATCTTACGATTTGGACATTCATATGCAATATGCCTAGAGCCATGACATTTGAAACATTGGCGAGAATTGGAATTTGAAAAACTGAGGTGAATTGATTTATATTTCACATCTTGCTTTAATGATTCCTTGAAAGATGTCTTCGAAGAATGGGAAGTAGAAATACTCTCCTGGTTAAAACCTTCATTACGACACCATGCTTGAACACTATCTCTCTCCTTAATTTTTTAATCACCTTTACATGCCTATTTTCAATCTTGACATGACCAACACAGCACGACCCTTCACGTGGCCTATGATTTATATATCACCCTAAACCAAGACTTATTAGATATGTTATTTAGAAAATGGCAATATTATGGAAAACTTATCTAATTAAAAATAGTGATTCCTATTTTAAATATATTGACACCTTAGGCTTGTCAATATGCCACAAGAACAGAGACATAATCACTGCTTTTGGTGAGGTTATGAGATATTCGAGGTTATAAAAATTTTAAAAGCCTGCTATCTGCACTGAATTGCCAATTTGATTATTATAATTGCGGTTTTCTACATGTCCGATGTTTTAAAGTAAAACTTTATGTTGAATAAGATTTGTAAAATCTCGTGTTTCTATAAATAGTCTGATATTCTGGTTTGGGGATATTAATTATCGTATCAATAAATTGGATGTTGAGGTAAGGAAGCTTGTTGCCAAGAAGTAGTCGGATGAACTCCTAAACAGAGACCAGGTGAGATTCTAACACTAATATACATATACTCTTTTATATCAACCTACCTAGTATTCACTAATTGTGGGGATATATATACACACAGATTCGATCAGTTGCTTATCCAAATAACGGATTTACTAATAGGCCACCTTAAAATGATGTAGTTTGGTGTTAAAATGAAGGTGAAATTACAATAAAACACCTCACTTCACCTCAAAAACACCCCCAAAACCACGTCATTTTGAGGTAAATATACAGGTTCTAACCCTAGAAGACAACCTCTAATACCAGATATACTTCTCTAATTTTCGTAGGTAATTAAATCACAAAAACAGAAATTACCAAAATGCCCTCCCGGGTTACCGTTAGGCCTAAAAACGTCCCGAGACCCAAACTAAACCCCCGGGTACACTTTCCTGACTATCTCGACCCTTCCGAACACATTGGTGCACTCGAAATGACCATACGGGCGACTTATAATTTATTCACTTATAATAATAATAATTTAGTCCCGACACGACACAAGCGCGTCTTGCCTTAATGTCCATAATTGTATATTAGTCCCTCGTGAAAATTTTAATAAATTCAATTCTACAATTACTCTACTCAATAAGTAATATTTAACAAACCAATAATTTTTCAATAATTACTAACTCTTGTCACGCTAGTAAATATTGAAAACAAATTTTAGGATTAATATTAAATTAATCTATCTCAATTAAATTTAATAAATCCCTAAATTTAAAAGACATAAAAAAATACGAGGTATTACAGTATTTACATTTCATTTCATGCTTATCCTTGAACTTTTTTCTACATTTTATCCACTGATTTGTTGTGTGAAGTATAATAATGGTAAAAAGTGTAGTAATGGTGAAGATTTTTTTTCTACTATTTATCCATTGATTTGTTGGGTAAAGTATTGTAATTGTGAAGATTTTTTTTGTTAATCATATATACCTACCACACACACCACCACCACCACCACACACAGACACAACCCAACACACATTCTTCATATCTAAATATATTAAATATTAGTTGAACAATTAGGAACTTTAAGTTGACCATTTCTTTATATGTTTTGGCATATTTTTCAATATGGTTTCTCCGATCACTTCTATCAAGAGGACTTCAGCACATTGTTGCCTAAAACTACGAAGTGATTATTTCTACGGAGGAACGCTTTATTTTTATAGACGAATTGAATTTGGTTGATGTGTTAGTTCAATTTGATTTCATCTAGTTTTGATTGATGTGAGACGAAAAATATATTGGTGGGAGTATTATTGTATCTCTAGACTAAATGATATAATCTATAATGTATCTATTGTAACATTGAATGTAGAATAAATGCTTTATGCCTTTTGATTTGTGTTTTGGTTTATTTACCAACCATGGTTTGAATATTGTTTTTTACATTATACATTTTTTTGTGACAGCTTATATTAAACCTTCATGATATGAACTGTTTTACATCACAATTTTTAAAGTATAAAAATGATTTTTATGAGTGTTTTTAAAATTATACATATGACAGTTTTTTAGATCATACATGACATTTTTTAATATATAAAATGATTTGTCATGACAGTTTTATATTATATATGACAGTTTTTTGGTGGGTTAGTAATGATGGGTTAAAAAAACCAGTGATGTATCATACCCATATAATATGACGGTTTTTACATGTATGAATATGATACCCAAACGTATGGCTGATTTTATCGAAAAAAAGTCACATAAAGCCTTTTCGAATAGTTTTTGACTTTCATAAAAATCTCATTTCCTTGTAATGATACATATAGAGACGTCGTGGTTGCAACAACATTATTTTTATGATGTAGTTGTGGCTTTTTGGTTGACCAAAAGTTTTTATAATTGCCCGATGTTTATTGTTGTCATTAAACTTAAAAGAGATGAAGATATGTATTTGTGAATGGAATTGCAATAATTTTGGAAATGTCTTTGATAGGATTAAACATGCATAAGTAGACCTTTAAAAATTTCAGATTTATATGGAAGTGAATAGTTTTATTGAAAGTAAAAATAAGCAGGAGGGATGTGCTCAGGCGCAAATGAAAAAGGCCTTGAAATTACAAGATGATTTTTGGAAAGAAAAGGCTAAGGTCAGTTGGTTTACTAGAGGAGAAAATTGTACGGACTTCCTCTATATTTAACGGACATACTATTATCACTGAGCCATCTTCTACTGAGGATCTTGTGGTCAATTTTATTAAAAAACTTGTCTGTTGATACATCGTTGAATATTGCAAGTCATGATTGTCTTTTTGAGGTGATTCTAGAATTTGTCACTTTCTAGATAATGAGGTTGATTATGATGCCGATGGATGTTAAATTAAACATGCAATTTTCTCTATGGATGGCAATTGTTCTCCATGTCCTTACAAGTTTTCTCTAGGCTCTTGATCATGATCAATGGCTCTGCCAAAGGATTTTTCTCCTGTTACGGAGAGGTTTGACATGGGGACCTCCAATCCCCATTTATTTTTTTCATTGTGGAAAAGGTGCTTAGTAAAAGATTAAGTAATTTAATTGATTTCGGTAAAGTGAGGCCTATGTATACCCCTCGTTGGTGTCCCATTTTTTCTCATCCCATATACAAAAATGATTTGATTATTTTTCGCAGAGCTAATATGAGTTACGTTATTAACTTCATGTGTTTTCTTGGTATATATAGGATGCTTTCGGGACAGGTGATTAACAAATCCAAGAGCACCTTTTCTTGGGAAAGTGTGCCAAGTCATCATTGATTGCCTACATCTACCTTGCTTGGATTCAATGAGTCTAATGTTCCACTTATATTGGGGTTTCAATATATAAATGCAAGCCAAGGAGACTTCACATAAAAGCCATTGTGGATTAGGGCAAAATGCAAATTGAGGGGTGGGTGGAAGAGTAAGCTCCTCTCCATGGATAGTATGCTTCCACTTATTCAATCAGTTTATCATAATATTCTTTTTCATTCTTATAAATTTTAAAAATGGCCAGATGCACTTCTTAAAGATATATCAAATTGGACAAGAATTTTTGTATGGTCTGGCGATACCTCAACCAAGAAGTTGGTTACTATTCCTTCGGCTCAAGTGTGCACTCCAAAATTAGAAAGCGGTGTAGGCTTAAGGGTCGTGGTTGATCTCAATAAGGAAGTTCATGGAAAATTTGTGTGGAACATTCTGCAGGGAGATTCAAGGTTTTGTCAATTTGTTAAATGCAGCTATATGAATTACTACTACTCATGCACCACAAATTATGTTAGGTCTTGGCACTATTTGTAGAGTGTTTGTTTTTTAAAGCATTTGTGTTCGTTAGTTAGAGATGACAAACCCATATTTTTATGGAAAGTAGGTGTAGATTCCACCATAGTTTCAAATTCAGATTTTAAAATTAGAAAACTCATTCACGATGGGAATAGAAGCTTCCGACAGTTTTCTGGTTAACCTCCCTCAAGTTGTTGATGAAATAAAGAGTATTAGTCCGAGAATCATTGCGAGGGATAAATATATTTGGGAGTGCTCACATGAGTAATTGATGTATACACTAAGATCTAAATGGTTAAAGTCCCTGCATTAAATGAGATTCAAATCATTAGTAAAATTTGAACAATCAAAATTAGTAATATATATGATACATAGAATTAGGGAAAAAATGAAAGTGGAGAGTGAGAGGGAGAAGATGTTGGGGGTGAGGGTGTTATATTAAGAAAGAAAGAAAGAAAGAAAGAAAGAAAGAAAGAAAAAAAGAATGGATAAAAGGGTAATTATGTGAGAGAGAATGAGAGATTGGTACAATAGTGAAGAGATTTATGAAACATATGCAAATATATGTGACGTACTCACGAGTGAGTAACTATGTCCATGGAACATATGAAGATAAATGTGAACTTGCGAAAAAAATTTAATGGTACTCTCTCGATAATTATATGGGCTAGGGCGGCTTTCATTTCCCTTCTCTAGTTAATTGCGATAGTGTTATGAATTTTGCATAAATAATATATATGTGTATATGTGTGTGTTGGTATTATGGTAGTTCACCACTCATCTGGATTATCATATCCTTGTAGTTGAAACACCCATGGATTTGACCTTTGATACTAGATCTTGATTTTTAATTCTTTACTATATGCTAATCCATTTTAAAATCTTAATAGAGGATTATATGTTTGTTTAACATTCTTTTATTCATATAAACTTCTATTGAGGTGGATTTATCTCATTTGCTGGGGATTTTTTTTTATTATCATCATTTAGGGTGTTGTGAATGTGGTTATGGGAAATGCCTCTAATATTGGGGATGCCTTACTTGCAAGTTCACAAAATGTCCATAAATTTTTTTGATTCTATTCATTTAATTATATTTTTTCCAAGATTTACATGACATGAAATAAATATGGTTTTATTAAGTCGGCTTACTCTTGTTTTGTCAAATCACCGTGAATAAGTGTAAAACTCTTATTTTATATCCAAAGATACACTTTGTAATTAAATTGGCCTTCCATTTAAGTGAAGCGTCTTGTTTCTGTCTATATTTAATATATACCTAGACTTCAGCTTGTAACCCTTTACACTTCCATGTGTTGCATATACTTGATCGATTTTTGATAGATTCGACATAATAGTATTTTTTTTATGTGTGTTTGTGTTGGGGGGGGGGGGGGGGGGGTATTGTTTGGGAGAGGAGGGGAATCAAACCTTTAACCCTCAATATGAGGATATGAGGATGAAGGGCCTGACCATTAGGCTAGATCTAATGGACAAGTAATAGGTAAAATAAAAAAAACATAAAAAAGAAAAAGATTGAAAAGATGATTGAGTGACAAAACTCAAAATTTAGAGAGAAGATCTTCAAAATTCATCCTAGGTGATCAAAGTACACAATTGGTATCTTTTTGAAAAGAACTTTGGAGAGGCTTTTATCAACAAATGTTTTTTCCTTTTCTTAAAAACTGAATGTTTCGTTGAATTTTTTTAGCTAGGGAATTTAGATGCTATAGAAATATTGCTTAAAATGTTAAGCCTATGAAATAAAGAAATTTGAATTTTGTTTGCATAAATTTAAGTTAGAATATCTAGCAACTTTATTTCTTAGATGTGAATTTAAACAAATTGAATGAGTGAGCTCTAGGGTCATAAAATGTATTGATTTGAAATATTATGTTGGAATATGATTTTTAGATTTGAAATCCTTTAATATAGTGATGCTAGAAAAACAATGAAGAAGACTTGTATCAAATCCATTATCATCGTGTTGAAGAGTTCTAATACCAATGTATTTCAGGACATGAGCGTACTGGGGAGAAAAAAAGGGGTGCAACTCCTCATTCGGTTCAAAGGGTATTTGGGGGAGTCATTGGTTGTTCGAATTTGGAGTACAATTGAGAATAAGTAGCAGACGAAAGGTGCAATATGGAAGCATCGATGGTGTCCCCGACCTAACTTGTTTAGACCTTTATTGTAGACGAAAAGCATGACTTGAGAGGCATTCGTCAAAGATCTCATCTATCCAATATTATGGAATGGAATGATACCTATAATTGCAAAGTCTAAAATTAAGTTACTTTATGTGAAAGTTGTGTACAAACTCACTCTCGAGATGGAAAATATCTATCATAGACATATCATGGCTGATGAAGGTTGTTGCGTTTGCAAAAGACATAGTACGACCTTAATTCACTTACTTTGAGACTGCCCAATAGTTAAAGAGACGTGGACGTTTACCAAGATGCCCCTATTGGACGAGGCAAAAAAAGTGAATTTTTGGATGCGAGTGGGAAAGGACAATAAAGGAATCATTTTCACAGGTTCATTTTGAGATGTTAACTATGATGACAAGAAGTCTATGGCATAATCGAAGTAAAGTGAGGCATGGTGAAACTTCATCTCATCCAAACCGAATGATAGAAATGGCGAATATGGGTACAAAGGAAGGAAAAAACTCAAATTCGGTAACTCTCGGTATAAAATTAATTTTGATGCAGCAGTAGGAACAAAGCAGAGGTGTATTGGGATTGGTATCATATGCGTACATTTTATATTTGTATACAGTATGGAGGAAAAGTTGAAGGAATTCATCCACTGATGTCACCCCACCTATCAATACGTCAAAGTGCCACTTAGTTATGAATGTCTTTAAAAGAGGTAGCTTGAATTAATATAAAGTACCCTCCATCTCATTGTAAAGTGTACGTTTTCGTGAAAGAAAAATTAACCTTTATTGATCATTTGGTTGAGTTTTTATGCCTTCTCAAATCTAAAATGGTAAACTAAGAAACAAAAGTCTCATAACACCATTGTCAATAATTTACCAATTTGCGATTCCTGTAAAGATCAAAAGTATCCACATGAGCACTTAATCTTGGTTGTCAAAGAGTACTACAACAAAAAATATTTTCACTTTTTGTGATATTGTGTTTCCTCTTTTATGTTGTTGCTATGGTTAATTAAAATGACGACGGTTTCTTATTGTAACTTTTCAGTCTCCTTGATTAATAATTATCAACTTATCTTCAATTAAAGAACTAAATTTATTATATATGGGAGAAAGGAAAAAGAAGTGGCATTTATGGTAGCAATGGCACAACAGGCAACACGGCTATGGATGCGTAAATGGCGAAACATAGTAGCTCGCACAACCCTATTCTTGAGGTAAAAAAAGCATATATAAATTTGGTAAAGTACAGATAGAGATCTTATATACAAGTGGTATGTAAGAAGCATATTGACAATAATTTATAAGATAATAATTTTTATGTTGGAAAAATATTGTTTGAGTTCCTTACATGGTTCAACATCATAATCCGACTGCCTAATTTTTAACTCGATATCGGTTTGATCTCGGTCTTGCCTACTTTTATTTATTATGTTTGAAAAAAATGTATAAATGGTTGGACAAATAATTATTATAACATGGGTAATATATAATTATATATAATAATCATTTACTATACATAACATTATCTAATTGATTATATTAGCACATGGAGAACTTGTCAATTGTGTTGTTCCAAAAGTTATAAGCACATGATCAACTAATATGTTTAATTAAAAATGAATTACAAAGAAATTGCAAATTATAAACTTATATGAATATTTATATATCTATATTATTCATATATTTTACTAATACATATGATAGCTAAAGTGTGTGCAACCAAACGAGGGAAAATGCATAGGAAAGGAACAAGCAAGACCCAAGTAGGAGTTGGTATTTAGGTGGAATTCTTTGATTTTTTCCATCAATTTGCATATCTAGGCGGAGTCAATATTATACCTCCTATTTCACGACTCATGACTCAAACTCGATTCGGTGCCCTACAATACCAAGTCATAGCGGCTAAGCTATCTTAGTTTTGGCCAAAGCTGCAAACCATGGTTTCTCAAGTGTTTTGCAAAATTTCATTTGTCCTCTTCAATTTTCTTGGTCACCAATGAACACAAAGTACTTTGTTTACCTTGAAAGTCACATTTGATAGGTAAATATTGGTGGAATAATTTTTGTTTATTTTTTTATCCTAGAGCCTTTTTTATGGTTGTTCTTAGTTCATAATCAGATATATCTTATCAAAGAATGGAAGATTAAATGTGTTAACTCCATTTCCACATTGCATTCCAATCCCATAGGTGAATAATGAACATGTTAAAATCAAAGTAACAGGAAGATATTGCATTTCTCAAACATAAGTACTTTATGGACGGCTCAAAAGTAGTGGCGGAGCCAGGAATTTAGCGTTAGTGGGACACAATCCATTGTCGGTGGTTTGGGGGCGGTAACCCCCGAAAAAAAATTAGGCTTGTTTTTACATTTTTACAAAATTTAATTGATAATTTATATTTTTAGACAATTACAACTCAAATAAAACAAATCGAATACAATAACAATCCATTAAATTAAAAGTTTAAATAAATTTGCAAATCCCTAAAAATAAACAAATGATAACAAATAAAATTAGACAACAAAATGTAAACATCAAATGTTTTGTTGAACAACACAATTAGGACAACAAAATTAAAATTGCAAATATAAACAGTAAAATGGAAACAAAGTGGAGAAAGGAGTCTTACATTACACAACGAATCAACAATGGTCCAATGGAGGAAGAGCAACTAAGGGTCGAAGAGCAGAGGTGGCACACTGACAGTAGCAGGCTAGCAGCGCCGGTGGTGAGCAGTGGTCTTGAGCAAGTTGAGTTGGCTGTTTTGTTTTGTTTTGGTTATAAGAAGAGATGGGTTATTTAGGTTATTACTGAATAATATTAGAGATTTGACCCCTGTTTTTTGTTATATTTAAAATTTATCCCAAAATAATTAATAATTTTTTTTTCCAGAATTGCTGGCCGGGGGCACTTGCCCACCCAGCGTACACAATAGTTCGGCCACTGCTCAAAAGTACTTCGGGAGAGGGCATACATTTTATAGGCATCCCAAACACTTCGAGGACGACAATGGCCATCACAATACCTTATGGAATGATAACTTAGGTCACCTCATCGAAGTTTACGCTGGTTAACATCTTGGAAAGAGAGAATAACCATCCATAATGTCCATTTTTTGGACAACATGACCCTCCCTAAATGTTCAGGAGCAAAAATATGGAGGCAAAATCACACCCGCAGGAGCACATTAGGGACGACTTGCAAGGTCATGCAGGTAAATTTGGAGGGTAAATTTTAAACTTGTTACTTCCTTTACCCTTCAAAATCCATAATAATAATTTACTACATTTCAAAATCACTTATGTGACAATATTTAATCCACCATCCCCTCTCATACCAAATTCATACACAAAAAAATTAAAATACACATCCAAAAATGTAGTCGATAATATAAAATCCCATCTGAATCAAATTATACACAATATCTAAATCGAGGTAAAAAAAACACAAAATTGTACCATCCATAACAACCAAAATTATAATCCTATAATAAACAGCGTTATTTGGGTAGCAATTTCAACTTCAAAAATCAATGTTCTGTGCTGACCCAAAAAACCTGTGAACATTAAAATTAAATAGCAAATACAACTAGTCTTTCAACTCTGGGGCCAGTCCATGCAACCTATATGACAACTATGCACAGGGAGATGACACTCATGCCTGCATTTTGTCACCTGAAAAAAAAATTCAAAACATTAAGCCCATATAAGTATAAAATACATTCTTCATCTTGAGTCATACAAACCGTATTAGAAAATAATGCCAATGTAGAAGACACATGAAAGACGGGACTATATGCTATTAAATACAAGAGATTCGAAGAATCATAGAATATTGTGGAGAATACAAATATTAGATATTTAAAGATATATGAACAATTAAAGAAGTACACAACTACTAATTAATTAAATATTTTACTTCTTGACAAACTTGTATATTTAAAGAGGCATAAATGAAAAATAAGAGATCATAGGGTTTCTTGACATAATTATTTGTTTCTTTATTTTTAAATAGGGGGCATTCAAGACGGAACTCCTAAAATATATCATACACAAAAGGTAAAGAAACAGTGTCTCTATGGACGTGCATATAAAATGATGACGGTGAACTTGCAAAACCCCCCAAAATGAAACGAATCCAAAACAATGAGTGAAAGGATTCAGTACAAAAACCCAGAAGTTAATCATACCGAATCAAAAGGAAAACTAAGTGACCATAAAATGAGGCATCATAGATATATAAGAGCCAAACGGCAAACCGTATAATAATACTGTACAAAATGTGTGCGAACTCTCAAAAGCAAACCGTGATAGCCGAATGGAATGCTCCAGTAGAACAACACCAGAACCTAGAGAAATTGCATCTGACAAAACCTCAAGTTGCAACCACCACCGTCAACTAGTAAAAAATGACAAAACTAGCGAGATAAGGCTATGTACATGTGATACCAAATTCATCTCTAATATCTGAATTATCTCTCGATTTACATATATACAGCTGGCTCTCGATTTACATTTATACGGGAGGGCCAAGAACGCTTCCTCTATATCTGAATGAATTTGCCCAATGACATAATCCAAATGATATGAAACGCATGTTTATTATGACCACACCAAATTCACGCAAAGGAACATCTTGCACAACACAACCCTCAAACCTTTCCCCTCGATATAATCCACCAAAGCATCAAAACGGAACGTGAATGAGGAGCAAAGTACCTTGAATATAATGACAAATTTTAGACACAACCTCCCTAAAACAGAGCATATGCACAAAAGTTTCCTCATTTCTCGGCACACAACACCTATACCCCGACAACATAGGATTTTTATTTCTAGATGGTGTCGTCAACGGGAATGTGCCTAAGAAAAAGTTTTTATAAGAAAATAGAAAAAAAAAATTGAATTCTAGCATCCCACACGGACTTGAAAGAAAATAGCTCCACATCACTACTTTTAACTAAATCCCAAGTCGGCGCAAGGGAGAAAGCACTAGTCAAGCTAGGGTTCCAATAACATTGATTATAATCTTTATGTTCTCTTGAACTATGACAATCACTGTCTGAAGACGCTTCCAGACCTTGGAGGCAGATATACAGCAGAGAAAATCAAGGGGACCACACCCAGATTAGATATCATAAGTATTTCGATATGAAAAAAATGAAAAATTAGAGATTTAAGTCTCAGAAAGTTCATGCAGTTAGTCATTGGATATTAATCTAACAACTATTTAGGGGACTTCATTTTCTCTTGATTATCATGTTATTTTTTACGTGCAAGTGCATCTTCAAAATGTATAGTTTCATGAATAGAGAAGCTCCACTTCAACATAGCCGATTTAGTTTTTTTTAATGCACTTTATTTTTACAATTATTAGTACATTTTATTTTCAAATAAGTCTATCTCTCTATTAATATACATACATTCTGTTATCAACCTGCTAATCTATCATATACATATTCAACCATTTTTTTTGCCCAATGAAACTCATTGGATTCGAAAACTAACATTCAAACCCAATAAACAACACACCATGCAAGCGACAATAGGAAACAAAAATGATTTTACCTCAACGGACGTCTGTACTGTGAAGGACAATCTGGGAATTGCTTGGAGATTCAATTTGTTTTGGTCTGTGCAAACTGCAGACATGGAGAAAGTGCCAGAATTCCAGGAAGATCCATCAGTTTGATGAATATGGATGAATAAACTCGTAAGTTTTATATTACAGAAAGCTAAAGATGGATAATAATTACCACTACATGCCTTGACAAAGAATTTATGGAAGATCACTACATTTAATCTTGAAGTACACATGATTGATGGATAATTTCTATAAGTTATTCATATTTTATAATTCACTAATTGATACCCTGTTAAAGAAAAATGCAAAGAACCACTGCACTCAGAGTTACCAAATTGCTATATATAAACAGTTCAATAGATCAATGACCATTATTTTAAGATGTTGTTTTGATAAGCAGGAACTTATAGAGGATACCAGAAAAACAAGTTTATTTTATAGCAAAAAAAAATAACAAGTTTTTTTGTAAAGAGATAACAAGCATAAGTGGTTCATGCAACAATAATTTTGATCTTCTCTAGCAATGGTTTCAGGGAATTCATTTAAACCAAATTGATGTGGGGAACCCTTAATTCTGATATCCCGTTTATATCGGTAATATTCAAACAAACAGAGTTATAAGATTTAAAAACTAAAAATTGTTTAAAATTTTAAATTGTGTAAATTGTTGGCTCTTTATTTGGATGACAAATCAATATGTGGATTTCAATGGTGATGCTTCAGAATGTCTGAGCCAAAAATACTTACATCTCATCACCATCATCATCAGAGGTAAAAAAAAATTTACGTTGCTTACAGGGTAAAACATGAACAACACTGTAGTGAAAATATAGTTATATAAATGCCCAAAGTGATGAGTATATCAAACCATGACTTGCTATGGCTTAATGATTGTGAGAGACGTGGAGACTTGAACTGATAACTCCACTTACATGAGAAGTAGATGTAGCAATAGATCATTAATAGCCAAAAAGAAAAAGGAAGAAAAAAAATGGTGAGACGAAAATTGTTTTTTTACATTATCACGGCTTATGGGACTTATTTGTTTAAAACCATTCAAGGAATGGTAGGCACATTTATACCTCTTTTTTATCACTTCTTTGACCTAACTGTGAATATTAAATTGTAGTCCTAGAAGGCTGAAGAACCAGCATGAAAGGTGTACGATCAGTCAACTAAACACTAACCAACTGGTATGTCAAAATCTCCTATCACAGACATCAACACTATTATTAGAATTCAATGCCCTAGAAAGTACAAATAAACGATGGACAAGATATCCAATGAGGCAGAGAAAAACATATCCGACACTATTAACAAAAAACAAACAACACGCAGTACGAAATAAAAATTGAAGATCAACAGACTCTTAAGAATCAATTACAACCTTCCAACAATGCAAAATTGTACAAAGAACTTTTAATGCGAACCTGATACATAGATTTGACCGGGTAGATATCTTTTCCCTCTACCGTTTGTCATCCATTTAATACTTAGATGGAAGACTAATTATGTAACTTGTGTTTTATGTACGCAACTATACCATTTAAGTGGAGGGGAGGCTTAAGGCATTCCCTCACAGGCTCTAATTGAAAGACCAATACGCAATAATAGATACCATTCACTATTCTGACTTCGTACAATATGGATGAATGTTAGGGGAATTAATTGATGGGGCGAAAATATTGTAATACCCCGTACTTTTATTGGTATTTATTTATGGGATTAATTAAATTAAATGTGAATTAATTGAGAATTAATCCGGATAAAATACTAACGAGATGTGAGTTGGTATTTGATCATAATGTGTATAAATGGCAATATATATGAATATTGAAAATATTGAATTTGTCGTGAGACTCAAATACGGTAATTTGGGAAATTTTGTTGGGACGCGCGTGACAGTCGTGTTAGGAACGTAATTATTTTAATTAAAAAGTGAATTTTATTTTTATTAACCGTATGGTCATTTTGAGTGCGCCAACGTGTCCGAAAGGGTCAAAATAGTCAGAAAACACTAGCCGGGGGTTTAGTTTGGGTCCCGGGGCATTTTTGGGCCATACCGGCAACTTAAAAGGGTATTTTGGTAATTTTGGAATTTTAGGATTATTAACCAACGAATTTTAGGAATTAAAAATAGGATATTTGGTAACCCACTAAGCCATTACCAGCACTTAACTGATTAGAGGGCAACGGGAGTTAGAGGAGGAAGTTAGAAAAGTTCCCAAAGAGAAAACCTTAACCTCCATCTTCAACCTTCAACCTTGGGAGGAAAAGAGAGAGAGCAACCTTCATCATTCAACACCAAATTCAGAGAATAATCCAAGGCAAGTGGTTTAATTATGTTAATTTCAAGCGAATGCTTCTTCCATGCTTAGAAATCTATATAATTGTATTGTATTGGGAGATTTAGAAAAACCCATGAAATTGGAGTTTGAATTTCAGATTTTGACATAGGAATTGCATGTAGAATTGTTATTGGGTGATTATATTAAAAGAATTATGACTTGTTATGTTACAAAAACGGATTTATTAAGGGAAATTGATGACTTTAAATTTCTAGGGTTCATACTCATAAGGGTTGGGTAAAATTGGGGATTGATGATAATTTCATGTTGTTTAGGAAGATTTGACCCAATATATATGTTAAGATACGACCTAAATATGTTTAGAAATGATTAGGAACCTTAAAAAACTGTTGGGATAATTTTTGGATGAGTTTTGAGAAGAGAAAGTTTGAGGAAAAACGATTTAGGAATTCTGGGCTCGAAACTGTCACCTCGTTAGAAGACCTGCCCAAGTTGTTCGAACGAGCTTCAAACGAGTTGACAGTTTGCCTTCTAACGAGTGGGAAGTTCGTTCGATGACTTTCGTTCGAACGAACTCTCGTTAGATTCCCACTTCGTTCGAACGACCTCTCGTTCAAACGAACTCTCGTTCGAACGACCTCGTTCGAACGAGACTTCTAACGAGTTGATAGAATGGCTTTTTGGCCTGATTTGATTTCTAGTGTCCCGTAACCTTGTTTAATTGATGTGATAATCCTCCCTTGTTAACTAATTGGTGTAGTTGGGAGATTTGGGATATATTGAGGAGTAAAATATAGAAGAGTGGTTTGAACCAAATAGTATTTGTGGATTAGGACGCGAGTGACTAATCACGATGCGAGGATAATTGATGACATAAATGCACATAAACTGGGGACATATGATTTGTGTAATACTAAAAGCTGGTATAAGAACGAGAAGTATATAACTAATAAATAGATGGTAATTATTAAGATGTGTGCATGCTTAGTATATATATGATTTTATGTGTATGACATACCTACCATACTTGCTATCACGGGAGGTTTTGCATTCGTTTAGGGCCATCTAATCTTTGTGTGCCTACGGGGGGGATTTGGATTGGTACCGCGAGGACATAGGACAGAGAAGGACTTATTGAGATGTTAATAAGTCTGTTGATCATGGGAGCGTAGGTATGTGCGTGACCCATGTGATGTGACTTTGTTCGCCTCCATTGTTTGTGATTTGCTATTATCTGATAACGATTCCTGAGAGATTCGGAATGCGTAATCCTTATGTACGTGATGTACCGGGATGGGATAGCAGAGTATGTGTGCACCGCAGCTTAGTCTCGGGGTGCTTGTATTGTATATTTATGATGTGAATAATATACGGTTAAAGGAAAAGACTTGTCATGTTTAATTGTGAGAATAATTATGGTAACGCATTGAGAAGATAAATAGGGGGATAACCTCCAGTAAATTTGTATTGCTAATAAATGGGAATTCGAGAATTAAAGTAAAGCTCTCTATTTAATTGATAATGTTGGAACTTATAGTACGAATCGAGTAAAAAGAATTCATCTTGGTCTAGATAGATATGAGGATCACTTGAATGGGTACCGTACGTTAGGAGTGCACAATTAGCCGAGAGGTGAGTATTTCATGTGAGTGCACGTCCTAACATGTATTTTGCATTCATTGTTTTAATGTTATTAAAGCACTTGCTGTTTATAAAATACTCTCCACTTTCGGTCTCTGACCCGTTTGCTTTCAAATCTATTTTTTTTGTAAAAACCTTTTTAGGTGCCCAGCCACAAGGACACCATGCATAGGATTTCTATTCAGGTGATGAGCTGTAGTTGTTGTGGAAGTTACAGGGCCTTGAGAGTAGACGCCTCCCTTTCTAGTCTTGACTCCATATGCAGTTTCATCATTTGTAGAGCATGTCGCTCATTTCTTTTAGAGACATTTTATATTTCAGTCATTTAGACTTTGGTTTGTAGTTAATACAGGACCTAGATTTGTTTCTTTTATTTCCGTATTTGGAATTGTCGTGAGGAGTATTTCCTCCAGACTCATTGTTATTTGATGGTTACTCTAGTTGGACTTTATTGTGAATGGTTATGTTATTCTTTTATATTTCACTTATTGCATGTTAATCAGATTTAATTTAAAATTTGACAACTTACTTTTTAAATACTGGGTGGTTAGTAATTATTAAAATGTTTTCGACAGTGATGCTATTAACTGAACCAACTTGACATTTTGTATTAATTTAATGAAGGATTAGCTACCCGGTATTTAATTAGCCGGGGTGTCACAAATATTAACAGAAAGAAACCTAAAGGTGATTACATTGTCATATTTTAACTATATCTGGTCTGCGATTTCCAGAATCTTTGTTGCTTCACCACAGTTAGCTGCCGGGATTTGACCAACACAACCCCCAAAATTCACTAATTTATATATCAGCCTTAATTTATTCCTTTCTTAGTCTCTACTCTCTAGCCACTAACTCTTTTGTGAAAGCATTTAGTCCCGCTCTCACAGATGTTCAAACCTCGTTGTGTTGATTTGATTAATTTTTGAAGAAAACTTTTGACTCGAGCTATTAATGATATGGGTCCATGTCATATGAATATCCTCATGCAGACACAATGGTCTTCAGATTCAGGCTTTAAATGTTAACCATAGCTTTCTGCTTGTATCTTTCTTTTGAGAATTTCGGTTTCAAATTTTGAATTTCAAAATGGAATCAAACATAGTGGAGGCTCTTAGAGAGCTAAAGAGAATGCTGAGAATCTTTTTGCAGTGAGAGTTTTTTCAACTACAAATAATAATTCTACAAAGTCCTACAAAATTTGCCCTGAACTAGGGCGTATATCTCAAATGGTGTCTACATTTGAAATTCATATATCTTCTTCGATCACAATTTATGGAGAAGTTGCTTTCTAATAATTTCTTAGATTGGACCCACCTGTAGACAATGCAAGGTTGAAGTCACAGAAAAAAGAAGTCCGTGACGTTTCACCCCGATAATAACAAGATAGTGGGTGATGATGGGAAATTTAAACTTGTTTCTGAAGCATGATGGAGCAACTTCTCAAAATGGACATGAAGAAATGGCTTCAAAAACTGAACTAGACGAGAAAGTAATTAGCGAAAATGAAAATATCAATCATAACTCTAAGCTCCCTACTCCAAGTGAGACTTCAATCAAACGCTACTCAGCTGTCCTGCGTCTGATATTAGAAAGTTGTTAATTGACAAGGCAAGGCCAATAATTCATAAGAAATTGGAAGAAAGGTTGGCTTCTGCAGTGGTTAAGAAGAATGAAAAAACACATACCGGAGTTGAAATATTCACCGAGGCTCCTAAAAGAGAAGGCTTGACTGGTCCTGAGGGCCAACTAGAGCTGAAAAAAATGTGACAATATCAATGGCACTGCACGATACCAAAGCAAATATGGGGTCTACACGATGAAGATGGAATGTCTCACCTGTACTGTTTGATCCGTGAGTTCATATCAATAAAATTGTTTAGACTCGTCTCAATAAAACAATTTCGGACAGAATGTGGGTCAGTGCATTGGGTGGATTATGGGTTTATGAAGTCTTACAGAAATTTCAGGGCATTAACCTTTTGATGTTGTTGAAGAAGTAAATGTGTACATCATCATTTGATTCTAAAAGAAAAGACGTACCCGTATTTCTTGGAATTGGTCAACCGTTTGGAACAGGACAATCCCGAACAAAGTGAGGCACCATTATGAGATGGTTAAAATTATTAAATGATTACTCCAAATATATTGGTACCGTTCGGTTGGTTCTGGGGAGAGAGATGGTTTGGTTTTCCTAACAGGTGATATCTAGTATAATTAAAGGAGAAGCCATAAACTTGTATACTCCAGACAAGTTTCTTTAGGCTGTTAGAGAAGCACAGGCTGAAGAGAGGTTTAAGACAGTTATTGTCCTGACAGTCAGTAGAGTCAAAATATATAGATTAAAACTGACATTGAAGGGAAAGTTATAAAGAAATTAGGTATTTAGGATCACTATGTGATTCGCAAGATCAATCCCAAGATTGTGTTAGAGGTCTTAAATTTAATTGAAAAGCTTTGTCCCTGGAATTCATTGAAATTCAGAACTATTGGTTGCTTGTACCAGAATGCATCTCAACTGTGGTCCTAGCGTGTAAGCGTGTAGGCGTGTAGCTAGAACCATTGTTGTTACTATAGTATGATATGCAATCTGCATCATACAACGTGTTGTGAACTTGTGACACACCCAAAACAAGATATGTATCACAATGGTCGCAAATAGCATTTTATCAATACAAAAGGTTATTAATCGAATAATTTAAAACAAGTTGTATCATATAAATATATATTTTTGGAACAAAAACTAGCAGTGACCTGCTGAATAAACTCATTTGCAATTAATAACATAGGCGAAATACTAAAATTATAATAATATGGAGTTTGATAAAACCCTAAACTTTAACCGTACTAGCACAAAAAATATGCACTTTAACCAAATTAAAAGTTTGAAACACACTTTCGATAAAGCTACAATTTTATTTTTACAAGTAATTTATAATTAATTTTACCAAGAAATAATTCGATTTCATTATCATTCATGAAAACCCTAAACTTTCATTTATAAAACCTTACTTCCAACACAAAAAATCACGACATTATTTAACCAAATTAAGATTATAAATATCTTCCTGAATTGCAAGTCAGATGGTTCTCTATCAAGACAAAATGCGATAGTTTCACATTGAGGGTCGCAATGACGGCTTGAAGAATGGAGTCTTTTGGATGATAGTGTTACGTGGAGTTCTTATGATATCAGGAGAAATAAGCTCATGCTTTCTCAAATGGGCTTCATACTTTTTGGACCATGCGCACCTCTTGTCATGTCTAGTAGGAATATCATCAGAAGTATGTGAACAAGAGACTTTCCTGTAAGAACTACTGTGGTGTTTTCACAGCCATCGAAACAGGAGAAGCCCTGGTGAATGGTTCTTTCCCACATAGTTCATGGTCATATGTGCCCGAAAATGAGTATAGAAGTCATGGATAGGGGTTATGTATGTCCCAACCACTGCAGTATGTTTTACAGGAAACAAGGTCTCTGGATTTCATTCTGGACATGCTCTGATTACGATCCTATTGTATCTTTTAAGTGGGGTTCGACCCCTTGGATTATCTAGGAAATCAGGGAATGTTGTTATTCAGGCCTATGGAAGTGTTAGTGCAAAAACTAGGAAATCATTGTATGAGGCATGTTGCGGTTGATATGGGCTCCAATAGGTACAATGAACACTTGGTCTGACTAGTCGCGAGTCTACCAGAGAAGAGGGGGGGTTGATACGGGCGCAACTTCTCAAAATGGACACGAATAAATGGATTTAAAAACTGAACTAAACGATAAAGTAATTAGCGAAAATGGAAATATCAAAACATAACTCTAAGCTTCAATTCCAAGTGAGACTTCAATCAGGTGTTAGCCGCCCTGGAGTCTGATTCTAGTAAGATGTTAATTGACAAAGCAAGAATAATAATTTGTAAGAAACTGGAAGAAGTAAGGTTGGCTTCGGCTGTGGCTAACCAGAACTAAAAAACACATACTGAAGTTGGGAATCCACTGAAGCTCCTAGAAAAGAAGGTTTGAATGGTCCTGAGGGTCAACCAAAGCTGAAGAAAACTATATCAATACCAATGATAGTCTCCGACTCAGACTTCCATGATTTCGACGATGACAGATCAGAGGAGTGCTTCAAGCCAAAGCAAATATGGGCTCTACAAAATGAATATGTAATGCCTCGCCTGTAATGCCTGATCCGTGAGTTCATCTCTGTAAAATAGTTTGGACTCATCTCAGTAAAATCATTTAGAATCATCTCAGTAAAACAGTTTAGGATAGTGAATTTGTGGGGCAAGTGAATTGGGCGGATTCTAGGTTTACCTAGTCCTACAAAAATTTTAGGGCATTAACCCTCTAATGTTGTTGAAGAATTAAATGTGTTCTCTCATCTTCTGATCACAAAGCAGAGACATATCGGCAATTTATCGGAACTGGTCACCAGACTGGAACATGCAAATCCCGGACAAAGTGAGGCACCAGTAATTACTTTGAAGAGATTGGTGTTGGTGTAGTTCCTCTAATTAAATTAGATGGATTTAAGACAGTTTATTTGAGGAACCACAAGCGTGACATTCAGTGGTTTCTGAGGAGAGAGATGATTTGGTTTTAATACCAGGTGCCATCTTGTTTGCTTAAAGGAGAAGCCATAAACTTGCCAGATGGTTGCTGGGGTCTAGATCCCGCTGTAAATTTGGACGAGCTTTTGAGGCTATTACTAAAACACAGGCCAAACGGAGTCCTAATCCCTCTGTAACTTTCGGTGATCTTCTTTACTCTTTAACACGGACAGCTGAAGAACAAGTCAATTTCAGAATTAATTTTATTATTATTGTTCCGACAGTCAGTAGATTCAAACTGTACAGATCAAAACTCACATTGAAGGGAAAGTTCTAAAGCATTTAGGTATTTGGAATGATCAATAAGTGATCCACGGGTTCAATCCATATATTGTGCTAGAGGTCGTAATATTTTTATTAAAAAACTTTATAAGTTGAATTTAGAACCATTAACTCCTTTTACCAGGACACATTTCAACTGTGGGCCTAGGGTGTAGGCGTGTAACCAGAACCGTAGTTGTTACTATATTATGATACGCAATATGCATCATAACGACATGTTGTGACAAACAAACAAAATAATATGTATCTCAAAGGACACAAATAGCATTGTATAAAAAAAACTTAGGGTTATTATATATATATATATATTGAATCAGGGAAAATAAACATTGTAATTATCCCCAACGCATGAAAAAATAAATGTAGGAGGAAGAGGTAAGCATATCAATAAGTTGTCTATTTCAAAAGAACTAATCACCAAAACATATATAAGAGGAAATTTACAATCTGATGCATATGTATTGGCATAATCACGACATACTAACGTTTAACCTCCTAAGCATGGGTGTTCAGTAAAGGATTCCTCCTGCTTAGATATTCATATTGAACTCCACATATTTTCAATGTGGACCAATCATTTGTATTGTATAATTTTTAAGAATGAAAGGGCATAAATCAGAAGGTGAATTATCTACTGTGGAAAAATATACTTTCCGAGGCAAATTGACCTTATGCAATAAAAGTAGTATTGACTAAAATAATTGTTTAACTCCTAAAAAGGGCTTCCTGTATGATCAAGGATCAGCCATAAACTCATTTGCAATTTATAACATAGCCAAAATAACTAATATTATAGTACTATGCAGTTTGATAGCGCCATCAACACATAATTGATCATAGTAAACAAACACACTATCAATAAAACTAGAATTACTTTACAGGTAACTTATAATTAATTTCAACAAACAATAATTCGATTTCATTATAATTCATGAAAACCCTAATCTTTCATTTTCAAAACCCTACTTCTAGCACAAAAACTCGTAACATTTTTGTGACCAAATTAAGAGTATAAGAATATCTACCTGAATTGCAAGTGAGATGGTTCTCTTTTAAGACAAAAGGTGACAGTTTCACACTGAGAGTCTCCATGGCGGTGTGAAATTGAGAGAGTCGGCTAAAGCTACAGGGAGTGAATACTCATCTGTTTTGCAGTCGATCGAGCCATGCAGATGAGTGAGGGATCGAGGAAAGGTGGATGTGCATTGTTAAGGTGTGAACAATAAAGCACAAGTGTAAGGACATTTTTGTCCATGAGCATTTTATATGTCGTACGCCGTTACACCGTTGAGAAAATTCAAGAATCATACGCTCATCAACGGAATCCGAATATCAAAGGCAGAAAAGGAATCAGGGATTAGACCAGACCGATCCGGCCCAGATAAAAGAACCGATCCGATTCCTCCCGACCGATCCGCCTAAAGAGACCGGACCGATCCGCCTGCTGAGGTGAGGCCAGTGTACCCCGGATCCATAGCGAACCGATGTAGCTAAAAAGCCGAATCGATCCGATGCCAACCGGATTGATCCGCCTTCAAAAAGGAACCGATCCGATGTCACCGGACCGATCCGCCTAAAGAGACCGGACCGATCCGACGAGGATAATTTCAAACAGATCGTGTTCAGATCATGTTCCGAATTTTAGGGCTCAAGTTCTCCTATTTAATCCCACTACGGGAAGTGGTTGTGCTAAGACTTTTCAATGATTTTCAGAGCATATCAACCCTAAAGTCTTCACCTATTGAGTCCTATGATTCTAGGTTTTTAGATTCACACATCTTCCATATCTATGTGAATCAAGTTTGGTAACCCAAGAACACCATTGCTGTTGTTCAACCCTTGTGAAGTGGACCGCTTCTTCCTCTTCATTGCTGCCCTACTGGAAAGGGATTCTTCCAGCCGCGACTACAGAATCCGATACCTGAGGGTAATTCGTAGTCAACTTGTATTTTCATTGTAATCCGATTGTAAGCCGTTTTCTTACAAATTATAGTGAAAATAAATGGTTTTGCCCCTGTGGGGGATTTTTCCTCAATTGTGTGTGTTTGAATAACTCTTGCATGATTTCATATTATTTCAATCACACCTAGTTGCATGATTAGGGTTTGTTTGGGTTAAAAGGTGTTTAATATATAATTTGATCATTTGAACGCGAGCACACACGTTTCTTCAAATTGGTATCAGAGCGGGTTACGCTAATTTATCGCGTGATCTTGATTTTTCGAGGATTTACTTTCTGATACAATTTGTCTACTCACGTTTTCAAAATTGGTATCAGAGCAGGTTACGCTAATCTATCGCGTATTCCTATTTTCCGCAAAATTTTTCTAAGATATCAATTTTCTAAAAAAATTGATTTTTGAAAAAGTGCGTGTTCAAATGGAGAAGTTATATAATAAAGTGCCTATTTTTGAAAAAGTTCACGACCATGCTGAAAATTTAAAAACTTTGAATTTGAAACTTTGCAAAAGAATTAAAGTTTTGGAAAAAGAAAATTCTCGTTTTAAATCCGCGATGGATCTTTTGCAAACGGTTCAAAATCAAAGAGATTTTTATCGTGAAAAATTTGTTTCCTTGGACCATGACTTTGTTTCTTTAAAATTGTCCAAGAAGGAGTGTGATGATAGGGTCCATGCTTTAGAAAACGAATTAGAAGACCTTAAAAATTCGATGGTTTGTGTTTGTGCCAAAGATGAAAGAAATATTTTAGTCAATGAGTTTGTGTCACGTGAAGAGACTCTTAGGGAAAAGTTTGCTTTAATTAAGGGGGAGAGAGACACCCTTTTTGAAATAATTGAAAATTTGAAAAAGCAATCCTTATCTTGGGAAGAGTCTAATTTGTTGCTTGAATAAAAAATTTTGGAGTTAAAAAATGATTTAAATGATTCAAGTAGATTTGACAGTAATGGTAATGGCTCATCTTGTTCTCATGCTTCTACTGCTAGAGCCAAGACCATTATCTGTTTTAGAGGGTCAATTAATCCCATGGACGTTAGAAAAGATCACAGTTTAGGTGTCGTTCCTTCCATTTACACATGTTCACATTGTGGTAGGAAAGGTCACCTTAGGCATTTCTGTTTTGATCTTGGAAGAAGTCCTAGGAAGTTTATGTCTAGTGTTTTCCGTGGTTCCCAAAGCCCCCCACGACGTTTCACATCTATTTGGGTTAGGAAATCACTTTTGGATACACTAGATTTTAAACAAGTTGATTCTCATTTGCTAGCACATGATTCTTCTCTTGCAATATCATATAGATGATTGTGTTTGCATGTTTGTCATACACTAGTTGTGGTTTCATGATTTAAATCTGCTAGTGTTATGACATGTACCTTTTGTATATATTTTATTTTGAAAAATTGTGAAAAATACAAAAAGATTTGTGTTTTGGTTTGTTTGTACCGTTTATGGATGAATACTTAAGTTGACCGAGTCACAACATCATTCCATTATCTTCATGTGACTATTTGATAGTGTTTTGAGATAATAGGTTAATTCATTCATGTGCTTTACAAAGTTTGGAGTCTTTGAGTTGCTATAGTGTTACTTTCTACATGTTTGACTCACTTTGTCCTTTATTGCACACATGCACGGATTTGTTTGATTATTGTGCTTGTCTTATCACATGTTGGTTGGGTGTTTTCACTTCAATCCTGTCCTTAAAACGAACCAAGCGCGATAAATTTTGATAAGGAAATTGTGCATTTCAAGAACCATTTTGAAAGTTTGTGTGCTTTAATTGAAAATGGGGAGGGGCTGCGAAAGTTGATTATTTATCCTTTGCGCAAAAGCCACTGTTTAAAAGGACCTAAAAAATGGAGGAATTTTAATATCCGAGGTCCTAAGAGGTTAAAAGAGCCCGAAAAAATTTAAAGGAAATAAAAAGAAACACATGCCATATTATGGGCCATTTAGGTTTTTACCCAATTCTCCAAAGTTTGAGAATTTAGATTACCTCTAAAAGAAATTATCTATGAGGGAGTTTGGTTGGAGAATTAAAACGGGTTTGCACGTTCTTGAAATTTTTGAAAATGCGCTATATAGTTTTGGACGTTATTGATGTGAAAATCATTTGACTTTGATTTGTTGATTTGCATAAAACGATGTCATCTAAATTCAACAAACGTTTACACTTAAGGATACCTTTGATGTTCATTCGTTAGGAGTACACGTATGCATCGTGCACATATGATTGATTGAGTTGATTTACCTATCGAATGTGTTCACACCCATTCATTCCATTTCCATGACTTGGTTGTTTGAGTCAAAATCCATGGTGTGATTTTTGTATCATATTTGTTCATATTGGTATCCTACCTTTGCCGAAAAATTGAAAAATAAAAAATAGTATGTGTATGTTTTGTATACCGTGACACCCCGCACTTGCTTATTTGATTTGTTTCTCTCATTTATCTATTTGGGGACATCATAAAAAGGGGGAGAATGAATTATCTTATTATGGGGGAGATTTCAAAGATTGAGTTTGTTCATAAATTGGTATATATGTTTATCTCACTTCAAACTCGAGGAGATTTGAAAGATTGAGTTTGTTCATAAATTGGTATATATGTTTATCTCACTTCAAACTCGATATGTCACGTGGTATTTTGCTTTCTCATGTGTGTAGGTACTACATGGATTATCATTGTATTGCACACCCTGATGAGAAAAGATTTGAGAAAATATTTGAGATTCCTGAAGATTTGAAGAGCAAACGATGCAGTCTTATTCACTTGTACTCTTTCAGTTTTGGGTTAATGGAAGGGTAGATTTGTATAGGCAATTTTTTATGATTGATAATTCGGATATTTGTTTTTATGTATGTACCGGCATAGACATAGGGGGAGATTTGTAAGGACATTTTTGTCCATGAGCATTTTATATGTCGTACGCCGTTACACCGTTGAGAAAATTCAAGAATCATACGCTCATCAACGGAATCCGAATATCAAAGGCAGAAAAGGAATCAGGGATTAGACCGGACCTATCTGGCCCAGATAAAAGAACCGATCCGGTTCCTTCGGACCGATCCGCCTAAAGAGACCGAACCGATCCGCCTTCTGAGGTGAGGCCAGTGTATCCCGGATCCATAGCGAACCGATGAAGCTAAAAAGCCGAACCGATCCGATGCCAACCGGATTGATCCGCCTTCAAAAAGGAACCGATCCGATGTCACCGGACCGATCCGCCTAAAGAGACCGGACCGATCTGACGAGGATAATTTCAAACAGATCGTGTTCAGACCATGTTCCGAATTTTAGGGCTCAAGTTATCCTATTTAATCCCACTACGGGAAGTGGTTGTGCTAAGAGTTTTCAACGATTTTTAGAGCATATCAACCCTAAAGTATTCACCTATTGAGTCCTATGATTCTAGGTTTTTAGATTCACACATCTTCCATATCTATGTGAATCAAGTTTGGTAACCCAAGAACACCATTGCTGTTGTTCAACCCTTGTGAAGTGGACCGCTCCTTCCTTTTCATTGCTGCCCTACTGGAAAGGGATTCTTCCAGCCGCGACTACAGAATCCGATACCTGAGGGTAATTCTTAGTCAACTTGTATTTTCATTGTAAGCCGTTTTCTTACAAATTATAGTGAAAATAAATGGTTTTGCCCCTGTGGGGGATTTTTCCTCAATTGTGTGTGTTTGAATAACTCTTGCATGATTTCATATTATTTCAATCACACCTAGTTGCATGATTAGGGTTTGTTTGGGTTAAAAGGTGTTTAATATATAATTTGATCATTTGAACGCGAGCACACACGTTTCTTTAACAAGGCAAAGCAATATAAGGAACATCAAACATAACTATGTCAATATGAAGCCATCATGCACCCATGAGAGACTTGCACCATTACATAACCCAAATAAACAAATGAATTTTGCAAAGCAGTAGACCAAGGTGATTAGGAATTGGTGTTGGTGGAGAGATAGATCGTATTCTAGCCAATTGCCAAGTGGGAGGACTAATATTTTGCACAATGGGTGAAAAAAATGGTTGAGAGAATTTAGCAAAAGCCTTTGAGGTAGTGGTTGTGTTTCTTCGAGGGAATCCCAATTTTTGACAAAAAGCATCAAATTAATGACATAAACAACTACAATTTGCCACAACCAATGTTCAACAACAATAATAAGTGTAATGCGCTAATCTTTGATGTTGGTAAAATGTGGCTCTCCGTATTTCATGTGAAACGGGTGGATTGGTCGATGGATATGTTGGATTTATGTCATTTTATTAATGACAATCAATTGCCCAACACATAACTTTTATACCAACAAAGAATTATAGTCGTGATTTTCCCACTCCATTTCATAGAAATTAGAATAAAACCAACAATTAAATTCATCCACAACAAATTCACAAGCATTAGTGCGTGTATTGTGAAAATAGGGGCAGACAGTTACTTAGTGAGGGTGAGGCAAGATGAAAAGTGCCGATAAATGTGAGTGTTATGACGTGATTTGGTGACTGCTATATTATTTGATGAGGACTGAAATATTTGGTGAGTGTGTTAAGGAGATATCTGTTTGTGTGTTGAACCGCGATGTGAATTTTAGTGTGTGATTATTGAGGTGCATTATTCGCAAGGTGATTAAAAAAGCCCCCGACTCCCTTATAAACACCACAATGGGTGAAGATTTACCGAATTGACGATGCTACATAAAAAACACAATGACTATTTTGAAAAACAACGCTCCTGGGACATTAAAAAGGATGAAATGACTAAACTCACCAATTCACATACCATCATGGCCTCAATGAATATAAAATTACTAAATGGACCTATCACGAATTTAAATCATCCAAACGCCTGTAACATGCAAAAATGACCCTAATGCTACCAGATTGTTCTTTTGACTAATCCAAACCCCCTCGATAACCATATTTCCCCCAACTCACCCATGTAAAACCTCAATGACCCAAATGAACCATAATTCAGACAAAAAAAAAATTCCCTGGACACTAAATGTTATGAATTTACCAAAAAATTCCCTACACTCATGGACCAATCACGGATGCATCTCATGATGAAGAATGTGCTCAATAATTTTTGAAAAATTTATACAAATATACATAAGAGAAGAAAATGGACTCACTCACTCCTCCGGGTGGAGAAAAAGGTCCACCACCAACACAAGACAAACACGAGGTCATAGACCAAAAGAAAGAATATTTTGCATTAAAATTAGTTCAAAGGGTCTCTTGCAAAAACTACACAGTATGCACGCACGTGCGAGGGGTGGGGGTAGGAGGTGACATTAAAAATCAATAGAATATCCAGACCCTATAATCCAACTGGAGAACACCTCAAATTTATCAACATGAAGATATATGAAGGAAGATACAATTCGGACGAGAGAAATGTAATGCGGTCCTATAATTTCAAAGGCTAAGTAAATTAAGTTGTGATCTTGCTAGAATTTTTAGACTACAAGTTGCTACAACGACCTTCGAATCAACATTGTCGTGTGGCCATGTAAAAAAGAATAGAAAATATAAAAGTTCATGCAAATAAGAATATACACTCTAAAGGCTCTAAAAATAATATGTTCCAACAAACATAAGCATGAATGCTGAACCAGAAAGCAAGGGTTCCATATTAAATTAGTCAGCTTATCTTAAAACGCATTATATATGTATATGGTGTGCATGGGATTTCAGTCAGCAAGGGGGTGGGTTTCCTACTACAAATGTTGTGGGTTTGGGGATGGGAGCCCGTGGGTTGAATTTTTTATGTTTATTTATAATTGTCCTTGAATTTGTATTTTACACAATTTTATGAATTTGTTACGACTTAATTGTGGATCGTATTTTTGTCTATGAATATAATTGTGATTTATGATTTTTTTTTTTTTTGGGGGGGGGGGGGGGGAGGGGGGAGGGGGGGAGGAAGGAAGGAGAGATATGTGAGGTTGTTTTCTTCGAGTTATTATTGTTTAAGTTTTCCTAAATTTTTCTAAAAGTACAATTACCTAAAACTGGAAATCCTCAATTGAATATAATTATAAATATCCGTAAAACGCATTAAGTTTTCCCGGCAGTCCTCGAACACTCGTCGTTGGT
This sequence comes from Sambucus nigra, assembly GCA_949130495.1. Classification (NCBI taxonomy): domain Eukaryota; kingdom Viridiplantae; phylum Streptophyta; class Magnoliopsida; order Dipsacales; family Adoxaceae; genus Sambucus; species Sambucus nigra. The sequence goes on along the minus strand of OX422214.1, from coordinate 576,103,272 downwards.
CTATGCTTTGCACACATAGGTGCCCCACCCTGTATTCTGTCTCCGACACTGATTAGGAAGCAAATAATCTCAGTGTCTCAATCAATTATACATGTTCAACATATTCAGGACCAAACCAATTTCAATGGATACTCAATTCCGGTTGCAATATTATATTTCAATTTCAATTTTAATACTCATTCAATCCATTAAATTCTCAATTTCAGCACATATATATCGAAATATATATATCTCAGCGTATAAATTTCAGTCCCATTTCACCATATAAATTTTTGTCTGATTTTTCAGCTTATAATGTAGTTCTAAACTTCAGAATATAAATCTTAATTTTAAATTAAAATTTTGAAATAATGCAAATAAAGAAATTTTCATTTCAGCATATGTCTGTTATGGAGTTGTTTGATTTCCATGGCGCTGCGTCAGGTCAGATTATCAATAAGAGTGATCCAAAGTCTATATAAGCATGACATTATAAATCATTTGGGTATTCATGAAGGTTATTCCCCTGTTACCTACTTAGGTGTCCCTATTTCAGAGGAGAACCTGGAAGACTCCACCTTCAGGCCATTGCTGACAAGGATAGAGTTAAAATATAGGGTTGTTACGGGAAACTTATTTCCATTACTGGTAGAGTTAAATTGGTGAAATCTGTGATGTGAACCTCAGTTTTACAAAGGCATATATTTTCTTTTCCGCCCAACTTCAACCACTAACATGGTGTAAATTACCCAGGTACTACTACAACCACCAAGGATTCCGATTGTGGTTTGGAAAGTCATGACAGAGACGCTTACCTCTGATCCCTTGACAGGGAAGCTTACCCTTGATCACTTTCAAAACCATGTACAACATTATTAGGGATAGCAACTTGTGTTTTGCGTTCCAGTTATATATATACATACGTATATCCATGTAACATAGGGTAACATTGTTATTTCATTTTTTATCACTTATAATTTCATGCACACACTCTTTAGTTCACAAGCAAACACGCATACACTGTAGTACAATAAAAGACACTGTATTTACACTCGGGAAAACAACCAAACATGCAGACAATACTGTAAAAGGCACATACTATTTTTGAACCCACACTGTTTGTCGCAGAACATGCACACACTTTGACACACTATGTTTTCTAAAAAAAACATATCTACACTACTATGGTACATATTAATTCAAGTCTATTATTAAAGGAAATTATATATCTTTAATGAATAGGAAATGCAAAGAGAATAAACCATTTAATATTTATTTTTGCAACACACTCGCAACACTCACAAAAAAATACGAATAAGAAGATTTAGCTTCATCTGATTTAGCAAAAGCAAATCGGTTGAAGAGTTTAGATAGGAGAGTAGAACATGGATGATAATACAATTTGATAAATAAGTTTTGAATCATCGGATTTTAAATCGAGTCAGGTACACTTTTGAAGCAGTCTAGGTGCATACAAGATAACACAATCCATAATAAATTAGTTCCTCACATAAGCAACATACGGGGCATCCCCCTTAGGATGCGTACCAGAGTAGAACTCCCTAATTAATGTAGAATGACACTTTCTAGATCCCTTTTTTGGATCACCAACAAGTTGAAAAAAATTATGCTACTCTCTTCAAACAATGTTCGCATGAACATGGCCCGTGAAGCTGGTAATGTCCACTGCACGCTCGATAAGAATAAACATGTATTATCCTAATATGAATCGAAGCCATTAATCGATTTCTTCCGGTGAAGATGACCCAACAACATTTCAGGCTTACGGGCTTTTTTCAGGATTTTCTTCAATGAGCTAGAGGCAATGGAGGCCATGTGATAGGATATATGCGGGCGAAACAGCTTTTGTGATCTAAACGGGCTTGAATTGAATGGAACAAGTGGAGTTACGAGTGCGTGAATGGGCCAAAGGGACTTAAATTTAAGTGTTGACCATGAGTAAGGAGTGCACGAGGTTTGTATGGGACTGGAGTGGGAAGGTGTGCCCATCTGACCAAGATAACAATTAAACTTCAATGAGACATTCCAGTTAAAAATGGCTATGGTGGTTTAATTTGTTTAGAAGATGCCCATTTTTTCAACCACAACATAAATCAAAGAACAAAAAAGAAACAAAAATCACCCAGTTGTCATTTTAAATTCACCCACTATGTGTGGGCACAAGTGAGCGTGAAGTGGGAAAAAAATTACAGCATGTTAAGTTGGTGCCTAAACCTGCAAAATGAAATGTGTACTAGGTAAATAGCAAGATAAGATAAATGAGCATGTGGTATGGGATTATGCATAGTTACCGGCAAAATGACTTTGGTACCGCGATCCGGTTCGTACAACTCGAAATATGTTATAACCGCTTGTTCAAGTAGGAATGGCCATATATATGAAAGGAAGATCTACACCAATATAACAAGATAGATAAGTTAGGCTGAACTCCTAGAAAGGTATTCATGTCCGGTCAATGATCAGCCATAAAATCATTTGGAAATAATAACAAATAGTATAATACTATGCCGTTGGATAATGCCATCAACACATTTCTAAATCAATGTTAAAAAATACAATAACATTATTTAATTATAAAGAATGGAAACATGTCAAGAAAACCATAAAAACATAAAGCAGTTACATTTTTCATCCACCCTATTAAAATACAATCATTAGCATTATACAACCTCATGCAATTGAAATATGTTTCTAACATTCTCTTAAACTGCCTATTACTATATTTTTTTGTATAAACATGCTCAGGATAATTTTTTCTATAAACATGCTTCCACCAATAATTATTTGTATAAACAAGAAGTTTGAGCCAATCCAGTGTGATGCTTCTAGATTCACCAATACCTCCCAAATCAGGTTGTTCCTCCGTTGAATCTCAATGAAACATATTTTATTCGAAAGGGTGAATTAATATCCTATCATTACATCAACAAATTGTGACCTCAAAACCAAAACCTAGAAATCACAAAACCTTATGAAGCATTTCCAAAACGGATTGACCTAATTAATCATTACTCGAGGAATCCATCAACAAAGCGGTTGTTGATACACCAAGAGAGAAACCCTTACGAACCCTTTCACGAGGAAGTCTCAATGTATCATTATTTCAAAGAAATCCTTGAATAATAACATATAAGAGCAACTATCTAGCAAGCACCCACTCTCCTCTTTTTTTTTATGTGATGCATTAGCTTCACTTAGCAGCCCTTCCTTGTATAATCCATTAGTCAATATAGTATATGTACTAGCCCTTCCTTGTATAATTCATTAATCAATATAGTATATATACTGACATCAGGTTGCAAACCTTTGTTAGGAAGACTAACTAAGAGCTCATTAGCTGTTTTACGATTCCCATCTGTTCACATAACATCAATGATTGTGCTATAAGATATAAAGTTAAAATGCAACCCACTGTCTTCCATCTCTTGAAATAACGCCATTGCCCAGGAAGGCCATTGGTTTTTACATAAACCATCTAAAAGCGTACGGTACGTCATGACATTCAGTTTTTGGCCACAATCTTTCAATTCATTTAAAAGCTCCAATGCGACAGGAGGTTGCCCCACGCGGCACAAGCCACCTATAATATCCATTAATCAGGATGTTATAGCTATGAGTATTAGGTTTAGCAAACACCCCCTAGCAACCATCAAAACAAATACCTTATATGTGTCCTGCAACCTTCTTTACAAACAATATCCATCCATCAATGCACTGTAATGTAAGTGACTATATTGGGATTAATACCTCTTTGAGTCATCATTTCAATTAAATCCACGGCTACTTCAACCGTGCCTTCTTTTCCACCGACCTAAATTGCAAAGACCTTAGATCAAGGAGTTATATGTAATAAAGTCTGGTGTACACCTTTACGGAACACTTCTGAAAAAAGGTCTAAAGCCTCAATTACTAGTCAGCCCTCTTTACAAAGACTGTTAATAATTGTGCTATATACCACAAGATTAACCCCCAAATTTCTTTCTTCCATATTCTATAGTAATCCGATAGCAATGCTAGTGTTTCTCGTTTTACATAACCCATTGATAATGATCCCACAAGTTATGCCATTGGGTTCGATCCCTTTCACCTTTATTTGACTAAAAAATTGTACAGCCTCACTCATTCTATCCTCATAAATTAACCCTCTAATAAGAGTATTGAACGTGGTACAATCCAACTAACAACAAAGTTAGAAGATTCTTCCTAAAATTGAGAAACCCAAATTGACCCTATTGAGATGGCAGTAAGAGTTTATCAAAATATTAAGAGTATAAAGGTAGAGCTCAGCTATTCGCAATGATTCATTATGACAATGGCCCCTAGCAATTGATTAAAATAGTTAATGGAAGGTGAATTAAATTTGGGGGCTATTTTCACAAGTTATTGATTTTTTTTTCATTATTTTGAAAAATAAAAAATAAAAAAAAACTTTATTAGGATAGAGATGAAGAACTTTTAAAACAAAATAGCACGAAACCTGCATAAAAGTAAATGAAACCTTGAAAATAAATTGAGGACCTACGATATCTTGAACGCGTTTTCCTGTGGACGATGTGCCATTTGTCATGATTCGAAGTAGAGTTTATGCCATTCGAGACAATATTGGGAATTTTCACATATAAATCAATGATGCGATCATCGTGAATTTGAACACTACTAGAGTTAACTTGGGTTATCTCTCCACTTGTGACAATATTCTCTAAAGGAGGCCTATCTTCTTGACTTATATTTTCTTCATCTGAAGATGAAGATTCAATAAGATCATTGCGCAAAACTAATTTATCTCCATTTAACACGACGGAATCATGTGGGAATATATGTTGAATATAGCTTTTTGATTTTCCAATATAAAAGCCTTTTTGTTAAGTGTTAACTATAGCTATTTGTTTGATAGGGGATTGGCCCGTGCGGCCATATCCCCCTTGTATGCAAGACTAACCTCCTTAGAGTTTTTCACGGGATGAGAAACAGTCACCATCTCGTTGGGCGGCATATCCGGTATTTTCTCTACTGAACTATCTATTGTATCGAGGCTCCATTTAGAGGCTTCATGTAAAGGAGTAACCTTTTGAGGCATACCCTTTTCCAAAACATTCACATGGAGATCATTAGCGAACAGAATGGAATCGTGGCAGAAAAGAGGTGACTCAATAAAAGGTTCCTTGTTGTTGACTGGCGGCATCAGACCAGTAGACATGGAAGTATCATGCGCGTGGACCATCTCATGATCACAAGGAACATGATTGTGGTAGGTAGTGGCTTCAAGAATAGCGTGGCAGAGAGGAGGAACAAAAATAGAAACTTGGTTCTGTACAACAACACTAGTGGAGAAAGAAGGTATATTTGAATCTATAACATTTTAGGGGCCCACATTGTTATTAAAGGGGGGCAAAACGTGGCATGCAGTATCACTATGCTAAGGTGGAACCTTTTGAGATATACCTTTGATTTGTTTAATTCATTTATTTTATTTAAGATTATTTTAGTCTTTTGGGTCCTTGTGTGTGTAATTAAGTTGTGAGTCTTACGCTGCATTTCCATTAGTTTTAGAGCCCTACCAATACAGATACTGGACTTACGCTAAGAGGTGGAAACTTGGTCACCCCCTTAACGTAATGTGTACGAACTTTTCAAGATCTATGACATATTTCTGCGAACGTAAAGATAAATAGACATAACACATACCAAGACAAATGTAAATGACAAATAGAAATTTATTTGCAAATATTAACTGTGGAAAAACATAAAGATTGCAGAAAAAATCATACCTGTTCTAAGAGGAAGAAACTCCAGAGCATGTAACATAAATGAATAAACCTTTTGATCACACCTTTGAAGGAAAACTTGAAGCAACAGAGCAATAAAATTTCCCCAAAACTGCAAATTGTAAAACCTCAACCATAGTTATAAAAAAAACTATAGTAACAAAATCAAAGAGAGATATATCGCATTCTTAACGAACAAAAATGAATAATGACTAGCCTATTGGCAATAGGTAACAGTCCAAAGCCTTTATTGCATCTTCTTCTGTAATAAATTGCACAAATACAAGGAAAGGCTCTTAAAATTAATTGTTATACTCGACCAGAACAACTACAACATTACCATTTTCTTTTTCTTTTACAAGATCAGCTCTTGCTTGCCCATTCATAGTATATGCATAATGTTTCAAGTTAATAACTGAAACTTTAAATATTATTTGAAGTTTAAACAATAGAAAAAAAGTGAAATTGAGAATTCAACAAAGCTGAAGTTTAGAAACCGGCAAGAAGTTCATACTTTCCTTTTTTTCCTTCTTACCAAATACAGATACTAAATTTATAACATCTAAATGCTACCGTAGGGGAGTACAAATCATCCAAATAAATTATAAAATTAGGGTTGTTGATCGCACTAAATGTCGCTTATTTTACAAACTTTATTAGAGACGAGCTCATTTATTTACACCTAAAAATAGGATGTTTGCTCAAATTTCGGCTAATTTAAGTTTGGTGTTTGATATAGTCTACACACACATACCTACACATATATGAATTAAACTAGTAATTTGATATTTAAAGTAATATGTCAGCTTGACTCAAAATTACTTTTCCTTAAACTTATCTGGCGACGAGATAAATAAGTCGTACCAGTGCATGAGTTCCCACTTTAGCAGGGTAGTCGATAAGTATACTTCAAATAATATGTCAATACTTGAAATGAGGATATATTGCGTATTTATTAAAAAAAACATGAGGATCTATTTATGTCATATAATGATAACAAAACCATAAAAGCATAAGTAAGATCAACAAATAAAACACAGTCAAACCCTTATTCATGTACTGCACCAAACACACATGCACGTAGGCACTATTCCAAAAGCTACACATTAATTTTGAATACGTACACCTACAAACTCTAGTACACACAAGTGAATGTACCCATAATTTGTAGCATGCACACAGTTTTGTAAAGGAACACGCACATGCCATACACACACACACACAATTTGACAAACTTAGTAAATGCAAAAAAATACGAGTTGGAGAATTATAATTGATTGACTCATAATAAGGATGGCACATACCTGTCAATCATCTACAATTCTTCACTTTTTGGTTATTCAACCATTCTGTTATCTGTTGCCTTTTGAATTTGTGTTAACTCGATGACAGATATCATTTTTTTGATGACTGACCGACTTGAAAATATTTCACCCCTCTTTTGTCAAAATTCTAGCAAGTTTAGCCATGACAAACATAATTCACCTGGTATCCAACTGATTTGGCCAAGTACTCAGTCTTTCCCAACACTTTCAAATCTGAATTGCACACATACAAGTGGATTGCACTATAATGTCAAAAGTTTATGAAGTTTTGATGCATAGAATGTAGAAAACCTATGGACTTGCAAGCAAGGCATTCCCCATTACCACACTCACAATGCCCCAAATGATAATATAAAAGAATTACTAAGAAATTATAAAAATTCAACTCAATAACAGCATATATGAATAAAAGTATGCCAAGCTAACATACAAGCCGTTGTACAGATCTTAAAATGCATAAGCAATACAGTTAAAAAATTTAGTAATAAAGAATTTGTATCAAGGGACAAATCCATGGCTTGTTTAACAACATGGTTCTGACATCAAAGATTAAACTAGAAAGTGAAAAAGTTTAATAACTACAGGGTTTTTTAAGCAAAGAGCTAAAGTGATCCTCTAATATATTAATCAAAATGAAATTTACATAGTAAGAATAAGAACAGATAAACAAGGCACATCCATATCATCACTAGGCATAGGATGATCCAAACAAGGTTAGCACCATCCAAAACCTCTATCATATGAAGCACCCTAGCAGCCTCACAATAAACAACCCAAAAAAAGAAAATCCATATGATTCATGATTTTATAACACCATCAAAATCAGCATAAAATGAAAACTCATCTTGAAGTTCATTAAAATATTCCTTTTAGCTAAATATTTTGATTGAAGCCCCTTTACACCATCTCTACATTATTGTGAGGAATTTGATCCCACTTGGCTCTAGAGCTATACTGCAATCCCAAATCATAAATTTCTTTCAAAATCTTGATTCTTTACCATGCCATAAGGTCAAAATTTCCGCCTCGAAATTACGCAACTCTATAAAGGAGTTTCAAAATTGATTTAACCTAATTCATCATTAGTCAGAGCATCCATTAACAAAGAAACAAAGAAATTGTAGATGCATCAGTAGAGAATCCCTTATTAACCATATCATGAACAAGTTGCATTGCCCTCAATTTGCCATTATTTCGAAGAAATCCTTGGATAATAACATTATAAGTGCAACCATTTGGTAAGCATCCACTCTTCCATTCTTCCAAGCAAATCATTTGCTTCACTTAGCAACCCTTCCTTACATAATCCATTGATCAAAATATTATATGTACGAACATCAGGTTGCAAACCTCTGCTATTGTATAGTTCCCTAGCAGTCTTAGATTTTCCCTCTTTACACATACCATTGATAAGGGTGTTGTGTTAAGATGCAAGCCGCAATCTTCCATTTCTTGAAATAAGTCCATTGCCTTGGAAAGGCACTGATTTTTGCAAAAACCATTTAACATAATATTATACGTCATAACATCCGGTTTTGAGCCACAAGATTGCATTTAATTTAAAAGTTTCAGTGCGACAAGAGGTTTCCCCACGTGACACAAGCCACCTATAAGAGTGTTGTAAGTGACTGTGTCAGGATTTAATCCTCTATTAGACATATCATAAAAAAATCTTCGGAAATCATCTATTTTTGCTCCCAAAAATATCCAATAATCAGTATGCTATAACTTTGAACATCAGGTTCAACTCCCGTACGAACCATCAAATCAAACACCTTCTTTGCCTCGTGCAATTTTCTTTGCAAACAATATCCATCCATCCATGCATTGTATGTGACTACATTAGGAATGACACATCTTTGAATCATCGTTTCAATTAAACCAATGCTTCTTCAACCATGCCTTCTTTACAAAGTGCATCTACCAATATAGTAACAGTCCTTACATTCGGATTTATTTTCCGGATTAACATCTCACTCAACAATTTTGTAACGTCTATCGATCGCCCTGAATTGCAAAGACCATGGATCAATGAAGTGTATGTGATGACATTTGGCGTAACACCTTTACGGATCACTTTTGAAAAGAGGTCTAAAGCCTCATCAACTTGTTTGTCCTTACAAAGACTGTCAATAATTATGCTATACACCACAAGATCAACCCCAAAATTTATTTCTTCCATTTTCTTAAACAATCCAAGAGCCATGATAGTATTTTCCGTTTTACATAAACCATTTATAATGGTCCCACAAGTTATAACATCAGGTGGGAACCATTTCTCCTCCATTACATTAAACAAGTGTACAACCTCGCCCATTCTATCCTCGCCAATCAAATCCCTAATCAAAGTATTGAGCGTGATACAGTTTGGTTGATAACCAAGTTTGAAGATTCTCCCCAAAATGGAGAAACCCAAATTGACCTTATGCAAATGGCAGTAACAGTTAATCAAAATAGTAAGATTATACACATCAGCCTCAACTATTAGTAAGGACTCCATTTGTTTGAGTAAAGAAATGACATTGGTATAATGTTTCATCCTGACAATGGCCCCTAGCAACTGATTAAAGTACACAATTGATGGCAAAGGTCTCATTTGAGCCATTTGATTAAGCAAGGCTAGGGCATCTTGGAGGCTATTAAATCCAATTTTGCATTGATTGCTCACCAAAATTTGTAGATTTGAATGAGGAGTAGAAAGGTTAGAATAATGAGAATGAGAATGAAAACGAACCCTAAATTGATAATGAGTTGAGTTTGTGGTAGCATTCACATATCTTAAGCTTGAGATTTGGGAAGAAATAACAGCTCCCTTGCTCTTCATCATTATTACTCTTTACCAAAAATGTTATTACTCCATAATTTGAGGTGGGTTTTTAACGATTGGGAGGGTTTTTGGTTAAATGAAAATGATTATGTTGTACCATAATATGGTTCAAAGATTATAGGTACACTTTGGTCTACGAAGTTAAAAGTAAACTTGACACTTTCGCTCGGAATGAAATATTTTTTTTAATACGGTGAAAAGTAAAATAGTAAAACGTATTTTAAAATATGTATTTAAAGTTGTATAATTCAACAAAAAATTAACTTTGAATATGTGAAAATATTTCATCGGAATGAAATATTGGCAAAATGGGACCAAATAATAAATCAACCCATATTAGTCCATACATTTAAATATGGGACCCATATTTAAAAGTTATGAATCAAATATGGGGCCCATGTTTAAAAACTATGATTCAAATATGAAGCCCATTAACAAAAATTATGAGTCAAATAAAGAGTCCATCTTTACAAATTAAGAGTAAAATATATTTATTTTTTTACATTTACTTGGAATTGTAATACTAATTTGGATAGAAAAAAATGAGTTTGTACAAACCATATATAGCACAAACCATATTTGACCCGCCCATATTTAGCCCATCCCATAATTTTGCCACTGCTAATCACAATTAAAAGAATTTCATTTCACTAGGAACCAAACGAATCCTAAAATAGGTTTTATTACATGGGTGTTTCTAAAGGCAGCACAAAAATTCTTCAAAATACTACGAGAAATTTTATACATTATTTTGCTAAGGGTTACCCATAGTATATATATATATATATATATATATATATATATATATATATATATATATATATATATATATATATATATATATATATATTTACTTTCTCTCAACCATTCTTACAAAACATTTTTTCTCTCAAAACTATTTTCTCTCAACCATTCTCTCACCAAAACCCTACATAAACTTTCCATTCGAACACTGTACAAACTTCCCCAACAAATTATCATATTAATTATTGAAACAACATATTAACTAGGATTTTCAGTCATTGAAGTTACCATATTGAAGTAACATCAACTAACTGGGGTGTTAACAATGGGTGTGGCAACCCTAAAACTAATGAAAATTTCCCAAATATTATGTTTGATGTAATTTTTGTTGCAAAAATACTTTTTTAATGTTTTTTAACTCTAGAAAAATTTAAACCCAAAAATTAAACATTACAGTGGTTCGGTATCGGGACCCCGAGGAAGATGATATTTTTCGGAGCGATCCTACCAAATCACCAAAGTGAATTTTTTTTAAGAAAAACTCCACTCGGGTTATTTACCCCCGAGTTAGTGTCCTTGATTCACTTTAACGACCCCGAGTTAATGTCCTATTTTTGTTGTAATTACCGCGACCTAACAAATGTTAATTTTTTTTATTCAATCAAACTCTATTCGGGATGTTTACCCTGAGTTGGTGCCCTTTATTCGTTGTAAGAGCCTCGAAATTAACTATGTTTACTCAGGGTAAACATTCTGAATGGAACCCTAGAAAATAAAATGTAACAGACAAAAATCACGATTCTAGGGTTCTCAAACCATTTCTACTTGGTTTTAATGGTTCATTTTTCATTGATAATAACGTTTTAAACGTTATTAGTGTCTTAAACATTATTAGGGTTTTATGTCCCAACAAACCCATTGATTGTTTTCTTTTGTGCCTCTCTTGCCTCGCTCGACATATAGCTTCCACAATATCAAAGGCGCCAAGTGATGCTTGTACGACTTTTCTTTTATCAATGATGGGCCTTTGGGTGGCTAAAGGACACCCCATAAAGATCTCAAACCTCTTCCATAGACTTGTGCGTGAAGACTCGGGCCCCTGGGTTTGCGTGGTGTACCACATATACTTACTATTGATGAAAAAAACTAGACTATATCTAATTATTTGATCATAGACAAATAAGTAAATAAGAGATACAAAAGATTTTTAAAGTGATTCGGCTAAAGGGAAAAGCCTACGTCCACTGTTGTATATTGTCTTGTGTTTGTTCAGTTGTCTCTTGTTTCGTGTCCCCTGGATGTAAGGATTACAATGTATTTATAGCCCCTAAGGGTGTACAAGAATCGGAATATTAGCGGATGGAATGTCGTTATAACATAGGCATTTACATCTGTAAATTTTTCATAATGTATACAACTATTGGCGTTTGATTGCCCCTGTTGGTCTGTCTTCTTGATGTTGGCTGGCATTCTACACTGTTAGTCGGCATTCTTGGACTCATTTTGATAAATAGGCCTTGCTGACTAGGACTAATGCCACAATGGATAACTCGTTAATTTATGATTGGTCCACATAATAGGATAATTTTTTGTATCAACAAAACCCCCAATGTTTCATGCTTGAGGTTTTTACAAAAGTACGAAACATTTAGCTATTAAAGTTGCTCTGGGCAATAATTTCGAGTCTTGGTCGGCTACCGACTTCCCATACTTGTAAAGCTAATGATTTGATTATCGGCTCATAATGCGTATGGCATTTTTGTAAATTACCCATAGTTTTAACGAATCGTTTTTGGGAAAATGTGTCTTTTCTGGCTTCAGTCGCCCACAGTTAAATCGACGCTTCTTTTAATCATTATCTACACTAATTTCGAGGCAACCTATAAAAGGCGAGAAAATCCACGATTGTCTCTTACCTCAAAATTTATTGAGTTTTTTACTGTTATCCCTTTGAGCTCTCTGTTCGATCGTTTCCCCTATTCTTCAGTTGTTGCTGAATCCTTAAATTATTGTAAGAATCTTCTCTCCTCTTTTTCTTCTTCGAATATGGTTGATTCTGTAAACTCTTTAGAAGAATTCAGAAATGAATAGAATATCCCTTCGTGGGTAGAGTTGGAACTTCTTAGTCTTCCCACTGATCTTTTTTCTTTTCCTGAGGGCTATTGGTTACCTTCCATTTTCATTGCTGAGTGTGGGTTTACTTTTCCCCCAAATCCATTTTGCCTTGAATTTTGTCAACACTTTGATGTCGTTCCTACTAAAATAGCCCCCAACACTTGGAGAGTGGTTAATGGGTTAAATCAACTCCATGGGACCCATATTTTTTTTTGAAATCCCTGAACCTCCACACGAACGAGCCCTTTGGACTCCCTCGTGTTTGCTAAACAGGGGGTGCAAGTGCCAGAACCACCCTAACACACCCCAATTTAAGTCTGGCACCCGAGGGGGAATCGAACCCAGAACCTTACGATGTACCCGCACGGCTCAGAGCCCGCCCTTACCCCCAGGGCAAGTATCCGTGGGGAGGGATCGAACTCATGACCTATGGTCTAGAGAGAAACCCTCCTTACCACTGGATCAAGCCAGGGTGGATCATGGGACCCATATAGGGGTCCCATAAATTAGGTTTTGTTACAAATGGGTCACAAGTGACACCACATACTATTTAAAAACTAGGGTTGTAAACAAATCTTTAGTTGTTAATCTTTCTGACTCCAATAGAGATTACTTTGATCATGGAGTAATTGTCAAAAATTGGCAACATGCTCCCATCAATGGATATGCTGAGTACCAGGGGCCTAGGTGCCCACCAAATGGCAATGGGATAGGTTTCATTTGTTTATCTAATTTTCTTTTGCATATTCTACTAAATGCTAATACTAATGTTTACCTTGTTAATTTTTATCGCAGTTGATCAAAAAAGAAAGTGTAGCAAAGAGAGTGACATCAACCTTAGAGAGTTGAAGTCCATCTGGGGCATTCACCAGAAAATTGGGGAGGACCATACCAGATCAGCCTCATACCTATTGCGGTACCGAAATACCATTACTTCTTTCGTTGCTCGCCTTACTATTGATGTGCCTTCACCCCGGATTGATCTTGACCAAGATATCATCTCCACATCCCCAGCCACTGCATCTGGCAGTGATGAACTTATTATTACTTCCCCCTCATCTCTAGACTCAGATTTACCTCTAGTTGTTGCCATGGAGATTAGGAAGAGTGATTGTGACTAAGGTGATAAATTAAGTTTGGTGCTTTTTATCTTGGGTCTCACCCCACATAATACGATCATACACGTTAAAAATACATACAAGACGTGATAGCAATATGTCAATTTTCCTTTTCGCATAAACGAGACACGAAAAGCAGGGACGTAGGCATGTGTACACCTGTGGTATCAACTAACACCGTTGATTGTTTAAAAAAATGGAGAGTAAACAGTTGAGACTATGCCAAATTGAATTGTTTTTAGTTAATAAATAAGTCGCTTAAGAGAAATCCACCCATACCAGGACGATAACGCTAGGGCTAGTGTTTAACACCCAGTATATGAATAATATAGTCATTACCACGTGTAGACTCAATCAACATACAGTTATATGGAGATAAAAAAAAATAGAGAGTAAACAGTTGAGATCATGCAAAATTGAATTGTTTACAAGTAATAGATAAGGACATTAAGTTTATAAAGAAAAACAAGTCGTTTAAATGAAATGAAATCCACCACTACCTATGACCTATGGCTAGGGTTTATATCGTTACTATACCAGAGCAAATAGAGGAGAAGACAGGCTCAATCATCATAGACTAGAGTTAAATAAAATAAATGAATGAAAACCTAAACCACCTTCTTAAGGCGAATACTTGGGGTAAACAAACAGTACAATGTTATACAAATGCTGGGACGGAGCTTCAAAATCTTTGGATTTCAAACCCCGAGATTCCATAGAAGAATAAAACAGCCAGAAACAAAGCAACCAAACGGACTCATTTTAACTAAAACCTTAACCACGTCCAGAGAGGAAATTAAATGAAATAACTAACCCTGTGGTAGCAGTGTCGGCGGCAGCGGTGGCCATCAGTGGTGGAGACGACGTTTCTTTTGGTGAGAATGACAAGAAAGGCCGCAGCGACAATAGCAGTCACAGCAAAAGCAATGAATTCGAGATCGTTTAGGTCTACGTGAGAATCGTAACTGAGAGTCATCGTTTATTATATATTCTCACCAACTTCAAAACTTCCATTTCAGAAAGCTTCACGAGAGGCAAAATTTGGGACTAAAAATAGAAGGTTTATCAAGCAAACAGGGAAACATTGGGACTAAACGTGGAAGGGTTTATATTTGGACAATTTATTCCCTCGTATGTTTTTATAGAGAATTACATGTTTCTTCCTATATTTGAATTTTTAGGATAATATTTTTTAAGTTTAAAAATCTAATCTATGTGGTACAATAGTATTTATAAATTTATTCCTTGTGCTATTTGATATAGTTTGCAAAATTAGATTGTCGTTATAGAAAACTAATATATATGTTTATCAATTTTCTATAATTTTTCATAAAGATGCTAAAAAGTCACGAAATAGTAAAAAACTTTAAAATATCTTCGGATTAGATAAATAGGATTGAATTAAATGCATATCTTAAATGTATTTTGTGTTTTTAACAAATGGGTTTCAAATGGTAACATAATGTATTAAGTAATGTAATATAACTAATATATTTAACGAGGGCTTGGATATAACATTGAGTACAAAAGAAATAAATTATTTTAAAATGTAAATTGGATAACTAAGGTGGTTGAAACGATTAATTATGTATAAACAAATTTTGGGAAATGTTAACATTAATTTATTCCTTATATGTGAAATTATGTGAATCATGGACACTTTTCTTGGGGTGACGTTATTGGACACTTTGGGGACATAGACACATGTGTGATACTCCTTATTGGGATTTTATTTCCCTTTTTCAAATTTATTTATTGTTTTCTCCTAATTTTTGCCCAAAATGTAAACAACAAATAAAAGCGTGAGACAAGGATGAATTCGGAAATAGAATCAGCAACCATAATAAACAAAATTTGAATACACATAAATGTATTTAAGAATAATAATTTGAATACAAACAATTTGGTATAGTACACAATAAATTAAAGTTTTAAAGTCGTAATATACAATTTTATGGGACTAATTTATTACGATATTGCACAATTTTATATCCCTAACACATAATTTTTGGTAAGATGGCAATTCGAGCTAACGGGTTCTGTTTGGCCTGGACCCGATCCGACACGAATTTATTTTACTCGACACGAACACGACACAAACATGGCATGGTGTCATGTTTTTTTTCCCTAACACGAACATTACTTGTTAAAAACACGACACAACATGAATAACATGATAAATTAATTTTGTGTCAATTGCACGATCCAAATATACCAGTGGGACCCGGTATGATAAAAAAACATGAGGATTTTGAAAAAAGGTCCTTATAATGCTCAAAGTATATAAAAATAGGGCACTCTATATAATTTTATAAATTTAGTGCCTGTACAAAAAAATTCATGAAAAATGGTGAAAAATAGTGCCGCTGGCGCAGACTAAAAAAATAAATGTTATTATAGCACAAGGACTAAATTTGGGAGTTCAAAAGAATAATCAACTTACAAATTTGGATCCAAGACTTCCAATACACAATATCCTCCCAAGTTGCACAAAATGATCCTCCAAATACCCCCAAAATACACACAAGGTACAATATTTTTTGGTGTTTACAAAATTAATTATGTCTAAACAATATCCTATACACAAATTTAACTCTCCAAAAATTCCTCCTTTCTGCCCCCTTCAAACTGTGCCGATCTCTCCCCTTTTATACCCAACAAAATACACATGGGAAAGTAAAATAAAGAGAGAAATAATTAATGAACAAGACAACAAATATTTGCAGAAATATGGGATGAAATCTTGGTAGACATATGCCTTAGCTGTCTCAACCCAAAATAGCTCCCGTCTCTCTCTAGAAAAATAAAACAGCAGCCGGCCCTAAATCCCCATCCCTTTCTTCTCGATCCGTCCACTCCTCCCCCCTCTCTCTTTCGACGAGAGTGGGGGAGGCCCGCAAGTATCCCTCAAATCCAAAAGATGGATAAGCAGCGTTCCAAAAAAACCAAACCCGTCTAGTGGGTCTTCCCCGGTTTGGTCAGTTGTCGAGATGTCTTCGGCTGTGAAAGATCCACTCAAAGAACAGATCGGTATGGTTGCGACAAGAACTACCCTTCTGGTGGTAGATCGGAGTTGTGATTTTGAAGATAGGTTGTTTGACTATGTTTTTAGTTTTTATTGTTTATTATTGTATTTGTTGGCTCCGTTTGGAGTTCCTTCCTTCGTCTCCTTAGTGAGCGTTTTATCCACTTTAGGTATAACTGTCAGGGTTTGGGGGTTTTGGTTCGATTATCCCAGCGGTTGTTCCTCTCGGGTTGAGACTCAAAAGGTCTCCTTGACTTTTTGGGTTTCTCCCACCTTAACTAAGGTCTGCCTATTTTTAGGCCCCTTAGAGTTTGAGTCTCCCTCCTTGGCACTGGTGTTTTTGACGTGTTTGTCTGACATTATTCCACCGTCTGTTTTCCTTGTGCACAGACTTTGTTCGGGGCGGCTCGCCCTCTGGTGCATTCGGTACCAGTTTCTTGGTTTTGTTGCTGCGATATGTCAAGTGCAAATCCCCAAATTTGTTGGTTGTATTTTAAAGTCTTTTGATAGGCTTAGTCCTATTTTCCTTGTTTGTCCTACGTTATTTCTCTTCTCTCCCTTCTACTTAACTCGAGCTTGTTTGAGTTTTGTTCTTCTTTTTTGTTACCCTACGTTACATTAATGAAATCCCATTTGGGACGATCAAAAAAAAAAAAATCTTGGCAGACCAAAATATGGCGTGGGAAATGAGAGAATAGGGGTAAAGAAATTAGGTGACATAGGTGCAATTCTCAACGTGCTTTTGGATTTCTGTAAAGAAAAATGTGGAGCTCAAATCTGACAAAAGCCAAATGAAGGGGCTGCCTTTCGGCATATAAACAGGAAAAAAGGGTAAGTGGGACATGCCGAGTTGGCTCGTTGGGTTGGCGAGTTGACTCGCTAAAGATAAAGTTTTTCGTCCAAAAATGTGTATTAAGTCAGGGGAGTCGAACTCCAGACCTTTTTTAGGCCCCTAACCAGCTGAACTAACGGCTTATTTATGAAGTAAACCGCGCAAAATATATTTAACCCTAATATCTGACCAAGTTTTCAAAATTACAAATAAAACCCCAAACTCAATATCTTCTTCATACGACCTGCGATCAACGAACCGTAAGAATCGACATGACCCGAATTTTGAGCCCAATAATATTTCAAAAGTGTCCGGGTCACGGGGTTTGACTTCGGGTTTGACCCGGGGTGTTGACTATTGACTTTTTTTTCAATTTCAAACTTCACATAGTCATAAATTCTTCTTCTCAGCTCAGATTGACACGCTATTTGAACCCAGGCGTCATTTGATTCAAGGCCTTCAATTTTCGTGTTTGGTCCGAGTCCAAAATAAATCAATTTTATTTACAATTTCGCCCCTAAATTTGCGTAGGTTCCCATTTCATGCTCGAATTGAGTCCCGTCATCGCCGCTTGCATTCTAAACCTGTCAATACTAAAAAATAACTTGTACAAGAGATTAGCAATGAGTATTTAAGGTTATGGATATAAGATGTGAGCGTGAAGTCCTCATAATTGCATTTATTAACCCCATTTATTCTAAAATTTGTATTTTTTCTTTAAAATAGCAAAAATGGCTATAAAAGCTCTTTATTTACAATGCAACGGGGTTAACAAGTCCTAGATTTGGGTGTAAATACTACACAATAATGCACTCATCAAACAGCAACTCATCGTCGCCTCACAGACCTCCTTATTATTCGGTGAATAGTGATTGTTTGGGATTGTACTCACGCAACTCTTCCCCTTTCACATAAAAGTAACACTTTATCTCTCTAAAGTAGGTTTAATGGTTTTATAAGCTTTTGTAAATGTGCTAAGGGCGGGTATTTATATGTTTTAGCGGGGAATATAGGATATTCCTCTTTTGGGCACTATTTTTCACAATTACTTCTTTTAAAGGATTTTTATAATTATCTTAACTTTGTCCTTAACTCATGACACAATAAGGTTACATCATTACCCTAGGTGTTACTCTAAGGGTGTCAAGCTCCACGCCATCACCTTTGGTCGTGACCTTCCTTTTACTAATGTGGCCTTTGCATATTAAGTCATAGCTTATGGACTGTCTAAGTTTGTGGATACTCCCCTTAACATATGTCTCTCTCCCATAATTCATTTTACAAGTTATGGCCTCCATAGGGTCGTGACCTCTTAAGGTTCTAGGGTCATTACAGCAAACGTGCAACATTCATGTGCTGCTAAAGAGGTACATTTTTTAATGACCAAACAACTGGCCTAAGTTGCGATGATCATCTCGTAGGATGATCACTTTGACCACAACATCCACATACAATGACCAATTTAAAAAGGCATAGCGTGCAATGGTCTTAGTTCATTATACGATAGATATTAAGATCACTTATCGTTGGCTTGCATTATCGATTCGTGATGGAATGAAATACATGGAAATGATTGCAGACGAAGATTACCGCAAATTATGGTCCAACTTGTTTTGAAATATTAACGAAATCAAAAGATTCGACATATACCGAAAATTGATCCCTACTGTTAGGATGAAGTAAGAAGACCTTTTACCAATCATTGTCATATTACAAAAGGGATCTAACAAGTACTCCCACTAGTAGGGCTGTGTTTTTTTCCCTAACATTCCGATTTTTCCGATATTCGATCCGATATTTTTCGATTTTGGAACGTATATAAGGTTTTTCGATTTTCGATTTTTTTGAAAAAAATCGGATCGAAAATTGGAAATAATTCTGAATTTTCGATTTTTTCGATCCGATTTTTCCAATATTTTTCGATTTCCAATTTTTCCAATTTTTTTAAACATTCTCGTGTGTCCCACATCGGCGAGTAGAGGAAGAGAGGCCCAAAAAGTCCTCTATAAAAGGAGAATATCCCTCTATCCTCTACACAAATGAAAAAAATGGTTAAATCCTTATATATTTACTTGTTGGGTTAAAGCTTTTTTTTCGATTTCTGTAAAATGAGAATTTTGAGTAATCGAAAATCCTATATTAATTTTTTTGAAATTTTGGAATTTCCAAAATTTCTGAATTTTTAGTATATTTTTTGAATTTCCGATTTTTCGAATTCGGAAACTTTTTTTATTTTTCGAAAAAATTGGATAGGAAATCGGAACAAATATTTTATTTCCGAAAAAATCAGAATTTTTTTCGAAGGGTCATTTTTCGATCCGATCCGGCCGAAACACAACCTTACCCACTAGCATTAACCATTGTTGATAAAGAGGATATAAATAACTAGAGTTGGTTTTTATACCATGTTAAGACACAAATCTTAATGGGGCGTTATCATATATATTTTATTTTCGACCAACATACGGGGATAATTGTTGTGGTGCTGGTGTGGTGTAGGAGAAACAACATTTGTATTGATGGTGGAAGGTCGATAATGGGAGTTACAATTATTGCATACGTCACATTTTTAATAATTTTTGTAAAACATTTAGTGACGTTGTCCTAAAGCAGATGTTAAGTCTTTCAGGCACTGCACATCAAGTAAGGAAATTTGAGAAGGTAATATACAAAATTAAGGACATAAATGGGGTCGTACACTCCTATATTTCCAGTATTCTAAGAAGAATTTGGGACTTTGTCATGATGGGGAATACCTATATAACCAAATGATGACCAACTTATAATAACTGTTTAATGAGATTATTAAGAGGGCGATGAGTATTCTTATCACTGCATTGATCGAGCTTATATTTTATGGACTTGTTCGGTATTTCTTCATATGTAGGGTGCAAGTCTTGGAATATAGTATTTTGGGTGCAACACGTGCATTCAATGTTTTGTCAAATATACATAAACAAATTAATAAGATGAAAAATCATACATGTCGAACTTGCAATTGTGATGAGGGTAAAGTACAGGTGGTAACACAAAAGTGGAAATGTCTACGTATTACACATATCAGGAGGCAAGTGTGGTTGTGGTTAGTGTGAGATTTTTAAGACGCGTGCCAAACTAAGTCTCGATCACATGCAATATGTTAGTGAGTACTTCACAACATATAACTATATTAAAATATACATACCCCAATTACATCCCCTTAACCACGTAGATTATTGGCATCTGATATATCGTCACAAATTGATACCTAACTCAGATCTAAGACGTGATGTTGGAAGACTCATTTCTACTCATCGTAAGGACAAGATGGATATTGTACAAAGGATACCAAATCACTGCAGCTATTACCACCGGTTAGGTCACACACGCATGTGATGCCTAGAAAATATCATGGCATGGTGTCTTGCAAAAGAATGATATATCGGTGAACCGGTATAAAGTGGTACATTATAGAGTTTTTCTTCAGGTTCACCACTCGCCAAATGGTGAAGGTTGATCACCAGAGACCAATCAGGGTTTTACAACCGTTAAATATTTCGGTGTGGAAGTTGGAGAGTATATCGATGGATTTTATCTTGGGGTTACCGACATCACAGAGGGGTCAAGATTCTATCTGGGTTATTATGGACCGTTTGACTAAGGTGGATAATTTTTTTCCCGCTCAGGTCGATTATACGAAGGGGCAATATGCATAGATTTTCATTACAGAGATGGTGAGATTATGTGGGGTGTCGCTCAACATTATTTCAGATTGGGATAAAATCTTTGTGTCCCACTTCTGGTAGAGTTTTCAAGAGGCATTGGGAACTGAGTAGCATTTTAGCACAACATATCATCCGCCGATCAATGGGAAAACAGAGAGGGTGAATCAGATATTAAATTATATGTTGAGGATGGGTATTCTGGATTTCAAAGGTAATTAAGAGCATTACTTGTCATTAGTGGAGTTTTCTTATTATAAGTCGTACCAGTATACTATTGGCATGGCGCCTTTTAAGGCTTTGTATGGGAGACCTTATTATTCACCCGTGTGTTAGTTAGAGGTAGGGGATAACAAGCCAAACTTGATTTAGGACACTTAGATAAATATTGAGTTGATTAGGTACCTTATTCGAGTAGTTGAGGATCGTTTAAAGAGTTATGTCGATGCTAACCGGAGTCCCATGGAGTTTAATGTGGGTGATCAGGTATTGTTGCGGGTATCTCCTATGAGGGACTGATATGGTTCGAAAATAATAGGAAGTTGGCACCAATATATGTGGGGAATTTCTCGATCAATAAGAAGATACAACTAGTTGCGTATAGGTTTGCCTTACCTTAGCATTTATAGCAGATTCATGATGTTTCTCATGTATCATCATTGAGGAGGTATCTCAGGGATGAGTTGGCATATTTTCATATTGCATTAGAGGATATAGACTTAAAACCTAATATTAGTTATGAGAAGAGAACTGTTGCCATTCTGGATCATAGGGAGAAAAAGTATTCGGAGCGTTAGGATGACATGCGAAAAAAGTATTTGGACCTCTTTATGTCAGTTACGTTCGAATTTTAGGGATGAACTCTTTTATTAAGGGGAGAATGTAATACCCTGTACTTTTAAAAGCATTTTAATTCCATGTGTGCATTAAATTATAATTTTAATTGCGAAATTAAATTGGTGTTGATAAATATCAATTAACGAGTGTTGGATTAATATTTATCTGTAAAATATTTACTTGTGTATAATAAGTAAATAGTAATGTGATAATTTTTATTACGTTTTTAGTTAGTAAAAGTAACGAATTTATTGACGATACATTTGGGACACACGTGTCAGGTACGATTGTATATTTTGAGTCATGTAACTCGGATGACCTTTTTTAGTGCACCGGTTGTGGGTACCCAAAATTGAGATCATGGGCCTGGACGAGTAGCCCAATTCTGGCGGCCCAAAGTCCAGGCCCCCCATATCTTATTTGATTATCTGGTCTCTTCCCACCTCCCCATTAAGGGAGGTTATAGGGAGAGATGGAAGACGTGGCGAATCCAACACCCCCACTTACCTAAATGTACATGTATATATTGAACCCTATGTCCCTGGAAAAAGGACAAGTTGTATTCTCTGTAACTACTCTCCGGAGTATATATAAATAACATCGACTGCACCACCATGGACGTAGGCACATCTTTGCTGAACCACGTACATCCTTTGTTGTGTGATTGTCGTTTTACATTCCTTGTTCTTCCTTGGTAATTGCCTCTCCTGTATTTACTTGTGTTGCATAATAATTGCCTTCACAATTGACGCCGTCTGTGGGAAACGTTCATCTTTCCCTGAGAAGAGCCCACACCAAGAAAGGAATTTAAAATGTCTGGTCACAGTTGCAATGCCCCCCAGGCAGTGGATATTCAAGAACCACCTGCTCCTCTCAGGATTAGGTCTAAAGTTCGACGTTCAGATCAAAGGGCTCGCTTAGAAAGGCCAGCCTCAGAAGAAATCCAAGGACCAGCGAGGTCCACGCAGATATCCAGACTGATTGATGCATACAAGGCAAGGCTCCACGATCAAAGGGATTCTTCTTGCAAACACGAGGCTGAGAATGCTCCCATGAAAAGAACACTGGAAAGACTGGAGAGAGAGCTTCATCATGATAACAGTAGACACCCATAACGCACTCCTAGTACTCAGGCGATCAAGTCTCGCAGCCGATGAAGGAGCCCTAGGAGAGGATCTCAAAAGGTTGAGGAAGGCAAATCAGACGACGACCTCTGCGAGCATCTGCGAAGAGCTCGCCATTACCAGAGCCCTACTCGCAGCAACGAGAACATATGAAATCTGGTCCGCAGGGAGATAGACCAACATCCTGCCCATCACAACACCAGATCGACCCGAGAACTTGCTAGATGAGCTCTCAAAACCCAGATAAAATAACCTTTCATGAGAGAAATTGAAGAGGAACAATCCCCCAAGAAATTTTCCATTCCAAGGTTCAAAATTTATGATGGTAAGACTGATCCCATTGATTACGTCAGACAGTGCCGATAGTCCATGACCCTCTGGAACCACCGAGACGCGCTAATGTGCCAAATTTTCCCCTTGAGCTTGCATGACGTTGCGCAGAAATGGTTCGAAAGGCTCCCCCATCGATCCATTAGAAGTTTTAAATCCCTGGCCGAACTCTTTACGCCCCGCTTCATTACTAGTAGCTCCCATCCGAAAAGGATGGATGCTTTACTGACAATGAAGAAAATTCCTCAAGAGACACTCCGAGACTATGCGAAGAGGTACTGGGAGTTATTCAACGAGGTCGAGGATTTCTCGGAACAAGTGGCAGTGGTCTCTTTCAAAATTGGGCTACCCAGCTCTTTCCTTCTTTACCAGTCCCTGACAAAGAAGGAGGCTATAACTATTGACGACCTAATGGCTCGCATCGAAAAGTACGCTAAGGTGGAGGATGTCACCCGCCTCAGTACACGAGAAAACGGTCGAGTTAAACTCACTACCAAGGGCAGTGACAAATCTGAGAATCAAAAGAAAGGAGGAAAGAACGGGGGAAAAAATGGCTCCAAGAACGAAGGGAACAATGATGTGTCGAAAGCATTCCAGGCGATCAACACCGTCTTCAAAGAACCAATTTATAAGATCCTCATAAAAATCAAAGACGAGCCATTCATCAAATGGCCCAGGAAGATGGGAGGAGATCCCTCGAAGAGGAACAACGCCCTGAGATACGCTTTTCACAAAGAGGGAGGACATAAGACCGAGCATTACAAAGCTTTTAAATCTCACCTCGTGGAGATAGCCAAATCCGGGTATTTGAACCAGTTTGTGGAGAAAAAGGCAGAGAAGGTGGTTGCCAATAGAGAAGCAAGACCTGAAAATGTGCTCAAAGATGACGTCTGACATGAGTTCGCGATAATTCCTGGGGCATCTGATGCCAAGCAGATCCAAAGAAATACAGCTCGAATGGAGATGAAGAAACTTATAACGGTAATGCAGGCTTTTCAAATCGATCCAGCAAAGTCGTAGTCAGGAAAGCGTCGACGAGCAGATTACGTCAACTATAATAAGCATATTATTTTCACAGATAAAGATCTGGTGGGAGTGAGAACCCCATATCACGATGCTCTGATCATTACTCTCAAGATAGCTAACTTTGACGTCGACAAGTTGCTCATCGACCAAGGAAGCTCGTCCGAAGTAATGTATCTCGACCTATTCAGAAAATTGAAGTTAAGCGTCGCCGACCTAAAGGAAGCTACTGTCCCTTTAGTTGGTTTCACTGGAAAAATAACTATGCCCCTGGGAAAGATTGTACTACCAGTGCGCACTGGAAACATCTCCAAGATGATCGAGTTTTTGGTAGTTGATATCGACTCGCCATACTAGGACATCCTCGGTAGGGGATGGCTTCATGCAATGAAGGCAGTCTCCTAGACCTACCATCAGAAACTCAAGTATATAACCGAGCGAGGAGTAATGGATATCCATGGCGACCAAGCGATGGAAAGAAGGTGCTTCATAGCAGCCATCCGACCAAAGCCAGAGAAGAAGGCCGATCAGCCCAGCGAGAAAGTTGAAGAAGGTTTGACACCTTCTAAATAGAAATTAAAGTACGGAAGACCTGGAGTAGAGGAGACCAAGCTTCTGCCCTCCAAGCGGGTCGTCAAGGACCTGGTAGAAGTTGCGGCTAGAGATGGCGACACTAATAGAGTCTTCTTGATTGGAGCATCTCTCACTGGCCAGGAACAGAAGGAATTGACAACTCTGCTGAGATAAAACATAGATGTTTTCACATGGGAACCATACGAGCTGCCTGGAATCGATCCTAGTATGGTCTACCATCAGCTGCACATCGATCCTGCCTTCAAACCAATCACACAGAAGGCACGGTGAACTGCACCCGATAAGGCTAAAGCGGTATAAAAAGAAGTCAAAAAACTGCTGGATGCAGGGTCCATACGGGAAGTACAATTCCCCAAGTGGTTATCCAACCCAGTAGTAGTTCCAAAAAATAACGGGAAGTGGAGAGTTTGCATCAACTTCACTGACCTCAACAAAGCGTGCCCTAAAGATAGTTTCCCCCTCCCAAAAATAGACCAACTAGTGGACGCCACTGCAGCTCACGAGCGAATGAGTTTTCTGGATGCATACTCAGGGTATCATTAGATCCCCTTGTATGCCCCAGACTAGGACAAGACAGCGTTCATCACGACAGTTGGATTATACTGCTACAAGGTCATGCCCTTTGGGCTCAAGAATGCAGGGGCAACATATTAGCGGCTGGTCACCAAGATGTTGGACCAGATGGGAAATACCATGGAGGTCTACATCGATGACATGCTCTTTAAAAGTAAGAAAAAGGAAAATCACCTCTCAGACCTGTCAAACACCTTCGAAATCCTCAGGAAGTACCAAATGAAACTTAATGCAAGCAAGTGTTCTTTCGGTGTCCAGTCAGGAAAATTCCTTGGGTACTTAGTCAGTAAGAGAGGCGTATAATCTAACCCAGACCAGATCGATGAAATTAACATGGTACAACCTCCTCGAACAATTCGGGACGTACAGAAGCTCACTGGTATGCTCGCTCCCTTAAATCGCTTCATCTATAAATCCTCCGAGAAGTGCAAGCCTTTCTTCTAGCTTTTAAAAGGGAATAAAATGATAGAGTGGAGCCCAGATTGCTCGCGAGCATTGGCCGAACTCAAAGCTTACTTAAGCTCTACACCACTGCTCGTCATACCACGGCAAACAGATTCTTTGTTCCTATACCTCTCCGTTTCCAACCACACTGTCAGCTCTGAGTTAATATGTGAGGTTGCAGAAATCCAGCACCCTGTTTATTACGCGAGAAAGACCCTACTTGACGCCGAGCAGAGGTACCTACCGTTAGAGAAGCTTGCCTTCACTCTAGTAGTGGCCTCGAGGAAGCTGAAGCACTATTTCGAAGACCACACTATCATTGTCCTTATATCGCACCCCCTTAAGGCAGTCCTGAGGAAAGCGGATTTGTTAGGCAGGCTGTCTATATGGTCAGTCGAACTTGGGCGATTTGACATCCAATTTCAACCAAGGACCGCGATCAAGGGATAGATCCTTGCTGATTTTATAGCCAAATTCATGGGCGAGGAACCTTCCAACCAACCTCAACCACCAACTCAAAAGGAGAACTAAGCGACAGTGAAAACCTGGAGACTGTTTATTGATGGAGCCTCCAATTCAAAGGGGGCAGGAGTAGGCATTGTCCTCGTTACCCCAGAGAATACAATCCTTGAACAATGAATCGGGCTTGGATTTGTAACCTCCAACAACGAAGCAGAATACGAAGCTTTAATAGCCGGACTCCAGAAAGCACACACTTTG
This sequence comes from Sambucus nigra, assembly GCA_949130495.1. Classification (NCBI taxonomy): domain Eukaryota; kingdom Viridiplantae; phylum Streptophyta; class Magnoliopsida; order Dipsacales; family Adoxaceae; genus Sambucus; species Sambucus nigra. The sequence continues at coordinate 576,076,175 of OX422214.1, read as the reverse complement.
GGAGCAAAGCATGTACAGGTGTTCAGCGATTCCCAATTAGTCTTCAATCAGATAAGTGGAGATTACAATGCAAAAGATGAAAGAATGGAAACTTACATCGCCTTAGTGAAAAAACTAATGGCGGGCTTCAAAGAGATCAATGTCTAGCAGTTTCCTAAAGGGCAAAACATCCATGCTGATGCCCTAGCAGCCTTGAGTTCGGCATTCGACTCCGACCTAAAAAGAACCATCCCCATCGATTTCCTCACTCATCCAAGCATCTACGATAGCAGGCTACCAGACGAGAAATAGGTACTCCAGGTGGGATCAGCTCCCAGCTGGATAGACCCCTTAAAGGACTATTTGAAGGATGGCTCCCAGATAACAAAAGACTGCCCACCAGATAAGAGTCAAAGCTGGTCACTTTCACTTATCTTCAGAGGGAAACTTGTATAAGAGATCCTTCTCCGGACCCTACCTCCAATGCGTTCACCCGGGGGATGTCGAGCAAGTGCTACATGAGCTTCACGAAGGATTCTGTGGAAGCCATGTCGAAGGAAGGTCTCTGGATTTTTGAGCAATGAAGGAAGGTTATTGGTGGCCATACATGCAAAGGGACTCTACGATGTATGTCCGCAAGTGCCTTAAATGACAACTTCATGCTCCTATGGTCCACCAGCCTACTAGCGACCTAAAATCACTGTCCAGCCCATGGCCATTCGCCCAGTGGGGAATTGACATCGTGGGACCACTGCCTACCACCACTGGAAATCGCAAATATCTGTTGGTTGCGACTGACTAATTCACCAAATGGATCGAGGCGGAACCCCTGGCTAACATCCGAGATGCCGATATGATAAGGTTCATATGGAGAAATATAATCACTCGCTTTGGCATCCCCAGAACCATCATCACCGACAATGGAACACAGTTCGAAAATGGCACCTTTCAGAATTTCTGTAACGAACACGGTATCAGACACCACTTCAGTTCGGTGGCCTACCCTCAGAGCAATGGACAAGCTGAGGCTTCCAACAAAACTGTGATTGATGGATTAAAGAAATGATTAGAGCGAGCCAAAGGTGCATGGGTAAATGAATTACCACATATTCTATGGGCGTACCGAACCACTCCTCGGCGAGCAACAGGAGAAACACCATTCTCGCTGACATATGGCATGGAAGCAGTCATCCCACTAGAAGCCGGTTTGTCGACAATGAGGTCCAACCTCGTCGACTAGGGACATAATGATGCAACATTGCTCGCTGAGCTCGACCTAGCCGATGAGCGCTGAGAACTAGCCCTAGTAAAACTAGCGAGCTATCAGCAACAACTCGCGAGGCGTTACAACAAAAGGGTTAACCCAAGGACATTCCGAATTGGGGACTACGTTCTAAGGAAAGTCCTGGGCAGCGCAGTAAAACCATCAGACGGAAAGCTAGGCCCAAACTGGGAAGGACTCTTTAAGATAACAAGAGACGATCTACAGGGAGCCTATCACTTGGAAACGATGGAAGGCAGAGAAATACCACGAGCATGGAACGCAGCTAATCTCAAGAGATTCTATTTTTAGATCTTTCTTTTATTGTTTTATCATGGAACTAGAAGTTCATTTCCCATGTCATTAATGAAAGTTATTTAAATGGTTGCATTCTAATAAATAACAACTAGATGAGCTTTATCGCACATCTTTTCCAAATGACAGGCACATCGATCACTATGCCATAGCAGGGGAGTATCCCTCCTCAGGTCATCGTTATGAAATACGAAGGACCTCTTAGCATTGCCCCTAGCAATATATGAAGCCCTACAGGGGATCCTTAGGCAATATTGTCAAATTTTATACTGGTCATCAAACGTTCTTTGGTTGAATAAAATCCTGATCGGATAAAGCATCCAACACCAGGTGTGTCCTCGCCAATTGCCACACTTAGGCCTAAGGGAGTGTGACGACATGACCTAAAAGGTAAAGTGGTGCACAATGGTATCTCGATATTATACTGGACTAGGAGGACACTTGCGTAACAACAAAAACTTAGAAGATCATAAAGAAGCAAGAATATGAAAAATATAATACACTTGTTTAGTCGGCAAATTCTCTCAAAACACAAACTTTATATTAATTCATCATATTTACAATAATGGTGATACATGTTTAGTCGGCGAGCTCGTCCAAAGCATTAACATTACCAATAATACAAAAAATAACAACTGGAAAAATCTTAATGGGGGTGAGGCCCCTGAGCGAGATAATCAGCCACTCGAGCTCTTCGTCCATCATCAGGAGCAGGAGCTAACTCTTCCTCAACCTCGTTCGCATCCGACTACAATAATTACCGAGGGATGGCATCGATGGGGATCCATCGATCATCCCTATGGAAGGGGTTAGGCATCAAAGTAGAGGGAGAAATCTCATGGCGATACCAAAGCAACGAGTTCCTCGGGACTTGCAGCTCCTTCAAGGCACTCAGCCACCCTCTGACAACCTTGTTAGAGTGTCTGACCAGCCCTGGTTGTAGCCGTCAACCCACACTCGCCGAGGACCTTTTTTAAACAGGTGCCGCAGTCGAGTAACATCCCTTTAAAGCCTAGCACCGATCACATATGCTCCCTGGACATCATCACGAAGCCCTTCCATCTCCCTCTCTAGAAGCTCTTCCATTTCCCTATCTCGGCTCCTAGCGCTCCTGCCAGCTCGCGTCGATGAAGAACCTCACAGCACAGGGTGAATATCGCTCGAGCCAGCCCTAGCTTGCGTTGATGAAGAGCCTCATAAGACTGAAGGGGCGGTGCCTGGCGCGTGTTCCCTAAGTCGCCAGACCTCTTGCCTTAAAGCTTCATTTTCTTAGTGAAGCATCTCACCAACCTGGTTGATCTCGGAAGCATCGAGAAGCTTTGCTCTCAACGCATTCACTTCTTCTTACACTGAAGCACCAACCTCTTCCATCTCCTGGAGCCTATCCTTTAACTTGGCCACAAGTTCAGATTGATCCTTATACTTCTGATTCCTAGATCTAAGGGATTTACAAAGCTTAACGAAGGCCTAGCGAACCTCAGGACTCGCATTAGGACCAAGGGTTCTGCCCAATTAAGATGTGGTAGGAATATATTCTTTTACATCAACCAACTACAAGACATAAGAAAGAATCGAAAAGATAAACAAAATCAGTGCGCTAGGAAAAAGAAACCTTTTCATTAATAAGAGTTGAAATTACATCGAACAATAAAAAGAAATTTTACAGACAGAAAAAGTAAAAATACAAAGTAATCCTAGAATATGACTAGTTAGCAACCTCAGGTTACCCAGAGGTCGATGGCTGTTTCCCTTTATCAGCATCAGCAGGAGCATCGCCCCCAACTAGGGTAACCTCTGTCGCCACAATAAGGGAAACATCAACAGGGGTCGACTGGGGGACAGAGTCAGCAGCTTCAATAGTGGGGACAGAGACTTCATCCATGGTCGGCTTCAAACCCGGGTCATGCTCGTCGAACAGAGGGGAGTCGATATCAACACCGGCCTTATTCCAGACGCCAATAGGGCCTTATTCCAGCCCTTCTTGAAGTTCAGATGGCTAATATAGCCTATCTAAACCTCAGCATCCTCGTATGTTGCAGCCCAACCAAAATTGTATGAGTCCTCCTTGGTAGTGACAACCTCAGACTCCTTTTTCTTTAACTCCTCAGACAGCACTCTGTTCTCTTCCACGATAGTAAGTTTGCTTGAGCAAACCAGGTCGTAGGCCTATCACAGCTCTTTTAAATCCTTGACTGCTGCGTCCTTCTCCCGGTTGGCTATATCAAGAGCCAGGTCGGATGATATCCGAGCAGCGTCAATGTCTTTAAAACCAACCTCGAGCTTTGTACCCTTCATCTTCAAGGCAGCATTCTCTTTCTCCAGCTCACTATTTTTCCTCACCAGCTCATTGCGTGAACGATATAGCACGGTGAAGTCGGTCACAAACTGGAGAAAAAAAGAAGACATTAGAAGAAGTAAATGATGGAATTCATAAAAACATGGGAGAAAAGGAAAAAAATCTTACCAAAGCTAGCCTCTGGCTAGCCTGAAGGGCCAATTGCTCAGACCCCAGCACCCTTTGGCGATCAACAGGGAGAACTGCCCTCTCGAGCAGTGCGAGGTCCAGCTAAGGGGAAATTGGGACTGAAGCTCCCTCAGTCAGGGTAGACACCGGGACCAAGGCTTGCCCAGCCTTCGTCCTATCCTCCAACTTCCTCCTCTCTTCCTCTTTCTCCCTCTCCATCCTTCTCCTCTCCTTTATCTTTTTCTTTTCCTCCACTTTCTTTCTCTCCTCCTCCTTTTTCCTCTCTCTCTCCCTTACTTGCTCTTCTTCCTTCCTCTTCTTCTCCTGCTCCTGAGAAGAAGAACGAGAACCAGTAGCCACGGCCCCAGAGCTAGACTTATGCTTCTTCAACCTCTGTGCGAGAAGCATGTGGTCTTCATCATCATCATACCAAATTAAGTTCTTCCTTGGGGGAACCATTTCCTCGCTCGAACTGCTGGAGGTACTCGATGACTCTCGAGCTTCAGAAACCTCCCTATAATCAGAAGAACTTCTACTGGATCTCCCTCCACCCAAATTGCTTACAGCACCTACGATCTCACTTTCAGAGCTGCTCTCCTCGTCCAACTGGATAGGATCCGCAATAATCTCTTCAGAGGTATCAAACTCTGGGATACTGTCCACGGCCCTTACTATGAAACTGGAGCTAACATTCTTGTACTCAAGCAGAAAAGCAGCAAACCTGGGATGCTCGCCGTCACCCAAAGGCTCCCTGATGTTCCAAGCCTTAACCAGTTCAGAGAGACGAACCTCGCTGAAAAAAGGCTCCAAGTTCTTTGACTTCGCTGTGGAAGGAAAACAAATAAGAATCAGAAAAATCACAAATCAACAAAAATTAAAACAACAGAGCAAAGTCTACCTATGTATTCTTCCCCATAAAAGGGAACAGAGAACCTCTCAGACCTCAACCCTTCAAATTGGGGAGAAAACTGCCAGTTTCTAACAAGGAAACCTTCTTGCCAATAGTCCTTATGGGAATCAGGTAGATTTACTACCAATACCCAGTCAGGGCTCCTAGCTTTGAGATAGAGGACACCAGAGCTAGTTCGAGAAAAGGAATAGCAAAAATAGACCTCGACGAGCCCTAACCTAGTACCATATAACTGATTTATTCTATGTACGCCATTAACTATTTTCCACACATTGGGCGAGCGTTGTGCAGGAACAATATTAAAATAGCCAAAGAAATGCAAGAACAAATCGTTGGGAAGGAAAGTGAGTCCCCCCTGGGAAAGAAACAAAATATGGATCCAGTGGGCGTCATCTATCTCTCTAACATTTCTAGGAGGGGAAGCGCAGCACTCAATATCTACCCACTCAGGGATGTTATAAAACTTCCCAAATTCAGAGACGGACCTATTCCTAATCTTTGCCATTGGAAAACCCTAAAAAAACTACAAACTTAAAGAGAAAGTACAAAGAAAAGGCATAGGGAACTTACAAAATAGAAGATCGATTCGAACGATGAAGAAGCACGGGCCCAAACAACAAGAAAGCAATGAGAATGGAGATTGAGAGAAGAAGGTACGAAGTGTTAGAGCTCACAGAGAATGGAAGAGTGATGGAAAGATTGAAACGACGGTAGAAAAGTGACTATTCCAGAAAATCTTTAAATTTTGCTAATCATAGTTCACAAAATACGAAGAGGATGCCGCCAAAATCAGCTTCACAACCTTCGGAGAGTTGCACAATGTCCAAAAAAGCCATTATGACTAATAATTTAGATTTGTTGAGCCCAAAACGTGGCCCAACAAACTTAGGGGCAATTATGGGTACCCAAAATTAAGATCATGGGCCTAAACGAGTAACTCAATTCTGGCAGCCCAAAGTCCAGGTCCCCATCTCTTATTTGATTATCCGGTCTCTTCCCACGCCCCCATTAAGGGAGGTTATAGGGAGAGATGGAAGACGTGGGGGAATCCAACACCCCCACTTACCTAAATGTACATGTATATATTGAATCCTAGGTCCGGGGAAAAAGGACAAGTTGTATTCTCTGTAACTGCTCTCCGGAGTATATAGAAATAACACCGACTGCACCACCGTGGACGTAGGCACATCTTTGCTGAATCACGTACATCCTTTGTTGTGTGATTGTCATTTTACATTCTTTGTTCTTCCTTGGTATTGCCTCTCCTGTATTTACTTGTGTTGCATAATAATTCCCTTCACACCGGTAATCCAAAATGGGTCAAAATAGTCCAGAATAAGTACACAGGGGTTATAGTTGGGTTTCAAGGGCTTTTTAGACCTAGCAGGACTAGTGTAGGGGTACGGTGGTCTTTTTACCCCTAGGGCTTAACCCTAATTAAAAAATTAGAGTGTTTGATGAGGTATTAATATGTTTATCGATGGATAGGAGTTGTCATTCCAACCCAAGGTTGTTAGGGTTAAGAGAGAGGAGAAATGAGAGAAAACAAGAGAGAAAAGAATGAGAGAAAGCTTTGAGAAAAAAGTGGATCATCTTCGGAGAAACAAACGAGAAAAGAAGAAGAGAAACGTAGGATTTTAATCCATAAAGGAAATTGATTGCTTGCTTTAAGTTGTTCATGCAGTAATCATGTTCATAATTAACATTATTTTCAAATATGAGAATTATAATGAATTCGGGACCGATATGAATATGAATCTGCGTATTAATCATGCGTTAATGATTATGGATTAATCTAAACCAGTTGAAGGATTTAATCTGGAAGGAAAGTATGTGAATAATGAATTTTATTAACTATTTTAATAAGAGGTGAAAATTGTTAATGACGATCATAAGTAGTGCAGTTAGATCATGATTCTTACTGTTCGGGTTAAAACAATTATGGATTCAGGTGTAAAAAGACACCGAATGAATACATACATGTTAGTCTTTCATGTTTGGGTGTTTTTGGAGGCTTAGTACTTCTATGGATGGCCCTTGATTGTGAAATAAAGTAGTTGAAGACGAAGAGCAACCCAACGAATTGAATTGGTTAACTGGGATGAGTGAACCGGTTCGTTGGACTAAATCGATTTGGTTTGCTGGTTTGTTCCACTTTTGATACGTGTTGTTTTAATCCGTTAGTGTTAGGAAATTGGACTTATGGGTTCCGAAATGGGTTATTTACTCAAAAGACAAACAAAGATCATTTACATTTTTTATTAATATTAAATTACCAAAAAAACACAAATGATAAACAAAAATCTTTTTGTATTTTTCATTTAATGCAAACTAAAATGAAAGAAATCAAATACAAGAGATAAACAAAAATCATTATTCTAGCATGTGATTAAGCATGGGGCATAGACTAGAAAATGATTAAACAAGCATACATTTAGCATGATAATATAGCATGTGAAGTACAAAAGCTAATGTATGCAAACAAAACTAACACATTCAACCTTTAAATTTTGCAAGGGAGGTTTCATGTGAAAGCAAATGAGAATCAACAAATCTAATATCTAGCGCATCTAAAAATGATTTCCTAACCCATATAGATGTATATTTAAAATGATGGGATTTGGAAACTAATTAGACATAGACTTCCTTGGAATTCTTTTAAGATCAAAACAAAATGACCTAACGTGACCTTTCCTACAACAATGCAAGCATGTGTAAACACGACGAATGTTACCTAAGATGTGACCTTTTCTAAAGTATTTGGATAAAGTTTACCCTCTAAAACAAACAATGGTCTTAGCTTTAGCAGCGAAAATATTTGAACAAGATGAACTAAAACCTTTACAACTACTATTCGAGTCTTGTAAGTCATTTGTCATTTTTAAAATTTCGAACTCAAGTAATAAATTAGACTCCTCAAATTTACGGGACTCCTTCTTTAAATTTACTATAACTCCTAGAAGGTTATCACGCTCCCCCTCAATGTGAGCAAACTTGTCCCTAAGAGTCTTTTATTGACTATCACTCTCTTTCTTGGACTTTTCTAAAATATTAAAATTGTAATTTATGTCCATGAGCTTTTCACGAAAATATCTTTTTGAGATATCGAGGGTTGCAAAAATTCAACTTTATCTTTAAAACAAGAATTTTCATTTTCAAGAAATTTAATTCTTTTTGTAAATCTCACATTTAATTCTCTTAAATTTTTAGTATACTTATTAAGCTCATTAAATTCCTCTCAAATAACAAAAAGTTCATTATCATTAGAAATGGACAAATTATCATTAAGACGTCCCATCGAGAGATACAAAAAAAATGAGAGTGAGTAAAAAAATGAACCACCTAAAAATACAAATAGCACAAAAATTATAAAAGCCGAAAAACGGATCTTTGACGCGATAAATTAGCGCTCCGGCTGTGATACCAATTTGAAAAGGATAGGCCCCCAAATTTAAATACTTTACTACAAAAAGTAATTTTAATTTTCTTTTAAAGATGCGGAAGCGAGATGGTTCAACTTAAACAAATTAACAAATTTTAATTTCTTTTCAAATTAAAATTAAACACAACTTAAAGTGAACTTAAATAAATTAACAGATGAATTTTTCACTTTAACATATTAACTCAAGTCCAGTCCTAGAAATTTGCCTAAGTCATATTTTCAATATTATCAAGTTAGGCGAAATCAATTTTATCAAATTAAGTGATGACTTGAATTAAATTAACATAAACATTACCCAATTTAAAATTAGCACCAACTTAATTAAGTAGTGATTAAAACCAAATTTTATCTTGAATTACCTAAGCATGCGTTCTAGGTGAATTTTGCGAAAGATAAAATAAATAATAAATCACTACACCACGATGTACGAGGAAAAACCCACAACGGGAAAAAACCTCGGACGACCCTAGCCTCAAATCCACTAAATACGGTTTTACAAGTACAAGACACGAAAGACTTACAACACTCGACTTGACTCCATCCAAGCCCCTACGCTCCTTCTTATATAGACCTCTTTCTGGCGGATAACCACGGATCTACATCGCGGTCTCTAAATCCACCGATCGGACTTTCTGGTCATCGTCACCCGAGCAAGGAGCCTTTCTCCAAGTGGGTATGTCACAACAAACAAGCTTCTTCTTTGGGGGATGTAGAATCAAACCCAAACTCTTTTCTTCTTAGGTAGAAAAGTGAACCAATGGTGCCAAACACTCCAAGCAAGATATATATATAAAGGAACTTGGATAAACTAAACAAATGGGTGTAACACAAGTGTTTGAAGATTTTTCTTGAAAACAAAACACTTAAACATGAACTTTTTCTTTTGATTTTTGAAGCTCTCTAAAACTCTCTCTAGGAGATGGAAAGTTATGAAAAAGTTAGTTCCCTCACCTTTTCAAATATGGCAAAAGATAATGAAAAAAGTGGGAAAACCGTCAAAAACTGCACAAAAAATTTTCCCACCAAAACTCGTTCGAACGACTTTTTCGTTCGAACGGATTTACTAACGAGGTTCCAGAATGAAAAAAGAAAAATCGTCAGAAATCTCATTCGAACGACCTGGCAATCTCGTTCTAACGAGATTTCAGTGTGGATCGAATGACGTGTCAGAAAAAATGAAATATTAGGTTTTAAGCCCAAAACTTTTTATGGAAAGTTCTAAAAAATATTTTTCTGAGTAAAATAAAGTCGTTAAATTTAATTTATAAAAATTATAAATTACACCCAATAAATTTCCAAGCTTATATATATCAAATGCATTTATACCTTAGGAGCAATGGAACCATGTTGATGACGTAGAAACGAGGCACAATACACACGACATTTGATGAAGCTTTAATAGCTTGGTCTCTACGTCTTCAACTCCCCCGGCATAGGCTTGAATGGATACAATTAAAAACTATCCTATGATATAAACATTTTTGTCCGGAATTGAGCCAAAACTACATTAAGACTCAATCGGAGAGTTGTATCTTTACAAAATCAATTGTTTGGGATACGCGTATGAATCATGTCAATATTATTTATTGAGGTCCAAAAGATAAATTATTTTTAAATAACTCGTATGGCCATTTTGAGTGTGCCAATGTGTCCGAAAGTGTCGAAATAATCAGAAAACACTAATCGGGGGTTTTATTCGGAGTCCGGGGCATTTTAGCCCAAAATGAGACCCTAGAGGGGTATTTTTGTGTTTTGAGGTTTTGGGGAAATTAAATAGACAAAAATAAGGATTAAAATAAAAGCTACGTGGGTTAGAGGTGACTGTCAGTTTCAACCTACGTGAGAGAGAGAGAGAGAGAGAGAGAGAGAGAGAGAGAGAGAGAGAGAGAGAGAGAGAGAGCCAAGGATGAAGAATACCCCATAGGAGAACTAAGCCAAGAACTCAAGATTTCCCACTAAAAATTACACCAAAGTGTAGATCGCAACGAGAGGATCAACCACATAACAAATTCAACCCAAGAATTAGAAGTATATTCCAAGGCAAGTGTTTATCTTGCTCCTCTTTTTGCATTATATTGTTCCTGTTGATTTAGATTAGATGATATAAACTTGTTGCAAAGAAAACTAGGTTTAATTAAACTAATTTTTGGAGAATCTTAGAAATTGGAGATGGGTATGCATATAGAGGTTTTGTCCTTTGTTGGACTATTAAATTTGAAAATTTTATGTTTTAATCACGAATTATAATAAGGGTTTTGAGTACTTAAATTGTTGGGTTCATTTTATGCGAATTTTTAGAGATTTAAGTAAATGTTGGGTTTCCCTTTGAAAATATATAGATTTGAACCCTAAATTGTGCTAGAAAGTCCTCCGTAATGATTAGGAATAGTTTAGAACTATTTAATAGGATGTTGGATGAAATTTGGGTTGAGTTTGAGGTTTGATATGTAGAAAAACCGAATTTTGGGAAGAACTGGGCCTATTCAGTTCTTCGTTCGAAGACCTGCCCAGGTTATTCGAACGACCTCGTTTGAATGAGCCTTCTAACGAGAAATATAACGACCCTTCTAACGAGATAATGAAGTTTGTTCGAAGTGGAAACTTCATTCGAACAAACTCATTCGAATGACCTCGTTCGAATGATAATCCCTTGATTTCTAATGAAATTTTAGAATACACTCTTTGAGTCTGGTTAGGTTAAAAAGCATCCCAGGGTTATCCAAGTGAGAGAAATAACCTACGTGAATGACGAGGAACCTTAAGTCTGAGTTAATATTGAATTGGGAGTGTGATTATTCTCGGGATGTAGAAAGTTCATAGAACCGAGGGAGTTAGGTTTAAGAGAGTATATATATATATATATATATATATATATATATGATTTACGGAGAGGGTAGAAATAATACTACTACTTACGTATTATGGTAATTGGGTTGCGTGAATGCTTATTAATTTATATAAGTTGTGTGCATGTTTATTAACTGAAATACTATGTGTATGATATACCTAGCTACTGGCTATCGAACGGAGGTTAGTGCGTTGTGGACGACCATATCTTATGTGCCTTCGGGGGATTTTGAGTCGTATTAATAGAGCATGGAACCTAGGTACGGGATATCTGTGAGAACGATAGTGTTGACGGTCGTATGGGTGAGTAGTTATGTGCATAGCCCATCGGCTTGGAACTATGTTCGCCTCCAATATATGTATATGTTTTAGTGGTTCTTGAGAGAGCGTTGCAATGGGACTAGATAGCCGAGTATGCTTAGCACCAAGGGTTTCTTAACTATGGGTAAAATATTGATATATATTTGTATGTATACATAGTAGATTTTATATATGTCTACTGAGTTCCTATTCTGTGTTTCATGTTGTCCATTTTATTAATATATTTACGTATTGGATCACTAATTGAAAATTAAGAATGTTATGAGAATGAATTAAAGCTTCTTTAAACCTATCCATAAATAATAGAAATGGATTGTATTTGTGTTGTTTAGATGTTTTTATCCGGTATAGTGGTTACACATAGTTTAACCCAATTAAATCCTAAACTTGCATCTAGGTGTGATTGAATAAGATGTAAAGTATGCAAGAACATTCAAACACACACAAATGAGGAAAAATCCCCCAAAGGGGCAAAACCATTTATTTCACTGTAATTTTGTAAAGTACAATTTACACGGATTACAATGAAATACAAGGGTGACACAGAATTATCCTCAGGCGTCAGATCTGTAGTCAGCGGCTGGATGTTTCCCTTTCCAGGAGGGCAGCAATGAAGAAGAAGGTCGGTCTTCTCCATAAGAGTATGAACAACAAAAGTGTTTGTGTTCTAGGGTTTCAAAACGATTCACAAATGATTTGGAAATTTGTGTGAATCAAAACATGAGTTTGGAAACTCACAAAGGTGAAGACTTTGAGTTTATGAACTCTGAAAATCGTGTGAAGAAGTCTTTTTAAATCAACTCCCCGTAGTGGGTTTATAAAGGAATAACTTGGCCTAAAAAATCTGAACACGATCTGTTTGAAATTATCCCAGGTGGATCGGTTCGGGTCTGAGGCGGATCGGTCCGAGGGGGGCAGATCAGTTCTTTTTAATTTTGGCTTTATCGGTTCGCTACCGGTCCGGGGTCTACTATATCTTCAGCAAGTGGATCGGTCCGGTTAAGGGGCGGACCGGTCCGAGGACGGATCGGTTCTTTTAATCTGGGCGGACCGATCCGGCCTATCAAAATTTTAATTCCTCCTCTTCTTTAATATTCGGATCCGTTGTTGATGATATGAATCTTGAATTCCTTCAACGGTGTAATGGCGTACGACATAACAAATTGATAATGGACAAAAATGTCCTTACAAATCTCCCCCTATGTCTATGCCGGTACATTCATAAAAATAAACATCTGAATTATCAACCAACAAAAATGCCTATACATATCTACCCTTCCATGAACCCAAAACTGGAACGATACAAATGAATAAGACTTCAATGTTTGCTCTTCGAATATTCAGAAATCTCAACGCTTTTCTCATCAGAGTGTGCAATTCAGAGATCATCAAGAAGTACCTACACACATGAGATAAAGAAAAATACCCAGTGACGTATCGAGTTTGAAATGAGATATCAATGATAAAAGCATACTTTATCAAAACTCAAAAACACAAAACTCCCCCCAAATATGATAATTCTTTCTCCCCCTTTTTTATGATGTCCCCAAATAGACAAATGAGAAGAATAAATCAAACAAAAAAGCAAGGCCGGGGTGTCACAGGGACTAAATCACACAATGAATGAACATAAAATAACCAAGTCGGTGATAGCATTAATGAAGGGGTGTGATCAAAATTCGATATGAAAATCAATGCATACAAACATGACATATGTGCACGATGAATATCAGATACTCCTAACAAATGAACTCAAATGCTTCCTTTTGGTGTAAGTAAAAATGGAACGAGACATTGACTTAATCAAATCAACAAATCAAAGCTCAAAGTAATTTCCACACCAATAACGTCCAAAACGAATTTCATGCTTTTTCAGGACTTTCAAGGAAGTGCAAACCCGTTGAGACATTTTCCAACCAAACTCCCTCGAATTTATATTTTGAATAGAGGCAATCTAAATTCTCAAACTTTGGAGAATTGATGGTGAATCCTAACTGGCCCATATTTGGCATATATTTCTTTTTATTGCCTTTCAATTTTTCTGGGCTCTTTTAACCTCTTTGGACCTCGGATAATAAAATTCCTCCATTTTTTAGGTCCTTTTGAACGGTGGCTTTTGCGCAAAGAATAGATAATTATCTTTCGCAGCCCCTCCCCATTCTTAAATAAACACCCAGTCTCACAAAAAACGGTTTTTACATGCATTCCAATCTTGTCAAGTTTTATCGCATATTGAACGTTGTATAGACATAATTGAGATGGAAACACTCAAGCCAATATGTGATAGACAAGTACAATAATCAAGTAAAGTTGTGCATGTGTGAAATAAAGGATATATGAGTCAAACATGTAGGAAGATATCACTAATTACATCTCAAAGACTCCAAACAATGTAAAGCACATGGATAAAATGATGTAGCGTCTCACATCTCTATCAAGCAGTCACATGGATATATGAAGTGAAGTTGTGACTTGGCTATCTTAAATGCTCATCCATAAAAGGTGCAAAATAGAAATCTTTTTGGATTTTTCAAAAAATTTATCAAAATAAAATCTTTTTGTGCTTTTCTCAAAATTTTTCTAAAAGTAAATCTTTTTGTATTTTTCAAAAGAAATATAAAAAGTAAAAAGAATAAATACACTAGTGATACAATCTAGCAATAGGAATCAGAGGATATGATAATGACAATGCATCCTATGCTAGACACGGACCAACCCCTCAGTCAACTATGCCAATCCCCAAAGACTTCCTAAGACTCTCGAATTTAAGAGCATCTAAAGGTTTCGTGAAAATATCGGCTAACTGACGGTCGGTAGGAACGAAACTCAGGGATACGACCTTCTCCTCAACTAACTGACGTAGGAAGTGCTCGCGTAACCTGATGTGCTTTGTGCGCAAATATTAGATGGGATTGCGGGATATGTGAATCGCGCTCGTGTTATCACAGGAAATGATCATGGTGTCCTGTGAAATCCCATAATCCTCCAACATTTGCTTCATCCACAAGAGTTGCGTGTAACAACTCCCGGCGGCGATGTACTCAGCCTCCGCAGTGGATAAAGAGATGGAGTTTTGCTTCTTTCTCAACCAAGAGACAAGAGTAGAACCAAAATAGAAACACCCATCAGAAGTGCTCCTATATCCATCTGCATCCCCGGCCCAATCGGCATCCGAATAGGCAGACAAACGGTTATCGGTATCAAAGGAATACCAAATACCATATGAGAGAGTTCCACTCATGTATTTGATGATACATTTTAGAGCGAGTAAGTGTGACTCTTTTGTAGATGCCTGATATCGCGCACAGAATCCAATACTAAAGGCGATGTCGGGACGACTAGCAGTCAAGTAGAGAAGACTACCTATCATACTTCGATACAAGGTTTTATCTACGTCCTTTCCTGAAGTGTCCTTACTAAGCTTGATAGAAGTACTCATAGGTGTACGTTCATGCTTAGCGGAGTCTAAACAAAATTTCTTCACTAGGTCTCTAGTATACTTGGATTGGGAGATGAACATCCCATCCTCTAGCTGACGAACCTGGAGACCGAGAAAGAAAGTAAGCTCACCTACCATGCTCATCTCAAACTCACTTTTCATCTCTTCCTCAAAGTGGTGAGCATGCTGGGAGCATGTGGATCCAAAGACTATATCGTCCACATAGACCTGGGCAACCAAAATTGCACCATCATCTCTCCTGACGAATAACGTCATATCAACTCCCCCTCTCTTGAAGCCACGGGCTAAGAGATAGGAAGTAAGCCTTTCGTACCAAGCACGGGGTGCTTGCTTCAAACCATACAAGGCTTTCCTCAGATAATAAACGTGCTTAGGGTGCTTAGTGTCTTCAAACCCTTTTGGTTGTTCCACATAAAACTCCTCCTGTAGAATGCCATTTAGGAAGGCACTCTTGACATCCATCTGATATAACTTAAATCGCAGATCACATGCGATGGCGAGTAGTAAGCAGACGAAATCAAGCCTCGCAATAGGAGCAAATGTCTCCCCAAAGTCTACACCTTCTATCTGTGTGTAGACTTGAGCGACCAACCTAGCCTTGTTTATGATTATGGTACCATTTTCATCCATTTTATTCTTAAAGATCCGTCTGGTACCAATCACATTTGTCTCACTAGGTCGGGGGATAAGTTCCCAGACATTATTCTTTTTAAACTGAAGCAACTCATCCTGCATAGCAGATATCCAGTGTTCATCCTTGAGTGCCTCTTTATGATTTTTGGGCTCGACTTTGGACGTGTAGAAAAAATGGCAGACAACGTTCTCTAGCTGAGCACGAGTCTTAACCCCAAGAGTGGGATCACCTAAAATGGAGGCAGGGTCATGACTCTTGCGAACCTAAGAAGGTGTGTCCCCTATCACAGGAGTATGGTCCACAAAGTGTGGGTGAGGGACAAGTAGATCACTGTCATAATAGTCCTTATCCTCACACTGAAGGTTAGGATCAATAACCTTCGGAGGTTCGTCATCTTTCACGGTGACGTTTATTGATTCCATAACTTTAGAGCTCTTCAGGTTAAAAACTCGGTACGCTCTACTATTCGATGAATATCCTAGCAATATTACCTCGTCACTTCGGGAGTCAAACTTTCCTAATTGCTCTCTATCCCGTAGGATGTAGCATTTACTCCCAAAAACACGAAAATATGTCAGGTTGGGTTTCTTGCCAGTCCACAATTCATAAGGTGTCTTAAGTGTGTGTGGGCGCAAGTAAACCCTATTCACCGTGTGGCATGCAGTAGACACTGCCTCTGCCCAAAATCTCCTAGAAACTTTGCGACCTAGAAGCATAGATCTAGCCATCTCCTGGATTGTTCTATTCTTTCTCTCAACAATCCCATTTTGTTGAGGAGTCTTCACAACAGAAAACTCATGTTTGATCCCAAGGCTATCACA
This sequence comes from Sambucus nigra, assembly GCA_949130495.1. Lineage (NCBI taxonomy): Eukaryota > Viridiplantae > Streptophyta > Magnoliopsida > Dipsacales > Adoxaceae > Sambucus > Sambucus nigra. The sequence goes on along the minus strand of OX422214.1, from coordinate 576,059,721 downwards.
ATAAAAATCTACCTTTGCTTCCTTAAATTCAGTGTCGTTGTCACTACGTATCCTGTTAATAGTGACTCCGTGTTGATTTTGCAGGACTAAACACTTGGTCATTAAAAATTCTACAGCATCGGATTTCTCTCTCAGAAAACCTACGATGGAGTATCGGGAGAAATCGTCTACCATCATGAGGATATACCTCTTACCAACCAAACTCTCAGTACGAGTAGGACCCATAATATCCATGTGAATCAACTCAAGAACTCGGGAGGTGGTAATAGAATGAAACTTCCTATGAGGGCTCCGAATTTGCTTTCCCAACTGGCAGGGTCCACAAATCGTGGAAGTTGACTTTCTAAGAGATGGTAAGCCACGTACTAGGTCCTTTTTGACCAAACGAGTCAAATCTCTATCGTTCACGTGACCTAGACGTTGGTGCCACAAATCCATAGGAGTGATTGTGGCGCTGTTGCAGATAAGTGAGGAAGTAGGTACAGTCCCATAGCAATTATCCTCGTTCCTCACCCCTTGCACTAAAAGTTTACTGGCTTGATTATAGACATTACACGCGTCCCGGTCAAACTTTACGGCAAAGTCAGCGTCGCACAGCTGGCTAATGCTGAGAAGGTTTGCTTTCAAACCATTGACGTACAAAACATTTTCTAGTATAGGGAATCCAGGTAACTTAACAGTACCACATCCTATAATGCTAGACTTGCTCCCATCTCCAAAGGTGACTCTGCCATCCTGATAATCCTCAAGAGATGTAAAAAATGAGGCATCACCTGTCATATGTCTGGAGCATCCACTATCAAAATACCACTGTGAGGTATTATGTGCTTTGAGAGCGACATGAACAACAAGAGCTTTCTTATCTTTCTTAGGCACCCAAGAAGTGGTAAGCTTTTGTTTGACCTTGCTGTTGTTGGTTTTAGCCGGAATGTGAGAAGTAATCAGTGACGGCAAAGACATCCATCGGAATTCCTGCATCAAACTCTGTGATGTGGCGGCTAAAAACTCAACACGCTCTCTCAGACTGACAAATTCATCTGTATGACGTGGTGGAGCAGAAGTATGTCGTGTTCGACCCAAACTATAGCAAAACTCCCTAAGGTGTCCTTTTCTTTTGCAATATGTACAAACGAACACAGTATTAGGCATACCTTGGTTTTCTTTTCTTGGTCGAACTCTCCTTCGTAGATTTTGGCGATGACCATAAGGAGTAGTAGTGAACTCAGGAACTGGTCTAGGTGCAATTTGGGACATGGAGACATCATCATAACCAATTCCCTGCCGATCACCAAAACCTAAAGCGGAGCCGAGGAGCATCTTTCCCATCTTCCCAGATCTGTCCTCGATTTGTACCTTGACTTCCCATGCTCTCTCAAGATCATGAGAAAGCTGAGCAACAAGGGCTTCAAGTTTCTTTCGAGTCTCCATGGAGGAATGGAGATCACTCGTAAGACTAGCCACTTATTTAGTCAAGTCCCCTCTCTCTTTCTCAAAACAATTCTCTTTCTCTCTAAACAAACTTTCTAACTTACCACAAACAGACTCTCTCTCTCTCAATGCGATGCAGGTGGAGGATACTTTTTCTCTCGTCTCTTCTAACTCTTCTTCTAACGCAGTGATCCTAAGAACTAACGCTTTGTTACGCTTTTTAGTTTTAAATGACTCATTATATAACTCGGCATAGGCGCATTGAAGATTACTCTCGCTTTCACTTGCGTCATCCTCCCCCTCACTCACATCGCTCTCACTGTCGAGGTGTCCCTGTGAAGTAGCATCCTCATCGACGTGAGGTGCACTAGGAGTACTCACATGACTAGCCATGAATGCGGTGAAGTTACACTCATGCGGTGACTCATTTCCCGAGTCCACCGACTAGACCTCACTGTCGTCGCTAAAGGTAGCATTAAGGACAGCTTTGCCCTTTTCTCTATTCAGACGAGTAGCACACTCAAAAGCTCTATGTCCCTTATCGTCACACTCATAGCATCTCTCACTGTCTTTCTTAGGAGGGTTTTTAGCATCTTTCTCATTTTTCTTTTCAAACTTGTTTTTCTGAAAATTCTTCTTATCTTTAAAATTTCCACTTTTCTTAAATTTGAGAATTTTCTTAAAGTTTTTAGCAAATAGAGCCAAATCATCTAAGTCAAAATCACACTCAGAATCAGAAGTTTCACTATCTTTCTTTCTAGATGACTCTACTCTCTTTCTTGTCGTCCCCTCACTTTTTTCTCTCTTGGGCATTAAGTGAAATTCCCTTATCTTTAGACTTGACAAATTTAGGAAACATATCAATTTCATAAGTTTGCAAGTCTCCGACAAGTTCCTCCAATTTTAGCGTATTTAAAATACCCATAGAATTTAGCACAGTGACTTTAGGGATAAAACGCTGAGGCAAAGCTCGATGAATCTTTTTCACAACTCTTGCATTAGGAATATGTTCACCAAGATTAAAATTAGTATTAACAATATCAGATAGCCTAGCATAAAAATCATCAAAACATTCAGTTTCAAGCATGGTGATGGTCTCAAATTGAGTTGTTAAATTTTGCAAATTAGATTCTTTCACAGCATTAGTTCCTTCATGGGTAAGTTGCAAAACATCCCATGCCTCTTTTGACGTGGTGCACATCATGATACGACGAAACTCATCAGGAGTGATGGATTCGGAAATAGCACTCAAACCTTTTGAATTAAAAGAAAATCATTTAAATTCATCTTCAGTCCATGAAGTGACATGTTTTAAAAAGGTTACGTTTTCAACAGTGACGGAGGGAGGTGTCCACCCTCTTTCAACTAGAATCCAAACACGTTCATCTATGGCCTTTAAAGCAGACCTCATGCGGGCTTTCCAATATGCATAGTTAGTACCGTAAAAAACTGGCATTTTATTATATGATTTCTCCATTGAACGAGCACTTTTTCAAAAAAATCAATTTTTCAGAAAAATTGATATCTTAGAAAAATTTTGCGAAAACTAGGAATACGCGATAGATTAGCGTAACCTGCTCTGATACCAATTTGAAAGAGGTGCACTTGCATTCAAATTAAGAAATTATATAATTAAACACAGTTTAATCCAATTAAATCCTAAACTTGCATCTAGGTGTGATTGAATAAGATGTAAAGTATGCAAGAACATTCAAACACACACAAATGAGGAAAAATCCCCCAAAGGGGCAAAACCATTTATTTCACTATAATTCTGTAAAGTACAATTTACACGGATTACAATGAAATACAAGGGTGACACATAATTACCCTCAGGCATTAGATTTGTAGTCAGCGACTAGAAGTTTCCCTTTTCAGGAGGGCAGCAATGAAGAAGAAGGTCAGTCTTCTCCATAAGAGTATGAACAACAAAAGTGTTTGTGTTCTAGGGTTTCAAAACGATTCACAAATGATTTGGAAATTTGTGTGAATTAAAACATGAGTTTGGAAACTCACAAAGGTGAAGACTTTGAGCTTATGAACTCTGAAAATCGTGTGAAGAAGTCTTTTTAAACCAACTCCCCATAGTGGATTTATAAAGGAATAACTTGGCCTAAAAAATCTGAACACGATCTGTTTGAAATTATCCCAGGCGGACCGGTCTGGGTCAGAGGTGGATCGGTCCCGGGGGGCGGATCGGTTCTTTTTAATTTTGGCTTTATCGGTTCGCTACCGGTCCGGGGTCTACTGGATCTTCAGCAAGCGGATCGGTCAGATTGAGGGGCTGAACCGGTCCGAGGTCAGATCGGTTCTTTTAATCTGAGCGGATCGGTCCGGCCTATCAGAATTTTAATTCCTCCTCTTCTTTGATATTCAAATTCGTTGATGATGATATGAATCTTGAATTCCTTCAACGGTGTAACGGCGTACGATATAACAAATTGATAATGGACAAAAATGTCCTTAAACTTAGAAGTCTGCTTGGCTCTGTTCGACACTCGCATGATCATCCTAGATATAACCGAGAATTTTGTTCTCCTGGTGATAGATCTCACTGGCTCTTCTATGCATTTTTTAAGCTCTCTGGGCCCTCTATGTTGTTGCCCTCTTATTTTACGTGGTCCTATATGATTAAATGTGGAGCTTATACTCAGCCTCTCTAACATACTTGTCCATTCTTCAGAAAAATACTGTTCATTATTGTAATGTATTATTTTGAGATATGAGGTTGTTTCCAGGCAATACGACCTGTCTTGTTGCAATCTAACATATCTGGATATACTCATATCATCTTGTTAATCCAAATTCATTCTCCTTAGGTTTGCCAAAGCTCATTCTCGTTAAGGGTGTTTCCAGTCTCTGTAGGGGCAGTAGGTAACATTACACCCCTCCTTCCAAAGGGTTCTCTTCTGACTAGGGTGAAAGGATCTACTCCACACTTTCCCTGTCCAGCTTGGAGCATCTACATTAGTTGCTTCACACTCTCCTTCATTGCCTCCTAGCCATTAGCCATGCTCATAAGAATTCCCTGTATATCACCAATTCTAACAGGCGTTTACAGAGGGTTCGCCTTTGTTGCATGGCTACTCTCTGGATTTTCTGACATTTCCCATAATTTTAAGGCAAATACGGAGTGTTTAAATAGATATCGAGGGGAATCTTATGATGATTTTGCAAAAAATGGATTTCTGGATATAAAACGGTAGGAAATAATAAACGGCTTGTCGAGTTCACACAAATGATGTTAATCTGTTATTGTCTAAAACTAGTATATAAATTTATGGGTCTTAGTTATAATATACTAATAATAAACAATATCATATAAAGAAATAATCACTACAACATGCCAATTTGGGATTAATAGAGAGGAATGAGAGATAAAGAAGAAAACCAGGGGTTTACAAGGTTCATCCCAACGCGGTGCCTACATCCACATGTTCAGTATTCATTATATATATGTCAATGGGCAATAGTCATAAAAGGAATGATTACAAGCTCTCAAAGTTCTCTCTAGGGGTTGGATATGGCCCTCAGGTAAAATATTTTCGAATAACTTATTCCATGGGATCGAGAACTATTTAAAGGCAGTTATGAGAGAGAGCGGTGGGATAGGTGGAGTGTGTTTATAGGTCAAGTAGTTACACCTTTTAGATTTTAAAAGGAGGATAATGATGAGTTTGTTACAACATGATATAGGTGGAATATTATTCAACTTCTTCACATGCACAGTTGGGATAAACATGATTGTTGGTATTCCATCACGCGATATAATCGGAGCCAGGCTGGAATTGACAGGTTTAATAAATGTCGTTAACTAACACCGTACTAATAATAATAAGACGTCATCTAGACTACTGAGCTAAGTACATTTATACTTGAGCCGACCACATTTCCCCTAGCCGACCATATACTTTAACTTAATGGGGACACGTGCCACCTCTTAAGAGACTAACAAGGTGTTCTATTTTTAGTGTATAACAAACATAAACATTGAGTATCTTTGCTCTTCTAAAAATTTTATTGCATCGTCGTTAAACATGCGCACTTAATCATGCCTTTCAAATGCAAAGAGAATAAATAACAAATATAAATTCGCATATAAGAGATCATTGCCCGATTTCTAATGATGTCTACCTATGGTAATACATCTCCCTTTGAGGTAAAAATTTCTCCCCCTGAATTTAAGAGTTAAATATCATTTCTCCCCCTTTTGTTCAAGAATAGACAAAGATAAAGTTGCACAATATAAATAAATTATCCCACTGAATGTAACACATATAATCATGAAGGAAAAAAAATATTATCATGCAATTAAGTGTAATGAAACATGCAATGACAAACAAGAACAATGACACAAGCCCAAATAATACATACAATGAAACAAATGATACCAATTTTGCTATGGAAATTGAAGTATAAGATACCAATGTAAACATGCAATAAAACATACAAATATGATTATTTAACATGCCAATTTGAATCGAAGATGAATCATGTGGAAAACATGGAGTACATGCAAACGAAAATACTCAAAACATAACATATATATATATATAATTCACAAGTATATATAGGTATAAACACCACAAGAGACACAAAACTTCACACTTGTATGTCATAAATGTGTCTAAACAAAATGTGGCAATGGAGTGAAAGGGTGTGAACTAGAAACAAAAGATATATGGCCCAATCACTCAAAAAATGTTCAAGGAGTTCTATTTGGCCTCATTAACTTATCAATCTTTGATTTAGCCTCGAGTGAAAATAAAGAACTCAAAATGGACAAACATAAACAATTCACACTAAACTATAAAATATTGATGATTCTCGGATCAATAGCGTCAAACATTTAAGGCAAAAATAGGAATCATTGTGCAACCCCATTGATCATTAACTAAAACACAATGAAAATTATAGATATTTAAAATAAATAATTGTCTCATTTTGAAGATACTGTACTTTTGAAGAATTAATTTTGAAACATTGGTCTTGGCAGTTATTATTTTCTTTTGTATCTCTTTTTGTTTAGTCTCTTTCCATTGGAGGACTTTCATGTAAAAGAGATTTACCCCTTTGGTGGACCTTTCTCGTGTATACTCATATATTTCTATAAAACAACAAACTCACGGGAAATGGTTCTTACATGTATAAATGCCCCATAGTCAAAAGATATGAATATGGAAAGATTGATAGGAGAACACCTCACTTAGATAATGCAACATAGGCAGCTATAGTCCAAAAGAGATCATTCAAGTGTGTGTGGAGGCATATGGAAAGTGAATCCATTAAGAAAATCAAGTTCGAACAACTCCCTAAAATCATGATTAATAATAATCCGAAACATTGTAAACCACAATTAAATGTCCTATCCAGATGGAAAGACGGAACGAATAGGATTCAAACACACTAATATGCCATAAAAATTGTGTCAGACTAAATTGCACATGATTAAAAAATCTTTTTGAGTTATTTAAACTTTTCAATAAAATAATGACTCAAAAGTTAAGAGAAATATATATTTTTGTATATTTCTCTTATAGATCCATCAAATGAAAAATTAAAATACAAAAGATAAACATCATACAACCACAAATAACATCTAACATGAAGCATGGAAGCTAGTGTATGAAAATATGCATACATCGACCACTTGGTATAGCGTGAGAAGAATCCCGTGCCAGCATGCAAGGATCAAGAAGTCTAACATTTAATGCCTCCAAATTCGATTTCCTAACCCACATAGGTTCAATATGATGGTTTTAGGGTTGAGGAACCTTGGTAACACTAGACTTATACTTCCTAGGACCTTTTTGAAAACCATAATAAACCTCCCTAAGGTGACCCTTCCTCCCAAAATGTGTACAAGTGTAAACATGAAGACGGACGTTACCTCTGTGTTGAACTTTTCTAATTTCCTTCTCAATGGTTGAACCTCTCAAAATGTTATTATTGGACTTAGTAGCTGAAGCATTTGGATCATCGAAGATAATTACAACATTGTCATTATTTATTGGGATTGTACCTAACATTTTATCCAACGTTTTTTTCCTAGACTTCAAATTCAATTTGACACAACTCAAGTCTTTTAGTATCTTTTCTTACTCCCCAATCCTAGATTCGAGCAAATGATGATACTCATAAAAACTAGGGAGTTCTTCTTCAAAATCTCCACTAATGCACGAAGGTTATCTTTTTCCCCATAAAAAAGAGCAAGCTTATCCCTAAGAGTCTTATCGCATTCTTGTCAATCCTCAATTAATTTTAAATCATCATTTTCATTACCTACCGAACCTTCATTCAAATTAGCCTTCAACTTTAAGTTTGCCCTTTTGAATTTCGTTATCTCTCCATGCAACTCATGAAAGGAAACTTGAAGCTCACTCATATCTTCCTTTTCTCTTTCATCTTCATAACCATTGGAAGACATTTAATTTAAACTCACATGGTTGGTTGTGAATGCAGTGTAGTTAGTCTCAACGGGGGAATGATGTTAATCTTTCGATTCACTGTCACTAAGGGTTGGAGTGTATGCCTTCGGCTTATTTCCTTCATTCATAGTTTAATGGGATACTCGATTGCCCTATGGTTATAATATGCACACCCAAAATGTTAGAGAAGTAGACTAAAACCATGCTTTATGTAATAATTTTAGTTATGTATTTATTGTTATCATAAAATTAGTTATTCCTATTTTAGTGAGAATCATGTATGGATATAATGTTTACAGTATTTTATATATTGTTGATGTCTTGTATTCTGTCCAGCAAGTGTTCTGGTGTATAGAGTACGACTTACACATATATGATTAAATCACTAGTTCTTATGGAATATAAGTTTTATCGTTCACAGTCTTAGATGGAACTGGACACACCATCAGTAGGACTGTAGAATAATATTTTAATAGGTCTATCTTGATTATATGAAACTGTATAGTTTCCACTTATTGTGCTAGTACACTTTGTGTGTATTGAACATGACCAATTTGAGGTCAATTTTTTTATACGAATTTTATAAACAATGTACACCTCATGATTATTAGGTTTACTTAAGTGTCTTAATCCGGATATGACTGATCGACACAAGAACTAGTTATTTATTACTTTGACTCATCGGGTGAGATTCGTTGTTGGATCAATAATCTTGATAAATTGGGTAATGACGATTAATATATGGTGAAAGTCTTTTATAGATGGATTCCACGTCTTGGTATAGAGACTAGTGGTACCCCCTTGAAACCCAACAGGTGGATTATGTTAATTCGACAATACAAATAAGTTGAGTGGATCGCTCAAGCACTTAAAGAAGTTAATAAAATAAATTATCAGTAATTTATTTTATTAACGGGTATCTGTAATATTAACGTGGGGAGAATTAAGTAGTTAATAATGAGGAGCTCAAAATATAATTTTTAGTTAAGGAGTGGAGTTGCAATATAATTATTTAATGGTATTAATTATAATTAAGGGACTGAGATTAAGATCTGGGAAGGATTAGGTTTTCTTAGGTCTATTAGGAGCCACATCCTTGTCTCTTCTTAGGGTCCTTACCGTAGCCTATATATATGCACCTAAGTCTTATTCTTTCTTAAGCCAGCCATCACTCTTGGATACTCAAAAGACCCAAGTTAATACTTGTGAGAAAGAGAGATAGCAGAGAAGAAAGAGGTGACAAGAAGGTGTTCACGAAATAGGAGCCCACCGTCTACTCGTGGCTTTTCGTATCAGGTGTAAGAGGGTAGTTTAGATAAGATGGAGGCGTAACCCCTTTTAAGTATGGTTATGGCAAGGTTAATTAGAGAAACACTAGTGATTTAGCCGCAAGACACAAAGAGCAGTTTGGAAGGTATGGAACCCATCTTATACTCACAAATCTCGTGTATAACCCTCAATATAATAAAGAACTTTAGAAATAACTTAGCTAGGGGGAGAGAGAAGCAAGCACCCTAGATACACCTTGGTAGGCAGACAAAACATACCAAAAACCACTCTCAAGAGTCTCTGTTTGCGTATTAAAAGCTTCGTAATAAATGACAATGGTGAGTGGATAAGCCCTCTAATTTGTAATAATTCTCTCTCTGACGTATCTCTAGAAATAACTTTTTTTGAACTCTCAAAGGATCATTTTCTTTTCTTTTTTTCTCCTTCTCCTCAAAGGTGGTTGGGGTCCTTAAATATCCCCCCACACCACCCCCGAGGCAACTCAGTCATTAAAGACTATGAAAGACATCCCTCATACTTTATGTCACAACATTAAATGCCTGATGCACTAGTTGTTTCCTACGTCATAAACATTAAATGCCAAGACATGCCTTTTGCCTAACCACTTTATGTCAGGGGGTTAGTGTCGCAGAGGTGGCTCACCAACTATCTGACAGCCCCAAATACCACGGTGGTTTACTCAAGTGCATGTCTGACATTGTTTAGAAGGCTAGTGACATCACCCACAGTAGATGTGATATTTAAGTAGAGGGTTGTTTGGTTCATAACTCAATGCCTGATGGAACTCCAAGCTGCTCCGCTTGAAGTTCCACGGTCAGGGTCCTTCGGTGTTTTACCAAGTGTATCTAAGATGGTCAGGACAAGCCCCAACGGTGCCCCACTTCTCAATCCTCCAAACCAAATCCCTCTAAAGTTCCCACGGTGAGGTTGTTCGATAGAGCATGAAAACTCTCCCAGGCCCTGCCAAGCCTGGTCTCTCGCGAGTACCGTTCGACCTCACGCCCATTCATTATTCTCGTTACAACATTACAGTCATTATAACTCGTAGTAAATATAAACAAAGCTATAATATGGCAAAGTAACAATAAGCTAAAGTACGAGTTGCCACGCTGAGCTGCCTCACCAAGATGCCACGCTTGAGTTGCCACGCTGAGCTGCCTCACCAAGATGCCACGCTTGAGTTGCCACGCTGAGCTTATCCTCAGAACACTGTTGCTAATTAGTGGATTATCCCTAATCCCAGGATTACCTTCAGGCCCCCTCTACATTTGCCCCTTCGTGGAGGGATTTGTTGTGGGAACAAGAAGTGCCTCCACGAAAACTTCTTAATCCGATGAACCTTCTCTGTCTGGCCTGCAGCTTTTTCTAATGCGGAGCCTCAACCGTTCCATCTTGAATATCTGAAATTCTCCCGAAGGACCTGCTAATATTCTCGCAGTAATGTTCGAAAAAAGCGAAAAAATTCTCCCCGATGTAACTGAGTCATAACTAAACAACGTTTAAGCTTCTGTCGAGGGGACATCGTGCCTTTTTTGAACCGTTGGGACACCTTCTTCGTTGGGGGGTTTATTGGATATGTCAGAGAAAATCTTGGCGCCCAAAACTGAATCTTGCTTAGGAAGGTAACGGTGGCTGTTCCCTAGGTGTCACTTCATTAATTGATGGCAGTTCCCCAGGTGTCACGTCATTGAATGACGTAGCGTTGTCTTTTCCATGTCAGAACACTTCCCGAAGTGCCACATGTACATTTGAAATGATTACAGGCGGCCACACACGTGCAATGGTGGGAAACTTAAACGACGAACTTTAAAAATTAAACGGCCAAATCACTTAAAGCCATTCTTTTTCTTTCTTTCCCACTACTTGCCTCAAATTTCCTTCGTTTTTTAGAGAGAGAGAGAAAAAGCTTCCATTGTTGATCGTCTGAAACCTGCTGTTCGACCTTGTGCCGTCCTGTTCTTGCTCGCATCATCTTCGCCACCTCCTGTGGTTGTTCTTCCGCCATTGTCGTGCTCAGGCTCCTCTGACTCAAGGTTGTTTTTTGTTTGCACTAACACTCTGTCATGGCTTCTCAAAGTTATCCCACCATCTCTTCAACCAGTGCGCCGCCTGCTACTGCTGTTGCCACCACTACTGGTGCCTCTGCCTTGGACGCTGTCCGTCGTGATCAGTTAAGGTTTTATCGTCGCTCTCCCATTTTTGGCGAAGATTATTGCTTTGCTGCTGCTTGCAAGACTGTCAACTTTGAATGCAAGTTTGAGTCCTTAGTGCTGGGTGACGAGGACGAAGAACCCTCGAAGTGACACAAATACACTTAGTGCTGGGTGAGGCAAAGCTCGATGAATCTTTTTCACAACTCTTGCATTAGGAATATGTTCACCAAGATTAAAATTAGTATTAACAATATCAGATAGCCTAGCATAAAAATCATCAAAACATTCAGTTTCAAGCATGGTGATGGTCTCAAATTGAGTTGTTAAATTTTGCAAATTAGATTCTTTCACAGCATTAGTTCCTTCATGGGTAAGTTGCAAAACATCCCATGCCTCTTTTGACGTGGTGCACATCATGATACGACGAAACTCATCAGGAGTGATGGATTCGGAAATAGCACTCAAACCCTTTGAATTAAAAGAAGATCATTTAAATTCATCTTCAGTCCATGAAGTGACATGTTTTAAAAAGGTTACGTTTTCAACAGTGACGGAGGGAGGTGTCCACCCTCTTTCAACTAGAATCCAAACACGTTCATCTATGGCCTTTAAAGCAGACCTCATGCGGGCTTTCCAATATGCATAGTTAGTACCGTAAAAAACTGGCATTTTATTATATGATTTCTTCATTGAATGAGCACTTTTTCAAAAAAATCAATTTTTCAGAAAAATTGATATCTTAGAAAAATTTTGCGAAAACTAGGAATACGCGATAGATTAGCGTAACCTGCTCTGATACCAATTTGAAAGAGGTGCACTTGCATTCAAATTAAGAAATTATATAATTAAACACAGTTTAATCCAATTAAATCCTAAACTTGCATCTAGGTGTGATTGAATAAGATGTAAAGTATGCAAGAACATTCAAACACACACAAATGAGGAAAAATCCCCCAAAGGGGCAAAACCATTTATTTCACTATAATTCTGTAAAGTACAATTTACACGGATTACAATGAAATACAAGGGTGACACATAATTACCCTCAGGCATTAGATCTGTAGTCAGCGACTAGAAGTTTCCCTTTTCAGGAGGGCAGCAATGAAGAAGAAGGTCGGTCTTCTCCATAAGAGTATGAACAACAAAAGTGTTTGTGTTCTAGGGTTTCAAAACGATTCACAAATGATTTGGAAATTTGTGTGAATTAAAACATGAGTTTGGAAACTCACAAAGGTGAAGACTTTGAGCTTATGAACTCTGAAAATCGTGTGAAGAAGTCTTTTTAAACCAACTCCCCATAGTGGATTTATAAAGGAATAACTTGGCCTAAAAAATCTGAACACGATCTGTTTGAAATTATCCCAGGCGGACCGGTCTGGGTCAGAGGTGGATCGGTCCCGGGGGGCGGATCGGTTCTTTTTAATTTTGGCTTTATCGGTTCGCTACCGGTCCGGGGTCTACTGGATCTTCAGCAAGCGGATCGGTCAGATTGAGGGGCTGAACCGGTCCGAGGTCAGATCGGTTCTTTTAATCTGAGCGGATCGGTCCGGCCTATCAGAATTTTAATTCCTCCTCTTCTTTGATATTCAAATTCGTTGATGATGATATGAATCTTGAATTCCTTCAACGGTGTAACGGCGTACGATATAACAAATTGATAATGGACAAAAATGTCCTTAAACTTAGAAGTCTGCTTGGCTCTGTTCGACACTCGCATGATCATCCTAGATATAACCGAGAATTTTGTTCTCCTGGTGATAGATCTCACTGGCTCTTCTATGCATTTTTTAAGCTCTCTGGGCCCTCTATGTTGTTGCCCTCTTATTTTACGTGGTCCTATATGATTAAATGTGGAGCTTATACTCAGCCTCTCTAACATACTTGTCCATTCTTCAGAAAAATACTGTTCATTATTGTAATGTATTATTTTGAGATATGAGGTTGTTTCCAGGCAATACGACCTGTCTTGTTGCAATCTAACATATCTGGATATACTCATATCATCTTGTTAATCCAAATTCATCCTCCTTAGGTTTGCCAAAGCTCATTCTCGTTAAGGGTGTTTCCAGTCTCTGTAGGGGCAGTAGGTAACATTACACCCCTCCTTCCAAAGGGTTCTCTTCTGACTAGGGTGAAAGGATCTACTCCACACTTTCCCTGTCCAGCTTGGAGCATCTACATTAGTTGCTTCACACTCTCCTTCATTGCCTCCTAGCCATTAGCCATGCTCATAAGAATTCCCTGTATATCACCAATTCTAACAGGCATTTACAGAGGGTTCGCCTTTGTTGCATGGCTACTCTCTGGATTTTCTGACATTTCCCATAATTTTAAGGCAAATACGGAGTGTCTAAATAGATATCGAGGGGAATCTTATGATGATTTTGCAAAAAATGGATTTCTGGATATAAAACGGTAGGAAATAATAAACGGCTTGTCGAGTTCACACAAATGATGTTAATCTGTTATTGTCTAAAACTAGTATATAAATTTATGGGTCTTAGTTATAATATACTAATAATAAACAATATCATATAAAGAAATAATCACTACAACATGCCAATTTGGGATTAATAGAGAGGAATGAGAGATAAAGAAGAAAACCAGGGGTTTACAAGGTTCATCCCAACGCGGTGCCTACATCCACATGTTCAGTATTCATTATATATATGTCAATGGGCAATAGTCATAAAAGGAATGATTACAAGCTCTCAAAGTTCTCTCTAGGGGTTGGATATGGCCCTCAGGTAAAATATTTTCGAATAACTTATTCCATGGGATCGAGAACTATTTAAAGGCAGTTATGAGAGAGAGCGGTGGGATAGGTGGAGTGTGTTTATAGGTCAAGTAGTTACACCTTTTAGATTTTAAAAGGAGGATAATGATGAGTTTGTTACAACATGATATAGGTGGAATATTATTCAACTTCTTCACATGCACAGTTGGGATAAACATGATTGTTGGTATTCCATCACGCGATATAATCGGAGCCAGGCTGGCATTGACAGGTTTAATAAATGTCGTTAACTAACACCGTACTAATAATAATAAGACGTCATCTAGACTACTGAGCTAAGTACATTTATACTTGAGCCGACCACATTTCCCCTAGCCGACCATATACTTTAACTTAATGGGGACACGTGCCACCTCTTAAGAGACTAACAAGGTGTTCTATTTTTAGTGTATAACAAACATAAACATTGAGTATCTTTGCTCTTCTAAAAATTTTATTGCATCGTCGTTAAACATGCGCACTTAATCATGCCTTTCAAATGCAAAGAGAATAAATAACAAATATAAATTCGCATATAAGAGATCATTGCCCGATTTCTAATGATGTCTACCTATGGTAATACATCTCCCTTTGAGGTAAAAATTTCTCCCCCTGAATTTAAGAGTTAAATATCATTTCTCTCCCTTTTGTTCAAGAATAGACAAAGATAAAGTTGCACAATATAAATAAATTATCCCACTGAATGTAACACATATAATCATGAAGGAAAAAAAATATTATCATGCAATTAAGTGTAATGAAACATGCAATGACAAACAAGAACAATGACACAAGCCCAAATAATACATACAATGAAACAAATGATACCAATTTTGCTATGGAAATTGAAGTATAAGATACCAATGTAAACATGCAATAAAACATACAAATATGATTATTTAACATGCCAATTTGAATCGAAGATGAATCATGTGGAAAACATGGAGTACATGCAAATGAAAATACTCAAAACATACCATATATATATATATATATATATATATATATATATATAATTCACAAGTATATATAGGTATAAACACCACAAGAGACACAAAACTTCACACTTGTATGTCATAAATGTGTCTAAACAAAATGTGTCAATGGAGTGAAAGGGTGTGAACTAGAAACAAAAGATATATGGCCCAATCACTCAAAAAATGTTCAAGGAGTTCTATTTGGCCTCATTAACTTATCAATCTTTGATTTAGCCTCGAGTGAAAATAAAGAACTCAAAATGGACAAACATAAACAATTCACACTAAACTATAAAATATTGATGATTCTCGGATCAATAGCGTCAAACATTTAAGGCAAAAATAGGAATCATTGTGCAACCCCATTGATCATTAACTAAAACACAATGAAAATTATAGATATTTAAAATAAATAATTGTCTCATTTTGAAGATACTGTACTTTTGAAGAATTAATTTTGAAACATTGGTCTTGGCAGTTATTATTTTCTTTTGTATCTCTTTTTGTTTAGTCTCTTTCCATTGGAGGACTTTCATGTAAAAGAGATTTACCCCTTTGGTAAACCTTTCTCGTGTATACTCATATATTTCTATAAAACAACAAACTCACGGGAAATGGTTCTTACATGTATAAATGCCCCATAGTCAAAAGATATGAATATGGCAAGATTGATAGGAGAACACCTCACTTAGATAATGCAACATAGGCAGCTATAGTCCAAAAGAGATCATTCAAGTGTGTGTGGAGGCATATGGAAAGTGAATCCATTAAGAAAATCAAGTTCGAACAACTCCCTAAAATCATGATTAATAATAATCCGAAACATTGTAAACCACAATTAAATGTCCTATCCAGATGGAAACACGGAACGAATAGGATTCAAACACACTAATATGCCATAAAAATTGTGTCAGACTAAATTGCACATGATTAAAAAATCTTTTTGAGTTATTTAAACTTTTCAATAAAATAATGACTCAAAAGTTAAGAGAAAAATATATTTTTGTATATTTCTCTTATAGATCCATCAAATGAAAAATTAAAATACAAAAGATAAACATCATACAACCAGAAATAACATCTAACATGAAGCATGGAAGCTAGTGTATGAAAATATGCATACATCGACCACTTGGTATAGCGTGAGAAGAATCCCGTGCCAGCATGCAAGGATCAAGAAGTCTAACATTTAATGCCTCCAAATTCGATTTCCTAACCCACATAGGTTCAATATGATGGTTTTAGGGTTGAGGAACCTTGGTAACACTAGACTTATACTTCCTAGGACCTTTTTGAAAACCATAATAAACCTCCCTAAGGTGACCCTTCCTCCCAAAATGTGTACAAGTGTAAACATGAAGACGGACGTTACCTCTGGGTTGAACTTTTCTAATTTCCTTCTCAATGGTTGAACCTCTCAAAATGTTATTATTGGACTTAGTAGCTGAAGCATTTGGATCATCGAAGATAATTACAACATTGTCATTATTTATTGGGATTGTACCTAACATTTTATCCAACGTTTTTTTCCTAGACTTCAAATTCAATTTGACACAACTCAAGTCTTTTAGTATCTTTTCTTACTCCCCAATCCTAGATTCGAGCAAATGATGATACTCATAAAAACTAGGGAGTTCTTCTTCAAAATCTCCACTAATGCACGAAGGTTATCTTTTTCCCCATAAAAAAGAGCAAGCTTATCCCTAAGAGTCTTATCGCATTCTTGTCAATCCTCAATTAATTTTAAATCATCATTTTCATTACCTATCGAACCTTCATTCAAATTAGCCTTCAACTTTAAGTTTGCCCTTTTGAATTTCGTTATCTCTCCATGCAACTCATGAAAGGAAACTTGAAGCTCACTCATATCTTCCTTTTCTCTTTCATCTTCATAACCATTGGAAGACATTTAATTTAAACTCACATGGTTGGTTGTGAATGCAGTGTAGTTAGTCTCAACGGGGGAATGATGTTAATCTTTCGATTCACTGTCACTAAGGGTTGGAGTGTATGCCTTCGGCTTATTTCCTTCATTCATAGTTTAATGGGATACTCGATTGCCCTATGGTTATAATATGCACACCCAAAATGTTAGAGAAGTAGACTAAAATCATGCTTTATGTAATAATTTTAGTTATGTATTTATTGTTATCATAAAATTAGTTATTCCTATTTTAGTGAGAATCATGTATGGATATAATGTTTACAGTATTTTATATATTGTTGATGTCTTTTATTCTATCCAGCAAGTGTTCTGGTGTATAGAGTACGACTTACACATATATGATTAAATCACTAGTTCTTGTGGAATATAAGTTTTATCGTTCACAGTCTTAGATGGAACTGGACACACCATCAGTAGGACTGTAGAATAATATTTTAATAGGTCTATCTTGATTATATGAAACTGTATAGTTTCAACTTATTGTGCTAGTACACTTTGTGTGTATTGAACATGACCAATTTGAGGTCAATTTTTTTATACGAATTTTATAAGACAATGTACACCTCATGATTATTAGGTTTACTTAAGTGTCTTAATCCGGATATGACTGATCGACACAAGAACTAGTTATTTATTACTTTGACTCATCGGGTGAGATTCATTGTTGGATCAATAATCTTGATAAATTGGGTAATGACGATTAATATATGGTGAAAGTCTTTTATAGATGGATTCCACGTCTTGGTATAGAGACTAGTGGTACCCCCTTGAAACCCAACAGGTGGATTATGTTAATTGGACAATACAAATAAGTTGAGTGGATCGCTCAAGCACTTAAAGAAGTTAATAAAATAAATTATCAGTAATTTATTTTATTAACGGGTATCTGTAATATTAACGTGGGGAGAATTAAGTAGTTAATAATGAGGAGCTCAAAATATAATATTTAGTTAAGGAGTGGAGTTGCAATATAATTATTTAATGGTATTAATTATAATTAAGGGACTGAGATTAAGATCTGGGAAGGATTAGGTTTTCTTAGGTCTATTTGGAGCCACATCCTTATCTCTTCTTAGGGTCCTTACCGTAGCCTATATATATGCACCTAAGTCTCATTCTTTCTTAAGCTAGCCATCACTCTTGGATACTCAAAAGACCCAAGTTAATACTTGTGAGAAAGAGAGATAGCAGAGAAGAAAGAGGTGACAAGAAGGTGTTCACGAAATAGGAGCCCACCGTCTACTCGTGGCTTTTCGTATCAGGAATACAGCAGAATATCGTGAAGTGAATCGAATCATCACATATTTTGTTCGTGATAAAATGAGATCAAATCAAAGAGAGGCCGTAGGTAAATCCTAAATCTGCCTTGTAGGATTTCACCTATGTGTAGTTTTTTTGTAGTTCGATCTATACGCATTTTCAATAGACCCTTGGACTTCCGCTCCAACAATTGGTATTAGAGACCCATTGATACAGCGTATAGGTTCAATTCAGCCATGTTATACAATTAAGACAATCGTATATGTGCATGGATGTTGGGTAGAATATAGGTATGTGTTAACTTCTGTTTTGCAGCGATCTTATTCCACTATTATGGTCACATATTTATGGGTTTGTTTTATGTGATTGGATCCCACGATGGTTTATTCGTGGTTATTTTTTATGCTGAATTAATGTAATATTGATGTAGAATGTGAAATACTTCATGGAGGCATAGGAGCTTTGTAATTTGTCATTATTTTGTATCGTAATTTTCAATGGAGGAGTGTGATGAAAGATCGGTGATCAGAGGTAGTTTTTGGCACAAAAATGAGTTTTAACGGTGTTAAATAGTTCTTGGAGGAGGGTAAGCTGCCCCCTATATCCCCACGAGGGAGGACCCTCTCAACCATGCCACCTGACCGGGCAGGTGAAACTCCGTGTCATCCCAGCATAGTGGTAACATGAAGTGTTTGGGTTCAAGGATGATAGTTGGGTTCAAGGATAACTGTTGAGTTCAAGGATGACCGTTGAGTTCAAGAATAACTCTTGAGAACTCCAATCTACGACACAGTTGCATCTTAACTATAATAGTCGGGAATCCTTATTTATCTCTATTTTCTTATTTACATTAATTTATTTCTATATTATTCATGTTTTAATAGTTGGGTTGTTAATGTGTGTTAACGGTTCCCTTATAATTATGGACAACATGGAATACCGGCCCGACTTAAATCTTGTAGATGCTAATTGTGAATAATTCATAATTATTTTGAATTGTGGGCATTAATATGTGTGGTTAAAGAATGAAAAAATTGAGTATTTTTTTTAACTATCAAGGTTATTTGAATTTTTTTATCTATCGCACATTTGCTTTATATATATTAAAAGAGGGATATCTCAGTATTTTTGGAAATATATCAAATGTCCTAGATTTTTCAAATTAATTAAGAATTGGACACATTTTTTTTAACCCTCACAAAAGTTTTTCAAATTACTAAGTGGGAGAGGGAATTTTTCAAGAGAATTCCATGGTCTCCATCAATGATTTGTAAACTTTCAATAATAAGTAGGTCCTCCAATTAGGAATGAAAATTATAGTGGTAGTCGGTATAAATTTTCTTAACGTTAATTTTGGATTCATAATTCACATAGGCGGCACTTAGGTCTTTATGTCCACACACAGTCGTGATTGTGCACAACACATTAAACTCGATCGTTGAGGTAGATTCCGGGTCACTCCTCACGAAGTGGAGGCAACCCTATTGGTTGAGCTTCCTGCTGGACTACTTGGGTCAGCACGTTTCGCTGGACTCACGAAGAGTCCACTTGAACCTTTCCAAGGCTCCCCCAAAGGAGGAGTCTATGTGACATGAGATAATCGAAAATTATTTGGTGCTATACACTTAAACATAAAATTATGGTAGGTTCTCTAAAGAGGAATGCTATGATTCTGTGGGACCAAAGTCTCGACTATTTAATTTTATTTGACATAAGTTTTGTCTAGATAATAAAATTCAAAGGAATAAGCCTGTCTAATTTGTTTTGAAAAGTAGGTTCTTTAAAGAGGAATACTATTCAAATGGTAATCAGGATGCTGACGAATTCTTTTAAAATTGATAAATGGTACTTTAATTTTATTTTAGAATTCAAAAAGTTTTATGCCCTATAATGGTTCATTTTATTATTTGATTCTCAATATTAAGATGGGAAGCTCTTTCAATCCACTTGTTGTCATTCTCAAGGAAAATAAATTAACTGGAACTAATTACATTGACTTGAAAATAAATTTGGATATTGTGTTGAATGCTGGAAGGTACAAGTTTTTGCTCTATGAGATATATCTTGAGAAACCTGGTTAGGGGGCAATCAAAAAGGAACCCAGGATTACCAGAAATGGATTAAGGCTTATAATATGGCACTGCGATACATTTTGGCATCTATATCAAATATTATGTAACATCAACATCAATCAATGTACACTGCCTATGGCATGATGCTGAACCTCAAAGATATGTTTGGAGATCAAAATCATGCTGCAAGGCAAGTTGTCATAAAACAACTCATGAGAATAAACATAACTGAAGTAACCCGAGTGAGGGAACATTTTTTAAGGATGATGTCTCTTCTAAATGAGCTTGAAATCCTTGGAGCAAAAATCGATGGAGAAACCCAGGTCGATGTTGTTCTCCAGTCATTGTATAAGTCCATCAAGTAGTTCCGCCTAAATTATAACATGAACAAACTTTCTTACACTTTGGAGGAACTACTTACAGAACTACAAGCAAGTGAGGGTCTCATCAAGAAGTTAGTAAGTACTTTTGTTGCTGAGAAAAGTTCTACTTATAAGTCTGTGGGCAAGAATAAAAAGAAGAAGGCTTAGAAACAAGTTATGGTCCCTTAGACAACTCATGGGCGTCTGGGAGGTGTGAAAAAACCCAAGGTCAAGTGTTTCTATTGTAAGCAGTCAGAACACTGAAAGGATAATTTTTTGAATTTTTGTAATAAACCGAACAACGTAGGTAAATTCCATTCATTTGTTGTTGAATCATATTTTGTGGTTCGTACTACTAGTACCTGGTGTGTTGATACGAAAGCCACTAATCATGTATGTAATTCTTTACAAGGGTTCCAGGAAACTAGGTGACTAAGTGATGGAAAGATTTATCTAACTCTAGGAGATGCTATGAGAGTAGAGATAGTTATTGTGGGAGACGCTCATTTAAACTTTAATAATAATAGGAGTTTATTTTTAAAAGATTGTCATTATGTACCTTCCATTAGAAGGAATTTGATTTAAGTTTCTTGTTTAGCCTTTTATGGATATTCAGTTTGTTTTAATAAACTCGTGGTTATTAAGAAAAATAAATCTTTTATTTTTTCTAGTACATTAGTTTATAATATTTATATTGTTAATCGTATCTCTCCCACACGACAAATTAATATTTTTCATAATTCAATTGAACCATATTTAAAGAGAAAGGAACCCTCCTCAGTGAACCAAACGTATCTCTGGCACTTACGCCAAGGTCATATTAACATAAAAAGGATTCGTAGACTGGTATCAAGTGGGCAATTGATCTCACTAGAAGTTGAGACACTTCAAGTTTGTGAATCCTATTTAGAAGGTAAAATGACCTAGAGGCCTTTTTCAGACAAGGGCTGTAGAGCAAAAGAACTGTTGGAATTAGTTTATTATGATC
This sequence comes from Sambucus nigra, assembly GCA_949130495.1. Taxonomy (NCBI): domain Eukaryota; kingdom Viridiplantae; phylum Streptophyta; class Magnoliopsida; order Dipsacales; family Adoxaceae; genus Sambucus; species Sambucus nigra. The sequence goes on along the minus strand of OX422214.1, from coordinate 576,038,042 downwards.
TATGTGGTCCGATGACAACCCGAGCAAGAGAGGGATTTGAGTATTTTTTTACTATAATAAATGATTACTCAAGGTATGGGTACATTTACATAATGCATCATAGTTCCGAAGCCTTAGAGAAATTCAAAGTGTATAGGACAAAAGTGGAGAAGCATCAAAGTAAAAGTATCAAGACACTAGGATCTGATCATGGTGGTGAGTATCTCGTAAGGGAGTCTAGGGAGTATTTATAAGATCAATGGATCATATCCTAATTATTAACACCCGATATGCCTCAGAAAAATGGTGTAGCAAAAAGGAGGAATAAGACTCTTTTAGATATGATTAGCTCCATGTTGAGTTATACAGATCTCCCAGATTCCTTTTGGGGTCATGATTTAGAAACAACCACTTATTTAATGAACTTGGTACCTTCAGCGGTGGTCTCTACTACACCCAAGGAATTATAGATTCGGTGCAAGCCCAGTTGTAGAAGGGTGTTATCAACAGAAAAAAGCAAACAAAATAAAAAATACTCTCTTATTAATGACACCCGAGGGGTACCCGCGAGGGTCACCAAGAAGCCCAAAAGCCATTGCAAAGTATCAGCGCCACTCCAAGCGTCAGCGCCGCTTCGAGCGTCGGCGCCTCAACAAGGGTCAGCGCCACTCCAAGCGTCAGCGCCGCTTCAAGCATCAACGCCGCTTCGAGCGTCGGTGCCGCGATAAGGGTCGACGCCACCTCAAGCGTCAGCGCCGCTGCAAGCGTCGGCGTCACTTCAAGTGTCGGCGCTGCGACAAGGGTCGGCGCCGCCTCAGGTATCAGTAACCGCTTCAAGTGTCAGCGCCACTTCAAGCATCAGCGCTACCTCAAGTATCATCGCCACTCCAAACGTCGGCGCTGCGACAAGGGTTGGCACCGCCTCAAGCGTCAGCGCCGCTTCAAGCGTCGGCGTCGCTTCAAGTGTCGGCGCAGCGAAAAGGGTCGGCACCGTGACAAAGGTCGGCGCCGCCTCAGGTATCAGCGACCGCTTCAAGTGTCAGCGCTACCTCAAGTATTAGCGCCACTTCAAGCATCAGCGCTACCTCAAGGGTCAGCGCCACTTCAAGCGTCAGCGCCGCAACAAGGGTCGGCGCTGCCTCAGGTATCAGCGACCGCTCCAAGTATCAGCGCCACTTCAAGCGTCGGCGCCGCTACGAGCGTCGGCGCCGCGACAAGGGTTGGTGCCGCCTCAAGCATCAACGCCGTTGCAAGCGTCAGCGCCACTTCAAGTATCAACGCCTCTTCAAGCGTAAGCTCCGCTTCAAGTATCAACGCCACTTTAAGCGCCAGCGCCGCTTCAAGTGTCGGCGCCACGACAAGGTACAGCGCCGCCTCAAGTATCAACGCCGCTTCAAGTGTCAGTGCCACTTCAAGCGTTAGCGCCACTGCTTCAAGTGTCGGCGCCACTGCAAGTGTCAGTGCCGCTTCAAGTACCAGCGCCACTGCAAGTGTCCGCGCCGCCGCAAGGATCGATGCCGTTTCAAGTGCCAGCGCCATTTTTCATGCCAATGCCTCCACGAGTGTCAGCACCGCCGCAAGGGTTCACGCTACTGCAAGTGTCGGCGCCACTTCAAGGGTCAGCGTCACTGCAAGGCTCAGCGCCACTACAAGGGTCACTGCAGAAATGTTATTCGAGAAGTGCTGCTACAGGGGGTTTTGACAAAAAACTCATATTGAGGGAGTAGCTATCGCGAACAACTCCCCATCATGAAACATCAGTCTCTAAATGAACAACAACACTAACACTTTACTTTCTTGTACAGGTTGCCTAGTCGAGCAAGCAGGGCTCGAACAGGCGCATTGGGACCTCCTGGGAGTTATGGCTTGGCGACTGAGGGACAAGGTATGTTGAGCAAGCTCAACCACTTAGCATTATAGGATTGAGAGAATACTAGGATGAAGACCCAGAAGTCACTCAAGACTACACACACTGCACACTTGGTCACAAGTGAAGTGAGCAGCCAAAGAGCTGGCTACTCACAAGAAATAAACTCTTTACAAGAAAATGACTTTTCCAGAAGAGGGGGTCCTCGAGGTCCCTCTCAAGAAAAATAACACTTTTTAGAGGGGATGAGTCCTTAAGGTCTCCTCTCTAAAGATTTGCAAAATTGCACCACAAGTTACCGTTTCAAAAGATAACTACCAAATCTGATATTTTGTCTCCGTTAGGGGACAAATGTTCTTTTTGAGTTTTGGTCGGTGTCAGGTGGTGCCTGCAGAGGGGACATACAGCTGCCATAGGTAGGGACAAATGGTACATTTCAGACATTGTTCCCCACCAACTCTCTCAATTTTGGCGCCCAAAAATGCCAGCTCATCCCTAACGCCCGTGTATAAATAGACCTCTGGGCAAGGTCAAAAAGATAGACAATAGAAATTGCACTGTTACTCTGCTAAAATATCACCAGACCTACCTAAGTATTCTCTCCCTGCTCATTCTCATAGTGCTGAGTGCCTTGTTCCTTCACTCCCCACTGACAGCCATCACTCTCAGGTGTTTCCCTTGAGAAAATTGCTATTTTTACTGTGAAAGTTCATCTTCTTGCAGGGAGTAAGTTAAAGTTTGAATTCCATTGTTACCAGAAGGAGAAGTTTTCTTCAGAAGTTGCACCAGGAGACCTTGAAGGCCTTGCAGGCAGTGTCCATTGGAGTGGGTCACACCTCACCCTTTCCAGTTATTCATAGACCCCAGTCTCACTACCCTTCTACATTTGGCGACTCTGCTGGGGAGGTATCCTCATTTCCATGGACAAAGAAGGTTTCAATGTCTCTAAGCAGTTGGTTTTTGAGGACATTTCGTCTGGTAATGGAGCTCACAGTGACCAGACTACTCAGGAAGAAGTGGTGGTGATCGGAGCCAAGGCGCCAGCGCCTCAGGGAGGTCAGACCAGTTCGCCGGCAGTGGCTCCAATGGCAGGTATGAACCTTATGGCAATGTTTTTTAACTTTTTAAAGCAAAACAACGTGGATCTATCAAACTTGGGTCAAGGTTGTGTGACACCTGCTGCTGCCCCTTCCGGAGGGGTAGTCACTCCTATTACGATTCCGATAGAGATGATTCCATCTCGGAAGGCGGCGCCGGAGCAGGTCCTGGCGCCGACAGGTTCTCCAGCTCCTAAAAGCACATGTTTGGAGGAGTCACCCTCTAAGACTGTTACTATGGAAGAAGTGAGGAAGTTCCTCTCCTCCACTCAAAGAGAGGGTTCCCAACTATACGAAGAGTTACAAGACCCCTATCCACAGGAAGTAAGTGAGAAGCCATACCCTGAGGGGTATATTCCACCAAAATTTATCAAGTTTGGCGGTAGGGGGAGAACCCTAGAGAACAGGTGAAGAGGTTCGTCGAGTACCTGGGAGTACACGCTGGCGATAAGAACCTGAGGTTGAGGGAGTTCTCTAAAACTCTCACTGGGAAGGCTTATACATGGTATTCCCACTTGGCGCTTAACAGTGTTCCTACTTGGGAAGAGATGCACAGGCAGTTCCTTCAGAAGTTTTTTGTAGCGGAGGATGAATTTACACTGAGGCACCTGGTGCAAGAGGTCCAGAAGCCAGGAGAAGAGTTGATGCACTACATCAAGCGATTTCGCGAGAGGGCCTTAGATGTTCACGAGGACGTGGCGGAGGCCAGGTTGTTGCAGATATGTGTGGAAGGACTCTTGGAAGAGTACAAGCTGCACTTGATCAACGAAACTAGAGATGGAACTTTCAGAGAATTTACCAGGGCCGCCAGCAACATAGCTATGATAATCAAACCGAGAGCCCCGGATTGGAGGACACAAGTTCCACTAACTCCCGGGAGGTTTCAAGTTGCGAGGAGGCAAGCGGTTAACTATGTGGACGGGAGTAACAAAGGGAAGAAGGGAGGCTCTGGGGCCAAGACTGACAGTCCCGACAACAAGAGAAAATTTGGGGAAGATGCCCCGCCGCCACTACCGTGCAGCGTAGCGGAGGCTATGGATTGTTACCGCACCTTAGTGCGAGAAGGCATAGCAGGACCTCCCCACCTAAAAGGAGAAACCCCCACTGTAGCTGACAAAGCCAACCCAAAGTACTGTGAATTGCACCAACGAGTGCAGCACTCTACCAAGGATTGTTACTACTTGAGAAGGATCATTGGTGAGCAGATGGCCAGCGGTACCTTGCAGATACCCCCTGTGGACGTTAACGAGAACCTACTTCCTGCGCATCACATTGGCACCGCCAATATGGTAGTTTCCTACGACAAAGAAGCTACAAGAAATCTTATGAAGCGGGAGAGTGGCGAGCAGCTATGCGAGGAGTTAGAAAATCTGTCACTGAGCAGACTTGAGCTAGAAAGAAAGCAAGAGGAGTGGTTCTTCACTCCGGAACACGAAAATGGAAGTGGGGAAGTTGAGGAAGTCTCTCTCTCAGAAGGTGAGGTAGACGTCATCCTCACTCTAGACGAGGGAGGGACCTCTGAAGCGGAGTATGTTTGCAGTGACCAAACGTATGAGGTAGACTTAGATTCTGAATGTGAGGCCATAGCGAGGAGCCCCAAGTTCAAGTGGTTTTTCGACCAGATAGGGGTGAAGTACGACACGAGGGTGTCCATCACAAGGAAAGTCCTGGAGGCAGTGCAGCAGCAGGGAGACCCTTCGCTAAATTGGCAGGGGCCGATCGGAAGGATGATTAAGAAGTATACCTCTGAAGTGGCGTTTTCAGAAGCGGATAGGGTGGTGCCCTACTTCCACAACCGCCCGTTGTACGTCACAACCATAATTAATGGAGTCTCATTTCCCAGGGCGTTGATGGATGGAGGAGCATCCATTAACATCATGCCCATCAGTACATTATATGAAACAGGAATTGACCAGGAGAAGGTGGTTCCGGTACCGCTAGTAATTTCTGGATTCGACAATGCCGGAATGCAGTCTATTGGATACGTGAATGTGGGAATTAAGTTGGGAAATTTCACCTCCCACATCAAATTTCATGATATTAACGCTAACATCAGCTACTAATTACTCATTGGAAGGGTATGGATGCACACTCATGGCGTAGTGCCTTCCACCTACCATCAATGCGCGAAGGCAAACATTAGAGGTACAGAGATAGTGATCAAGGACACACAGAGACCCTTCGCCGTTGAGGAGGCCCACCTGGTAGATGCTGCCTTTTTCACTGAATTAGATGAGGAAAGAAAGGTCTCTACAAGAAAACTAGCAGGAATCCAGGTAGCTAAGGGAAGGGTCCTGTAGAAAAAATCCGTTCATGACCGTCTAGGGGAGAGGATAATCCCCCATATGGCAAAAGGCAAGAGGAAAGTAGAGGAGGTAGTTAAACCCCCTCGAACTTGCAAGAAAGTGGTCTTGCCCAATGGAAAAGTCATCTACCGTTTATAATGGTCTGCGCGGGCGGTGTTCTGGGACGAGAGCATCGACCCGACGCCCGAGTGTTTTATTGTTGATGAATCCCATATTGTTGAGCATGTTGAAGAACCAGAAGAGGCGCCAGAGTGCATACAAGACGAACCCAGAGAGCAGCTGCAGGAATTAGCGGAAATCAAGTTGGGATTATAAGAGGGCGAGAGTAGACCCATTCTAATTTCCAAGTGCCTGGAACTGAAGAAGAAGGAAGAGATCATTGAGCTACTTAAGGAGTTCACTGATGTATTTCTTGGAAGTACAAGAAGATGCCAGGAATAGACGCAGAAGTGAGCTCTCATAGATTGAACATCCTTCCCAACGCCCTCCCGGTAAGGCAAGCCACACGCACATACAAAGAAGACCTTTATTTGAAAATAAAAGCTGAGGTGGAGAAATTATTAGCGGCAGGGTTCATCAAGCCTATTCAGCACCCCATATGGTTGTCCAGCATTGTGCCAGTGGCAAAGAAAGACAAGACCCAAATCAGAATCTGTGTAGATTTTCGCGACTTGAACAGGGCGTGTCCTAAGGATGAATTCCCACTACCCAGCATAGACAGCTTAGCGGATGCCACTGCAGGACATGAGATGTATAGCTTCATGGACGAGTATATTGGTTATAACCAGATTAAAATGGACCCCGCCGACGCAGAGAAGACTGCCTTCCGCACACCGTTAGGGAACTTTCACTATACAGTCATGCCCTTCGGATTGAAGAACGCTGGAGCCACATACCAGCGGACCATGATGGCAATTTTTCATGACTTATTTCATGATATACTAGAATTCTATGTGGATGACTTGGTGGTAAAGTCTAGGAAAGAAAACAAGCACATTCAGGATCTCAGGAGAGTATTCGAGAGGTGTCGTCGGTATAAGATGAGAATGAACCCCTCAAAGTGTGCCTTTGGGGTTACTGCATGGAAATTCTTAGGTTTTGTGGTAAATACACAAGGGGTGCAAGTGGATGCAGAGAAGATGAAATCCATTATGATGATGCCACCTCCCAAGAGTCAGAGATAACTTAAGAGCTTCCTGGGAAAGGTATCCTACCTGCGGAGGTTTATACATGCATTGGCAGAAGTAACTCATCCGTTCGCACCTCTACTAAAAGACAAAGCCAAGTGGGTTTGGGGAGAGAGGCAAGAGAGTGCATTCGAGAAGATTAAAGAAATCCTAGCCTCTCTGTCCACGATGATTCCCCCCGAAGCCGGAGCGCCGCTGCTGCTCTACCTCACTTCTACAGAGAGGTCAATAGGGGCCCTCTTGGCGCAAGAGAAGGAAGGAATGGAAAAGCCGGTCTACTACCTGTCAAGAGTAATATCCGGAACATAATCGAGATACACCAACGTTGAGAGGCACTGCCTGGCACTGGTATTTGTAGCCCAGAAGTTGAGACACTATCTTCTAGCCTTCACCGTTCACATAGTCACCAAGTGTGATCCCATCAAGTACCTCCTCGCACGGACTATACTCGTGGGACGAGCAGCAAGGTGGTTTTTGATCTTGTCAGAATACGATCTAAAATGCGTAGTGCCTAAAGCCATTAAGAGCCAGGCAGTAGCAGATCTGCTGGCCCACTTCCCGAGTGGGGTTTTCGAACCACCTAGTGAAGAGCTACCCGGAGAAAGTTTCCAAGCATGCATGGCGGAGGAGGTGAAGAAGTGGTTTATGGAGTTTGATAGTTCCAGTGCTCAAGGAACAGGTGGGGCCGGCGTCATACTGTCAGATGGGAAGGAGAAGATTACCCTCTCTTTCAAGTTAGATTTTAAATGCTCAAATAATGAAGCTGAGTATGAAGCCCTCATTCTAGGGATGTTGGAAGCACTCATAAGAGGGATTAGGGTATTGTGTATACGAGGGGACTCCAATCTGGTAGTAAGGCAGGTCAATGGAGAGTTTTCCCTTAAACATGCCAACTTAGCGCCATACAAACACATCATCCAACGAATGCTGGGACAGTTCTTGGAAGTAACTGTGGAGAGGCATGCGCGGACGATGAATAGGCACCCTGACGCGCTCGCCACCATAGCATAAAAGTTGGAAATAGAGGAGTCAGAAGCAACCATCACAGTGAGGCGGAGAACGGTACCTACTACCATAAAGTCCTTATTCCCAAGTAACGAGCCGGAAGATTGGAGGCGTCTGGTAGAGAAGAAACTTGAAACCAGGGAAGGGACAATGAAAATACTAGAGTTAGCCAACTATTATGTGCTGCAGGGAACTCTCTACTTCAAGAGTCCTGGAGGGTTTCTGGCAAGGTGCGTAGGGGAGCAAGAAGCCAAGGAGAGATTAATAGAAATGCACCAGAAGCACTGTGGAGATACGGATATCTCCCTTTACAGAAGAATGCAACGAAGCAAGTATTTTTGGCCCGCCATGAGCGTAGAAGCGACCCGCTTGCAACAAAGTTGTTTAAAGTGCCAAGCTAATTTTGACCAGCAGACGGAGGCTAACTTCGTAGAAACCTTTGAAGATTGGAGACAGCCGTACCTAGCATATCTAAAAGATGGGGAGCTGCCCGCCGAGAGAGAGGATGAAATTTACCTTAGAAAAAGGATAGCACGTTTCTACTTGGTCAAAGGAGAGTTATATAGGTAAAGTTACAATGAGAAGGCGCTAAGGTGCGTAGACAAAGAGGAAGTGGAAATGGTGCTGAAAGAAGCTCATGAGCCCTCCCACATGGGAGGCGCCAAGCTGTATGATCAACTGATGACGCTGGGATACTACTGGCCGACCATGGAGGCTGACTCAATTGGATATGTGAAAAAGTGTAGAGCATGCCAGGTGCATGGAAACATGGTGCACGCTCCCTCCATCAGTCTACAGAGCTTGGCAGCCCCTTATCCCTTCCACACATGGGCGTTCGACCTGGTGGGTAAGATCGCCCCAGCATCTCGCGACAAGGCTTTTATCATTGTGGCTACAAAATTGTACACCAAATGGGCGGAGGCCATTCCTTTAAGGAGAGTCACCACCCAAGTGGTAACCCAGTTTATAAAGGAGTATATCATATGTAGGTTCGGTATACCCAAAGTGATCCTAACGGATAATGGGAAGCAATTTGTATGCAAAGAGATGGCCCTCCTCACGGACAAGTATAAGATTGTGCATAATAGCTCAACCATATCCTACCCCAAGGGCAATGGCCAAGCAGAAGCTACTAATAAGACCCTGATAAATATTTTGAAGAAAATGCTAGAAGACATGCCGGGAGCATGGGATGAGAAGTTGCCTATGGTGTTATGGGCCTATCGTACTTCGAAAAGAAAGCCAACAGGGTTCACTCCCTTCTCTCTAGTATATGGGATCGAAGTTGTCCTACCAGTGGAGCTGGTGGTACCTTCAGCCAGAATTTCTCTTAGCAATGGGCTCATCCCAGACCCAAGGCATGTGCAACTGGAGGCGTTGGACGAGCACAGAGACAAGGCAAGAGAGAATTTCAAAGTCTACACTCAGCAACTGTCCAGGGCCTACGAAAACCTGGTTAAGCCTAGGGAATTCCAGGTGGGAGATCTAGTCCTGCGAGCATCAACTCACCATCTCCGTAGCATGTCGGCATCAAAATTCAAACCTAACTAGGAAGGCCCTTTTGTTGTCAGAGGAGTGGGGAAGTCGGGCTACTGCCAAATATCAGAACCAGAGAGTGATTGCCTCCAGTCCATCAACTGCAAGTGGCCGAAGAGGTACTATGCTTAGTAACAACTAACAAGTTTTGTTTGTGTTTTGCATGTCTGTAATGGATTTCGAGGATTGCTCCTATACCAGAAAAGTTTGTTTATGAATTTTTGTTTTAGAGCAATACTACACTGTAAACAGCACACAAAGGTAAAGAAATGAAATAGCAACACTTTTGATCATTATTGACATTTGCTTTGTTTCCTCGTTTATACATACATATACACTCCCTATTAAGTTAGAAGAGAGTACAAAAAAAAAAGATCAGGAACTTTGCTCACTACACTTGGGAGGTAAGTCCATCCTAAGAGAAAGTATACTGAGCAAAGTTCCCCAGACATAAATTAATACAGTTTTTTTTATAATAAAATTAGGCTTCCGGAAAAGGGCAGGGGTCACCCTCCCCTCTAACCTAGCCTCTACGACTATAAACAGTAATGTGCAGGAATTACCCCACAGACAGGAGGGGCAGCCCAAGAAAGTCACATGCCAACACCTCACAGCTACAAGAGGTGCATTTTCAAAGAATATATACAATATGATAATACATAACTTTTCATATCAATGCAAATACCCCGCAGTATATGGGATAGCCACCAGTAGACTAAATGCTCACAGAAATTAGAGCAAGTCATATAAAACAAATACCCACAGTATAAAGGGAGAACAAAGGAAAAAGAAAGTGCAGAAGAAACAAAGTGTCTCATATAAGAATGACAAGTGATGTACACATAGAATTCTGAGCACTATAAAGCAAGAAGAAGCCTATCTGCTAGAAACCACAAAAAATAAATCATCACGCGCGATGGCGCCAGCATATGACGGACCAGCCTCCCGCAGAAACTCTTCCTCCAACCTGACGAATTTAGCCTCATCCTCCTCATCGCCAGACTCGAGTCTGACAAGCTTCACCTGTAGCAGGGCGATCTGATTCCAGATCCTCGTAGCCTCAGCATGCCGTTGTTCAACCCTAGACTGCCGAGAAGTGTGAAACCTCAGTATCTTTCGAAAAGGAACAGTCAGAAAGGGGCGAACCCCTGCGTCAAGCCAATCCAAACGAAAGTGATAGAACTGTTGTAAGTCGCAGAGGGCATCCAAGAATAGCAAAATAGAAGAGCTAGTCAGCTTAGCAGGGGAGGTAGCCAAGAACTCATGAATATGGCTGGCAAGAGCCCTTAGGTTGAAGGCCGTAAGACTATCAACCTGAAGTATACTCTGAGAAGTGAACGTCTCAGGATGGTGCTCCAAGATAAGATCCAAGAGCTGACGCTCATGTACCCTGAATCGACCTGGTAACTCCTCACGCCATAGCCTACTAGAAATAGTCGCAGCATTCTCTGCTTCATCATCGCCATCAGAGTGGCGAGACCCCTCCTCATAAGGAAGAAAAGAAGACTCCCCACCAGAATCAGCATCACCGACCAAAGGAGTGAACTCAGAACTATGATCTCCTTCCACAGTTGCCACACTACTAGTCTCCACAGTCATCGGAGTACCCTCATACACCTAGAAACAATGAGACAAGTGCGAAATGAGAATGCTTGCACAGTATACGCAAGAAGAAAATAGGGGAATAGTAAAAATAGGAGGTATGCCAGTCTAATACCTCTCTCGCAGTCGCCCCACTTCCAGACTCCACAGTCACCAGAGTACTCTCATGCACCTGGAAACAATGAGACAAGGGTGAAATGGGAATGCTTGCACAGTATACGCAAGAAGAAAACGTAAGATAGTAAAAAAAGGGGGTATGCCAGTCTAATACCTCTCTCGTAGTTGCCCCACTGCCAGACTCCACAGTCAGCGGAGTACTCTCATGCACCTGGAAACAATGAGACACGGGTGAAATGAGAATGCTTGCACAGTATACGTAAGAAGAAAAGAGGGGAATAGTAAAAAAAAAAAGAGGGTATGTCATTTTAATACCTCTCTCGCAAATGCCCCACTATCAGACTCCACAGTCATCGGAGTACTCTCATGCACCTGGAAATAACGAGATAAGGGTGAAATGGGAATGCTTGCACAGTATACGCAAGAAGAAAAAATAGGGGAATAGTAAAAAGAAGGGATATGCTAGTGTAATACTTCTCTCGAATCCGCCTCACCGCCGGACTCCACAGTCATCGGGAGCACCTTCAGGCACCTGGAGACGATGCAACAAAGGTGAAGATAGGAACGCGGGCATAATCTAAACAAAATAATAAAGACATAAGATTGATGTGAGGAAAGTAGATACTCTTACATGCCGTACCTGAATAACGTCCTCCGTAACGGTCAGAGAAGGAGGACCAGGGGCTCCCATAGGGGCAGCAACAGTGGTCGATGCTCCATAAGCGGTTGTCTCGGCGACCAGTGCTTCCGAAGAAGCTACCTCAACCTCAGGCACTTCTGAAGGAACAACCTCAGCAACGAAGGGCGCAAGGGCTAGGCAAGGCTGCAAGTAACAAGAAAGGGAGAGAGGTAACAAATCACTTACCTCGTGTATGATAAATACCTCAATTAAAAAGAAGGTGAGGGAAGCTCCTCAAAAGGGCACCGTAGAGATAGCTACCTGAAGAGGCACGATAACAGGACAAATTGGCCCACATATAAAGGCTGCTGAAGAAGCACTGGCAGGAGCCGCACTCGAAATAGCGCCAAGGGATAACTGCGATAAAGTAAAAGAGGGCTACGATAAGTACAGGCTGGATAGATAAGAAATATAGAACTAAGAAAATAAGAGAGTACCTGAAACCCATCCAAGGGGGAAGCGCGAAAAAAGACGGTCGGTGCAGTAGGGGCTGTGCTGATAGCCTGCAAAGAATGAAAGTATGTTATTCATCGCGTGATCAAGGAGTAGGAGATTCCATGCTTCAGCGGAAAGGCCTTGAACTGAAGCGTAGGCTCGCTGGTCGAAGCCACAGTAAATATCGGGCCACGAGAGATCGCCTGAACCAAAGGTCTACTGTCCATAGATACACGGATCCTGGGGATAGAAATTCTCCTTGAAGAGGATAAACCCAAGGCGGTAACGCGAGGTAAGGAAGGAGCCCCTACCTGAGGAGAAAGTCCAAGAGCCATTAGGACTCCTATTAAAAAGAAACAAATATTAAAAAGTAAAAATACGTACCCCGGGTGAAGAGGCCTCCAGGGGCTCAGCTGCAGAAATGCCCACCGTCGAGACAAGAGAAGACAGGGTGACAACGCCTGAAGACACATCTCTCTAAGCAGGATAAATGGGCAAATAAAAGAAAGAAGTAAAAAAAAAAAAGAAAAATGGCACAATGAAAGTTTTGGAAATAGCGATGCATACCTGAGGAGAAGAGGAAGCCACAGGGGTGGTCCTGGTGACAGTAAAGTGCACGGATGAAAGCTGCGGGGAAATGACAGTGTACGCAACCAGAAGGTAGTTAGAAGACAAATAAATTACAACAGATGGTAAAAGACTTAAGAAGACAACAAACCTCTCTAAACAGGCCTCGAGAAGAAATGAGCATGGAGTTCCTCTCCCGCTGAAAGGGCGTCGGTCGTAGTGGGGGAAGAGGAGAACTACTTGCCTCTACGGAAATGACCTGCACAAATATGATAGAATGCTTTGATTGACAAATAAAAAAAAATATAATAAGGGGAAGAAAGAAAATCATATGCAAGAAAATATAGACAAGTAAAGGGGGAATGCTTACAGTAGCAAGGCATGAAATCTGGTTGTAAGGGAGATGGGTGGGGCTAACCTCATTAGGAGAATGGGATTCATCATCATCGCTAGAAGACTCTCTCGAGACTGATAACAAAGTATAAGTGTCAGTAGTGATTTCGCTATGGAAACCCCGGCCGCCCATATCACCCGAAGAAGAACTATGGTCGTCATAGGAAGGGGTGCTTCCATAATCAACTAGTTCCTCTTCCAATGAAGGGGAGGGAGATGAAGAAACTCCATGAGAACTAGTTCCACTAAGTAAAGGATGTTGTGATATAGTACCTTCTGCAATAGGAATAGACGCGACCCGCGTCTCCTGGGAAGCAAGGCTCGATGAGGAGTAACCTTTCCCTTTCACTACTTGGGAAGTCCCCCCTACACCAAGGTTGCCAGTATTGGACTCTTGATCCACCATGGAGGAAGCACCTATGCTAGTGCCATCTCCTTTCTTTTTCTTCGCAGCCCGGGTCCTCACAGGAGAAGAAGGAGGAGAAGCAGTAGTAGCAAGAACAAAATTGGATACATCGGCGTTAGGGTGCTTCCTTTTGCTGGTAGTAGAGGTGCCCGCTTTCCCTCTGCTTTTTGGGTGGCTTGTAGACTTCACAGGGGGAAGCTCAGTCGACGGAGGCGGAAGTGACTCATCAATGAGAGGTTTCACTAAAATAGGGATGGCCTGCTCCAAGGGTGGCGTAGAGGTGGTGCTGAGAAACCAAGGATCTTTCTGCGTCCGCCTGACCAAAAACTGAGCTCTGGTATATTTAATGGGGTTAGTCTCATGCGGAGGGCCAACTACACATTCTTGGATAAGTCGAACCTGCTGCTGCCAAAGAAGGAACCAAGATGAAGTGAATGAAGGATGATAATCGGAGGGAGGCACATAGAGGCCACCCAAACCACTGACCCTACGGAATAATCCCTGAAGAGTAAAGCTAGCACGCGCCTATGAGAATGCCTCAGAATGACTGTTGTGGGTAGGAAGAGGAGGAGTGTGAACGCCCTGATCATAACCAAACTGTCGTCTGGCCCTCTCGGAATGATAAGATTCGGCACGCGGACCTAACTCGGTCCAAGAAGGGAGGTGACATGGTAAGAGCATCACCACCACATTAATATGAGGACACGTGGAAACCGACCCCACCGTTGAAGGTCAATAGAAGGTCCTGCCATCGCCGGGGAAAGAAAGCCAGCTGAAAGTACCCCCAGGGCGCCTGGTGTAAGGCCGAAACTGAAACTCCTTGATATCATCAATCAACATTCCCAGAGAGTGCTTGAGAGTTTTCTTATGCCACCAAAGAAGTCTCGCAGCGTCGCTATGACAAGCGTGAGCCTCTGAAGTAAAGTGGGGGAAATGCTCAAACAAAAAGGCCATCAAGAGAGGGGCGTTGGCATGATTAGCAACATAATACCGACCGCAGGACCTCTCTACATCTATGTGTGCCCGGTCTCCATCCAGGTGTACAGAGAACCTAAGGTCAGGGCAGCCATGGGTACCGACCTACCGTGAGACAATCGTACAGCCAATCTAAAAAAAAGTTCGCGAGGACATTCTTCAGGCTTACCTGGTAGAAGGAACCGAGTCAGAAACGTAACGAGGAAAGCGGCTAAATGTGCAGGAGAGTGGAGCTTAGGACCATCCTGGGATCCGGGGGCTGCGCGAGAAGTCTCCCCCTTCTGCAACTGCTCAAAGTTTCTGAACCAGTATCTTTGCCACTTGGCAAAGGAATGCTTGGAATGACCAGTTATATTTATGGCCACATACCTCGAGCACTCTCCGAGAGCTGACCGTAACTCCCCCACCATCTCCTGCTCTAGGGAGTCCTCGCAGTCATCAGAAAAGACCTGTTGCCCAAAGAAAGGAAGGGCGTACAACTCACATATATCTTCTAGGGTAACGGTAAATTCCCCCCAGCCCGTGACAAAAGTGTGAGACTCCATACTCCACCGAGACAATAAGAGATTGTGCGAAGAACCATGCTTAAAAATGGTGCAAGACTTCAAGCTGCTGACGGCGGTGAAGAGTCCCACCTCCCTAAGAATAGCCACATAATCAGGAACGCTCAGAACATAATCAACCCAGCTGGCCCACTCCTCCGTGGGTCCACCCGGGGTTTTAACTTCAACGTTGGAATAAGGAAAGTCACCACGGTCAACTCGGACTCGGAGAATGGAATCCGGAGAAATAGTAGGAAGGTCAGCAGACTCAGTTAACCCCACATGAGAACGATCGAGAACAGCACCCGAAATTTTTTCCCCAAAATCAGAAAGTGAAATCATGAAACTATCAGCAGGACCAAAAAAAGGAGCACGACGATAAATACCAAAGTCTCGCCCTTGGCGAATGTGCATATAGTCCTTCCATGCCTGAGAAGAGGTTGTCGTAGCTGATGAACCACCAAGAGCCATTGGCTCAAGAAAAGAACTCATCCTAGTGGGGACTCCGAGCGAGGGAACCTGGGGCTCCCTTGTCGTAAAAAAAAAAGTGGAGGCAGAAACCCCAGCAAAATCATGTGAATAGCCCCCGGTCAGTGGCATGCTCTCCGTAACACCAACAGTCGGCGAGACACCCTGGGTCACGGAACCCTCGAGGTAACAAAATGTCGAGACACCCCCTTGCACGAATGAGAGACCCGTGGACGCGTGGCCAAGTCGCGAGACCCCCGACCTCTGACGAGAGGTCACCATGCTGCCATAAGTTAGAGCCCCCGTTTCAGAAACAATCAAAGGCATCGAGACACCCGAGATCGAGATGCTTGCGTCAGCACTAATACCTATCGAGACACCCCCGGGCACGGACGAGAGACCCGTAGAAACTAAACCAGGCGTCGAGACCCTCCTCTCATCGCAAGGGTTCCCTCGCGAAAAAAAAAGGGGGTCGAGACCCCATCTGATTCAGAAAAGTTCACGGGTGTCGAGACCCCCCTCCCCCCAAGTTCATTGGACAAAGAACACCCCACGCCTAGCTCAACGCGCGAGGAACCACTGTCGGTGTCAGAAAATTCCGAGATACCCTTATCCAAATCAACTGGATAAACTTCATAAATCGAGGACGAGATACCCCTCCCAACGCAACTGATTTTTTTATAAGGATCAAAGGCGACGGGCGAGAGACCCCCGGACGAGAGGTCCACCCGCGGAGGGCCCTCGTCAACAGCCATATCAAGGGGGTTGGGCGAGACACCTTCCTCTAACTGAGCGCCGCTACACGAGACACCCAAAATTTGAACATCATCCACGGAAGGAAATCGCAAGGAACCCGAGGACGCGTACCCTAAGCGCGCGAGGTCTTGGATGGAGCAAGACAAGTTCCGCTGATAGAAGGTAATGTCACGAGGTCTGGAACGAGGCGAGACACCCTCGGATGGAGGACCTATTGGTGAGGAACCTTGGTCGGCATCTTTCTCGATCGAAAAATTAAAACCCATGCCCAGATTGGGCGAGACCCCACGCTCCTCACGTACACTGCAATTGGGCGCGAGACCCTTAGCTGTCAGAAGAGCCTCGGTTGAGACCCCCCTTATCATGGAGGAACCCAAGTAGAAAAACGCAGGTACCGAGTGAGAGGGCGAGGAACCCACAAAGGTTCTCGACCCGAAATTCGAAGAGACGGGTACCGCGCGCGGGGCGTCAGCGCCGCTGGTCGTATGGGGCCAAACGTCGCCGGCGACAGCCATCTCGACCACGGAGGTGGTTGGAACGAGCGATGGAGAAGGCGTGGAGTGTAGAGCCTTGGGTGCCATGGGGTTGTTTACATTTGGAGAGGCATTATTTGGTTTAGAATCCATGGATGAGAGGCTATGATAGTTGGAAAAGTTAGACTGAGGAGATGGATGGCTATGGTGTTTCAAAAATCCCTTTCTCACTCTCTCTCACTACAAACCCAAAAGTATCTTATGTTTTTTTTTTTTAAGAAGATGAAAGAGACTAAGAAGAGAGGCTTATGTTTTTTTGCACCAAAATGGGAAAACGTGCAGGAAGGCAAAAAGGCGATAACCTTTTTTTTCCAAATGATGAGATGAAAGTTCCCACACTGACGCGTGGGTTCTCAAAAAATTAAAAATCTCGGATAAAGGGACAGAGCAGTTAATGATCCTAGGATCCCTCAGAATATATATATATATATATATAATTGTTGAAACCAGATTTATAGCGTATAAAGTTTTTTTAGTCTACCCAACCAAAAAATCTTTGCACGAGGGGCTAATGTAGAAGGGTGTTATCAACAGAAAAAAGCAAACAAAATAAAAAATACTCTCTTATTAATGACACCCGAGGGGTACCCGCGAGGGTCACCAAGAAGCCCAAAATCCGTTGCAAAGAATCAGCACCACTCCAAGCGTCAGCGCCGCTTCGAGCGTCGGCGCCGCTATAAGGGTCGGCACCGCCTCAAGCGTCAGCGCCGCCTCAGGTATCAGCGACCGCTTCAAGTGTCACCGCCACTTCAAGCGTCAGCGCTACCTCAAGTATCATCGCCACTCCAAGCGTCGGCGCCGTGACAAGGGTCGGCGCCGCCTCAAGCGTCAGCGCCGCTTCAAGCGTCAGCGTCGCTTCAAGTGTTGGCGCCGCGACAAGGGTCAGCACCGTAACAACGGTCTGCGCCGCCTCAGGTATCAGCGACCGCTTCAAGTGTCAGCGCCGCTTCAAGCATCAGCGCTACCTCAAGTATCAGCGCCACTTCAAGCATCAACGCTACCTCAAGCTTCAGCGCCACTTCAAGCGTCGGCACCGCTTCGAGCGTCGGCATCGCTTCGAGCGTCAGCGCCGCTTCAAGCATCAACGCCGCTTCAAGTGTCGGTGCCGCAACAAGGGTCAGGGCCGCCTCAGGTATCAGCGACCGCTCCAAGTATCAGCGCCAGTTCAAGCGTCGGCGCCGCTACGAGCGCCGGCACCGCTTTGAGCGTCGGCGCCGCCTCAAGCATCAACTCCGTTGCAAGCGTCAGCGCCACTTCAAGTATCAGCATCGCTTAAAGCGTAAGAGCCACTTCAAGTATCAGCGCCACTTCAAGCGCCAGCGCCGCTTCAAGTGTCGGCGTCGCCTCAAGTGTCGGCACCGCGACAAGGGCTGACGTTGCCTCAAGTATCAATGCCGCTTCAAGTGTCAGCACCACTTCAAGCGTCAGCTCCATCGCTTCAAGTGTCGGCGCCACTGCAAGTGTCGGCACCGCTTCAAGTACCAGCGCCGCTGCAAGTGCCCGCGCGCCTCAAGTATCGGCGCCGTTTCAAGTACCAGCGCCGTTTTTCATGCTAACGCCGTCGTAAGGGTCCGCGCCACTGCAAGTGTCGGCGCCACTTCAAGGGTCAGCGTCACTGCAAGGCTCAGTGCCATTGCAAGGGTCACTGCAAAAATGTTATTTGAGAAGTGCTGCTACAGGGGTTTTTGACAGAAACTCATATTGAGGGAGTAGCTATCGCGAACAACTCCCCATCATGAAACATCAGTCTCTAAATGAACAACAACACTAACACTTTACTTTCTTGTACAGGTTGCCTAGTCGAGCCAGCAGGGCTCGAACAGGCGCATTGGGACCTCCTGGGAGTTATGGCTTGGCGGATGAGGGACAAGGTATGTTGAGAAAACTCAACCACTTAGCACTATAGGATTGAGAGAATACTAGTAGGAAGACCCAGAAGTCACTCGAGACTACACACACTGCACACTTGGTCACAAGTGAAGTGAGCAGCCAAAGAGCTGGCTATTCACAAGAATAAACTCTTTACAAGAAAATGACTTTTCCAGAAGAGGGGGTCCGCGAGGTACCTCTCAAGAAAAATAACACTTTTTAGAGGAGATGAGTCCTTAAGGTCTCCTTTCTCAAGATTTTCAAAATTGCACCACAAGTTACCGTTTCAAAAGATAACTACCAAATCTGATATTTTGTCTCCGTTAGGGGATAAATGTGCTTTTTGAGTTTTGGTCAGCGCCAGGTGGCGCCTGCAGAGGGGACAGACAGCTTCCACAGGTAGGGACAAATGGTACACTTCAGACATTGTTCCCCACCAACTCTCTCAATTTTGGCGCCCAAAAATGCCAGCTCACCCCTAACGCCCATGTATAAATAGACCTCTAGGCAAGGTCAAAAAGATAGACAATAGAAATTGCATTGTTACTCTGCTAAAATAACACCAGACCTACCTAAGTATTCTCTCCCTGCTCATTCTCATAGTGCTGAGTGCCTTGTTCCTTCACTCCCCACTGACAGCCATCACTCTCAGGTGTTTCCCTTGAGAAAATTGCTATTTTTGCTGTGAAAGTTCATCTTCTTGCAGGGAGTGAGTTTAAGCTTGAGTTGCATTGTTACCAGAAGGAGAAGTTTTCTTCAGAAGTTGCACCAGGAGACCTTGAAGGCCTTGCAGGAAGCGTCCATTGGAGTGGGTCACGCCTCACCCTTTCCAGTTATTCATAGACCCCAGTCTCACTACCCTCCTACACCAGTATAATACATATTTGGGGTAGTCCAACACATATCCTAAAGAGAGATCCTAGTAAGTTGTAATCAAGATCATAAGTTATTTATTTGTAGGATATCCTAAGGAAATCAAGGTTTTTTATTCTTTGATACTAAGGATCAGAAGGTCATTATTAGCACTAGTCCCTGATTCTTGGAAGACGATTATATGATGGATCTAAATCCCAAAGTAAAGTTGTTCTTAAATAATTATAAGGGAACCAACAAGATTCTTCAACACCACTAATACATGATGAAATAACACAACGTGTTGACACTAGTACACAGCACATGGACTACCTAATCGTAATAGGAAGGTTATACATAAAACTGAATGGTTTATGTTCTTGGGAGAGTCTTATGACAAGGTCTCTGATGAACTCGAAGTCGATCCCTATTTCTATAATGAGGCTATCCAAGATAAATATACATAACTTTGACTTAAAGCTATGAATTATTAGATGGAATATATGTATTCTAACGAGGTCTAGTGTTTTGTAGATCCACCCAAAGGGATAAAACCCATAGGGTACAAGTGGGTCTGTAAGTGGAAAAGAGGGGTGGACGGGAAGGTTGAGACCTTCAAGGCATGTCTTGTTACGAAAGGGCTTACTCAGAATGAGGGAATCAATTATAAGGAAACCTTCCTGTCGGTAGCTATGATGAAGTCCATCCAAATTCTCTTATCCATTATAGCTCATTTTGATTATGAAATTTGGAAAATGGACATCAAGATTGCATTTCTTAATGGGAATCTTAATGAATGTATTTATATGGTGCAGCCAGACATTTTTATTTCCCAAGGCCAAGAACATAAATTATATAAGATTAAAAAGTCCATTTATGGACTTAAGCAAGCATCTAGAACTTAAAACATTTGTTTTGATCAGGCAATCAAATCTTTTGGTTTTGATCAATGTCCAGATGAGTCTTGTGTGTACAAGAAATACAACAGAAATGTAGTGGTGTTTATAGTATTATATGTGGATGACATTCTACTCATTGGAAATGATGTTGGAGTGTTGTCTTCGATTAAAGTATAGTTGCCCAACCAATTCGATATGAAAGACTTAGGAAAAGCTAGTCACATCCTTGGGATCAATCTTATGTGTGATCATAAGAAAAGGATGTTGGATTTGTCACAAGAAACTTATATCAATTCCATTCTTACTAGATTTATCATGAAAGATTCCAAGAAACGGTTCCTCCCTTTTACACATAAAATATCTCTCTCCAAGGATCAGTGTCCTAAGACACCAAATGAGATAGATAAGATGAAAGGCATCCCTTATGCTTTGGTAGTTGGGAGCCTTATGTATGATATGCTATGCACTAGACTTGATATTTGCTTTGTTGTTGGCATGGTTAGTAGATATCAGTCTAACACTGGGTAAGAACACTGGACTGCGGTAAAGCATGTACTCAAATACCTAAAAAGAACACAAGATTATATGCTAGTTTACTAGGAAGAGAGTCTAGTACCCATTGGGTACAACGACTTGGATTTTTAGTCTGATAGAGATTCTAGAAAGTCCATCACTAGATATGTGTTTACCCTAGGAGGTGGAGCTATTAAATGGAGGAGTATCAAGGACTCTTACATTGTTGATTCCATTATAGAAGCTGAATATGTGGTAACCTCTGACGCAGCAAAAGAAGTAGTATGGATTAAAAACTTTCTAATGGACCTAGGAGTGGTACCTTTAGTTCAATCAACTATTACATTTTATTTTGATAATACTAGTACGATTGCTAACTCAAAGGAACCTAAGAGCCATAAGAGAGGTAAACATATTGAGAGTAAGTATCATCTCATTCGAGAATTTGTGCAGCGGGTTGATGTCATAATTTTAAAGATTGCATCAGAAAACAACTTGTAAGAATCTTTCACAAAGAGCTTGCCAGCCAAGACTTTTGATAGTCACGTAGAGGGAATATGAGTGAGATGCATTGCAGTATCTCGTTGAGTCTAAGTGGGAGATTATTAGAGAAGTAAACTAAAACCATGCTTTATGTAATAATTTTAGTTTTGGATTTATTCTTATAATAAAATCAGTTATTCTTATTTTAATGAGAATCATGTATGGACGTAATGTTTGAAGTATTTATATTGCTGATGTCTTTTATTCTGCCTAGTAGGTTTTCTAGTGTGTAGAGTACAACTTACACACAGAGGATCAGATCATTAGTTCTTATGGAATATAAGTTTTATTGTTCACAGTCTTAGATGGAACTGAGCACACCATCAGTAGGACTATAGCATAATATTTTGGTAGGTCTATCTTGATTACAGGAAACTTTATAGTTTCAACTTATTGTTCTCGTACACTTTGTGTGCATTGAACGAGACCAATTTGAGGTCATTGTTTTTATACTGATTTTATAAGACTGTAAGGACATAATTTTATAAATGTCCAGGGTAGAATTTAAGAATTTTCTATTTTCCCTAGATCACAGTTAGTATGTCTAATACCGCTACATTGGGCATGACAACACGATTATCCACGACGGCCTTTATCCTAATACAATGCATCAATCATCTTCACGTACATCATACTACATGCGACGTGCTGGTCAGCTCACTCCCACTACTCCACAACGTAATATCGATAAAATGGTTTATTGGAGTATTAACATTTACATAAATATTTGGGAAATTTTTCAAAAAATGTTTTTTCGAAGCCTGATGTATTTTGCATAAAAAGCAAAAAAATTTCTAAGTATAAAAGCGGAGTGCCTCGATCGAAGAGCTCATTCAACCGACATTGCACTGTCGTTCGAACGAGATAGGCATGTCGCGCGATCTCGTTCGAACGACATCCATCCTTCATACGAGAGACATGTCATCTCGTTCGAATGAGCCCACCGCCTCAAAATTCATATAAATATCTGGCGCCTCTCTACACGTTTTTCAAGTCTTTCTGCAAACACAAATTCTGCGAAAATAGCCCAGAATCAGACTCCACCTTTTAAGGTTTTCTTAAGCCTTTTTATTCACATAATCACTCCCATTTATATATGTGAATTGTTAAACCTTCAAGAAGATCATTTACTCTTTTAGAGTACTTTGTGGAGGAGCCGTCTTCTTCTCTATGGCTACCCATTTGGAGTTACTGAGGGAGATTCCAGCTGACGACATTAGAATCGACGCCTGCGGGTATTTCTGTGTCACACTTATTTTTATTGTAATCCGTGTAACCGTGTCTTACAATATTATAGTGAAAATAAAAGGTTTTGCCCCTTTGGGGGATTTTTCCTCACATAACTACTCAACTCAACTCAACAAAGCCTTTTCCCAATTATTTGGGGTCGGCTACATGAATCCTATTTTTCCATTCCATTCTGTCCAGTGCAATATCTTCGGTTACACCACATGATATCATATCCTTTTTTATAATATCCCACCAAGTTAATTTAGGCCTACCTCTACCCCTTGGGTTACCATCAATACTAACTAAATCACTCTTCCTTACAGGAGCATCCATTGGTCTACGCTTGACGTGTCCAAACCATCGAAGTCGATTTTCTCTCAATTTATCTTCTATAGGAGCTACTTTCACCATTTTACGAATTTGTTCATTTTTAATTTTATCCTTTCGAGTTTTACCACAAATCCATCTTAGCATTCGCATCTCCGCCACACTCATTTTCTGCACATTTTGTTTCTTGGTTGCCTAACACTCTGTCCCATATAACATGGCGGGTCTAATGGTATACGCCTATCACACAGAACGCCGGTCTCACTTCTCCACTTAACCCAGCCTGCTCTAATCCTATGCGTAACATCATCACTAATATCTCCATCTTTTTGTATAATCGATCCTAAATAACGAAAATGATCATTTCTAGGTATTTCTTGACCCTCCAATTTCACCACATCTCCATTTGTCCTCCTATTACTACTAAAATTACACTCCACATATTCTGTTTTAGTTCTGCTTATTTTAAATCCTCTTATTTCTAAAGTTTCTCTCCACAATTCCAACCTAGCGTTTATCCCCATCTTAGTCTCATCGACTAAAACAATATCATCTGCAAATAGCATACACCATGGCACCTCATCTTGTATTTGTCCAGTCAACTCATCCATAACAAGAGCAAAGAGATAAGGACTTAATGCTGAACCTTGGTGTAGCCCTACCGTAATTGAAAATTCACTACTTTCTCCAGCTGATGTTCTTACTGTAGTCATCGCACCATCATACATATCCTTGATCACGTCAATATATCTGTGAGTCACTCCTCTTTTATGTAGAACCCACCATATTATATCTCTGGGTATCCTATCATACGCCTTCTCCAAATCTATAAAAATCATATGAAGATCCTTCTTTTTCTCTCTATACCTCTCCATTAATCTCCTCAATAAATAGATTGCTTCCATTGTTGACCTCCCAGGCATAAACCCAAATTGATTCTCAGATACTGTTGTCTTCAATCTCAATCTATATTCAATCACTCTCTCCCAAAGTTTCATTGTATGACTCATTAACTTAATACCACGATAATTTGAACAACTTTGTATGTCCCCTTTATTTTTATAAATAGGTACTAAAATACTTTTTCTCCATTCATCGGGCATCCTATTAGTCATTAAAATTCTATTAAATAATTTGGTAAGCCATGATACTCCATCCACCCCTAAGCACTTCCAAACCTCAATAGGGATACCATCTAGTCCTAAAGCCTTCCCTGTTTTCATCTTTTTTAGGGCAATCCTGACCTCTGTTGTCCTAATTCTAAGAAAAAATATATCTTCTCGAGTCTCCCTAAGTTCCTCTATATCTAATCTACTCCCATTATCTCCATTTAATAACCTCTCAAAGTAGTTTTTCCATCTTTCCATAATTTCATCATCTTTGACTAGGACTCTCGAATCATCACTTTTGATGCACTTAACGTTATTGAAATATTTTGTTTTCTTATCCCTAAGTTTAGCAAGCTTATAAATACTTTTTTCCCCTTCTTGTGTTCCTAATTTTGTATAAAGATCATCATACGCTTTTAACTTAGCATCTCTTACCACTTTCTTAACTTCCTTTTTAGCCCATTTATATTTCTCAAAATTCTCTTCATTTCTATTTGTTTGCCATGTTTTAAAGCACTCCCTTTTAATTTTTACTATATTCTGTACTTCTTCATTCCACCACCAAGTTTCTTTAGCCTGTGGCCCTTTGCCTTTTTATTCTCCAAGAATTTCTTTTGATATTTTCCTAATGCATGTGGCCATCTTATTCCACATTATGTTAGTTTCTTCTTCACAATTCCATGTTGCTTCATTTAATACTTTATCTTTAAATAGTTCTAATTTCTCTCCTTTTAAATTCCACCACCTAGTTCGTGGGTTAATCTTCACTTTTCGCATTCGTGATTGATTTTTAATATTTATATCCAACACCATTATCCTATGTTGTGAGGTTAAGCTCTCTCCCGGGATAACCTTACAATCTTTACACGTTAATCGGTCTCCTTTCCTAGTAATGAAAAAATCTATTTGACTCTTATGTGTTCCACTTTTATAAGTTATTAAGTGTTCAAGCCTCTTTTTAAAACATGTATTTACTAGTACAAAATCATAAGCCATCGCAAAATCTAAGATAGACTCTCCCTCGTCGTTCCTATCTCCAAAACCATGTCCGCCATGCACTATCTCATATCCTACACGATCTTCTCCTACATGGCCATTAAAATCTCCACCTATATAGATTTTCTCACCTAGGGGTATTTCTTGAATTAGTTCATCCATTTGTTCCCAAAATTGTACTTTAGTGTGCTCATCTAATCCTACTTGAGGTGCATAAGCACTAACAATATTAATTATGTTTTCACCTAATACCAATTTTACAAGTATAAGTCTATCACCTTTCCTAATAACGGTTACGATATCGTCCTTAAAGTTTTTATCTACTATTATTCCAACTCCGTTCTTATTTCTATGTTTTCCTGTATAATATAATTTAAATCCTGTATTTTCTATTTCTCTAGCTTTCTCACCGACCCATTTAGTTTCTTGTAAACAAGCTATGTGAACTTTTCTTCTTATCATGGTATCTACTAACTCCATCCCTTTTCCTGTCATAGTCCCTATGTTCCAAGTCGCTAACCTAAGTCTAGTATCCTGGACTAGCTTCTTTACCCGCACACGTCCAGCTTGTTGCAGGAACCCTTGCGTATTTATCGTAGCATCCGGGCGCCAATGCGACGCCCCTTGCCTATTTGAACACAAGCGCATTCTTTCAAATTGGTATTAGAGCCAATTACACAATTATACCGTGTAATTTTCCGCAAATTTTTCTAAGATATCAATTTTCTGAAAAATTAATTTTTGAAAAAGAGCGTGTTCATAATGGAGAAGTTATATAATAAAATGCCAATTTTTTGACGGGACAAACTATGCATACTGTAAATCCCGCACGAGATCTACATTAAAAGCCATTGATGAACGTGTATGGATTTTGGTCGAAAGAGGGTGGACTTCTCCCTCCGTCACTGTTAATAACGTGACCAGTTTAAAATCGGACACTACTTGGACTGAAGAAGAATTTAAATGGTCATCTTTTAATTCTAAGGGTTTAAGCGCTATTTCTGGATCTGTCACACCTGATGAGTTCAAACGAATAATGATGTGCACCACGTCAAAAGAGGCATGGGATGTTTTGCAACTTACCCATGAAGGAACTAATGCTGTGAAAGAGTCTAAACTGCAAAATTTAAGAACTCAATTAAAAACAATCACCATGCTTAAGTCTGAATGTTTTGATGAATTTTATGCTAGACTATCTGATATTGTTAACAGTAGCTTTAATCTTGATGAATATATTCCTAATGCTAGAGTTGTTAAAAATATTCTTAGATCACTTCCTAACCGTTTTATCCCTAAAATCACTGTGTTAAATTCTATGGGTAATTTAAATACTCTTAAATTGGAGGAACTTGTTGGAGACCTCCAAACGTATGAAATTGATATGTTTCCTAAATCTGTCAAGTCTAAAGATAAGGGAATTGCTCTTAATTCCCAGGAGAGAAAGAGTGAGGAGTCGACAAGAAAGAGGGGAGAGTCATCTAGAAAAAGAGAGATAGATACGTCAGATTCTGAGTGTGACTTTTATTTAGATGATTTGGCCCTGTTTGCCAAAAATTTTAAGAAAATTCTCAACTTCAAGAAAAATTGTAATTTCAAACGTAAAAAAAAGTTTGAGAAAAATAAGTTTGAAAAGAAAAAAGAAAAAGATTTTAAAAATCCTCCTAAGAAAGAGAGTGAGAGATGCTTTGAGTGCGATGGTAGGGGTCATAGAGCTTTTGAGTGTGCTACTAGGCTGAACAGAGAAAAGGGCAAAGTTGTCCTTAATGCTATCGTTAGTGACGACGGTGAGGTCGAGTCTGTGGATTCTAGATATGAGTCACCGCATGAGTGTAACTTCACCACATTCATGGCTAGTCATGTGAGTATATTCAGTGCTCCTCACGACGATGAGGATGCTGCTTCACAGGTACACCTCGATAGTGAGAGCGATGTGATTGAGGGGGAGGATGATGCAAGTGGGAGCGAGAGTAATCTTTAACGCGCATACGCTGAGTTGTATAATAAGTCATTTAAAACCAAAAAGCGTAACAAAGGATCACCACGTTAGAAGAAGCGAGAGAGAAAGAGTCCTCCACCTGCACTACCTTGAGAGAGAGAGAGTCTGCCTGTGATGAGAAAGAAAGTTTGTTTAGAGAGAGAGAGAGACTATTTGTACAGAGAAAGTGTTTTTGAGAAAGTGAAAGGGTACTTGACTAAACAAGTGTCTAGTCTTACGAGTGAACTCCATTCCTCCCTGAAGACTCGAAAGAAACTTAAAGCCCTTGTTGCCTAGCTTACTCATGATCTTGAGAGAGCACGAGAACTCAAGGTTCAAATCGAGGACAAATCAGGAAAGATAGGAAATATGCTCCTCGGCCCCGCTTTAGGTTTTGGTGATAGGAAGGGAATAGGTTATGATGGTGCCTCCACGTCCTAAATTGCACCTGGACCAGTTCCTGAGTTTACTACGACTCCATATGGCCATCGTCAAAATCCACGAAGGAGAGTTCGACCAAGAAAAGCAAACCCAGGTTCGCCTAAGACTGCGTTCTTCTGTATGTACTGCAAAAGAAATGGCCGCCTCAGGGAGTTTTACTATAGTTTGGGTCGGACATGACGTACTACTACTCCACCACATCATACTGATGATTTTTCCAGTCTGAGAGAGCATGTTGAGTTTTTAGCTGCCACATCACAGAGTTTGATGGAGCAATTCCGACAGATGTCTTTGCCGTCTGTGAATGCTTCTCGCATCTCGGATAAAACCAATAACAACAAGGGTAAACAAAAGGTTACCACGTCTTTGGTGCCTAATAAAGATAAAAAGGCTCTTGTTGTTCATATCTCTCTCAAAGCACATAATACCTCACAGTGGTATTTTGATAGTGGGTGCTCCAGACATATGACAGGTGATGTCTCATTTTTTACCTACCTAGAGGAGTATAAGGAATGTAGAGTCATCTTTGGAGACGGGATCAAGTCTAGCATTGTAGGACGAGGTACAGTTGAGTTACCAGGATTTCCTAAGCTAGAGAATGTTTTGTACGTTAAAGGTTTGAAAGCAAACCTTCTCAGCTTTAGCTAGCTGTGCGACGCTGACTTTACAGTAAAGTTTGATTGGGACGCGTGTAATGTCTGCAATTAAGCCGGTAAACTTTTAGTGCAAGGGGTGAGGATAGAGGATAATTGCTATGGGACCGTGCCCACATCCTCACTTGTCTACAACAGCGCCACGATCACTCCTATGGATCTGAGGCACCAACGTCTAGGTCATGTGAATGTTAGAGATTTGACTCGCTTATCTAAAAAGGACCTAGTACGTGGCTTACCATCACTTGGAAAGCCGACTTCCACGGTTTGTGGACCGTGTGAGTTGAGAAAGAAAATCTGTTACCCCTATAGGAAGTTTCATTCCATTACCACCTCCCGTGTACTTGAGTTGATTCACGTGGATCTTATGGGTCCTACTCGTAATGAGAGTCTGGGTGGTAAGAGGTATATCCTCGTGATGGTAGATGATTTCTCAAGATATTCGATTGTAGGTTTTCTGAGAGAGAAATCAGGTGCTATAGAGTTTTTAACGACCAAGTGCCGTGTCCTGTAAAATCAACATGGAGTCACTATTAACAGAATGCATAGTGACAATAGCACAGAATTTAAGGAAGCAAAAGTAAATCTTTACTGTGATAGCCTTGGGATCAAACATGAGTTTTTTACTCTGAAGACTCCTCAAAAAAATGGTATTGTTGAGAGGGAGAATAGAACGATCTAGTGAATGGCTAGATCTATGCTTCTAGTTCGTAAGGTTGCCAAGAGATTTTAGGCAGAGGCATTGTCTACTGCATGCCACATGGTGAATAGGGTTTACCAGCATCCACACACACTTAAGATGCCTTATGAATTTGGACTGGCAAGAAACCCAACCTTGCATATTTCCGTGTCTTTGGGAGTAAATGCTACATCCTACGGGATAGAGAGCAATTAGAAAAGTTTGACTCTCGGAGCGACGAGGGAATATTGCTAGGATATTCATCCAATAGTAGAGTGTACCAGGTTTTTAACCTGAAGAGCTCTAAGGTTATGGAGACAATAAACGTCACCGTGCAAGATGACGACCCTTCGACGTTTATTGATTCTAGCCTTCAATGTGAGGATGAGGACTTTTCTGGCAGCGATTTACTTTTCCCTCACCCACACCCCGTGGACCCTACTCCTGTGTTAGGGGACACACCTAATTGGGTTCGCAAGAGTCATGATCCCTCTGTTATTATTGGCGATCCCTATTTAGGGGTCAAGACTCGTGCTCAGCTAAAGAACGTTGTTATCCATCTTTTCCAAAGTCGAGCCCAAGAATCACAAAGAAGCTCTCAAGGATGAACACTGGATATCTGCTATGCAAGATGAGTAGCTTCAGTTTAAAAAAACAATGTTTGGGAACTTGTGCCCCAACCTAGTGAGACTAATGTGATTGGTACCAAGTGGATTTTTAAGAATAAAATGGATGAAAATGGTACCATAATTTGAAATAAGGCAAGGTTGGTCGCTTAAGGCTACACACAGATAGATGGTGTAGACTTTGGTGAGACATTTTCTCCTGTTGCGAGGCTTGAGTCCGTTTGCTTATTACTCGCCATCGCATGTCATCTGCGCTTTAAGTTATATCAGATGGATGTCAAGAGTGCCTTTCTAAATGGCATTCTACAGGAGGAGGTTTATGTGGAATAACCAAAAGGGTTTGAAGACCCTAAGTACCCTAAGCACGCCTACTATATGAGGAAAGCCTTGTATGGTTTGAAGCAAGCACCTCGTGCTTCGTACGAGAGGCTTACTTCCTATCTCTTAGCTCGTGGCTTTAAGAGAGGGGGCGTTGATATGATGTTGTTTCTCAAGAGAGATGACGGTGCTATTTTGATTGCCCATGTCTATGAGGATGACACAGTCTTTGGATCCCTGTGCGCCCAGCATGCTCACCACTTTGAGGAGGAGATGAAAAGTGACTTTTAGATGAGCATGGTAGGTGAGATTACATTCTTCCTTAGTCTCCAAGTTCGTCAGATAGAGGGTGGGATGTTCATCTCCTAATCCAAGTATGCTAGAGACCTAGTGAAGAAATTTGGTTTAGACTCCGCTAAGCATGCACGTACACCTATGAGTACTTCTATCAAGCTTAGTAAGGACACTTCAGGTAAGGACGTAGAGCAAACCTTGTATCAGAGTATGATATGTAGTCTTCTTTACTTGACTGTCAGTCGTCCCGACATGGCCTTTAGTGTTGGAGTCTGTGCGCGATATTAGGTGTCCTCTAAAGAGTCACACTTACTCGCTCTAAAAATTATTATCAAATACGTGAGTGGGACTCTCTCATATGGTATTTGGTATTCCTTTGATACCAATGACCGTTTATCTGCCTATTCGAATGCCGATTGGGCCGGGGATGGAGATGGTTGTAGGAGCACTTCTGGATGGTGTTTCTATTTTGCTTCTGCTTTTGTCTCCTGGTTAAGAAAGAAGCAAAACTCCATCTCTTTATCCACTGCGGAGGCTGAGTACATCATCGTCGAGAGTTGTTGCACGTAACTCTTGTGGATGAAGAAAATGTTGGAGGATTATGGGATATCACAGGACACCATGATCATCTCCTATGATAACACGAGCGCAATTCACATATCCCGTAATCCAGTCCAGCATTTGTGCACAAAGTACATCAGGATACGCGAGCACTTTATACGACAGTTAGTTGAGGAAAAAGTCGTATCCCTGAGTTTCGTACCCACTGACCTTCAGTTAGCTGATATATTCACGAAGCCTTTAAATTCCCTTAGATTTGAGAGTCTTAGGAAGTCTTTGAGAATGTGCACAGTTGATTGAGGGGTTGGTTCATGTCTAGGATAGGATGCATTGTCATATTCATATCATATGATTCCTATTCCTAGGTTGTATCATTTGTATCATTAGTTTGTTTTATTTTCTGATTTTTATATTTTTTTTGAAAAATCCAAAAAGATTTTCTTTTCATAAATATTTTAGAAAAGCATAAAAAGATTTTTGTATTTTATTTGCACCTTTTGTGTATGAGCATTTAAGATAGTCAAGTCACAAATTTCATTCCATTTATCCATGTGACTGTTTGATAGAGATTTGAGACGCTACATCATTTCATCCATGTGCTTTAAATTGTTTGGAGTCTTTGAGATGTGATTAGTGATATATTTCTACATAGTTGTCTCCTATCTCCTTTATTGCACACATGCACGACTTTATTTGATTATTGTACTTATCTATCACATATTGGATTCAGTGTTTCCATCTCAATTTTGTCTATACAACATACCATATGCGATAAAACTTGACAAGATTGGAATGCATGTTCAAACCGTTTGGTGAGATCCACAAAAGGTTCTTATCTAGCGTTTGCGATTAAGCCACCGTTAAATCGGACCTAAAAAATTGAGGAATTTTATTATCCGGGGTCCAAGAGGTTAAAAGAGCCCAAAAATTTAAAGGCAATAAAAAGAAATACATGCCAAATATGGGCCATTTAGGTTTCACCATCAATTCTCCAAAGTTTGAGAATTTAGATCACCTCTATTCAAAATATAAATCTGAGGGAGTTTGGTTGGAGAATTTAAACGGGTTTGCACTTCCTTGAAAGTCCTGAAAAAGCATTCAATCATTTTGGACGTTATTGGTGTGGGAATCATTTTGAGCTTTGATTTGCTGATTCGATTGAGTCAATGTCTCATATTTCCATCTCTTTACACCTAAGGAAGATGCTGAGTTTATTCATTAGGAGTATCCGATATTCATCGTGCACATATGTCATGTTTGTATGCATTGATTTTCGTATCGAATTTGATCACACCCCTACATTTACGCTATCATCAACTTGATTGTTTTTGTGTTCTTTCATTGTGTTATTCTTTGTTGTATATTTTGTGTGAAAATTTTTTGAAAAATTAAAAAATAAAAAGTTTTTTTTACGATGTGACATTCTCCATTTGCATTTATTTGTGCTTCTCATATCTGTCTATTTGGGGACATCATAAAAAAGGGAGAATGAATTATGAATTATGGGGGAGAATTATTTGGTTGGTTGATTTATCAATGGTTTGCTTATGCTTAATTGATCTTTGATATTTGCATGTCATTATATTTTAAACTGTCGCGTGTCACAGGTATCTGCTTTATCTCATGTGTGTAGGTACAAAATTGATAATTATTGGATTGCACACCCTGATGAGAAAAGCTTTGAGAGTTTCTGAAAAGTTAAAGCTGAAGATGTTTAAGTTTGATTGACAACATGTCATTTACTATTCTCATTTTTAGGGTTTAAAGGGGATATTATCTTATATGTTATTTGCTTTATGGAAGATTGCATAATTCGGATTTTTATGTATGTACCGGCATAGACATAAGGGGAGATTTGTAAGTACATAATTTTATAAATGTCCAAGGTCTAGGAATTTTCTATTTGTCCTAGATCACCGTACATATGTCTGATACCGCTACATTCGGCACGTCAACACTATCATCCACGTTGGCCTTGATCCGAATCCATGCATCCACCATCTTCACACGTGCATCATGTTACATGCGACGTGTTTCTCAACCGTTCCCACTAATCCGCTTCGTATTATTGGTAAAATAATTTATTGAAGTTGTTTATATTTGGATTACACACCCTGATGAGAAAAGCTTTGAGGGTTTAATGGGGATATTATAGTGTATGTCATTTGTTGATTGCATAATTCGGATTTTTTATATATGTACCGGCATAGACATAGGGGGAGATTTATAAGGACATAATTTTATAAATGTTCGAGGTAGAATCTAAAAATTTTCTATTTTTCCTAGATCACAGTTAGTATGTCTGATACCGCTACATTGGGCACGATAACACGATCATCCACAACGGCCTATATCCAAATCCAATGTATCCATCATCTTCACGTACATCATGCTACATCCGACGTGTTGTTCAGCTCATTCCCACTACTCCACTACGCAATATCGGTAAAATGGTTTATTGGAGTATTAACATTTGCATAAATATTTGGGAAATTTTTCAAAAAATGTTTTTTCGAAGTCTGATGTATTTTTATAAAAGGCAAAAAATTTTCTAAGTGTAGAAGCGGAGTGCCTCGGTCGAAGAGCTCGTTCAAGCGACATCGCACTGTTGTTCGAACAAGATAGGCATGTCATGCGATCTCGTTCGAACGACATCCGCCCTTCGTTCGAGTGACATGTCATCTTGTTCGAACGAGCCCGCTGTCTCGAAATTCGTATAAATATCTCGTGCCTCTCTACACATTTTTCAAGTCTTTCTGCAAACACAAATTCTGCGAAAACAACCTAGAATCAGACTTCACCTTTTAAGGTTTTCTTAAGACTTTTTATTCACATAATCACTCCCATTTATATATGTGAATTGTTAAACCTTCAAGAAGATCATTTACTATTTTGGAGTACTTTGTGGAGGAGCCGTCTTCTTCTTTACTACTGCCCATCTGGAGTTCCTGCGGGAGATTCTAGCCGACGACATCAGAACCGATGCCTGCGGGTATTTTCGTGTCACACTTATTTTCATTATAATCCGTGTAAGCGTGTCTTACAATACTATAGTGAAAATAAAAGGTTTTGCCGCTTTGGAGGATTTTTCCTCGATGTGTATGTTTGAATGTTCTTGCATGATTTTATCATTGTCAATCACACCTAGATGCATGTTTAGGACTTAATTGATAAAAACTCAGTTTAATTAAATAATTTCTTTATTTGAACACAAGCGCACTCTTTCAAAGACAATGTACACCTCATGATTATTAGGTTTACTTAAGGCTCTTAATCCGAATATGATTGATGGATACAAGAACTAGTTATTTATTACTTTGACTTATCGGATTAGATTCCTTTTAGGATCAATAATCTTAATTAATTAGATAATGACGATTAATACACGGTGAAATTCTTTTATAGATGGAATCCGCGTCTTGGTATAGAGACTAGTGATACCCTCTTGAGATAATTATAAGTTTTATATGTGTCAAACCCCACATGTGGATTATATTAATCCGACACTACAAATAAGTTAAGTTGGATTGCTCAAGGACGTAAAGAAGTTAATCAAATAAATTATTAGTACTTTATTTTATTAACGGGTACCTATAACATTAACGTGGGGAGAATTAAGTAATTAATAATGAGGAGCTCGAAATACATTTTTGAGTTAAGGAGTGGAGTTACAATTATAATTATTTAGTGGTATTAATTATAATTAAGGGGCTGAGATTATGATATGGGAAGGATTAGGTTTTCTCAGGTCTATTAAGATTCACATACTTATCTCTCCTTAGGGTCCCTATTGCATCCTATATATATGAACCTAAGTCTCATTCTTTGTTAACCTAGCCGTCATCTTTGGATACTCAAAAGACCTGAGTTCATATTGTAAGAAAGAGAGACATCAGAGAATAAATATGAGATAAGAAGGTGGTTACGAAATAGGAGCCCACCCTCTACTCGTGGCTGTCCATATAGGGAATACAGTAGAAGATCGTGAGGCAAATTGAGCCATCACATATTCTGTTCGTGATAAAATGATATAAAATCAAAGAGATCTCGCAAGTAAATCCTAAATCTTCCTTGTAGGATTTCACATATATGTAGTTTTTTTAGTTCGATCTATACGCATTTTTAGTCGACCCTTGGACTTACGCTCCCACACAAAGCATCCTTCATTTTCATCCATTTTAAATTTATTATTACGATTCTTCTTAAAGTCACGATCGTTATGAATTTTTTTAGACTTATTAAATTTTTTTTCTCAAAATTCATTTATTTGTCAAACTTGAGAAATTTTTTTAACTTCTTAGGAAACATGGTCATATCATCGGAATCGATGTTAAACTCACCATAAAAAATAATATTTTCTCCTTCCAGGATTTTAAAGAAATGCCCTAATCTTTCCTCGAGTTTTAAAAGAAAACATATCGAGCTAATAGGTTTAAAGGTCCCCCGTAGGCTCCCTAAGTTTTCTAGATTCAGTTCCCAATGAATTCAAAATGATGACTTTAGGATTAAATCTTTTAGGTAAGGACCTTAATATTTTCTTGAAATTTTTTCTCTCTTGAGTTAAAAGATGAGATAACAATATCAAACACTCTCACATAAAGCTCATAAAATATTTCACTATCATTTATCCTAATAGTCTCAAAGTGTTTTATGTGAATTGTTTTAGTCACTTTTGTCATCGCGGGGACGAGGGGCCTTTAGGTAGTATATTGCTCAACCCTATTTTAGGATGCTTACTAGGTATGGGACTAGTGGGTAGGCTTTGGTTAAAATTTATACTTGCTAGGTATAGGACTAGGTAGTGTAAATTTGTGGGGATTTTATATTTCGGGGTGGGCAGATTTTTACATTTTATCGTCATTTCGTTAGCCTAGGCATGAGGCTAGGACGTATTTTAAATTCGTGAATCATCCTATATATGGGATAGGATGTATGGGTAATTGGGGACGATTAGGTATAAAAATAAGGGGTATTTTGAGGATCTCACTTCTATTAAAAGGTTGGGGTAATTTGTTAATTGTGAAATTGAGAAGATAAGAATTAATGCCTAAAATAATAACGAGTATTAAAATTGGTGGAGACATAATGTGTCAGCGACCGAAAGTTTAAACGAATCAGCGGGTGATTTATGTCCTCTCGTGTATGGAACCTTGTCATAGGGCGAGGTCGGCAGTTTAAATGGATCAGAGGCCATTGACAAGGGGAAGTGTAAAACTTGGGTGGGAGACCACCTGTGGCAGGAGGACTACTGTAATTAAAAATAACAATAAAATTGAGAATTAATACCTACGATAATAAGACGGGTTTTGAAATATATTGGTGACATAATCAGCGAGGACCGACGGTTTAAACGGGTCAGCCAGCGTTTTATATCGTGTCGTGTGTGGAACCGCGTCATGTAGTAGGGGTCGACAGTTTAAACGAATCAGCTGACGTTTTGATGAGGGGATGTGTATTTTGATGGAGGAATCAGCCGAGGCGGGAGGACCGCTATACTTAATTAAAGTAGGAATTGAGAAAAATGATAATTTGGGTTAATTTAATTTAATTAACACTTTAGGACTGTGGGATAATTAAAATGATATTGGTGTGATTTTTATAAGAATCGTTGGGTTTGGTTAGTAATTTGTCTTTCTTGCATTTAATTATATTCTTAATCAAAATACTCTATTGTGATATTTATTGCGTATAATGCAATTGTCTGGATTCACGGATCATATTTGAGGGGAGTAGTGTGTATTGATCTTCGGGGCTCTGACCTTGTGCGTTCACTAATATTTTCAGGTATTAGTGTTGGAGTAGCTGCATAGGATTTATCGGATATCGCTTGGAGGTGCAGCTGGAGTTTCTTTTATTTACTGCTTTATTTAGTTTAGACTCTCCTTTCCCTCGTATTTGATTATGAGACTTCAGTTGGGTTTTGTTAGGCCATTCGGTTCCAAAGTTGTTTAAGGATTTTAGTTGGAGTATTACCATTCAGTTGATTATTCATATTTTAAATTAATTTATATTTTGGAAATTGGACTTAATTGGAGTTTAGCATGTGATGGTTTTTATAGTACTATTATTCATTCCGATTGATTATTATTCATCTTGTGGATTGATTTTTATATGTCTCATATTTGTTATATGCTGAGAATGGTATTTATTTGGTAGCACTCGTCGTAGTTCGGTGGCGGTGGCTGGATACCCCATTGTCCGGATTGCGGGAGTGTTACAGATGGTATAAATAAAAAGAAGTTGGGAAAGAAACAAGAGTCAAATGGACAAGGAGGTGAGAATAAGGGTCGCAATGACCAAGCTTGGAAGAAACAGAAAACAAATCAAGGACAACAGGGTGAGTAAAACTGGGGTATGAATTCAAGAGCTATTAAGGGTGCATGTTTTGTCTGTGAAAAAGTAGGGCATCGAATGGCTCTGTGTAACAAGAGGGAGGACCATCAGGGGCAAATGGCATAGGGCCAACAAGGCCAAGGTGCACAAGGCAAATAAGGTCAAGGAGTACAGGGGAAGAAAGGATTGAGGCCTCCAATTCTCACAGTAGTAGGTGTTCAGGGAGCACCAACAGCACCGACAGCATCAGATGGATAGGAGGTGTTATTTACTTCAGCGTCAGGCCGAGACAGCTCAGCAGGATCCACGACGTGACTAGTAGAGTATCGCAGTACGCAATTATTTTCTTTGATACTTACATATATATATAGGGATTTCATACGGGTAGGATTGGGTGTATGCGCGCCTGATTATATCACTCTACAGGTAGGCATATGTGAGCCTACCCGTAGGATTGGGTGTATGCAGTTGGAGTTTCTTTTATGTACAACTTTATTTAGTTTAAACTCTCCTTTACACCGTATTTCATTATGAGACTTCATTTGAGTTTTGCTGGGCCATTCGGTTCCAAAGTTGTTTAAGGATTTGAGTTGGAGTATTTACAATCAGTTGATTATTCAAATTTTAAATCAATTCATATTTTGGAGATTGGACTTACTTGGAGTTTAGTATGCGATGGTTTTTATAGTACTATTATTCATTGGGATTAATTATTATTCATCTTGTTGATTGATTTTTATATGTTTCATATATGTCACATGCTGAGAATGTTATTTATTTAGTAGTGCCCAGCGTAGTTCGGCGGCGGTGGCTAGTCACCCCGTTATCCGGATCGCACAGGGTGTTACAATGTTAACCTAAATTCTTTTGTTTAATTTGATCAGTTAATTTTGTCCTATTCTCGTGTCTAGCTGCATGTCATTTAAAACTTATCTATTTAATTTTTTGCTTTTTTATTTTTTGCTTTTTTTCTGTGTTTTACAATATATAGTCCTTAGAAACTTTCCTTGTTTAAGTTTTGACTGACTTAATTTTCAAATCAAATAAATGTTACGATATAGTGCATAATGACTATTAGAGGCACTACATGTCCAACATTAAACAATGTTTTACTATTTTTTTTAAAAAAATTGTAAGATGTTATTTTGTTAATCAAAATAAGATTCGAAAGGATTTTCTCAGTCATAACTAAAATTAAAGATGTACGATGAGAAACAAATAAGGGAGTTTTCTATTTTATTTGTTTGGCCCTAATCCACTTACATTTTTTTAAGAACTAAGGTTCCCCACCCCTTATTCTATAAATTATAAGTTTGCATACGCATAAACTTAACACGTGTATATTACAAAAATTCTTATATAAATGATAAAATTTCACACACAAATTATAATTTTCCCCTAAAAAAATCATTTGTACTTTACAAAATTTATTGCATATATTATTAAAAATCGGGTATACATTAAAAGAGGGGGTCCTTAGTGTCCAAATAATATATTTGTCGACTAGATCCAAAACAAATACCGACCAAGGAGTTGAGCCATAAAAACTAAACAAAAACACTGAGTTCTTGTTCCCTCCTTGATGGCAGAGCTATTAGCACATATGATTGGGCTCGCTTGTCGTTGTTGCATTTGAAGTGCTAAATGAAACATTTAAGTCATATTCTTTCATTATAATCATACAACTCCAATTTCATATGCATTAAATTAATCTAATCATGAAATGTACAATATCCCAACAAGTTGTGCAAACTCGATATTCCAATTCATACGAGAATTAATATATTTATTTCATTAAATGTTTTAAACATGTGCGATAACAATTTTTAGCAAGATATTATAATGTTCTACCCCATAATATTCATCTATAAGATTTCATAAGTCATAACTTATTTTCGAGATCCATATAATCTTTAACATATGATTTGATCCAAAACTCAATAATAACAAATTCTAATACCCTAAACATGCTGGATTCCAAGCACTAAAGCTAATTTCACAAGTTCATAAAAATATAATTTGGTCATCACTTCCCTTAATAAGGTTGCTAATGATCTTTCAAAACATTCATATATAATGTTTAGGCAACAGTTAAATTAAATAATATTTAATGGGAATAATAAAGATATTCTTGCCTTATAATTAAGTATTCCGACAATCTAAAAATCACACATTCTTCTCGCAAAAAATGACTTTTGTACTTTGGCCTTCCTTAAAATAATTGTCCTAAGCTTCCCGCGTTTGGTTGAACATTGGTTTAATGGTGTTTGGACGTTAAACAGTAGGGCATGTATGTTTTGTTTAAGCAAAAATAAGGTATGTATACAAAATTATTAGTCAAAAGCATAAGGACCAAATTTCCAATTGAGTCTGAATGTAGTTTTGACGTATTCTAGGAACAAAACATGTTTAAGTCATAGGTAAATTTTTATTGTCTGATCACTGGGAGATTATGACATGTCGAAGATTAATTGAAGACGTTACGGCAAAGGTACAAGGAATTAATCATGCCAAAGTTTAATTAGTGCAATTTCTCGTCTTCAAGGTTTAATTGCATTCCGAGATCACACGGGTATGGCTGCATAATGTTAATGAAACTCGGAATTTTATTTTACA
Source organism: Sambucus nigra (assembly GCA_949130495.1). Taxonomy (NCBI): domain Eukaryota; kingdom Viridiplantae; phylum Streptophyta; class Magnoliopsida; order Dipsacales; family Adoxaceae; genus Sambucus; species Sambucus nigra. The sequence continues at coordinate 575,998,758 of OX422214.1, read as the reverse complement.
AAAAATAAGGATGTTATTTTTAACAAAATGAATGTTTTATTTGTTTACACTTCGTTTTTATCAGATATTGACCGATTAGAGTTGGATAAGAGTTAGTTTTAAGTAAAACTCTATTTTGAAAGATGGTTTAATTAAAACCCTATCTGACGACGTCGTTCAAACGACACTTGATGTCGTTCGAACGAAACCTGATGTCATTTGAACGATATAGTGTTTCACTATCTGAAACTACCTTAAAATAATTATAAATAGGCGTGTCCAGTCTTCTTGAAGTGCGTGCAGTGCGAACAACAGTTTACCATACATAAAGGTTTCTGCACAAAGTTTTCTAAATGTTTTCACCATGAAACATCCTTAGAGTTTTACTAAGATCTGAGTTATCATTACCATATGTTTATATGATCTTTTTTGCAACGAGTTGGTTTTGTTCAACACTTGAACATTGTTGGTTTTGCGGTGGAGAAGCGAAGAAGGTTACTTTCATGTTCAACATCGTAGAAGACACAAGGCCATATCGGTGGATACCGAGGCATTCGTGGAGGTGATTGCTGTGGACGAGCATCGTGTAAGAAGGTTACTTTCTGCGTGTGCACTGTGAAGATTGGTAGAAAATCCGACGAGCGTCAAGTCTCGTGGGGTGGATCGAGTCGTTGTATAAGACTAATGTCTGACTTTGTAAAACTATTATCGTAGTGATTGTCTGGCCTGAGCCGTCCGAGGTTTTTTTCTCGATTGGGTTTTTCCTCGTACATCGGCATTGTGAGTATTTTCTTACTTTATTTTACTTACTTTAATCACTAGTTGCATGCTTAGGATTAAACAAAATAAAATTTAGTTAAGCTAATTTGTGTCGTAATTTGGTGTGGTTTGATAAACATAAAAAGATTTTTTCAAAAGAGGAAATAGGTTTGTATTCATCCTTAAATTAATTCCGCTCAAAAAATTTTTTTGTTGAAAGTTAAATACGGGTACCTTCATATTGGTATCAGAGCCATAAATATATTTTTACTGTGTTTGATCCCTTTTTGCTTGTATGGATGAATTTTGACAGTTTTTGCACTCCTGTTTTTTATGGCACTAATTATACTTATTGGAAAATGTGAATGATAAGTTCTTTAAAATATATTGATGAACGTGTCTGGTTAGCTGTTGAAAAGGTTTGGTCACCACCTGTCACACGAGAGAGTGATGTCACTAGTTTGAAACCCATAGAGTCAAGGACTCAGACTGAACATAGGCTTGCACTATATAACTCTAAAGGTCTGCACGTCATTTCCTCACATGTCACACCTGAAGAGTATAATCGTATCATGACTTGTGAAATTTTGAAAGAAGCTTGGGATACACTTTCACTCACGAGGGAACGAGCACGGTTAGGGCATCTAAGTTGAAAAATCTCACTACACAGTTTAAGATGTTTAAGATGTTACAGAGTGATACGTTTGATGATTTTTACACTAGCTTTTCCACGATTGTTAATGAGGCATTTAATCTAGGTGAGAATATTCCCAATAGCCTAGTGATTAAGAAAATTTTGAGAACGTTGTCGATTAGGTTTGATGCTAAAGTGACCGTTATGAATTCCCTTGGTATGCTTAACTCGTCGAAGCTAGAAGCGATCGTAGGTGACCTATAAAGCTATGAACTCGATATGTTTACCTCCGAGCAAATGATAAACAAAGAAAAGGGCATTGATTTGAAAGCCCTGAAGGAGGAAAATAAAGTTTTGAATGATGATTTCGATTATGACTTTGAGGATGTCATCTTGTTGGCAAGAAAGTTCAAGAAGTTTCTTCAAATTCAAAAGCAATCGAAAGATGCTAAAAAGTTTGATAAATTCAAGAACAAGGGAGACTCCAAGGATAATAGTGAGAAACCTAATAGAGATGAGTCTGATAGGTGCTTCGGGTGTGAGGGGTATGGTCACAAAGTAGCTGAGTGTCCCACTAGACTTAAGAAAGAGGGAAAGATACCGATAACATACAACTCCACCTTAAGTGATAGTGAACCGAAAGAGGGAGAGGATTCCCCCATTGAGTGTAACTTTGTTGCGTTTATGGCATGTCATGTGAGCAACACCGATATATCTTCCCTTAAGGATACGCATGTGCACGACACTTACGAGGCTATTGGCATTGCTTCCTAGGAGTGTGAGGGTGATGAGAGCGAGGATAAGGAAATCGACGTAGGGGAGTTGCAAGTTACATTTTGAGAAATGTTTGAGGAGATGGTGAAGGTGAATAAGGCTAACTTAAAATTGATATCTATGATTGAATGAACATACCGTAGAAAATAAAGATGCGTTAATTAAGGATCTTAGGTAACGGGAGAAGAAGTATAAGGAGAAGCTAGAGTACGTCGAGAAAGAGAGAGACACTCTTAAAGGTTTGATGGAGGCTTTGAAAAAGGAGTCGCTAGAGTTTGAAGAATCTAGGAGTATACTTGAGTCTAGGATTAAGGAGTTGGAGGGGAGTTCGAGAGACTCGTCTAGAGTTAAGTTTGACTTGGAGTCTAGGTCAAAAAAATTGGATAGGATGTTAGGCACCGTTTAAGTAAAGAGAGATAGGTGTGGTATAGTCTATGACGAGAGAGTTTCCATTCCTAAAGCCAATACCAATCGTGTGAAAAAACCTACTAGGATCGAGAGGAGAGGTCAAAATTTTGGTAATAATTCCCACCATGTTTACATGTGTTCCCATTGTGGTAGGAAAGCTCACCTTAGACATTTTTTCTATGACCTTAGGAATGCTCCTAGTAAGTTTACGAATAAAGTGGTGTCGATTCCCAAAAACCACACCCGTTATGTTACACCTACTTGGGTTAGGAAATCGGACTTAGAAGCTTTTGGACTAAAAACTTCATGGTTCTCATTTGGTTGTACTTGATTCTTCTCATGTTATATCTAAAGGTTTAGTGTGTTGCCATGTTTATCATTTTGTATAATATTTTCATTTATTGCATCTTATTTGAAAAATACAAAAAGATTTTTGGTTTTGAATTTTTTTTGGGAAAAACACAATTCTTTTTAATTTTATTTAAGTTAAATATTTTGAAAAAGCCAAAAATATTTTCGATTTCGTTTTTGTGTCATGAGTTAATATGTTTGATGTGGAATATTGGTGTTCTTGGACCCCTTTCCTTCCATTATCCATGTGGCTAAGACATTTGGTCATTATTATCGATGCTTAGAATTATCTTAACCATTGTATTATGGGGTTGTTTCGAAGTTGATATGCGTTTTGATTCGATTTTGTATATATGCCACGCTTTCACACATGCACGAGTTTATATGAATGTTTTACTACTCTTGCATATTTGAGTTTGGTAAGGTGTTCTTATCTCAATTTTGTCATCTATGCGCAAGCAAACTTAAGGAGGGAGTGTGCATGTAATAACCGTTTACTGTGAGGATTGAATTGAAAAATGAAGAGTTTTCACGGGAAAGGGTTGCGAGAGTATAAAATTGACTCGTCGTGAAAGCCAACGTTTAAAAGAGCCCGAAACAAATTAAAATCCAATACAAGATTCATATGCCAAAAATGGGCGAATTTATTTTAGTTCATTCAAAAGAAAAATATGATATATTTGAGGGAGTTTGGATGGATTAAAATTTTAAACGGGTTTGCACAAAGAATCCTAACGTTGAAAATCGTGTCATGACGCTATTGTTTATAGAATCGTCAAAATTTTGGATTCATGTGCATGATGTTTGTTTAGTTCATTAAGCTCACACTTTAATTGTCATATATGGCTTCTATAAAGTTTGATGATTGATTGCTATCAATTAGAGATTCCTGATCGTTTCGATGTGTTGGAATTGTGATTCATTTGTTGCTGTTCACGCCCATATATTCCATGTTCACGTTTGAGCACATCAGTCGTATGTTAGCATGCTACTAATATTTGTTTGTTTTGAGTTTTCTTAGTTTATCTTCTGTTTTACCACTTTTTCTCAGTTTTGAGCCCCTTCCAGTTAGAATTTTTATGAAATTGTTTCACTAGGCAACACTGTTTAATATTTATGGGAAACTATGTAAGTTTGATCTGCTCCTTCAAGCGAGATCCCTTGTTGTGATAAGCCTTCGTTCTAATGGAATATCTTATCATTTGAGCGAGGTCGTGCTTCATTCAAACGACGCCCCTGGCTCGTTCGAGCGACATTCAGTTTTTACAACCGCTTCTGTTTCAATACCCTGTTGCATACAGTTCATATTTTGGTACTGGGTTGCGTCTGGATATTCTGTTTACGCAGTTTACTTTGTTCGATGATATATTTTTCTTCATTTACTTCGTTTAATCATACATGCTTGAATTGATATATTCTTTGTGTGATTCATTATTTGCTAGCTACTGGTTTGACATTGATTGATCATTTTAGCTGGTTGTTTAATATTCTTCAAGTTGATTTCGTCAAATTGATATCATATTATGCTAGATGAGTTTATATTTTCATCGGATTGTCTATTCGAGACAAAAAGGGGGATAGATGTTTGTGTTGTAGGGGGAGTTTTGTGAGTTTGTGTGTTTGACTTGATAGCCTGACCTAATTTATTTGTTTCCACATATTGGTATCATATTTACTCACATAACGAATGATTTTGATTTTATTTTTCATTATGATTTATATCATTTGTTCGTCGATTCTTCACTAGGTATTTGTTTGTTTCATGTATGTAGGTATGCTTAAAGATATTTGAGATTTCAACTCTACATCACATTCAAACATATATAGAGACAGTTTCATGCTTATCGGTCCATTGTTTATATGTCTTATCATGTATTGATGATGTATTTTTACTTTTGGGTTTTATGGGATGGGATTTAGGTGTCATACGGCTTGACGACCCGACTTAGGCATTTCACTATTGGTTTTGTCCCGAAATAGTCAAAGGCGGAGATTTAAAAGGACCAAATTTCCAATTGAGTCTGAATGTAGTTTTGACTTATTGTCAGAACAAAACATGTTTGAGTTATAGGTAGATTTTTATTGTCTGATCACTATGAGACTATGACGTGTCGAAGATTAATTGAAGATGTGACGGCAAAGCTACAAGGAATTAATCATGCCAAAGTTTCATCGGTGCAATTTCTCGTCTTAAAGGTTTAATTGCATTCGGAGATCACAAAGGTATGAATGCATAATGTTAATGAAACTCAAAATTTTATTTTACAAAAAATAAGGATATTATTTTAAAGAAAATGGTTTTTAAATGTTTTATTTGTTTACACTTCATTTTTATCAGATATGGACAGATTAGAGTTCGATAAGAGCTGGTTTTAAGTAAAACTCTATTTTTAAAGATGGTTTAATTAAAACTCTACCCGACGACGTCGTTCAAAGGACACTTGATGTCGTTTGAACGAGACCTGATGTCGTTTGAATGACACAGTGTCTCACTCAAACAAGATGTGACACCGCCTTAAAATAATTATAAATACGCATGTCCAGTCTTCTCGAAGTGCGTGCAGTGCAGAAAAAAGTTTACCATACATAAAGGTTTCTGCACAAAGTTTTCTAAGTGTTTTCATCATAAAACATCCTTAGCGTTTTATAAAGATTTGAGTTATCATTACCATATGTTTATGTGATCTTTGTTGCGCTAAGTTGGGTTTGTTCAACAGTTGAACATTACTAGTTTTCCGGTAGAGAAGCGAAGAAGGATAATTTCGTGTTCAACATCGTTGACGACACAAGGCAATATCGGTGGATATCGCGGCATTCGTGGAGGCGACTACTGCGGACGAGCATCGTGGAAGAAAGTTAATTTCAGCGTGGGCACTATGAAGATTGGTAGAAGATCTGAGGAGCGTCATGTATTGTGGGTGGATCGAGTATTGCTCAAGTCTCGTGGGTAGATCAAAGGACGGATTGGGTTTTTCCTCGTACATTGGCATTGTGAGTGTTGCTTTACTTGATTTTACTTTCTTTAATCACTAGTTGTATGCTGAGGATTAAACAAGATAAAATTTAGTTAAGTTAATTTGTGTCACAATTTGGTGTGGTTTGATAAAATTGAAAAGAGTTTTTCAAAAGAGAAAATTGGTTTGTATTCATCCTTAACTTAATTCCTCTCAACCAAAAGTTTTTGTTGAAAGTTAAATACGGGGACCTTCAAAAAACACCAAACTACCTTACATAGTCTGAAAGAAAACCAAAGCCTCACTGAACTAGAACACTCCCTCAAAGGGGTATGTCGTCAACTTGCCGCCTGTAAGGACAAATTTTGAATCGAATTAATTTGTATGTATTGGATTAATTTTGTGTTTGGACAAAACTTATTTGAGTGATAGAGTTAAAATTGAGTTGTGTGTCCTTCAAGCCTATGATGTTCCATTGAAGACCATGCGAAAAAGTTAAAGCATCATTGAGGATACATTTGGTTATGTGCCGAGTTTCATCTTCAACATCCGTGGGATCTCAATGGAGGTATAAATACATATTTGTGTTTTATCCCTGGATTCAGTACGGGTGTTACTTATAAAATTGTTTGAGCCATTTTACGTAAAATGGTTTTTGAAGAAAATGTTTTTTTCCTAAGTCATTCGAACGAGTTTATTGTTTCATTCAATCGAGATAATATCATTTTGTTCAAACGAGATTCAAATAAAGTTCAAACAAAGTTTCACTGTTCACATAGAAAAGTTCCCTAGAAGGTCGTTCGATACTCATTCAAATGAGTTTGCTATTGTTGTTCGAACGAGGTTATGTTTGGTTCGAATGAGAATGCATACTTCGTTCAAATGACCCATATCTTTTCATTTGAACAAGTTTTCTCAAAAAAATTGCCTCCTCAAAAAATTTGTTCTTAATAAATACTCAAGTCTGGCATTGGTTTTATAAGAGGGTTTTTGCGAAAACAATTTTCCAAGATATATATTGTGCATCTCAAACCCTATTCATACCCAAGTTTGAGATCCAATTATCCTATATCTATATGTTTTTTTGACATCTCTTATATCTTGTACCATACATATTTTCTATTCATACTTAGAGAATTTTGATCGGTAGATACCGTATTTGTTTTGAGTGGTGGTTCGACTGGTCACGAGTCAATTAAGATCAATAGTATACTAAGATGTTGGCCATTGGAAGGCGTCCAACAGTGGTCGCGAAGAAGGTAACAAGGGACGAAGAAATGCGTAAAGGCTTAAAGTCATCGAGTATGTGAGTAAGTATAATTTATCCTTGCAACTAGACCTATACTATAGTGGACTCGTGTGGTTGGGTCGTTCGAAATTTTTGCTGTTATGGGGTTTCGTCGTACATTGTCGTGTTGTGGTTTTCTTGTTTTATTATTACTTATACTTACCTAGATGCATGCTTAGGTTAATAATAAAATTGGTAAAACTATTCAACACAACACTTTTCGGTGCTAAGTTTATTAAAACTGTGAAAATTAAAATTGGTGGTGTTTTTGCACAAACCCTAGGGCACTAGTGCTTTCTAAAATTGGTATTAGAGTGGGTTATACTCGTTTATTGTGTTAAATCCCTATTTTATGCTTGCTTAGGGTTTAGATGGAGTTTAACTGAGAGGGTAGTTCCGTTGACCGACGACCTCCTTTGTTTGATGGGTCAAACTATCCATATTCGAAGGCACGAATGCAATTTTTCCTTAAATCAATTGACGAGAATGATTGAAAACTGGTTAAGTATGGGTGGACTTCTCCCACTGAGGTGTTGCTCCTAAAGTGTATTGATACGACGCAAATATTGCGTATTTCACCCGTTAACCTACGCCTTATTAGCCCCCTTGGGTATCTTAATCCCTATATTTATGCTCGTTAACCAGACAACCTCGGATTTCTATGTTAACATGTTTTGCAGGGGTTAATTGAGCTTTTGTAGGTATTTGGATGCTTAGTATGAAGTTCGGACTCTTTTCGGAAATGTTTCGTCGACTTTTGCAGCTTCGGGGGCATTTTAGTAATTTCAGCATTCGGGTTTGAATCCCGAGATCTTCACGGAAGTTGAAGCCCTTTGATTTCTCTTCGCGTGGCCGCCGACGGTGCATGATTCCGAGTTGTATCGATGGAGTTATGGCATTTTTAGGATGGTTTTGACATGAAAAGTACACTCAAGGTCACATTCAAGGGCATTTTAGTCATTTCATATTTTGTCTTTTTGGCCCAATGTCTTCTTGGATGTTGTAGTCCTCTGAGTTATCTTCGCGTAGCCTCCGACCGTGCCTCATTCCGAGCTATAACGAAGAAATGGCGGCATTTTCCGTAAAACAGTACAAAGCTGCAGAATTCAGACCTGTAGGTTGCGAATCGATTCGGCCCAAAACCGAATCGATTCGCCCCTGCTGCAGAATTGCAGTTCGGAATTCCCCTGTTTCCGAATCGATTCGGACCATTTCCGAATCGATTCGGCCCTCAAGATTTTTGGTTTTCTTCCCTTTTATTACAAGTTTGCCATGGGATATTTTGTATTAAACCAATTCTCTCTCATTTGAGAGGAAATAATCAGATTTAGGTTGGTTTTTTTAAGGGTTTTGAGGGTTTTGGAGAGTTTGGCTTGGATTCTTCTTGGTTTGACACCCAATTGTGTTGTAAGTTACACTATTCATCATCCTCTTCCTTAATATAGTTGTTTTCCTTGCTTTCTTTCCTTTTTCCATACCTAGATAAGTTTATTTATTGTTATTTATTGCTTTTATAGTGTAATATTAGTGTAAATTAGTTTATTTCCATGTACTGTCCGTAGATAACGGGTCGGGATTGTTTTCCGCCATTTTCGGGCCCCGAACTCCGAAAACTAGGTTTTGCGTAAAATTGCATTTAATTGAAACCTCGCGTATTAAAGTCGGATTATTATGCGTTTAACTTTCTTTGTCATGCAACGTTAGTGTTTATAGCGATTATCCGAATTTAATCCGCGTGTGACCATTTTTCAGTTAAATGTTTTATCTCGCAACTTTGGGTTAAATTCCTTCTTGCGTGATGTTTATGCTTAATTGAAAATGCTCGATTAAATGCTTTGGAGCCTTTATTCTAATTAGTAGTTGTTTAGCCCGTGAATGCGTGTATGCGATCCCGATCCTCGCTTTACTTTACTTTAGCGTTAACTTATTCTTTTCTTTTGTTACCACAACCACCTTATCACCTTTTCTTTTATTTATTTTACACCACTTTTATTCCTGAAGTAATTAAAACAATTAAAATCTAAAATTTAATCACTCCCTGTGGATTTTCGATACCCAACTTACCACTGTACTTGCTTGTCAAGTGTAGTAGTATATTAGGTTTTCTTTGTATCGCGGCGGCGAAACACACGACGATTGTGTCCTCACACGAACACACTTTTTCCGCCCGACCACAAAATGGCGCCGTTGCCGGGGAGTGTGTTTTAGATTGTAATTGTTTTATTATTTCGTAGTATTTTTCCTTTTGTATTTGTATTCTTTGTTTTAACCTTTTTTGCAGGATTGCATACTTTGAGCGCTAAGAAACTTTGATTCGCGGTTGCTCACTTTATTTCTTGGATTCTCCATCTTTCAACAACGAGGTAATCATGTCCTTCTATTATAGTTATTACGGTTATTCTAATGATTCATACTTTGGGGATAGTTTTCAAGTTTTCCATTTTCAAGATTTTCTTGAAAATGAAAGACTTGAAAACATTTATCGGAATGAAAATCGTTATTGGGAGCTTGAGTTGGATTCATTATTCGAATCCAATGACGATTCTTATTTCATTACTTTCGAAGACGAGTTTCAACCAAATGAGGAGTCCGAGGCTTTTGAGCCGAGGAAGCCTACTTTGGAAGAAACTTTTCTTCTTTACTCCCAAGGTTTGGAAAGCTTAGATGGTGCTGGAATGAGACTTGGGGCACTTTGCGATGAGATGAATTCTTATGCACAAAACAACGAGGAGGTGGAAACTTGTGTTTCACCTCACTTTTTCAGAGAATTTCTCATCGAGTGTGCATCTTTCTCCTCCGAAATTCAATCTCCTTCCGACGATGAGTCGATTGAGATTGAATTTGTTTCATCGCCATATTCGTTTTCTGTAATCGAACCATTAGAATCACCGGTTGATTCCTATGAGTCGGTAGAAACTTTTAAAACTTCTACACTTTTTGCCGACGAGGACTCTTTACCGGACTTGTTTTCGATGGATGTTATCCCCACGTGTGCACCATCTCCCATTCCATTTGAAAAATCTTTGGGAGATGAGTCGATTTTTCTTGGACCTCAAGTGTATCTTTCCCCCTTTTTATCCATATCCCCCATCGTCCGCCCAAAATTTCAAATTGGCGATGGTTCATTTTTTTTACCACCCACATGCCTTCCGTTGTTCAAACGGAATTCATATCTTCCGGGAGGCATGTTCACTTTGGAGGGTCCACCGTTGATCTTTCAAAGTCAAATCCCTTTTTGGGTGGACCCTCAACTATTTAGACTTCTAGTGTATAGTTAGTGTGAAGCCTAAATAGTAGGTTGTAAATAATTAGCTTTTTAATTTTCTTTCTTTCCTATTTTTCTTTCCTTTTAATTTAGTCTAGTGTAATTAGTTAACTTTTTGTTATTTGTTTTTGCTATGCTCGGTACTAACTTGTTTTGTAGATTTCATTGGACTCGTGCTTATGGAGATCGCTCCAATTTTGGGTAATATCGTTCTTTTCCTCTCTTTGTGTTGTGTTCTTAATGCGCATTGAGGACAATGCAACATTTAAGTTAGGGGGTGTAGGATATTCTATCCATTTCATGTGTAGTCCATTGATTTGCTTACTTTTAGTTACTAAGTATGCCTTTTTGTGAAAATTTTGAAAAATTTCAAAAATATTTTCTTTCTTTTTTCTCCTATGTTGGGCATTTTGCCTTGTTTTCGATGACAAATTTCAATAATGCCCGATCCGATAGACAACTCAATGATGCATGTTCTCGATTTTAGAAGTTATTAGACTTTAGTCCTTAAATCATTGATATTGTGAATAACTTCATGAATTAAACTTTATCCCATGAGCATGTGCACTTTCCTGGTCATATTGATTTGGTTTAAGATTTTTATAACCCGGTAATCTTTTGTTGCATTGTATATACTTACACCGTGTAAGCTTTGTACCTTTCGTCGTTTGTGAGTGTTATACACTATTCTTTCCTCTTTGAAAATGTTGAATTCGTTGGTAATCTCTCTAATCTTTCATTTGACCGTTCATTAATTGAGTTCATGCTTGAAATGTGTTACTTGATCATGATTTTCATATATTGTTTTGACTTGAGAATTGCGTATACTTTGTGAAATGATCATAGGAAATCTTTGTTATATCACCCATATTAGCCTTGACCTCACCATATATGTTTCCCTAGTCAACCCCTTTGAGCCTAAATACTAGCCTTTCGTTTCATTACCCAAAATCCCATAACCAACTCCAAATTGGAGTTTTAATCCATACATACACCTTACATACCTTTGTTTGGAATGTTACTTGGGATTGAATGTTGTTGTTGTATTGCGGTTGCAATTTTAGGCATATGAGAGTTTGATAAGCAAAGAAAAGAAAGTAGTGAAAAAAGTGAAGAAAAAGAGAAAGCAAAAAGCAATAGAAAATAAAAGAGAAAAATGAGAAAAAGAAGAAAAGAAAAGAAAGAGAAAGTTGTATATGTTGTGTATAGTTCAATAAGCTTTGATTACTCTCCAAATGATACATTTAATGCTTGTTTTGGAACTTGTTTTTCCAATTTTGTTATTGCACGCATTCTCCCATTATCCCGAGTTTTCATCCCGAACACTTTGAATCCGTACATACATTCCTTCATTTCGTACCCTAGCCTATCCTACATCATAACCCTATTAAAGTCCTATGTGATCTTAGGTTGATGTAATTCAAAAGTCATAATAGTTGTGATAATCTGTGAAAATGCATTTCGCCTCTTTTAGTGTGCGGTATCCTTTCATTGAGATTACAGTTTTTCATTTTATATATAGCGTTCTTCTTTTGTGACATGTGTGCGGCCTAGTTTCCATTTACATTTACTCTTTAGCCCGCATGTCCCATGTGTTACCTCCCTGTTTTGAGTGAATTCGCTTGATGAGCGTAATGCCCATGAGGATTGAATGTATGCATGCCTTTATGTTTATCCGGTTTATTTAAGTTTTTACCAAATCATATTGTGCATTTTCTCTCCCCCCCTCCCACTTTTAAAGTTTCAATTCTATGAGGTGCATTCAACTTGTTAATAACAACGGACTTTAGCTTGAATTCGTTCGATATGCTAATAACATGTTTGAAATCTTTTTCGTTGTTGTTGAGTTTGTCGCATGTTGGGCATATTTTGAGGAAACCATGTGATGTTTGTGGGTATCATCCCTGAAAACCCTCACGAGACGACACTCGTCCACTAGGGTAACCTAGGGGTTTAACGGCTTATTGCATACGCTAAATGCAATCGTTCGCCCGCGAAAGTGGCCTTATCTTTTTATTGCTTTTATACCATACTTTTGTACTTGTATCCTTCTTTTGGTTTGCTTGTAGTTCATGTTGTTTCCTATTTCATTGCTAGGGACTAGCAATGTGTAAGTTAGGGGGTGTGATACGACGCAAATATTGCGTATTTCACCCGTTAACCTACGCCTTATTAGCCCCCTTGGGTATCTTAATCCCTATATTTATGCTCGTTAACCAGACAACCTCGGATTTCTATGTTAACATGTTTTGCAGGGGTTAATTGAGCTTTTGTAGGTATTTGGATGCTTAGTATGAAGTTCGGACTCTTTTCGGAAATGTTTCGTCGACTTTTGCAGCTTCGGGGGCATTTTAGTAATTTCAGCATTCGGGTTTGAATCCCGAGATCTTCACGGAAGTTGAAGCCCTTTGATTTCTCTTCGCGTGGCCGCCGACGGTGCATGATTCCGAGTTGTATCGATGGAGTTATGGCATTTTTAGGATGGTTTTGACATGAAAAGTACACTCAAGGTCACATTCAAGGGCATTTTAGTCATTTCATATTTTGTCTTTTTGGCCCAATGTCTTCTTGGATGTTGTAGTCCTCTGAGTTATCTTCGCGTAGCCTCCGACCGTGCCTCATTCTGAGCTATAACGAAGAAATGGCGGCATTTTCCGTAAAACAGTACAAAGCTGCAGAATTCAGACCTGTAGGTTGCGAATCGATTCGGCCCAAAACCGAATCGATTCGCCCCTGCTGCAGAATTGCAGTTCGGAATTCCCCTGTTTCCGAATCGATTCGGACCATTTCCGAATCGATTCGGCCCTCAAGATTTTTGGTTTTCTTCCCTTTTATTACAAGTTTGCCATGGGATATTTTGTATTAAACCAATTCTCTCTCATTTGAGAGGAAATAATCAGATTTAGGTTGGTTTTTTTAAGGGTTTTGAGGGTTTTGGAGAGTTTGGCTTGGATTCTTCTTGGTTTGACACCCAATTGTGTTGTAAGTTACACTATTCATCATCCTCTTCCTTAATATAGTTGTTTTCCTTGCTTTCTTTCCTTTTTCCATACCTAGATAAGTTTATTTATTGTTATTTATTGCTTTTATAGTGTAATATTAGTGTAAATTAGTTTATTTCCATGTACTGTCCGTAGATAACGGGTCGGGATTGTTTTCCGCCATTTTCGGGCCCCGAACTCCGAAAACTAGGTTTTGCGTAAAATTGCATTTAATTGAAACCTCGCGTATTAAAGTCGGATTATTATGCGTTTAACTTTCTTTGTCATGCAACGTTAGTGTTTATAGCGATTATCCGAATTTAATCCGCGTGTGACCATTTTTCAGTTAAATGTTTTATCTCGCAACTTTGGGTTAAATTCCTTCTTGCGTGATGTTTATGCTTAATTGAAAATGCTCGATTAAATGCTTTGGAGCCTTTATTCTAATTAGTAGTTGTTTAGCCCGTGAATGCGTGTATGCGATCCCGATCCTCGCTTTACTTTACTTTAGCGTTAACTTATTCTTTTCTTTTGTTACCACAACCACCTTATCACCTTTTCTTTTATTTATTTTACACCACTTTTATTCCTGAAGTAATTAAAACAATTAAAATCTAAAATTTAATCACTCCCTGTGGATTTTCGATACCCAACTTACCACTGTACTTGCTTGTCAAGTGTAGTAGTATATTAGGTTTTCTTTGTATCGCGGCGGCGAAACACACGACGATTGTGTCCTCACACGAACACACTTTTTCCGCCCGACCACAAAATGGCGCCGTTGCCGGGGAGTGTGTTTTAGATTGTAATTGTTTTATTATTTCGTAGTATTTTTCCTTTTGTATTTGTATTCTTTGTTTTAACCTTTTTTGCAGGATTGCATACTTTGAGCGCTAAGAAACTTTGATTCGCGGTTGCTCACTTTATTTCTTGGATTCTCCATCTTTCAACAACGAGGTAATCATGTCCTTCTATTATAGTTATTACGGTTATTCTAATGATTCATACTTTGGGGATAGTTTTCAAGTTTTCCATTTTCAAGATTTTCTTGAAAATGAAAGACTTGAAAACATTTATCGGAATGAAAATCGTTATTGGGAGCTTGAGTTGGATTCATTATTCGAATCCAATGACGATTCTTATTTCATTACTTTCGAAGACGAGTTTCAACCAAATGAGGAGTCCGAGGCTTTTGAGCCGAGGAAGCCTACTTTGGAAGAAACTTTTCTTCTTTACTCCCAAGGTTTGGAAAGCTTAGATGGTGCTGGAATGAGACTTGGGGCACTTTGCGATGAGATGAATTCTTATGCACAAAACAACGAGGAGGTGGAAACTTGTGTTTCACCTCACTTTTTCAGAGAATTTCTCATCGAGTGTGCATCTTTCTCCTCCGAAATTCAATCTCCTTCCGACGATGAGTCGATTGAGATTGAATTTGTTTCATCGCCATATTCGTTTTCTGTAATCGAACCATTAGAATCACCGGTTGATTCCTATGAGTCGGTAGAAACTTTTAAAACTTCTACACTTTTTGCCGACGAGGACTCTTTACCGGACTTGTTTTCGATGGATGTTATCCCCACGTGTGCACCATCTCCCATTCCATTTGAAAAATCTTTGGGAGATGAGTCGATTTTTCTTGGACCTCAAGTGTATCTTTCCCCCTTTTTATCCATATCCCCCATCGTCCGCCCAAAATTTCAAATTGGCGATGGTTCATTTTTTTTACCACCCACATGCCTTCCGTTGTTCAAACGGAATTCATATCTTCCGGGAGGCATGTTCACTTTGGAGGGTCCACCGTTGATCTTTCAAAGTCAAATCCCTTTTTGGGTGGACCCTCAACTATTTAGACTTCTAGTGTATAGTTAGTGTGAAGCCTAAATAGTAGGTTGTAAATAATTAGCTTTTTAATTTTCTTTCTTTCCTATTTTTCTTTCCTTTTAATTTAGTCTAGTGTAATTAGTTAACTTTTTGTTATTTGTTTTTGCTATGCTCGGTACTAACTTGTTTTGTAGATTTCATTGGACTCGTGCTTATGGAGATCGCTCCAATTTTGGGTAATATCGTTCTTTTCCTCTCTTTGTGTTGTGTTCTTAATGCGCATTGAGGACAATGCAACATTTAAGTTAGGGGGTGTAGGATATTCTATCCATTTCATGTGTAGTCCATTGATTTGCTTACTTTTAGTTACTAAGTATGCCTTTTTGTGAAAATTTTGAAAAATTTCAAAAATATTTTCTTTCTTTTTTCTCCTATGTTGGGCATTTTGCCTTGTTTTCGATGACAAATTTCAATAATGCCCGATCCGATAGACAACTCAATGATGCATGTTCTCGATTTTAGAAGTTATTAGACTTTAGTCCTTAAATCATTAATATTGTGAATAACTTCATGAATTAAACTTTATCCCATGAGCATGTGCACTTTCCTGGTCATATTGATTTGGTTTAAGATTTTTATAACCCGGTAATCTTTTGTTGCATTGTATATACTTACACCGTGTAAGCTTTGTACCTTTCGTCGTTTGTGAGTGTTATACACTATTCTTTCCTCTTTGAAAATGTTGAATTCGTTGGTAATCTCTCTAATCTTTCATTTGACCGTTCATTAATTGAGTTCATGCTTGAAATGTGTTACTTGATCATGATTTTCATATATTGTTTTGACTTGAGAATTGCGTATACTTTGTGAAATGATCATAGGAAATCTTTGTTATATCACCCATATTAGCCTTGACCTCACCATATATGTTTCCCTAGTCAACCCCTTTGAGCCTAAATACTAGCCTTTCGTTTCATTACCCAAAATCCCATAACCAACTCCAAATTGGAGTTTTAATCCATACATACACCTTACATACCTTTGTTTGGAATGTTACTTGGGATTGAATGTTGTTGTTGTATTGCGGTTGCAATTTTAGGCATATGAGAGTTTGATAAGCAAAGAAAAGAAAGTAGTGAAAAAAGTGAAGAAAAAGAGAAAGCAAAAAGCAATAGAAAATAAAAGAGAAAAATGAGAAAAAGAAGAAAAGAAAAGAAAGAGAAAGTTGTATATGTTGTGTATAGTTCAATAAGCTTTGATTACTCTCCAAATGATACATTTAATGCTTGTTTTGGAACTTGTTTTTCCAATTTTGTTATTGCACGCATTCTCCCATTATCCCGAGTTTTCATCCCGAACACTTTGAATCCGTACATACATTCCTTCATTTCGTACCCTAGCCTATCCTACATCATAACCCTATTAAAGTCCTATGTGATCTTAGGTTGATGTAATTCAAAAGTCATAATAGTTGTGATAATCTGTGAAAATGCATTTCGCCTCTTTTAGTGTGCGGTATCCTTTCATTGAGATTACAGTTTTTCATTTTATATATAGCGTTCTTCTTTTGTGACATGTGTGCGGCCTAGTTTCCATTTACATTTACTCTTTAGCCCGCATGTCCCATGTGTTACCTCCCTGTTTTGAGTGAATTCGCTTGATGAGCGTAATGCCCATGAGGATTGAATGTATGCATGCCTTTATGTTTATCCGGTTTATTTAAGTTTTTACCAAATCATATTGTGCATTTTCTCTCCCCCCCTCCCACTTTTAAAGTTTCAATTCTATGAGGTGCATTCAACTTGTTAATAACAACGGACTTTAGCTTGAATTCGTTCGATATGCTAATAACATGTTTGAAATCTTTTTCGTTGTTGTTGAGTTTGTCGCATGTTGGGCATATTTTGAGGAAACCATGTGATGTTTGTGGGTATCATCCCTGAAAACCCTCACGAGACGACACTCGTCCACTAGGGTAACCTAGGGGTTTAACGGCTTATTGCATACGCTAAATGCAATCGTTCGCCCGCGAAAGTGGCCTTATCTTTTTATTGCTTTTATACCATACTTTTGTACTTGTATCCTTCTTTTGGTTTGCTTGTAGTTCATGTTGTTTCCTATTTCATTGCTAGGGACTAGCAATGTGTAAGTTAGGGGGTGTGATACGACGCAAATATTGCGTATTTCACCCGTTAACCTACGCCTTATTAGCCCCCTTGGGTATCTTAATCCCTATATTTATGCTCGTTAACCAGACAACCTCGGATTTCTATGTTAACATGTTTTGCAGGGGTTAATTGAGCTTTTGTAGGTATTTGGATGCTTAGTATGAAGTTCGGACTCTTTTCGGAAATGTTTCGTCGACTTTTGCAGCTTCGGGGGCATTTTAGTAATTTCAGCATTCGGGTTTGAATCCCGAGATCTTCACGGAAGTTGAAGCCCTTTGATTTCTCTTCGCGTGGCCGCCGACGGTGCATGATTCCGAGTTGTATCGATGGAGTTATGGCATTTTTAGGATGGTTTTGACATGAAAAGTACACTCAAGGTCACATTCAAGGGCATTTTAGTCATTTCATATTTTGTCTTTTTGGCCCAATGTCTTCTTGGATGTTGTAGTCCTCTGAGTTATCTTCGCGTAGCCTCCGACCGTGCCTCATTCCGAGCTATAACGAAGAAATGGCGGCATTTTCCGTAAAACAGTACAAAGCTGCAGAATTCAGACCTGTAGGTTGCGAATCGATTCGGCCCAAAACCGAATCGATTCGCCCCTGCTGCAGAATTGCAGTTCGGAATTCCCCTGTTTCCGAATCGATTCGGACCATTTCCGAATCGATTCGGCCCTCAAGATTTTTGGTTTTCTTCCCTTTTATTACAAGTTTGCCATGGGATATTTTGTATTAAACCAATTCTCTCTCATTTGAGAGGAAATAATCAGATTTAGGTTGGTTTTTTTAAGGGTTTTGAGGGTTTTGGAGAGTTTGGCTTGGATTCTTCTTGGTTTGACACCCAATTGTGTTGTAAGTTACACTATTCATCATCCTCTTCCTTAATATAGTTGTTTTCCTTGCTTTCTTTCCTTTTTCCATACCTAGATAAGTTTATTTATTGTTATTTATTGCTTTTATAGTGTAATATTAGTGTAAATTAGTTTATTTCCATGTACTGTCCGTAGATAACGGGTCGGGATTGTTTTCCGCCATTTTCGGGCCCCGAACTCCGAAAACTAGGTTTTGCGTAAAATTGCATTTAATTGAAACCTCGCGTATTAAAGTCGGATTATTATGCGTTTAACTTTCTTTGTCATGCAACGTTAGTGTTTATAGCGATTATCCGAATTTAATCCGCGTGTGACCATTTTTCAGTTAAATGTTTTATCTCGCAACTTTGGGTTAAATTCCTTCTTGCGTGATGTTTATGCTTAATTGAAAATGCTCGATTAAATGCTTTGGAGCCTTTATTCTAATTAGTAGTTGTTTAGCCCGTGAATGCGTGTATGCGATCCCGATCCTCGCTTTACTTTACTTTAGCGTTAACTTATTCTTTTCTTTTGTTACCACAACCACCTTATCACCTTTTCTTTTATTTATTTTACACCACTTTTATTCCTGAAGTAATTAAAACAATTAAAATCTAAAATTTAATCACTCCCTGTGGATTTTCGATACCCAACTTACCACTGTACTTGCTTGTCAAGTGTAGTAGTATATTAGGTTTTCTTTGTATCGCGGCGGCGAAACACACGACGATTGTGTCCTCACACGAACACACTTTTTCCGCCCGACCATGTATGCCTCTTGGACAATAGATGAAAAGAATGCCTCAACATTTAATCCCAATGATGTGAATGTTATTTTTTGCGTTGTGATTACTAAAGAGTTTAGATGCATTATAATTTGTGAGAGTACAAAGAATGCTAGAATATTTTGGGATACACATAATAGCGAACATATACTGTTATGGTTTCCTTGTTACAAAATCTGACGGCTTAGTTTGAGACGATTAAGATGGGTCCATTTGGTTGCCCTTATTTGCCATGACGAATGGCAAATAAGTTAGCAAATGGGATATTTGCCTATAATTTGCTCCCTTTGGTACAAAAGTTTGCCTACAAGTTATTTGCTAAGGTACAACACCTCCTATGCATAAGGTGTTGACAAATTTTGCTTGAGAATTATTTGCCAACAAATTTGCTAACTTCTTAAAAACTTTTAATATTTTAAAAAGAAATTTAAAAACTGTTTTAAATAATTAAAAAACCGTTATGAATATTTAAAAATTGTTTTGTAATGATTTAAAAACGGTTTTTAATATTATAAAAAATTATTAAGAAAATGTTTTACAATTTTTTTTAAAACCGTAATATAAAAATATTGTAAATTTTTTTTAACATTTTTAAAAACTGTTTTGAATATATTATAAAAACTGTTTTCAAGTTTAAAAAAAAAAAATTTAATAACTGTCTTAAATAGTAAAAAAAACTTGTTTTGTAATGTTTTAAAAACTGTTTTTAATTTTTAAATTTTTTTTTAATGTTTTAAAAATTATTTTTAATACTATAAAAAAAATTAAGAAAATGTTTTACAATTTTTTTTAAAAATCGTAATATAAAAATATTATAAAAACTGTTTTTAACATTTTTTAAAATTGCTTTGAATATAATATGAAAACAGTTTTAATGTTTTAAAAAGCAATTGAAAAATGGTTTTAAATAGTTAAAAAACTGTTATGAATATTTAAAAACTATTTTGTAATGCTTTAAAAACTGTTTTTAATATTATAAAAATTGTTAAGAAAATGTTTTACAATTTTTTTTAAAAAATGTAATGTAAAAGTATTGTAAAAACTATTTTTAACATTTTTAAAAACTATTTTGAATATAATATAAAAACAGTTTTAAAGTTTTAAAAAACTATTTTAAACACTATTTTAAATGGTTAAAAAAACTGTTGTGAATATTTAAAAATTATTTTGTAATATTTTAAAAACTATTTTTAATATTATAAAAAGTTGTTAAGAAAATGATTTACAATTTTTTTAAAAAAAACGTAATATAAAAATATTTTAAAAACTGTTTTTAAATAAACTAATTGGATTGATTTTAATTTCACCTAATGGTTGTTTGATAGCGTCATGAGAAAAAACTAGGTAAAATTTATCTAGGAAAAAATTGCCACGGTAAATTTTGGCATGCCCACTCTTTTGTCCATTATCAACCAAACGGACCCTTAGAGAATGAGTCTTTTGATGAGTTTTATGCAAACTTATCGGATATTATCAACTCGTCGTTCAACTTAGAAGAATTATACCCGAGCCTAGAGTGGTGTGAAAAATCTTAAGGTCGTTGCCTGGAAGATTTAATGCCAAAGTCATGGTCCTAAATTCCCTAAGTGGTGTCGACGCTATAAGAGTCCAAGAACTTATAGGTGACCTTTAAACCTGTGAGATGAGCATGTGTCCTTTGAAGAAAGATAAGGGTGTTGCCATGAAATCCCAAAAAGAGGACGTGTCGAAGTCTGATAGTGACTATAAAATTGATGCTTAAGAGATAGCTAGGTTTGCTAAGAAGTTCAGGAAGTTTCGTAAGCTTAGATATAGAAAAAGTTTTCAAAAGAAACCTAAGAACCTTAATGAACGTGATAGGAAGAATAGGGTTCTCCCTATGAAGGTAGATGGTCGTGACAAGTGATTTGAATGCCAAGGGTTAGGGTATTATTCTCGTGAGTCTCCCAATAGACTAAGGAAGGAGGGAAATAAACCTAAGGTATATAATACCACCCTTAGTGATAGTGAGTCGGAAGAGAAAGTTAATTCCCCAATTGAGCGCAGCTACACTCTGCTCATGGATAGTCATGTGCACTTAAATGAAATGTCTTCCCCCCATTGAAGATAACCATGAGCAGGATGGTTTCGAGGTCCGATCTTTAGGTTCCCAACTAGTGAGGAGAGGAGCGATGAAGATGAAGAAGACGAGGAAGAGGATAATGAGCTTCGAGTGGCCTTCTGGGTGTTATACAAGTAGTCGTTGAAGTTGAAAAAGTCCAAGACCAAAGTTTTGAGAGACCGTCTAAATGAAAGATGAAGAGTTTGGGATTAGCTTCGATGATACTAATACTTTCTTTTCAAAAGTGAAGGCCAAAGTTTTGAGAGAGTTAACATTGATAAGGATGTTAGAAAATGTCAATCCAAAGGTAACATTCTTCATGTGTACCCTTGCACCCATTGTGGTAGGAAAGGTCACCGTTGGCATTTTTGTTATGATAGTAAAAATGATCCTAGGAAGTCTCTCAACAAGGTTCACCAAACCCTAGATCATCACGTTACACTTATATGGGTTAGGAGATCCAATTTGGAGGCACTTAATAGTAGACTTATTGACTATCACATGCTTTCACACGATTCATCACATGCTATATTTTATGAGTGATTTCTTGCATGTTTTCATAAACTTGGTTTTGTGATTCATGTTATATACTATTGCTAGTCGTATAATGTTTATCTTTTGCATTTTAATTTTTTCATTTTTAGGTCTTTTTGAGAAAAATATAAAATGATTTTGTTTGCCTTCTGAGTCATTTTGAAAAATATTTAAAAATTCAAAAAGATTTTTTGCTTATGTGTAGCTTAGTTTTACACATATTGTATGTCATATCGGTTTGTTTGAATCCCATTCCTTCCATGTATCCATGTGAGAAGGACATTTGATTTTCATTTTCAATTCTTGAATTTTTCTTAATCTTGTTTACTTGAAGTAGGCTGAAATTAATTTGAATGATGGATTCAATCTGTGTATGCCTCCGCACACAGTTTGCAGGAGCTCTTTGAGATTTTAACTTCATATGTCACATGAGATAAGTGAGGCGTTCCCCTAACAATTTTGTCATATACATAAAAAAAATTACTATGGGGTAGTTATGCATGTAAAAAACATTGCCCATGAATTTTTTTGCTTTATTAAAAATATGAGTGTGCACAGAAAAGGTCTATGAAAGGAGAAATCTGCTTTGCATGAAAGGCCACCGTTGGCAAGAGCCAAAAAGATTGAGAGGCAATAAAAATATAAAATTGCCGAGGCAAAAAAAATCATTAATGCTCCAAAAAAATTAGATATACTCATAAGAAAAAGGGAGAGAAAAAATGATATATTTTTTAGGGTGTTAGTTGGATATCAATGGGTTTTCACAATGAGTCCTAGTTTAACGAAATTGTTTTGACGTTATTGATTCACGAATCCTCAAAATTTCTAGGCAAGTGTGAATTTGTTTGTCCTTTGAGTTATATATTTGTCATGTGAGGCTAAATCGTATGTTGATAAATTACTGCGGTTAAATAGATCTACTTGAACATTTTTTGAGTGACTAGGTCATTTTCTCTTGCTTCTAAGTCCATTCACCCCGTTCCACCATGTTTCTTTTGTTGTCTTTTATACCTATATATAGTTGTGCTTCATTGGTACATGTGTGGTTATATATATGGTATGTTTGTTGTTTTGACTCTTTGTGTTTTCATTTAATCCATATGTGCATTATGCTTGATCTTTGATTTGTATTGACATGTTTTATGACCATCTTAGTATTTTATACTTAATTGCTTCCATCATAGTTGATATCATTTGTGAGGCAAAAATATTGAAGAGAATGAGTGTTTTACAATACTGAATGTGTATTTTCAAATTGTTGCAAACAATATTCTGTGATTCATTTTGATAATACAAAAGTATTCTTCTTCTCATAATTGTGTTGGCCTGATATTTTTATTGTTCAAGAGACTTGATAATAAATATAATTTCTCTCATATTCTTATTTATTAGCCTCAATGGAGTCATTAACACTTTTTGTTTGTATTAATCTCCAAATTGATTGTCTAAAATCTCCATTCAAAGTGTGGAATGATGCATTTAATTTCTAAGTCTTAGTTGAATAATTATTTAATTTTTATGCCCTTTAAATACCATTATCATAACTTTAATTCTTTTAGTTCATGACATGAGAAAGTATGAATTTATTTTCGAAAGAAAATAATAATTTTAGAATATAAAATATGTTTGAAATTAAGATTGAAATATACTTTTCTCAAACTATATATTATATCTTGATATTATTCAATTTTAAATTATTTTGTAATATAAAAATAACATTAAATATTTATTCTTGGCTGATTAACTATTACAAAAATTCACAAAGCGTGATTTAATAGGGTTTATTAAAGTAAACTAATAATATTTTAAAATTATAATTATTAAAATTACACGTGCTAAATAATTATATTGTGTCATTTTAAATGAAAAGTTAAGGAATCAAGGGAAAAGAATGAATTAGCTAATTCCATCATCTAACTAGTCTTATACACGTTTTCACACTTGCTATTTTATCCTTGCTTTCACTTTTAATACTTATAATTAGTTCACCATTTTAGATAAATTAAAAAACCTTGAACGACATGTTTTAAAACATGAAAAAAAAATTTAGTAGCTTGATTTCACTTCTCTCTAGTTTAAGATCATGGATTGACACCCTTACTTGCCATTATGCTAATTTTTAGTTTGTATTGTGTAGGTATTTCAAGGGAAAATTAGGAGATTAATATCCCTACAATGACGAAGCAAAGAAGTTTTTGCCATTCAAATAGCGCGTTTGCTGGGGCTCTTAAGAAGTGGAGTTTATGAAGACCGCTACATTTCAATTATCATTTGTACATTTCATTAGATTTATTGTATAAGGACTATTGAGGCCTTGTACATTTATTTGTGGTGATTTAGACACCAATTGTTTGTAATAAATATTTTTTTTAAAAAAGGAAAAGGAAAATGGGAAAAAAATAGAGTGAGAGTCGTTGGAGTACATTAGAATTCTCTCTATTTTGGGTTCATAGGACTCCCCAAAAGGACTAAAGTTTAAGAGAAACTTCCCCTCGATCGACCAAATTCGGTCTTCACCCCACGTGTGTAAAAACTGTGGGAGGTACATTTCTTTATCACTCATGAATCTTCGCAAGTGAGTCCATTTATTGTTTGACTATTTACTCTTATGTGGCTTTATTTTTATGCATAGTGTTACTCTGAATAGTTTGATGAATTAATTGGACTTAAGACTTAGACTCAATCATTGAAGCGAGTTGGTATTTATCACCCACCCAATCACTTAATCCACCTTCTTATTTACCTGCCATCACATAATTAAAATTAATCAACTAGCAAGCCAAGTAGGACCACATTTTTCCAAGGCGACGCACAATACTCCGTATTTTTCTTGCTTGTGGATTAATTTAAAATTTACTACCCAATAACTTAATTAAAGATAAAAATAGGTTATGTGCTAGTTAGGAATTGTTGTTTGCTTATGCGTGTCTAATTTAAATGCTCTGGTAAACAATTTTACGCTCCATCGTATTGTGTTTCACAAAGTTCAACATTCTTCCTTTTCAAAAAGTCTAAAAATATCTTTCACTCCTTTTCTTATATCTCCCCCCCCCCCCCCCCTAAAATCTTCTTTTTAAAAAAATTCAAAACCCCAAAATATTTGTTCTTCATTTTTCTTAAATCAACTTGATTCCACCTTGGAACAAGTGTATCCACTTGGCCCTCTTTGGGAACCCACGCCATATTTTACTAGTTATACTCATAATACCGAGTGGTGTGAGAAAACGAATTTCTCGTGGAGGAATGATCAACCACCCACCCATTACCAATCCTAGCCACGTGTTGAGGATCCTCACAGTTTTCAATAGTTTTCATGGCAACAATGTGAACCCCACCCCGATCAATACCCTCATTACACCCACAAAAGTCATTAACTTTTTTCTCTCTCACATAAGTTCTGTTCTTGTGTATGACTAACCTAACCTCGTTCCTGCATCATATGAGTATTCTTCGATTCCTAGTAATAATAGTGAGTTGGTCACACCTTAACTCCACACCACTCCACCACCACCATCTAATTCCGCTCTTGAAAGTATCTTGCAACAATTCATCACCCAGTAAGATAAAGCCCTTAAACGTCTTGAACAACGCCTAAATCAATATGAGTCTGAGCGGGATATGGATTTCCCCCTGAGTCAACCTATTGCTTACCCGATATGTAATGGCAATGAGTTGGCTTCTCACATCGGTTTTGAGTGTGACCAACCCACTTACCTTGAGAATCACGAGATTGAGACCACCCCATGGCCTGGGAGCCAATTTGACAATTGTATTTAATTACCAATAGATTGTGACATTGATCCATCCTCTGAAAATCCAAAAGAACCCACATTTGAGGTTCCCCCACCCACAAAATCCGTAAATATGCATGACCCTACACTTATTGATCCCATTAAGCGCGTCCCTGAGGTACCCCCTTCTTCTAGGTTAACTCCGGCTATGAGTGCACACCAACTCACCGAGATTTAATTAGTGATGATTCCTACATCTTTTGATATGCATCCTACCCAACAATGTTTTGCTCCCTTTGAGTCTTATATTTATGTCGATTCCTATATCTCAATTTGTAATTCCTCGTTAGTCCATTTAACCACCACAGATGGTGACATATTGGTGGCTAAGTTGATATCTCTATCATTTGATACCCCTTTCCCTCTTCGGGGTTAACCTGGGGATAATTCTAACCCTCCTAATGAGTGGGTATCCCACACTCTCGAGTTAGATCATCTCCCCACATTGTCCCACCCGACCCACTCATTATCCATCCCAACCCACCAACATGTTTGTACCTTGTTACCGTACCTCTCACATTTCCAAATATCTATTTAGGTCCTTATCAGTACCCTCCCTCCATCCCTGAACTTCATGAACCATTTCGTGAGTTCTTCCTCTATCCCCTAGTCATGAGAGTGTTTGTGGTGACAATATTGACTCACGTGACACACCACTTCGTTGTGGTGTTGATTTTCTTATCATCATCTAACTTGAGTGGTCGTGTATTTTCCTTGATGCCCACACCATTACGATTGTCAAACATTTTCGCCTACCTAACTAACTTGAGCACCATGTTAATAGGGTCATTGTAGTCCTCACCTTTACGCTCAATAAGACCCACAAGCGAAACCTATACTCTATCACCCTTTTCTCACCCACCATATGGCTTCCCTGCCACTCTCCCATGGTCAACCGATGCTTTTCACCGTGTTTAGAACTTTTACATATAAGTTCATTAACCATGTTAACCCTATCTTTCAAGATTGACTTTTAGTATTGGTCATCGGTGATTGTCATGACCCTCATTTCTCTGCCACCTGTGTCTCATAGTTTGTATCTTTTAGAGGTGATTACCATTATGTCTTCTAGGAGGCATCCCGTTGTGTCTTGTTTCTGAGTATGAGTGCTCACCTATTTGGGGGTAGTGTTTTATCATCCCCCTATGCATATATATATTTTATAGGCTTGTACATTTAGTCTCGTAATACTTATTTAAATTTCTCTTTGGGTACGTCTTACGGTACACTTTTTGTTAGTGGTTGACTATGGTAATCTCTTTACTACCTTGTGCTTTCATATTTAAAATATGGTTCTAACATCGAGGATGATGTTCTCTTTTGTTTGGGTTGGAAAATTTATCAAAATCGTACATCTTTTAAAAAAAATTGTAGAAACAAGTGTTTTTAAACCCTTTTTAAGAAACTTTTATATCTTTTTTGACGTGATTTATCCATCATCCGTTTGTTTTAGAATACTCATGTCCGTACTTGAAGTCATACTTTAATCTTATAAGCTTAAGTAATTCCTCCTAAGACATGTTTGCGCCATAAATTCCTAGACTCAACACTTTTTGCACATATACCACGTTATAATAGTTTAAAGTTGAAGATTTTAACAATTCTTAAGAAAATGTTATCCCTAATGTTGACTAAAACCTGTGAGTTTTAGTTATTTTCTCCTTTTTGAGGGTTTTTACATGATCTCTACGGCACAATTTTACTCAACTTTTATTATGATACCGCACTTAGTTGTTGCATGATCTCGTTATTTTTCATTTAATTGTTATAATCACTGAGAATGACCTCACTTTCGAGTTGTAAGAAATATGTATCTTAAAGTTTGCCATGGGCACTAAACCTTTCCCTAATTCACCCTTTCCATATTTTATTTTCCATTGTAATCCGTTTTTTGAGAAAAAGAGTGTTGGAAATTATCAATGTAAAAACTTCTTCATTAGTTTTATGTAAAGAGAAATTTCATCGCATAAAAAAAATAAAAAAATAAAATAAATAAAAGAGAGAGAGAGAGAGAGAGAGAGAGAGAGAGAGAGAGAGTACAAAAATATAGAAATAACATGCGATCAAATGTTCTGAAGTGAAGGCATAAAATGTTCAAATTGTAGTCCGCTCTTCTAATAAAACCCAATAAACATTATATAGTCCACCTACCATCAATTTCACCTTGTTTTATCATATAAACCCCATTCCTACTATTGGTGAGGTGTTCGGGAAAATGAGAAGTCAATATGGTGAATAACTCGACATTCTTTAAATATTAGTTGGCAATCCTTCATGAGATAAATTTTCTTTCATGTACCCATTATTTCTTATATATGTGTGAGACGTTTGACCTTGTTAATATTTTCTCACCTCCTCACACCCAAGAGAGATACACTTAGCCAGATCTCAAAGATTTCATTTGAGAGAGATATCTGGTATGATTTGAAGTTAAAGCATTGATTCCAAGGGAAATATAATTGGTCTTACAATATTTGAAACTGGTTTTATTGATTTCACATAGCATGCATTGAGTTGTAGGAAGTATATGCCTTTGTTATCAAGTAAGCTCACATTTTCAAACACTTCATAGTTCAACATCCCTATTCCTTGAATTCTTTAAAGATGTATTGTGTGATGTTTTATACGTCTAATAAGAGAAGAACTGTCCTTTAATAAATCATTTTAAAAAAATGGTTTTTGAATTTTTTGGGTTATTCTCTACAATCCGTCACGATATGCGGTCAAAAGCTTCTAACTCAAATTCTATGTGACTCGAGAGTCGAGCTCCCAATTAGAAAAACTAACCCCTTATCAATGTCCTAAACCATTTTCATCTCCCATATCCTATGAGTGTATGTGTTTGTTATATATATATATATATATATATCTCTCTGTGTGTGTGTGTGTGTGTGTGTGTGTGTCATTTGAATATAATAGTTATATCTAAATATAAATATATGTGTCATTTGAATATACTAGTTATTTAATATTTTATTATTTGTATATATACACACACACACACACACACATTTGAATATAGTAGTTATATATAAATATAAATATATGTGTCATTTGAATATACTAGTTATTTAATATTTTATTATATGTATACACACACACACACACACACACACACATATAAAACCCACATGCTAACCCCTCTTAGCCATGCCCACACACACCCCCAAGCCAAACAAAACTCCATCATAATTCTAACCCATTTCTATTACCTCTAAACCTCTATAACATACAGACTCCTAGAACAGCCTCACCCACTACCCGATTACCTTCAACCCATAAACCTCGTAACCCCATCCACCAACCTGAGTCCAACCCATAGCTGAAACAAACACCTTGCACAAAACCCATAATACTCTGTCCCCCACTTTGTTCATTTCCTATTAAAATATTCCCAAGCTTGTATTAACCCCACTCACCCACGTTCTCCAAAAAGAGGGAAAGGGAGGAGGAGAGTTCGGACAGACGACAGGCCATACACAACTCAAGTTAGGAGTAGTTTTAGGGTAGTTTTGTAGTATAATTCTAGGTGTAGTATTGTATTTATTTTTTTAGTTGTTCTTTTGTATTTTTTTAGTGAGTTAAGTGCTAGGCAGAGACATTTTGTGTGGAAAAAATATTGAACGAGAGTGAGTGTTTTATACTATTGAGTGTGTATTTTCAAACTGTTGGAGAAAGTATTTTGTGAATCATTTTGATAATACAAAAGTATTCTTCTTCTCTATTTGTGCTGGGCAAATATTTTTACTCTTCAAGAGCCTTGATAATAAAAAATAGTTTTTCTCATACTCTCGTGTATTATCCTTAATAAAGTCCTTAACGCTTTCTATTTGTGTTAATCTCCAAATAATTAGTTAAAATCCTAATTCAAAGGGTGGAATCATTCAATTAATTTCTAAGTCTTAGTTATATAAATATTTAGTCATTATGCCCCTATAAATACCATTATTATTACTATAATCCTTTTAGCTCATGATGTGAGAAAGTATGAACATATTTTCGAGAGAAAATAATAATTTTGAAATAGAAAATGTGTTTGAAATTAGGATAGAGATAAACTTTTCTCAAACTATATTTTGTATCTTGATATTATTCAACACTAAATTAATTTTTTTATGATAAAAAATGGCTTTAAACATTTATTCTTAGCGAAATAATTATTAGAGAAATTTAGAAATCATTAATTAAAGTGTTTATTCAAGTAAACTAATAGTATTTTAAAATTATAATTATTAAAATCACTAATAGTAACGAGAGTTAAGTAGTGACTTAAATAATTATATCGGGGCATTTTAAATGAAAAATGAGGAAATTATGGAAAAAGAATTAAATAACTAATTCCACCCTTGGGCTAGTCTCATATACATTTTCACACTTGACATTTTACCCTAGATTTCACTTTTAATACCTAGAATTATTTCACCATTTTAGATAAATTAAAAACCCTTGAAAGACAAGTTTTAAAATATGAAAATATTTTTTAGTAGCTTCATTTGACTTCTCTATAGTTTAAGAGGATGGATTGACATCCTTAATTGTCATTATTCTCGTTTTTTATGTGTATTGTGTACATATTTCAAGAAAAAATTAATTGGTATAAGAGTAAAATTTGTAATTTCTCATTTTATTTTTATTTGTCTTAACCTGTTATAGCCCACTGCACCTTCATAACCGTTCTCAAGTCTTCGAAGAGAAGAAACGTTGGTGACTTAGGTAAACTTGAAGATCGTTCATCACATCTTTACCCGAGAAGAGATATCAAGTGGTTTGGTAAATTTTTAAATTTCCAGGGATTATTTCATAAGAGTTTGCATTTAAAAAATTTCAAAATGTTTTTAAAGATTTTTTTTAAAAACTTGTTTACTCGTTAGAACGATATTGACACGTTATTCGAACGAGTTGTGTAGTGTCGTTAGAATGTAGTTCCCATGTTCGAACGAGATCTAGAACGATAATGTTTCGGTTGACTCTAGAATGTCATTCGAAGTTTCGTTAGAAATCGTTCGAACAAGATTCGGTACATTGTTCGAAAGAGGTGGCAGTTCGTTTGAATGAATACGCATGTTTTTGTTTATCAACATAAGTATTTTCTAATATTTAATCCCTATCTCTTTGCAACAACATTCCCTATAAATAGAGATGCCGGAGTAGACTTTTCCACAAGCCTTTTAAGAGTTCTTTTTGTGATAAAACTCTATAATTTTTTCATCCCAAGCCCTTGGATATTTGAAGACCACTTTTCCAAATCAATAATAACACAATCAAATATCTAAAACCCTTGTAGAGATTTTCTCTATTGCTAATTTGTTGAGTCGAGGCTATACAGATGAAGAAGAAAGGAACTGCGTATTCCTGAGTCCAATCGGTAGATACCGAGGCATTATCTGCTTGCTGTGGGCGGTGCTGGACTGCATCATTTTCTGTTGAAGATTTAAAGACTCTACCGCGTTATGCTTATCAGATCACAAAGTAGTCTGTAAGTCATCTTGTGTCAGTCAATTCAGATACAATGTTATTTTAAAGGTTTTACCTAAAAGGTATTTTTCCTCATATTTTTTCTTCTGCGTATTTGGTTTGGAATTTGGCATCAGAATTTATATTGCATGTTCACTTTAAATTAAATCAACATAAAATCAGGTAAAAAGTGAATTTTTGTGTTTGGCCTAAGATACAAGTAAATCGGTATATAGCCCCGCACGTGCATTTTCAGATTGGTACCAAAGTAGGTTACCCTAATTTATTATATGATCTTTAATTTTGGTATTATATGGATAAATTGTATAATAGGTCACCTATTTTTATGGGTCGAATTATGCATACTAAAAAGCTCGAATGAGGTCGGCACTGAAGTCGATTGACGAGAGAGTTTAGCTTGTCTGTGAAAGAAGGTGGACACCACCCACCGTTACCAATGACAATGTCAAAGGTCTTAAATATATCACTTCTTGGACACATGATGATTTTAATTGGAGTATTTTTAACTCCCACATGAAATTTCTAGAGCCGTCACCCTTAATGAGTAACATCGCATCATGATGTGCATTACGTCTAAGGAAGCGTGGAATACTCTCCAACTCATGCACGAGGGTACTAATGTTGTGAAAGATTTTAAGCTAAAAAATCTCACCACAAAATTTGAAACTATTACTATGCTAAAATATGAGAGTTTTGGTAAATTTTATGATAGATTATCTGATATTATCAATTCTATTTTTAATTTGGGTGAGAGAATTCTTGAGACGGTAGTGGTGTAAAAGATTTTGAGATCCCTGTTGTCGCATTTTATCCTTAAAGTCTCGGTTCTTAATTCGTTGGGAATTTTAGATACGCATAGGTTAGAAGAACTCGTAGGAGACCTTCAAACTTATGAAATCGATATGTTCCCTAAAATACAAAAGTCGAAAGAAAAAGGGATTTCCTTGAAAGCCCAGTCTAAAAAGAAAAATGAGGTATCTTCTGACATCGAATTTGATTTTGATCTCGATGATCTTGTCATTTTTGCGAAAAAGTTCAAAAAATTTCTCAAAACAAGAAAAGAAAATTCTTCCAAAGAAAATAAAAGTTTAGAGAAAAATAATGATTTTAAATCGGGCAATAGAAAAATTTTAAAAAGCAAGAGGAGAGTACCCTAAGAAAGACGAGGAGAGATACTATAAGTGCGAGGGAAAGGGTCACAAATCTCACGATTGTGCTACGAGGTTAAAGAGAGAGGGCAAAGGAAAAATTTCCTATAATGCCAGTCTTAATGAAAGTGAGGTCAAGTCGGTTGATTCCAGGGATGGATTACCGCATGGACATAACTTCACTACATTCATAAATAGTCATGTTGGCACTTCAAGAATGTCTCATGTCGACGAGTACATTTACAAACATGATGACCTGGACAGTGTGTATTCATTCTAGAGAAGTGAGGGAGATGATGTTTTGACTGAGGGAGAGAGAAAGAGAGATGAAGGCTCACCTACATCATGATGTATACATCACACCTAGTTCTAGGCCCTAAGAAACTTTTTCTCCAATTTTTTTTTATTTTTCCCTTGAAGTTACCTTATAATCAACCAATATTACAAAAAATAGGCCAAAATACATTTTGTAGCTATTTTTAAAAAATCTACAAAAAACTGTTGGCACGGACCCTTATAAATAAGGTATTTTGAGCATTTTTTTGTGAATTTTTTAAAAATAGCAACAAAACGTATTTTGGCCTAATTTTTTGAACATGAGTTTATTGGAAGGTTAATATCAAGAGAAAAATGAAATTTTGGAAAAAAAAGTTTTTTAGGTCCTATAACTAGGTGTGATGTATGGATAATGTATAGAGCATAATGTAGGCGAGCCTTCTCCTATATATAAATATAGGGAAAGGATCAAGTGAGGTCCCAGTTTGAGGATCCTGAATGACGTCCAATTTTTTAAAATAGTAAAAAAAATATTTTTGGGCTAATTTTTTTATGGTTTTTAAACATGTCAGTAGGACCATAAAAAAATAATTAGCTCAAAATGATTTTTTTTGCTATTTTAAAAAAAAATCGGTCAAACTATATCAGTTTTTAAGCCATTAAAAACTGACAAACTTTGATCAGTTTTTTTTAATATAGTAAAAAACTATATTTTGAGCTGATTATTTTTTTATGATCCTACTGAAATGTTTAAAAACCATAGAAAAAAATCAGCTCCAAAATAATTTTTTTACTATTTTAAAAAAATGGACCTCATTCAGAATTCTCAAACTAAGGGATATATATATATATATATATATTAGCTTGATTTTTGAAAATGTACACATTTTTAATGGTGTGGATCGATGCCACCTCCTTACATATTTTAATGATTGAGATTGCATATCTTTTTATTTTACAAATCTACCCCTCAATTTTTTTTTATTTCCTCCTCTTTTTACCCATCAATCTTATTCTTTAATTCAAATATAGGGTATTTTGGTAACACCCTCCCATTGTAGACACACAAATCCGTCTCTAGAGCGCGTCCCCTCTCTCACCCAACTCATAACTCTCTACACTTCTTTCTCTCTCTCAAACTCTCAGTTCACTCTCCTCTCCCGACGCTGTGGAACCTTGCTTCTCACCGTTAGGTATCCTCCATCTCTCTCTACGTTTTACCTCTCCTATGTATTTTTTTGGTTGCCTATTTAGGTAAAAACGAAATCATTATATGTGTTTTGTGTGTTGTATGGGTTTTGGATGTTGTATGGGATTTGGTTGCCGATTTGGGTAAAAAAGAAATCATTATCTGTGTATACGTAGATAATTCATTTGTTTTACCTCTGCTAGGTTTTATTTTTTTGGGTTTCGATTTGGGTAAAAATGGAATGTGTCTTGGATGTATGGGTTGCTATGTTGTATTTTTCAGGTTCCGATTTGGGAAAAAATGGAATGGGTTTTGGATGTATGGGTTTCGATGTGTGGGTTTTGGATGTTTAATTAGTTTCCAGATTGAAGGTCCCCTTTCTTGGATTTTCATTATTGTATTTGCTATCATCCCTCTATATATATGGTTTTATTTGGATGTTCATTATTGTATATGCTATCATCACTCTAATATTTGAGGTGGTGTTATACTCTTTTTTTTCCAGGGTCAAAAGAAAGGTTGTTTAGAGGAGTTTGAAGAAGTTTAAAATCACCACAATTCCAGGTTTGTTTTGGTTGTTTAGTCTTTGGTGTTTGATGTTTGGTTGTTGATTTTGATTAGTTTTAAATTGTTTAACATTTTTTGTTTGATTAATTTTAAATTGTCTAACACAATTTTAGTTTTTTTTCGTTTAATGTTTGGTGTTTGTTCTTGGGTGTTTGATGTTTACTACAAAATATGGATTGTTCAGGGGGATATTTTGCAAATTTCCACTAATGAAGGAAAGGGTTGAATCAGCTTTGAGTTGAAGCGGTAGTGTTGCTACCTGGAAACGACACTAAACCCGGGAAGGCATCTTGATTAGTTTTTTTATTTCTTTGACTTGATGCACTATTTTTTTTTTTTTTTTTTTTGCTATGCTTGGTTTTGGGTGTGTTAAACTATTGTCCCTATTAACCGTGGAGCTACTGTCGAAGCTGTTATCTTGAGTGGCGAGGGTAACAAAAAGGTTGGATTGAATATGTAAGTACATTATGTGAGTTTTTTTCATTTCATTTGTCGAAATTGTTCTAACAATCAGGTATAACGACACCATCAAATGGCAATAGTGGCGAGTTCCTTAGTTCATGGGGGGGAGTACAATTAAAGTTCAAGGAGGTATGATTTACTAAATCAATATTTTATATTTAATTAAATGTTTCAAAAATGGAGTTCTGAGATTTTTAGAGGATTTATGCCTTTTGTCGATGGTCCTCTTTCAAGTTGCATACATGCTTGAATTTTCTTTAAAAAAGTTCTAAATGCATTACAAGTGTTTAATAGTATGTCTATACGAATCTTGAAATTTTTCTCTATTTGTTGGGGGTTGATAGTTAGTAAAAAATGTGTTTATAAATCTCGAGTGAAAATATGTCATTGAATGGCAACGTTACCCCTAAATCTCTCGATAGAAAATATGTCATTGGAATACCATAGTGATTAAGATGAAATGTCATACTATGAATACGGTTTATTTGATGAAATGCCTTCATATGGTTGCATTATATGATATAGCACTGCTACATGAACTGCTACAAAACTCTATATATACATATGGGTATACATTCTATGGTTTGTGCCAAATATTGTAAATTATATCCTTACTTTATTTTTTTAGCGTATATACTTTTTTCATATATAGTAAGTTCTATATATACTATTCATGTATTCGTATATACTTTTTTATTTTATTATTTTTTACATAACCCCCTTATTTCCCATTACAACATAGTGCAACCAAGCTAAAAAAAAATAAAAATTCAAGCAGGTCTACACGCAGTTGTGGTATCATATAGACCTCATGCTTACAAGGAATTTACTTTGTTGTACCAGTTGAAGTCTACACGGATGTTCAGCAAATTCAGACTTCTACTAGGAAACCGTTTATGGGGTTTTATTTGTCGTATATTGTTTAAATGCATAATACTCTGTATTCAGCATAATACTCTGTATCTTGATTGGTCTTTCATTAATGGTCTTTCATTTAGAAGTAGGAACTCATACCTACAAAAAAATAAAAATATTTTTTATTGGAAATATTGAGAAGGAACACACCCAGGGTCCCGGCAGAAACTCATATTAAGCAGGAACCCTAGGGTTCCGGCAGAAACTCATATTGAGAAGGAACCACCCCAGGGTCCCGGCAGAAACTCATATTGAGCAGGAACTCCCGGGGGTCCCGACCGAAACTCATATTAAGAAGAAACCACCCCAGGGTTCCGATAGAAACTCATATTGAGCAGGAACCCCCAGGGTCCCGGCAGAAACTCATTGAGAAGGAACCCACCCAGGGTCACCGCATAAATGACATTCGGGCAGCGCCACCGCAACGGTCACTGCGGAAATGACATTTGAGAAGTACCGTGTAAGGGCCATTGCAGAAGTCTAAGATTTAGAAAGTCCGCTGCAAGGGTCACTGTAGAAACGACATTCGGACAGCGCCACTACAAAGATCACCGCAGCAATGACATTCGAGAGGTGCCCACAAGGGCCACCGCAGAAGTCCAAGATTGAGAAGGGCCATTGCAAGGGTCACTGCCACTGCAAGGGTCACCGCATCAATGACATTTGAGAGGTGCCCTCAAGGGCCGCCGCAGAAGTCCAAGATTGAGAAGTTCCACTGCAAGGGTCACTGCCACTTCAAAGGTCACTGCAGCAATGACATTCGAGAGGTACCCCGCAAGGGCCACCGCAGAAGTCCAAGATTGAGAAGTTCCACTGCAATGAGGTCACTGCAGTAATGACATTCGAGAGGTGCCCTGTAAGGGCCACCGCAGAAGTCTAAGATTGAGAAGTGTCACTGCAAGGGTCACTGCCACTGCAAAGGTCACTGCAACAATGACATTCGAGAGGTGCCCCGCAAGGGCCACCGCAGAAGTCCAAGATTGAGAAGTTCCATTGCAAGGGTCACTGCCACTGCAAGGGTCACTACAGAAATGACATTCGAGAGGTGCCCTGCAAGGGCCACCGCAGAAGTCCAAGATTGAGAAGTTCCACTACAAGGGTCACTGCCACTGCAAAAGTCACTGCAGTAATGACATTCGAGAGGTGCCTCACAAGGGCCATCGTAGAAGTACAAGATTGAGAAGTGCCACTGCAAAGGTCACTGCCACTGCAAGGGTCACTGAAGCAATGACATTCGAGAGGTTCCCCGCAAGGGCCACCGTAGATGTCCAAGATTAAGAAGTGCCACTGTAAGGGTCACTGCCACTGCAAGGGTCACTGCAGTAATGTCATTCGAGGGGTGCCGGCGCAGGGGTCACTACAGAATTAACATTTGAGAAGGAACCCACCCAGGGTGACCATGATGAGGGAGTGGCTACCATGAGCAACTCCTCATCATGAAATGTCATTCTTTAAAAATAACAACAGTATTAACATTTTGCTTTCTTGTACAGGTTGCCTAGTGAGCAAGCAGGGCTAAAGTAGGCTAGTTGGGACCTCTTGGGAGTTTTGGCTTGGCGGATGAAGGACAAGGTATGTTGGGCAAGCCTAACTACTTAGCACTATATGATTGAGAGAATACTAGTAGGAAGACCCAGAAGTCACTCAAGACTACACACACTTAGTCACAAGTGAAGTGAGCAGCTAATGGGCTGACTGCTCACAAGAAAAGAACTGTTTATAAAATAAATTTAAAGGAGAGGGTTCTCTAAACCCCTCTCAAGAAAAATGATTTTATAAGGGGGTCCTCAAGACGCCCCTCAAGCTTACAAAGATTTTCGAGGAGGTGGTCCTCGAGACCCCCCTCAAGTTTACAAGGTTTGTACCAAAAGTTACCGTTTCAAAAGATATTTTCAAATCAGATATTTTGTCTCCATTAGAAGATATATTTGCTTTTGAACTTTGGTTGGCACCAGGGGCATCTGCCAGAGGGGACAGGCAGAGCTGACTGCAGGTAGGGACAAACAGTACACTGCAGACTTTGTCCCTCACCAACCCTCTAAGTTTTGGCGCCAAAAGTGCCAACCCAGCCCTAGTGCCCAAGTATAAATAGGACACCTGGGCAAGGTCATGGGACATAGAAAAACTCAATAGCAAAGTCAATCTGTCAAAATCACACCAGAACCTCTCTAGTATTCTCTCCCTTCTCTCTCTCTAAGTGCTAAGTGCCTTGTTCTTTCACTCCCCACTGACAGCCATCACTCTCAGGAGCTCCTCTTGAGAAAATTACTATTATTGTTGTGGAAGTTCATCTTCTTATAGGTAGGGAGTTCCAGCTTGAGCTCCATTTTTACCAAAAGGAGAAGGTCTCATCAGAAGCTCCTCCAAAAGACCTTGCAGACAACGTCCATTGGAGTGGGTCACGCCTCACCCTTTCTAGTTATTCATAGACCCTAGTCTCACTAACCTTCTATATTTGCCCCTAATCACTCATGACTACACACACTCCACATTTAGTCACAAGTGAAGTGAGCATCCGAAGGGCTGACTACTCACAAGAAAAGAACTGTTTATAAAATAATTTTAAAGGAGAGGGTTCTCTAAACCCCTCTCAAGGAAAATGATTTTAGAAGGGGGTCCTCAAGACCCCCCTCAGGCTTACAAAGATTTTAGAGGAGGTGGTCCTCGAGACCCCCCTCAAGTTTACAAGGTTTGTACCAAAAGTTACTGTTTCAAAAGATATTTAGCAAATCAGATATTTTGTCTCCATTAGAAGACATATTTGTTTTTGAACTTTGGTGGGCACCAGGGGACATCTGCCAGAGGAAACAAACAGAGTTGCCTGCAGGTAGGGACAAACAGTACACTGCAGACTTTGTCCCTCACCAACCCTCTAAGTTTTGGCGCCAAAAGTGCCAACCCAGCCCTAGTGCCCAAGTATAAATAGGACCCCTAGTCAAGGTCATGGGAGATAGAAAAACTCAATAGCAAAGTCAATCTGTCAAAATCACACCAAAACCTCTCTAGTATTCTCTCCCTGTTATCTCTCTAAGTGCTAAGTGCGTTGTTCTTTCACTCCCCACTGACAGCCATCACTCCCAGGAGCTCCTCTTGAGAAAATTACTATTATTGTTGTGGAAGTTGATCTTCTTGCAGGGAGGGAGTTCCAGATTGAGCTCTATTTTTACCAGAAAGAGAAGTTTTCTTAAGAAGCTGCTCCAGAAGACCTTGCCGACAGCGTCCATTGGAGTGGGTCATGCCTCACCCTTTCCAGTTATTCATAGACCCCAGTCTCACTACCCTCCTAAATTTGCCAACTCCGCTGGGGAGGAATACTCACTTCGATGGACAAAGAAGGTTTCAACATTTCTAAGCAGCTAGTTTTTAAGGACACTCCATTTGGTAATGGAACTCAAAATGACCAGACCACCAAGGAGGATGTGCTGGTGACTAGAGCAAAGACACTTGCTCCTCTGGGAGGGCAGACCAGCTCACCGGCGACAACTCCGGTGGCAGAGGCTTATGAGTATGTTTGTTGAGCTTCTGAAACAAAACAAAGACTTGGCAAGTTTGGGTCAAGGTTGTGTAACCCCAGCAGCAGCCCCCTCTAGAGGGGAAGCCGTGCCGATGGAGATTCCGGTAGAAGTAGCTCAGTCGATGGGGGCGGCGCTGGAGGAAGTTGTGACAACTGTCAAGTTCACTGGCAGGAACCCTAAATGAGGAACCCTCTCCATATAATGGTGACCACGAGGAACCCTCTTCAGCTGACGTTGATTGGGAGGAACTCGAAAATGAGGAACCCTTCTGTGAAGTTCCTGCTAGTCACGAGTAACTGTAAACAGGTTCAGATCAGAATGAAAGGCCTCTGCGCGAGGAACCCCCTCTATTTCAGGTAGTGGCAAGGAACCCATATGGGTCCTCATTCCAAAAAAAATCAATCCACCAGACATTTGTCAGACTCAAAAGCTATTCCAGATGGGAAACCCAAGTGCGAGGAACCCCTATCACCAGAACCCTTGACGAGGAACCCATGGATGAGAAACCCTGGGTGTCCCTCGTCGCCAACAAAGAAGTTGTGGCAGCAGTATCGATGAAACATGAGGTCGAGACACCCACGGATGGGAAGTCGAGGCACGAGGAACTCATGGGCGAGGAACCCTGGGTGTCCCTTGCCGCCAATAAAATAAGTCTTGGCAGCAGTCTCGATGAAGCATCAGGTCTAGACACCCCCGGATGGGAAGTCAAGGTGCGAGGAACTCATGGGCGAGGAACCCTGGGTGTCCCTTGCACCAACAAAATAAGTCGTGGCAGTAGTCTCGACGAAGCATCAGGTCGAGACACTCCCAGATGGGAAGTCGAGGAGCGAGGAACTCATGGGCGAGGAACCCTTGGTGTCCCTCGCCGCCAACAAAAGAAGTCATGGCAGCAGTCTCGACGAAGCATGACGTCGAGACACCCCCGGATGGGAAGTCGAGGAGCGAGGAACTCATGGGTGAGGAACCCTGGGTGTCCCTCGCCGCCAACAAAAAAATTCATGGCCGCAGTCTCGACGAACCATGAGGTCGAGACACCCACGGATGGGCAGTCGACGCATGAGGAACCCTTGGTAGTATTGAACATTGGCGAGGGATCCCCATCTTATCCAATGGCGAGGAACCCTCAAGGGTCCTCGCCCCAAGCACCAAACTGCCAACACGTGAGGAACTATCAAGTGTATACTTGGTTCGCGAGGAACCCTCGAATGCGGAACTATGTTGCGAGGAACTCACCAAAAAGGGGGGTCATGAGGAACTCATGGCTGGCATCGCACCCCCCCATAGCGCCAACGGTCAGCAAGACACCCATTTCTATGGAATCCGAAGGCGTTGAGACCCCCTCCTTTCGAAATAAAGAACTAGGGGTCGAGACCACCCTCCAAGAAAAAATTCCAATAATCGAGACACCCATTTTTTAGAATCCGAAGATGTCGAGACCCCCTCTCTCCAAGAAAAAATTCTAACAGTCGAGACACCCATTTTTGTAGAATCCGAAGATGTTGAGACCCCCTCTCTCCAAGAAAAAATTCCAATAGTCGAGACACCCCCTCTTGAAAGAACTGCGAGGTACCCCCTCTCCAAACAAAGCTTCACCAGGTGAAGAACCCTTGGGTCAGTGCCTCGCACGAGGAACCCATAAATAAAGGAGTCTTAAATTTCGAGAAACCATCATTGGTCAGAACGAGTGGGGCCAAGAAAACACTCTCACTACCCATAGGCTGTTGTGAGGAACACCCACTAATAGGCGAGGAACCCACAGCTGCGTGACGCGAGGGACTCTCCATATCTGGGGCAAGGCGCGAGGAACCCCTCATGGAGAATGGATTTCGGTGAGGAACACATAGGTTCCAAGCTATGGGGAAAAAAATCACGAGCAACCCATAGTTGTCGAGGAACCTGCCAACAAGGTCGATCGCGAGAGACCCTCGACAATCAGTGAAACGCTTCATGATAGATACACCCGGTAAGGAACCGCTTTCAATACTCACCCTCCACGAGGAACTAGGGGCAGCTGACACCTCATGCAAGGAACCCACACTAGACAATAAAACAAGTTTATCACCAACAGTGGTCCCTAACGGTTTGGGATCAAAACTCATTTCTCTAAATGAAGGACCAACAGGCGAGGAACCCAGGGTAAAAATCTCTTTTGATGAGGAACGCTGGGACCCAAGATCTCTAGCAATAGAAAGGCGCATGAGGAGCCTGCAAATGACGAGTTACCTTTGTTGACAGCGACTGTGGACGAGATGGTCCCATAAATCGATAAAGAACACTACTCAAGAATCTCCACGGCTTTGGCAACGTGGGGAGATTTTTTTTGTGTTGCGAGGAACCTTCGTTAGTTTGAACAAATATCGGCGAGAGGATGCCCAAGTTGACCGCTAACGAGGAACCCCAGCCATAAAAAACTTTGACGAGGAACCTCTGACGAAATCAAACCTAGATAAGGGGCCTCTATACGAGGACCCCCATCTCAAGCGATGGAGAAGATCATGGTCGAGGAACCCAACATGGAATGCCATATGAAATCAGATTGTGCTGAGGGGCCTCTGTGCGAGGACCCCTCCCTCATCTCAGGTAGCGACGAGGAACTCCTTTGTATTCCTCGACATCACGAATTACTGCTCAACATCACGAAATTTGGATGTACTCATCATCGACGAGGAACCCTTGGCGTCGGACTCCCTATTTAAAATTCCATCCGGCGAGCAGCGCCTAGGTTCCAAACCCTTGCGTATAAGATGAGCAAACGAGGAACCCAAGGTCATTGATAGTAAAGCTTATGGGCGAGGAGCCCCTAAATGTTGGAGGGGCAGGTACAAAACCCAAAACCATAAAAAAATTTGATTTAGGAACCTTCCTCAGTGACCTATGGCCGTGAGGGACCCCAGTAAATTCAGTTCCAAGAGTGGGACCTCTGAGCGAGGAACCCCCCACCTTTACAGGCAGTGGTCAGGGACCTATATAGGTCCCCGCCCCAAAATTCAATCTATCGTCAACAGACATCCTCACCACCACGACTGGGAAGGTACTATGCCTAACTCCTCCAAGTTTCAATTCCTTAAATAGTTTGAACGACCTGCTCTAAGTGCAGAAAAGTTTTTTTTAAAAAAAAAAAACATTATATGAGTACACTTTTTGTAAGAAATACAAAGAGTGACTACAATGAAGAAAAGTAATAGTCATTATTTTTGTTGGCACTTGATGCATGACTCATTTACCTACATTGCGCGGTGGGTACACCAGCTTTATGTGTTCTTTTCTTATAAGAAGGGTAGAACCTATACTATATTAGAAGAGGGCCCATGATATAAGGAACTTTCCTCATTATACTTGGGGATATATCCAACCCAAAAGTAAAAGCATAGTGAGTAAAGTCCCCACAGACCCGACAAGACCAGCAGGAGGAATCCTCCTGGTAATAATAATAAAAAAAATTCATTACATTTTTTTATTATTATTCCATACAGATTTATAGCCTAGAGAAAAAGTCTTAACCTCTGTTCTCCAAAAAAATTGTAATTGACCAGTTTTCAGAAAATAGGGAGAAGCGGGTCTACCCCCCTCTCTAAACTTGTTATTTTTTTTATAAGACAAAAAGGTTCCTAAGAAAAGTTTGGAACAAGGACCCTTCAGACCAAGGGAAATTTTTAGTATAAAGAAATAATTATTTCTTTACTTATAATACATGTGAAATTTCAAAGTTTGTGGGAAGGAGAAGTGCTAACCCCATCTCTTAGTTACTTCCCGAGAAATGAATATGCATAACAAAATATCCCAAAGTCACACGAGGTTGCACTAAAAATCACCGCATAGTCACACGGGGTTGCGCTAAAAAATATAACTTGCTCAGTTGTATGCAAGTACCCCGCAGTTAGAGGGGCAGCGTCCAAATTTTAACTTGCTCAGTTATATGTAAGTACCCCCAGCTAGAGGGGCTTCTTCCAAAATTTTAAACTTGCTCACCTATATGCAAGTACCCGGCAGTTAGAGGGGCAGCTTTAATTTTTTTTTAACTTTCTTAGTTATATGCAAGAAGTACCCCGCAGCTAGAGGGTCCGCTTCCAAATTTGAACTTGCTCAGTTATATGCAAGTACCCCGCAGTTAAAGGGGCAGCTTCAAAATTTTAAACTTGCTCAGCTATATGCAAGTACCCCGCAGTTAGAGGGGCAGCTTCAATTTTTTTTTTAACTTGCTTAGTTATATGCAAGAAGTACCCCGCAGCTAGAGGGGCCACTTCCAAATTTTAACTTGGTCAGTTATATGCAAGTACCCCACAGTTAGAGGGGCAGCTTCAAAATTTTAACTTGCTCATCTAATGTGCAAATACCCCACAGTTAGAAGCGGGAAGTTCAATATTGAGGTTCTCACATAAAAAAGAGAAACTCAAAGTATTGAGCAGGTGCAATTATACATATAAGGTACAACAGTTTAGTACCTAAGACTCCAAGAGCATAGGAGCGCTCACAGTCTTGAGCAACTGCCAAGTATAAATATAAGGGGCGACAGTTTAGCACCTAAGGTTCCAAGGGCACCGGAGCGCTCACAGTATTAAGCAACTGCCAAGTATAAATATAAGGTACGAAAGTTTAGTACCTAAGGCTTCAAGGGAATCGGAGCGCTCACAGTCTTGAGCAAGGGCCAAATATAAATATAAGGTGCTTCAAATGAGCACCTGAGGCTCCAAGGGCACCGGAGCGC
This sequence comes from Sambucus nigra, assembly GCA_949130495.1. NCBI lineage: Eukaryota > Viridiplantae > Streptophyta > Magnoliopsida > Dipsacales > Adoxaceae > Sambucus > Sambucus nigra. Next base: position 575,955,083 of record OX422214.1, on the reverse strand, counting down.
TCACAATCTTGAGCAAGTGCCAAATATAAATATAAATATAAGGTATGACAGTTTAGTACCTAAGGCTCCAAGGGCATCGGAGCGCTCACAATATTGAGCAATTTCCAGGTATAAGTATATGTGCGACAGTTTAGCACCTAAAGCTCCTAGGGCGCCAGAGTGCTCACAGTCTTGAGCAAAAGGCCAAGTATAAATATAAGGTGCGCTAGTTGACAACCTAAGGCTCCAAGGGCACCGGAGCGCTCGCAGTCTTGAGCAAGTGTCAACGATAAATATAAGGTGCGATAGTTTAGCACCCAAGGCTCTAAGGGCAACGGAGCGCTCACAGTTTTGAGCAACTGCCAAGTATAAATAAAAGGTACGACAGTTTCGTGCACAAGTCTCTCGACATTGCAAGACACTTCTGCACGAGGGGGCTAATATTGAGAAGCCCTCAAGCAAGTGAACAAATAATAAAATAGCTTGGAGTGTGGGGATCCACTTAGAGTGGCTCCACCTTCCTAAGATTGCAAGTTTGACAGAAAATAACCTAGGGAGAGTGGATCCACCTTGAGTGAACCCTCTTTCCAAACTTGATGCTAATGAAAAGAACTAAGGGCGAGGGGCTCACCGCGAGTAACCCCTCCTCCTAAGATAGAAGGCCACAGAAGAAGGTCAAGGGCGAGGGGCTCACCGCGAGCAATCCCTCTGCCCAAGAAAGAAGGCCGCAGAAGAAGGTCAAGGGAGAGGGGATCACTTTGAGCAACCCCTCTACCCAAGATGAAAGGCCACAGAAGAAGGCCAAGGGTGGGGGGATCACAACGAGTAACCTCTTCGCCCAAGATAGAAGGCAACAGAAGAAGGCCAAGGGTGAGGGGCTCACCGCGAGTAATCCCTCTGCCCAAGAAAAAGGCCACAGAAGAAGTCCAAGGGAGAGGTCCTCACTTTGAGCAACCCCTCTACCCAAGATGAAAGGCAACAGAAGAAGGCCAAGGGAGAGGGACTCACCGCGAGTAACCTCTTCGCCGAAGATAAAAGGCCGCAGAAGAAGGCCAAGGGCGAGGGGCTCACCATAGGTAATCCCTCTGCCCAAGGAAAAGGCCACAGAAGAAGGCCAAGGGAGGGGCTCACTTTGAGAAGCCCCTCTACCCAAGATGAAAGGCCGCAGAAGAAAGCCAAGAGCGAGGGGGCTCATCACGAGTAACCCCTCCGCCCAAGATAGAAGGCCACAAAAGAAGGCCAAGGGCGAGGGACTCACCGCGAGTAACCCCTCCGCCCAAGATAGAAGGCCACAGAAGAAGGTCAAGGGCGGGGGCCCACCGCCTAAGATAGAAGGCCACAGAAGAAGGCCAAGGGTGAAGGTCTCACCGCGAGTAACCCCTCTCCGCAAGATAGAAGGCCACAAAAGAAGGCCAAGGGTGAGGGACTCACCGCGAGCAATCCCTCTACCCAAGAAAGAAGGCCATAGAAGAAGGCCAATGGTGAGGGGCTCATCGCGAGTAACCCCTCCGCCTAAGATAGAAGGCCATAGAAGGAGGCTAAAGGCGAGGGGCCCACCGCGAGTAACCCCTTTGCCCAAGATGAAAGGACACAGAAGAAGGCCAAGAGAGAGGGGCCCACCGCTAGTAACCCCTCCGCCCTAGATGAAAGGCCAACAGAAGAAGGCCAAGGGAGAGAAAAAAAGGCCAAGGACGAGGGGCTCACCATGAGCAACCCCTCTAAATAAAGTAGAAGGCTATAGAAGAAGGCCAAGAACGAGGGGCTCACAAGTAAGTGGATTCATCTACAAAACTTGGGATGAAGTGACAGGACATTTAATAACCCTTAGGGGGAATGATGAAGGAACCCTAGGGTCCCTCAAAATAAAAAAAAATCGACTTTATGCGTACAAAGCTTTTTTGGTCTACCTAACCTAAAAAACTTTGCACGAGGGGCTAATGTAGAAGGGTGTCTACCTACAAAAAAATAAAAATATTTTTTATTAGAAATATTGAGAAGGAACACACCCAGGGTCCCGGCAGAAACTCATATTGAGCAGGAACCCTAGGGTCCCGACAGGAACTCATATTAAGAAGGAACCACCCAGGGTCTCGGCATAAACTCATATTGAGCAGGAACCCCCGGGATCCCGACAGAAACTCATATTAAGAAGAAACCACCCCAGGGTTCCGACAGAAACTCATATTGAGCAGGAACCCCCAGGTTCTCAGCAGAAACTCATTGAGAAGGAACCCACCCAGGGTCACTGTAGAAATGACATTCGGGCAGCGCCACTGCAACGATCACTGCGAGAATGACATTTGAGAAGTATCGCGTAAGGGCCACTGCAGAAGTCTAAGATTTAAAAGGGCCGACGTAAGGGTCACTGCAGAAACGACATTCGGGCAGCGCCACTGCAAAGGTCACCGTAGCAATGACATTCGAGAGGTGCCCGCAAGGGCCACCGCAGAAGTCCAAGATTGAGAAGGGCCACTGCAAGGGTCACTGCTACTACAAGGGTCACCGCAACAATGACATTCGAGAGGTGCCCTCAAGGGCCACCGCAGAAGTCCAAGATTGAGAAGTTCCACTGCAAGGGTCACTGCCACTACAAAGGTCACTGCAACAATGACATTCGAGAGGTGCCCCGAAAGGCCACCGCATAAGTCCAAGATTGAGAAGTGCCACTGCAAGGGTCACTGCAGCAATGACATTCGAGAGGTGCCCCATAAGGGCCACCGCAGAAGTCTAAGATTGACAAGTGCCACTACAATGAGGTCACTACAGCAATGACATTCTAGAGGTGCCCCGCAAGGGCCACCGCAGAAGTCTAAGATTGAGAAGTGCTATTGCAAGGGTCACTGCCATGGCAAAGGTCACTGCAGCAATGACATTCGAGAGGTGCCCCGCAAGGGCCACCGCAGAAGTCCAAGATTGAAAAGTGCCACTGCAAGGTTCACTTCAGCAATGACATTCGAGAGGTGCCCCGCAAGGGCCACCATAGAATTCCAAGATTGAGAAGTGCCACTACAAGGGTCACCGCCACTGCAAAAGTCACTGCAACAATGACATTCGAGAGGTGCCCCGCAAGGGCCACCGCAGAAGTACAAGATTGAGAAGTGCCACTGCAAGGGTCACTGCAGCAATGACATTTGAGAGGTGCCCCGCAAGGGCCACCACAGAAGTCCAAGATTAAGAAGTGCCACAGCAAGGGTCACTGCCACTGTAAGGGTCACTACAACAATGTCATTCGAGGGGTGCCGCCGCAGGGGTCACTGCAGAAATAACGTTTGAGAAGGAACCCACCCAGGGTGGCCATGATGAGGGAGTGGCTACCATGAGCAACTCCTCATCATGAAACTTCATTCTTTAAAAAGAACAACAATATTAACACTTTGCTTTCTTGTACAGGTTGCCTAGTGAGCAAGCAGGGCTCAAGTAGGCTAGGTGGGACCTCTTAGGAGTTTTGGCTTGGCGGCTGAAGGACAAGGTATGTTGGGCAATCCTAACAGCTTAGCACTATAGGATTGAGAGAATACTAGTAGGAAGACCCATAAGTCGCTCAAGACTCCACACACTCCACACTTGGTCACAAGTGAAGTGAGTAGTTAAAGGACTGACTGCTCACAAGAAAAGAACCGTTTATAAAATAATTTCAAAGGAGATGGTTCTCTAAACCCCTCTCAAGAAAAATGATTTTAGAAGGGGTCCTCAAGACCCCCCTCAAGCTTACAAAGATTTTAGAGGAGGTGGTCCTCGAGACCCTCTCAAGTTTATAAGGTTTGTACCAAAAGTTACCATTTCAAAAGAGATTTAGTAAATCAGATATTTTGTCTCCATTAGAAGATATATTTGCTTTTGAACTTTGGTTGGCACCAGGAGGCATCTGCCATAGGGGACAGGCAGAACTGCCTGTAGGTAGGGACAAACAGTACACTACAAACTTTGTCCCTCACCAACCCTCTAAGTTTTGGCGCCAAAAGTGCCAACCCAGCCCTAGTGCCCAAGTATAAATAGGACCCCTAGGCAAGCTCATGGGAGATAGAAAAACTCAATAGAAAAGTCACTTTGTTAAAATCATACTAGAACCTCTTTAGTATTCTCTCCTTGCTCTCTCTCTAAGTGTTAAGTGCCTTGTTCTTTCACTCCCCACTGACAGCCATCACTCTCAGGAGCTCCTCTTGAGAAAATTACTATTATTGTTATGGAAGTTCATCTTCTTGCAGGGAGGGAGTTCCAGTTTGAGCTCCATTTTTACCAAAAGGAGAAGGTCTCATCAGAAGCTGCTCTAGAAGACCTTGCATACAACGTCCATTGGAGTGTGTCACGCCTCACCCTTTCCAGTTATTCATAGACCCCAGTCTCACTACCCTCCTACATATGTATCTTGATTTCTCAAGGTATAGACTCATGGCTTTTTGAATCTATGTGGAGCACCGAACTGTTATATATTTCTTGGTGCGATGTCTCAAGGTTTTTAGGAGCACAACCATGTATGGGAAGATGACGTTGACATGTATGTAGTTGACAAAGTCTTGATCTATTATTATTTTGATAGGTATGTTGAAGACGACGATGACCAAACTGATCTATATTTCTTGGTACAATCTGCATATATGCATCTGTATTTATGTGGGCAAATACCTGGTAAAAGTCAGGGCATTTATGTGGGCATTTTATTTCCAATATTAATTTTACTAATGCTTCGCGCAATGGTAAAAGTTCGGGCTATTAACTCTTACATCATTGCTTCGAGTTTGAGGGAAGGCAAGGTCTGTATTTAATCTAACCTTCTCGATATCTGTATTGGTGCAATCAACACTGGCTAATAGTATTCATATTGTTGACCGCCAACATTTTGTTTTGAATTTGGTAATTTGATGGCATTATAGATCCTGTGGAAAATGTTATTCTCAAGCATTGGAGTTTGTTTATTATTTTCTTCTTTATTTCTGAAATATGTGGTTTAGATTAATGGATGCCTTTTTGTTTTGCGCGAGGTGGAGTGTCCCTTCTCCAATCTTGAATATACAGTGTGTTATTTGACCATCCCTTCACACATTGATACACGCTATATATATTTTCAAATATCTATATTGCTATTTATTGTATAAATTGTATGATTTGTCGCATCCTGGCATCTATTTGTATGCATACGGTGTGACATATCAATAGCACCAGAAACAAAGATAACAATTACGTACAAACTTTCACAAAATCTATTAATCATCTTCCTTCCTTGGAGAATGGGTATATAAACGGTGCTTTGAAGAAGGGAATATTTCCTAAAGGTGCTAGCTAAATGTGGAATATCTCCTATCCGTTTAATTATGAAGCACTTTTAATTCTGAAATTGTGCAAATACTTGTGTTTGTTTTATATGTTCTAATTTTCCAATATTTACAACTCTTTTATACTTCTATAATCTGTTCTTTCTTCACTTTCACACACTCCACTTTAGTTTGAAATATGTCACTCACATAATTCTGCTACTGTTATCCACACCTGCTGTTGATACTGTTATCGACACCTGTTGTTGACTCATGTCACTCTCACACACTCCACTTTAGTTTGAAATAAACTTTTGAGGATCCACATTGTTTACTTACCCATGGGAATTAGCTGGATTCAGATTAATAATAAGGTGAATTGTTTCCAAACAGGGGTAGGGCACATGATTAGAGTGAAGAGATCGACGTGGCGTTAAGGGAGTTTTATCGGCGCTTTCAAGAAACAAGGTATGTGTCCAAAAATAATTGTGTTCTTCATATTGTGGTGAGAAATTTGTTAGACAAACTTTGTAGAACTTTGAGGTCTCTATCGCACCCATGTTTTGACTCTAAAGAATGATACAATTTCTCCCCTTTTGCTACATCAAATGTGCTAACTACATTATTAGTTCATGGATGCTGTTTTTTTTATCGATTTCTTATCTAAAAAATTACTTTTGCAGGTAATTGAATAATGGATGAAATAAAAATGCATGCTATTTGGCTAAAGTTCTTTGTTACAGTGAAGATTCATTTTGGAGGACCTAATCAATTTTATGATGTAAGGTATTGTTTCATTATAGTTTGAAATTCTTATTCTTGAATTTTCTTTTATTATTCAACGTTTCTTTATTTCCTCCTCATTTTAATTATTAAATTGCAATATCTCTATCAGGGTAGTTAACAAAAATAAACTTGACCAAATGCATATACATACATGGGTGTGGGGTGTGTTCAGATTTTTATTCTTCTCCTACCGGATTTATTTAAATTTAGTGTTTTCCATGTTCAGAGGGGGTTTATTCTAAATTTGGATAAGCTATTGTAACAACCCGTCCTTTTTAGACCATTAAATTAAGTGGCAATTTGGGGAATTTTCCTAAATAGTAAATTTTGGGATTTTCGAGGATTGAATGATTTTCGATGGGTGCTGTAATTATTTTTGGGACTATATAGGTCGAAATATTTTAATAATATGTCGTCGTTGAGTAAAGCGACACGAGGTAAGATTTTTAATTGGAAAACCCGCATTTAATTATTTTGGGTTGGAATAGTGATTTGCGGTCAAGTACCTCGGATGGGAATTTCGACTGCGCCATAATTTTCGGAATGTCCGAGATAGTCGGAAAAGAGTGTCCGATTGTCGAAAATGAGTTTCGGGTAATTTTAGAGGTAAAAGTAACTCGTATTTGGGTAAACGAGTCGTTTTTGGGTTTTAAGGGTTTAAAACCCTTTTCTCCTTATAAAAGGAGGAAGAGAGGGAAAGAAAAGAAAAAGAAAGAGAGAAAAGAGAGAGAAGAGAGAGAGGAAGGAGAAAGAGGAGAAGAAATGGGAGATCTCGGACCAACTCCGCCGGATTCGACTCGAGGTCGTCGGATTTTATCCACGAGGCAAGTGTTTACTTGTTTTATTTATCTTTTTGCATAAATATCTCATACCGTAGTTTGGTATACACAAACCCTAATGGTTTTGGGGTGGGTTATCGAGGATAAAACGGGTTTTGGGGTGGGTTATCGAGGATAAAACGGGTTTTGGGGAGTTAAAACAATTAAACCCCAATAATATTTCAATTTTGTGGAACTTAGGTTTTAATCTAAATTAATTGGTGGTTTTGGGTTCTAGGATGTTTAGAACCCTTAATATATGTGTAGTTGTAGTTGGTTGAGGTTGTAGGATGTTGGGTGAGGCGACAAAAGCTTGGGAGAAGCTTTAATGGCCGAAATCGTCTCGGAAGAGACGATGAATAGTAACCCGTCACCTTAGGGGGCATTTTTGGCCAGGAAAATAATTGATCTAGCTTTCAGCCAAAACATGAAAGTTGTAGATATTTTCGATACGATCGCGTGGCCACCGACCGCGTCTTTTTCTGATTTTTCTACGATTTGATATGATTTTTACAAGATGACAGCTCCCGGTTGAAAGTACCAACTCGGAAATCAAATCGGGAATTGTAAAAATAAAGGCTAGAAATTATTGTGTAGATGTTTGGGATGATTTTTGGTGTAGAGTAGAAACCATGAAAATGAATTTGGATTGATTTTTGAGTATTTTGGAGTTTGAGAAATCGCCCAAACTGTGACCCTCGAACAGGCCGAATCGATTCGGGTACAGGCCGAATCGATTCGCCTAAGGGGAATTGGGTTTCTGCAATGGACCGAATCGATTCGGGTACAGACCGAATCGATTCGCCATTTACAGACCTGTTTGCAGAATACTTTCCGAATCGATTCGGATTGGGAACCGAATCGATTCGCCCATCCGAATCGATTCGCTAAAGGGGCGAATCGATTCGCTTAGGCCAGAATTTCTAGTTTTCTCCCTTTAAGAGTATGGGGAGTTGAATTACCATTTGGGATTTTTATGGGGATTCCTAAATAAGGGTTTTGAGGATAAATAAACATTTAAGAGATGATTGAGGTAATTAGTATTGAACAAAGTAAGGAAATCTTTGGGATTAATGGTCATCGCTATATATAGTTGGCAAATATGGCCATTTATGTATATTCAATGATGAATATATGGTATATGTATATACTATGTGATTAAAGTATATATGATATGATGAAAATGATTTTGAAAATAATATATAAATGTTTTCAAAATGGAAAGACAAATGATTTTAATAAATAATAAAAATGAGGATACACACCTCTCTAAATCGCTATCATAAGGGAAGTTGCGTTCGTATGGTGAAGCCCCCTGGCTAATGATGCAGGGTGGATATAGTCCTATAGGCCATGTGAGCGTTTGTTGTTATATTTTCTGCGCTGGTTAGGAGATTCCGGGTGTGGTCTTGACTATCCCGCAGGCACATGGTCGCTTCCCGACGTCTTTCGATATAGGATCCCAGGTTGTCTTGGAGGCCCTGGAAGATGATAGCCATTTAGGGGCGCGCACAGTGGAGAAATCCGGACGGGCGGTCTTAGAACGCGTTTATTAAAGCAGTTCATAATAATGGATTTGCTTTAATTACATTTCCTGGATATAGGAAGGGAAATGGGTTATATTATTTGGCTTCGGTAACACTTCCCGGATGGAAGAAGGGATGTGTAAGCATATGTTATGATCAAATCATTTTTATGATAATGAAAATGTCTTTGAATACATTTCCTGAGTATAAAAAGGGAAATGGGATAATTGATAAAGGAAAAGCATTTTTATGTTAATAAAATTGACTTTCAAAAAGTATATGATTTGTTAAAGCAATTCATGATAATGAATTGGCTTCTATAAATACATTTCCTGGATATGAGAAGGGAAATGAAAGTTTTTGAAATGAAAATGATAAGTATTTATAAATACTATATGTATCAAGTAATCCTCAGTCCGGGAGATATTATCCGGACGTATATTGTAGATGTACGTATATGTATAAATCGAGTGCCGAGGGTCTAATGGATCCCGACGATCGATCGTGCTGCATAGTAGTGTATCGGGGGGGTTCCTTGTTTGGATTTTGCTTCGCGAGACACCCCACGCACGAATATGGCATTGTGTTGAGACTGGGAAGAAGTTTAATCCTTAGTGCTCTAATATTATTAAATGTTTATGGTATATATATTATATATATCTTTCTGTACTGAGGGACTGGCGGATCTCAAAGATCGACCTTGTTGCATAGTAGTGTATCGGGGGGTTCCTTGTTTGGATTTCGCTTCGCGAGACACCCCACGCACGAACATGGCATAGCGTCGAGATTAGAGTGAAGTTTAGCCCTTAGTACATCTGTTTGACTATCTAGGTTAGATAGTGGTTGGGTATTAGACTAGTTTAGCAGGGTAGCTTGACTAGGATGTTTATAGGGATGCGCTAGGTGTGCACTGTTAGAGGAGAGGTGAGGGGTATCTCATGAGAGTGCGATACCAATTTAAATATGAGATAAAAACTATTTTTCTAAAAATAAAGCATTTATGCACTTGCAAAATATTTTCTAAACATTCGGGCTCTGACCCGTTTGTCTACTCTCCTTTCTTTCTCTATACTATATATATATATATATAGGTGTCCAGACACAGGGACGCCTGGATGGAAACTCTTTCGGGTCAGACGTCTGCTGCAGCAGCTGTGGATGCTTGCAGGTTATCGGTAGACGTTTCTTTCTTTGTACTCTAGATAGGAGATATTGTATAAACACTCGAGCCAATGGCTCAATTGCATTTATTTATTCTTTCAGTACAGCATTCGATATGGTTGTATATTTGGACCGAGTGTTCGGTTATTTTAGTTCCTTTCATTTCCATTTCAGTTCATTACGCATTTAATTGTGTATGTTTTAATTTATTTGCTAAAAAGAGTAGTTAAGTAAAAGTTTTTAACGCTCACCTAATAGGATATTAGTAATTAAATGGATTTTCGACAGTGATGCTAAGAATGATCCATATGAAACTCCTATTTTAATTTAATATTGGAGTGATCGCCCGGTATCTTATTAGGCGGGGTGTGACAGCTATATGCGGACATAAATTTAGTAACAAATTGAAGTTATTATTACATCATAAGAAGGGGGTCAATGCAATAAATGTCGTAGGAATGTGGCATGGAAACATTAGAATAGGTGCGTACCACATATGTTCCTAAGCATCACTCAGATCACGAATGCTCTAGATTGCCCTCTCTATTAACACTTTGTGAATATGTATATTTGTTGACAGATGACACATATGGCCAACATCCGGAACGACATATGTTTCAGGGTCTCGATAGACAAACTCATGCGGATGAAATGTATGGTCTTTTCTATTCTTTATATATGATATTGGTTATTTTATTTTTCTCACATTTTTTAGAATTTTGACATAATTTTTCTATATTGCTTGCATATACAATTATTCTCGATCAAAATTCTCCACAAGTTGTCGTCTCGAGAATCTCTAAAGCTTTGAAGGATGTGGCATACTCATTCAGCGAGGATGATGAAGAAGAAAAAAATCCGTCTAAAGACCTTGGACCTAAGTTGATATATATGTTATTTTTGTAATGAAGTTTGTTTCGTTGAATTATTTATTAGATGAATTTGAGATCATTTAATATTGTTGGATTTGTTTTTATCCCTTAAGAGGGGGGTTAGTCCAATAAACAAAGGAGATTATGTCCAATTTTTTTTCTAAATGGATGCTTTGTTTATTAGAGACAATGTGAATTCAGTTGATGAATATAATATATTTCATGTTATATGTGAGTTTGTTTGATGAATTTAGATTATTTGAATGGTGTTGGACAATTTTTTATTTGTTAAGAAGGGTAGAACGTCTTATGAGCAAGGGAGATTATGACCAATTTTTTTAAAATTACACTTTGTTTTGTTTTCATGTGGAACGATATTTGGGTCGTTTCGCAATTACGAACTTTGAAAAATTTTCGTCGGTTCGCTATTACGTACTTTGGATAATTTTCATCGTGCCTTCAGGCACGGGCATACGTTAGTGTGTGTGTGTGTGTGTGTGTGTGTGTGTGTGTGTATATATATATATATATATATATATATATATATATATATATATATATATATATATATATATATATATATAATAAAATAAAGTACTCTCACACAAACATTATCCTCATACAACCACACATACCTTAACAACCTCAGTAACTCACAATCTACTCCCACACACCCTAAACACACCTTATAATATCTTACACCGAACATTTTAAAAATGCCCAAACCCATAAGATTTGTATCCCCTCTCTCCTCTTTCATCACTCAACTCTTTCATCTCTCACACCTAACCTTCTCTCTCCTTTTACACCATTAAAAGTTTTCGATTGGATTAGGTGTGGTGTTGGTGCTAGAGGATAGGCTGATTTCATATGCCTATCGAAAGTTAAAACCGTATGAGGTTCATTATCCGACTCATGTCTTTGATTTAGAGGCTATTGTGTTTGTATTACATGAGTGGAGTCATTATCTTTGTGGAGAGAAATTTAGACTCATCAACGGTCATAATAGTAGACAATATTTGTTCACACAGAAGGATTTGAATATGAGGCAGCAAATATAATTCTAGTCATACAAGATTATCAGTTCATGTTTTCTTAACCATCCGCAGAAGGCCAATGTAGTAATAGATGCATTGATTTAAAGATCGAGTGGAAGTCTATCAACGCTTCAGTAAGAAGATAAGGGTTTGATGGAAATGATTTGTGAGTTGACCCAAGATTTCATAGGGATTATCACAATGACTACCTAGATTGTAGTACGAATGATTAGAATGCAGTTGCAGGACATGAGTTACAAAGAAAAGTGGGAAAAACACCTCGCTACCGGTGTGCCTTTATTTTTGATTGGATCCTATGGTGGATTGCAATATAATTGTAGATTAGTTGTACCTTAAAATAAGGAGTTGGGGATGGGCAGTAATGCAAGAGGCTCGTGGTTCATAGTTTGAGGTACATCCTGGTAAGGATAAAATGTACTAAGACATGAAAAAATAGTTTTAGTGGGACAATAATAAGAGAGATGTGGTGGAGTTTGTGTCTATATGTCACTTCCGCCTTTACTCATTCCTGAGTGGAAGTTAGATATCATCTCGATGGACTACATTTCGGGTTGTATTTGATGGCCCATTAACATGATTTAATTTGAGTGATAGCCAATGTCCTAATGAAAGTGGTATACGTTTTGTCCATACGTACTAATTTTTTGATTGAGCAGCTAGCACATTTGTATGTCGATGATATCGTGCGATTACATGGGGTTCCTTTGTTGATCATTTCAGATCGGGGACTTACTTTGGTCACACATTTTTTAGAGAGTTTCTGGCAAGCAATGGGGACTCATATTTACCTTAGTACCATTTACCATCCATAAACAAATAGCTAGATAGATAGAGTAAATAAAATTTTGGAGGAAATGCTGAGAGAATGTGAGATGCATTTCAAGGAGAGTTGGTAGGTACACTTACCGTTGGTGGAATTTTCATATAATAATAGCTAACAAAAGTTTATATCTATGGCAACTTAAAAGGAATTATATTGGATATTATGCTGCCAATATGTTGGTTGGACCCAGGTGAGAGTAGAATATTGGGTCTAGAATTCGTTCAAGAAACGAACGTGAAGATTAAGTTGATTAGAAAGAGAATTAAGACTATCCGAGATAGGAAAAAGAATCGTACATATTTAAAGAGGAAACCCATGTAGTTTGAGGTTGGAGATCGAGTACTTCTTCATGTTTCCTCAATAAAGTGAGTGATGCACTTCGAAAAGAAATGAAAGATAGTATCACATTATATTGGGCCTTTTATGATTACACAAAAGGTGGGGAATGTTGCTTATCACTTAGCACTTCCACATCATCTTCACTGAGTATATAAATTGTTTCATCTGTCCATGATCCAAAGATTTTTTTACAATATTTGCAAGAGCTTGTTTGTGATTGCTTAAAATTTTATTTATTTTAGTGAATCCGGATACAAATCGCATCCTCATGTACTTCCCAAAAACATTGATGATATGTTCGTGATCGAGAAACAAACCGAAGATCGAATGAGTTGGAATCGTCGCTACATTATCGAGGTGCTATGTGGTATAATGTTTTAATGTAAATTTCTACATTTTATTTCTAATATTCTTTTAAAATTTATTCAAGGACAATTTTTAAAACAATTTTTTAAAATAAAAACAATTTTTTATTTTGCAAAACTCAAATTTCCATATTAGTCCCAAAAGTCTCACATCTCATATTTTGTGAAAAAACATTTTTTGTTTTCAAAATCAATCCCATTAAATTATTTATTGAGTTTATTTGAAATGCTAGATACACCATTTATATTCAAACCCTTGTAGAGTGTTTCTCTATTGCTAACTTTGTGGAGATTTATCTCTACTGCTGAAGAAGAAAGGAACTCCGATTCCTGAGGCTGATCGGTGAATACTGAGGCAAGAGCTTCTCGTTATGGACAGTGCTAGACTGGATCATTTTCAGAGGAAGACTCGAAAATGCTATTGTATTAAACTTAGTGGTACTCTAAGTTGTCTATAAGTATGCATTGGTCTATCATGCCTAAAACAATGTTGAATATAGGTTTTTCTCGAAAGGGATTTTTCCTTAATTCTTCCTATTTTAGTTTGAATGTTTAGTTCTAGATATGAAATTATCTTGCATGTTCACCTAAACTTAATCGAGATAAAATTTGGCTAAAAAGGGGATTTTATATGTGTGTGACGTAATCTACAGACTATCCATATAACCTGCATTTTGAAATAGATTTCGAAGCCGGTTGAGCTAGTTTATTATGTGATCTTTAGTTTAGGATTATATGGATAACGTGTATAATAGGGCACTCATTTTTTATTGGTCTAACTATGCATACTGGAAAGCTCTAATGAGGTCGGTCGTAAAACGATTAACAAGAGAGTTTGGGTTGTTGTAGAAAGAGGGTGGACACCACCCACTGTGACTCATGATGATGTCATAAGTCTCAAACCAGTCAATGCTTGGGCAGAGAAATATTTTAAATGGAGTAATTTCAAATTCCAAATCTTAAGTGCAATTTATGGTGCAGTCACTCCAATCTAGTTTCATCATATTATGACGTGTACCATGTCTAAGAAAGCATGGGATATCCTCCAACTCACACACGAGGGTACCAATGTCGTGAAAGTGTCAAAACTCCACAATCTCACCACACAGTTTGAGACCATGCGTATGAATGAGAATAACACTTTTGATGAAGTCTATGCACACTTGTTCGATATTGTGAATTCATGTAATAATCCGAGTGAGAAAATTACTGAGGTGGGAGTGGTCAAGAAAATTTGGATATCACTCCCATCCCATTTTAATGCTAAGGTTATTGTCCTTACTTCTTTGGAAATTTTAGATACTCTTAGGTTAGAAGAACTTCTTGGAGATCTTTAAACTTAGGAATTAGATATGTTCCTCGAAGCTAAAGGGAAAAAAAGAAGGAATTGTAACACTCCGTTATTTTGGGGGGTTATTTAAGAATATTATATAAGATTTCGGTAATAATTTTAAATAAAAATATTTTTATTGATATTGTATTTAAAAAAATTATTTTGGATTGAAATCGAATCAAACATTTAAATTTAAATGATTTTTGGACATTTTATAATGGCTTAAATATGTAAAGAAGATATTTTTGAATTTAAGGGAAATATAGTAATATGTGTTAGCTTAGACTCTAACCTAGGATTTTAGAGAGAAGCTATATAAATAATTTTAAGGTTGATTTTAAGTGTAAGAAGAGAAAATAAAGAGGCCAAAAATGAAGTCTAAAAAGGCAAAAATGATATGAATGAAGTCATTTTGGAGAGTTTGGGTCTTCTTTTTGAGTTCTTTTGGATGAGATATGAAAAAAATCTCAAAACGGATACCTGACCCAATTTTTCGTATAGAATCCAAAGCATGTCGGAGTGGAGATTCGGATATTATTTGGATCTGATTATTCAGTATTTTTCAAACAGGCCTATAATGGTGGATTTTGACTTTTTTGAGGTAGTTTCGTTCTCCCGTTGTAAATTTAGTGTGCTACACCTATTCATCGTTGATTGTATATTCATACTGATGATGATGGAAACAACACCACCAGATAAGGTGTTGAAAAGCTTAAGCAAGTGATAACAATGGCAGCACAAGAGAATATATGTATATATATGTAGAATGAGGTGAGGAGAAGAGGATGAACACTTGAATGTAAGTGGTTCAGCCAATCTGGCCTATGTCCACTCTGAGTGTGTGAGTAATATCACTAAATGAAGGCACTCATGGCCATGGATACAATCTCTCAAGCTTTCTTTCTCTATTATGTGAATTAATAGAGTTTCAGCTAGGGTTGCAATTATGTATCTTTTTACAAGGTAGAGGATGACCTCTATATATAGTGCTTAGGGGGTGTAATGTACCCCCAAGCATGCAATGAGAGTGTGCATGAAGATCCAACCAGTGTCAGGATGACACCTGGATGATCTTAACTAAACAATGATGACCTCAATATTCTCTCACGTGGTGGGAATGATTCAGTTATAATAGATTTGTCCACATGTTACAATCCATATATGTACTTTTAAATGCTCGTCTGTCTTCGATTGGTGACAACCTCGGCCTGGATGAGTACGAGATTGGTGAAGTCCGAATGTTCCTTTGTACGAGGTCAATATTCATGTGGACCTCGGTGAGGTCGGCTGGTCGAGGTAAATGTAACGTCGATCGGGACCGATGTTGTTAGTGGATGCTTGAACCCAGGTATAAGCCTTGATGACCTCAGTTGGTGCCTAGACGAGGTTAATGTTTTGTTGATGCAACGTCTACTCGGGCTGATCTTATGAGCGACGAACTAGTTGATGGAGGCTTCTGGTCACCTCGGCTGTGAGACTGGCCGAGGTTGGTTGCTTTGAGTAATAGGTTGCACTTTGGGCATATCAATCACCCCTAGCCCTTAGTTACCTATATGAATAGGTGATTGAGGGGGATGTAAGGCCGAGGCTAATATCTCTTGTGCGCGAACATTCTCTTAACACATGTCAATTTCGAAAGTGGGTAGCATGTCTGTCGAGGCCTAATGTTTTCTATTTGACCCTTAGGTTCCCAAGGCTATGATGGGCCTTAGGATGCGCGCCAAAAAATGATTAGGGAGTTTAAAACCCCTTTCTCTCTTTCTTCTTCATTTTCTTCCCACCTTAGCTTCCTCGCCTCTGTAACTTCTCTCAAGCTCTTTAATGATCACTCTGGTTTCCAAATATTTCTGCCATCTTTATCCCTCATTTGCAGCCTCAAGTACCATTCCCAGCCTCTTTTCCTAATTTTTGGTCTTTGTTTCTCATTTCTATATATTTCGATAGAGTCTTGTGTTTTCCGATGAGAGTTTGAGTTTTTCGGGGCGTTTATGAGTTTTCTGGTGAGTTTATGAGTTTTCGGTGACCTTGTTCTTAGGTGTTCTTCGTTTGAAAAACATCCACCTTCCCTATTTTATCCATAGTTTAGGTTGAGCAAAATTGTTTGTCTATTTGTGCTTTTGAGTCCCAAGTGTTATGTCGTCTGCCTTATTATCATTCCTCTGTATCAACTCATAGAAGAGTTCCCTTCCCTTCGCGAGAAGACATTTGAAAAAATTAGGCAGATAGAGCTAGCCCAAGAGGAAGCTCGTAGGGCTGAGGCATTCCCCTTCAGGCCTATCTTTCCTTCACCTCTGAAAGTAATATACCCTGAGCCAACTAAGTCTACTAAGCCAGTAGAGGTTCCTACGGGCCCAACACCCATGTCTGTGTTTGATTCATCTACCTCAGACCCCATATATGTAGACTCTTTCCAAGAGGCTATGGATTACTCAATTAGGCAAGATCAGGTCCCTGATCAAGCCGAGGTTTCAAGTCGTGTCTCATCACACCAGGGGCTAACATCTCTGAGTATTCTTACGATGTCAAAATTATAGGGCCAAGTGTGTCCATCCCCACCATTTTTGATGCCATTCCCCTGTCGGTAGCCACCAGGGTTGAGTTCGCTCAGAGGTTTCTTGATGGTCCCCTAGTATCTGCCCAGGCCAATGTCACTAGGCATGAAGATGATGGGCATGAGAGGTACATTGATACCTCTGAAGCAGCCGATATTGAGAGCTCTATTAATGAGTACGATCTTCTGTCGTTTTGGCACCTCTACTTAATAGGTCCTTCCATTATTCTTAGGAGACCTCTGAGGGGTGAGAGAGCATTTGGTGGCCGAGATGGGGAGATCTGTGTCTACGAAAAGATGTTCAAGTTGGGTTTCTATCTCCCTATCCATCCTTCGATCAGGGCCATATTGTCCCATATATATTTGGCCCCTTCACGACTATCCCCCAACGCTTGGAGGGTGATGATAGGGGTTATCATCCTGTAGAGGATCGTCCATCACTCAGACCTTCCTGTTAGGGTCTTCACTGGATGTTATGTCCCCTCATTTGCCAAAAATCACCCTAGCTATTACCACTTCCTATCTAGGAAGTCAGATAAGAAGATGTTGTTGGTTACCCAGACCTCCAATCACAACTGGAAACCTCGACATTTCTTTTCATCCGGGGCATGGGAGTTTGGTATCCATGAGATATCTGGAATGTCGATTCCAAGGACTCCTCCGAGATAGGGGAAGGTCTCGTTTGCTATAAAAGCCAACCCTGGACTTATACAGGAGAATATTCAAAAGGTTAAGGACCTTCAAAATCAGGGGGATCAGGGTTATTTTGTTAAATACGAACATATGATGACCCCTTACTACCTCTCTCAAATAGGGCTAGGTTGTAGTTCTTTGAAAAATCTTCGTAAGTATCCTTTTTCACAAGTTGTATCTCTTACTTTTCATGCCTATGATTTATTGACTCGGATACTTCTTTTTGCAGAGCACCCTGAAGGTATTTCTGACGACCGTTGGGAAATGTCTGCCCCAAGTCTCATAAAGCTGATGAAGAAGGCCGGCCATAATGTAGCCCCTCCTCCTCCCAATTAGAATATCGACACGTCCAAGGATGATGTTACGAAGAAAAGGTAACGGACTCAGAGCCTCAACGACCGAGTAAAAATCAAAAGGGGGATCGTTCCATTCCGATCTCTTTAGACGAAGCCCTAGTAGCTCATCTTTCCAAGTTAGAGATCAGGGATAGTATGATTGGCCATGGTCTGAAGGCTATTAATGCCATCGGTTATGTAATGACTGAAGAGGATAAGCATTTTCTACGCTCTTTGGGTATCACTTTGATGGTCGAGTTTACCCTCCACAGATCAATTCAGGTACTAATTTTTGCTATTTTGCACTTCTAAGTGTAACCCCAGCCTTTTATAAGTTAGACCAAGATCACACGTTTAATTTTCCACTGCATGGTATCTTGTCCATTCATGTTTTAGTTAACTGGAACCTGATGAAGCTGCCTCTCACAGAGAAGGGTCAGGAGGCTCAAAAGGTGCTGGCCTCCTTGAATGCAGATATTGAACGTCTGCAGACAGAGTTGAAGGAGGCTTATAAGTTTTTTAATCATCGATGCCAAAGGTCCATAGTGGAGACAGTGGCAATATTGCACACAAAATAGGACTTGGGAATAATACCATATAAATTATCGTCGGTCCTCACTTCTTATAGTAATATTTTACCGGATGGAATATACAAGTTACACTCGGACTGATAGAAATTTAAGGCAAAGGTGACTTTGCCTTCCTTGCGATTCACAAGGTCGGTAAAATACGAATTGTCAGCGATCATGTGCCTAAAGAACCCACTATCAAAATACCATTGAGAAGTATATTGAACCTTGATAGCAAAGTGAACAACAAGGGATATGTCATTTTTCTTAGGTACCCAAGTGGAGGTAATCTTTTATTTGCCATTATTGTTGTTCGCTCTAGTTGTAGTGTTAGAAGCATTCTCAAAAGTCATAGACATTGAAATTCTTCCATTAATCTTTGTTAAGTGGTGACTAAGAACTCAACTTTTTCTCTGATACTAGAAAAGTCACTATAACGGTGCGCAGGAGTATGTGTACATTGAGTTCTTCCTAACTTGTAGCAAAATTCCTTAAGGTGATCTCTTCTTTTTGCAATGGGTTCAAACATAGACTTGTTTGGGTCTACCTTAGTTTGCTCGTTTAGTTGAAATTTCTTTGGTTGTTTTGGCCGATTCCCATAAGGATCTATCACAAATTTAAGAACCAGTTTTGGTGCGGCATGGTAAGTGGATGCACCGTCATAACCTATTCCTTGCCTCTCAGTAAAACTTAAAGCGGGACCAAGGAACATCTTCTCTACCTTCTTCGATGTATAGTCTATCGTAACCTTTACCTATCGGCTATGGTCAAGATTTTTCTTGAGTGGGGATACAAGGGATTCAAGTTTCTCACAAGTATCCAATGAAGTTTAAAGATCTCTCGTAAGACTAGCCACTATATAGGTCAAGTCACCATTTTCCCTCGTTAATAAAAAAACTTACTCCCCGAAAGAAACACTCACCGAGGACTCTCTCCCTCTCGAATATCTCAACTCCTTCTCCAAAGCTAACACCCTAAGCACCAATTTTTTATTTTATTTTTATTTTAAAGGACTCGACATAAAGCTCGGTGTAAGCATGTTTAAGGTCACTTTCTGCCTCACTGAAAACATCATCTCCCTCAATTTCTCTGGAATGACTAGACACACTGTCGAGGTCATCATGATTGGAAATGTCCTCATCGATGTGAGATGTACTTGAAGTGCCAACATGCCTATCCATGAATGCGGTGAAGTTACGTCTATGAGGTGATTCATTCCCGGAATCCACCGACTCGACCTCACTATCATTAAGAGTGGCATTATAGGAAAATTTTCCTTTGCCCCGTCTCTTTAACCTCGTACCACACTTGTGAGCTTTGTGACCCTTGACCTAACTCTCACAATATCTTTCCTCGTCTTTCATAGGGTACATTCCTCTTGCTTTTTCCAAATTTTTCTTTCCCGATTTAAAATCTTTATTTTTCTCAAAACTTTTATTTTCTTTGAAAGAATTTTCTTTTCTGAGTTTGAGATATTTTTTTAGCAAAAAGGGTAAGATCCACAAGATCAAAATCAATTTTGAAGTCCGAAGAGAACTCCTTTTTCTTTTTAGATTGGGCTTTCAAGGCAATCCCTTTTCCTTTCAACTTTGGTATTTTAGGTAACATATCAATTTCATAAGTTTGAAGGTCTCCTACGAGTTATTCTAACTAAAGCATATCTAAAATTCCCAACGAATTAAAGACCATGACTTTAGGGATAAAATGGGACAGAAAGGATCTCAAAATATTTTTTACAACTCTCGTGTCAAGAATTCTCTCATCCAAATTAATACTAGAATTGACAATATCATATAATCTAACATAAAATTTAACAAAAAGTCTCAGATTCTACCATAATGATAGTTTCAAAATGTGTGGTGAGATTCTGTATATTAGAAGCTTTCACAGCCTTAGTACCCTCGTGATTGAGTTTGAGAGTATCCCGCGCTTCCTTAGACACAATGCACATCATGTGCGGTGGAACTCGTTAGGGGTGACGACTCTAGAAATTTCACTCAAGTCGCGAGAGTTAAAATCAATCCATTTAAAATCATCCTCTGTCCAAGCAGTGATATGCTTAAGACTTTCGACGTTGTTGTTAGTCACAGTGGGTGGTGTCCACCTTCTTTCATAGATAAGATACTCTCTCATCAATCGACTTCAGTGCCGACCTCATTCGAGCAATACAGTAGCATAATTTGACCCATAAAAGTATGTAGTCTATTATACAAATTATCCATATAGTCCCAAAATTAAAGATCACATAATAAGTTAGTGTAACCTTCTTTGATTCCAATTTGAAAACGCACTTGCGGGGTTATACATGGATTTACTTATATCTTAGGCCAAACACAAAAATCAAATTTTTACCAGATTTTATCTTGATTTAATTTAAACTGAACATGCAATATAAAATATGAAGCCAAATTCCAAACCAAGTAAGCAGAAGAAAAATATGAGGAAATATCCCTTTCGGGCCAAACCTTTAATTCAATAGTGTGTTAGAATTGATTGACACAAGATGACTTACAGACTACTTAGATATACGCTAAGTATAACGCGATAGAGTCTTCAAATATTCAATAGAAAATGATGAGGTCCATAACTGCCCACATTAAGGATATCATGCCTCGGCATCCACCGATCAATCTCAGGAATACGTAATTCCTATCTTCTTCAGTCGTGAAGCCTCGACTTCACAAATAAGCAGTGGAGAAAATATCTATAAGGGTTTTAGATCTTTGATTATGTTCTTATTGATTTGGAAAAGTGACCTTCAAATATCCAAGGGGTTTGGATGAAACAATTATAGAGTTTGATCACAAAAGAACTCTAAAAAGGCTCATGGAAAAGTCTAATCCCGCATCTCAATTTATAGGTAACGTTGTCGAAAAGAGATAGGGATTAAATATTAGAAAAATATTCGTGTTAAAAAATAAAAACATGCGTATTCAGTCGAACGAACTGCCACCTCTTTCAAATGATGTACCGAATCTCATTCGAACGATCTCTAATGAAACTTCGAATGACATTCCAGAGTGAACCAAAAAGGCGGCGTTCTCAATCTCATTCAAACGTGGGAACCTCCTTCTAATGACACTACACAACTCGTTTGAACGACATGTCAATATCGTTCTAATGAGTCAACAAGTTTTTTTTTAAAAAAATTAAAAATTATTTTAAACATTTTGAAAACTTTTTAATGCAAACTATTTTAAAATAACCCCTAAAAATTTAAAGCTTTATCAAACCACTTCATAACTTTTCTCGGGTAAAGATGTGACAAACGATGTTCAATC
The DNA here is from genome assembly GCA_949130495.1 of Sambucus nigra. Classification (NCBI taxonomy): domain Eukaryota; kingdom Viridiplantae; phylum Streptophyta; class Magnoliopsida; order Dipsacales; family Adoxaceae; genus Sambucus; species Sambucus nigra. The sequence goes on along the minus strand of OX422214.1, from coordinate 575,933,345 downwards.
TTACCAATGTCACCAACATTCTTTCTCTTCGAAAACTTGAGAACAATTATGAAGGTGTAGTGGGGTGTAACGGGATAAGCCAAATAATAATAAAATGAGCAATTATAAATTTTACTTTTATATCAATTAATTTTTCCTTGAAATATCTGCATAATACACACTAAAAACGAGAATAATGATAAGTAAGGGTGTCAATCCATGCTCTTAAACTAGAGAGAAGTCAAATGAAGCTACTAAAAATTATTTTCATATTTTAAAACTTTTCTTATAATTGTTTTTAATTTATCTAAAATGGTGAAATATTACTAAATATTAAAAGTTAAAGGGAGGGTAAAATATCAAGTGTGAAAATGTATATGAGAGTAGCCAAAGTGTGGAATTAGTTATTTAATTCTTTTTCCTTAATTTCCTCATTTTTCATTTAAAATGCCCCCATATGATTATTTAAGTCAATACATAACTCTCGTTACTACTAGTGATTTTAATAATTTTAGTTTTAAAATTCTACTAGTTTACTTTAATAATCACTTTTAATTAATGATTTTGTAATATCGCTAAAAATTATTTCGCTAAGAATAAATATTTAAAGTCAATTTTTATCATTAAAAATTAATTTAGTGTTTAATAATATCAAGATACAAAATATTGTTTGAGAAAAGTCCATCCCTGTCATAATTTCAAACACAATTTATATTCCGAAATTATTATTTTCTCTCGAAAATATGTTCATACTTTCTCAAGTCATGGACTAAAAGGATTAAGGTAATAATAATGGTATTTACAAGGGCATAATAATTATATATTTATTTAACTAAGACTTAGAAATGAAATTAATGATTCCAACCTTTAAATTAGGATTTGAGCCGATTATTTGGAGATTAACACAAATTAAAAGTGTTACTGATTTTATTAATGATAACAAAGAAGAATATGAGTGAAATTATTTTTTATTATCAAGTATCTTGAAGAGTAAAAATATAGGTCCAACACGAATAGAGAAGAAGAATGCTTTTATATTAATAAAATGATTCACAAAATATTGTCTCCAACAGTTTGAAAATACACACTCAATAATATAAAACACTCACTCCCCTTTAATATTTTTTCCTTACAAAATGTGTCTGCCTCACACTCAACTCACTAAAAAAATACAAATGAAAATCTAAAAAAATTAATATAATACTACACCTAAAATTATACTACAAAACTACCATAAAACTACTCCTAACTTCAGCTGTGTATGGCCTATCCTCTATCCGAACTCTCCTTCTCCCTTTCCCATTTTATGAATATCTTTGCATGTATATATGGAGAGGGTTGTAGAACATGGGTGAGTGGGGTTAATACAAGCGTGGGAATATTTTAATATGAAATGAACAATGTGGGAACAGAGTATTATGGGTTTTGTCAGCTGTGTGTGTTAGTCAAATGGGTATAGCTTGGATCAGCTGTGGGTTGGACTCGGGTAGGTGGATGGGTTACGGGGTTTATGGGTTGAAGGTAATCGATTAATGGGTGAGTTGGGTCTAGGAGGTTGTACGTTATGGAGGTTTAGAGGAAATATAAGTGGGTTTGGATTATGATGGGGTTTTGTTTGGCTTGGGTGTGTGCATGGGCATGGCTGAGAGTGGTTAGCATGTGGGTTTTGTATGTGTATGTGTATGTGTATGTGTATGTGTGTGTGTGTGTGTGTGTGTGTGTGTGTGTATATATATATATATATGTGTGTGTGTGTGTGTGTGTGTATACCTATAATAAAATATTTAATAACTATAATATTCAAATGACACATATATTTATATTTGGATATAACATGACAAACAAAATAACACACATATTGATATATATACATATAATAATATAACAAACAGATACATTCATAGGACATGGGAGATGAAAATGGTTTGGGACATTGATAAGGGGTTAATTTTTATAATAGGTAACTCGAGTGTCGAATCACATAGAATTTGAGTTAGAATCTTTTGACCACATATCGTGAGGGTTTGCAGAGTATATACCCAAAAACTTCCAAAACCATTTTTTAAAAATGATTTATTAAAAGACAGTTCTTCTCTTATTAGACATATAAAATATCACGCAATCCATCTTTAAAGAATTCAAGGAATATGAATGTTGAACTATAAAGTGTATGAAAATGTAAGCTTACTTGATAACAAAGGCATATACTTCCTAGAACTTAACACTTGGTGTGTGAAATCAATAAAAATAGTTTCAAATATCGTAAGAGAAATTCTTAGATTGCCTTTAGCATCAATGTTTCAACTTCAAATCACACCAGATATCTCTGTCTTAAATGAACTCTTCGAGATCTGGCTAAGTGTATCTCTGTTGACTGTGAGGAGGTGAGAAAATGTTAACAAGTCAAACATCTCACACATATATACGAAATAATGGGTACATGAAAGAAAATTTATCTCAAGAAGGATTGCCAACCACTATTTGAAGAATGTCGAGTTATTCACCATATTGACTTCTCATTTGCCCAAGCACCTCACCAATAGTAGGAATGGGGTTTATATGACAGAGCATGAGGAAATTGATGGTAGGTGGATGATTTTATGTTTATTATTTTTTTTATAAGAGTGGAGTACAATTTGAACAATTTATGTCTCCACTTTAAAAAATTTGATCGCATGCTATTTCTATATTTTTGTATTTTTTCCTTCTCTCTCTCTCTCTCTCTATTTTTTACTTTTGCAATTTTTTTTTGTGATGCAATTTCTCTTTACATAAAACTAATGAAGACGTTTTTACATTGATAATTTCCAACACTCCTTTTCTAAAAAAAGCGGATAATGTTGGAAAATATAACATGGAATGGGAAAATTAGGGAAAGGTTTAGTGCCCGGGACAAACTTCAAGATACATGTTTCTTACAACTCAAAAGTGATGTCATTCTCAGTGATTATACCAATTAAATGAAAAATGATGAGGCCATGCAACGGCTATGTGCGGTATGCAAAGAAAGTTGAGCTAAATTGTGACTCGGAAATCGTGTAAAAACCCTCCAAAAGGAGAAAAGCATGAAAACTCACTGGTTTTTGTCTCCATTCGTGATAAGGTTTTCTTAAGAATTGTTAAAATCTTCAACTTTAAATTATTATGACGTTATATGTGTGAAAAAAGTGTTGAGTCTAGGAATTTATGGTGGAAACATGCCTTAGTAGGTGTTACTTTAGCTTAGAAGATTGAAGTATGACTTCAAGTTCGAACATGAGTATTCTAACATAATTTGATGATGGATAAATCATGTCAAAAATGATATAACAATGGCTTAAAAATGGTTTAAAATGCTTGTTACTACAATATTTTTAAAAATAGGTACAATTTTGATAAATTTTCCACCCCAAACAAAAGAGAACATTACCCTCGGTGTTAAAATCATGTTTTAAATTTGAAATCACTAGGTAGGAAAGAGATTACAATAGTCAACCGCTGATAAAAAGTGTACCGTAAGACGTACCCAAAGAGAAAGGGTGAGAGAGTATAGGTTTTGCTTGTGGGTCTTATTAGCGTAAATATGAGGACTAGAACGACACTATTAACATGGTGCTCAAGTTATATGGGTAGGAAGAAATGTTTGATAATGGTAATGGTGTGGGCGTCAAGGAAAATACACAACCGTTATATAAATGGATAATGATAATGGTCATGCCACGACACATCAATGAGATGATGATAAGAAAAATCAACACCACAATTAAGTGGTGTGTCACGTGAGTCAAGAGTGTCACCACAAACACTCTCATGAATGGGGGATGGAGGAAGAACTCACGAAATGGCTAACGAAGTTCTGGGGTGGAGGGAGGGTACTAATAAGGACCTAAATAGATAGTTGGAAATGGAAGAGGTACGGTAACAAGGTCAAAACATGTTGGTGGGTTAGGTTGGATAATGAGTGGGTCGGGTGGGACAATGAGGGGGGAGGAGATGATCTAACTTGAGAATAGGGGATACACACTCATTAGGAGGGTTAGAATTATCCCCACCTTAACCCTGAAGAGGGAGTGGGGTATCAAATGATCGAGATATCAACTTAGCCACTAATATGTCACCATCCGTGGTGCTGAAATGGTCTAACGAGGCAATACGATTTGAGATATAAGAATCGATAAAAATATTAGATTTAAAGTGAGAAAAACATTGCTGGATAGGATCCATATTAATAGATATAGGAATCATCACTGATTAAATCTCGGTGACTTGGTGTGAACTCATAGTCGGAGTTAACCTAGAATAAGGGGGTCCCTTGGGGACGTGCTAGATGGGCTCAATAAGTGTAGGTTGAGGCATATTTATGGATTTTGTGGGTCGGGGAACCTCAAATCTGGGTTCTTTTGGATTTTTAGGGGATGGATCAATGTCACAATCTATGGGTAATTAAATACAATTGTCAAATTGGGTCCCTAACCATAGGGTGTGATATTCCAACAGTGTATCTGCCAGCTCGGAGGCACCAACCTCGGCCAAGATGATGGTCGAGGTAACAAGGGCTCAAGACTGACGATCAACAATCTCGTCCAGCATAAGGTCGGCCATGGCTAACATTACCAGTTACCCCTCAATTAGTCAACAACCGAGGTCTGTATGACTCATGGGGTCAGTTATCCATGAGGTCGTCCACAACCGACATCACACCTACCTTATACATCAACCTCAACTGGGCATCAATCGAGGCCAGCAAGGACTCATGGGTTCAACAACCCTTCAACTTCATTGTCAGCCCCAACCGACATGCAGTCATCAGCCGAGATGAGGAATGTTACATGGGATCAATCATCTGGAAAAGTTATCATCGAACCAGGCCGACGTTACAACTACTCCTACCTAACCTCATCCAGCCTAACTGGCCGAGATCGTCATGAATAAACCTCAGATAAAGCAACAGTTGGACTTCACCAACCTCATACTCTTCCAGACCGAGATTTTACCCGTCAAAGAGAAGGCCGAGCACTTATAAGCATATGCAAGATTAGGAACGCGTGGACAAAATCAGTTGTAACTAAATCAATGCCCTCACGTGGGGGAATATCTCATCATTATTCCCTACATGTGACAGTGATAGATGTCTTCATTAGATTGGCTAGATCATCACACACATGCTCATTGCATGCTTGGGGGGTACATTACACCCCCTTAAACACTATATATACTTGTCTTCTCCTACCTTGAGAAGGATCCTAAATTACAACCCTAGCTACAACTCTATCAATTTACACAGTAGAGAGATAAAGCTTGAGAGATTGTATCCATGGCCGTTAGTGACCTATTTCAGTGACATTACTCGCTCACTTGCACAGTGGACGTAGGCCTAATTGGTTGAACCACTTACATATTGGTGTTCATCCTCTTCTCCTCACCTCAATCTCTTATATTTAGTATACTCTTATGCTGCCATTTTTATCACTTGTTTGACCTTACAAACACCTTGATTGGTGGTTCTATTTCCAGCATCATCATTTTGGCGCCGTCTGTGGGAACGAGAAGTTGTCTCTTCCTCTTTTTCTTCTTAACCTCATCGGAGACTCTGGTGGCTAACCAGGCCTCACCCCTTGCGTGGAGATGTTTCACCATTGAAAGAGGTCCTTTAAGGTATTAAGCTCATCTTCTGCACAAGCTCATTAGTTACATATGGCACCAGAGTTACCACCACCTCCTCCACTATCTAGTGATGGAGGGCCTAGTTCCAGCTAGGCACCACCCCAGTCCGAAATGGCTGGGGTGGCAGCAGCCTTGAGGTCCTTGGCTGCAACATAGCAAGCAATGAAGGAGAGATTTGCACAGCTCAGTCAAAATATGATGAGGCCACCTGGGGTCTCATCGGAGATGATTACTCCGACAGCTTCTCAACCCCATCCTGAAGCCAGAGGACCACCCTAGGCATCGCAAAAAGACCAACCTACTCCTCAATGGAGGAGGGACGTTGCTGACCCTAGGCGTTTACATCTGGGGAGGCAAGAACACCCTTGACCTGAGGATATTTATGACGATATGGAGGCAGAGGACGCTCCAGAAGATTGTTGAGATCCGTATGAGGTTTCAAATAACACGATGCGTCCTGTCCAATAGAGCTGAGGCTGTGGGGGCAGAAGAGATGGTGGGGCACAACAAAGAGGATCAGCTTTTGATCGCTTAAGCGGAGGGTCGGCCTTTTAAAGGCTCGACCTAGTTAATGACCTTAGGGAGAGGTTATCTAGGTTAAGAAGTGTAACAAGCACACAAAGGGAAGATGGGTAACATCGGCCTCATCATGGCCGACCCCAGCAAGGCCGAGATAAGAATCAAGAGGAGGTCAATAGCCAACGTTGTGCACTGGCTGGGGAACCCTCAGTCCACCCCTTGGAGGTGGATGGGGACAACATCGTCCAGGCCGATGTTGAAAAGCCATGTAATGACTCCATTCAACGTACTAAAGAGAAGATAGGGGACCTCATAAAAAGAAGAGACCTAGTGCAAAGAGGTTTCTCAGAGGGTTCCCCATTCGTGGCATGGATAGTGAGCTTCCCAACCCCTACCAAATTCAAACCACCTACGGTGTCTCCCAAGTATGATGGTAGTACCAACCCTGTGCATCTTATCGAGATGTACCAATCTACAACAGATATTCATTCAATCCCGAATGAGATGAAGTGTCTGGCCTTCTCTGGGACTATGACTGGAGCTGCACACATTTGGTTCACCTCTCTTCCGAAGAACACTATCGAGAACTTTAGGGGCTTGGCTGAATGGTTCATTCACAATTTATATTTTGGGGTAAGACCTCAAAAGAATACCACTCATCTGCTGTATGTCAAACTAGGCAAGAACGAGAGCCTAAGAGACTACATTGCTAGATTCAACAAAGAAAATTAGAGGTTGAATATTACGAAGAGAATATAGCAATGATCACCCTCATAGGAGGACTCTAAAAAGAAAAGTTATTGTATAAGCTTGCAGAAGACCCTCCCAAGTCCATGGTAGAGATATTGGAAACTACAGGGAAGGTAATGAATGCTAAAAAGGCTATGGCCATAAAGCATAGGGATGAGAATGGAAGTGGCAGCGGGAAGTTCCAAAGAAAGAAAGACGAAAAAAGAGGTCTGCCGACGATAAGTTTGGACACTATAATCCTGTAACTGTGAGCTATGAACACATCCTCAATGAGATCAAGAATGACTGGTCCCTGAGATGGCCAGAGAAGCTGAAGGCCCCTCCTCATAAGAGGAATAAGAACCTATGGTGTGAGTTCCACCAAGACCACAGGCATGTGATAGACAAGTGCTTCGCCTTGAAGGATGAAATCGAGAAGATGTTAAAGTCCAAAAATTTGAGGAAGTATGTCGACGGTAAAGCTCCTAAGAGGGGAAGAGATGACCCTAAAAAGAAGAGAAATGACAGGTGTTTAGATAAAACCCCAACGAGAAGAGATGAGGACTAAGATGGTGATGATGAGGATGATCCAGACCTCTCATCGAAGAACGATAATGCCCCTGTGAAGAGGGTTGAAATTATCTCCTTCGATGTTAACACCATATGTGGAGGACTAGGAGGGGTAGCTCTTAAGTATCCAACCCTAAAGCTCATGTGGAAGAGGCTAAGTCAGTGGCCAAAGTGTAGGTTGTGAATCTGGCATCTTCGATGGATAAGCAAAAGAGAAATAAGGTAGATATGGATAGCCTTAGAGTTGGATTCTCCCGACTAGACTTCAAAGGTATCTTAGCTCCGTATGATGACCCTTGGTAATTACAACAAGAGTGCATGGATGTGAGGTACAGAGAATCCTCATAGATGGAGGAAGTTCAGCAGATGTGATGTTTTGGCCCTGTTTTAAGAGCCTAGGCCTCAGCAGAGCAAGGATAGTACCTTATCATCATCCGTTGATGGGCTTCAGTGGTGAAAAGGTCCATCCATTGGGCATGTATGAGATGGATGTACGAATGGGAGACGAGTGGCCTAAGAGGTTGACCCGAAAGATCAATTTTTTCGTTGTGGATGAAAACGTCTTCTCGACATATAACCTCATCATATGACGAGTAGCCCTTAAAGAATTTGAGGCCGTTCCATCGATGGTCCACCAAATGCTAAAATTTCCAGCCCCCTATGGGGTAGGTGAAGTGCAGGGTGACCATACCTCGACACAAGAATTCTACTTCAACTCGACCGAAGAGAGAGAGAGGCCTATAAGAGGGAAACTACCACATATAACATTAACACACTTGATCCTAGGGACGAAACAAAATTGAGGAAAGGAGAGGCCGCAGAAGAGGTAGACCCATCGTCCTCAATGAGGACGAACCAAAAAAAAATGTCCAAATTGGTAACGCCTTAAAACCAGAGATCAAGGAAGATCTGATTAGATTTTTGAAGAAGAGGAAGAGTGTCTTTGCTTAGAGACACACATATATGCCTGGCATCGACCCGAAAGTTATGTGCCACAAACTCAATGTGGCAGAAGATGCTAAGCCAATCAAACAAAGACGAAGAGTTTACTCCAGGGAAAAGTATGATGTCATCAGGGAAGAGGTCAAAAAGTTGGAAGAGGCAGAATTCATCAGGGAGGTAATATACCCAGAGTGGTTATCAAACGCCATTATTATGCCTAAAGCCAACTAAAAATGGAGGATGTACGTAGAATTCACTGGCCTGAACAAGTCTTGCCCGAAAGACAGCTACCCCTTACCTTGGATTGATTAGATGGTAGATGCCACGGCAGGGCGTGAACTTATGAGCTTCATGGATGCGTATTTAGGCTACAATCATATCTTCATGGATGCCGAAGACTTAGAGAAGACTACATTCATCACAGACAAAGGGACCTATTTCTATAAGGTCATGACTTTCGGCTTGAAGAATGCAGGGGCCACGTATCAATGTCTTATCAATAAGATGTTTAAATATCAGATAGGCAAGACCATGGAGGTATAGGTAGATGATATGTTAACAAAAATCTTGAAGTCCAGCACTCACATAGCCGACCTGGAGAGAACTTTTAACACCATGGACTTATACAGGATGGAGCTAAATCTTGCCAAGTGTGTCTTTGGAGTAGGAGCTAGAAAGTTTCTTGGATTCATAGTCGGTCAGAGGGGAATAGAGGATAACCTAAAGAAAATCAAGGATTTTCTTGATATGAAGACACCAAGAAGTATAAAAGAAGTTCAGAGGCTCACTGGAAGAGTCGCTGCACTCAACATATTTGTTTCCAGAGCTACGGACATGTCTCTTTCATTTTTTAAAGTGCTTAGAAAGGACTTCGAATGGAATGAAGAGTGTGACAAGGCCTTTAAACAGCTCAAGTCCTACCTCGGATCCCCCCCGCTCTTATCTCGGCCCATTCTGGGGAAGAAGTTATATGTTTATCTAGCAGTCTCAGAGTCAGCTATAAGTGCAGCCATAGTACAGGAAGACGATGGGGTACAGAGGCCTATTTACTTTAATAGTAAGGCCCTCCAAGGGTCTGAACAAAACTATCCTCGGATGGAGAAGTTGGCCTACACTTTGATACACGCTTCCAGGAAGATGAAACCCCATTTTTAAGCCCACTCTATGGTCATCCTCACTAACTCCGCACTAAGGCAAGTTCTCCACAAGCCTGATAAGTTAGGAAGATTGATGACCTGGGCCATCAATTTGGGAGAGTATGACCTTATTTATCAACCCAGGGTGGCCATTAAAGGGAAGGCACTAGCAGACTTTGTTACTGAGTTCACATAGGAAGAGGCTGAGATTGAGAATAGCCCAGAAATTGTAGAGGGATAAAACAGTAATGCCTTCCAAGAGCGGAAAGAGGTTGTATTCAGCAGATCCAGAAAAGGAGTAGCTAAGAATGAAGAACACAGGTACTTTTTCAATTAAGGGACCCTGTCATAAGGGAACTTCTCTTAAAATGAAGATGTTTGGAACCTCTTCGTTGACGGGTCTTCTTGAGAAAGTGGAAATGGTGCAGGGCTCATACTGTCAGCTCCGAATTGTACCGACGTTGAATATGCACTAAGGTTGAACTTCAAAGCATCGAATAATGAGTCAGAATATGAGGCCTTGGTAGCAGGAATTTCCTTGGCAAAAGCCCTTAGAGTTGGTCGACTCTTACTTCACAGTGACTCGAGGTTGGTTGTCAACCAAGTACTTGGAATATATGAGGCCAAGGATGAAAGGATGGCCAAATACCTGAAGAGGGTAAGAATGATTATATAAGGCTTTGAAGAGGTGAAAATGAAGAGAGTACCTTGACAAAATAACAGTCATGCATACGCACTAGTAAGGTTGGCTTCAGTAACAAGGACAGGCATCTGAAGGACAGTACCAGTCGAGATCTTGCTTAAACCGACTATTGAGGAAGAAGAGGTTGCTAACTTTTAACTCAACTTGAACCTAGGAGACTCATGGATGGACCCCTTATCAGATATATCAAAGAGGGAGAGCTGCCGGAATCGAAGCTAGAAAGGAGGAAATTGAGGTACAAAGCTGCTAAGTTCTCAATAATAGGAGATGTCCTATATAAAAAAGGATTTCTACTACCTCTCCTTAGATGTGTCCATCCCACAGAAGTCCCCCACGTCCGGCAGGATGTACACGAGGGTTCTTTCTCCAATCACATAGGAGGAAGATATTTAGCCAAGAGAATAATTACGCAGGAATACTGGTGGCCGACCTTGGCCAAAGATGCTGCTCCCTATGTGAAGAGGTGTGACAAGTGCCAGAGATTCTCCACTATCCCTCCTCAAACTTATCAACCTATTACGTCAATAAGTTCTCCTTGGCCATTCGCAGTATGGGGGATTGACTTGGTGGGACCATTGCCAAGAGCTACGAATAATTATTAATTTCTGATAGTAGCAATTGATTACTTCTCCAAGTGGGTAGAGGCTGAGCCGATGATCACGATTACAGAGTATAAGACCTTCCAGTTCATCTGGAAGAGCATCATATGAAGAAATGGTCTTCCAAACACCCTCATCTCAGATAACGGAATCCAATTCAAGAATTCTTCTTTAGAAAAATACTATGAAAGAGTGGGGATAAAGCAGTTCTTCTCCTCTCCTGGCCGACCCCAAGAAAATGTGCAGACAGAGGTCACGAACCGAACAATCCTCAATGAGATTAAAAAGAGGTTGGAAAAATCCAAGGGGAGATGGACAAAAGAGGTTTATGCAGTGTTATAGGCCTACAAAACAACGGCAAGGACACCAACGGGGGAGACCCCATTTATGTTAGCACATGGCTAAAAAACCATCATACCTACAGAAGTAGGACTCTCGACTCACAACGTTCAGACCTATGACCCCGAGAAGAATGGGGAAGAGAGAAGACTTGACCTAAATTTAATTAAGAAAAGAAGGGAAGACGCTGAGATCAGACAGGCACCATACCAACAGAGAACAACAAAGTTCTACAATCAAAGGGTGAAATCAAGACCTATAGCTGTAGGAGACCTAGTGCTAAAGAAGACGTTGCAGAAGACAAACAAGCTTCACCCGAATTGGCATGGTCCTTAAAAATTAGTTGATGAGGTTGTACCCGATACCTACCGACTAGAAAATCTTGATGGAGAACCTTTCTCCAATCCATGGAACGCTGATCACCTGAAGAAGTATTACATATGATGTTGAAATTGTTTCTATGTAAATGTATCATTTTATGAAGAGAATATTAATGAGAAGAGCCTTTCCTATGTCAATACTTTGTTTTATCATGCTTTAGTAGTAAAACTATGAGGTGAAACATCATTATATGGTGAACTCAGACCTTAAAACATCACAATTTGGTGACAAGGTCTGAGGTGAAACATTATATTTTGATGACCTCAGACCTTAAACATCATTAATTTGGTGAAATTTATGAGGGTAACATTATAATTTGATGACCTCAGACCTTATAACATAATTAATTTGGTGAAATTTATGAGGGCAACTTCTTAGTTTAATGACCTCGGACCTTAAAACATCATAATTTGGTGACAAGGTCTGAGGTGAAACATCATATTTTGAGGACCTCAGACCTTAAACATCGTTAATTTGGGGGAATTTATGAGGGTAACATCATAATTTGATGATCTCAGACCTTATAACATCATTAGTTTGGTGAAATTTATGAGGGTAATATCTTAGTTTGATGACCTTGGACCTTAAAACATCATAATTTGGTGATAAGGTCTAATGTGAAACATCATATTTTGATGATTTCAGACCTTAAACATCATTAATTTGGTGAAATTTATGAGGGTAACATCGTAATTTGATGACTTCAGACCTTATAACATAATTAATTTAGTGAAATTTATGAGGGTAACATCTTAGTTTGATGACCTCGGACCTTAAACATCATAATTTGGTGACATGGTATGAGGTGAAACATCATGTTTGATGACCTCAGACCTTAAACATCATAATTTGGTGACAGGGTCTGAGGTGAAACATCATATTTTGATGACCTTAGACCTTAAGCATCATTAATTTGGTGAAATTTATGAGGGTAACATCTTGGTTTGATGACCTCGGACTTTAAACATCATAATTTGGTGAAATTATGGAGGTGAAACATCATATTTGATGACCTCAGACCTTATAACATCATTAATTTGGTGAAATTTATGAGGGTAACATCTTAGTTTGATGACCACAGACCTTAAACATCATAATTTGGTGACAGGGTCTGAGGTGAAACATCAAATTTTGATGACCTCAGACCTTAAACATCATTAATTTGGTGAAATTTACGAGGATAACATCTTAGTTTGATGACCTCAAACATTAAACATCATAATTTGGTGACAAGGTCTGAGGTGAAACATCATAATTCGATGACCTCAGACCTTAAACATCATTAATTTGGTGAAATTATGAGGTGAAAAAATATAGTTTGCTAAAATTAATGTAGACACCATTATATTACGACTTCAAACCTTAATACAAACACCATCGTATGACTTATAAAACTATTCAAAGGAGTATTCATCAAAAGAAGAAAGAGCCTCTAAAGAGGATGATATAACATGAAGAAGTCAGAATTACAGGTCAACATGCCTTAGAGTATGTTATCAGAGGTTATAAACAATTACAGATGAGAAATAAAAATTACAAGTAAAACTTCACAAATCATGGTCTAGGTGTCTACAGCCACATGGTTGGTAACCTCGGCCCCATCATCTTGGACGACATTGGTAATCTCGACCCCATTATCTTAAGGGTTGACATCCTCAGTCTCTGTAGCTTCCCGTTGTGCACTCTCTGCAGGTGCATCACTTTCTCCTTCCTCCTCAACCTCTTGCAAGGCCTGAGAAAACCGAGGGTTACCAAAGTCGAGACAAATAAAATATGAGTCTGTCAAGCTCCCTGAATATTTTTCTTTGATGGCCGCCCATTTACCAGTAGCTTTAACACCTATTTCAAGGTATTCAAAGTCGAATCTTATAAAATGGTCGGAGACCTTGTAGTCTGCCAAATTATTCTCAGAGTCATCCTCAAGGGTAGCTTTCATAGCAGCATCAACCTTTTGTTTAAAAATGCTATCCTTAGACTTTAGGGTAGAGGTGTGGTCCTTTTGGAGCTTAGCTATGTCCCTGTCCCTATGCTTCACCTTATTCTCAGACCCCTCCAAAGTTATCTTCAGACGTTCAGCCTCAGCATTTAAAGAGGCTTCCACCTTATGGGCCTCTTTTCCCTTTTCAATAAGGGGCAGCTTCCTCAGGGTCCAGTCAATGAACTGGTGTATGGACAAGATACCCTATAATACAAAACTAGATGTATGAGATCAATACAACTCAAATCAAGGATGAGTTTACACTTGGAGATAAAAAACTAAAATCTCTACCTGGATAGACCTGTGAAGGCAAAACTCGGCTAGCAGAGGGGTCTTTATAAAGCGTAAGAAGCACTTGTCAGCATTGGTCATTGCAGAGCCAATGTCATCCATCGCCTTCAGACCATGACCTATCAGGCTGTCACAGATCTTCAACTTCTCCAGACGAGTATCCAGTGCATCATCGGATGAGATGGGGATAGCACGATCAGCCTTTTGGGCTTTGTTGTGTCTCTGATCCTCTGAGGGAGCAGTGGTGGATTTCCTCTTTTTTATAGAATTGGCCTTAGAGGTGCCGACGTTCTGCTTAGGTTATGGGGGAGGAGGTGCACTGGACCTATATTTTTTCACCAACTTGATAAAGCTTGGTGAAGACATCTCCCACAGGTCATCTGAGATACCTTCTAGGCGTTCTACAAAAAATATATCTGAGTCAGTATATCAGAGACATTAAAAAATTAGAGGTACAACTTTATAAATTAAGCACTTACGAAGCTCGGCTAAAGGACTTCCCCCCAGGCCAGTCTCAGAGAGGTAGTAGGGGGTCATCAGATGCTCGTACTTGACTAGCCAACCAAGCTCCCCCTGATCTTAAAGATCTTTGACCTTTTGTAGGTTATCCTGGCTTAACCCAGGGTCGGCTTTAATAGCTAATGACAATTTTCCCCACCTCAGAGGGGTCCTCGACTCTAGTGATGAAGAGGGAGCACAAGTACCAAATTGCCATGCCCCTGAGACGAAGAAGTACCGTGGTTTCCAATTATGATTTCAGGTCTGGGTAACCAGCCGCATATTCTTATCAGACTTCCTACCTAGGAAGTGGTAGTAGCTGGGGTGGTTTCTGGCAGAGGATGTCACGTATCACCCTGTGAAGACCCTGCTAGGAAGGTCTGAATGATGGACTTCCTTCCAAAGGAAGATAGCTCCAATCATCACCCTCTAAGCATTGGGGGATTATTGGTAAGGGACCAGGTTAATATGGGACAACATGGATCTAATTGTTGGATGGATGGGGATACACAATCCGAACTTAAACATCTTCTCATACACACAAATCTCCCCATCTCGGCCAGCAAAGGCCCTCTCATCCCTCAGAGGTCTCCTAAGATTGATAGAGGGACCTATGGAATAAAGGTGCCTAAAAGCTAAAAGGTCATACTCAGTGACAATACTCTCTATCTCGGCTGCCTCTGAGGTGTCAACGTCACTCTCATGGCCATCATCTGCATCCTTGGCAACGTCGGCCTGGCAGGTGTAGGAACACCTTCAGGGAACCTCTAAGTGAACTTAACCCCTGTGGCGACCAACAGGGGAATAGCATCAATGGGTGGGGGAATATCCACGATCGTCCACACAACTTCAACATCGAAAGAAGTTCTTAATGTACTTGCACCGTTGTGTGACGAGGCACGACTTTAAACCTCAGCCTGATCAGGGACCTGATCTTGCCTCATGGAGAAATCCATAGCCTCTTAGGAATAGTCTACATACATAAGATCTGAGTTCGATTACTCATAATCAGACATGGGAGATGGATCAACCGAATCCTATGATGGCTTAGTAGTCTCGGCTGGCTCAAGGTATACCACCATCAGAGGTCGAGGAAAGATAGGCCTGAGGGGGAAGGCCTCAGCCCTACGAGCTTCCTCTTGGGCTAGATCTATTTGCCTAGTTTTGGCAAGGGTATTCTCTTTATGCGAGGGGAAATCCTCTAGAAGTTGATAAAGAGGTCTGAGCATAAGTCAGACGACCCTACACTCGAGACTCTAAACCAAAAATAAATAACTTGGCACAAATCAACTAAAAGATCAAACTGGTATTTTGAACTAATTCAAACCAAGAACAATCAGGAATAAGAGTCACCAAAAAACTCAAAGAACCAACGAAAAACTCAAAAATGTCACCGAAAAGTGCAAAAAATGGAAAAACAAGGCTGGAAAATGGCAAACGAAGGGCAATAGGCCATACCTGATGAAAGACGAGATAAAGGATGAGAGGATTGACAAGAGAAATACACAAGACAACCTCAATCAAGCTCGCGATGAGAGAGAGAATATAAAAAACTCAGGAGGGATAAAGTAAGAGAAATGAAGAAGAAAGAGAGAGGAAAGGGATTTAAACTCTTAAATATGATTGCACATGTCCCAAGGCTCATCATTGCCTTGGGATCCCAAAAGGCAATCAACATTATAGCACTTGTCAGGAATGCTACCTTCTTCAGAAGTTGACACTTGTCAAGAAAATATTGGCACATAAAGAAATAAAGCCTCGGACATACATACCCTTTAGTCACCTATTCACATAGGTAACTAAGGGCTAGGGGGTGATTGATATGCCCAAAGTGTACCTTCCATCTCGGAGGCACCAACCTCGGCCAAGATGATGGCCGAGGTAACAAGGGCTCAAGACTGATGATCAATAATCTCGTCCAACAAAAGGTCGGTCATGACCGACGTTACTAGTTACCCCTCAATTAGGTAACAGCCGAGGTCTATATGACTCATGGGGTCAGTTATCCATCAGGTCATCCACAGTCGACATCACACCTACTTTATACATCAGCCTTGGCTGGGCATCAGTCGAGGCCATCAATGATTCATGGGTTCAAACACTCTTCAACATCATTGTCGTCCCCAGCCGACGTTGCAGTCATCAGTCGAGATCAGTAATGTTATATGCGATCAATCATCTGGAAACATTATCATCGACCCAGGCCGACGTTAAAACTACTCCTACCTAACCTCGGCCAACCTACCTGGCCGAGATCATCATGAATAAACCTCGAATAGAGCAACAGTCGGACTTCACCAACCTCTTATTCTTCCAAGCCGAGGTTGTACTAGTAAAAGATAAGTCCGATCATTTATAAGAATATGCAAGGTTAGGAATGCGTGGACAAAGTCAGTTGTAACTAAATCAATCCCCTCATGTGGGAGAATATTTCATCATCATTGCCTACATGTGATAGTGACAAATGTCTTCATTAGATTGGCTAGATCATCACACACATGCTCATTGCATGCTTAGGGGGTACATTACACCCCCCAACACTATATATACTTGTATTCTCCTACCTTGAGAAGGATCCTGAATTACAACCCTACCTCAAACTCTGTCAATTTACACAGTAGAGAGAGAAAGCTTGAGAGATTGTATCCATGGTCGTTAGTGCCTTATTTCAGTGACATTACTCACTCATTTGCACAATGGACGTAGGCCTAATTGGCTGAACCACTTACATATTGGTGTTCATCCTCTTCTCTTCTCCTCACCTCAATCTCTTATATTTAGTATAATCTTATGTTGCCATTGTTATCACTTGTTTGAGCTTACAAACACCTTGATTGGTGGTGCTATTTCCAAAATCATCAGGGTGGTCTCATCCTCTTGATTCTCAATGTAAGTGGGTTGGTCATACTCAAAACTGATGTCATAAGCCAACTCATCCCCATTACATCTCGGGTAAGCAATAATTTGGCTAGTGAGGAAATCCATATCTCGCTTAGAATTATATTGATTTAGGCATTTATCGAGCTATTGAAGGGATTTCTCTTGTTAGGTGATAAATTATTGCATGATACTTTCGAGTGCAAAATTAGATGGTGGTGGTGGAGTGGTATGGTGTTAAGGTGTTACCAACTCACTATTATCACTTGGAATCGAAGAATACTCATATGATGTAGGCACGAGGTCAGGTTAGTCATACATTAGAGTAGAACTTCTGTGAGGGAGAAAAAGGTTGATGACTGTGGTGGGTGCAATGAGGGTATTGATGAGGGTGGGGTGCACATTGTTTCTAGGAAAACTATTGAGAACTCTGAGGATCCTCAACACGTGGTTGGGAATAGTAATAGATGGGTGGTTGATCATTCCCCCACGAGAAATCCATTTTCTCACACCATTCGGTACTATGAGTACCACTAGTAAAATATGGTGTGGGTTCCCAAAGAGGGTCAAGTGGATACACTTATTCCATGGTGGAATCAAGTTGATAGTAAATGAATGGACACACATGGGACAAGTGATCGTCATGGAAGAAAATTGCACAAGATAAAAATGGGTATGGAACAAAATAATCCCTTAAAGGATGTTCTTCAGATATAATGGGAGGAATGGTGAGGGAAAAAGAAATGTCCAAAGAATATTTTTAGTTTTTTGAATTTTAAGAAAAATGAAGAAAAAATATTTCTGGGTTTTGAATTTTTTTTTAAAAACGTTTTTTGGGGGTTTTGGATATAATCAAATAAATGAAAGATATTTTTAGCTTTTTGGAAAAGGGAGAATGTTGGACTCTTTGAAACAAATACGATGGAGCGTAAAATTTATTACCAAAGCATTTAAATTAGACACGTACAAGCAAATGACAAGTCCTAACTAGAACATAACAAATTTTTATCTTCAATTAAGTTATTGGGTAGTAAATTTTAAATTAATCTATAAGCAAGAAAAATAAGGAGTCTTGTACGTCGCCTTGGAAAAATGTGCTCCTACTTGGCTTGCTAGTTAATTAATTTGAATTATGTGATGTAACGAGTTAATAAGCAAGTGGATTAACTGATTGAGTGGGTGATAAAACCATAACTCGCTTCAATGATTCAGTCTAAGTCGTAAGTCCAATTAATTCATCGAACCATTCAAAGCAATACTATGTGTAAAAATAAAGTCACGTAAGAGTAAATAGTCAAATAATAAATGGACTCGCTTGCGGGAGATTCACGAGTGATAAAGAAATGTACCTCCCACAATTAATACACTCGTGGGGTGAAGATCAAATTGGGTCGATCGAGGGGAAGTTTATCCTAAACTTTAGTCGTTTTGGGTAGTCATATGAACCCAAAATAGAGAGGCTTCTAATGTACTCACAACGACTCAATCTCTATTTTTTCCCATTTTCCTTTTTCTTTTTTTAAAAATTAATTATTACAAAAAATTGGTGTCTAAATCACCACAAATAAATGTATAAGGCCTCAATAGTTCTTATACAATCAATCTGATGAAATGTACAAATCAGAAATGAAATGTAACGGTCTTCATAAACTCCTTTTCTTAAGATTCCCAACAAATGCGCCATTTGAATGGCAAAAACTTCTTTGCTTTGTCATAGTAGCAATATTTATCTATTAATTTTTTCCTGAAATACCTACACAATACACGCTAAAAATTAATATTCCTCATGTGTACCCTTGCACACATTGTGGTAGGAAAGGTCACCATTGGCATTTTTGTTATGATCTTAAAAATGATCCTAGGAAGACTGTCAGCAGGGTTCATCAAACCCTAGATCATCACGTCACACTTATATGGGTTAGGAGATCCAATTTGGAGGCACGTAATAATAGACTTGTTGACTCTCGCATGCTTTCACACGATTCATCACATGATATATTTTATGAGTGATTTCTTGCATGTTTTCATTTTTAGGTCTTTTGAGAAAAATATAAAAAGATTTTGTTTGCCTTCTGAGTCATTTCGAAAAATATTTGAAAATTCAAAAAGCTTTTTTGCTTATGTGTAGCTTAGTTTTTCACATATTGTATGGCATATCAGTTTGTTTGAATCCCATTCCTTCCATGTATCCATTTGACTAGGACATTTGATTTTCATTTTCAATGCTTGAATTGTTCTTAATCACGTTTACGTGAAGTAGATTGAAATTAATTTGAATGATGGATTCAATCTGTGTATGCCTCCGCACACACTTTGCAGGAGCTCTTTTAAATTTTAACTTCATATGTCACATGAGCTAAGTGAGGTGTTCTCCTAATAATCTTGTCATTTAGATAAAAAAAAATTACTATGGGGTAGTTATGCATGTAAAAACCATTGCCCGTGATTTTTTTTTGTTTTATTGAAAATATGAGTGTGCACGAAAAAGGGCTACGAAAGGAGAAATCTCCTTTGCATGAAAGGCCACCGTTGGCAAGAGCCTAAAATATTGAGAGGCAATAAAAACATAAAATTTCCGAAGCCAAAAAAAATTCATTAATGCTTCAAAAAAATTATATATCCCCAAAAGAAAAAGAGAGAGAAAAAATGATATATTTTTTAAGGTGTTAGTTGGATATCAATGTTTTTCACAATGAGTCCTAGCTTAACTTAATTGTTTTGACGTTATTGATTCAAGAATCCTCAAAATTTCTAGGCAATTGTGATTTTTTTTGTCCTTTTGAGTCATATATTTGTCATGTGAGGGTAAATCATATGTTGATAAATTACTGCGTTTAAATAGATATACTTGAACAATTTTTGAGTGACTGGGTCATTTTCTCTTGCTTCTAAGTCATGCCTCTTCACTCCGTTTCACCATGTTTAGATATTGATACTATGAGAGTGTGTAAGACTTATATGTTTGTTTCTTTTGTTGTCTTTTATACCTATATAAAGTTGTGCTTCATTGGTATATGTGTGGTTATATATGGTATGTTTGTTGTTTTGACTCTTTGCATTTTCATTTAATCCATATGTGCCTTATGCTTAATCTTAGATTTATATTGACATGTGTTATGATCATCTTAGTATTTATACTTAATTTCTTCCATCATAGTTGATATCATTTTTTAGGCAAAAATATTGAAGGAGAGTGAGTGTTTTACATTACTGAATGTGTATTTTCAAATTGTTACAGACAATATTCTGTGATTCATTTTGATAATAAAAAAGTATTCTTCTTCTCAATTTGTGTTGGACTAATATTTTTATTGTTCAAGAGACTTGATAATAAATACATTTCTCTCATATTCTTATTTATTAGCCTCAATGGAGTCATTAACACTTTCTGTTTGTATTAATTTCCAAATTGATTGTCTAAAATCTCCATTCAAAGTGTGGAATGATGCATTTAATTTCTAAGTCTTAGTTGAATAATTAATTATTTTTCATGCCCCTTTAAATAGCATTATTATTACTTTAATTCTTTTAGTTCGTGATATGAAAAAGTATGAATTTATTTCCGAAAGAAAACAATAATTTTAGAATATAAATTGTGTTTGAAATTAAGATTTAAATATACTTTTCACAAACTATATATTATATCTTGATATTATCCAATTTTAAATTTTTTTATGATAAAAATAACTTTAAATATTTATTCTTAGCTGATTAACTATTACAGAAATTTAGAAAGCATGATTTAATAGGGTTTATTAAAGTAAACAAAAGTATTTTAAAATTATAATTATTAAAATTACACTTGTTAAATAATTATATTGTGTCATTTTAAATGAAAAGTTAAGGAATCAAGCAAAAAGAATTAATTAGCTAATTCCACCCTCTGACTAGTCTTATACACGTTTTCACACTTGATATTTTATCCTAGATTTCACTTTTATTACTTAGTATTAGTTCACCATTTTAGATAAATCAAAAACCCTTGAACGACATGTTTTAAAATATGAAAATAATTTTTAGTAGCCTCATTCTAGTTTAAGAGCATGGATTGACACTCTTACTTGCCATTATACTAATTTTTAGTGTGTATTGTGTAGGTATTTCAAAGGAAAATTGATAGATTAATATCCCTACTATGACGAAGCAAAGAAGTTTTTGCCATTCAAATAGCGCATTTGCTGGGGCTCTTAAGAAGAGGAATTTATGAAGACCGCTACATTTCAATTATCATTTGTACATTTTATTAGATTTATCATATAAGGACTATTGAGGCCGTGTACATTTATTTGTTGTGATTTAGACACTAACTGTTTGTAATAATTATTTTTTTTTAAAAAAGGAAAAGGAAAATGGAAAAAAAATAGAGTGAGGGTCATTGGAGTACATTAGAAGCCTCTATATTTTGGGTTCATAGGACTCCCAAAAAGGACGAAAGTTTAAGAGAAACTTCCCCTCGATCGACCCAATTTGGTCTTCACCCTACGTGTGTAAAAACTGTGGGAGGTACATTTCTTTATCACTCATGAATCTCCCGTAAGGGAGTCCATTTATTGTTTGACTATTTACTCTTATGTGACTTTATTTTTATGCATAGTCTTAATTTGAATAGTTTGATGAATTAATTGGACTTAAGACTTAGACTCAATCATTGAAGTGAGTTGGTATTTTATCATCGACTCAATCACTTAGTCCACTTGATTATTTACCCGTGCCATCAAGTAGGACAACATTTTTCCAAGGCGACGTACAAGACTCCGTATTTTTCTTACTTGTTGATTAATTTAAAATTTAGTACCCAAAAACTTAATTGAAGATAAAAATAGGTTATGTGCTAGTTAGGACTTGTTGTTTGCTTGTGCGTGTCTAATTTAAATGCTATGGTAATCAATTTTACACTCCATTGTATTGTGTTTCACAAAGTCCAACATTCTTCCTTTTCAAAAAATCTAAAAATATCTTTCACTCCGTTTCTTATATCCCCCCCCCCCCCCCCCCTAAAAAAAATCTTTTTTTAAAAAAAATTCAAAACCCAAAGTATTTTTTCTTCATTTTTCTTAAATCAACTTGATTCCACTATGGAACAAGTGTATTCACTTGACCCTCTTTGGGAACCCACACCATATTTTACTAATGATACTCATAATATCGTGTGGTGTGAGAAAACAAATTTCTCGTGGAGGAATGATCAACCACCCACCCATTACCAGTCCTAGCCACGTGTTGAGGATCCTCACAGTTTTAAATAGTTTCCATGACAAAAATGTGCACCCCACCCCGATCAATACCCTCATTACACCCAACACAGCCATCAACCTTTTTCTCTCTCACATAAGTTCTCTTCTTGTGTATGACTAACCTGACCTTGTGTCTACATCATATTAGCATTCTTCGATTCCTAGTAATAAGAGTGAGTTGGTCACACCTTAAAACCACACCACTCCACCACCACCATCTAATTCCTCTCTCAAAAGTATTTTGCAACAATTCATCACCCAACAAGAGGAAGCCCTTAAATGGCTTGAACAATGCCTAAATCAATATGAGTCTGAGCTAGATATGGATTTCCCCCCGAGTCAACCTATTGCATACCCGACATGTAATGGCAATGAGTTGGCTTCTCACATCGGTTTTGAGTGTGACCAACCCATTTACCTTTAGAATCACGAGGTTGAGACCACCACATGGTCTGTGACCCAATTTGACAATTGTATTTAATTACCCATAGATTATGACATTGATCCATGCACATAATCCATAAATATGCATGTGCCTACACTTATTGAGCCCATCGAGCGCGTCCCCGAGGGACCCCCTTCTTCTAGGTTAACTCCGTCTATGAGTGCACACCAAGTCACCGATATTTAATTAGTGATGATTCCTACATCTTTTGATATGCATCCTGCCCAACAATGTTTTCCCCCTTTGAGTCTTATATTTATGTCGATTCCTATATGTTAATTTGTAATTCCTCGTTAGACAATTTAACCACCACAAATGGTGGCATATTGGTGGCTAAGTTGATATCTATATCATTTGATACTCACTCCCTCTTTAGGGTTAACCTGGGGATAATTCTAACCCTCCTAATGAGTGGGTATCCCACACTCTCAAGTTAGATCATCTCCCCCCATTATCCCACCCGACCCAGTCATTATCCAACCCACCCCAACAACGTTTGGACCTTGTTACTGTACCTCTTACATTTCTAACTATCTATTTAGGTCCTTTTCAGTACCCTCCCTCCATCCCTGAACTTCATGAACCATTTCGTGAGTTCTTCCTCCACCCCCCATTCATGAGAGTGTTTGTGGTGACAATCTTGACTCACGTGACACACCACTTAGTTGTGGTGTTGATTTTATTATCATCATCTAACTTGAGTGGTCGTGTATTTTCCTCGACGCCCACACCAATACCATTGTCAAACATTTTCTCCTACCTATCTAACTTGAGCACCATGTTAATAGGGTCATTGCAGTCCTCACCTTTACGCTCAATATGACCCGCAAGAGAAACCTATACTCTATCACCCTTTTCTCACCCACCATATGGCTTCCCTGTCACTCTCCCATAGTCAAACGATGCTTTGCATAATGTTAAGAACTTTTACATATAATTTCATTAACCATGTTAACCCTATCTTTCAAGATTGACTTTTAGTCTTGGTCATGGGTGATTGTCATGGCCCTCATTTCTCTACCACCCATGTCTCATAGTTCCTATCTTTTTGAGGTGATTACCATTATGTCTGGCTAAAGACGTTAAACATAACGTTTCTAGGAGGCATCTCGTTGTGTCTTGTTTCTGAGTATGACTGCTCACCTATTTGGGGGTAGTGTTTTATCATCTCCCTATGCATATATATATATATATATATATATATATATATATATATATATATATATATATATATATATATATATATATATATATATATATATATATATATTATAGGCTTGTACAATTAGTCTCGTAATACTTATTTAGATTTCTCTTTGGTTACGTCTTAGGGTACACTTTTTTATTAGCGTTTGACTATGGTTATGCCTTTACTACCTTGTGCTTTCAAATTTAAAATATGGTTCTAACATCGAGGATGATGTTCTCTTTTGTTTGGGGTTGGAAAATTTATCAAAATCGTACCTCTTTTAAAAAAAATTGTACAAACAAGTGTTTTTAAACACTTTTGAAGAAACTTTTATATCTTTTTTGACGTGATTAATCCATCATCCGTTTGTTTTAGAATACTCATGTTCGAACTTGAAGTCATACTTTAATCTTATAAGCTTAAGTAATTCCTCCTAAGGCATGTTTGCACCATAAATTTCTAGACTCAACACTTTTTGCACATATATCACGTTATAATAGTTTAAAGTTGAAGATTTTAACAATTCTTAAGAGAATGTTATCCCTAGTGGAGATTAAAACCCGTGAGTTTTTGTTATTTTCTCTTTTTTAGGGTTCTTACATGATCTCAGAGTCACAATTTTACTCAACTTTATTATGATACCGCACTTAGCCGTTGTATGGTCTCGTTATTTTTCATTTAATTGGTATAATCACTGAGAATGACATCACTTTAGAGTTTTAAGAAACATGTATCTTTAAGTTTTCCATGGGAACTAAACCTTTCCCTAATTCACCCATTCCATATTTTATTTCCATCATTATCCGTTTTTGAGAAAAAGAGTGTCAGAAATTATCAATGTAAAAACTTCTTCATTAGTTTTATGTAAAGAGAAATTTCATCGCATAAAAAATTAAAAAAGAAAATAAATAAAAGAGAGAGAGAGAGAGAGAGAGAGAGAATACAAAAATATAGAAATAGCATGCGATCAAATGTTCTGAAGTGAAGACATAAATTGTTCAAATTGTATTCCACTCTTCTAATAAAACCCAATAAACATTATATCATCCAGCTACCATCAATTTAACCATGTTCTATCATATAAACCCCATTCCTACTATTAGTTAGGTGTTCGGGATAATGAGAAGTCAATATGGTGAATAACTCGACATTCTTCAAATATTAGTTGCCAATCCTTCATAAGATAAATTTTCTTTCATGTACCCATTATTTCTTATATATGCATGAGACGTTTGACCTTGTTAATATTTTCTCACCACCTCACACTCAAGAGAGATACACTAAGCTAGATCTCTAAGAGTTCATTTGAGAGAGAGATATCTGGTGTGATTTGAAGTTGAAGCATTGATTCTAAAGGCAATATATGAATTACTCTTACGATATGTGAAACTGGTATTTATTGATTTCACATAGCATGAATTGAGTTGTAGGAAGTATATGCCTTTGTTATCAAGTAAGCTTACATTTTCAAACACTTCATAGTTCAACTTTCCTATTTGTAACACCCCTCACTTTTGGGGATAATTAAATTTCATAAATGGGTGTAATTTGGAGATTTGAGGAATTTCTCTGAATAATAATTTTTGGAGTTTATGAGGGTTAGATGATTTCATATGTGTGTAATATTTAATTTTGGGATTAAGTAAATCAGTCAAATTATTTTAATTACATGTCGCACCTGGGTAAAGCGACAAAGGATAATATTTTAAATCGAAAAACTCGTATTGAGAGGTGTTGGGTTTAATTAGTAAATTGTAGTTAAGAGACTCGAATGGATATATCGAGTGCGCGGTCGGTTTCGAAATGTTCCAGACAGTCAGAATAGAGTATCCGGTGGTAATGTTTAGGTTCTGGGAATTTTTGGGTTAATAGGGATTTGTAATTGAGAAAACGAGTCATTTTTGGGTTTTAAAGGGATAAACCCTTATTCTCTCCTATATAAGGAACGAAAGAGTGGGATAAAGAAAGGAAGAGGAGAAAAAAAGAGAGGAAAGGGAGATTCCGGCCAAACTCCGTGGGATTTGACTCGAGGTCGTCGAATTTTATCCTCCAGGCAAGCGTTTACTTGCTGTATTTCATTTAGTATATATATATCTCATATTATAATTGGTAAGCTATAAAATTTTGGGTTAGAACCCTTAAAAATAAATTTGGGTAGTTTGTGTATGAGTTTACAAATTGATGTAGTGTAAACTCTTAATGATTTCTAGTAACAAATCCAAGATAATGGAGGGTAGCAAGGAATTGAAATGATAGAAATGGTAAAACTAGGGCTTTAAGGATTTTGGGTTTAAATATAAGAAAAAATTGTTTAATCCCCCAAATAATTGATGTGTTTTTTTAAAACCAATGTTTAGATAAATGTGGAGTTGTTGGTTGAGAATGGAAACCACAAAAATGAAGT
Organism: Sambucus nigra; assembly: GCA_949130495.1. Lineage (NCBI taxonomy): Eukaryota > Viridiplantae > Streptophyta > Magnoliopsida > Dipsacales > Adoxaceae > Sambucus > Sambucus nigra. Next base: position 575,906,889 of record OX422214.1, on the reverse strand, counting down.
TTGGGTTGATAATTTGGGTATTTGGAGTTTTAGATTTCGTCTAAAATGAACTTTGGCCGACCTATCTGGTATGACAAGTCGAACGCGCCCCTATGACCGGACGACTAGGTCAACGAAAAAGGGACTACTGATTCCATAGTTAGGGAAAATCCCAAATCGCTGTCGACCGGGGGTCAGGGGTCGATTGACCAGCACTCTATTTTCTTCCCAAGAATTTAGAGTTTTCTTTTCCTTTGTATCTTGGCATTTAAAACTTAGGGGCCTTCTAAATTAGAATATTATAGAGGGTTATGACCTGACGGACTTGAGGAGCTGTTTAAAATCCTTGGATTAGTTAGGGCTGCAATCCGGGGAATGAACCTACAAATGTTTAAGATGAGAGACATTCGGGAAAATTATTCGGCCAGTGCAATTAGATATATTTATGTGGTGAGAATAAGTATGTGCCGATCGTAATTGAGTAAATCCTAGGACGTGATTTGGATGGAATTTAGGATATGGGCTAAAAAGAGAATTGAGCGATCGTCCTAAGTCTATTGATAACTACTAACATAGGTGATGCAACACCAATGAAACTAAGTTACAAAATTAGTATACTTGCATAGCTAGTACGAATTGGTATGTTCGGGATTATATACGTATCCTTAAAAGTGATAAAGGTACAAGTTATATATAAAGTGAGAGAATACCTTTTGATTTATTATCGTAAGTGTGTGAATTCTTAAATATTAGTACGAATGTGAACATTCGGGGTTATTGGCTATCACTATATGAGAGCGACAATTATAGCCATATATATATATATATATATATATATTGAGGAGTGATATAGATTATATATACGGTGTGATTACTGTATATATAATATGATACAAATACATATATATTTGTGTGTGAGTGGTATATGTGTATCTTAGAGGCTGATTTCCACGGGCTTTCCTTTGGTGTAGGGTTGGAACAACTAGATTATATATTTTCTCTAGTGCGATCCAGGGAGGTTGCGCGATGTGGGTGAATCCCCTGGCTTGAGGAGTAGGGAGAGTATATCCTCAGGTCATCTCGTCCCGTGTGCGCGTGTGATGTGTGTACTCCACTTATAGAGGGAACATGACTGCCTCCACCATTGTATATATTTTACCATGACCATTGAGGAAGTCTGGCTTGGTACCGTGGTACAGTGAGTAAACACGGATTTGGATCGACACTATGAGACTACATCCTCGAGTTATAGCTCGATGGGATGGTTATTATGCAGGGGATATGTATAATTATATACTAGTTGTGCATAGTATATTGTTTATATATGAAGGTGAACATTCATATATAGTAAATCGTATATAAGAATGGAAAGAATGATAAGAGTTATTCCTTTCCGGTAAATGTATATATATTCGGATTTATGTGAAGCATAGGTTCTATTGAGAACTCAATGTTTATATACTTATATATTTATGAGTTACATATATACGTTGCATGCTGAGGGATTAATGGATCCTGACGAACAACATTGCAAAGTAGTAGTGTATCGGACGGGTTCCTTATTTGTATTTCGCTTCGCGATACCCCCCACGCACGAATTTAGCGCAGTGTTGGGAATGGGGAGAAGCTTATCTCTTAGTACTCGGGTTAATTAGGATTTTCAGAGTTCGGTTGAGGGGTATCTAGATAGATTAGTTAGACGGAGTAGCTTAACTAGGATGTCTTAAACGGATACGTTAGGTGTGCACTATTAGAGGAGGGGTGAGGTGTATCTTATGGGAGTGTGATACCAATTTAAATATGAGATAAATCACATTTTAAAAATATAGCATTTATGCACTTGCAAAATATTTTCACAACTCGGGCACTGACCCGTTTCTATATTTTCCTCTCTTGCTATATATACATATATATTTTAGGTGTCCAGACACAAGGACGCCTGGATGATGATTCCTTCTAGTCAGACGTTTTTGCAACAGTTGTGGATGCAAGCAGGATTCTTTTAGATGCTTCTATTATTGTGATCTAGATAGGAAGCATTGTAGTATCATTCTGGTTGATAGCCCAATTATTTTCAGTTATTCTTTTACCGCATTTTGATTTATGGTGATTTGTTTTTGGTTGTACCATGTTAAACTGAGTATTCGGTTACTTTGTTTCATTTTTAGTTTTATATATAATCTTCGTGGATGTATTATTTAAATGGTTTTCTTAAAAAGATTAGTTAAATCAAAATTTTGACGCCAGCCTAATTGGTTATTAGTAATTAAATTGGTTTTTGACAGTGATGTTGAGAATGGACCATATGAGACTCTTATTTTAATTTGGTACAGGATTGCTCGCCCAAAATTTTATTAGGCGGGGTGTTACAGATGGTATCAGAGCATTAGGTTCTAGTGTCCTTACGAATCTGTATGGACGTACTATGCTTTCAGAGTTGCTCTCGATTTGATATAGAGCCTTAGGATTAGGATTGTTGATTCCTCTTATGAGAGTTCTTTCTTCCACTATTATGTAAGATTTTATAAATCTCTTGCGCGCTCATTCGAGACTCGTGTGATGATCGATGGAGGAGGATCACAAAAGGCCATTTCAAGGGCGACAGGAGGTGGGGCTTAGTTGGAGCTGTAAGTTGAAGTGGGGATTGAGGATCGTAGTTGAGGTCACTACCCTCTGTGGCATTGTCAAGGGTTGCTGCGATGACTACTAAAGTATAGTAGTTATAATTAACTATGTACCGCTGTAGTAGAAAGTGGTGCTAGGTCTTAAGTGCCCAGTGAAGTTTGATTGAGAAAAGATTCGAAAGGTCTTCGATAAGAACTATATGTTGAAGTTAAGTCATGCGAAGGAAGTGTAGTGTTACTCAGTGGAAGTAGTAGGCTCAGAAGCTTTGGCTTAGAGTAAGGTATGGAAATACCCAGATGTGAAAATTTGGGGGAAATTTTTCACTCGTGGGAGCAATATTTTAAGACAGCAGGATGGTTTGCTCATAGATGGAACTTACGAATGGTTTTAACCCCAAGTTCCTTTGTGCTGAATTAAGGGAGGTACAATGAAGAGAGAGCCCTTCAGAGAAATGATAGGATTATTGGATAAGTGTTGCTAACACTTGTGGAGAATTTATATCCAGGGAACCCCATTAGTGGACATCCACTCAGGGAATTCTTTGAATTAGGGTTGTTGAGGCTAGTAGTGGAGTTTCTTTTTAACGAAGAAGTTAAGGGGAATTATGAAGGTGATTATCCGGATCGAGGCGATAGAGTCCAAGATACTGATGACCTTAACATGGTCAGGATGGCCAGAGATGGGGAATGTTGTAATGTGGAATGTAGAACCACACGGTTAGTCCTTGCCCAATAGGACTTCAAGGATAAAAGTAGGGTGCTCAGATGGAGCATTGATTAAAGAAATTTTGGTTCAGTTAAGACGAGTGTGCTAGGTCAGGGAACCAATTGGAGCAGTCAGGCAGACTGGCGAAGTTATTATTATGAGTTTCACCTAGGATGGAGGAGGTATAGTTAGTGTGACTAGATAGAGTCTTGGTATTTTGCTAGCCCTAGATTCATGTGTGACTCGAGTTTACTGGCGGTATCAATAACATTATTTAGTACATGTCTATGTGTTTTTCCGCGATAGTGGGGCTCGATTTTCTTCGTTTGTTATGAAGACGGGTATTGGTATGTTCAACTCATATTTGGATTGTATTGCTTGTTGGTATGGGTTATACGAGTATACTTTTATTCTAAGTATTGTATGTTCTTAGTTGATCGGAGAGATAGCAGGCTAATGCTTGAAAGACTATCATATCCGCAATTCCAGGGTGAAATGGGTTGTTGTTGCAATATCTCACCTGGATACAGGTTGAGTTCGCCTTTGTTATATGGGTGGGTAGAACTTCGGTAAGAGGATGTTTCATTATCATGATTGGAGTCTGTGGTGAGCTTATAGGTGTGATTTAAGGTATGAAGGATTTATTGTTAAACTATGAGTTTAAGTTTTTTGCGCAAGGACTTAAATTTAGTACGAGTGCTTGGTGGTTTTGCTCCTGGGATGAAATAGGAGTTCAGACCACATTTTGTTGAAAGAGGGGATAGGGTTATCCTGGTTGCACAATTGAAGCTAACGGACCTCCACGACCGACAAAGTTAAGCCGCAGTGTATAGGAGGGGTTACTTGTTTGGATTTAGCCTATGAGACACTCCACGCATGAACCTTAACGACGTTGGGAGTGGAGAGATGTAATGGGATGCAAGGATTTTGGTTTTGATAATGAGTTACCTAGTGTGGAGAAAACATTATGGACTAAGAGTCGGGTGATGATTGCATGTTTATGGAGATAAAGTACTATGGAAGAGAGTTGACATTGTTCTTTGACAACAAGTAAGCGGGTGCGGTAAGGTTAAGAAATTGATTTGAGGCTTAATGCCAGACCTTGAAAAGAAGGCGAATTTTGGAGGTAGCATTTTTAGAGTATAATGTTTGTAACACCTTTGCAGAGAGTAGGCGCCCCGATTAGTTAGACTTTCCATTTCTTTAAGATGGAAGGACATAGTGGTAGAAGAGAATTAGTAGGTTAGTGAGGTAGGATTTTAGAACATCCCGATAGTGTGCCTTAGGCCGTTATATCTCGATGACCGACGATGCGAGGAAGTAGTGTAACGGGAGGGTTCCTTGTCTGGATTTCGATTTGCGAGACGTCCCGCGCATGAGATCGGGAAAATGTTAGAAGTTGAGAGAGGTCTTGGTCACTAGGGATATAGCTAGCATAATACTCGTTTCATGTAGGTAGGAAAAAAATCTAGCGTAAGATTATTAGAACGTAAGACCAGTAGGACTAGTGGCGCCGATATAAGGAGATTGTGGCATGTTAACCATGAGAAGATTTGTGCGTTAACTTTAAGAAGGACTGAATTCCCAAGCCTAAGGGAGATTAGATTTTAAAGTATTCGGCTTAGGCAAACCCATGTGTTGGTACCAGGCCGAGGAAGTAAGGCCCATTGTTTAGAAAGAGTGTACGTGTCGAACGTTTACAATGGTTGTGCAAACAGGCAAGGGTCAAAAGGTGTATGGGAACCCTGGTAAGTTGGTTTATATATCGTCTGTAATAGAACAGATATAATATATAAATTTGAAGAATATGCTATGAGGAAAGTATAAGTAACATTGCAATTTGTTGGATGGAATGTCGTATGGGGCACGCGATAGCCCAATGACGTAGGCGTAATGAGAATTGGTACATATAAGATGAGCAATCGGATAACGTGAATAGTCAAGCACTAGTGTAGTCTTGTTTTTTAGGGAAATCAAATTTCCGGATATGGTAGGCGGACGCTTGGAATAGCAAATCTCCAATGAGGTCGATAAGTTAGAACGGTGGTTATAGGCTCATTTTCTTTACTTGCCACTATATAAGCACTAGGTGCGATGGGATGTTCAACCTTACGACCGAGGTAGCGTTGTAAGATATGGAGATTTAGATAAGCTTGTGGTCAAGCTAGTACGCTAGATCATACTCCTTGAGATAAGTGGAAAATGGTAGGGGACCATTGTGTTAGTACCTTTCCACTTTGGTAAACTAGGACATAGTGTAATTAGCGATCCTAGGTTGGTGGTGCAGGTTATATCCAAATTTCGTGGACGAAATTCCATTGTAAGGGGGGGAGTATGTAACACCCCTCACTTTTGGGGATAATTAAATTTCATAAATGGGTGTAATTTGGAGATTTGAGGAATTTCTCTAAATAATAATTTTTGGAGTTTATGAGGGTTAGATGATTTCAGATGTGTGTTACATTTACTTTTGGAATTAAGTAAATAATTCAGATTATTTTAATTACATGTCACAGCCGGGTAAAGCGACAAAGGATAATATTTTAAATCGAAAAACCCATATTAAGCGGTGTTGGGTTTAAGTAGTATATTATAGTTATGTGACTCATATGGAGATTTCAAGTGCGGGGGTTGTTTCGGAATGGCCGAGACAGTCAGAATAGAGTATTCGGGGTTAATGTTTAAGTTCCGAGAATTTTTGGGTTAATACGGATTCGTAATTGAGTAAACGAGTCATTTTTGGGTTATAAAGGGATAAACCCTTATTCTATCCTATATAAGGCACGAGAGAGTGGGGGAAAGAAATAAAAAGAGAGAAATAAAGGAAGAGGAGAAAAGAAGAGAGGAAAGGGAGATTCCGGCCAAACACCGCGGGATTTGACTCGAGGTCGTCGGATTTTATCCTCCAGGCAAGTGTTTACTTGCTTTATTTCATTTAGTGTATATATATCTCATATTATAGTTGGTAAGCTATAAAATTTTGGGTTAGAACCCTTAAAATAAATTTGGGTAGTTTGTGTATGAGTTTACAAATTGATGTAGTGTAAACTCTTAATGATTTCTAGTGTTAAATCCAAGATAATGGAGGATAGAAAGAAATTGAAATGGTAGAAATGGTAAAAGTAGGGATTTAAGGATTTTCAGTTTAAATCTAATAAAAATTGGTTTAATCCCCCAAATAATTGATGTGTTGGTTGAAAACCAATGTTTAGATGATTGTAGAGTTGTTGGTTGAGAATGAAAACAACAAAAATTGAGTTTGGGTTGATAATTTGGGTATTTAGAGTTTTAGATTTTATCTGAAATGAACATTTACCGACCTATCTGGTATGAATGGTCGACCATGCCTTTATGGCCGATCGATCGAGTCAGGGAGAAAGGGCCCACTGATTCCATAGTTAGGCAAAATCCCACCTCGCAGTCGATCGTGGGTCAGGGGCTGGTCGACCAGCACTCTGTTTTCTTCCCAAGAATTTGGAGTTTTCTTTTCCTTCGTCTCTTGGCATTATAACTTAGGGGACTTCTAAATTAGAATATTATAGAGGGTTATGACTTGACGGACTTGAGGAGCTGTTTAAAATCCTTGGATTAGTTAGGGGTGTAATCCGGGGAACGAACCTACGAATGTTTAGGATGAGAGACATTCGAGAAAATTATTCGGCCAGCGCAATTAGATATATTTATGCGGTCAGAATAAGTATGGGCCGATCGTAATTGAGTAAATCCTAGGATGTGATTTGGATGGAATTTAGGATATGGGCTAAAAAGAGAATTGAGCGGTCATCCTACGTCTATTGACGACTACTAATATAGGTGATGCGACACCTATGAAACTAAGTTAAGAAATTAGTATACTTTCATATCTAGTACTAATTGTCATATCCGGGATTATATACGTATCCTTAAAAGTGATTAAGGTACAAGTTATATATCAAGTGAGAGAATACCTTTGGGTTTATTATTGTAACTGTGTGAATTCTTAAATATTAGTACCAATGGGAACATTCGGGGTTATTGGCCATCGCTATTTGAGAGTGGCAATTATATATATATATATATATATATATTTGAGGAGTGATATAGATTATATATACGGTGTGATTACAGTATATATATAATATGATACGAATGCATATATATCGGTGTGTGATTGGTATATGTGTATCTTAGAGGATGATTTCCACGGGCTTTCCTTTGGTGTAGGGTTGGAACAACGAGGTTATATATTTTCTCTAGTGCGATCCAGGGAGGTTGCGCGATGTGGGTGAATCCCCTGGCTTGAGGAGCAGGGAGAGTATATCCTCAGGTCATCTCGTCCCGCGTTTGAGTGTGATGTGTGTACTCCACTTGTAGAGGGAACATGACTGCCTCCACCGTTGTGTATATTTTACCATGACCATTGAGTAAGTCTGGCTTGGTACTGTGGGACAGTGAGTAAACTCGGATTTGGATCGACACTATGAGACTACATCCTCGAGTTATAGCTCGGTGGGATGGTTATTATGCATGGGATATGTATAATTATATACTAGTTGTGCATAGTATATTGTTTATATATGAAGGTGAACATTCATATATAGTAAATCGTATATAAGAATGGAAAGAATGATAAGAGTTATTCCTTTCCGGTAAATGTATATATATTCGGATTTATGTGAAGCATAGGTTCTATTGAGAACTCAATGTTTATATACTTATATATTTATGAGTTACATATATATGTTGCATGGTGAGGGCTTAATGGATCCCGACGAACAACATTGCCAAGTAGTAGTGTATCGGACGGGTTCCTTATTTGTATTTCACTTCGCGAGACACCCCACGCACGAATTTAGCGCAGTGTTGGGAATGGGGAGAAGCTTATCTCTTAGTACTCGGGTTAATTGGGATTTTAAGAGTTCGGTTGAGGGGTATCTAGATAGATTAGTTAGATGGAGTAGCTTAACTAGGATGTCTTAAACGGATACGTTAGGTGTGCACTATTAGAGGAGGGGTGAGGTGTATCTCATGGGAGTGTGATACAAATTTAAATATGAGATAAATAACATTTTAAAAATATAGCATTTATGCACTTGCAAAATATTTTCACAACTCGGGATCTGACCCGTTTCGATATTTTCCTCTCTTGCTATATATACATATATATTTTAGGTGTCCAAACACGGGGACGCCTGGATGATGATTCCTTCGAGTCAGACGTTGTTGCAACAGTTGTGGATGCAAGCAGGATTATTTTAGACGCTTCTATTCTTGTGATCTAGATAGGAAGCATTGTAGTATCATTCTAGTTGACAGCCCAATTATTTTCAGTTATTCTTTTACCGAATTTTGATTTATGGTGATTTGTTTTTGGTTGTACTATGTTAAACTGAGTATTGGGTTACTTTGTTTCATTTTCAGTTTTATATATAATCTGCGTGGATGTATTATTTAGATGGTTTTCTTAAAAAGATTAGTTAAATCAAAATTTTGACGCCAGCCTAATAGGTTATTAGTAATTAAATTGGTTTTTGATAGTGATGTTGAGAATGGACCATATGAGACTCTTATTTTAATTTGGTATAGGATTGCTCGCCCAAATTTTTATTAGGCGGGGTGCTACAGATGGTATCAGAGCATCAGGTTCTAGTGTCCTTACGAATCTGTACGGACGTACTATGCTTTCAGCGTTGCTCTCGATTTGATATAGAGCCTTAGGATTAGGATTGTTGATTCCTCCTATGATATTTCTTTCTTCCACTATTATGTAAGATTTTTTAAATCTCTTGAGCGCTCATTCGAGACTCGTGTGATGATCGATGGAGGACGATCACAAAAGGCCATTTCAAGGGCGACAGGAGGTGGGGCTTAGTTGGAGCTGTAAGTTGAAGTGGGGATTGAGGATCGTAGTTGAGGTCACTCCCCTTTGTGGCATTGTCAATGGTTGCTGCGATGACTACTAAAGTATAGTAGTTATAATTAACTATGTACCGCTGTAGTAGAAAGTGGTGCTAGAGCTGAAGTGCCCACTGAAGTTTGATTGAGAAAAGATTCGAAAGGTCTTCGATAAGAACTATATGTTGAAGTTAAGTCATGCGAAGGAAGTGTAGTGTTACTCAGTGGAAGTAGTAGGCTCAGAAGCTTTGGCTTAGAGTAAGGTATAGAAATACCCAGATGTGAAAATTTGGGGGAAATTTTTCACTCGTGGGAGCAATATTTTAAGACAGCAGGATAGTGTGCTCATAGAGGGAACTTACGAATAGTTTTAACCACAAGTTCCTTTGTGCTTAATTAAGGGAGGTACAATGAAGAGAGAGCCCTTCAGAGAAATGATAGGATCATTGGATAAGTGTCGCTAACACTTGTGGAGAATTTATTTCCAGGGAACCCCATTAGTGGACATCCACTCGGGGAATTCTTTGAATTAGGGTTGTTGAGGCTAGTAGTGGAGTTTCTTTTTGACGAAAAAGTTAAGGGGAATTATGAAGGTGATTATCAGGATCGAGGCGATATAGTCCAAGATACTGATGACCTTAACATGGTCAGGATGGCCAGAGATGGGGAATGTTGTAATGTGGAATGTAGAACCACACGGTTAGTCCTTGCCCAGTAGGACTTGAAGGATAAAAGTAGGGTGCTCAGATGGAGCATTGATTAAAGAAATTTTGGTTCAGTTAAGACTAGTGTGCTAGGTCAGGGAACCAATTGGAGCAGTCAGGAAGACTGGCGAAGTTATTATTATGAGTTTCACCTAGGATGGAGGAGGTATAGTTAGTGTGACTAGATAGAGTCTTGGTATTTTGCTAGCCTAGATTCATGTGTGACTCGAGTTTACTAGCAGTATCAATAACATTATTTAGTACATGTCTATGTGTTTTTCCGCGATAGTGGGGCTCAATTTTCTTCGTTTGTTATGAAGACGAGTATTGGTATGCCGAGCTCATATTTGGATTGTATTGCTTGTTTGCATTGGTTATACGAGTATACTTTTATTCTAAGTATTGTATATTCTTAGTTGATCGGAGAGATAGCAGGCTAATGCTTGCAAGACTATCGTATCCGCAGTTCCAGGGTGAAATGGGTTGTTATTGCGATATCTCACCTGGATACAGGTTGAGTTCGCCTTTGTTTTATGGGTGGATAGAACTTCGGTGAGAGGATGTTTCATTATCATGATTTGAGTTTGTGGTGACCTTATAGGTGTGATTTAAGGTATGAAGGATTTATTGTTAAGCTATGAGTTTAAGTTTTTTACGCAAGGACTTAGAGTTAGTACGAGCGCTTGGTGGTTTGGCTCCTGGGATGAAATAGGAGTTCATACCACATTTTGTTGAAAGAGGGGATAGGGTTATCCGGGTTGCACAATTGAAGCTAACGGACCTCCACGACCGACAAAGTTAAGCCGTAGTGTATAGGAGGGGTTCCTTGTTTGGATTTCGCCTATGAGGGACTCCACGCATGAACCTTAATGACGTCGGGAGTGGAGAGATATTATGGGATGAAAGGATGTTGGTTTTGATAATGAGTTACCTAGTGTGGAGAAAACATTATGGACTAAGAGTCGGGTGATGATTGCATGTTTATGGAGATAAAGTACTATGGAAGAGGGCTGAAACTATTCTTTCACAACAAGTAAGCGGGTGCGGTAAGGTTAAGAAATCGATTTGAGTCTTAATGCCAGACCTTGAATAGAAGGCGAATTTTGGAGGTAGCATTTTTAGAGTATAATGTTTGTAACACCTTTGCAGAGAGTAGGCGCCCCGATTAGCTAGAATTTACATTTCTTTAAGATGGAAGGACATAGTGGTAGAAGAGAATTAGTAGGTTAGTGAGGTAGGATTTTAGAATGTCCCGATAGTGTGCCTTAGGCCGTTATATCTTGATGACTGACGATGCGAGGAAGTAGTGTAACGGGAGGGTTCCTTGTCTGGATTTCGCTTTGCGAGACGTCCCACGCATGAGATCGAGAAAATGTTAAAAGTTGAGAGAGGTCTTGGGCACTAGGGATATAGCTAGGATAATACTCATTTCATGTAGGTAGGAAAAAACATCTAGCATAATATTAGAACGTAAGACCAGTAGGACTAATGGCGCCGATATAAGGAGACTGTGGCATGTTAACCATGAGAAGATTTGTGCGTTAACTTTAAGAAGGACTGAATTCCCAAGCCTAAGGGAGATTAGATTTTAAAGTATTCGGATTAGGCAAACCCATGTGTTGGTACCAGGCCGAGGAAGTAAGGCCCATTGTTTAGAAAGAGTGTACATGTCAAACGTTTACAATGGTTGTGCAAACAGGCAAGGGTCAAAAGGTATATGGGAACCCTGGTAAGTTGGTTTTATATACTGTCTATAATTGAACAGATATAGTATATAAATTTGAAGAATATACTATGAGGAAGGTATAAGTAACATTACAATTTGCTGGATGGAATGTCGTATGGGGCACGCGACAGCCCAATGGTGTAGGCGTAATAAGAATTGCTACATCTAAGATGAGCAATCGGATAACGTGAATAGTCAAGCACTAGTGTAGTCTTCTTTTTTAGGGAAATCAAATGTCCCGATATGGTAGGCGTACGCTTGGAATAGCGGATCTCCAATGAGGTCGATAAGTTAGAACGGTGGTTATAGGCTCATTTTATTTACTTGCAGCTATAGAAGCACTAGGTGCGATGGGATGTTCAACCTTACGACCGAGGTAGCGTTGTAAGATATGGAGATTTAGATAAGCTTGTGGTCAATCTAGTACGTTAGATCATACTCCTTGAGATAAGTGGAAAATGGTAGGGGACCATTGTGTTAGTACCTTTCCACTTTGGTAAACTAGGACGTAGTGTAATTAGCAATCCTAGGTTGGTGGTGCAGGTTATATCCAAATTTCGTGGACGAAATTCCATTGTAAGGGGGAGAGTATGTAACACCCCTCACTTTGGGGGATAATTAAATTTCATAAATGGGTGTAATTTGGAGATTTGAGGAATTTCTCTAAATAATAATTTTTGGAGTTTATGAGGGTTAGATGATTTCAGATGTGTGTTACATTTACTTTTGGAATTAACTAAATAATTCAGATTATTTTAATTACATGTCACAGCCGGGTAAAGCGACAAAGGATAATATTTTAAATCGAAAAAACCGTATTAAGCGGTGTTGGGTTTAATTAGTATATTATAGTTAAGTGACTCAGATGGAGATTTCAAGTACGCGGGTTGTTTCAAAATGGCCGAGACAGTCAGAATAGAGTATCCGGGGTTAATGTTTAGGTTCCGAGAATTTTTTAGTTAATAGGGATTCGTAATTGAGTAAACGAGTCATTTTTGGGTTTTAAAGGGATAAACCCTTATTCTCTCCTATATAAGGCACGAGAGAGTGGGGGAAAGAAATAAAAAGAGAGAAAGAAAGGAAGAGGAGAAAAGAAGAGAGGAAAGGGAGATTCCGGCCAAACTCCGCGGGATTTGACTCGAGGTCGTCGGATTTTATCCTCCAGGCAAGTGTTTACTTGCTTTATTTCATTTAGTGTATATATATCTCATATTATAGTTGGTAAGCTATAAAATTTTGGGTTAGAACCCTTAAAATAAATTTGGGTAGTTTGTGTATGAGTTTACAAATTGATGTAGTGTAAACTCTTAATGATTTCTAGTGTTAAATCCAAGATAATGGAGGATAGAAAGGAATTGAAATGGTAGAAATGGTAAAAGTAGGGCTTTAAGGATTTTTAGTTTAAATCTAATAAAAATTGGTTTAATCCCAAAAATAATTAATGTGTTGGTTAAAAATCAATGTTTAGATGATTGTAGAGTTGTTGGTTGAGAATGAAAACCACAAAAACGGAGTTTGGGTTGATAATTTGGGTATTTAGAGTTTTAGATTTTGTTCGAAATGAACTTTTCCCGACCTATCTGGTATGACTGGTCGACCATGCCCTTATGGCCGATCGACCGAGTCAGGGAGAAAGGGCCCACTGATTCCATTGTTAGGAAAAATCCCAACTCGCAGTCGATCAGGAGTCAGGGGCTGGTCGACCAGCACTCTGTTTTCTGCCCAAGAATTTGGAGTTTTCTTTTCCTTCATCTCTTAGCGTTATAACTTAGGGGCCATCTAAATTAGAATATTATAGAGGGTTATGACCTGACAGACTTGAGGTGCTGTTCCTTAGATTAGTTAGGGGTGCAATCCGGGGAACGAACCTACGAATGTTTAGGATGAGAGACATTCGAGAAAATTATTCGGCCAACGCAATTAGATATATTTATGCGGTCAGAATAAGTATGGGCCGATCGTAATTGAGTAAATCCTAGGATGTGATTTGGATGGAATTTAGGATATGGGCTAAAAAGAGAATTGAGCGGTCGTCCTACGTCTATTGACGACTACTAATATAGGTGATGCGACACCAATGAAACTAAGTTAAGAAATTAGTATACTTTCATAGCTAGTACTAATTTCCATATCCGGGATTATATATGTATCCTTAAAAGTGATTAAGGTACAAGTTATATATCAAGTGAGAGAATACCTTTGGGTGTATTATCGTAAGTGTGTGAATTCTTAAATATTAGTACGAATGGGAACATTCGGGGTTATTGGCCATCGCTATTTGAGAGTGGCAATTATAGCCATATATATATATATATATATATATATATATATATATATATATATATATTTTTGAGGAGTGATATAGATTATATATACGGTGTGATTACAGTATATATATAATATGATACGAATGCATATATATCGGTGTGTGATTGGTATATGTGTATCTTAGAGTCTGATTTCCACGGGCTTTCCTTTGGTGTAGGGTTGGAACAACGAGATTATATATTTTCTCTAGTGCGATCCAGGGAGGTTGCGCGATGTGGGTGAATCCCCTGGCTTGAGGAGTAGGGAGAGTATATCCTTTGGTCATCTCGTCCCGCGTTCGAGTGTGATGTGTGTACTCCACTTGCAGAGGGAACATGACCACCTCCATCGTTGTGTATATTTTACCATGACCATTGAGTAAGTTTGGCTTGGTACCGTGGTACAGTGAGTAAACTCAGATTTGGATCGAAACTATGAGACTACATCCTCGAGTTATAGCTCGGTGGGATGGTTATTATGCATGGGATATGTATAATTATATACTAATTGTGTACATTATTTTGTTTATATATGAAGGTGAACATTCACATCTAGTAAATCGTATATAAGAATGGAAAGAATGATAAGAGTTATTCCTTTTCGGTAAATGTAAATATTTGAATTTATGTGAAGCATAGGTTCTATTGAGAACTCAATATTTATATTCTTATATATTTACGAGTTACATATATACGTTGCATGCTGAGGGCTTAATGGATCCCGATGAACAACATTTCCATGTAGTAGTGTATCGGGTGGGTTCCTTATTTGTATTTCGCTTCGCGAGACACCCCACGCACGAATTTAGCTAAGTGTTGGGAATGGGGATAAGCTTATCCCTTAGTACTCGGGTTAATTAGGATTTTCAGAGTTTGGCTGATGGGTATCTAGATAGATTAGTTAGGCGGGGTATCTTAACTAGGATGTCTTAAACGGATACGTTAGGTGTGTACTATTAGAGGAGGGGTGAGGTGTATCTCATGGGAGTGTGATACCAATTTAAATATGAGATAAATCACATTTTAAAAATATAGCATTTATGCATTTGAGAAATATTTTCACAACTCGAGCTCTGACCCATTTCTATATTTTCCTCTTTTGCTATATATACATATATATATTTTAGGTGTCCAGACACAGGAACGCCTGGATGATGATTCCTTCTAGTCAGACGTTGCTGCAGTAGCTTTGAATGCATGCAGGTTTCTTTTAGATGATTCTATTCTTATGATCTAGATAGGAAGCATTGTAGTATCATTATGGTCGATAGCCCAATTATTTTCAGTTATTCTTTTATCGCATTTTGATTTACGACTATTCGTTTTTGGTTGTACAATGTTAAACCGAGTCGTCGGTTTCATTTTCAGTTTTATATATAATCTACGTGAATGTCTTATTTAAATGGGTTCTTAAAAATATTAGTTAAATCAAAATTTTGACGCCAACCTAATAGGTTATTAGTAATTAAATTATTTTTCGACAGTGATGTTAAGAGTGAACCATATGAGACTCCTGTTTTTATTTGGTACATGATTGATCGCCCGGTATTTTATTAGGCGGGGTGTCACACTATTCCTTGAATTATTTAAAGATGTATTGTGTGATATTTTATACATCTAATAAGAGAAGAACTTCCCTTTAATAAATTATTTAAAAAAAATGTTTTTTGAATTTTTTGGGCTATTCTCTGCAACTCGTCACGATATGCGGTAAAAATTTCTAACACAAATTCTATGTGACTCGAGAGTCGAGCTCCCAATTATAAAAACTAATCCCTTATCAATGTCCTAAACCATTTTCATCTCCCATATCCTTTGAGTGTATGTGTTTGTTATATATATATATATATGTATATATATATATATATATATATATATGTTTGTGTGTGTGTGTGTGTGTGTTATTTTTTTGTCATGTTTTATCTAAATATAAATATATGTGTCATTTCAATATACTAGTTATATCTAAATATAAATATGTGTCATTTGAATATACTAGTTATTTAATATTTTATTATATGTACACACACACACACACACACACACACATATATACACATACAAAACCCACATGCTAACCACTCTCAACCATGCCCACACACACCCCCAAACCAAAAAAAACCCCATCATAATCCTAACCCACTTCTATTTCCTCTAAGCCTCCATAACGTAAAACCTCCTAGACCCACCTCACCAACTACCTGATTACCTTCAACCCATAAACCCCTTACCCATCCACCAACTCGAGTCTAACCTATAGCTGAAACGAGTTATACCCATTTGACCAACACAAACACTGAACAAAACCCATAATACTCTGTCCCCCACTTTGTCATTTCCTATTAAAATATTCCCACGCTTGTATTAACCCCACTCACTCACATTCTCCAACACTCTCCATATGTACAAGCAAAGATATTAAAAAAAAGGGAAAGGGAGGAGGAGAGTTCGGACAGAGGACAAGCCATACACAACTCAAGTTAGGAGTAGTTTTAGGGTAGTTTTGTAGTATAATTCTAGGTGTAGTATTGTATTTATTTTTTTAGTTGTTCTTTTGTATTTTTTTAGTGAGTTAAGTGCTAGGCAGAGACATTTTGTGTGGAAAAAATATTGAAGGAGAGTGAGTGTTTTATATTATTGAGTGCGTAGTTTCAAACTGCTGGAGACAATATTTTGTGAATCATTTTGATGATATATAAGTATTCTTCTTCTTTATTTGTGTTGGACAAATATTTTTACTCTTCAAGAGCCTTGATAATAAAAAAATAATTTCTCTCATACTCTTGTGTATTATCCTTAATAAAGTCATTAACGCTTTCTAATTGTGTTCATCTCCAAATAATTAGCTAAAATCCTATTTCAAAGGGTGGAATCATTCAATTAATTTCTAAGTATTAGTTATATAAATATTTAGTCATTATGCCCCTATAAATACCATTATTATTACTGTAATCCTTTTAGCTCATGACGTGAGAAAGTATGAACATATTTCCGGGAGAAAATAATAATTTCGGCGTAGAAAATGTGTTTGAAATTAAGATAGAGACGGATTTTTCTCAAACTATATTTTGTATCTTGATATTATCCAACACTAAATTAATTTTTTTATGATAAAAAATGGCTTTAAACATTTATTCTTAGGGAAATAATTGTTAGAGAAATATTGAAATCATTAATTAAAAGTCTTTATTAAAGTAAACTAATAGTATTTTAAAATTATAATTATTAAAATCACTAATAGTAACAAGAGTTAAGTAGTGAGTTAAATAATTATATCGGGGCATTTTAAATGAAAAATGAGGAAATTAGGGAAAAAGAATTAAATAACTAATTCCACCCTTTGGCTAGTCTCACATACATTTTCACACTTGATATTTTACCCTTGATTTCACTTTTAATACTTAGAATTATTTCACCATTTTAGATAAATTAAAAACCCTTGAAATACAAGTTTTAAAATATGAAAATATTTTTTAGTAGCTTTATTTGACTTCTCTCTAGTTTAAGAGGATGGATTAACACCCTTACTTGTCATTATTCTCGTTTTTAATGTGTATTGTGTACATATTTCAAGGAAAAATTAATTGATATAAGAGTAAAATTTATAATTCCTCATTTTATTTTTATGTGTCTTAACCTGTTACAGCCCAGTGCACCTTCATAACAGTTCTCAAGTCTTCAAAGAGAAGAATCATTGGTGACATAGATAAACTTGAAGGTCGTTCATCACATCTTTACCCGAGAAGAGCTATGAAGTGGTTTGGTAAAGTTTTAAATTTCCAGGAGTTATTTTATAAGAGTTTTCATTTAAAAATTTTCAAAATGTTTTTAAAATAATTTTTAAAGAATTTTTGAAAAAACTTTCTAACTCGTTAGAACGATATTGACATGTCATTCAAACGATTTGTGTAGTGTTTTTAGAACATGGTTCCCATGTTCGAACAAGATTTAGAACGTCAACTTTTCGGTTCACTTTGGAATGTCATTCGAAGTTTCGTTAGAAATTGTTCGAACAAGATTCGGTACATCGTTCGAAAGAGGTGGCAGTTCGTTTGAATGAATACGCATGTTTTTGTTTATTAACATAAATCTTTTCTAATATTTAAAACCTATCTCTTTACAACAACATTCCCTATAAATTGAGATGCGGGAGTAGACTTTTCCACAAGCCTTTTAAGAGTTTTTTTTGTGATCAAACTCTATAATTTTTTCATCCAAACCCCTTGGATATTTGAAGATCACTTTTCCAAATCAGTAATAACACAATTAAAATCTAAAACCCTCGTAGATTTTTTCTCTATTGTTGATTTTTCGAGTCGAGGCTATACAGATGAAGAAGATAGGAATTGCGTATTCCTGAGTCCGATCGGTGGATACCGAGGAATTATCTACTTGCTTTGGGCGGTGCTGGACTGCATCATTTTCTATTGAAGATCAAAAGACTCTATCGCGTCATTCTTATCATATCACAAATTAGTCTGTAAGACATCTTGTGTCAGTCAATTCAGATACAATGTTGAATTAAAGGTTTTACCCGAAAGGTATTTTTCCTCATATTTTTTCTTCTGCTTATTTGGTTTGGAATTTGGCTTCATAATTTATATTTCATGTTCACTTTAAATTAAATCAACATAAAATCAGGTAAAAAGTGAATTTTTGTGTTTGGCCTGAGATACAAGTAAATCGGTATATTACCCAGCACGTGCATTTTTAGATTGGTATCAAAGCAGGTTACACTAATTTATTGTATGACCTTTAATTTTGGGATTATATGGATAAATTGTATAATAGGTTACCTATTTTTATGGGTTTAATTATGCATACTAAAAAGCTCGAATAAGGTCGGCACTGAAGTCGATTGACGAGAGAGTCTGGCTTATCTGTGAAAGAGGGTGGACAACACCCACCATTACCAATGACAACGTCGAAAGTTTTAAACATATCACTGCTTGGACAAATGATTATTTTAAATGGAGCATTTTTAACTCCCGTGGGTTGAGTGAAATTTCTAGAGCCATCACCCCTAACAAATTCCATCGCATCATGATGTGCATTACGTCTAAGGAAACATGGGATACTCTCCAACTCAGTCATGAGGGTACTAACATTGTGAAAGCTATTAAGTTACAAAATCTCACCATAAAATTTGAAACTATTATTATGCTAGAATCAGAGAGTTTTGGTAAATATTATGATAGATTATATGATATTGTCAATTCTGTTATTAATTTGGGTGAGAGAATTCTTGAGACGGGAGTTGTGTAAAAGATTTTGAGATCCTTATCATCGCGTTTTATCCCTAAAGTCATGGTTCTTAATTCATTGTGAATTTTAGATATGCATAGGTTCGAAGAACTCATAGGAGACCTTCAAACTTATGAAATCGATATGTTCCCTAAAATACAAAAGTCGAAGCAAAAAGGGATTACCTTAAAAGCCCATTCTAAAAAGAAAAAGGAGGTGTCTTCTGACATCGAATTTGATTTTGATCTCGATGATCTTGTCATTTTTGTGAAAAAGTTCAAAAGAATTCTTAAATTAAGAAAATAAAATTCTTCCAAAGAAAATAAAACTTTCGAGAAAAATAAAGATTTTAAATCAGGCAATAGAATATTTGAAAAAGCAAGAGGAGAGTACCCTAAGAAAGATGAGGAGAGATACTATAAGTGAGAGGGAAAGGGTAACAAAGCTCACGATTGTGCTATGAGGTTCAAGAGAGAGGTAAAATGAAAAGTTTCCTATAATGCCACTTTTAATGATAGTGAGCTCAAGTCGGTGGATTTCGGGGACGAATCACCACATGGACATAACTTCACTACATTCACGGCTAGTCATGTTGGCACTTCAAGTACGTCTCACGTCGATGAGGACATTTACAAAAATGATGACCTGGACAGTGTGTCTAGTCATTCCGGAGAAGTGAGGGAGATGATGTTTTGACTGAGGGAGAAAGTGACCTTCAACACTCTTATGCCGAGCTTTGTGATAGATCCTTATGGATATCGGACAAAATAACCAAAGAAAGTTCAACTAAATGAGAAAACTAAGGTAGAACCAAACAAGTCTATGTTTGAACCCATTGCAAAAAGGAGAGATCACCTTAAGGAATTTTGCTTCAAGTTAGGAAGAACTCAACGTACACATACTCCTGCGCACCGTTATTGTGACTTTTCTAGTATTAGAGAGAAAGTTGAGTTCCTAGTCGCCACTTTGCAAAGATAAATGGAAGAATTTCAAAGGATGTCT
Source organism: Sambucus nigra (assembly GCA_949130495.1). Taxonomy (NCBI): domain Eukaryota; kingdom Viridiplantae; phylum Streptophyta; class Magnoliopsida; order Dipsacales; family Adoxaceae; genus Sambucus; species Sambucus nigra. The sequence goes on along the minus strand of OX422214.1, from coordinate 575,886,724 downwards.
ATGACTTTTGAGCATGCTTCTAACGCTACAACTAGAGCGAACAATAATAAAGGCAAACAAAAGGTTACCTCCACTTGGGTACCTAAGCAAGATGACAAAGACCTTATCGTTGACGTTGCTCTCAAAGTTCAAGATACTTACCAATGGTATTTTGATTATGGGTTCTTTAGGAACATGACAAGTGACAATTCTTATTTTATTGACCTTGTGGAACGCAAGGCAGGAAAATTCACCTTTGTGGAAGGGAGTTGGTCTAGTATCTTAGGTCGTGGTTATGTTAAGATACCCTGTTTCCCTAAGCTCAACAATATGTTGTACGTCGAAGGGTTAAAAGAGAACTTGATTATTATATTTAAAAACATTTTTTCTAGTATCGTTCATAGCATAGCTTTAGGTTACTTTTGCGTATCCCATTACAAATCATCACGCACTAAGAAGATGAATCGAACTGAAGCATCTCCTAGTTTGAAGACTTCCCGAAATCCAAAAAGGTACAAAACTATTTAGAGTTTGAACTAATTCATGGAATTATATTTGGGTTGTTTAAATTTTATCAAAAACAAACAGGGCTTTTTATTTTTCAAAAAGAATTTTTATTTTTTAAAAAGTTTTAATATCATTTCTTAGGTCGTTTATTCCCTGCTTCAAACCACCTTGTACTGTTTTTTACATCCTTTCTTAAGTCATAAAATGACATCTCAATGTCTATTAAACAACTTGAAATTCATTCTAACGACATTCCTTTTTCGTTCAACCAACATCACAAAAGCGTTTGAACGACCCGCCAACTTAAATTTTTTATAAATACCTATTTCGTGATTAGATTATTTAAGACTTTTACAGAAACGTAACTACATATCTGATACAAAAGTTCTTCACTTCTTGTGTTGAAAAACACTATTTTAATTCACAACAAAACATCCTGCAATATTGTTCTTGTGAATTAGTTTAGAACCCTAGAAAGTTTTGTATCGTTGCATACACCTTTGGTGGAAAGGATATCCATTGCTGACTTGTGATACCTGCGGGGATTCATTGTTGAAGACGAAGGCTGAGGACGATGGTGGTTACGATCCTTTATGGTTCTCGAGGGAATCATTTCTGAGTTGAAGATTGTGGTCTTTTTGGGGTTTTGCAAAAATTCATTGTCGTATTTCACTTGTAAATTTGTAAGTTCCGATTTGCAAGTTATTAGTATAAGAGGTTTTTGCCCTGCGGAGATTTTTTCCTGAAACTTGTCTTTGTTGTATTTGCTTTTTTGATTTACCTATTTTATCACCATAGATGTATTCATAGGATAAAAACATAAAATCAATTTAAAATTGTCTTCCACATTTATAAATTGGTATTGCCATTTTGTTGTTTACCACCTTGTGATTATTTTTCGTTCACAAATTGGTATTATAGTTTTTTACTCAGGATTCCTACTTTTACAAAATGGTATCAGAGCTTCCCTATGTCTACAAATTGGTATCAGAGTAGGTTGCACTAAGTTATTGTGTTTGATCCTATTTACCTGAAGTTTGGATGGTTTACTTATCTCTTTTGTGTTTTTTTGGTCTCTCGATGGATTCTCATTTGAATTTGAAGTTTGGCAAAAGAATTGAGTTTCTTGAAAATCGTTTTAAATTTTTTTTGAAACTTTTGGAAACTCTTCAAAATCAACGAGATATCGTTCGTGAGAAGTTTGGTGCTTTATATGATGACTTTAAATATTTAAAAGTGGCCAAAAAGGAGAGGGATGATAGAATCCTTGTTTTAAAAAAAAATTAGAGGACTTGAAAAATTCTAGTGTCTGTGTTTGTGCTAAAGAGGATAAAAATGTTTTGAATAATGATTTTAAGGCACGTGGGAAGACTCTTAGGGATAAGTTTGCTTTCATTAAAGGGGAGAGAGATAACCTTCTTGGAATGATTGAAAATATGGAGAAGGAGTCCCTAAAATTGGAAGAGTTTAATTCCTTGCTTGAGTAAAAAATTTTAAAGTTGAAAAATAATTTAAAAGACTCGAGTAGTTTGAGTAGTGATGGTAATAACTTGTCTTATTCTCATGATTGTAGAGTTAAAGCCAAAATAATAGTTTGTTTTAGAGGGTCAACCAAAACCAAGGACTTTATAAAAGATTAACCCATAGGTAACATTCCTCCCGTTTACACATGTTCACATTGTGGTAGAAAATGCCACCTTAGGAAATTTTGTTTTGATCTTGGAAGAGGTCCTAGGAAGTTGAAGTGTGGTGTCATGTCCATTACCTTAGACCCTCGAGGTAGGTATACACCTGTTTGGGCTAGGAAATCTATTTTGGATACGCTAAATGTCAGTTTGGTTGATTCTCACACGCTTGCACACTATGAGTCACCATTACACCAAAAACAGGAATCTGGCACGGTTTAAAACTGTGCCAGATCAAATCTGGCACGGTTTTGAACTGTGCCAGAATCAGGTGTTCCAAAATGGCAATTTTTTTCTGGCACGGCTCAAAAGTGTGCCAGATTTGGCCAAACAGGAACACTTCTGGCACACTTTTAAACTGTGCTAGAATTTGATATTTCTGGCACACTTTTGGCACAGTTTTTGACTGTGCCAGAATTTGATATTTCTGGAACACTTTTGGCACAGTTTTTAACTGTGCCAGATTCATCCAAACAGGAACACTTCTGGCACACTTTTAAACCGTGCCAGAATTTGATATTTTTGGCACACTTTTGCACAGTTATAACTGTGCCACATTCAGCAAAGTTTAAAAAAAATTGGCACAGTTCAAAACCGTGCCAAAATATGGTACACCTTTGCCACGGTTTTGAACAAAGCCAAATTTTTTTATGTAAAAAAAAATTATTTGAAAACACAAAATTCACAAATTAGTAATATTGCGCATTGTTAATAAACTAATGTATATACAAATTTCAAAATATTACAAGTCTTTAACAGCTCACAAGCCCAAAAAAAATTGGGCAGAGTTTCCTCTATTTTCTGGACATTCCAACACCTGTTAATACAAAACATGCCTAACATAAAGCCCGCACGGCTACCAAATATAACAATTAACATACAAAAGCCCGCACGGCCATAAAAAGTCAACAATAAAACAACAAAAGCCCATACGACCATGACACAAATAATTGAAATCACGAATAAATCCTTGTTGTAAACAATTGAGTTCTTTGTGTGTTCCACGTGAATAAAAGCCAACGATAAACTGTTATCCTGCAAAAAAAATAGGATACAAAAAAGATACGATATTAGTAACCCAATAATTTACAAAAAAAAAAAATTTGGCAAAACTAGAAAATTACATATATGAGTGGAAATTATCATCATACTCTCAAACCGAGAGATCCGAGACTACGCGGTCGGTTCCTACAAGCTACATTGGTCCCGTGCGAGTTGTTCGTGCCTCTTACGGGGTCGTTTGGGTGTTGGTTTGGGTTTTCACCCTTTAAAGGCATGTTTTTAGTTCTCAGTGTGATTTTTGCAAATTATCGTCATACACTCAAACCGGGAGACACGGGACTACGCGGTCAGTTACTACAAGTTACATGGGTCCCGTGCGAGGTGTTCGTGCCTCCTACGGGGTCGTTTGGGGGTGGGTTTGGGTTTTCACCCTTTAACGGAAAGTTTTTAACTCTAATTGTGATTTTTTCCAATTATCATCATACTCCCAAATCTAGAGACCCAGGACAACGCGGTCAGTTCCTACAAGTTACATTGGTCCCGTGCGAGGTGTTCGTGCCTCCTAGGGGGTCGTTTGGGGGTTGCTTTGGGTTTTCACCCTTTAACGGCATATTTTTAACCAAGTGTGATTTTTGCAAATTATCATCACACTCTCAAACCAAGAGACTCGGGACTACGCGGTCAGTTCCTACAAGTTACATTGGTTCCGTGCGAGGTGTTCGTGCCTCCTATGGGGTTGTTTGGGGGCTAGTTTGGGTTTTCACCCTTTAACGGCATGTTTTTAACTTTAAGTTTGATTTTTTCAAATTATCACTAGACTCTTAAACTGAGAGACCCGGAACAACAAGGTCAGTTCCTACAAGTTACATTGGTCCCGTGCGAGGTGTTCGTGCCTCCTACGGGGTCATTTGGGGACTGGTTTGGGTTTTCACCCTTTAACGGCATGTTTTTAAGTCTAAGTGTTGATTTTTGCAAATTATCATCACATTCTCGAACCGAGAGACCCGGGACTATGTGATCAGTTCCTACAAGTTACATTGGTCCCGTACGAGGTGTACGTGCCTCCGAATGGGTCGTTTGGGGGCTGGTTTGTGTTTTCACCCTTTAACGGTATGTTTTTAACTATAAGTGTGATTTTTTCAAATTATCGTCTAACTCTCAAACCGAGATACCCAGGACAACGCAGTCAGTTCCTACAAGTTACATGGGTCCCGTGCGAGGTGTTCGTGCCTCCTACGGGGTCGTTTGGGGGTTGGTTTGGGCTTTCACTCTTTAGCAGCATATTTTTAACTCTAAGTGTGATTTTTGTACATTATCATCATACTATTAAACCGGGAGACCCGGGACTACGAGACTAGTTCCTACAAGTTATATTGGTCCCGTGCGAGGTGTTTGTGCCTTCTACGGGGTCGTTTGGGGGTTGGTTTGGGTTTTCACCCTTTAACGACATGTTTTTAACTCTAAGTGTTGATTTTTGCAAATTATCGTCATACTCTCAAACCGGGAGATCCGGGACAACACGGTTAGTTCCTACAAGTTACATTGATCCAGTGCGAGGTTTTGTGCCTTCTACGGGGTCGTTTTGGGGTTGGTTGGGGTGTTCACCCTTTAACGGCATGCTTCTAAGTCTAAGTGTGATTTTTGCAAATTATTATCAGACTCTCAAACCGGGAGGCCCGGGACCACGCGGTCAGTTCCTACAAGTTACATTGGTCTCGTGCGAGGTGTTCGTGCTTCCTAAGGGGTCATTTGGGGACTGGTTTGGGTTTTAACCCTTTAACGACATGTTTTTAAGTCTAAGTGTTGATTTTCACAAATTATCATCATACTCTCAAACCGGGAGACTCGGGACTACGGGACTAGTTCCTACAAGTTACATTGGTCCCGTGCAAAGTGTTCGTGCCTCCTACGGGGTCGTTTGGGTTTTCACCCTTTAACGAAATCTTTTTAACTCTAAGTGTTGATTTTTGCAAATTAATGTCATACTCTCAAACCCAGAGACCCGGAACTACGCGATTAGTTCCTACAAGTTACATTGGTCCCGTGCGAGGAGTTCGTGCCTCCTACGGGGTCGTTTGTGGGTTGGTTTGGGTTTTCAACCTTTAACGGCATCTTTTTAACTCTAAGTGTCATTTTTTCAAATTATCATCATACTCTCAAACCGGGAGACCCGTGACTACGCGGTCAGTTCCTATAAGATACATTAGTCCCGTGCGAGGTGTTCGGGCCTCCTACGGGGTCGTTTGGGGGGTTGGTTTGGGTTTCCACCCTTTAAAGGCATGTTTTTAAGTTCAAGTGTTGATTTTTGCAAATTATCACCATACTCATAAACTGAGAGACCCGGGACTAGGCGGTTAGTTCCTATAAGCTACATGGGTCCCGTGCGAGGAGTTCGTGCCTCCTACGGGGTCGTTTGGGGGTGGGTTTATGTTTTCACCCTTTAACGGCATGTTTTTAACTCTAAGTGATTTTTTCAAATTATCATCATACTCCCACACCGAGAGACCCGGGACAACGCGGTCAATTCCTACAAGTTACATTGGTCCCGTGCGAGGTGTTCGAGCCTCCTAGGGGGTCGTTTGGGGGTTGCTTTGGGTTTTCACCCTTTAACGGCATCTTTTTAACTAAGTGTGATTTTTGCAAATTATCGTCACACTCTCAAACCGAGAGACCCGGGACTACGCGGTCATTTCCTACAAGTTACATTGGTCCCGTGCGAGGTGTTCATGCCTCCTACGGGGTCGTTTTGGGGCTAGTTTGGGTTTTCACCCTTTAACGGCATGTTTTTAACTTTAAGTTTGATTTTTTCAAATTATCCCCAGACTCTCAAACTGAGTGACCCGGGACAACATGGTCAATTCCTACAAGCTACATTAGTCCCGTGCGAGGTGTTCGTGCCTCCTACGGGATCGTTTGGGGACTGGTTTGGGTTTTCGCCCTTTAACGGCATGTTTTTAAGTCTAAGTGTTGATTTTTGCAAATTATCATCACACTCTCGAACCGAGAGACCCGGGACTATGTGATCAGTTCCTACAAGTTACATTGGTCCCGTGCGAGGTGTTCGTTCCTCCGAAGGGGTCGTTTGGGGGCTGGTTTGTGTTTTCACCCTTTAACGGCATGTTTTTAACTCTAAGTGTGATTTTTGCAAATTATCATCATACTCTCAAATTGAGAGACCCAGAACTACGCGATCAGTTCCTACAAGTTACATGGGTCCTGTGCGAGGTGTTCGTGCCTCCTACGGGGTCGTTTGGGGACTTGTTTGGGTTTTCACCCTTTACCGGCATGTTTTTAAGTCTAAGTGTTGATTTTTACAAATTATCGTCATATTCACAAACTGGGAAACCCGTGACTATGCGATCAGTTCCTACAAGTTACATTGATCCCATGCGAGGTGTTTATTCCTCTTACGGGGACGTTTGGGGGCTGGTTTGGGGTTCCACCCTTTAACGGCCTGTTTTTAAATTTAAGTGTTGATTTTTACAAATTATCCTCATATTCTCAAATCGGGAGACCCGGGACTACGCGGTCCGTTCCTACAAGTTACATTGGTCCCGTGCGAGGAGTTTGTGCCTCTTACGGGGACATTTGGTGGCTGGTTTAGGTTTTCACCCTTTAATGGCCTGTTTTTAAGCCTAAGTGTTATTTTTGCAAATTATCGTCATATTCTCAAACCGGGAGACTCGTGACTACGCGGTCAGTTCCTACAAGTTACATTGGTCCCGTGCAAGGTGTTTGTTCCTCTTACAGGTGATAACCTTAAATTTATTCAGGAGCCTCTAAAAGGCATAGAAATACCTTAACTAGGTGAAGTAAAAGCCATTAGGTAATATGAAAAACACAAGTTAGTCAAGATAATATATTTACATAAGGATGGGACTCCAAAGATCCCAAGTAAGTTTTTGTAAGTAGAATCTGATTGAAAAATACCTATTACCCAATGTAATTTCATAAATGGTACAATCTATCCATTGTAATTTATATGGAGCCTAAGGTGGCTATAAGTAGACTTGAACTAATTCATGGAATTTATCTATTATAATTTGTATGGTACTTCCTCAGTTAGCATGGAATCAACTGCTCAAACCTATCTCAAATGAACTAATGCATCACTCTTAATGCAAATCACTCCATCATGCAGAAACAATTCAAAAATGTCAGAAAAAGATCAATGTACCTAAGGTTGTACAAGCATCTCGACCCAAATGGTAAGCATTATGGTTCTTACAACCAATCGATGGTTGGATCCTCCATAAATATGAGTACACCTGCCAATCATTAACATAACAACCTCAATATTCTTAATTCAATAACGGTAATAGAAAAAAATAGAGTTACTGTATAGAAGCATATTGTAGTTTGATTAACATTACAATTCATATAGTACGGTATATGCACTAATGCCAACATATATACCATAAAAAACATATACTCTATATATGCAATAAAGCCAACAATTAGGAGCATGGCAAAAAATTGAATAAATAGTACAACAAATTGTCAATGAAAACAAAATACATAAATGCAGTGAGCCATAAAGAAATAAACCCATACATTGTAAATGACAAATGTTCATAAAGGCAAAAAAGGTAATCTGAGGCATAAATGTTGTTTAAATAGAATCTGGTGGTCTGACATTGGAAATAAACAAGATTCACTGTTAAAACAATTTGAGAGTTATGAAGTCCGCTACTTGGAGGGCAGAGTGACCCTTTCTAGAGCCAACCCTAACTCGAGTGACCACAATAGCATCAATAGTTTATTTTTCAAACATATACAAGCATGAAACTAGAGAAATGTACTTTGGAAAGTGCACGCATTCACACGCACACACACGTGCAAGCTAATCCCTAAATCCACATAGTTCCTAAACAAATGTACTTTAGCACGCACGCACACACGAGCTAATCCCAAAGGTACTTTGGCACGTGCGCACATGCACACATAGTTTCTAAACAAAGGTACTTTGGCACGTGCACACACGTACAAACACGCACACAAGCTAGTCCCTAAATCTATGTAGTTCCTAAACAAATGTACTTTGACCCATGTGCACATACAAGCTAATCCCTAAATCCACGCAGTTTCTAAAGAAATGTACTTTGGCACACGTGCGCACGCAAGCTAATCTCTAAATATACAAATGTACTTTGGCACGGGTGCACTCAAGCTAATCCCTATATCCATTTAGTTTCTAAACAAATTTACTTTAAAATGCTCGCCCACACAACCATTAACTATATCTAGAGAAAATGAGCTCCAAAGCTACCAAACCCACAACCATAGTCATCCAACTATTTTCTTTTTCATTTATAATAATACATAACCTGTTGATAAAGGGATTTCACTTTCAGTAAGTGTCAAGTAGAAAATAGTAAATTAAAACTATAAGTATATCCATATACTTATAGTTCAAAAGTAGTGTTTGAAAATACATAACTATTAGTGTTTGGTTGCAAGAATGAGTGAATTCAAAAATGAACCAATTCATGTTGATTCACAAAAACTTAAATTAGTTCATTTCACCAAAAGCTTGAAATTACACAACTTATAATTTCAACATGAATCTTAAATGCACCACTCCCATAGAGTACTCTCACCACACTTCTCTATATCTCTCTCTATCTCTCTCTCTCTTCCCACACACACACACTCGATGTTGAGGGGGAGTATTGACTTTCAGCTTCACAACCCATTAAATTATATTATGTCATTGCTTACCTATATGGAATTCGTGATATTAATGTGTGCAACATGTTAACCACTTAGCTAGAAAGATGTGGTTGAGGTTTAATTAGTTTAGTAGTTGTGTGGTTGTTATTTAAATCAACAATGTGCTGTTTCTTTAGGCTAAGAGAATATGTGGTGATTGCAGTATTTTGTTTACTATATATACCCCCTTACCCAGCCTTATACTATATCCCAAAAAACAAGCTTTAATAAGTAAGAAAGTTTCAAAGCTTTAGTTGTAGTTCTTTCTTCTTTAGTATACTATGGATTTTTCAATATCAGAGTATTTTTTCTCTTCTTGGGAATATTAGAGTTTTGTACTCCAATTTTCAACATTCAGGGCATAAAGCTACAGATCAATCAACCAAAGTATGGAGGAGAAATTATCTCCTCCCCTTATCATCATACCGTATTAGATAATCTCCAAATTGATCAAATGCATTTTTGCTCCCCCAAAGAGGTGATTTACTCCAAGGCAATAAAAAAAAGGGCAAAAATGCTCGCGTGGCAGTCCAACCGCCGCTCAAAGAATGAATTTTTTTTTTAAATGTTGAAAAAGCTCTAAAAGGAAAAAAAGGTTGGTCTTCCAAAATCAGAAACATTTTTTGCACTTAAAATTGGGGATACTAAATCAGAAATATCTACTCACGAAGGTGCCATCATGGTCTGCGTCATACGCGCCCGATAACTAAATCCCCCATGGTACAATATCCACGAGTACACATGTAGTGTGCATTTTACACATGTAACACAGAAAAAAATATTCTCACAACACATGGAAATCTAAACAAAGTTTAGGAATTATTCACTCTAGTATCATTACAAAGTTATGTAAATAATGAACTTATCACATACAATAAACCTATGAATCACCTTAAAAAATTGATTTACTAAAGTTAGTTAAATTCAAAGGAAAACCTAAATTATTTCCCTCTCCCACCCCCCAAACCCAAATACCCAAATCATTAACCCCAAAGACAAAATGTTAATTAACAATTATTACCAGTTGATCGATCATTTACCGGTCAAATGCTCGCTATAGATATGCCCAAAATTTTCCACTACGAACTTAATCTTACCTAACTCAACAAAACTCCATTAATTACCCCTAAACCTCCCATAAATCATTCATATAACATCTAAATAAAGTAACTATGATTTAAACACGATTAAAACATCAAAAACACAAAATTAATTCAAGATTTATTGATAAAACCCAATTCTCTATCAAGAACCCTAAAATTTCAATCTTAATCAATTTGATTCCATTCGCTAAATATTTACGCATATATTCAAGGGGTTTATGAACGATTCATAGTAGAAGTCAATTCATATACATAATCTAACAATTTCAACTCATATTGAAATACAAATAAACCAAACCAGAGAAAATTGACACCAATTACTACTTAATTGCGACACAAATTGACATCAATAATTATACATCATCTAAACTAAACCCATTTCAGCACAACCGATCAAACCAGAACTCAACCTAAACCAAAAATCAAATAGATTCACATATCCATATCTCATAAAATCAAAACAGAACAAAAATAAAAGTAAGTTTTCATACTTGATCGGCGGTAGCAGCAGGTAGGGAAGCAGGAGAGGAGGCCGACGACATTAGGCGAAGAGGAGAGGGTGTGACGGTGTCAAAAATAGCAACAAAATGTGGGTAGGGTGATGGCATCGAGAGAAAGAGGAAATGGATTGGAAAAAAAAATTAGTTTTTGGCTGAAGGAACGAGCGGGGACTTGTGAAAATGAGAGAGGGGAACGAGCGGGAGATCAAAGTGATTTTAGTATTTTTTTGGGGGGGTATTATATACTTTAGTTAAGTGTGCTCAATTCTGGCACACTTTAAAACAGTGCCAAATTTTGGCACTGTTTTAAAGTGTGCCAGATTATCATTAAACCGTGCCAGAATTCGGCACAGTTTTAAACTGTGCCAGATTTTTAATATCAATGTGTACCAAATTGCTGTTTTTGGTGTAGTGCACATGCCATTTCATATTGTTGCTTGCTTGCATGATTTGTTTGTCATATGCTGGTTGTACTTCATGATATATGATTGCTAGTGTTATGACATGTGTAAAATTCGTATTATAGATTTCTTTTATTGAGTCATGTTGAAAAATACAAAAAGATTCTGCTTTTTGAAATTTTTTAAAAAATACAAAAAAAAAATCGATTAATGTGTATTTTAGTTTTACACATTTATTGTGGCATATTGATGTGTTTAAATCCAATTCACTATAAAATTTCCATGTGGCTAGGACATTTGGTTATAACTTTAGATGTTTAGATTGTTCTTAACCATGCTTATGAAGCTATTTCGAACTTAACTTGCTTTATGGATTTGACTTCGTTAACTTGCTTTATGGATTCGACTTCGTTTATGCCTCCCCACACACATGCAAGAGCTTATTGGATTTTGACTTCATGATGTATATTTGAGCTGGTGAGTTGTTCTCTTATCAATTGTTTCATCTACATGTTCATTTGACTATTTAGGATTTGTTCATGTAGGAACCGTTGCCCATGAGGAATTTGTTTTATATTGAAAAAATTATGAGTGTACACGGGAAAGGGCTGCAAGAGAATAATAATCTCATCGTGAAAGCCACCGTTTAAAAAAGAGCCCAAGAAAAAGTTAAGGCAATAAAAAGCATAATATGCCAAAAAGGGGCCAAATAGTTTAGTTTGATATATTCATTCAAAAGAAAATAATTATACTTTGATGGAGTTTGGATCGAAATTTCAACGGGTTTGCACAATGACAATGAATCCTAATTAAGCTTATTTTGTCATGACGCTATTGATTTGTAGAATCATTAATATTCTAGGCTTGTGTGCATTTTGCTTGTTTTGTTCATTAAGCTTAACTTTCTTTGTCACTTGAGGCTAAAGCTTAGTTTGATAAAGTTTTGTGGTCAATTAGAACTTCTTGAAAATATTTGAGTGTTTGGGTTATAATTCTTTTGTTATTACTTCACACCCACTCATTCCATTCCACATGTTTGGAAAAATTGATAAAATGTTAGTGTGTTAAGCTTATGTGTTTTATATCATGTTTTGTGGTCGTTTTTACCTATATATGTGTGAGGAATTTTCTTTGATATATTTTGCATATATTATATATGGTATATTTATTGTATTTGTGAAATTTGCATTTTTTTAGGGAAAATTTAAAAATTTTCGTAAATGGTTGGTTGTCTTTGCCTTTGAAATGATCATTACACATGCTTGATTTACATCTTTTGTGATGATATATTTTCTTCGCCGTTATTCTTTTCACTTAACGTTTATTGTTTCTACTTCTTTGTCTATTTGTCTATTTCGGATAAAAACAAAGGGGGAGGGCAAATTAAAATGTTTATTTGCAAGAACAATTTTTCCTGTATTCTCCATAACATAGCTTTAATCTAGTTTGGCGTGTCCCGTTATAAATCGTCACGCACCGAGAAGACGAACTGAACTCAAGCATCTCCAAATTTGAAGACTTCTCAACATTATAAAAGGTATAAAATGATTTAGAGTTAAATTAATTCATGGAATTATATTTGGTGTGTTTAAATTTATCAATAATGAACCGGGCTTTTTACTTTTCAAAAAGAATTTTTTATTTTTCAAAAATTTTGAATGTCGTTTCTTCTCTGCTTCAAACAACCTATTACTATTTTATTCCACATGTTTTGTGGTCAATGGTTTTCTCATGCTTTGTAGACTTGTACATATTTTTGTGTCGCCTTTATTCTTCAAGTTATACCATTTATTCCATTATCCGATTCAAATTTCATTAGTGGTTGATTATGGTAACATCTTTCCTACCTTGTGCTTTCAATTTTAATATTTATAGGTTTAAACATTAATGATGATGTTCTCTTTTGTCTGGGGGGTTGGAAATTTATTAAAATCATACCTATTTTAAATATTGTTGTTTGAAATAAGTTATTTCAATCTCTTTGTGCAGCTTAACTCATTTTTTGTGACACGAATTGTCTATCATCCCTCTTTTGGAAGTCTCAGAATACCCTTGTTTGTACCTAAATTTTCTTTTACCATAAATTTAAATAATACCTCTTTAGGTGTACTTGCACTATAAATTCCTAAACTAAGCAAATTTGCACTATTTTACAATCAAAAGTTGAAGAGAAATAATATTCTCAAGAGAGCCTTAAAAGATCACTCGTGGAGACTTAAGCCCATGAGATTTGAGCTATTTACCTTTTTGAGGATTTTAACATAATCTCCGAGTCACAAGATGACTCAACTTCCTTTGGGTACCGAACTTAGTCATTTTATGGTCTCATTATTCTTCATTTTTGGTATAACCAATGCGAATGACATCAGTTTCGAGTTGTAATAAACATGTGTCTTGTAGTTTATCTCGAGTGCTAAAACGTCACTCATATCGTCTACCATTTAATTCACCCATTACATTCCCATAATTTTTTTATCCTTGAATATTCCCCACTCCATCCATATATCATTTCCCATCGCTATCATCTTTTTTAAAAAAAAGAGTGTTTCAAATTTCAAATGTAAATTGTTTTCATTTGTGCTATGAAAAGAAAAATGCATCGCGATAGAAAAAGGAAAAAAAAAAGAAGAGAGAAAAACAATGAAAAATAGAAGAAAATAAAAAAGATGAAAAATAGTAAAAAAAGAAAAGAGAAAAAAAAAGAAAGCATGTGATCATAGTTTTATAAAATGAAGACAGTAGTTATTCAAATTGTGTGCCACTCTTATCAAAATCCCTACCATCATGTCATCGATCTTCTTCATCTCATTTTCCCATCATTCCTTACATAAACCACTTTTCACCCTAGGTGAGGTGTTCGAGAAAACGAGAAGTCCATATAGTAAATAACTCGACATTCTCAACATAGTGGTTGTCATTCCTTCATGAGATCAAATTTATTTCATGTATTTTCCATTTCTTATAAGTGTGTGAGACTTTTAACCTTGTTTACATTTAATCACCTCCTCACACACTAGAGAGAAACATTTAAATTTCGGAGAGTTTGATTCAGAGAGATATATCTAGATAGATTTGAAGTCAAAGCATTGTAACTATAAAGGTGATCAAGGAATTACTCTGATGATACTTAAGATTGTTTCACACTACACAAGGTGAGTTTTTAGGAGGGATTACGCCTTTCGTGTTCAGTAATTTTATGTCATACACTCATGGTTGAACATTGTATTCCTTAAATTCTTTTTAGATGGGTTGTATAGCTTTTCATCGTGAAATAAGAGAAGACCTCTAAATAAATAATTTTCAATAATTTTTTTTTAATTTTGTGGGTACATTCAGTACAAATCCTCACGAGACAACACTCGTCATGTAGGGTAAACTATGGGTTTAACGACTTGTTGCACATGCTAAGTTCAATTGCAAGTGCATGCGAAAGTGGGACACTTTTTGTTTTTTATCTTTCTTTCTCTCTATTTTATTTGCTCGAGGACTAACAATGTGTCCTATTTTGGGTTGGTGTGATAAGCACCCAAAAGTGTTACAATTATACCCCAAATAGATGGTTTTTAATTGCCATTTCTCGGTAAAATTGGCCTTGTGCACGTATATGTCTATCTTTTAGGTCAATGTTCATTTGCGGTATCCAACGCTCAAAATCAAGGCAAATGCGATGAAGATGCAGTTAAATGAGCCTAAACACAGTCCCCTACCAAATACCCAAGCCAAAAACCCAAGTCTAGACCCTCTCGAATTTCGTTCCATATATTTCCCAGTGTGTTTGTGTGTTGTACTATCTCCATTTCTTTTTATAGATATATTTTATAATTGTTCATCAAATTTTTATTTCTTATTATTCTATTTTATTATTATTGTTATTTTTTTGGCGTCTTTTTACTTTGAGTGTTTTATTATTTTATGTAAATATTATATAGTGTACTAGTCATTTTATACATAGTCGTATTTCCATGTCTATATACATTAGGTGTATTTTATTAATATTTTATTTTAATTTATTGTACTTAGCGTTATTGGTTTTATATTTTCATTTTTTAATTTGATTTTTTCTCTATATGTGTGGGTATTTTGTTTTTTTAATATTTTATTATTTTTCATGTGTATATATATATATAAAGAGAGAGAAAGAGAGAGGAAGGCTCACCTACATCATGATGTATACATCGCACCATACATCACACGTAGTCCTAGGCCCTAAGAAACTTCTTCTCCAAATTTTTTATTTTTCCCTTTAAATTCAGACCCTTATATATTAGGTATTTTAACATTTTTTTGTGAATTTTTTTAAAAATAGCTACAAAACGTATTTTGACCTAATTTTTTGAACATAGGTTTATTGGAAGGTTAATATTAATAAATCACTACCACTAAGATTTTAATAAAACATCATTTATCTCAAGAATAAATCCCACCCATGAAATCACAAGGTAAACCACCACTCATACAAACCACAATAAATTGTCAATAACGCGATCCACAAACATAAACTGAGTACATGCCCTAAGAACGTAAACAAACAAATCTCGCATCTCTCATGATAAAAAGTAAATAAAATTGACATAAAGTAAGAAAGACCTACAACCTCGAACTATTGGTGAGACTAAAATAAGGACTTGGTGCTCTGAAATTGGAATGTTAGATGATACAATCACGAGCACCTCGAATTTGAGTTCAACGACGATGGTGAGGCCACCGCTAGTTAAAAAAGTTATTCAACCCAAAAATATTTGTAAATAAATAAGAAATCTAAAGAGTATTATCTTACACAACTTCCATCGTATGAACTTTCCTCACTTTTCATTAATTAACAATTAGAATTTCTCTTATTAAATAAACTTCATTATTAATAAGGACCCTGGTCATGTTTAACCCCAATCCCCATCGATGTCACTATTCCAACGACATTAACAGACAAGAATACCTAATTCAATTAAATGGATACTCATCATCACAATGTCCAACCACCACCATATACACCTCAAACACATCATCACAAACCACAAGAAACGTGAGGTGATAAATCCCCAAGATCGGAACACCAATAAACCTCATCCACCTTCTCCAACTCATTCAAAAAAGAACTCACATGGTTTATTTAATGATCATAATGAGAATTATCATTTTCAAGCTACAATGAATTAACCAAGCATGCTTCAAGAGGGTCTGTCCAATATGTATCATCAAAGTGATCTTGAACAATCTCCTCAATGAGATCTATATCAAGAACATCGCCTTCATCACCCATTCGTCTGGAATGTTAAAAATTTTAAGCTCCAATGTCATGTTTTCGGTGATATTCATTTGCCTTTTTTAGCATTAATTAGGGAATTTTAGGTAGCTAGAATAGGTTGAACAAGGATAATTGAATGTGGTTGCTATTTCAAGCCACAGGTTGAGTATTCAAAACCACAAAGTCCACTAGGAAGTAGAATTTGTCAACTTGAATTATGACATCTTCCACTACCCTTTAGAGACTATAATGGAATGGTCCTTTAATTGGAGAGTGATTTTGGTCATATTTATCTCACTTATTCCTAGTTGTTCATATACGGAGTACGGTAGAAATTGTAACAACCCGCCTAAAATAATAACGGGTGGCCAGCCCTATACTATATTAAATCAGGAATTTCAGATGGTCCAGTCTCAACATCAACTAACGGTACTATATAATATAGGACTAACTACCCGAAATCATATAAGCGAGATGTTATAAAAAATTTAAAACTTGCAACATACAACAACCCAACACTATAAAACTACTAATGAATAGAAGAAATGCAGGAAAGAACTATAATAATTAAAATACTATAAATAAAATGAACCAATTAAATACAACCGAATGTACTACAAAAAGTAGACCCGAATAAGCTGTCGGATCACAGCAAATACAATAACTGAAATGGAATAAATATAAACATGTATATAAATATCCCTATGATACAAACCCGATATACAACATGAAGCCTACCTAGAATTTTAAAGAAGTAGGAAGCGGCTATATGAAACACCCCGCAACAGTTCGCACCTGTCACGGCTCCCAAGACTCAGGATAGAAGGTCATCCGGCATCCATGCGGTAGGATACCTGTGGTAACATATATATATATATATAAGGAGGAGAGAAAAGTAAACGGTTCAGAGCCCCGAATGTGTAAAATATTTAGCAAGTGTGTTAACCGTGCATAATAAATACCGGTGTACTTAATTTCATAAATAAGTGAGACCGCACTCTCGTGGAACCCCAACTCACCTCTCATCTAAAGGCGCGCACCTATTCGCGTCCTCCAATTTTAGTTAAATTACCCCCATTGATTTTAGGACAACCTAACTTATCAGGCCTAGCCTATATCCACGAGAGCTACCTTCCCGTCACAATCTAAGGATCCACCCGCTTCTAATCCTATTAGATTAGATTACAACAATTATGCCATAAAAGGCTTAATGAATTCCGATTAATAATCTCATGAATTATAATTATCATAATTCCTAAAGCATTACCCCTATACATATACATATATATATATATACATACCTATATAGGCTAAAAATGTAAGAATTACTATACTTAATAATATGCACATGGAATATTGGCAAGACTTCTCTCTAATCCCAAAATTGTACTACGTTTCGTGCGTGGGGAGTCTCGCAAAGCGAAATCCAAACAAGGAACCGCCCCGTTACACTACTCCTGACAAGGTCAAGACCAGAGATCCGTGATGCCACCTATGGAATTACTTCTCTCAAATCTCGACATGGCACTGCGTTTCGTGCGTGAGGTGTCTCGCAAAGCAAAATCCAAACAAGGAACCACCTCGTTACACTACTCCCGGGCAATGTCGATCCTAGAGATCCATAATCCTCAACATACAAGTTAATACTACCATTACACTAACTATAACTACTAAAGAAAGGAAGAAGAAAGAAAAAGAAAACAAATAAAATAAAATAAAAGAACCTCCAATAATATCCTTGGGATGATGTAACCGAATAATACCTTATGTGCGATACATCAACCTCCATAAATCTAGTACACCATAATCATCTAAGATGTACTTCATAAAAGTCCATATCCTTTCGTCTATAGGATATATATATACATATATATAGCTATTTATTTCTAACCGTATATATATATCATCATCAATCCAATAGCCAAGTGTACATACTACATATGATGTACAAGGCCATGCACATAATATACCCGGCTATATATATCGCCGATAAACTGCATCAATGCTATCATCTTCCCAGTGCCCGGCTCACGTATCAATACTGGGGCCACCATGGTGGGACTAAATGACACCCATCTCGTGGTAAGCTCACGCACACGACGTCCCGGGAAGCGGTCATAGCTCCAAACCGGCAATGAGATGAAACATACCCATCACGTCTCATCCCAAAATAAATATATATATCATATAATAACACACGGGACGACTATGACCTGGGGAATATCCACACCCTGCTTTTCTAGCCAGGATGCTCACCCTCTACGCGCGCAACTTCCCAATGATAGCATGAGCGGGGTATGCTTAACCAATTTAGTATATATATCATTTACATGCATAATATATATAATCCATATGATCCAATCATATGATCAAATAATAAACCATCATATACGGTTTAAATATCCATACCAAGTATATCCACAACGTGAAGATATCCATATATCTATATACATACATATATATATATATATGTGTACACATATTCACATATCCTTATCTATATATATAAACTAATTCTCGTTCATAAGTATAATATATATATATAACTGGCTATAAGTATACATAGTCCTCGATATGCAAGCCGTCACTACCATTTCCATTAAATTTACCTCGATACGTGAATATAATTCCATACTTGAAACATATTCAGTCATCTTCCTATGATGAGTAGTCTCCCAAAACCATATGTTTATGTCTATACATATACATTCAACATTAGGGTTATCACCCAAGAATTTGTGTAGAAATCCATCACTACACCTTTCACCTCTAAATGTGAAAGTACATAATTATCTTTAGTACTATCTAACCATAGGCATTAACAGGACTTAATAGTCTAAAACCTCAATTTATTCCAACCTCATTTCAAGTATTGGAATCTCAATGGCCATATCCCCATAATTGCGTATAAACTATCCTAACTAGAATTTACGCTACCGCTTATCCTAGTCGATAGTACACCCGCAAGTTGTTTCCCACTTTTACCTATGGTTCAATTGTATTTTATGAATCCTTACCCCCTATCGGGTTATCATATATTCCTTAGTCTAAATATTTCTAAGGATAGGAGACCTCTCACTCTCTAAGAGTTCTCAACCTCAAACATATATATATATATATACCTTTATCTATAATTGGTAAATTCCAACCTCAAAGAGTTTTCCCCCAATATCCGTATGTAACTCCAATACGTACATGGGTACATTTCTCCCAAGTTACCCTAAGGGTCCCCAAATCCCAATATGTGAGAAACTCCTTATGTGACTCCAAGAATATATCTTTTACATCCTAAGAGAAAGCCCCCAAATCAATAAACCCAACCAAAAAGGGTTTGAAATCACTATGGAGAAAATACTTCAAAATGCCCTGTTTCCGAATCGATTCGGCCTCCCAGGCGAATCGATTCGTGTCCAAAGACCTGGGCTTCTGCAATAGGCCGAATCGATTCGGCTTGGGGTCCGAATCGATTCGGTCAATGCAGACCTGCCAATTTTACCAAACCGAATCGATTCGCTTGAGGGGGCGAATCGATTCGGACCTGCAATTTTTGAAGGGTTCATCTGTTTCTTCAAAACCCACGAATTTTGAACCCTAAATTTCTCCTTCCAACCCCCAATCCTTCATCAAATCATGATTTTAAGCCCATTAACCAACCCAAAGTTGATCCCAATCATTTCTATGTCATTAATTCCATATTTAATCATTGATTTCAAGATTAAACCTAAAAATCTAGGTTTTGGTATTTATACCCAAAAATCCATTTCTTTACCCCACAATTTATGAAATGAAATACACAAATAACTATTTAGCAAGATTAAACACTTGCCTCAGATTTGTAGAGGTTGAATCGTCCTCGATGTTGCGATTGGGCCGAAAATCCCAAGCTTTTTCTTCCTCTCTCTCTTCTTTTCCTTCTTCTTTCTTTCTTCCTTTTTCTTTCTCTCTTTCTCTATTTGAGAAGGCTTCATCCGTAAGCCTCAAATCCTTTAAAACAACAAACCCGGTTTTAAATGTTAATACACACTTTAAATGACTCGTTGACTCCAATTCAAGTCAAAACAACTTAAAAACGTTCCGGAGCCGAAATAAGACCCAATGACAGTCATTTTGACTATCTCGACCCTTCCGGGATCAATGGTACACTCAAAAATATCATCCGGAATACTTTGAAACGTCCTCTATTTTTGGACTTCATTTCCCAAATTCTAAAATTCTCCAATTTAATTTAATTTAATTTTTCCCAAAATTAAATTTCTCAGTCTCCAAAGTCGTGGGGTGTTACAATCTTCCCCCCCTTACAAGAATTTCGTCCGCGAAATTTAAGATATGCCTAGGACCTCAATATCGTCTAGTCCTAACATCAAGTCTTAGGATCACTATATCGATCCTCCCTAGTTCTCATGTCGAACCATATGGATTTTAAAACAAATAACTACCCCGGGGTGCCCATACACCCCGTATCCGAGTTTCCACTCGTAAAATCCTAATCAGGCTCCATTGGCCTCAAATTGTAAGATAACCCTCGGTAACATAATCTATAACAGTATACTAAATATATTAAAGTTTGAAAATTTCCACTGGTTGAACTCTCCTCAATTCCTGACGCTAGCCACCTTCGTGCGGGGGAGGTCTCGCAAGCGAAATCCAAACAAGGAACCCTCCCAATACACTACTGCGTAGCTAGGTCGTGGATTGAGATTAGTTGAACCAGGGTTAAGGTTTTATAAAAAAAAAGATTTTCTCAAATAAGATATTGCCCGAGGGCCTATACAATAATACAATATAAATATATTCCGCGTCTTTCGACGCGCCAAACAAACACCTTATGTTTAAAACACAAGGACTCAATCAATACAATACTCTAGCCAATACCTAGTTCTCAAAACTAGCACAGCTATGAGCTAAATTATCCGCTCAACATACCCCTACTAAACTTTAAATCTCTCAATTCTAAAACTTCTTTACATACATTAACGTCTTTCCACAATATAATTCTCCCCTCTTAGGCTCACTATAATCACATGACCTATCTACCCATAAGTCAATAGTCTTATAGTCACTATTCAGCGAACCTTAACATTCCTCACCTCCGGAATTCAATATTATAACTCTCGGCGTTCCCGGTATCGCACAAAGCGTAACTTAAACCCAAAGAAAGGTATTCTACCTTACAATTCCATAACCTAATGGTTTCCCCTTACCCTAGAATCTCAACTCAGGGTCCTAAACCCCTTCCAGGAAAATCATTATCCCTAAGCCTATTTCTTCACAAGAGAAACATCTTCCTCAAAATCCTTCCTAGCGAAGGTTGACGGGTTTCTAAATCCAAACCTCCCAAAGACTACAATAACCTCTCCTCAGACTTACTTTATTAAGTTCAAGGTTTGTCATTCGAGTAAATTTTCCTTTCTTACTCAACTGCCGACAAATACCTCGAACCATTGCTAGAAATCTCCTCAATAACTCCTCCAGAATCGGGGAAAACAACTACCCCCGATCAAAGCGTACCCAAAATATGCTATGGGTATTGTACTTCTAAACCTATACTTTCCTAGACGACAAAATCTAGGCGACGTCTGAAATGAAACAAGACCAATTGTTATCAGAACGCCAATCAAGTGAATATACTTCACAGAAGAAAACAACGCAATGAACACAACAGTCCTATTTGTAGGGCTTTATGTCAAGAACGTTAACAGAAGAATGCATAAAGCTCGCACAGATCCTAAGGACTCTAGAACCTGATGCTCTGATACCATCTGTAACAACCCGCCTAAAATAATAACGGGTGGCCAGACCTATACTATATTAAATCAGGAATTCCAGATGGTCCAGTCTCAACATCAACTAACGGTACTATATAATATAGGACTAACTACCTGAAATCATATAAGCGAGATGTTATAAAAAATTTAAAACTTGCAACATACAACAACCCAACACTATAAAACTACTAATGAATAGAAGAAATGCAGGAAAGAACTATAATAATTAAAATACTATAAATAAAATGAACCAATTAAATACAACCGAATGTACTACAAAAAGTAGACCCGAATAAGCTGTCGGATCACAGCAAATACAATAACTGAAATGGAATAAATATAAACATGTATATAAATATCCCTATGATACAAACCCGATATACAACATGAAGCCTACCTAGAATTTTAAAGAAGTAGGAAGCGGCTATATGAAACACCCCGCAACAGTCCGCACCTGTCACGGCTCCCAAGACTCAGGATAGAAGGTCATCCGGCATCCATGCGGTAGGATACCTGTGGTAACATATATATATATATATACAAGGAGGAGAGAAAAGTAAACGAGTCAGAGCCCCGAATGTGTAAAATATTTAGCAAGTGTGTTAACCGTGCATAATATATACCGGTGTACTTAATTTCATAAATAAGTGAGACCGGAACCCCAACTCACCTCTCATCTAAAGGCGCGCACCTATTCGCGTCCTCCAATTTTAGTTAAATTACCCCCATTGATTTTAGGACAACCTAACTTATCAGGCCTAGCCTATATCCACGAGAGCTACCTTCCCGTCACAATCTAAGGATCCACCCGCTTCTAATCCTATTAGATTAGATTACAACAATTATGCCATAAAAGGCTTAATGAATTCCGATTAATAATCTCATGAATTATAATTATCATAATTCCTAAAGCATTACCCCTATACATATACATATATATATATATATATATATATATATATATATATATATATATATATATATATACCTATATAGGCTAAAAACGTAAGAATTACTATACTTAATAATATGCACATGGAATATTGGCAAGACTTCTCTCTAATCCCAAAATTGTACTACGTTTCGTGCGTGGGGAGTCTCGCAAAGAGAAATCCAAACAAGGAACCGCCCCGTTACACTACTCCTGACAAGGTCAAGACCAGAGATCCGTGATGCCACCTATGGAATTACTTCTCTCAAATCTCGACATGGCACTGCGTTTCGTGCGTGAGGTGTCTCGCAAAGCAAAATCCAAACAAGGAACCACCTCGTTACACTACTCCTGGGCAATGTCGATCCTAGAGATCCATAATCCTCAACATACAAGTTAATACTACCATTACACTAACTATAACTACTAAAGAAAGGAAGAAGAAAGAAAAAGAAAACAAATAAAATAAAATAAAAGAACCTCCAATAATATCCTTGGGATGATGTAACCGAATAATACCTTATGTGCGATACATCAACCTCCATAAATCTAGTACACCATAATCATCTAAGATGTACTTCATAAAAGTCCATATCCTTTCGTCTATAGGATATATATATATATATATATATATATATATATATATATATATATATATATATATATATATATATATATATATATATATATATATATATATATATATAGGTATTTATTTCTAACCGTATATATATATCATCATCAATCCAATAGCCAAGTGCACATACTACATATGATGTACAAGGCCATGCACATAATATACCCGGCTATATATATCGCCGATAAACTGCATAAATGCTATCATCTTCCCAGTGCCCGGCTCACGTAGCAATACTGGGGCCACCATGGTGGGACTAAACGACACCCATCTCGTGGTAAACTCACGCACACGACGTCCCGGGAAGCGGTCATAGCTCCAAACCGGCAATGAGACGAAACATACCCATCACGTCTCATCCCAAAATAAATATATATATCATATAATAACACACGGGACGACTATGACCTGGGGAATATCCACACCCTGCTTTTCTAGCCAGGATGCTCACCCTCTACGCGCGCAACTTCCCAATGATAGCATGAGCGGGGTATGCTTAACCAATTTAGTATATATATCATTTACATGCATAATATATATAATCCATATGATCCAATCATATGATCAAATAATAAACCATCATATACGGTTTAAATATCCATACCAAGTATATCCACAACATGAAGATATCCATATATCTATATACATACATATATATATGTGTGTACACATATTCACATATCCTTATCTATATATATAAACTAATTCTCGTTCATATGTATAAGATATATATATAACTGGCTATAAGTATACATAGTCCTCGATATGCAAGCCGTCACTATCATTTCCATTAAATTTACCTCGATACGTGAATATAATTCCATACATGAAACATATTCAATCATCTTCCTATGATGAGTAGTCTCCCAAAACCATATGTTTATGTCTATACATATACATTCAACATTAGGGTTATCACCCAAGAATTTGTGTAGAAATCCATCACTACACCTTTCACCTCTAAATGTGAAAGTACATAATTATCTTTAGTACTATCTAACCATAGGCATTAACATGACTTAATAGTCTAAAACCTCAATTTATTCCAACCTCATTTCAAGTATTGGAATCTCAATGGCCATATCCCCATAATTGCGTATAAACTATCCTAACTAGAATTTACGCTACCGCTTATCCTAGTCGATAGTACACCCGCAAGCTGTTTCCCACTTTTACCTATGGTTCAATTGTATTTTATGAATCCTTACCCCTATCGGGTTATCATATATTCCTTAGTCTAAATATTTCTAAGGATAGGAGACCTCTCACTCTCTAAGAGTTCTCAACCTCAAACATATATATATATATACCTTTATCTATAATTGGTAAATTCCAACCTCAAAGAGTTTTCCCCCAATATCCGTATGTAACTCCAATACGTACATGGGTACATTTCTCCCAAGTTACCCTAAGGGTCCCCAAATACCAATATGTGAGAAACTCCTTATGTGACTCCAAGAATATATCTTTTACATCCTAAGAGAAAGCCCCCAAATCAATAAACCCAACCAAAAAGGGTTTGAAATCACTATGGAGAAAATACTTCAAAATGCCCTGTTTCCGAATCGATTCGGCCTCCCAGGCGAATCGATTCGGGTTCAAAGACCTGGGCTTCTGCAATAGGCCGAATCGATTTGGCTTGGGGTCCGAATCGATTCGGTCAATGCAGACCTGCCAATTTTACCAAACCGAATCGATTCGCTTGAGGGGGCGAATCGATTCGGACCTGCAATTTTTGAAGGGTTCATCTGTTTCTTCAAAACCCACGAATTCTAAACCCTAAATTTCTCCTTCCAACCCCCAATCCTTCATCAAATCATGATTTTAAGCCCATTAACCAACCCAAAGTTGATCCCAATCATTTCTATGTCATTAATTCCATATTTAATCATTGATTTCAAGATTAAACCTAAAAATCTAGGTTTTGGTATTTATACCCAAAAATCCATTTCTTTACCCCACAATTTATGAAATGAAATACACAAATAGCTATTCAGCAAGATTAAACACTTGCCTCAGATTTGTAGAGGTTGAATCATCCTCGATGTTGCGGTTGGGCCGAAAATCCCAAGCTTTTTCTTCCTCTCTCTCTTCTTTTCCTTCTTCTTTCTTTCTTCCTTTTTCTTTCGCTCTTTCTCTATTTGAGAAGGCTTCATCCGTAAGCCTCAAATCCTTTAAAACAACAAACCCAGTTTTAATTGTTAATACACACTTTAAATGACTCGTTGACTCTAATTCAAGTCAAAACAACTTAAAAACGTTCTAGAGCCGAAATAAGACCCAATGACAGTCATTTTGACTATCTCGACCCTTCCGGGATCAATGGTACACTCAAAAATATCATCCGAAATACTTTGAAACGTCCTCTATTTTTGGACTTCATTTCCCAAATTCTAAAATTCTCCAATTTAATTTAATTTAATTTTTCCCAAAATTAAATTTCTCAGTCTCCAAAGTCGTGGGGTGTTACAGAAATTGACACCCGCACCTAAATCAATAAAAGATCCAAGATGATAGCATTACGTGTCTCCTTGTAGGGAGACACAAGAATTGAATAATAGGGTGCAACAATGGGGTATTTTACAAATAGATCGGGCTCTATTCGTGTCTCCTCACTACTCTCTTCGAGATAGGCATATTTGACATCTATGGGGTCAAGTGAGACTTTCGAGGAATTTGAAAGTGGGGTGGGATCATCATATCACTAACTTCCACACTCCGTAGAGTAGTGATGGATTTTGCTTGATTATGTGAAGATTTTGGTCTCATAATAATAACATTGTGTTACCCTCGAAGATTTTGCTGAGGTTGGTAAGGAAATATTCCATTTTCTTGGATACTTACTGAAGTGGTCAATTTTGATAGTGAAGATTTAATTTCCATAAACGTTTGTGAATTTTTAGCATTGACATTCATTTGAGTACGCAAAAAAGATTGAAAAGTACCTTCAACGCTCTTCTTATATGGGGCCACATATGGAGGAAGGGGAAAAGGACCTTGAATTTGAAATAGTGGTGGTCCTTGTTGGTATGAAGGATAATTTTAAGGGAGGAGATTTTGAGGTTATTGGGGTTGACCCATATAGACACCCCATCTTAGAGCCATCATAAGCACTTCTATAGGTCCCTAACACTCATCCACTCACTATAAACCCTATGTCATACACCGAGTAATGATACGGAGACCATCGGAAGCTCCTGATTCACATTTGACTCTAGTCTACTCCCCAACCTGAGTGAAACCTCAAAGGGACCAGATTCCGCTTTATAACGGTTCGTCCCCTGCATGAATCAGCCGCATGCTTCACACGAATGATCCGTTTTATTCCGAGTATTGATTTGGAGGCCAACAAGCACTCTCGGCCCACATTTAAGGGCTCTGAATCACCTTTTTGATGATCCGTGTCATACGAAAATCGGCCTCACGTAACGCATGAATGACACGTTTTACTCTAAAGGGCCATTGAACGCTTTTGGATCCCGTTTGACCTCGGTCAACTCTCCAAAATGAGCAGATCTCAATGAAATCTTGAAAGGATCTAAATTCCTTTTCGAACAGTCCATGCCATGAGAGAATCGACCTTACGGTTCGGACGAACAATCCATTTTCCTCTGAAACCCCTTAACCATAGACCATCAGGCTCTACCGATTCCTATTTCACTTTGGTCATCTCCCGTACCGAGGAGTGGCTCAATGAATTCTTGAAGGATCAAAATTTTCTTTCTAACGGTCCCAGCCGTTCAGGATTTGAACTTACGGTTTGTATTTTATGTCCATTTTCCCAAAATAGTTTGTTCTAGACTGCCTATAGGCACTCCAGAGCCCCTGCCCATCCGCAGAGTGTACTTTCCTTGCCCAATAACGTAGAAACTGTGCCGATAGACAGGCTAGGGGCCGTGTCGATCGTCATCCCAACCCTAAATGGCACAATACAAAGGGTTCACGACCTCACGCCTGGATGAGGTCCCTTTCAACAGTTAGCAAACATTCTCTTGAAATTAGAGCCTTCTCATTACCAAAAGGAAAAGTCAAATTTTCAACATTACCTCACCTCACTTTCTTACCACACTAAGTCGTCCACCTCACCCCATCATATTACCTTCATAACACTAGAAAAACCAGCTTACATGCATTTTAAATTCGGAAACAAGTATCTACAAGGATGTCCATTCCTCACCCCTTTTTTACTTTAATCATTTAATTATTATTATTTACTTTATTCTCATTTTTGATATCTTCTAGTTTTGTTTCATTATCTCACATTAAATAAACCTTATTTTTATTATTAGTATTGTCCACAACTAATTTTCATAAAAGTAAAAAAAATACAAAAGAGGGTTCATTAATAAATTCTAAAGGTGACACTTTCGTACTTTCACACACTCTGACATTTGAACACATTTCTCTCCAAAAACACTCAAACATGAGTCGACCATTTGGATTTATGGTTTAAACCCTATCATTATGCTATTTTAGAATTCCGTGGACTTTGATTCCCCTTGGCCTATGTAGTCGTCTAGGGCCAATCCCAAGATTCGAATCATCCCTTTTCATTTTATGGGTTCCTAACACCTTTCCATTCCATACATTATTCCTGGGACCTTCGAATCATTTGGTTTAGTATGCATAAATATGACCTTGATTCCATTCTCTCAAGGACATGGCATTATTTTTCCTTTTTTGAGCAAAACAAGTTGGTGACTCCATCTCTTCATGTTTTTCCCACCTGACGACGACTAATTTTATATCTGAGGCAGACTATGAAGATGATGACATGAGTGACAGAGAGAGACCTCCATATCCTCAAATCACCCACACGTACATGGGAAAAAAGTGGAGAGAGGGGGGGACCATTTCTTTTCCTCCTCCCCTCATCCTAACTTCGGGGCTAGGCCCCCACCTGAGGAATCTGAACCTGGCGTCCATAGTAGCGACTCTACTGGGGACTCTTAAGAGGAATAGACACTATTTTCTATATGGGTATTACTTCTTTACTCTCCTTATTTTCTACATGTGTACATATACCTCCAATTTTATGTTCTCCTCATTCCTGTGCTTATTTCACGTATATTTATGTCATGATTGTCTCCACCATGCTCTCTTGCCATGCATATGTCACTCTTCACTTACGTGTACATCCGAAAAATGCTTCACTTTACACCCACTTGGACTTCTCCGATGAACAACCAAAGCAGGTAGTTATTGATGGAGATAGGTTTAAGCTTTCCATCATATTTGTAGTTGTGAACCATCCTGCTTTATGTGAAAATTATTGTTGTGTTGGGCATACTATTTCACTTTGTAAGAGAGTTGAAACTCATGTCAAACTCCATTGAATAACAAAGGTGGTTGCGAAAAAATCAAGCCCAAGTTAAAACGTTGATGAGGACTTGATATCTGGGACCATGAAGATTATTGAAACGACAACTGGAGTTGGCACAATCTCCATAAGTCAAATTCATTCTCGACCAGATAATCAAGTTATACAGTTTGGTCCAAAAAACACTTTGGAGGATGTTGCTTACACCAAAATACTCAAAAAGATGTGTAGAACATGGGAAAAAATGAGAAGGATTCGTACCTCAAAAGTAAAAAATTGCAGTCCTTGATAATGATCACACTTTCAACATTTATAAGTTTGATGGAGAGGACTACATTCAGCCTATTTTGGTCAGCATGTGCCAATTGGAAAGCCCAAATTCTTTGCAGTAGGACATTTCTTTCACTGTCAATCAGAACACGCATAAGGGATCTTTGTCTCCTGCCTTTTTGGCACATGGTGGTCAGATTATACCTACTTATAGCATTGAGAAGATGGAAAACAAGGACATCCCCCTTTCCCCCTTATCTAATGACTCTATGCAAGAGCATGTTGGAGTATTTTTATTCCTAGAGATTTAGTGAAAGTGGTCTTAGAGCCTCAACTTTATGTTGACCTTAGCTGTGAGTAATGGGAGATCAACCTACTCATTTGGGTCAAGCTAATACTTCTTTTCACAATCATTTTGACTAATAAAAAAATTGGACTGACTGTCTAAGGGGTGAAGATACAATGTCTAGTAGCACCCCATCTAGTGATAGTATTTCTTTACACTCCCAATATCATGAGCATGAGTTGGACAATTAAGTGGAACATTCCAGTACCTCTCACTCTTGTAGCTTAAATTTGTCTAATGCCAAAAAAATGACCATTAAAAAGGAAGAATAACAAAACCAACTTGAGGAAGATAAAGTATACAAAAAATTGGCGGATATGGAAATTTTCAAAGTTATGATTGATGAAGAAAGTTCAATTGATGAGGGTCATCAGAAAATCCATGAAGAATATGAAAATTCTTTAGATACGAAGGATGCAATACTTGTAAATCCTCAAGACAAGGTCAAATGGAAATATTAAAACTATTGTTATTTTTCGTAATACAAAAGTTGCATATGGTTGTAGTCACCGATGGACTACTCTAGGCCCAGTGAGGGCTTTAGCCCCCCCCCCCCTCCCCCCCCAAATTTTAAAAAAAAATCAGATATAAGAGTGTTAATAAATATAGGTGTAAAATAGTAATTACACCAAAAAATGACTTATTTCTCTCTCTCTCTCTCTCTCTCTCTCTAATATATATATATATATATATATATATATATAGGGTTAAATTGTTAATGTTTGTTTGAGTTAGTTTTAGTATTTTTGCTGGTTTAAGTTTTTGGGTTAATTTTACGATTAACTTTAGGATTATTTTTCCCTCCCTCTCTATTGATATTGATGCAAAATTTGGGGTTAATTTTAATGTTAATGTTCGTAAGGGTTAATTTTAGGGTTGATATTAGGACTAATTTTATGGATTATTGATTTAAATTACAAATTAAATTTTTTATTTGTGCTTTCTTTTCTTAGGGTCCGAAAATCACCATTAAATTAGCCCAAACTCATGTTAAATCCTAGGTCCATCCCTGGTCAAAGTTGAATTATTTACAAAATATAAATCTTTCATATATTTCATATGTTATGTGAGTCTTGAGAATGAGTTTAATAATGATAAAACTAATAAAACAAAGTAAAGGGTGGTAATCTGTATGTGAAAATCCTTTATCACAAAATCAATATTTCAAGTGGCCAATGAACTAAACCATCTGATATTGGGAGGGAAAAGGAAAAAAATAGAAGTAAAAATAATAATATAAACCAAGTGGTTTTGAAATTATACTATTAAGGGTGTTTCTTAAGGAGACAAAATAACGAAAAAAAATGGAAAGCTTTATCCAGAAAATAAATTATTGATGAAATATAATACTTTTTGATATTTCATACAAGATGTGAGTCTTGAGAATAAGTTTAATAATGATAAAATTTCAAATACAAAGCAAATGGTGGTAATCTGTATGTGAAAATCATTTATCACAAATTCAATATTTCAAGTGCCCAATGAACTAAACCATATGATGTTGGGAGGGAAAAGGAAAAAAATAGAAGTAAAAATAATAATTGGAAAACAAGTGATTCTGAATCTTTTAAGGTTGTTTATTAAAGAGACAAAATAACAAAAAAAATAAAAAGCTTTATCCAACCCATGGTGGGTTGGGTTAATTTCGACAGTTGATGGAATATTGTTTCCTCATCCTCATCAGTTGCAATTGTTCTAATGCTTAGTCCAATCTGTGGTGGGTTGGGTATTGTTGGAATAGGATCCAACGTTTTTAATGCCATGCAACTAGGCACGACATTATGAAAAAGCTAAAGAGACTAATTTCAGGAACAATAATTATGTATACTAAACTTATGTGGGATTTTGGGATGTATAAGAGTGATAAAATAATACCATCGCGTTCAGTTAAAACAAAGCCTTGTTGGTTCCCCACCTAAAGGTCAAAAGAAAAAAAATGTTGAATGTTGTTGACGTGGTAGGAGTGCAAAGGTATGAGAAATATAATGGAAATGGCAGGTGATGTGGTTTAGGGTATGACTTGATGGTTTAGGCTTGGAGGTATGGATAATTTTGGGGTAGTCTAAATATATTTTTTATTTGAGTTATTTGGGTTTTGGTACCAACTAGTTATACTTGTTTCGGTTTTAGCCTCAAATTAAAAACTATTTTTTCACTTTTAGCATCATTGTTTAGAAAAAAAAGTTTTGCTAAAAATATCGAAAAAATTCAAAAAGCGAAGATATAAAAAATGGGGAGAAACATATAATAGTTTTTAATCAGGGGTAAAAACTCAAATGAGTATAACTAGTGGGGGCCAAAACCTAAATAACACCTTTTTTTCAAGATAAAAGTTGAACATGTCTATTGATAAGACTAAGAATGTATCTCAGAAGTGTGTACTCTCTAGGCGCAAGTGCAAGCCTATCGCTCATGTAATAATCCGATAACTCGGGTATCGATCCTCAGGGAAATAGGACAATGGAATTGTTACGACGTTGGACAGATGAAGGAAACCTAACTCTGACCCTAAAAAGGAAGGAAAAGATGATTTATTTTAAGAATTGGCTACAACTAAATGAAATTTTGAAATTATGAAAGAAATTCCACTATTCTAAATTACCTAAAATACTAACGATGAATGATTTAAAACTCGAACTATATGATGAAGAAAACAGGACGAGAAAACAATCCCGCAACCCTAGTGTATTGATGGTATAAAAATAATCAAAAATTTAAGTGCTTAATTAGACCCATAATTTAGTACTCCTAAGCATTACGTATAGGAGGTTCAAGCCCACACCATACTTAATCCGAGGATGAGTAAATTGGTATTGTGATAGTTACACTCGAATTTCATCCTAAAGAATCCCGGTTACCCTGAAGCAAACGAGATCCAAAGGTCTACAATTGTCGTGTTTCTACACAATACGATCCTAATCAAATCATTAAATTTAGAGGATTACTTTTATAAACATGCAACTACCACATCAGGTTGAGTTCATGCATCCTGACCTTTAAAAACCTAGGCTATCATGATGAAATAAATGAAAACGATTTTTGAATTGTAGGAAATTATGATGAATTTAAGGGAGAATTGAAGAATGATGTAGAAGGAAGATTAGACAGAATAAAGTAATCAACTAACCTACCAAAGCACTAAAAGCATCAACTAAAATTACTTGTAATCACAGAAATCTGAACAAACTTCAATCTTGGAATTAAAATTGCAATAAATCTTCAAATTAGGGTTTTAACTGAAAAGGGAAAATTTAGATGAATTTTCCATCCTTTAGAATGATAATAAATCTGGTTTAAATACCCTAAAATACTCCAAGAGTTTTTGCTTAACCAGGACTCTCCATTGGAGGAAGAGTGAAAACCCAAAATTGTGACAGTAGGACCGGTTCGGTCCGATTTGAATCCAGATCGGTTCTCTTAATTTTTAACCGAATCGATCCGATACGGATCGATTCATTTAATTTTTTTGAGCTTCGATCCATCTTCGGTCCGGGGTTCACTGGAACTTTAAATTTCGGATCGGTCCGATCCGGATCGATCCGATTTTTCTTTGACTTTTTCTTCTATCTTTGACTGCTCATAACTTTCACACCGGAACTTCGATTGAGGTACCGTTTCTTCCTATGCACTCGTAAACTTGATAACTTCAAATTTTCTTGATGCCTCATTCGAATTTTGGGTAAAAATTACAAATTTTCCCTTTTGACCTTCCTTCTTTTCTTTCTCTATTCTTCTAGTTTCTTTCTTTCTTTATTGACATCAAATACCTGTAAAATTAGTTCGAAATACCAGAAACTCGGGGTACTCGTTAGAATAAGTCAGTAGAAAGATTATGAGATAAAATTAAATCAATTACGTTGTTCGAGGTGCTAAAATAATTAAATTAAAGGGATAAATTTGGAAGAATTTATGCCTAATCAAATCCCCCTAACTTAGAACTTTGCACGTCCCGAGCAATGTAAAAGAATCCTAGCAAGGCTCAACTCCTGAAAATCATTTTATTCGGATAGAATAACTTTTTTCGCGGGAAAACGATTGCATTTAGAGTATGAAACAAGCCTTTAAACCCCTAGGTTACCCTAGTAGGAGGAGTTGTGACTCATGAGGGTTTGTAGTGAATATACCCACAAAATTCGACTCAAAGAAAATTCAAAATACGCAAAAATTGTACAATTCAAACTTTTCCAGAAAATAATCATCATCAAGCCATGTTCAAGAGTCTCAAATCATAGTGCGTGTGCACGGAGCCAGAAATTTTAACCGCGGATTTCCACCGATTGACCATTACGTTACTTATCCGAAAATTCTCCTTGATTTCAAAATCTCACGAGATGCTCTCTCAAACGAATCACTCGGAATGTGGCTAATCTCTCGGTGTGCGTGATAAAAAGAGTAAATATAATGAGCGCAAAGTCACACACACAAGTAGAAAGACAGAGATATATGGTGAATAGATCTCATCATCGGAATATGATCATTGGAAAACGGGAACATCGCCTCTATTTCCCACATTTTAATCTTTTTTATTATCTTTTGGTGTCTTAGCTCTCCACGTGATAATTAATTTATCAATCCGTACTCGATTAGGAGTTTTTCGGGCTATAGGTGTATTGGGTAATATGGAAATGGTTGGAAAATTCGAAATTGGAAAATTTTGCTTATGATGTCCTTTAGTTTTTTTTTGGGCTTTTGCTCATTTACTATTTCTTTTCTCTATTTTTTCTGTTTTTCACTTCCTTTCTTTTCTTGATTTTTTTGTTGAGCATTTATATTCTTTTTCTTGCCCCTTTTTGTTGCACTTTTCGGACTTTACGTGATTATTCCATTTTCGCAACTCCCGGCTACTTGGGATTTTCGGGTTACCAAACGAAAAGGATAAATTTTATTCGGCGCAATTGGGTTATAAAAGGGATAATTTTTCACATCTTTTTATGGCCAATATTTTTGGGTGACAAACGATGGCCTACTTCATTGTCCGAATTACTTATTAATTTACCATATGCATTTCGAGATGAATTTAATTTAGAGATTTGTAACGCGCTTTTCAAGGCAATATCACACACGTTTCTCAGAACCGATCAAGGTGAAAGACTTAAAATCCTCAACGACTTATTAAGCACTGAAAAGAACTTTGAGTTAACAATTAACTCAGATTGACTTATAATTTTCTCAAACATGAAAGGCTCGAATCTCACCGGAGTTGTTAATCTCCATACTTATTCGTTAAGTCGTTAATTTTCACTCAATTTCCATCTTTGGTCAATTTCGACTTTGTGTATTGTGTTTTTACAATTTGAGACTTTAAATCGACTTTTAATGATATTTTAGAGAAATTTGAATTCCAATTTTTATTTATTTTGAAGAAAAATATTTTTGGATTTTTCAAGATTTTTTTATTTTTTTTAAATTTGTGGGCATTTTTGAAAATTTGTGAAGTTTTAGAAATATGCACTTGTCATCCCCCCTAACTTAGACTTTTGCATTGTCCTCAATCAAAAGGACGAAAGGCTAAACAAGGCAAAATAAGAAGTGCGAAAAATAAAATAAAAAATGGAGAAAATGCGGACTTTAATATAAAAGGACTGTGGTACAATAACAGGAAAGAGCATACAACCATGTGAACAAGTCAAACACTAACAACTGACACATAAACCAATCAAAGCTTCACTAGGGCGATGGGTGGGAAGAGCTGGGCGCGTCGGGGCCATAAGAGTCATAAAAGTAGGATGGCAATGGCTCATTTGGATCCCCCTCGACGTACAAGTCCGCTTGGAAACGAAACATCATACTTGTATCGCGTCGGTAGTCGGTCATAAAGTTAATGAATTTTGTCTCGAGGGCTGACATTCTATTAGTGAGCTCGCCACCTGCCCATTCGAAATCTGGGTCATCTTCTTCTTCGGTCGACTCCTTATCAACACACACTTCTCCCAGCTCCACATCGGCACCTGCCTCTTCCTCTTCCTCACTCGAGGCATCATCGGCCTCGTCATCACTTCCATGCCTTGCCCTAAG
Source organism: Sambucus nigra (assembly GCA_949130495.1). NCBI lineage: Eukaryota > Viridiplantae > Streptophyta > Magnoliopsida > Dipsacales > Adoxaceae > Sambucus > Sambucus nigra. Next base: position 575,851,309 of record OX422214.1, on the reverse strand, counting down.
GATGGCTAGATGTTTGGCACTCCAAGTACGGTTTCCTTATTCAAAGGGACCAGGGAGGCTCAGTCAATAATTTCATTAGGTGGTAGAGAGACAGAGTCGACACTATGACAACTAGGCTCTCAGAGGAAAATTAAGTGAGTATAGTGAAGAAGAACTTTTGGCCCCACATCTAACCATCAATGGGATGATAGTATTACTCGCACTTTAGAGCCATTTGAGAGGCTTGTGTGGAAATTGAAGAAGGGGTTGCCAAAGTAAAGTTTGAACAAAAAAAATTGACAAGATAGTTTACAGCGCGGAAGTATGACAAGCTCGCTGATCCCTCGATCTTAACCACCAACAACATATCTCAACCTGCCACTTCTTGGGCACATAAAAGTTGCCCCAATATTGTCAGAAAAGAATACACTGAAATACATGCTCCCTTATCGAAGGTATACTAAGACATGCTAACCTGAACCTTCATTAAACCATTAGAACCCCTACCATTGTCAAAACCTCTCCCTAAAAACTTTAAACATGATGCTCACTGTAACTTTCACCAAATCAGAAGCCACACCATTGACCAATGCTTTCACCTTGAAAACATAAATCCAAGTCCCTATAGACCGCAGAATCATCACTCTGCCAGCTAACCCCAAACCCAACACCACTCATAACCCTCTCCTAGTACATGGAACCGAAGCAAATGCCATCTTCCTGGAAGGCAATCCCTAATTTGACCCTTCTACCCAAATTGTGCCTACCAAAACACTCGGTATACCTACAATCTCACCAAAACTCCTCAAAGTTTGCTTATCCTTTCTTCTACACCCCACAAGATTTGCTGATCAAGATTTATCGCTCCGTACATTAGCCTGTATTACTGATCAAGTTGATCAAGCTCGGATGGTGAATTTGATTTCACGTAAAGTTCCGAATGGGTCAAAAGAGCAAAAATTGAGTACCCGTGGTTATTAATTGGGTTTCGGGGGATTTTTAGACTACACTAGGATCACACGGAGGTGTTTGGGTCATTTGGGCATGGCCCATTAGAGTCATTTCGAAATTTATCTTATTTAATCTAGGATTAAGGTTTTGAGGCAACCTAAACACATTATTAAACCCTAACCAAGTGAAGGAAGGGGGGAAAGTGCAGAAGAAAGAAGAAAAGGAGAGCTTGGAGAGATAATTCGTAGAGCAATTCATCTTCTCCAATGGAATTTCAGATGCTACGAATCATATCAAGAAAGTGGTTATGTTGATGTGACTTTTATGTGTTGAATTCGTATTCTTACCATAGAATATATTTTCAGACCCTACTCAAGGCAGTACATGACCAACATTAAATAATGTTTTACTACTGAGAATATATTTTAATTCATATTTGTAAGATTTTATTTTATTAATCAAAATAAGAATTGAAAGGATTGATCTCAGTCATAACTAAAATTAAAGATACACTATTTTTTAGAACTAAGGTCCCTCGCCTCTTATTCTATATCTTATGAGTTTGCGTATATACAAACATAACACGTTTATATTACAAAAGTTTGTATATAAATTATAATTATTCACGCAAAATTTCCCCCCAAAAAAACATGTGTCCTTTACAAAATTTTATGTATATAGTACTAAAAATGGGTATACATTAAAAGACATGGACCTTATTGTCAAAATAATATGTTAGTGAACTAGAGCCAAAAAAATATCGGCGAAAGAGTTGAATAATTAAAATATTAAAATAAAATAATGAGGTCTTGTTCCCTGCTTTAATGCAGAGCTATTAGCACATATGATTAGACTCGCTTGACCTTGTTGCATCTGAGGTGTTGAATGCAACATTTAATGTAATATTCGTTGATTCCATAGTCATACAAGTCTAATTTCATATGCATTTAATTAATCTAATCGTTCAATATAAAATATCCCAAGAAGTTGTCTAAAACTAATTTTCCAATTCTTTAATAATTAATCGATTTATTTCATAAAATGTTCTAACCATGTGCAAAAAACAAATTTAACAACATATTATAATATTTATCCCATAATACTTATCTATAATTTCATAAAATGTTGTTAATGATTATTCAAAGCATACATATATAATGTTTAGGCAATACTTAAATTAAATAATATTTAATGAAAAAATGGAGATATTCTTGCCTTAAAAATAGTATTCCGATAATATAAAAGTCACAGTTTGTTCTTCTCACAAAAAACAACTTTTTTACTTTGGCCTTCTTCAACATCTTTGTGCAAAGCCTATGACGTTAAGGTTGAAATTAGTTAAATAGTGTTTGGGTGTTAAACTGGAGGGATTCGAGGGTTTATTTGAACCAAAATAAGGTATGCATACAAAGTTATTAGTCAAAACAGTTACTTAATAAAAATCACTTAACCACATTAAAGAGTGCTAAAGAAAAACAAATCCTTGCAAAACTAGAACACTCCCTCCAAGGGGGATGCCTCCATAGCGGTCTAAAGTGGCTATAACGACTCTGAACCCTACTACAGCAGGCCTAGCTGCCATCCGCACTCATATATCTTATTTTATTTTATTTTAGAATGATTCAACTCGTAACCTTATTTGGAAACTAACTACTGTCAAACTCAATAACAAAAAACATGACGTCACACCCCGTATAGTTTAATACTTAGGTTGGTTAAGTCCAATTATTAAATTATGAATATTGTCAATTCAATTAAATCTCATATTTTGCCTGAGAGGAAAACATTAGATTAGGATATACAAATGGAGTGCGATTACATAAGTCACAAAGGCATCGTGATATTAATAAATCACTACCACTAAGATTTTAATAAAACATTATTTGTCTCAACAATAAATCCTACCCATAAAATCACAAGGTAAACCAACCCTCATACAAACCGCAATAAATTGTCAATAATGCGATCCATAAATTTAACTGAGTACATGCCCTAAGAATGTTAATAAACAAATCTCGCATATCTCATGATAAAAAGTAAATAAAATTGATATAAAGTAAGAACTACAACCTCGAACTGTTGGTGAGACTAAAATAAGGACTTGGTGCTCTAAAATAAGAATGTTAGATGAGACAATCACAAGCACCTCGAATTTGAGTTCAACGATGATGGTGAGGCCACTGCTAGTTAACAAAGTTATGCAACCCAAAAATATTTGTAAATAAATAATAAATTTAAAGATTATTATCTTACACAACTGCCATCGTATGAACGTTCCTCACTGTTCATTATTTAACAATTAGAGTTTCTCTTATTAAATACACTTCATTATTAATAAGAACCCTGGTCATGTTTAACCCCAATCCCCATCGATGTCACTATTCCAACGACATGCACATACAAGAATACCTAATTCAATTAAATGGATACTCATCATCACAATGTCCAACTTCCACCATATACACCTCAAACACATCATCACAAACCACAAGAATCGTGAGGTGATAAATCCTCAAGATTGGAACACCAATTTACCTACTCCACCTTCTCCAACTCATTCAAAAAAGAACTCACATCGTTTACTTAATAATTATAATGAGAATAATAATTTTCAACCTACAATGAGTTAACCAGGCATGCTTCGAGAGGGTCTACCCAATATGTATCATCAAAGTGTTCTTGAACAATCTCCTCAATGAGATCTACCTCAAGAACATCGTCTTCATCACCCATTTGTGTGCAATGTTAAAAATTTTAAGCTGCAATGTCATGTTTTCGATGAGATTCATTTACCCATTTTTAGCATTAATTAGGGCATTTGAGGTAGCTAGAATAGGTTGAACAAGGATAATTGGGATGTGGTTGCTATTTTGAGCCAGAGGTTGAGTATTCAAAACCACAAAGTCCACTAGGAAGTAGAATTTGTCGACTTGAAATATGACATCTTCCACTACCCTCTAGAGACTTTAATGGAATGGTCCTCTAATTGGGGAGTGATTTTGGTCATATTTATCTCACTTATACTTAGTTGTTCATCCACGGAGTATGGTAGAAATTGACACCCACACCTAAATCAATGAAAGCTCCAAGATGATAGCATTACGTGTCTCCTTTTAGGGAGACAAAAGCCATTAATAATAGGGTGCAACAATGGGGTATTTTACAACTAGATTGGGCTCTATTCGTGTCTCCTCACTACTCTATTCGAGATAGGCGTATTTGACATGTATGGGGTCAGGTGAGACTTTTAGAGAATTCAAAAGTGGGGTGGGATCATCATATCAAGAACGTCCACACTCCGTAGAGTAGTGATGGATTTTGCTTGATTATGCGAAGATTTTGGTCTCATAATAATAACATTGTGTTTCCCTGGAGGATTTTGCTGAGGTTGCTATGGAAATATTCCATTTTCTTGGATACTTAATTAAATGGTCAATTTTGATAGTGAAGATTTAATTTCCATAAACGTTTGTGGATTTTGACCATTGACATTCATTTGAGCACGCAAACAAGCTTGAAAAGTATCTTCAACGCTCTTCTTATATGGGGGCACATATGGATGAGGGGAAAAAGGACCTTGAATTTGAAATAGTGGTGGTCCTTGTTGGTATGAAGGATAATAATTTTAAGGTAGGAGATTTTGAGGTTATTGGGGTTGGACCTTGTAGACACCCCATCTTAGAGCCCTCCTAGGCACTTCCTTAGGTCCCTAACACTCATCCACTCACTATAAACCCTAGGTCATATACCGAGTACTGATGCGGAGGCCATCGGAAGCTCCTGATTCACATTTGACTCTAATCTACTCCCCAACCTGAGTGAAACGTTAAAGGGACCGAAGTCCCCTTTACAGCGGTTCATCCCATGCACGAATCATCCGCATGGTTCACACGAATGATCCGTTTTATTCCGAGTATTGATTTGGAGGCCAACAAGAGCTCTCGGGCCACGTTTGACCTACATAAACTCCCTACCCTGAGTGAAGCTCAATGAAACCTTTAAGGGCTCTAAATTCAATTTTCGATGACCCGTGTCGTACGAAAATCGGCCTCACGTAACGCACGAATGAGACGTTTTACTCTAAAGGGCATCGAACGCCTTTGGATCCCGTTTGACCCCGGTCAACTCTCCAAACTGAGCCAATCTCAATGAAATCTTAAAAGGATCTAAATTCCTTTTCAAACAATCCATACCTTGAGAGAATCGGCCTTACGGCTCTAACGAACAATCCATTTTCCTCCGAAACCCCTTAACCATAGACCATCAGGCTCTTTCGATTCCCGTTTCACTTTGGTCATCTACCATACCCAGGAGTGGCTCAATGAATTCTTGAAGGCTCTAAATTTCCTTTCTAACGGTCCCAGCCATTTAGGATTTGGACTTACGGTTTGTATTTTATGTCCATTTTTCCAAAACAGTTCGTTGTAGACTGCCTATAGGCACTCCAGCCCCCTGCCTATCCGCAGAGTGTACTTTCCTTGCCCAGTAAGGTAGAAATTGTGACGATAGACAGGCCAGGGGACATGTCAATCGGCACCCCAACCCTAAATGGCACAATATAAAGGGTTCATGACCTCATGTCTGGATGAGGTCCCTTTCAACAGTTAGCAAAGAATCTCTTAAAATTAGAGCCTTCTCATTACCAAAATGAAAAGTCAATTTTTCAACATTCCCTCACCTCACTTTCTTACTACACTTAGTCGTCCACCTCACCTCACCCCATCACATTACCTTCGTAACACTAGAAAAACTAGCTTACATGCATTCTAAATTCAGTAACAAAGATCTATAAGGATGTCCATTCCTCACCCCTTTTTTACTTTAATCATTTAATTATTATTATTCACTTTATTCTCATTTTGTGATATCTTCTAGTTTTGTTTCATTATCTCACATTAAATAATCTTTACTTTTATTATTAGTATTGCCCACAACAAATTTTCATAAAAGTAAAAAAAAGATAAAAAAAAAAGGGTTCATTCATAAATTCCAAAGGTGACACTTCCGTATTTTCACACACACTCACATTTTCACACATTTCTCTCCAAAAACACTCAAACATGAGTCACACATTTGGATTTATGGTTTAAACCCTATCGCTATGCTATTTTTGAATTACGTGGACTTTGATTCCCCTTGGGCTATGTAGTCGCCTAGGGTCAATCCTAAGATTCGAATCATCCTTTTTCATTTTATGGGTTCCTAACACCTTCCCATTCCATAACTTATACCTGGGACCTTCGAATCATTTGGTTTAGTATGCATCAGTATGACCTTGATTCCATTCTCTCACGGAGATAACATTCTCTTTTCCTTTTTTGAGCAAAATAAGTTGGCGACTCCATGTCTTCGTGTTACTCCCACTTGATGACGACCAATTTTATATCTGGGACAGACTACGAAGATGATGACATGAGTGACAGAAAGAGACCTCCATATCCTCAAATCACCTACACGGACATGGGAAAAAAGGGGAGGGGGGGACCATTTCTTTTCCTCCTCCCCTGGTCCTAACTTCGGGGCTAGGCCCCCGTCTGAGGAATCTGAACCGGGCGTCCATAGTGGCGACTCCACTGGTGACTCTTAAGAGGACTAGACACAATTTTCTACATGGGTATTACTTATTTACTCCCCTTATTTTCTACATGTGTACATATACCTCCAATTTTTGTTCTCCTTATTCCTATGCTTATTTCTCATATATGTATGTCATGATTGTCTCCACCATGCTCTCTTGTCATGCATATGTCACTCTTCACTTACGTGTACATCCTAAAAATGCTTCACCTTACACCCACTTGGATTTATCCGATGAACAACCAAAGCAGGTAGTTATTGATGGAGATAGGTTTAAGCTTTCCATCATATTTGTAGTTGTGAAACATCCTGCTTTATGTGAAAATTGTTGTTGTGTTGGGCATATTATTTCACTTTGTAAGTGAGTTGAAACTCATGTCCAACTCCATTGAATAACAAAGGTGGTTGCGAAAAAATCAAGCCCAAGTTAAAACATTGATGAGGACTTGGTATCTGGGACCAAGAAGATAATTGAAACGGCAACTGGAGTTGGCACCATCTCCATAAATCAAATTCATTCTCAGCCAGATAATCACGTTATAGTGTTTGGTCCAAAAAACACTTTGGAGGATGTTGCTTACCACCAAAATACTCAAAAAGATGTGTAGAAAATGGGAAAAAATGGGAAGGATTCTGATCTCAAAAATAACAAATTTGCAGTCCTTGATAATGAGCACACTTTCAACATTTATAAGTTTGATGGAGAGGACTACGTTCAGCCTATTGTGGTCAGCATGTGCCAATTGGAAAGCCCAAATTCTTTGCAATAGGCTATTTCTTTCACTGTCAATTAGAACACGCAGAGGGGTCTTTGTCTCCTGTCTTTTTGGCACATGGTGCTCAGATTATACCTACTTGTAGCATTGGGAAGATGGAAAAGAAGGACATCCCCCTTTCCCCCTTATCCGATGACTCTACGCAAGAGCATGTTAGAGGTATTTTTAATTATAGAGATTGGGTGAAAGTGGTCTTGGAGCCTCAACGTTATGTTGACCTTAGCTGTGAGTAATTGGAGATCGGCCTAGTCATTTGGGCCAAGCTAATACTTCTTTTCACAATCATTTTGACTAATAGAAAAATTGGACTGACTACCTAAGTGGTGAAGATACAATCTCTGGTAGCACCCCATCTAATGATAGTATTGCTTTACGCTCCTAATACCATGAGCACGAGTTGGACAATTAAGTGGAACATTCCAGTACCTCTCACTCTTGTAGCTTCAATTTGTCTAATGCCTAAAAAATGACCATTAAAAAGGAAGAACGACAAAACCAACTTGAGCAAGATGAAGCATACAAAAAATTGGTGGATATTGAAATTTTCAAAGTTATGACTGATGAAGAAAGGACAATTGATGAGGGTCATTAGAAAATCCATGAAGAATATGAAAATTCTTCAGATACGAAGGCTGCAATATTTGTAAATCCTGAAGACAATGTCAAATGGCAGTATTAAAACTATTGTAATTTTTCGTAATACAAAATTTGCATATGGTCGTAGTCACCGACGGACTACTCTAGGCCCAGTGAGAGATTTAGCCCCCCCAAATTTAAAAAAAAAATCACGCATAAGAATTTTCATAAATATAGGTGTAAAAAAGTAATTACACCTAAAAATGTCTTGTTTCTCTCTCTCTCTTTCTCTAATATATATATATATATATATATTTGAGGTTAATTTTGATGTTAATGTTCGTAAGGGTTTATTTTAGGGTTGATGTTAGGACTAATTTTATGGATTATTGGTTTAAATTACAAATTAAATTTTTATTTGTGCTCTTCAGTTGCAATTGTTGTAATGCTTAGTCCAATCCGTGGTGGGTTGGGTATTGTTGGAATAGGCTCCAACATTTTCAATGCCATGCATCTAGGCACGGCATTATGAAAACGTAAAAGAGACTAATTTCAGGACCAATAATTATGTATACTAAACCGATGTGGGATTTTGGGATGTATAAGAGTGATAAAATAATACCACCGAGTTCAGTTAAAACAAAAGTTAAAAGAAAAAAAATGTTGCATGTTGTTGACGTGATAGGAGTGCAAAGGTATGAGAAATAGAATCAAAATGGCAGGTGAGGTGGTTTTGGGTATGACTGGATGGTTTAGGCTTGGAGGTATGGATAATTTTGGGGTAGTCTATATATATTTTTTATTTGAGTTATTTGGGTTTTGGTACAAACTAGTTATACTTGTTTCAGTTTTAGCCTCAAATTATAAACTACTGTATGTATGGCCCCCATTTTTCACTTTTACCAACATTGTTTAGAAAAATAAGTTTTGCTAAAAATATCGAAAAATTCAAAAAGCGAAGATAAAAAAAAATGGGTACAAACATATTATAGTTTTTAATTAGGTGTCAAAACTCAAATGAGTATAACTAGTGGGGGCCAAAACCTAAATAAGCCTTTTTTTTGCAAGATAAAAGTTGAACATGTAATAATAATAATAATAATAATAATAATAATAATAATAATAATAATAATAAGGGATTTTTGACTTTTCCCACAATGTACTTGTCATCATTTCACTTTAATTACTCATTTATTTCTCTTTAGGCATTACCCCTCCAATTTCAGTATTAACGATAGAAAACTGTGGCAAAAAGTATAAAGTAGCCTCACTAAAAGTGAATATATTAGGTAAAGTCTAAAAAACTACAATAAAATAATGATAGCTTCATGAGGTAAATTAAAAATAGGGTTATTTGGATTTTGGCCCCCATTACTTCTGCCTTTTTGGGGAATAACCCCCAATTAATAATTATTGTTGGACTAATCTAAATTTTTCACTTTTAGCGACACTTTTTCAACATATTGATATTTTTAGCAACACAACTTTTATAAAAATGTCGCTAAAAATGAAAAGTGGTGGTTAATCCTACAATAGTTTTTAATTGTGGGTAAATCTCCAAATGGACAAAACAAATGAGTTCCAAAATCCAAATAACCCTATAATTTATAACACCAACTAAGACAATGTATAGCCAACTGGTTTTGCTTATGTCTGACTAAAATCTAATTCTTCATGAACTCATTCAAAGATTTTTTTTGCGACCTCTGAATATAAATTTTTAATGTTAATTAAATAGAATTTTCCATAGTTGTCTCACAATGATCTGAAGGGCTATATCGCCTACTTAGTTGTGGGTTGGAAAGTGAAATATATTTCTAGAGTTGTCCAAGATCCCCTTTTTCAATTCCATAGGTTAATTTTTTTTCCTGCATGTCATGTATATATATGGGTTGGAAAATGAGTTGTAAATTTATAATATATTGGATGATGGACTGTTTGGACACTATCAACATTTAAAGGAGTTTAAGGAGCAAGTTGAAATCGGAAAGTGTGTTGAGAAATAACATTTTAAATTGTTAATTGTGTTTTATATTAAAAATGGGAATTTACAGCATTACAATGACAACGTCACATTAAGTCCCCATTGTAGTACTTTTTCGGATAAATTAATGTTTAGTCTCTAAGACTAAGTACATTTTACCCTTAGTCCGTCTTATTTTTTTATATTTTAAAAAGTCCATTATCTATATTTTTGACAATTTTTTCTTAGGATTTAAGATACGAGAAGAATGAGTGTTTGTGAATGTTTTATACGGTGAGAGACTTTTTGGATCAAAAGAAAACGTCTTGGACTAAACGTTTATTGAAAAATTGCCGAGGGACTTTTATCGAATTACCCTATTTTTAAAAAATATCATTAATTTATATAATTAGACCAAGGTAGCCGTTGATAATTTTAGAATTATGCAAATCTATAATTAAACCTCATTCCAAAATTTTAATCATAATACTAAATTATTTAAACTTTAAGGTTTATAATAATAATGAGATAATTCTAGGAGGACATGTGGATGAACTTACAAATTTATCAAAATAGAAATAAAGTAGCACATTAGTGAGATTGATCTAACCTCGTTCAAATATAGGGGTGGCAATTCAGGACTGTGTTGATTTTTACTTGAGTACAAGTTTTAAGTACTCTTAAATCTATACAAGTTGATAGTGTTATCTTCATTTCGTGTCAAAAATTGTCAGCCTTATTCAAATATTTACATCAAATATTAAATTTTATTGAAGCTTTCATGTTTGTCATAATGAAGAGATAATTGTAGGAGGATATGTGTCTCAACATAATTTTAAAGTACCGAAATTATCCAAGGGAAACCTCTCGTTCAAATGTTGTTTTAGACATCCCACATCGCATATGTTCATCAAAATTGTTTTGTTTATTTCGATCAGTTCATTTTGTCCCTAATTTAGTGCGTAGTTGCATGGCATTTGAAATATTGGATGTTGATCCAATTACACCCAACCCATCAAGGGTTGAAAGTAGCAATAGTAATGAATTGATGAAACTTCAATTAAAATCTCAAATAGGTTAACTGATCTTTTTGTTTGTTTTTTTCATTTGATTTTTTTTGTTTTACAATATTGAGTCCTTACAAACTTTCTCTATTTAAGTTTTTAGTGACTCAATTATGAAATGTCATGCCTAGTTGCATGACATTTGAAATGTTGGATGTTGATCCAATTACACCTAACTCACCAAGGGTTGGAAGTAGCAATACTAATAAATTGATGAAACTTAAATTAAAATCTAAAATAGGTTCATCGAACCCATCACGGGTTGGTTAAGTTTTCTCTTTTTTATTTTTTTCCTTTTGATTTTTCTGCATTTTACAATATTTAGTCATTGGAAACTTTATCTATTTAAGTTATTATTAATTGAATTTTCAAATTCCATGCCTAATTGCAGGCATTTGAAATGTTGGATGTTGATCCAATAACACCCAACCCAACCCATTAAGGGTTGAAAGTAGCAATATTGATGAATTGATGAAACTTGAATTAAAATCTCCAATAGGTTAACTGAACCCACTAGGGGTCGGTTATGTTTTCTCTTTTCTTTTTTTTTTTCATTTTATGTTTTTTTGTTTTACCATATTTATTTCTTAAAAACTCTCTCTATTTAAGTTTTGACAGACTAAATTATCAAATCGAAAATACGTTATATTTTACAGCATAATGACTACTGGAGGCACTACATGACCAACATTAAGCAATGTTTTACTACTTAGAATATATTTTAAATCATATTTGTATGATTTTATTTTATTAATAAAAATAGGAATTGAAAGGATTGATTTGAGTCATAACGAAAATTAAAGATGTACTATTTTTTAGAACTAAGGTCCCTCGCCTCTTATTCTATATCTTATTAGTTTGCGTATATACAAACATAACACGTGTATATTATAGAAGTTCGTATATAAATTATAATAATTCATGCAAAATTTCCCCCAAAAAATCATGTGAAATTTACAAAAATTTATGTATATAGTACTAAAAATGGGTATACATTAAAAAACAGGGACCTTATTGTCCAAATAATATGTTAGTGAACTAGAGCCAAAAAAATACCGACGAAAGAGTTGAATAATAAAAAAATTAAAATAAAAAATGAGGCATTGTTCCCTGCATGAATGCAGAGCTATTAGCACATATGATTAGACTCGCTTGACCTTGTTGCATTTGAGGGGTTGAATGCAACATTTAATGTCATATTTGTTGATTCCATTTCATACAAATCTAATTTTGTATGCATTACATTAATCTAACCGTGCAATATAAAATATCCCAAGAAGTTGTCTAAAACTAATTTTTTAATTCTTTAATAATTAATCAATTTATTTCATAAAATGTTTTAAACATGTGCAAAAAAACATTTAACAACATATTATAATATCTATCCCAAAATACTTATCTATAATTTCATAAAATGTTGCTAATGATTATTCAAAACATACATATATATTGTTACGCAACACTTAAATTAAATAATATTTAATGAAAAAATGGAGATATTCTTGCCTTAAAAAAGTATTTCGATAATCTAAAAATTATAGTTTGTTCTTCTCACATAAATAACTTTTGTACTTTGGCCTTCTTCAACATCTTTGTGCAAAGCCTACGATGTTAAGGTTGAAAATTGGTTAAATAGTGTTTGGGCGTTAAACTGGAGGGCTTGTAGGTTTCGTTTGAACCAAAATAAGGTATGCATACAAAGTTATTAGACAAAAGAGTAAAAATCACTTAACCACCTTAAAGAGTGATAAGGAAAAACAAATCGTTGCTAAACTAGAACACTCCCTCCAAGGGGGATGCCTCCATAGCGGTCTATAATGGCTATAACGACTCTGAACCCTACTACAACAAGCCTAGCTGCCATCCGCACTAATACATCTTATTTTATTTTTTTCAGAATGATTCAACTCCTAACCTTATTTGGAAACTAACTACTGTAAAACTTAATAACAAAAAACATGACGTGATACCCCGTATAGTTTAATACTTAGGTTGATTAAGTCTAATTATTAAATTATGAATATTGTCAATTCAATTAAATTTCATATTTAGCCTGAGAGGAAAACATTAGATCAGGATATACAAATGGAGTGCAATAACATAAGTCACAAAGACATCGTGATATTAATAAAACATGATTTGTCTCAACAATAAATCCCACCCATGAATTCACAAGGTAAACCACCACTCATACAAACCACAATAAATTGTCAATGATGCGATCCATAAACTTAAACTGACTACATGTCCTAACAACGTTAATAAACAAATCTCGCATCTCTCATGTTAAAAAGTAAATAAAATTGACATAAAGTAAGGAAGACCTACAACCTCGAACTGTTGGTGAGACTAAAATAAGGACTTGGTGCTCTAAAATAGGAATGTTAGATGAGACAATCACGAGCACGTCGAATTTGAGTTCAACGACGATGGTGAGCCAGCACTAGTTAACAAAGTTACGCAACCCAAAAATATTTGTAAATAAATAATAAAGCCAAAGATTATTCTCTTACACAACTGCCATCGTATGAACATTCCACACTGTTCATTAACTAACAATTAGAATTTCTCTTATTAAATAAACTTCATTATACTTTTAAGGTTTTTTATTACGGAGACAAAATAAGAAAAAAAATAAAAAGCTTTATCCAACCCATGGTGGGTTGGGTTAATTTAGACAGTTGATGGAATATTGTTTCCTCATCCTCTTTAGTTGCAATTGTTGTAATGCTTAGTCCAATCCGTGGTGGGTTGGGTATTGTTGTAATAGGCTCTAATGTTTTCAATGCCATGCATCTAGGCACGGCATTATGAAAAAGTTAAAGAGACTAATTTCAGGACCAATAATTATGTATACTAAACCGATGTGGGATTTTGGGATGTATAAGAGTGATAAAATTATACCACCGAGTTCAGTTAAAACAAAGGTCAAAAGAAAAAAATGTTGCATGTTGTTGACGTGATAGGAGTGCAAAGGTATGAGAAATAGAATCGAAATGGCAGGTGGTTTAGGGTATGACTGGATGGTTTAGGCTTGTAGGTATGGATAATTTTGGGGTAGTCTAAATATATTTTTTATTTGAGTTATTTGGGTTTTGGTACAAACTAGTTATACTTGTTTCAGTTTTAGCCTCAAATTATAAACTACTGTATGTATGGCCCCCATTTTTCACTTTTACCAACATTGTTTAGAAAAATAAGTTTTGCTAAAAATATCAAAAAATTCAAAAAGCGAAGATAAAAAAAATGGGTAAAAACATATTATAGTTTTTAATTAGGGGTCAAAACTCAAATGAGTATAACTAGTGGGGGCCAAAACCTATATAAGCCTTTTTTTTGCAAGATAAAAGTTGAACATGTAATAATAATTATAATAATAATAATAATAATAATAATAATAATAATAATAATAATAATAATAATAAGGGATTTTTGACTTTGCCCACAATGTACTTGTCATCATTTCACTTTAATTACTCATTTATTTCTCTTTAGGCATTACCCCTCCAATTTCTGTATTAGCGATAGAAAACTGTGGCAAAAAGTATAAAGTAGCGTCACTAAAACTGAATATATTATGTAAAGTCTAAAAAACTACAATAAAATAATGATAGCTTCATGAGGTAAATTAAAAATAGGGTTATTTGGATTTTGGCCCCCATTACTTCTGCCTTTTTGGGGAATAACCCCCAATTAATAATTATTGTTGGACTAATCTAAATTTTTCACTTTTAGCGACACTTTTTCAACATATTGATATTTTTAGCAACACAACTTTTATAAAAATGTCGCTAAAAATGAAAAGTGGTGGTTAATCCTACAAAATTTTTAATTGTGGGTAAATCTCCAAATGGACAAAACAAATGAGTGCCAAAATCCAAATAACCCTATAATTTATAACACCAACTACGACAATGTATAGCCAACTGGTTTTGCTTATGTCTGACTAAAATCTAATTCTTCATGAACTCATTCAAAGATTTTTTTTGCGACCTCTAAATATAAATTTTTAATGTTAATTAAATAGGATTTTACATAGTTGTCTCACAATGATCTGAGGGGCTATATCGCCTACTTAGTTGTGGATTGGAAAGTGAAATATATTTCTAGAGTTGTCCAAGATCCCCTTTTTCAATTCCATAGGTTAATTTTTTTTCCTACATGTCATGTATATATATGGGTTGGAAAATGAGTTGTAAATTTATAATATATTGGATGATGGACTGTTTGGACACTATTAACATTTAAAGGAGTTTAAGGAGCAAGTTGAAACCGGAAAGTGTGTTGAGAAATAAGTTTTTAAATTGTTAATTGTGTTTTATATTAAAAATGGGAATTTACAGCATTACAATTACAACATCACATTAAGTCCCCATTGTAGTACTTTTTCGGATAAATTAATGTTTAGTCTCTAAGACTAAGTAAATTTTACCCTTAGTCCGTCTTATTTTTTTATATTTTAAAAAGTCCCTTATCTATATTTTTGACAATTTTTTCTTAGGATTTAAGATACGAGAAGAATGAGTGTTTGTGAATGTTTTATACGGTGAGAGACTTTTTGGATCAAAAGAAAACGCCTTGGACTAAACGTTTATTGAAAAATTGCCAAGGGACTTTTATCGAATTACCCTATTTTTAAAAAATATTATTAATTTATATAATTAGACCAAGGTAGCCGTTGATAATTTCAGAATTATGCAAATCTATAATTAAACCTCATTCCAAAATTTTAATCATATTACTAAATTATTTAAACTTTAAAGTCTATAATAATAATGAGATAATTCTAGGAGGACATGTGGATGAACTTACAAATTTATCAAAATAGAAATAAAGTAGCACATTAGTGAGATTGATCTAACCTCGTTCAAATATAGGGGTGGCAATTCAGGAATTTTTATTTGAGTACAAGTTTTGAGTACTCTTAAATATATACAAGTTGATAGTGTTATCTTCATTTCGTGTCAAACATTGTCAGCCCTATTCATATTTACTTCAAATATTAAATTTTATTGAAACTTTTATGTTTGTCATAATGAAGAGATAATTCTAGGAGGATATGTGTCTCAATATTATTTTAAAGTACCGAAATTATCCAAGGGAAACCTCCCGTTCAAATGTTGTTTTAGACATCCCGCATCGCATATGTTCACCAAAATTCTTTTGTTTAATTCGATCAGTTCATTTTGTCCCTAATTTAGTGCGTAGTTGCATGGCATTTGAAATATTGGATGTTGATCCAATTACACCCAAGCCATTAAGGGTTGAAAGTAGCAATAGTAAAGAATTGATGAAACTTGAATTAAAATCTCAAATAGGTTAACTGATCTTTTTGTTTTTTTTCATTTGAATTTTTTTTCTTTTACAATATGGAGTCCTTCGAAAATATTTATTTTTGGACCTAGTCCACTTACATATTTTTTAGAACTAAGGTCCCTCGCCTCTTATTCTATATCTTATGAGTTTGCGTATATACAAACATAACACGTGTATATTACAAAAGTTTGTATATAAATTATAATAATTCACGTAAAATTTCCCCCGAAAAAATCATGTGTACTTTACAAAATTTATTGTATATAGTACTAAAAATGGGTATACATTAAAGATAGGGACCTTATTGTCCAAATAATATGTTAGTGAACTAGAGCCAAAAAATTCCGACGAAAGAGTTGAATCATAAAAAAAAATAATGAGGTCTTGTTCCCTGCTTGAATGCAGAGTTATTAGCACATATGATTATAGTCGCTTGACCTTGTTGCATTTGAGGTGTTGATTGCAACATTTAACGTCATATCCGTTGATTCCATATTCATACAAGTCTAATTTCATATGCATCAAATTAATCTAATCGTGCAATATAAAATATCTCAAGAAGTTGTCTAAAACTAATATTCCAATTCTGTAATAATTAATCAATTTATTTCATAAAATGTTTTAAACATGTGCAAAAAAAAAATTAACAACATATTATAATATCTATCCCATTATACTTATCTGTAATTTCATAAAATGTTGCTAATGATGATTCAAAACATACATAAATAATGTTTAGGCAATACTTAAATAAATAATATTTAATGAAAAAATGAAGATATTCTTGCCTTAAAAAAAGTATTTCGGTAATCTAAAAATTACAGTTTGTTCTTCTAAGAAAAAACAACTTTTGTACTTTGGCCTTCTTCAACATCTTTGTGCAAAGCTTACAACGTTAAGGTTGAAAATTGGTTTAATAGTGTTTGGGCATTCAACTAGAGGGCTTGTAGGTTTTGTTTAAACCAAAATAAGGTATGCATACAAAATTATTAGTCAAAAGAGTTACTTAATAAAAATCACTGAACCACCTTAAAGAGTGATAAATAAAAACAAATCCTTGCTAAAATAGAACACTCCCTCCAAGGCGGATGCCTCTATAGAGGTCTAAAGTGGCTATAACGACTCTGAACCCTTCTACGGCAGGACTAGCCTCCATTCCCCACTGATATATCTTATTTTATTTTTTTCAGAACGATTCAACACCTAACCTTATTTGCAAACTAACTGCTATAAACTCAATAACAAAAAACATGATGTGGCGCCCCATATAGTTTAATACTTGGGTTGATTAAGTGCAATTATTAAATTATTAATATTGTCAATTCAATTAAATCTCATATTTAGCCTGAGAGGAAAACATTATATTAGGATATACAAATGGAGTGCGATAAGATAAGTCATAAAGACATCGTGATATTAATAAATTGTCAACAAAGCGATCCACAAACTTAAACTGAGTACATGCCCTAAGAACGTAAAATACAAATCTCGCATCTCTCATGATAAAAAGTAAACAAAACTGACATAATGTAAGGGAGACCTAAAACCTCGAACTGTTGGGGAGACTAAAATAAGGACTTGGTGCTGTGAAATAGGAATGTTAGATGAGACAACCACGAGCACCTGAAATTTGAGTTCACCGACGATGGTGAGACCACCGCTAGTTAACAAAGTTATGCAACCCAATATTATTTATAAATAAATAATAAATCTAAAGATTATTATCTTACACAACTGCCATCGTATGAACGTTCCTCATTTCATTATTAATAAGGACCATGGTCATGTTTAACCCCAATCCCCATCGATGTCACTATTCCAACGACATGCACATACAAGAATACCTAACTCAATTAAAAGGATACTCATCATCACAATGTCCAGCCTCCACCATATACACCTCAAACACATCATCACAAACCACAAGAATCACGAGGTGATAAATCCTCAAGATTGGAACACCAATTTACCTCTTCCACCTTCTCCAACTCATTCAAAAAAGAACTCATAAGGTTTACTTAATGATCATAACGAGCATTTTCAAGCTCAAATGAGTTAACCAAGCATGCTTCAAGAGGGTCTACCCAATATGTATCATCAAAGTGTTCTTGAATAATCTCCTCAATGAGATTTACCTCAAGAACATCGTCTTCATCACCCATTTGTTTGCAATGTTAAAAATGTTAACCTCCAATGTCATCTTTCCGGTGAGATTCGTTTACCCATTTTTAGTATTAATTAGGGCATTTGAGGTAGCTATAATAGGTTAAACATGGATAGTTGGGATGCGGTCACTATTTCGAGCCACATGTTGAGTATTCAAAACCACAAATTCCACTAGGAAGTAGAATTTGACGACTTGAATTATGACATCTTCCACCACCCTCTGGAGACTTTAATGGAATGGTCCTCTGATTGGAGAGTGATTTTGGTCATCTTTATCTCACTTATACCTAGCTATTCATACACGGAGTACAGTAGAAATTGACACCCTCACCTAAATCGATGAAAGCTCCAAGATGATAGCATTACGTGTCTCCTTTTAGGGAGACACAAGCCTTTAATGATAGGGTGCATCAATGGGGTATTTTACAATTAGATTTGGATCGATTCGTGTCTCCTCACTACTCTCTTCGAGATAGGCATATTTGACATCTATGGGGTCAGGTGAGACTTTCGGAGAATTTGAAAGTGGGGTGGGATCGTCATATCAAGAACTTCCACACTCCGTAGAGTAGTGATGGATTTTGATTGGTTATGCGAACATTTTGGTCTCGTAATAATAACATTGGGTTGCCCTTGAGGATTTTGTTGAGGTTGGTTTGGAAATATTCCATTTTCTTGGATACTTAATGAAGTGGTCAATTGTGATGGTGAAGATTTAATTTCCATAAACGTTTGTGAATTTTGAGTATTGACATTCATTTGAGTTTACATAAAAGATTGAATAGTATCTTCAACTCTTTTCTTATGTGGGGGAACATATTGAGGAGGGGGAAAAGGACCTTGAATTTGTAATCACTACACCAAAACACTCATTTAGTAACAGACTATTTTTTATATTACTAACAGTATTTTATCATTACTATTTCTTACCGTAGATTACCATTATTAATATGAGATAAGTGTTAGTAATATTAATTCAATATTTTAAAAGTCATTATTTTTCTTAAAAATGACTCTCTCCAAAGCTTCAGCAGCATATCTAAAAACGCAAAGCCCTCAAAAACGGTGACCTCGGGTTTGTCAAATCGCGAAGCTTCTCAACACCCAAGTCGCGAAGTTTCTCAACACCTGCAAATCGTGCAAATTGTGACCTAGGGTTTGTCATCTCCGAAACTTCATCCCAAATATCGATCTAAATCGCGACCTGGGGTTCAACCTAGGGTTTGGAAGAGCTGGCTACATTTTTTCTTTCTCTTTCTTTCTCTCTCTCTCTCTCTCTCTCTCTCTCTCTCTCTCTCTCTCTATTTATCTCTCTATATATGTTGTCGTATAGTTTCATGTGGTTATGGTGGTATGGTTGTGTTGTGTACATATCGCCGAAGAAGCTGACATTGAGAAATTGTGTCAGGGTTTAGGGGTAAGATGGCTTCAGAGGATGTGGTTGGGAAGATGAGCGAGGCGACAGTGTCGAGGATCATTAATCTGGCTGAAGAAGCAGAGATAGAAAGTGAGGTGTTAAATCTCCTACTCGACTCGCTTTTCTCAGTATTTGCAAATCTCTCGTTGTTGGTGGCGTCACTGGTGGAGTGTCAGTTCATACTTCGCTCTCTTTTTTCATTATATATTCGGGTATTTGTTCACTGGAATGTGTGGATCATGTTACTGTAGAGATTTGTGAATTGTAATATATATGTCAGTTACTATTAGGTATTCTGATCTTTTAATTTTGGTGGATCATTTGGTTATTGCATTTCTGATCGTTGTTGTTTTATGATGATTATATCCTATAGTTTTTTGTGTTTGCTATGTGATACAATTTTTATATATCAAATTACTAATTGTAGTTAGGTGTTCATTACTAATAAGATTTCTCGTATGACATGGATATTAATTCCAATTTTGGTTTATATATGGGAATGTGATTCGGAGAAATTTGTAGTTAGGTGTTCATTACTAATAAGATGTCGTATCTCTTTATTTATCTCTCTATATATGTTGTCGTATTGAATTTCAAGCGCATGTTTAGTATATACTTTAGGACTAGATGTGAACTTTCTATTAGGGGTGGCCACGGCATCACCGGAGCTTTTCTATAAATACAGATTCACATTACTAAAATTCCATCACACGTTTCTTACACAAGAGGTTCAGTCTTCTAATTCATTATTTGTTCGTGGTGAGGCCATAGGGTAAATATTTTTATTTAACATGATTCATTTTTGGTAGAGAGATGATATATTTCTGTATGTTTTCATTCTGATTCAATAAATAGGATTGGATATATATATATATATATATATATATATGTATGTATATGTATACACATAAATACTTATTTTGCATTTGGTAATTTTACAGAGATCTAATGTTATCATAATGGGTACGTTCGAGTGTATATGTATACACACGTCGCTCAATTAGTACATATATATATGCATATACACATGTCTCTCAATTTGGTTCCTATTCTAACTTTTAATCGGTCATGCATTTATTTATACGAATATTTTAACCTATATGCTAGTTTTTCTTCTCATTTATCGAAATTTGTTTACGAATTTTAGGGTTTCTTATTATGTACTAAATTGTTTAATTCATGTCTATATTTCAGGTTTTTAATTTTGCAATTCAGGCTTTTATTTTGAGTTTTTTTTACTGTTGAAGGAGGAGGGAAAAGGTAAACATATGTCTAATTTTGAGTTCTCATTCTTAATTTTGTTCATTCAATGGAGATTGTTATTGATTCATATCGAAAATTTCGATTGAAACGGTGCTAGCCTAGTAAAATAATTTCCACTTGAGTTATTTGAGGGTCTAGATTACTAGAGTGAAAAATATGTTTTTAGTGTACCTCTGATAAAATCACATTCTTACAATATAATTTCCTTCTTGATGTAGGGCGAAGATTTAGACAAGTTTAAACAAGTGAGAGAGAATCAAATAGTGCGCATACTTGGAAAGGTTTGCTTATTCCGCATATCTCTCTTTTTCTTTATGCTCTGTCTGATTGTTGAAACAGTTAAATCATGCTTAGCATTACAATTTAATGTGTTGTTTTAATTATATATCTAAGCACCCACCATCATAGTGACAACAGCTTATTTGAGGATGGAGGGAAGGTCATCTCCAGTTCTTCCCTCTAGTAACCTTTCTTATTTAGAGAACTTCTTATACATGCCATATTCATTATATGTCAGGTTCTATTATTTTCCCCCTTTCAGTTTTGCATAAAATCGTTATTTTAAAACATTATTTTTTCCCCTTCTACAAAGGAATTGAGAGTTTTTTTAGTTAGGTAGTTACAACAACATTGGGACGCATTTATAATTCATACTGACTGATTTGCTTCCTTTCACTGGATTTATTTAGAGAGTGGTAGACAGATAGTTCTAGCTTTATGGGATATGGGCCTATAATCTAATCATGAATTTCCACTTCACATGCTTGCAAAGGCATGCCGAACATGAAATGAATTTATCCACAACTGGTTCTAGGCATCTTGCATCAAGGTAGGCATTCCTTTATTTAAATTAACCAAGGGTAACCTGCATGGGTATCCCTTCTTGTTTGTCATAAATACAGATACCTCTCTTGGTTCAAATATTACATTTACCTTTCTTGTTTAAATTTTACACTTGCCTCTTCTTATGTTTAAATATGTTAAACACTAATTCACCTTTAAATAAAGCACCCCTGAGGCATTGGATCACATTCCTGACTCTATCTGACAGTGGGGTTGATATTATATAAATGATAATCATATGGGCATAGTGATAGTCATATATCTAGGACAAGTAAATGATGTTGGGTCACAGCCTACCTACTTTGTTACATATAGTTGTGTTCAAGATCATCACCGTCCTCAATTCTTTGCAATAACATGATTACTAATTTAGGCTACAGCTGAGAAGACCAGGTTGCCATGTTCGAATCCATTCTATAATATGACCAATTCAATTGAGGGCCTAATGAGCGACATAAATTTTGGGTCGGCCGAAGAACTTGGGCAACCCCAATCAACCAGTCCCTCAACTAACAGATTCGCCAAGCATTCAACACTCTGGAGCTATTACACCTTCAACTGGGATAAGATAAGGCCAATAACTACATTCAATCCTCACTCTTTTATCTCTCATTCGACAAAGACGACCGCATCAACTTGTTTTCAAGCAACTCCTAGGCCACACAGAAGTTTGCATGAATTATAGTCGGGCAAATGATTAATGCAATAAGGTGACTATATGATGCGAATGTGAGGAGAATAGAGTGCGTGGGGATACTGCCCTTGGGATGCGCGCCATACACTCAGTGGGAGGGGTATTTTAATACAACGGGCAGTGATGGTGAGGAAGATGACTGCCGAAATAGTTTTCTGTCATGTGTATCGAGCAATCTTGGAGTTAATCCATTTGCGTATATATATAGGGTTATTTGAATTTGGTGTCCAGTTGTTTCAAACCTTCGCATATGTGTGTGTGTTTGTAAATTTTAAAGATGGGAAATTTGAAAATGGTCCATTCATGTTTTATAGACCTAGTGTAAATTTGGGATCCCTCATCCTATTTTACAAATTGAAAAAAATCTCATTTGAACACAAACTCCAAATATTGTTCTTTGTGGAGATGATCACATTGTTAACCCAACTGAACAAGTGTTTGTTTAAACATGAAATGGTGAAGATTACCAAGTGCAGCTTGCAGTAGATCAGTGATCGAGAAGTTCTATTCATTATGTTACACGTTCTCAGAAAGTTATTTTGGAGGAGCTACTTGGCAGGTATGTTAACGCACACACACACAAACACACTCTCTACAGAGTTACACCTTTCTAGAGTCTTTTTTAACTTTACCCTTCAGATAATTAAAATTTTGAACCTACTACCCTACTTCAAAAAGCAGACTCCCCCCCCCCCCCCCCCAAGTCAGGAATTTGACACTTAAAACCCCAGGCCCGGAGGGTGGGGGTGGGTGGGTAATGTCTAAATACATTTTTTGGGATTTTCTCATGGAAACGATGTTCATTACATGCCGAGGGGTATGTTATATTAATGAACGTGTAGGGGGTATGGTCAAATACAAAAGCATTTCAGGGTTAAGTTAGAAAACTTAAGCCAGTTTTTGACTTCTCTTGCTTGTTACTTTTCAATATATTTTCCTCACAATATTGTGATGCCTTATGATTACTGAAATCCCAAAATTGTAGATATTTTTATATTTTGCATCTTGAATATGCCTTTTGATTGTTCTTCCGAGGAAGAATTTCTTTATTCACTCATTGTCAAAGTTAAATTTGAGAGCAATCGGTACTAAAAGCCGAAGAAGCAACCCAAGTCTTCAAGATAGCATGTAGATTGGTTTTAATATTCACATTCCATTCCAGAGTGTTATGATGCTCAAAACTTTCAAGCCACAATATGGAGATATACCCTACACTATCTTCGTTTATATGGAGATTACAACGGCACAGTTGTATCAGAAAGTGCTAAAGATCAATGCCACGTGGATCATAAGAAAATCCAGGTGATCTTTAAAGGAGCCGTGAATTTGACTCCATCTGGTATGGATTATTTCTCTCAGACTGTTAATTATAGGTAAATTAGAATTAGTGATTGTGAGGAAGATGAATGCCACTCTTGTTCTCCCTTCTCTTTATTATGAATCCTTTTGTATAGATCCAACGTATTGTTTTCTCATTCTTAATGCTTTAGTTGATGTCAGTTAAGTTTTAGATTTTGGTCTTATTTTTTTTACACTTCTAATATTTTTATTATACTTTTGTTGTGAAGCAATAAAGCCTCACTGTGCATCTAGTAGATGAACAAGCTTGTGTTGCTGAAGTGTCAGGTATGGCTTCTGATCCCCCATGCTGGAATTTTGAATTTTGTTGTCTTATTAATAAAATATTATCCATTTATGATATTTTAAGAAAAAAGTGTCAGGTCTTGATGCTTTAGGTGGCAATTTAAGTTGTCCACTGGAAGAACAACCCTTGATGGTTGAGAAGGAGGAAATGGTGTGTGAGAGCTCTAGAAGTGATTTTGTATTCACAGAACTAGAATCTTTTATGGAACAAACCCAAGTAATTAATGGCAATGATGTTACAACAATCGCAAATCATGAAGTGGAAGTTCAAACAAGTGGTATGGATGAAATAGCATCTTGTTCAGAAGATATTTAGAATGTGAAGTGTGAATCAGTTCGTGAACATACTGAAAAAGATTGTGCTGGGCCCACTGATTTGGAATCATCGTATGAACAAATTCATGTTGCCAAAAGAGGGGAAGTTGAACGTGTGAGCATTGGAGCGGTACTAGATTGTAAATATGAAGTATCAGGAAATGATAATTTGGGTGAGAATCTAAGCTCTTTAGGAACAAATCAAATCTTTATGATTGAGAAGGTTGATGGGGGCTCTGAAAAAGACATGGAACACGATCAATTGGAATCCTTAGGTGAACTAGTCGGTGGCATTACAGCATCGGACAATGGGGAGGGCCCCACTTTTTCTGACAACGGTAGGAGTTTGGTCAAAGGTTTTCATTTCACGGAGGCTTAGCTTACTTTCGTATCCAGTTTTAGTAATAAAGTAGTTGTTTATATTTCTTCAAACATAAATGTAGTGAAGAGGTGAATACGTTGAATAAAATGAGGTTAGTTGTGCATCTTGAAGCTTCAGAAAGCATAAGTACATTGTGAAATGCATTCTCGGCTAGATTGTAATCTATATTTGACATTTTTAAATTACAGAAATGTGGTGAGAGTTCCTACGGTGCAAAGAGCTACTAATTGTGATGTTGGTTGTTATTTTACTCATTTTACGAATCAATTTCACGGAATTGGCAAAAGGTTCTGGATTTGGGGAGGGCCATTGAATTTTTTTTTTAAATATGTACTAAGATTAGTAACATAATTTTACCGTTACTAATTGTGATCTTTCTGTTACTATCAGTAACATAATTTTACAGTTAATAATTCTGAATTTTCTATTAGTATTAGTAACGCTACTTTGGCGTTATTAATTGTGAATTTACCGTTACTATTAGTAGCAGAATTTAACCGTTACGAATTTTGAATTTTATCGTTACTATTAGTAACAGAATTTACCGTTACTAATTCTAATTTTTTCCCTTACTATTAGTAACATAATTTTACCGTTACTAGCTTCATGCCCCACTCCTTTTTTCTAATAGAAAAATTGAGTTACTAATATATTTAGTAATGGTAAAATTGTGTTACTAATGGCGTGTTTTGGTGTAGTGAATAGTGGTGGTCCTTGTTGGTATGAAGGATGATAATTTTAAGGTAGGAGATTTTGAGGTTATTGGGGTTGCTCCCTATAGACACCCCATCTTAGAATCCTCTTAAGCACTTCCTTAGGTACCTAACACTCATCTACTCACTATAAACCCTAGATTGTACATCCAGTACTAATACGGAGGGCATCGGAATCTCCCGATCCACATTTGACTATAGTCAACTCCCTAACCCGAGTAAAACATTAAAGAGACCGGAGTCCCCTTTCCAACGGTCCATCCCATGCACGAATCAGCCGCATGGTTCACACGAATTATCCATTTTACTTCGAGCATTAATTTGGAGGCCACTAAGTGCTCTTGTTCGACGTTTGACTTCGATAAACTCCCTAACGTGAGTAAAGATCATTGAAACCTTTAAGGTCTCTGAATTCCCTTTCCATTGATCCGTGTCATGTGCAAATCGGCCTCACGTTATGCACGAATGATACGTTTTACTCTAAAGGTCCATCGAACGCTTTTGGACCCCATTTGACCCGGGTCAACTCTCCAAACTGAGCAAATATCAATGAAATCCTGAAAGGATCTAAACTCCTTTTCGATCAACCCATGACATGCGCGAATCGGCTTTACAGCGAACAATCCGTTTTTCTTCGAAACCCCCTATCCATAGACCATCAGGCTCTTTCGATTCCCGTTTCACTTTAGTCAGCTCTTGTACCCGGGAGTGGCTCAATTAACTGTTGAAGGCTCTAAATTTCATTTCTAATGGTCCTAGCCGTGCAGGATTTTGGCTTACGATTTGTATTTTGTGTCCATTTTTCCAAAACAGTTCGTTCTGGACTACCTATAGGCACTCTAGACCCCCTACCTATCGATATAGTGTACTTTCCTTGCCAAGTAAGGTAGAAACTGTGCCGATAGGCAGTCCAGGGGCCATGTCGATCAGCACCCCAATCCTAAATGGCACTATATAAAGGGTTCATGACCTCATGCCTGTAGGAGGTCCCTTTCAACAGTTAGCAAATATTCTCTTGAAATTAAAGCCTTCTCATTACCAAAAAAAAATCAATTTTCCAATATTCCCTCACCTGGCTTTCTTACCACACTTAGTCATCCACCTCTCCCCATCATATTACCTTCATACCACTACAAAAACCAGCTTACATGCATTCAAAATTTGGTAACAAATATTTACAAGGAGGTCCACTCCTCACCCCTTTATTATTCACTTTTTTCTCATTTTGTGATATCTTCTAGTTTTTTTTCATTATCTCACATTAAATAATCTTCATTTTTATTATTAGTATTTCCCAAAACTATTTTGTATAAAGTCCAAAAAAGACAAAAATAGGGTTCATTCATAAATTCCATAGGTCAGACTTCCGTATTTTCACACACTCTTACATTTGAACACATTTCTCTCCAAAAACACTCAAACAGGAGTCATACATTTGGATTTATGGTTTGAACCATATACCTATGCTATGTTTGAACTACGTGGACTTTGATTCCCCTTGGGCTATGTAGTCATCTAGGGCCAATCACAAGATTCGAGTCATCCTTTTTTCATTTTACAGGTTCCTAATACCTTCCCAATCCATAACTTAATCCTCGGACCTTCGAATAATTTTGTTCCGTATGCATCAGTATGACCTTGATGCCACTCTCTCAAGGAGATGACATTCTTTTTCTTTTTTTAAGCAAAATAAGTTGGTGACTCCATCTCTTCTTGCTATTCCCATTTGACGATGGCTAATTTTATATATGAGGTAGACTACGAAGATGATGACATTAGTGGCATAAAGAGACATCCATATCCTCAAATCACCCACACGTACATGGTAAAAAAGGGGAGAGAGGAGGGGGGACCATTTCTTTTTCTACTCCCATAGTCCTAACTTCGGTGCTAGACCCGCGGCTGAGGAATCTAAACAGGCCGTCTATGGTGGCGACTCCACTGGGGACTTTTTATAGGACTAGACACTATTTCTACATAGGTATTACTTCTTTACTTTCCTTCTTTTCAGCATGTGTGCATATACCTCCAATTTTATGTTCTCCTTATTCCTATTCTTATTTCTTGTATATTTATCTCATGATTATCTACACCATGCTCTCTTCTCATGCATATATCACTCATCACTTAGGTGTACATGCTCACAATTCTTCACCTTACACCCACTTGTATATATTCTCCAATCTTACTTCGCACACTCACACTTTTCTATAGTCTCGCCTTTACTTACATGCTCCACACAGCAATTATAGATTATCCATGTTTAGCTTCACTGGCACACACCCTCACGTTTTGTCACTTGTATATATCTCCATGTTGACATACACATCTCACACACTACTTATAATTTATCGATGCTTATTCTCACTAGCACACACCTTCACTTATAAATATTCACATGTTCACTTACACTATTCTCATGTCACTCTCTCACTTTGCATAGATATCTCACCCACTTGTATATCCATATGCTTTACACATTATCACATTGATTTCTATAGTTCCCAAGGTCCATGTATATACTTGCTATCTTTACTTTTATCTCATGCTATTTGTATATTTTCCACCCATAGCGGTAGTACTCCCTTTACTTAACATACAAAAAAAATCTCCATAAGATACTAATCAAGATTCATGCATTTTTGCACACTACATACCTAGAGCATGGAAATATTGACCAAAATTATGTCCCGTACCGGGGCCACTTCGTTATGGGTGTCGTTCTTATGGGGAGCGATTGACCTAAGCGGTATGATTCTAACCTTCCATTGGTCTCGTACCTTTGACGCATATCGAATGGCTCCCCTCGCATCACACCGATTGATCGAACTCATGGCGAGAGGTATATAACGGGGAACTCATTCACGTATATCAAGTATATCGAATTCTCTCTCAGACGTACCATCCCCATGAGGTATATCGTGAGGTAATTCACGTACACTCATGTATATCAAATTACTTATCTACTCGTACCGATGAATGATTTCCCTTATAGGCAAGAGGTCTATCATGGAAGTCATGCTAAAGGGGGGAACCTTTCCACTAACCCACCATATGCATAAACCTCATATAGGCTTCTGTCTTAGCACACTCATACTTTGTTTGTCGGTTACTATGTGAAACTCTGCCCAAATTTTGGGTCGCTGTATTGCCCAAATTTTCACACTATTTCTCCCATTTTTAAAACAAGATCCTGCCCGTGATCCTGAAAACAAGTCAAACTGTGTCTTATATCTTATACCGTATCTTTTCCCAATGCTCGAGTCATATCTAGCATTTTACTTGCATTTAGGCACACATAATACAAGTGAAACCTAATAATAATAATAATCATATTGAGGATTCTCCTTTCCCTTCCCTCTTTTAAAAAAAAATACAAAAAACATATTTCCTACTTTTTTCAAAATATTAAAAATACTCCCTTATTCTTCTAAAAATAAACCCTAAATCATCTTTCCCTCTTAGGTTGATTGCATACCAGACTTCGGCCTAGATCCCTATTGACATCATTCTTCCGTTAAACCAGTCTGAAGCTCAAATGCTTCCTCTACTGCTTTGATCGAATTTGAGATCTACCTCGACAAGTTATTTATGGAGAATGCAGACCAAGCACCGAATGTTCATCCAGATTTGATGGCCATCCTAATCCAACTCGGTGCCAAGATTAAGAACCTTCAAGATGATATCTAAGAGATGTAGTGACATCGAGACCCAACTCTTGAAGCTCAAGAGCGTTAAATCCTCTTTCCACATGCCATGGGTCCACCTTCCCCCGACCTATTTTGTGTCCCTAAAGAGTACCAACATGCGCTGCATGCCCCACCTACAAACAAGCCACCTCCTGCACAGCTCCTGATACTAAACCTTGCCCAACTAGGGGCTAATCCTCCAGTGCTTGTGGAACCTAAAGAATACCAACTGAACAAGGTTAGGGAAGACCTCAAAATATTGTCAAATAAGTTTAACCAAGTTAAGATTTCTGAAAACTACATGGACTATACCCACATGTCTCCATATCCTAAAGCTAGACTACCAAAAAAATTTCAGATGCCACGAGAAGTTCAGGGGAAGTGGGCCCCCAATTGTGTAGCTACGTATCTACCACCGAGTCACAACCCTTCTTAGGGCTTCAAAATAAATAATGGCCCAGATGTTTTAACAAACCTTGGAAGAGAGTGCTCTCCGATGGTTATTGTCTCTCGAAGAATCTATAATCCGTAG
The DNA here is from genome assembly GCA_949130495.1 of Sambucus nigra. Classification (NCBI taxonomy): domain Eukaryota; kingdom Viridiplantae; phylum Streptophyta; class Magnoliopsida; order Dipsacales; family Adoxaceae; genus Sambucus; species Sambucus nigra. The sequence continues at coordinate 575,821,449 of OX422214.1, read as the reverse complement.
TAGGGAGGATATAGCGAGGGAATTTACGTCCCAATAGAAAGACAATGAAGAACTACAGGTTACACGCAAAGACCTAGAGATTCTCAAGCTAAACCCCAGAGAATTAGTCAATAGTTTCATCAGGTGGTAGAGAGACAAAGTCGACACTATGATAACTAAGCTCTCAGAGGAAAAATAAGTGAGTATAGTGAAGAAGAACTTTTGGCCCCACATCTAACCATCAATGGGATGATAGTATTACTCGCACTTCAAAGCCATTTGAGAGGCTTGTGTGGAAATTGAAGAAGGGGTTGCCAAAGCAAAGTTTGAACCAAAAAAATTGACAGGACAGTTTACAGCGTGGAAGTATGACAAGATCGCTAATCCCTCGATCTTAACCACCAACAACATATCTCAATCTTCCACTTCTTGGGAACATAAAAGTCTCCCCAATCTTGTCAGAAAAGAATACACTGAAATACATGCTCCCTTATCGAAGGTATACTAAGACATGCTAAACTGAACCTTCATTAAACCATTAGAACCCCTACCATTGTCAAAACCTCTCCCTAAAAACTTTAAACAAGATGCTCACTGTAACTTTCACCAAATCAGAAGCCACGCCATTGACCAATGCTTTCACCTTAAAAATGTAAGTCTAAGGCCTTATAGATCGCAGAATCATCACTCTTCCAGCTAACCCCAAACCCAACACCACTCATAACCCTCTCCTAGTATATGTAACCGGAGCAAATGCCATCTTCTTGGAAGGCAATCCCTAATTTGACCCTTCTACCCAAATTGTGCCTGCCAAAACACTCGGTATACCTACAATCTCACCAAAACTGATCAAAGTTCGCTTATCCTTTCTTCTACACCCCACAAGATTTGCTGATCAAGATTGATCGCTTCGTACATTATCCTGGATTACGGATCAAGTTGATCAAGCTCGGATGGTGATTTTGATTTCACGTAAAGTTTAGAATGAGTCAAAAGAGCGAAAATTGAGTACCCGTGGATTGTAATTGGGTTTTGGGGAATTTTTAGACTACACTGGGATCACACGGAGGTGTTTGGGTCATTTGGGCATGGCCCATTAGAGTAATTTCGGAATTTATGTTACTTAATCTAGGATTAAGGTTTTGAGGCAACCTAAACTCAATTTTAAACCCTAACCAAGTGAAGGAAGAGGGGAAAGTGAAGAAGAAAGAAGAAAAGGAGAGATTGGAGAGACAATTCGCCGAGCAATTCATCTTCTCCAATGGAATTTCAGACCCTATGAATCATATCAAGAAAGTGGTTATGTTGATGTGACTTTTATGTGTGGAATTCGTATTCATATCATAGTAAGTATAGAAAACTATTTTTGGGAAGGGTTTTCTCATACAAAAAAGGTGAATTTGGGGTTGAATCTATCTCATGTAAAATTCAATTGATTTAAATGAAATATTGATGAATTTAGATGACTTATAACTATTGCGTAAGTTAACTTTGATGAGATGTAGAGAGTGATTAAATCTAAATTCAGAATTATGGGATTAACTTAGGCTTTTGGTTGAGAGATTTGAAAAATAAACCAATTGATTGAATGAATCATTAATATCAGTCCAATCTCTTATGTTATGATCAAGGTTCTAAAAAATGCGGGGCGTGATCAAGGTGTGGAGGCCAAGCCTTAAGCCTTAGAAGCCTAGGCGGGCCTGGGCGTAAAAAGGCGTGAAAAGGCGTTTAGGTCTTTTTAATATATTTTAATATTTTTTAACCATAACAAGGCTATTATAATACTAAAATTGTACATATCATAAAAATATGTCTGAATATTTGCAAATAAAAATACTATTTGATTTTTTTGGATGAGATAATGGTTCGGTTTGTAAAAAAATCTTTAAAAGGGGATATCGTTTCACTAAAGCATTATTGTTTTTAGAGAAAATGTACGCCTTAAGCGTTTTACCAAGCATAAGGCGTCAAAATCTTAAGGCGGGGCGTTTCTCCCAAGCCTCGAGCCTAGGCAGGTTTTTTAGAACAGTGGTTATGATGATTTAGAAGTGTTAGAATCATCATATTTGTGTCCCATTATTTTCTATGTGTTCTAATAGAGGATGGGTAACGTTTGGAAGAGTTTTGGATCATTTTTGGGGAAGAACATACGTTGGAGTTCGCTAAAATCAAAGGTGCATCATTTTGATTGTCAAGGCGAACAGGTTTGCCCCCTTTCCAAACTAGTTCGGTTTACCTTCTTATCTAAAATATGGAATTGTAGATCTTTTTGTTACGATCGCGTGAGCACCGACCTCGTATTTTTTTTATTTTTTGAATTAGTTATGATTTTCTATGGAAGGGTGTCCGAGATCAAAATCTTTAGTCAGAAATTATATCAGGGTATAAAATTGTTTATGAAAACTACGAGGACTTTGCGAATTTCAATACACCTATAGTCGAGGCTTAGGCTTAGCCACTATGATGTTGAAATTAGACTAGGGCCTAAAAGATTTAAACGATAGTATTAAAAAGAGGGAATTTAAAATGGGGTACATGAAACGTAGATGATAACTAAGAATTTATACCGGTAGGTTAGTGATGTACTAACCACTGAAAAAATTAAGGGAAAAGTAGGACCCTTTGAGTAATGAGTGATACTCGAAAAAATAAGAAAAGAATATTAAGTGTGAATCATTAATATGTTTTGTATTCGAGAGATGTATACTACGTACTGGATATACTTATAAGTTGTGTGTATACCTATATTGGCTATATTTATAGGTTATGTTTATACCTATATTGGACACACTTATAGGTTGTGTGTATACCTATACTGGATAAATTTATAGGTTGTGGGTATACCTATTATAGGTGTGTAAGCATACCTACGTTGCCTGCTATCACGGGAGGTCATGCGAAGTGGACGATCCCACCTTGGCAATGCCAACGAGGTCTAAATGTGTTCCCCATGACATAGAACTTAGGGCTGATCATTATCTGAGTGTACGATAGTGTGGTTGACCATTTGGGTACGTTAGGTATGCCCATAGTCCAAAGGCTTAGGACTATGTTCGCCTTTCAATATGTGCCAATTTGATTATTATTCGAGGTTCCATTTCGAACATGTAGTCCTTGATTTAGTACAGGAGGTAAACGGACTAAATAACAGAGTATGCATGCAATCGCTATTCTCAGTCCGGGGACGCTCTGATTGTATATATTAATAGTGTGATATATATATATATATATATATAGAGAGAGAGAGAGAGAGAGAGAGACATGTGTGATTTGTTTTACTCTTGTGTTGTAGTATAAGACATAGATAGCGTGTATCTAAAGAAACTTAGGTAAGAGAAATTTAATTAATGGTTCAACTATAATATTCTGCAAATATGGATTATGGTTTTACGGTAGCGTATCGTATGGGTAGTAGGGGTGAGGTTAGCATATTAGTGGTTAATTAGATGCCTTGGGACTAGTTATGTTGAGTAGCATAACTAGGTTTGTTAAATAGGAGATGTTAGGTGTTCACAATAGGTGTTCACATTATTTACACTATTTGGGATAATTGTATTGAATTTATGGTGGCCCGTGGTTTATTCGGCACCCAGATATTGTTATGTGTTTAGATTTTTGTCGAACGTGATTTATCATTTAGTATTGTTTCATATGATGTATGGATGGATGGTTTTATGTTTCGTGTAATAACAAGATTAAAATTTTGGCTTCGGCTTATTTAATTTATAGGTTGTTATTAAAAAAATATTTTCGATAATGATGCTAAGAATGAACCAGATGAGATTCCTATTTTATTTTAGTATTGGACTAACCACCCATGATTAAAATAGGCGGGTTGTCATAACCCATTTCTCTCTCTTTTAAGCAACAGGGAGAGGAATGGACTGTGATCTAAGGAAGGAATGCATGTTGGAATTTTTAAAATAAATCAAAACAAAGATAACATGTAACTAAGATCTTCCAACTAAAGGAATGAAACATCAACATGTTTAAGTCAGTACCATGCTTGCCACTTTGATATTTAAGATGATAGAGAGTGAAAGGGATAGGAAAAGTGGGAAGAGATAGAGGTGTGTAGATGATAGACGCGAAGTGCTATTTTTTGTGGAAACCGAAAGGTTAGAGGGGAAAAAATCGATGACAATACACTATTAGATGTAATGCGAGGAGAGAGGGATAATTACTAGACACACATGTCATTACCGGATGTTTGAACTACAGTTTTATATACACTAAAGATTGGATGATGGTTTATTTGGACACTATTATGATAGTTCAACATTAAAAGAAGTTAAAGGAGCTAGTTGGAACCGTAAAGTGAGTTGAGAAATAACTTTTTTAAATGGGCAAAGGGTTGTTTAATTAAAAATGGGAATTTACAGTATTAAAATTAAAATCTCCCATCAAATCCCCATTGTAGTACTTTTTCATTAATTAATGTGTATTATCTAAGATCTAAGTACATTTTACACTTAGTCCATCTTATTTTTTTATTTTTCAAAAATTCCCTTATCTATATTTTTGAGAAAATTTTCTTAGGATACAAGATAAGATAAAAATGAGTGTTTGTGAATGTTTTATATGGTGAGTGACTTTTTGGAAAAAAAGAAAAAATATTGGACTAAATGTGATCCTACTTTTTTTAAATATATACATTTATTTAGGCCAAGTTAGCTATTTATTTAATTTCATAATTGGCCAAAATTAAAATTCAGCTAAAACCTTAATCATAATATTAAATTACATTTAAACGTTAAGGTCCGACATGTATTTGAACCTTAATCATAATACTAAATTACATTTATTTAGGCCAAGTTACCATAATAATGAGATAATTCAAGGTCCGGCATGTGGTTGAACTTACAAATTTATCAAAATAGAAATGAAATAGAACATTAGTGAGATTAATCTAACCTTGTTCAAAGATTTACTTGAAATATTAAATTATATTTAAACTTTTATGTTTGTCATATTAAAGAGATAATTCTAGGAGGGTATGTGGCTCACCATAGTTTTAAAGTGGTGATATTATCCATGGAAAACGTCTCATCCAAATGCGATTTTAGACATCCCACATCGCATATGTTCACCAAAATTCTTTGGTTTAATTCGATCCATTCATTTCGTTCATGTTTATTTGCCTAGTTGCATGGCATTTGTGTAAGGATATTTTTCTCATGTCCAACATGGTACGTTTGTGTATGTAGTACGCCGCTACATTTGGCACGTCACCTCAAGATATCACACGACGGCCTCAATCCGAATTCTGAGAATCAAGCATTTATCATCTCCATCATGTGTCCCTCATCTGCCTCAACGATTTCACGTTCCATCATTTTAGGCTCGTAATGCAAGTGGTATGCAAGAGAAGTCAAAACAGTGCAACAAGGCTTGATAGGGAAGTTCAAGGGCAATTTGGTAATTTTACAACCACCGTCTGGAGGACTGGTCAACTGGAAAGTTGAATAGCGTGCCATAACAAAGATACTGGAAGAAACGATACCTCAATCCAAGCTACGGTGATCAAGTTATGGCCCGTTGAAAATGGAGATAATTCCAAGAAAAACCTTGGAAATTTATGCTTAGTGTTTAACCCCTGTCCAGCGAGTTTCCCCGAACCCAGCCCGAACCGGTTCGGGGGGGGGGGGGGGGGGAACTGGTTCGCAAGAAGTGTTTTTATTTTGTGAAACTCTTCATTTGTTTTTCTATTTAAACCATCTTCAGGGGATCAGTTTTGCAAGACTTTTGAAGACGTTTTTGAGAGTCCCAATTACTCTTGTCTTCATATTTTTGAGTCCCAAGACTCATGTTTTGATTCACATAATTGCCAAACCCTTGTGAATCTTTTTGGTAACCCAAGAATACAACCTTGTGTTTGTTAAAACCTTTGTGGAGAGATCTTTGCAACCGAGGGTTGCGTGTCATTACTAAGGGAGTCTCTACAAAGTGTTATGACTGCGTGACATTGAGGGCTATTGCGGTTCTTACTTTGTTGATTGGGCTACGAGTCCTTGGAGGGTGCTGCGTGTATTCTCTTGCTGAGTTCAAGACTGCGTGTCTTTATGGGTTGGCTGAGCATTGATCCATTGCAGATTTCTCTATGTAATTGTAAGTTGCGACTTGTATATTCATAGTGAAATAAAGGTTTTACCCGAAAGGGGTTTTTTCTTGAAATCTGTGTCTCAGCATCTTTATTGTGTCGCATGCTTTATATTTATTTATGGGATGACACATGAACTTTAGATGCTTGTTTAGGGGCTGAATTAAATAAGGTTTGATTAGAAACTTGCAAATTAATCAATTATCACACCGAACCTATTCAACTTTACAAATTGGTATCAGAGCAGGTTACGCTAATTTATCGCGTATTCCTATTTTCCGCAAAATCGTGTGATATTGGTTTTTTATTAAAAAAAATTAGTTTTGTGAAAAATCGCAATCTTTCCAATGGAACGTTCATTTAATAAGGTGCCTATTTTTTATGGGAATAATTATGCCTATTGGAAAGCCCGCATGAAATCCAGTTTAAAAGCTATTGACGAGCGTGTTTGGTTGTTTTGTGAAAATGGGTGGACTCCTCCCACGGTCACTGTTAATAACATGACCTCTTTAAAACCCGTGCCATCCTGGACCGAAGATGATTATAAAATGTCCAATTTAATTCCCGTAGTCTGAGTGCTATTTCTAGAGCTGTCACTCCTGATGAGTTCCACCGAATTATGACGTGCACCACGTCTAAAGAGGCTTGGGATGTTTTGAAATTGACACATGAGGGTACGAACGCGGTTAAAGAATCAAAATTACAAAATTTTACCCCTCAATTTGAGACTATCACCTTGTCTGAGTCTGAATGCTTTGATGATTTTTATGCACGTTTGTCAGACATTGTTAACACATGTTTTAATTTGGGTGAGGTGATTGATAACACATGTGGCGTTAAAAGTATTTTGAGATCTCTCCCAAAATGCTTTATTCCTAAAGTCACTGTTTTGAACTCTTTGGGAAATTTGAAATCACTTAAGTTGGAAGAACTTGTAGGAGATCTTCAAACCTATGAAATTGACATGTTTGCCAAAACCATTAAGGCTAAGAATAATGGCATTGCTTTAAAGACTCATTGTAAGAAAAAGAAAGAAAAAGTTTGTGAGTCTGATTCTGAGGGAGATTTTGATTTTAATGATATGGACTTGTTTGCAAAAAATTATAAAAATTTCTCAACATGAACAAAAATAATTCTTCCCATAAAAAGAATTTTTTTGAGAAAAATAAAAGAAAGGAAAGGCCAAAGAAAGTGAAGAGAGGGAAAAAGAGAATGACTCCGATGAGGAGTGTGAGGAAGATTTTGAGAACATCACTTGTTTTGAATGTGGGGGTAAGGGGCATAAGTCGTTTGAATGTCCTACATGGCTTAGAAATAAAGGGAAGAAAGTATCCATGCCTGCCACATTTAGTGAAAGTGAGAAAGACGAGGGAGATGAGTCCGATAAAGGTTTAGCACATGGGATGGTTGCCTCTTTTTCTAGTCTGTGAGCACACCCACTTTATATCACGAGAGCGATGATAGTGATTTGTGTTCTTCGAGTGAGGGAGAAAGCGAGGAGGAGAGTGGAGATGAAAGTGAGCTCCAAAAAGATTTTACAGATTTGTACACCGAGACATTGAAAACAAAGAAGTATAATAGAGATTTAGGTCATCGGATTTTAGATTTGGAGAGAGAGAAGGAGGTTTTGAGAAAGGAGAAGTGTGATTTGACCGACACGTTGTCTAGTCTGACGACACGTGTATCCCAACTCGAGAGTGATCGCGAACGTGCCAGGGAGGTCAAAGTCAATTTTGTGAATGCACCTAAGAAGGTTGAAAAGGTGGTTCATAAGGGTAAAGGTGAGAAGTTAGGAATAAGTCATGACGGTGCCTCTACTTCCCAATTAGAACCCGAGCCAGTTCCCACTTTAGTGTTTGATTCACGTGAGTCTCACCCTAACCCACCTAGGCATCCCATTCCTAATAGGAGAGTGCGTCCTAGAGTTTTTGAGAGAGGTGTTCCTAGGCCTATTTATGTTTGCTCACACTTCAAGAGGAGAGGACACCTTAGGAAATTTTGCTTTAAGTTGGGGTATGTGTCACATTTTTCTTCTACTCGTATTTTTGGAACACATGCACCCACACATGATATTTTACATGCTCCCGGAGACTACATGAGAGAGTTTGCACATTTAGGTGAGCAAGTTAAGTTTTTGGTCAAATCTTCACAAGAATTTATGGAGGTTTTTCATAAGTTTTCACCACCTTTGGAAAACCCCTCCGCACCTAATGATTGAGGTTTGACTTGTTTACTAGCATAGGGTGATTTTCATGATAACGTTGTTTCCCTATTGCTAGTATGTATTATGTTTGTATGTTTTATTTTTTTAAGAAAATTTTTGAGAAAACCCAAAAAGATTTTTGTATTTTGTTTGCACCGTTTATGGATGGACACTTAGGATGAACGAGTCACAACAACATTCCATTATTTTCATGTGACTATTGATAGTGTTTTGAGACAATACGTCAATTCAATCTTGTGCTTTATAGCGTTTGGAGTCATTAAGATGTAATTAATTGTTACTTCCTACATGTTTGACTCATGATATCCTTTATTGCACACATGCACGGATTTGTTTGATTATTGTGCTTGTCTTATCACATGTTGGTTGGGTGTTTTCACTTCAATCCTGTCCTTTAAAACGAACCAAGGGCGATAATTTTTTTGTAAGGAAATTGTGCATATAAGAACCGTTTTGTGAGTTTGTGTGCTTTGTTTGAAAACGGGGAAGGGCTGCGAAAGGTTCATTTTGCCTTTGCGAATACTAAGTCACCGTTAAATTGGACCTAAAAATGGAGGAATTTTATTATCCAGGGTCCAAAGAGGTTTAAAGAGCCCGAAAAAATTGAAAGGCAATAAAAAGAAACTCATGCCAATTATGGGCCATTTAGGTTTTTGCACCAATTCTCCAAAGTTTGAGAATTTAGTTTATACACCTCTAAAAGAAAATATGTATGAGGGAGTCTGGTTGGAGAATTTTAAACAGGTTTGCACGTCCTTGAATTTCTTGAAAATGTGCTACATAGTTTTGGACGTTATTGGTGTGGAAATCACTCTGACTTTGATTTGTTGATTTTCATAAGACGATGTCATCTAAATTCAACAGATTTTTTACACCTAAGGATACTTTTGATGCTCATTCGTTAGGGGTACACATATGCATCGTGCACATATGATTGATTGTGTTGATTTACCTATCGAATGTGTTCACACCAATTCATTCCATTTCTATGACTTGGTTGTTCGAGTTTAAATCCATGTTGTTATTTTTTTTGTATCATGTTTTACATATTTTTTTTCAAATGGTATCTTATTTTTCTGCGAAAAATTTGAAAAATCAAAAATAGTTTGTGCATTTATTTTTTAGCATCTCCTTGCAAGAGCACGGTTGACATATTGTTTGATGCCTTGGTTTGAATACCGTGACACCCCGTTTTTTGCTTGTTTGATTCATTCTTCTTATCTTTCTATTTCGGGACATCATAAAAAGGGGGAGAAAGAATTATCTTATTTTGGGGGAGTTTTTGAGATTTAACTTATGCTTATCATTTATTGGTACCTAGGTATCTATGTTTATCTCATTTCAAACTCGATACGTCACTTGGTAATTTTTTTATCTCATGTGTGTAGGTACTACATTGATGATCACTAAATTGCACACCCTGATGAGAAAAGATTTGAGATTCCTGATAATTTAAAGAACAAAGGATGAAGGCTTATTCGTTTGTACCTTTTCCAGTTTTGGGTTCATGGGAGGGTAGATTTGTATAGGCAATTTGGTATTTGATAATTCGCATTTTTTATGTATGTACCGGCATAGACATAGGGGGAGATTTGTAAGGACATTTTTCTCATGTCCAACATGTTATGTTTGTGTATGTCGTACGCCGCTACATTTGACACGTCACCTCAAGATCTCACACGACGGCCTCAATCCAAATTTCGAGAATCAAGAATTTATCATCTCCATCATGTATCCCTCATCTGCCTCAACTACTTCACATTCCATGATTTTAGGCTCGTAATGCAAGTGGTACGCAAGAGAAGTCAAAACAGTGCAACAAGGCTTGATAGGGAAGTTTAAGGGAAATTTGGTAATTTTACAGAAACCGTCTGGAGGACCGGTCAACTAAAAAGTTGAAGAGCTTGCCGCAAAAAATATACTAAAAGAAACGGTACCTCAATCCGAGCTACGGTGATCAAGTTATGGCCCGTTGAAAATGGAGATAATTCCAAGAAAAACCTTGGAAATTTTTACTAAGTGTATAACCCCTTTCGAGTGAGTTTCCCGAACCCAGCCCGAACTGGTTCGGGGAGGGAGGGAACCGATTTGTAGGGGACCCCGAACCGGTTCGAGTACCCTGTACACTGGCAGTGTTTTTATTTTGTGAAACTCTTCATTTGTTTTCCTATTTAAATCATCTTCGGGGGAGTAGTTTTGCAAGACTTTAGAAGACGTTTTTGAGAGTCCCAATTACTCTTGTCTTCATATTTTTTAGTTCCAAGCTTCATGTTTTAATTCACACAATTTCCAAACCCTTGTGAATCTTTTTGGTAACCTAAGAACACAACCTTGTGTTTGTTCAAACCTTTGTGGAGAGATCTTTGCAACCGAGGGCTGCGTGCCATTGCTGAGGGAGTCTCTACAAAGTGTTATGACTGCGTGTCATTGAGGAGTGTTGCGGTTCTTCCTTTGTTGATTGGGCTACGAGTCCTTGGAGGGTGCTGCGTGTATTCTCTTGCTGAGTTCAAGACTGCGTGTCTTTGTGGGTTGGTTGTTGATCCATTACATATTTCTCTATGTAATTGTAAGTTGCGACTTGTATATTCATAGTGAAATAAAGGTTTTACTCGAAAGGGATTTTTTCTTGAAATCCGTGTCTCATCATATTTATTGTGTCGCATGCTTTATAATTATTTATGGGATGACAAACGCACTTTAGATGCTTGTTTAGGTGCTGAATTAAATAAGGTTTGATTAGAAACTTGCAAATTAATCAATTATCACACCGAACCTATTCGACTTTACAATTTGAAATGTTGGATGTTGATCCAATTACACCCAACCCGCCAAGGGTTGAAAGTAGCAATACTATTCCAATCATGGAACTTCAATTATAATCTCAAATAGGTTGACCTAACTCACCACGGGTTGGTGAAGCTTTTGCTTTTCCTTTTCTCTTTTTATTTTATATAATATTAAGCCCTTATAAGCTTTCTCTTTTAATTTTGACTGAATTAACTTTTTCTATTTAACTTCATATCATTTTATTTTCAAAACTAAAAAAACTCAATCACAAGTGCAAATTATTTTTAAAATAAATAGGTTTTATTTTTTACTTTAATATTGTTCACATAATAATAAAAAGTAATAGTTATGGGAATCATGTACTTTCAATAATAAACTATTAACACGATCTATTTAAATTTTATATTATGCATAAATGTATGGTTAAAATTTTGATACGGCCTTAAATTGTATATTGTAGAAAATAAAAGGACAATATATATTAAGCTCAATTCTTAGTATATATCTATATACAATGCTATAAAATGGAACCCTTCATTCAATTCTACTCACATATAACATTAGCCATGGGATAACACATTTTCCTATCATCCGTCCTTTATTTTTACTCCTCTTTTCCATCTCTTTATTACAACAAAACATAATATATAATGAATTGATGAAACTTTAATTAAAATCTCAAATAGGTTAAACGAACCCACCACGGGTTGATTAAGTTCTCTTTTTTACATTTTTTTTATGTGTGTTATAGTATTTAATCCTTGGAAATTTTCTCTATTTAAGTTTTGACTGACTTAATTTTCAAATTGAAAAAATGTTATGTTATATTGAAAAATTAGTAAAACATTGTTTATGTCCAACATTAAACAATGTTTTACTATTTTTTTAATTCATGTTTATAAAATTTTATTTTATTAATCAAAATAAGAATCGAAAATGTTACGTTATATTGTATAATTCATGTTTCCATTTATTCCTTGGAAAATATTTATTTGATTTGCCCTAGTCCACTTGATTATTTTTTTAGAACTAAGGTCCCCCTTATTCTATACCTTATAAGTTTGCGGATACATAAACTTAATACGTATGTATTACAAAAATTTATATAAAAATTATAAAATTCCATGAACAAATTATAATTCAAAATACCCCCCCCCCCCCCCAAAAAAAAAAAATCACTTGTACTTTACAAAATTTATTGTATATGTTACAAAAATGTTAGAATATACATTAAAAGAGGGGGACCTTAGAGTCCAAATAATATATTAGTGGACTAGAGCCAAAACATATCCCGACCAAGGATTTGAGCCATAAAAACTAAACAAAAATATTGAGTTCTTGTTCCCTACTTAACTGCAGAGCTATCAGCACATATGATTGGACTCGCTTGTCATTGTTGCATTTCAAGTGTTGAATGAAATATTTAACGTCATATTCTTTCATTATATTCATACAAGTCCAATTTCATATGCATTAAATTAATCTAATCATGAAATATACAATATCCTAACAATTTGAGCAAAATTGATATTCCAATTTGTGTGAAAATTAATCAATTTATTTCATAAAATGTTTTAAACATGCGCGATAACAATTTTTAACAAGATATTATAATGGTCTACCCATAATACTCATTTATACGATTTCAAAAGTCATAACATATTTTTGGGATCCATATAATATTTAACATGTATTTCGATTCAATATTCAATACTCAACAAAGTCTAATTCCTTAAACATATGGGATTCCAAGTATTAAAACTAATTTCACAAGTTCATAAAACATAATTATAATCAGGTCGCCATTTCCCCTAATAACGTTGTTAATTATCCTTCAAAACATTCGTATATAATGTTCAGGTAACAATTAAATTAAGTAATATTTAATGAGAAAAATAGTGATATTCTTCCCTTAAAATGAAGTATTCCGACAATCTAAAAATCACATATTGTTCTTCTCACAAAAAATAACTTTTGTTCTTTGGCCTTTCTCAAAATCTTTGTCCAAAGCCTCCCATGTTAAGGTTGAACATTTGTTTAATGGTGATTGGGCATTAAATAGTAAGGCTTATCGGTTTTGTTTAAGCCAAAATAAGGTACGCATAGAAAATTATTAGTCAAAATAATTATTTAAGAAAACAAACACCAAACCACCTTAAATATTTCGAAACAAAACCAAAGCCTCGATGAACTAGAACAGTCCCTCCAAAAGGTATATTGTCACCTTGCCGCCTATAAGGACAAATTTTTTAATCGAGTCAATTTGTATTATCATTGTCGTCATCATTATCATCATCCTTGCCTCAAACCCATCTTATGGGGTCGGCCACATGGATTCTCCTTTTCTATTTTAATCTATTATTTGCATTATTATTATTCAAGTTGAATTCCTTAAGGTCCCTTCTCATAATTTTCGCCCACGAGATCGTAAGGCGACCCCTTTTTCTTTTACCCTATGTTTCCAACAATCTTCCCCTTATTATAGGGGTATATACTGTTCTACGCAACACATGTTCGTACCACCTAAGTCTACTTTCTATTGATTTATCTCTAATGGGAGATACACCTAATTTTTCTCTCACGTATTTATTTTTAATTTGACCCTTTCTAATAATTCCTATCATCCACATGAGCATTCTCATCTCACTAACATGGAGAAATTGCTCATGTTTTTCTTTAACGTCCAACACTCTTCTCCATATAAGGTCGCTGGCCTAACAACTGTTCTATAAAATTTTACTTATAATTTATTAGTTATTCTCTTATCGCATAACACCCCACTCGCTTGTCTTCATTTTGTCTAACCAGTTGATATTCTACTCGTAACATCCTCATCAATATCCCCATTACTTTGTAACATTGAACCCAGATAACAAAATTTATTATTTTGGTTTATCACTTTTTCTTCAATCTTTAACATTATATTACTCGACACCTAATTATTAAATTTACAATCCTTAAATTTCGATTTATTTCCACTGATTTTTAGTCCCTTAGACTCTAAGGCTTTTCTCCAAGTATCTACTCTCGTCGCTAATCTTTCCTTTGAAGTGTCTACTAAAAATATTGGATTAATTCCCTGTTTTGAAAAAACTTGTTTGAGTCATAGGTTGTTAAAATTGAGTTGTCTATCCTTCAATCCTATGATGTGCCATTGAAGACCATGCGAAAAAGTTAAACCATCATCCAGGATACATTTGGTTATGTGTCGAGTTTCATCTTCAACATTCGAGGGATCTCAATGATGGTGTAAATATATATATTTATGTTTAATCCCTGGATTTAGTATGGGGGTTATTTATAAAATTGTTTAAGGCATTTTTCATAAAATGGTTTTTGAAGAAAAAAGTTTTTGCTTAAGTAATTCAAACAAGTTTATTGTTTAATTCAAAGGAGATATATATCGTTTCATTCAAAAGAGATTCAAATGAACTTCAAACGAAGTTTTGTTGTTCACATAGAAAAGTTCGTTAGAAGGTCATTCGATACTCATTCAAATGAGTTTACTATTGTTGTTCAAACAAGGTTATGTTTGGTTCGAATGAGAATGCACACTTTGATCAAATGGCCCATATATTTTCATTCCAATGAGTTTTCTCAAAAAATGTGCTGCCTCAAAATATGTGTTTTATATAAATACTCAAGTCTGACATTGATTTTATAAGAGTGTTTTTGCGAAAACAATTTTCTAAGTTGTATCTTGTGCCTCCCAAACTCAAGTTTACACCTAAGTTTGAGATCCAAGAATCCTACATCTATATGTTTGTTTGAGATCTCTTTTGTGTTGTGCCATACATATTTTCTCTTTATTCTTGGAGCATTTGGAGCGGTGGAGACCATGTTTGTGTTGAACGACAGTTGGACTGATGATGAGACAAGTAAGATCGGTAGTATATTAAGACGCTGTCTATTAAAAGAGGCCCAAGAGCGATTGCAAAGAAGGTAACAAGGGAAGAAGAAGATCATCAAGGCTTAAAGGTGTCGAATCTATGAGTAAATCTAATTTATCCTTATAACTAAACCTATACCTTAGTGGAGTTGTGTGTCTGGGCCATTCAAGGTTTTTTTTATTGTGGCTTTTTCTCGCACATTATCGTGTTTGGTTTGCTTGTTTTATTCTTGATTATACTTCAAGATTAAAATTGGTAAAATTCTTTAACACAACACTTGTCATTTTATTCAGTGGTAAGGTTTTTAAAGTTGGGGGTGTTTTTTCACAAACCCTAGGCACTAGATCTTTCTCAAATTGGCATGAGAGTGGGTTACACAAGTTTACTATGTTAGATCCATGTTTAATGCTAGTTTAGGGTTTAGATAGTGTTTAACTGAGGGGGTTGTTCCACTGGAAAACCTCCTTTGTTTGATGGGTCAAACTATCCATATTCGAAGGCACAAATGCAACTTTTCCTTAAATCGATCAACGAGAACGTTTGGAAATCGATTGAGTATGGGTGGACTTCTCCCACTGAAGGTGGTGCTCCTAAAGTGTATGCGTCTTGGACAACGGCTGAAAAGAATGCCTAGACTTTTAATCCTAATGGTGTGAATGCTATTTTATGCATTGTTACTAATATAGAGTTTAGATTCATTACGACTTGAGAGAGTGCAAAAGATGCTTCGAATATTTAATGATATATATAAGAGGGAACATATACTATTATGGTTTCTAAGTTACAAAATCTAACGACTAAGTTTGAGACGATTAAGATGTTAGAGAATGAGTCTTTTGATGAGTTATATACCACCTTGTCGAATATTATAAACTCCTCGTTCAACTAAGGAGAATCTATCCCCGAGCCTACAGTGGTGTGAAAAATCTTAAGGTCATTGCCTGGAAGATTCAATTCCAAAGTCATTATCCTAGATTACCTAGGCATTTTCAATGCTATGAGAGTCCAAGAACTTACAGGTCACCTTCAAACCTATGAGATGAGCATGTGTCCTATAAATAAAGATAAGGGTGCTGCAATGAAAGCCCGAAAAGAGGATGTGTCGAAGTCTGATGGTGATGGTGAGATTAATACTGAAGAGGTAGCCATGTTTGCTATGAAGTTCAGGAAGTTTTATAAGCTTAAAGATGACACAAGCATTCTGAAAAGAAACCTAAGATCTTTAATGACCATGATAGGAAGGATAGGGATGATCTTAAGAAGGTGGAAGTCCATGAGAAGTGCTTTGAATGCCAATGGTTAGGGTATTATTCTAGTGAGTGTCCTACTAGACTAAGGAAGGAGGGGAAGAAACCTAAGGTATATTATATCACCCTTAGTGATAGTGAGTCAAAAGATAAAGTTAATTCCCCCGTAGGGCGTAACTAAACTGCGTTATTGGTTAGTCCAGTGGGATTAAATTAATTATCTTCCCCAGTTAAAGATAATCATGAGCATAAAGATTCCGAGGTCCAGTCTTTAGGTTCCCAACTAGTGATGAAAGGAGCGATGAAGAACAAGAAGAAGATGACGCGGAAGAGGATGACAGTGATCTTTAAGTGGCCTTTTAGGAGTTATACAAGGGCTCATTGAAGTTGAAAAAGTCTATTTTACATTTATAAGGTAAGATAAAATATCAAGTCATTGAAATGATGATGATAAATAGATTCGGGATCTTAAGGAACGTGAGAAGATTCTTAAGGAGAAGCTCGAGTATATTAAGGGTGGTAGATATAGCCTTCATGGGTTGATGGAGGTTTTGAAGAAGTAGCTTCTTGGTTTGAAGAATCTAAGTATTTGCTAAAGTCTAGGATTCTTGTGTTAAAAAATAAATTAAGAGACTCGATTAATGTCAAATTTGATTTGGAGTCTAGGTAAAAAATATTAGATAGAATATAAGACATCGTCAGAATCAAAGATCCAAAGTTTGGTATTGGTTTCAATGATACTAATGCTTCCATTGCTAAATCCAAGACCAAAGTTTTAAGAGACCGTCTAAATCAAATATGAAAGGTTTGGGATTGGCTTTGATGATACTAATACTTCTAGTGCTAAAGCTAAGACCAAAGTTTTAAGAAAGTCAACTATTGCTAAGGATGTTAAAAAAGGTAAATCTAAAGGTAACATTCCTCGTGTCTACCCTTGCACACATTGTGATAGGAAAGGTCACCTTAGGCATTTTTTTATTTTAAAAATCCTAGGATGTCTAGGATTAGTGTCAATAAGGTTCCCCAAACCTTAGATCATCACGTTACACTTATGTGGGTTAGGAGATCTGATTTGGAGGAACTTAATAGTAGACTTGTTAATTCTCGCATGATTTCACATGATTCATCACTTAATATATCTTATGAGTGATTGATTTCTTATTTTCGTACGCTATATTTTGTGCTTCATGTTATATGCTATTGCAAGTTGTATAATGTTTATCTTTTGTAGTTTGATTTTTCTATTTTTGGGTCTTATTGAGAGAAATACAAAAAGTTTTTGTTTGTCTTTTGAGTTGTTTTGAAAAATATTTAAAAACTCAAAAGTATTTTTTCTTATGTGAAGTTTAGTTTTACACATATTGTGTAGCATATCGATGTGTTTGAATCCCGTTACTTTCATGTATCCATGTGATAAGGAAATTTGATTTTGATTTCCAATTATTGAATTATTCTTAATCATGTTTACATGAAGCGTCCTGAAATTAATTTGAATGATGGATTCAATTTGTATATGCCTATGCATACACTTTGCACGAACTCATTTAGATTTTAACTTTATATGTCACATGAGCTAAGTGAGGCATTTTCCTAAGAATCTTATCATATACATAAAAGTTTTGACTATGGGGTAGTTATGCATGTAAAAACCATTGCCTGTAAGTTTGTTGTTTTATTTAAAATATGAGTGTGCATGGAAAAGGGCTACAAAAGGAGAAATCTCCTTTGTGTAAAAGGATACCATTACCAAGAGCCTAAAAGATTGAGAGGCAATAAAACATAAAATTTTCTAAGGCAAAAAAAAATTCATTGCTGCTTCAAGAAAATTAGATATCTTCAAAAGAAAAAAAGAGAGAAAAAATTATATATTTTTTAAGGTGTTTAGTTGGATATCAATAGGTTTTCACAATGAGTCATAATTGAGCTTGATTATTTTGATGTTATTGATTCAAGAATCATCATAATTTCTATGTAAGTGTTCATATTTTAACCTTTTGAGTTATTTATTTGGCACGTGATGCTAAATTAAATTTTGATTAATTATTACAGTCACTACACCAAATCCTGTGATTGGTCGCGGCCGAAATCCCAGACCTGGAGTGTGGGTCGTGGACAAGGGCCATGACCATTTTGGGCGTGATCATTTTCAGGGTTTGCGGCCCAAATCCCTGACCAAATGATAGGTCACGGACCTAAAGGGTCACGGTACATGGTCATGAACTTTGGTCGTGACCCACCAACTCATCTGGTCACGACCCTGAACCTTGATTCATCATTGGCAAGAAAAGGATGGTCACGGCGCTGGTCATGGCAGCCATGAGTCATCTTTTGGAATAAAAGGGCAGTCACGGCTCTGGTCAAGGCCCTCAGCCTTGTCCCATCCTTTGGAATAAAAGGATAGTCATGTCTTTGGTCACGACCCTCAGTCGTGACCCATTCTTTGGAAGAAAAGTATGGTCACGGATCTCATCACGGCCCTAGGACGTGACCAATTTTAACTTTAATTAAAAAAAATGGACAGTATCGGGGGTCCTGTTACCACGCGGTCAGTTCTTAAGAGTTACATTTGTCCCGTGTGAGGTGTTAGTGCCTCTCACGGGGCCGCTTGGGGTGTGTTTCGAGGTTTCGCCCTCTAATGCCATGTTTTCAGGCCTAAATGTTAATATTCTCACATTATCATCGTGATCTCAAACTGTGGGTCCCGTGACCATGCGGTCAGTTCCTACGAGTTACATTGGTCCCGTGCGAGCTGTTGGTGCCTCTCACGAGGCTTTTTAGGGGGTATTTCGAGGTTTCACCCTCTAACACCATGTTTTCAAGCCTAAGTGCAGATATTCTCAAATTATCGTCGTGCTCTCAAATCGGGGGTCTCGTGACCACGTGGTTAATTCCTACAATTTCCATTGGTCCCGTGCGAGGTGTTGGTACCTCTCACGGGGACTTTCGGAGGTGCTTCAAGGTTTCACCCACTAATGCCATATTTTTAAGCCTAAGTGTAGATATTCTCAAATTATCACCGTGCTCTCAAATCGGGGGTCTCGTGACCACGCGGTTAGTAAGCTTATGAATATATATATATATATATATATATATATATATATATATATATATATATCCATTTTTAGAGTAAGACGTTAGAATATGTTCAATATTTTTGATCTCTATCCATTCAGTATTAGTTTTTAAGAAACTATGAATTTTTGTACGTGGCCAACTAGGAGGAAGGGTATCTATGACTGATGTGTAGATATCCGTTCCATGAACTTGAAATCCCATCTTTTTCTACTTGTTGGCAAGATTCAATTTAACATGCATATGGTGCGAGACATCACTCTTATGTCAATGCTCTCTGTACGCAGTTGTATCCATAACGGGTGGATTTTTTCTGCCTTCTCCAACAACGTAACCAAGGTCAGGGCTATGCCGGGATTATGTGTGTGAAATATATTTTGTATAACGTCATCCTACTTTTCTTGTAGGGAAAATAGAATATGATCGTACAGGTAATCTTGCTAGAGATTAACTCCACGATTTACAAGGTAGTTAAATTCTTCAATCTTTTTATTTCCATATCTATAAATAGGAGTACCCTCTATATGGTGCTCATTAATAAAATATTTATGTGTGCAGTCTGATTGCAACCTCTCCCACTCCTGTTTCCAGGGATTATCATTGTGCCTCACTTTTCCTGAGAAAAATATACAAGGGCGTGAATATAACTCCTACAATTAAGGTATAAGGGTATATGAGGGATCTAATTTATTAATAACTATTAATTCAAAATCTTAGGTATTAGGGCATATTAGTTTGATTAGTTTGATTAAGGTTTTAATACATTCAAACATATAAGGGTATATTAGTTTGATTAAGGTTTTGAGAAGGGAAAGGATTTTGAGTCACTGGATGAGCGAAACCTAAAATACACAATTAATTTCAAACTCTAAATAAATACCAAGCCCTAAATTACAATACCCTTAAATAATGCAATTTATTTTAATCCCTAAGTAACGACATTCAGTCAATACTAATAATACCCAATTAATTTTAAACTCTAAATAAATTTCTAGCCCTAAATGACAATACCCTTAAATAATGCAATTTATGTTAATCCCTAAGTAACAACATTCAGTCCATAATAATGACACTCAATTAATTTCAAACTCTAAATAAATTTCAAGCCCTAAATGACAACACCCTTAAATAATGCAATTTATTTTAATCCCTAACTAACCACATTCAGTTAATACCAAAATACTCAATTAAATTGAAACTCTAAATAATAATTCCCAATCAATGTTAACAATACCCAATAAATTTCAATCCTTAAATATAACCTACCCAATCGAAATATGAAATTATAAAACATCAATTTTCTTGAAAAAAATATACACACACATACACACGTATACACACACATATACACTTGTACACACATAAAGACACACATAAACAGATATACACACACTTTCATGCACATATACATATATATACACATGTACACACACATATACATTAGGGTTTAACACAAAATTACCTAAATTAGGGTTTACCTTTGAGATTGAGAGAGAGATTAGGGTTTAACGGTGGGAAGGCAAATCGATGAAATGGAAGAGAGAGAGAGAGAGAGAGAGAGAGAGAGATATTGACGCGGGGAGAAATGAAATGGAGGCAAAGGGTTTTTGTATAAGGACCCTGGTCATTGCCTAAAGTCGTGACATAATACCATGACACTTAGTTTTTTCCAAATCATCATGTAGGCAACCGTATGGTCACGGCTGCATGTAAGTGATCAAATCAACATGGTCATGGCCCACAGCCGTGACTTGATGGGTGTGCATTGTGGCCTTGGTCACGGACCTGGTCCAGGACCCTACCGTGACCAAACGTGGCGGGAACTTTGGCTCGAATTTGGCACCATGATGGTCCAACCTAGTCACGGACAAAGTTTATAACCCATATTGGTCAGGGATTTGGTCCGTGACCACTTCCAAGAACATCCATGACCACACTAAAGTTGATGTGGTCACCAAATCATGGATATGGTAACGTCAAAGTTGATGTGGTCACGGCTTTGGGCTGCGACCCCCTCGGGGTGACAATTCGCAGGATTTGGTGTAGTGAGTCAAGTATATCTACTTGGACATTTTTTGAGTGATTGGGTCATTTTATATTGCTTCTAGTTCACGCCCCTTCACTCCATTCCACCATGTTTAGACACATTGATACTATGCAACTATGTAAAGCTTATGTGTTTGAAACTTTTGTGGTCTTTTATATCTATATATAGTTGTGCTTCATTGGTATATCTGTGGTTATATATATGGTATGTTTGTTGTTTCGAGTCTTTGTATTTTCATTTAATCCATGTATGCCTTATGCTTAATCTTTGATTTATATTGGCATGTGTTGCGATCATCTTGGTATTTTATATTGAATTTCTTGCATCATATTTGATATCATTTATGAGGCAAAAATATTGAAGGAGGCTAAGTGTTTTACATTACTGAGTGTGTCTTTTCAGACAGTTCGAGACAATATTTTATGACTCATTTCGATAATATAAAAGTATTCTTCTTCTCATATTTGTGTTAGACTGATATTTTATTATTCAAGAGGCTTGGAAATAAATATGATTTCTCTTATATTCTTATTTATTAGCCTCGATGGAATCATTAACACTTTTTTTGTATTAATCTCCATTCAAAGTGCGGAATGAGCATTTAATTTCTAAGTCTTAATTAAATAATTATTTAATTTTTATGCCCCTTTAAATACCATTATTATTACTTCAATTCTTTTACTTCATAACTTGAGAAAGTATGGACTTATTTTTGAGAGAAAATAATAATTTTAAAATATAAAATGTGTTTGAAATAAATATAGAGATCGACTTTTCTCAAACTATATTTTATATCTTGATATTATCCAACGCTAAATTAATTTTATATGATAAAATAACTTTAAATATTTATTCTTAGTTGATTAATTATTAGAGAAATTTAGAAAGCGTCATTTAAAATAATTTATTAAAGTAAATTAATAGTATTTTAAAACTATAATTATTAAAATTACAAGTAGCAACGAGAGTTAAGTAGTGAATTAAATAATCATATTGAGGCATTTTAATTGAAAAATTAAGAAATTAAGAAAACGATTTAATAGCTAATTCCACCATTTGACTGGTCTCATATATGTTTTCACACTTCATATTTTATCCAAGATTTTAGTTTTGATACTTAGTATTAGTTCCCTATTTTAGATAAATCAAAAAACCTTGAACGACAAGTTTTAAAATATGAAAATAGTTTTTAGTAGCTTCATTTGACTTCTCCCTAGTTTAAGAGCAGGATTGACACCCTTACTTGTTATTATGCTAATTTTTAGTTTGTATTGTGTAAGTATTTCAAGGAAAAATTGGTAGATAAATATTCTTACTACGACGATGAAGTAAAGAATGTTTTTTCATATTTAATTAGCACATTTGTTGGGGCTCTTAAGAAAAGGAGTTTGTTAAGACAAGTACATTTCATTTATCATTTTTACACTTCATTAGATTGATTGCAATAGGACTATTGATTCCTTGTACATTTATTTGGGGTAATTTATACACAAATTAATTTTAGTAATTAATTTTTTTTAAAGGAAAGAAAATGGGAAAAACTGGGAGAGCGTCACCGGAGTAGATTAGAAACCTCTCTATTTTGGGTTCATAAGACTCCCGAGAATGACTAAAGTTTAGGAGAAACTTCCCCGTGGTCGACTCATTTGGGTGTTCACCCCACGTGTGTAAAAACTGTGAGAGGTGCATTTCTTTATTACTTGTGAATCTCTTGCAAGCGAGTCCATTTATTGCTTGACAATTTACTCTTATGTGACTTTATTTTTACTCATAGTCATAATTTGAATGGTTTGATGAATTAATTGGATCTAAGACCTTAACTCGGTCATTGAAACTAGTTGGAATTTTATCACCCAATCAATAACTTAATCCACTTTCTTATTGACCCATTCCATCACATAATTAAAATTAATCAGCCAGAAATCCAAGGAGCACATTTTTCCAAGGCGATGCACAAGACTTAGTATTTTTCTTATCTGCGAATTTGTTTAAATTTTACTACCCAATCACTTAATTGAAGATAAAAATTGCATATGTGCTAGTTAGGACTTGTCATTTGCTTGTATGTGCGTAATTTAAATCCTTTGGTAATCGATTTTGCGCTCCGTCATATTGTGTTTCAAAGATACAAACATTCTCCCTTTTCAAAAATGCCAAAAATAGTTTTCATTCCTTTTATTATATCCAACAAACCCAAAAATATCTTCCTCTTTTTCAAAAAAATTCAAACCCTAAAAATGTTTTTTCTTCATTTTTCCCAAAATTCAAAAAATAAAAAATATTCTTTAGAGATTTCATTCTCTCTCACCATCCATCCCACCATGGCCGAAACATTATGTAAGGGATTATTTCATTCCATCCCCATCTTTATATGCACAATTTTCTTCCATATCGATCACTTATCCCAGGTGTGTTCGTTCATTTACTGTCAACTTGATTCCACCATGGAACCAGCGTATCCACTTGACCTTCTTTGGGAACCCACACTAGATTTTACGAGTGATACTCATAATAACGAATGGTGTGAAAAACCAAATTTCTCGTGGAGGAATGATAAACCACCCACCCATTACCAATCCCAACCACATGTTGTGGATCTTATCAGTTTCCAACAGTTGTCATGGCAACAATATTCACCCCCCCCCCCCCCCGTTCAGTACCCTCACTACACCTAGGCCCAAAAATATGGGCGGATTGGTTGAAAACCACCCGATAATAGCCCAAAACAAGCTTCTTGGGTCCCGATTATTTTTCTGCACGAGTTCAAATGGGTTAGGAGGTCGAATCTTCCGATTTAAGTGAAGTTCAGATGCGGGTCAGAACGGGTTACAAATGAGGGTTTTCTTCTCATCACCCAATTCTCCCTCTCCTCTCTCTTCCTCTCTCTCTCTCTCTCTCTCTCTCTCACACACACACACCATAGTAGTTTAAATCGTTTGAAGTTAAAGGTGTTTGATTTGGATATTAGAGAGCTGGTTTAATCCAACACTGGCCTAATCCAAACCCGACCACTGCCTTTATTGCTACCCGCTGCTGATCCACCCATTTTTGACTCGGCCCATTGCTAACCCATCTAGATCCGCCCATAACCGCCCAATTATCGGGCCTAACTACACCCACCACATTCATCAATCTTTTCTCTCTAGCGGAGGTTCACCTTTTATATATGACTAACTTGACCCTGTTCCCACATCTTATGGGTATTACCCGATTCCTAGTGATAATAGTGAGTTGGTCCCACCTCAACACCATTACTTTCCATCACCACCATCCAATTCCTCTCTCATAAGTATCTTTCAACAATTCATCACCAAGAAAGATCAAGCCCTTCAACGGCTTGAACAGTGCCTAAACACTACACCAAAAACAGCATTTTGGCACACCCTGATATTAAAAATCTAGCACAGTTTTAAACTATGCCAGATTTTGGCACGGTTTTATAGAGATTTGGCACACTTTAAAACAGTGCCAAATTTTGGCATGGTTTTAAAGTGTGCCAAAATTGAGTACACTTACTAAAATATATAATACCCCCCAAAAAAACATTACACTCCTATGTTTCTGTTGTTCCCGCTCACGGTTCCCGCCCCGCTCGTTCTCTCTCTCTCACCTCTTCGCTCGGTCTCTCTCTCTCGGCGGTCAGCATCCATTCGCTCGGTCTCTCTCTCGCCTCTTCGCTCGGTCTCTCTCTCTCGACAGCTACAAGCGATTTATTCTCTCCCTAGGTCGGCATCCATTCTCTCTCTAGGTCGCTGGTCGAAATCTCTACTGTCGACACTCTCTCTCCGGCCCATTCTCTCTTTCTCTGGTCATTGCCCTGTTCTCTCACTGCACTCATCCCAATCAGGTAATTTTTTAAAGCATTGTATTTTTTTTAACCTAAGTTAGGTTTCAGATTTGATCCTAGAGTTTATGATATGCCCGATTTGATTCGTATTTTCTTTTTAGGGTTTATATATACATATTTAAATATTTATTATTTTTTTTAATGTGTGAGTTTTTTGTGCAAATTGAATATTGATAATGAAAAAAAATAAATCATGGGTTTTTATGTTCTTACCCCTTTAATTAAAATGCATATTTGATTTGATTTGTACATGTTACGGAGTTTTATGAAAATATAAGTGCTAAATATTCAATAATAATGTAAAAATAACAAATTAAAAAGTAGACACCCCACTAATTAAATGGATAAATGAGATTATGTGTTGAAAATTTAAGAAAAAAAAACTATTTAAATAGTAAGTAGACATTAATACTAAACATTCAATAATTATGTTACACATGTAGAAAAACCTTAGACCCGTTCAAGAGATCTCACTATGACTGTGGTGAGAACTCTTGAATTGTCCCATTTTTGGTCAGTTTGGAAATGCAAAAGTTTGTATTGTACATAATGATTATGCATGTCCTATTTTGAAAAATTCGGTGGCATCTCTTTATGTTCTTTGGGTTCATACTAGATTGATGTAGTGTTTTGTGTTTTCTTGGTTGAAAAACTTAAGTAACACATGAACACTGGTAATTTAAGTTGTGTACTTAAAGAACTGTAGGGAGATGCTGGCGAAATTTTCTAGATTAGGACATGGCATGAGACATTATGACCAATGCAAAATATGCATTTTCGAATGGGATAGGACCCTTAGCCTGTAGTGGAGATGGAGGAAATATAGGAGCTCAAATATATACATATTTACACTTGAATAAACTTCAATATATTTATCGTAAGCGTTTATATTATAATGTGTGTTCTTTAAACTTATCAGGATGTCGTCGAGAATCAACAAAGAGTGGATAAATGAGAAAAATTTCGAGACTGATACATATAGAGATGGGGTGTTACAGTTTCTACATTATGTGCATTGTAATAGTTCGAATGCTAAACATTCATGTACCTGTAGACGTTGTAGAAATGGGAAAGGACATGTTGTTATAGATGACATATTCGTTCATTTAATGACATATGGTATGGACATGAACTATACCTTATGGAATTTTCATGGTGAGACATTAGTTGTTGATTAAGTCCAACCACCACCGCAATCTGTGACACCGAAAAAACACGCTGATGTGCACAATATTCCAATTTGGAATCATCTTGTGAATGATGCTTGTGAGATGTTCATAGGTGAAGCGGAACCTATTGAACCTAATTGTGTAGTCAGTGATGAAGCCCCCGCAACTTCTTAGGTTCCCAATGATTCGTACACACATAAATACAAAGGCAAGAATTATGATCGTTTACATCAACTCGCACAGGAGCCATTGCACCCAGCTACCGGTTCTTCGCGTTATACCATAATGTATGCTCTTATAAAGTTGAATGATTTGAAAACACAATTCAATTTATCGTATGGTGATACATGTGGAATTCTTAGATTGTTAAATGAGATACTTTCTAAACAGAACAACATGACAACTAGTTATACAGAAATGAAAAACACTGTTAGAGATCTCAGTATGGATTATGTTAAGTATGACGTATGCATTAACAACTGTATGATATTTTGGAAAGAGCATGAAAAATCTACTAGATGTATAAAGTGTGGTTCTTTATGCTACAAGTTTACTTGTCTAGACGAGGACGGTGTAGAAATTCAGAATACTAATGGAAAAAAAAGTACTCTAGGGTTCCTAAGAAGGTAATGAGGCATTTACCTCTAATCCCCACGCTAAAACGTATGTATACCATAAAATGGATAGAAAAAAAATGACTTGGCACGCTCGTGTAAGCTCTTGTATGGAATTCTTGCGTCATCCCTGAGATTCAGCAGAATGGGTAAATTCAAACATTTTGTGGAGAGATTTTGCAAAAGATCCGCGGAATATTCGACTTTCAATAGAAACTGATGGTTTCAGCCCGAATAACATGCTTGGTCGTAAGTATAGTTGTTGGCCAGTGATAATTCAACCTCTCAACCCTCCTCCATCAGTGTGTATAAAAAGTGAGTTTTCAATGTTGTCTGTATTGATTCCCGGACCAAAGTCACCATCAAGTAATATTGATGTCTTCCTTCAACCGTTGGTTGATGAGTTAAATATCTTATGGTCTGGAGTTAAGGCTTGGGATGCGTACAAAAATGAGAAATTTCAGTTAAAAGCCATGTTGATGTGGGGTATACATGATTTTCCAGCTTATGGGATGTTATCAGGTTGTTCAACTCAAGGTTACAATGGGTGTCCTGTTTGTTCTACAAATACACCTTCTCAATATCTTTCTAAGTCAACGAAATGTTGTTAACAACGATCTCGTATGTTCCTTCCTAAAGACCATCCTTACAGGTTTGACACATCAAAGCAAACATTTAATGGTAAAATAGAGGATGCTATGGCTCCAAGAAAGTTAACAAATGTAGAAGTTGAGCATCTAGTGTCACTTATCTCTCGAGAAGGTGTTCAAAGAGGCGGGGAGGGAGATAAATAGGTAAGGCAAAGGGGAAGGGGAAGGGAAAGGATTATGTCGTAATGGAAGACGATGATTATCCAAGTGAGGGTGACGATGAGAATCTAGCGGGTACCGAGGGTTTTTTAAGGAGGTCAATTTTCTTTGACTTAGAGTACTGGAAGGATCATGATATTAGACATAATTTAGCTGTTATACATGTTGAAAAGAATGTCACAGAGACTTTTTTAGGTACAATACTCTCGATGAAAGGTTCATCAAATAAAGATACGGTCAAAGCCCGTGAAGACTTGAAAGTTCATTTGAAACTTAAAAGGAAATTATGGATGAAAGATGTTGAAGGCAGTAACAAAAGGCTTATGCCAAAGGCACCTTTCACATTAGGAAAGGAAGATAAAGAAGCCTTTTTTCGTACACTAAAAACATTAAAGGTACCGATTGGATATTCATCAAATTTCAGTAACAATGTTAACCTCGATCCACCTGGATTTACCAATCTCAAGTCCCACGATTATCACGTCATTATGCAACGGTTGCTTCCTGCGTTTCTTATGCATTCATTTCCGGATGATAAGCCTTTATTTAAAGCTATACAGCGGATAAGCATATTCTTTAATGTGTTGTGTGCCAAAGTTATATTTAGGGAACATCTTTTGAAGGCTAAAAACGCATTGGTAGAGGCACTTTGTGTCTTTAAAATTTATTTTCCACCTGCTTTTTTTGTGGTGATGATCCACCTCATGCACCATTTAGCCGATGAAGCTTTGACAGCTGGGCCACCAGGATATCGGGCGATGTGGTTGTTTGAGAGAGAAATGGGAAGATATAAAAAGTGGTCACGAAACAAGAGGTACATTGAAGGGAGAATTGCTAATGCATATTTGTTACATGAAGTTTCTTTGTATGCCATGGAGTACATATCGAAAAGAGGTGAAGGAACTCATAAGAGGAATCTTGAGGATTTTCTTGATGATGAGTTTGATGACTCGGAATGCCAACAACCATTGGGTAAAAGTAAAGAATTCATCTTAAATAATGTACAATATGAGCAAGTGCGAAGATGGGTTTTATCTCAATGCGATGGTGTTGATGAATGGGGAATGTACATCACTGTCAATTTTTTTTTAATTACTAACCACCTAAGTGAAAGTAGACTGATGCTAAATTTTATCTTTCTTTAATAACAAATAAAAGAGCCATACTGAACTAAATTAACCATTCAAAAAATAATAGAATCCAACCATCACAATATATAAATGAAATAAAGGTTTGCCGAATTAATGTTCGGCCAAAATCCAAAACAAATACTCCATAATGATAACAAGTCTAAATAGCTATAAAATTGTCAATGGACAACATGTCCATACATGGAAAATAAAAAGGGGATCCTACACTAGATCTGAATGAGAGAATCGTCTAATCAAATCAAGTCATATTCGCATCCACAGTGCTACAGCTCCGAGTCCCTCGAAAGAAGTCACGCTTGGCATCCCTGTGACTGGACACCTGAAAGGTTTTAAAAATATTTATAGCAAGTGTTAGTACACAAAAGTTTTTTAAGATATTTAGCAAGCGTTTATTACAAAAGAATCAAGTTATTGATTACACATGTTCACGTATGCTCTCTCTTGAGTCTTCCTCACCTCTCATCTATAGTGCACGCCTAACGTTCTATACTTAGCCCACCTAGTTATACTACCCAAGCTAACTAGACTAAAGTATTCAACCGAACTTACCTACCTGTGTAAGTTCTCGTACCGCCCATAGAGTACACTAATTTTTTAACATCTCTCATATGTCAATTACCAACGAAAGTAACATTCCTCACATGTTATCTTTTAAATTACTACATTAAGTTGTCAAATTAATTTATTAATCCGGTATTATCAATTATAAATAGCATTCACATATGTTACTAGCTAAAACGTATAATTAAGTTTCTCGACTTAATTCATTCTTTTTAAATATACTATATCTAACTCTTTACTGTGACACATAAGTAGATAAATCGTACAGTTTATATTTCACACACAATATATACAAATAAATATAGCTCACTATAATATCCTCGTATCACGCAAGGAGGAATTTGTTAGTTCGGATGTTCCTTCAACCCCAATTCCAATTCTCATGTGTTGGTTCAGACGTTCCATCGACTGCAATACATTTAATATATTTTAGGTATTCACACTGCCTAAATGTTTATATTGGTTCGGACGTTCCATCGACCCCAATATTTATGTTCGATAATGGTCCGAATAGCCCTCGACCCCAAATCGAACATTCATGTATTGGTCCGGATATTCCCTCAACCCCAATACATCTAATATACTCCAAGAATTTACACCACCTAAGTATATATAAATAATAGGTATTCACACAACCTAATTGTTTACACTTGCAAGTAGTATTTTTCTATCGTATACTTGTTGTACTAATTTTTTTACAAATTATCCCCATAATCGTACTACTGAGGATTTACCCAACTCTAAGGGTACTGGTTACCCCTTTATAAATTTCATTCATTAAACCAATATTTCTATACTGGTCTACTCATCAATTTGATTCCAAAACTGCTCGTAATTTATTATCTAATTTTGTGATATCCGACTCAATCAGGTTATCGTAGTCGGCCCATATTCCAAGTCTTACACTCAATGACCTTACCGGACCTTAACAACATACCTACTGGTCTTCCTTAAGTCCCTACATAGGTATAATATCATTACTAGGGTTCCTCCCAATCATTGGAAATCGAAGAAAATTCAAACAACAAAAGAACCTAAATTCAGCCTTGGCCGATCGACCAGATATGGCTTCGCCCAGTTTCAATTTTCATCACTTTTAATCCATTAATATCTCATTAAACATTCTACAAATCTGTACTAACATATCCAAACATCCACAATAGTTAAAAACACTATTTCTAACGTAAAAATATCATTAATGATTTACCAAATTTGTCCAAGAACCATCAAAATCTAAATATTATCAACAACCCTAGATATTTGTGTTCTTTATTTTTAATCATAAAAAATACAGATTTAAATCTGTAGAAGTAATCATAATTCATATGATTTCAATCCTTTACATATGTCAATACAACTACATGCAATCCTACCCAAACATGCATTCAATTTATTCTTTTCTTCTAAAAATATTAAGAATATTCAAACTATTCATGAAACCCTGCACATGGGTATTATAACTTTAAATCAATTGAAATAAACAACTTGCCTCAAGGTTTATAGGGTCTAATTTCGTGGATTATGAGTTAGGTCGATTGTCTTTCTCCTCCAATCTTCGTTCTTAAGTGATTGTGGTGCAATAATTCTTTTAATTCTCCCAAGAACCCTTCTTTAAGCTCCAATTTTTGTCTCTAATGGATTCTCTATGTTTTATCACCTCTAAGCCCTAGCCCCCAATTATCATAAACTGATTTAAAGGCCTAATTTTCGTGGGTCTCTACACCTCCTAAATTAAAATGACTAAAATACCCTCGTATGGTCACTGTTTAGTCGAAAATTGATCTTGTGACTAATAAACATCATCGGGTATACTATTTTGACTAATTCGACCCTTTCGGACTCATCCACGACCTCAAAATTCTCATCCAAGACACTTAAAATATATTTCCTATCTCGACCTCAAATTATTCAATATGTGACTCCCAGTTGAGATAAAATACAGTACGCGCATATCACTCGCTATGCCGTATAACACTAATATTCAATTACATTTCTCACTAAATCACTTTAAATTACTTCACTCGCGTAATTTAAATAAGGCATATTTTTCCCAATTAATTTCCCGAAATGCTTAAATTAAAAATACGCATAAATAGGGGTACTATATACTTCTCGTCTTACAAGTAATTTCATCCCCAAAATTAGGACATACCTGCCGTGAATAACTTTGGATACTGCTCTCGCATGTCATTCACCCTCTCCCAAGTCGACTCATAAGTATTGTGGTGTCCCCACTAAACTCGCACTACTGGCACCACCTTGGACCGTAGTTTACGCTCACCGTGATCAAGAATAGCCATACGAGGAAAACTCAAATGGGAAAAACCTCGGACGGACCTGCCTACAAGTCCACTAAGTATGGTATGTTTACAAATACATGAAAATATTTGCAACACATGAATTGACTTTGTCCAAGCCTCGATGCTTCTTCTTGTATCAACCTCCACCTACTCGAAAACCACGGACTCCACCGTAGTTTTGGAATCCCCCATTACGGCTTAGTCACCGTCAACCCGCACACAAAGCATTTCTCCGTATGGGAACGCCGTAGAAAACTTTTCTCCTTTTTGGGGTAGAAAAGGACCGAAACAGTCTCTTTTATGAGGATGAGAATGAACTGGATGCCAAATGATTCCAAGCAAGATATTATATATATATATATTAAGGAACTTGGATTTAAACAAAAACTTTGTTGGGTGTAAACATATGTGTTTTTGAGATGTTTAAACCATGAAAACTCACACATAAAACATGGGACTTTTGTTCGAAGAATTTTTCCTCTCTAAAGCTCTCAAAATGATGCAAAAGTCTCTCTTGAAAACTCCTTCCCGAACTAGTTAAAAGCTGGTAAAAAGTTAGTGGGAAGTGGGAAAGTGGGATTAAAAAAACTGTTAAAAATTGTTCCTGCCGACAGGTCATTCGAATGACTTTTTGATGTCGTTCGAGTGACGCTGTTCAAACAAAAAAAATAGAGAATAACAAGGCCAAATGTTCGTTAGATAAACTCGTTCGAACGAGAACGTTTGAACGAAACTTCGGATGAAAAAATAGAATTTTGGGACATAAAGTCGTTTGAACCTCGTTAGTAGTTCGTTCGAATGACCTGGGATTCTCATTCGAACGAGATCCTATTTTCGTTCGAATGACATTACCCAAAATCCAGAAATTTCATTTTAATCCCAAAAACTTATAAAAAGTTCTAAAAATGATTTTCGAAAAATAAAATGTCGTTTTGACAAAACAATATAAAATTAACACCCATAAATTTTTTTCCAACCTCCTATATATATATATATATATATATAATGCATTCATACCTTTTGGAGACATTGGAATCCAATTATTAATGACGTGAAACTTGGCACGAAAATCGATAAGGATGTATTCTTCAATTTCTGGCCACTACATATTCGACATACACTGGTCATAGGCTTTTGAGGATTCAATATGAACATCTATCCTATAACTCAAATTGTTTTGTTCAAAATTAAGCCAATACTACAAATTGACTCGAGTGGAAATTTGTCCCTACAATTTTAGACGAGTAAGATAGTTTTTAAAAGTGAGGTTTCACTTTGACAAAAAGTGAAATATGCATCATGCTTGATGTTTTGGGATTTTGTGACATTTCTTTTTGGTTCCTCCATTTTCTTTTCAAGAATCAATTATTCCTTTTAATACGTAAAAGTTATCTTTGATTTTTGAGTTTGAAACTTCTTTAAGTTATCCTAGACCTTCCATACCGAACTTAGACATTTGCTTCATAAGAAGTTGTTTTAAACTTTATTTAGTTTATTTAAATTTATTAAGTTTTATTTTAAACATTTAAATTATTCTTAACATTTGAGATTTTCAAGTTGTGTCCCCTTTAATTTTATGGTAACTTCTCATTTTTCAATTTTATGATTTTTATTTTCTTTAAGGTATTTCTCTTTTTTTACAAAGGAATATATTTTTTTATTTTCAAATGTATATCTATTAATTTCTTATATCCATCCATAACTCTTTGAGAAATTATTTTAATCGATTTATTTCTTTGATTATATTTTCTTTGGTATAGGAGTCGGGACTTAAGTGTTTAGATGAAGAGAAACTAACCTTTTTTATTTTTGAGTGATTACATTTATTCTTTTAAAGTAGTAGATGAAATTTGGTTTCATCCTTCTTTGAACTCATTTATATGTAACGATATTCACATTTTTTTATTAATAGTGAGTTTGAACAATCTTCTATCAAAACTTCTTCTTCCAAATTTGCAACGGTGCATGGAAACCTAATGTTCATTACTTCGAATGACTCCATAATCACTCCTTATTTGTTTGATTTTGAAAAAGTATTTATTCATCTTAATCCATGTGTATGTGTTGTACGTTTGAAGGACTCAACTTTGCTTCTTTTGGTGGAACTTCATTCAAGTACTCTTTTGTAAGAGTGTCCTTAATATCGTTGACTTCTCTGTAATGTGCTATTTTTCTGTAGCAATAAATTCTAAAGGGTAGTGAAGAATTATCATAGCTTCATTGTTTACTCGATTTTATTTTCAAGGCTTGATCTATCTAATAGTGGTGATATCTTACAACAAATCAATTTCCTTACATATTAATTAATGGATTGAATAATTCAATACGTTTTGGTTTTCCATGTTTTAAAATCCTTTTTTTGTAAATCGGTATATCTTGTCTTCCCAAGAACTGTTGTGAAATACTTGCCATTATTTTACATTTTTATAGCTATAATATACTTTTTAAAATAAGTATATATGATTTACGATCTGATACCAATTGTTGGCCCAAAAATATACCCAATAGGAGGTGGGGCGAATTGGGTATTATAAATTAAATGTTAATTTAAAACTTTTCAAACTTCTCTTTTATAAGATTATTCTCAATAGGATGATTAAATCAATAATAACAAAATTAATCAAACAATAAGTAATAATATAAGCAGTTAATAGAAATATTAAAGATACAGTTTAGAGAGACTTTGCAAATTAAGATTTTATCGTGGTCCGTCCTTACCTATATCCACACTCGGGATAGTATTCGAGAAACTTCATGTAACAACCCTAGCTTTTGGGAGCCCATTTTATATTTATTTACTATGTTGAGTAGTTGCATATATAAAATGCTGCATGTGGGTAAGTATTAATTTGATGAAATAAGTTAATTTTTACAAATAAGTTGCATGATACCATGTGTGTAAGTAGTTGTTACCATGTGGTGTTCTATTTTGTCATGAAAATTAATATGGCAATTTTGAATTAAAATGTAACCGGAACTTAATTTGGCTTATAAAATCTCCAAATGATAATTTGGAGGGTGTAGTTTGTTCCGGGAGGTGCGACACAGTCGAAATGTGTGCCATATTGTATTTTGAGATTTTGGGCACTTTTGACTGCTTTTGGCATACTGCGTATTAGAACTTAACTATTGCGGTATTTTTACTTAAAGGTTGGAGGCTTTTAATCTTAAGCCACGTTTTAAGTCTTTCCCCAAGTCTTTCATTTCCTCTTGTTTTCCCTAAGTGTTCTAGCCCTAGAGTGAGAGAGAGTGAGAGTGGAAGATTGGAGAAAGAGAGAAATCTTGAGGATTGGTGGTTTGATCTTGCATTCTTCCTCAACCAAGCCTGAAATTGAAGCCCCAAGGCAAGTTTTCTACTTGCTATTGTATGGTTTAAGATGAATAATTAGTATGGGTTGATATGTATAGTTTTGATGTTGTATAATTGTGGTTTTTGGTTGGATTTATGGGTATCAACATCTTTGGTAGAGATAGATTATTGATTGAGGTAGAAAATGTTGTTGGGAGCATTTATGATCTTTTGGTATCATTAAATGTAGTTGGATGATTTTGGTTGGTTAATGATTTTGGGGTTTAGAAGATATTAGGAGAATGGGTCTAGGTCTGCAATGGTCGGTCGACCGCGTATCTCAGACCGGTCGACCGGGCCTTCGGAGGAGGGCACACTGCTTTCTTTCAAAGGCATGAAATAAGGTCGCGGTCGACCGCGGTTCTACCACAGGTCAACTGGTCCATCCGAAATGAAATTTCTGCTTTCTTTCAAAAGCTAAACTTTGAGACGCGGTCGACCGCGGTCTTGGGATCGGTCGACCGGTCCCTTGTTTTCTCAACCCATTTCCTACTTTTGCTTTTAATTCTTTCCTTCCCCTAGGAACTTAGGACTCTTCTTGAATGAAGTAAACCTTGGCTTTTAGAGTCCTAGGTTATTTGGTTGTCACCCTAGTGTTGAATGGATTTCACTTGGGGTTAAGTCCGGGGGAGGGATTGTCCTAAGTGATGTTAAGGCATCACTTTTCTTGGTCCATCCTATGAATATGGATAGGAATTGTAGGCCCATACTTGGAGACTTTAGGGGATTAATTTGAGATATATAAAACCCTAGGTTCGGGAAGTGAATATGATCCCTTGGATATTCATTCGAGGCATAACCTAGGATGAGTAATGAACTATCCTATGATAACGGTTTCAAACAAATGAAACATGTAAATGTAATGAAAATGAAAAGTATGGTTTTTATAGTAAATGCTAATTTACTTAAACACACCTCTCTAAATGATATCATAAGGGAAGCTCGTGCATGAGGTGATGTTCCTTGACTAGTGAATGGAGGGAGACTATAGTCCTCGGCCATATGAGGGTTTATTATATGTATTTTTCTGCGCTAGTGAAGTAATTCTGGGTGTGGTTATGACTCACTCGCAGGCATATGGCCACTTCCCGACGTGCGTTATGTACCCAGGCTGCCTTAATTGATGGGCCCCTGGAAGATGATAGTCATTTAGGGGCGCGCCCAGTGGGGAAACTCGGAGGGGCGGTCTTAGAATCGTTATATGCATAAGAATATAGCTTTTCTAAATCTCAAGTGGGACTTGAGGGTTGTATAATTCCACTAAATGATATTATGACAATTACATTCTTGCTAAGGAATGGGAATTGGAATGAAATAAGAAGATAATGTTAGTATATTCCTGTTAAGGAACTAAAATTGGATTAAAGTGGAATTTGGGGAAAACAAGCTCTTAATTTAGTTTTTAATTTAATCTTGCATAATTTCATCTTCTTGCATAGTCTCATTTAATTATGTCATTTTCACTTGTTTTCTTATGATCCATGCTTAGGTTGTTAGAGTGTTGATTTCTATACGCATGTGTTTCTATTCATATCTAGCATGCTTTTTGTTCATCTGGGAACTATATATAAATTGGTTCCTGACCCGTTCTTTTTCCTCTATGTTGTACTTGTTATTGTATCCGCCCAGGTGCTCCTCCGCAAGGACGCCCGTGTTGATATTCCTACTCTTTTGCTTTTAAGGAGATGTATGAAATTGCGGATATTACAGGATGTTTTGTTAGACGCCATCATTATTTTGATATCTAGTTATGATCGGGTCTGTCACTCGGGCGAGTGGCCCAATCTTGTAATGGTATAATGAATGTAAAGCATTACATCTAACTGTTGTGATTACTTTTGTGTAGCTGTGAACCGACAGCATATTCGGTTCTTATCTTTTTATATTATGGTTTTAGATGTATATTAATTATGTTTCTTTGAATTCCACTATTGTTCTAAAATGGGTTGTTTAAATTGTTTTTCTTAACTTAACTTTTAGTTGCATAAATTGTTTTGGCAACCCATTTTCTGAATTATTGGGTGGTTTTCTCGGTTACTCTTACTATATTTGTGGTGCTGAGAATGATTTTCGTCCATGATTACCGTGTATGTCAAAGTGTCGGGCTGGCCACCCCTTATTTCGGAGTGCGGGTTGTCACAGATGGTATCAGAGCACTGGGTTCTAGAGTACTAGGATCTATGTGGACTTGTCACGATCTACCGTAGCGTTCTTTGATATAGAGCCTAATGATAAGACTGCTTTGCTGCTTATAATTGCGATCTTCTGTGAAATAGATTGTTGTGAATTGTATTCTAACACTATTGTCCCTTCATCTCAGATGCCGCCTAAGAGAGGTCGCCCTGCGAGACGCAATAGAGTTGTAGAAGAGGATGTTGGTCCTCCACCGCCCCAAGGAACTTTTAATGCTACGGACGTAGCCAATATCGTGGCTCATGCAGTTAATGCCGCCATGACCGCAGTAACTCAACAGATGCCAACAACCCAACAATGGGCACAGGATGCTCAAGCACCTACGGGACCTTCTCCGTGGGAAAGAGTAAGGGAGTCCTTTTTAAAGGGCCATCCCCCAGAGTTTGACGGAGGTTCTGATGTTGTTCGAGCAAATCAATGGAAGAAGGATATGCAACGCCATTTACGAATGGTGGACTGTAGTGAGGAGAAGAAGCAAGTCCTTGCTACTTTCAAGTTAGTTGGGGTAGCGTTACATTGGTGGGAGTCGATGACTACGCCAGAACAGAGGGATATTATGTCCATTACTGATTTCTGGGTCTTGTACGATCGAAAATATTTTCCTCCCGCGATTCAGAGGGAGATGAGGAGGAAACTTCAAGATCTAGTTCAGGGAGAACGATCGGTTGCCGAATATGAGGAGGAGTTTACCCGGCTAGCCAGTTTTGTGCCGAAAGAGGTAACCCCGGAGGAAAGGAAAGTCTCGAAATTCATGGGAGGTCTAAACTGGAGAATCCGACAACATTTGCTGGGTAATCCGGCTTTACAAACTTTTGGTGAAGTGATGAATGCTGCATTGCTTCATTGTCAGGAGCATCAGCTATTTATTCAGAATAGAAAGAAAGCTTCAGGAGTTGGGAAAGTAGGGAAGCCCGGGGTGAGTGGGAATGGAGGAGGAGCCTTTCCTTCGTCCCAACCAGCGGGTAATAAGCAACGAGAAAGGGATCCCCAACAAGGGGATGGGTCGAAAAGGCAACGCTCTGGCGGGTTTAATGTTAGTGGAAATGCTAACAGGCAAGGTCAGGGTGTCGTACCACAGCAAGCGGGTCGAGGTGGCCAGGGAGGTAGGGGCCAACCGGGCCAAGGTTTTGGGCAGTTCAGAAATAACAAAGGTCGAGGTCAGGAGAATATGGTGGGGAAATATTTCCAATGTGGAGAAGCTGGTCATTTTAAGAGAGATTGTCCTCAGGTGATTGGGGGACAACCTCCACGAGTTCCTCAGCAGCCTTTTGTGCAGTTCCCTCCACAAGCACCGAATCCACTTGTCCCTCTGCAGCAGGGTCAACTACAGTATGGGAGAGTCTACCACATACATGATGCTATGCTTCTTCACATTCAGCCAGCGCCGCCAGCTATAGAGGGTAAGTTCCTTATTCAGGGACACATGGGTCACGTTCTATTTGATACGGGTGCGACGCATTCTTTTATTTCCAGAAGTATTGCTGAGTCCACAGAGTTGATAAAATCTTCGGAAAGTACCTTTTCTAGTGTGGAGTCCTCTATGGGTGACGGTTCCCTTATTTTCTTTGTTTGTAAACATATAGGGATCACTCTTGGTAATTTGTGTTTTGAGGCCGACTTACTCGTCCTAGACATGGTCGGGTATGATGTTATTTTGGGCATGGATTGTGTTGTTAAGTATCATGCTATAGTAAATTGCTACAGGAAGAGTATAGTCTTCGCCATTCCGGGACAAGATATGTTCCTGGTGGTTATGCCTCGTTTAAAGGGAGATTCTGGTACTTATTTATATTGCATTGCGGATGAGAATTCTCGGGATGTAGTTGTTCCCTTAGATTCTATTCCTGTTGTTCGAGATTTTGAGGACGTTTTTTGGGAGATACCGGGTCTGCCTCCTACTAGAGAGATTGAGTTTGTTATTGACTTAGCACCGGGAACTCGGCCGATTGTGCAAACTCCTTATCGTATGGCTCCTGTGGAAATGAGGGAGCTAAGAGATCAGATTCAGCAGTTGTTGGAACAGGGGTTTATCAGGCGTAGCACATCGTCGTGGGGTGCTCCTGTGTTATTCGTGAAGAAAAGAGATGGTTCTCTCCGGTTGTGTGTTGACTATAGAGAGTTGAACAAGGTCATCGTACGGAACAAATACCCTTTGCCTCGCATAGACGATTTGTTTGATCATCTCAGGGGAGCAACCTACTTCTCTAAGATAGATTTGAGAATGGGGTATCACCAGTTGAGGATACGGGAGCAAGATGTATCCAAAACTACTTTTCTGATGAGGTACAGGTCTTATGAGTTTTTGGTTATGCCTTTTTGGCTAACCAATGCCCCTGCAGTATTCATGGATCTTATGAATAGAGTATTTCGGGACTTCCTGGACCAGTTTGTCATTGTGTTTATTGATGACATTCTTGTGTGTTCTTAAACGGAAGATGACCATGCCACTCATTTGGGGTTGGTCCTGCAAAGGTTGAGGGATCACCAATTGTACGCTAAGTTTGAGAAGTGTGGTTTTTGGTTGCGGGAAGTGAAATTTTTGGGTCACGTCGTGACATCACAAGGGATATCGGTGGACCCAAGTAAAGTTATTGCGGTGAGGGAGTGGGGTCAGCCCACGACGCCTACCGAGATACGCAGTTTTTTTGGTTTGGCGGGCTATTACCCCCGATTTATTAAGAGATTTTCTAAGATTGCTAGTCCTTTGATAAATTTGACCCTGAAAGGTGTTAGATTTGTGTGGGATGACGCCTGTCAAGCTGTGTTCGATGAGCTTAAAGATAGATTGACTTTGGCTCCAGTCCTCGCATTACCCAAGCCAGGGTTGGAATATTTAGTCTTCACCGATGCATCTCTACAGGGTTTGGGAGGTGTGCTTCAGCAGGAGCGACAAGCTATTGCATATGCTTCTAGAAAACTCAAGCCTCATGAAAGAAATTATTCGGTGCATGATTTGGAATTAGCCTCCATTGTCTTTGCCTTAAATATTTGGAGGCACTATCTTCTCGGGTAGAAGTTTAGTCTTTTCACGGACCATAAGTCGTTGCAATATTTATTTTCTCAGAAAGATCTGAATATGCGGCAGCGAAGATTGTTGGAGTTCGTGAAAGATTACCAATTTGATATTCATTATCATCCGGGCAAGGCGAACGTGGTGGCAGATGACCTGAGTAGGAAGCCTGAGAGAGAGTTAGCTGATGTGTGGAAAGCTAAATGGAAGGAACTCAGTCATGAGGATGCAGTCGCTAGGGCATTTATGTCCGTGATGGCCGTTACTCCGACGATTGTGGCAAGGGTTGTGGAAGCCCAAGGCAGAGATAAAGAATGTCAAGACCACATTCGCCAGTTATTGACTGGGGGAGCGGAGTCCTACTCGGTAAGTTCTGAGGGGGGATTGCGCTTTCATGGAAGGCTTGTTGTTCCGGAGGATGGAGATTTGCGACGGGCTGTGATGGCGGAATCTCACGGCTCTAAATTTTCGGTACATCTGGGAAATGATAAAATGTATCAAGATATGCGCCGTCAATATTGGTGGTCGGGTATGAAACGAGATATTTCGGAGTTTGTATCTCGATGCACTACTTGTCAGTTAGTTAAGGTTGATCATCAGCTACCGGCAGGTTTGTTGCAACCGTTGGAAATTCCTATTTGGAAATGGGAGAGCATCTCAATGGATTTTATAATCGGTTTGCCAACGTCACAAAAGGTTCACGATTCTATTTGGGTTATCGTGGATCGCTTGACAAAGTCGGCGCACTTTCTTCCCATCCGTACTGATTATAATACCGCTCGTTACGCTCGATTGTTCATTGAAGAGATTGTTAGATTGCATGGGGTGCCCTTGAATATTGTTTTCGACAGAGATAAAATCTTTGTTTCCCACTTTTGGCAAAGCTTCCAAGAGGCCATGGGAACCGAGTTGAAATTAAGTACTTCTTATCATCCTCAAACAGATGGCCAGACCGAAAGGGTTAACCAAATGTTGGAGGATATGCTCCGTATGTGCATGCTTGATTTCAAGGGTAGTTGGGAACAATATCTCCCTTTGGTTGAATTTGCTTATAATAACTCATACCAGTTCACTATTGGGATGGCGACCTATGAAGCCTTGTATGGTAGGCCTTGTAGATCCCCCACGTGTTGATTAGAAGTGGAAGATAACAAGTTTCTCGGACCTGAAATGATTCGGGATACTTCTTCAAAAATCGAGCTTATTCGAGATCGTATTAGGATAGCCCAAGACAGACAAAAGAGCTATACCGATGCAGGGAGAAGGCATGTGGAGTTAGAAGTTGTAGACCAAGTGTTGGTACGGGTGTCGCCTATGAAAGGTGTTAAGCATTTCGGAAAGAAGGGGAAGCTTGCACCACGTTTCATTGGGCCTTTTCTTGTACTTGCTAAAGTAGGCCCCGTGGCGTATCAAATTGCCCTACCAGAACCGTTGCAATAGATTCACAATGTTTTCCACATCTCCTCTTTGAAGAAGTATAAGAGGTGTGATGGTGCCCTTTGGTACATTCCTTTCGAGGATATAGAGTTACAACCAGATATTTCTTATGAAGAGCAACCCGTGGCTATTTTGGAGCATGGGGAATGTAGATTGAGATCTCGTGTGGTGACCTTGGTTAGAGTACAATGGAGTCATCACAGTGTCGATGAATCTACTTGGGAGCGTGAGGATGATATGCGAGAAAAGTATCCGCATCTTTTTATCCAAGGTACGCTTGAATTTTGGGGGAAAAATTCCCTCATAAGGGGGGGAGTATGTAACAACCCTCGCTTTTCGGAGCCCATTTTATATTTATTTACTATGTTGAGTAGTTGCATATATAAAATGCTGCATGTGGGTAAGTATTAATTTGATGAAATAAGTTAATATTTACAAATAAGTTGCATGATACCATGTGTGTAAGTAGTTGTTACCATGTGGTGTTCTATTTTGTCATGAAAATTAATATGGAAATTTTGAATTAAAATGGAACCGGAACTTAATTTGGCTTATAAAATCTCCAAATGATAATTTGGAGGGTGTAGTTAGTTCCGGGAGGTGCGAGACAGTCGAAATGTGTGCCATATTGTATTTTGAGATTTTGGGCACTTTTGACTGGTTTTGGCATACTGCGTATTAGAACTTAACTATTGCGGTATTTTTACTTAAAGGTTGGAGACTTTTAATCTTAAGCCACATTTTAAGTCTTTCCCCAAGTCTTTCATTTCCTCTTGTTTTCCCTAAGTGTTCTAGCCCTAGAGTGAGAGAGAGTGAGAGTGGAAGATTGGAGAAAGAGAGAAATCTTGAGGATTGGTGGTTTGATCTTGCATTCTTCCTCAACCAAGCCTGAAATTGAAGCCCCAAGGTAAGTTTTATACTTGCTATTGTATGGTTAAAGATGAATAATTAGTATGGGTAGATATGTATAGTTTTGATGTTGTATAATTGTGGTTTTTGGTTGGATTTATGGGTATCAACATCTTTGGTAGAGATAGATAATTGATCGAGGTAGAAAATGTTTTTGGGAGCATTTATGATCTTTTGGTATCATTAAATGTAGTTGGATGATTTTGGTTGGTTAATGATTTTGGGGTTTAGAAGATGTTAGGATAATGGGTCTAGGTCTGCAATGGCCGGTCGACCGCGTATCTCAGACCGGTCGACCGGGCCTTCGGAGGA
The DNA here is from genome assembly GCA_949130495.1 of Sambucus nigra. Lineage (NCBI taxonomy): Eukaryota > Viridiplantae > Streptophyta > Magnoliopsida > Dipsacales > Adoxaceae > Sambucus > Sambucus nigra. The sequence continues at coordinate 575,778,442 of OX422214.1, read as the reverse complement.
GGGCACACTGCTTTCTTTCAAAGGCATGAAATAAGGTCGCGGTCGACCGCGGTTCTACCACAGGTCGACCGGTCCATCCGAAATGAACTTTCTTCTTTCTTTTAAAAGCTAAACTTTGAGACGCGGTCTACCGCGGTCTTGGGATCGGTCGACCGGTCCCCTGTTTCTCAACCCATTTCCTACTTTTGCTTTTAATTCTTTCCTTCCCCTAGGAACTTAGGAATCTTCTTGAATGAAGTAAACCTTGGCTTTTAGAGTCCTAGTTGAGTTGGTTGTCACCCTAGTGTTGAATGGATTTCACTTGGGGTTATGTCCGGGGGAGGGATTGTCCTAAGTGATGTTAAGGCATCACTTTTCTTGGTCCATCCTATGAATATGGATGGGAATTGCAGGCCCATACTTGGAGACTTTAGGGGCTTAATTTGTGATATATAAAACCCTAGGTTCGGGAAGTGAATATGATCCCTTGGAGATTCATTCGAGGCATAACCTAGGATGAGTAATGAACTATCCTATGATAACGGTTTCAAACAAATGAAACATGTAAATGTAATGAAAATGAAAAGTATGGTTTTTATAGTAAATGCTAATTTACTTAAACACACCTCTCTAAATGATATCATAAGGGAAGCTCGCGCATGAGGTGATGTTCCTTGACTAGTGAATGGAGGGAGACTATAGTCCTCGGCCATATGAGGGTTTATTATATGTATTTTTCTGCGCTAGTGAAGTAATTCTGGGTGTGGTTATGACTCACTCGCAGGCATATGGCCACTTCCCGACGTGCGTTATGTACCCAGGCTGCCTTTTTTGATGGGCCCCTGGAAGATGATAGTCATTTAGGGGCGCGCCCAGTGGGGAAACTCGGAGGGGCGGTCTTAGAATCGTTATATGCATAAGAATATAGCTTTTCTAAATCTCAAGTGGGACTTGAGGGTTGTATAATTCCACTAAATGATATTATGACAATTACATTCTTGCTAAGGAATGGGAATTGGAATGAAATAAGAAGATAATGTTAGTATATTCCTATTAAGGAACTAAAACTGGATTAAAGTGGAATTTGGGGAAAACAAACTCTTAATTTAGTTTTTAATTTAATCTTGCATAATTTCATCTTCTTGCATAGTCTCATTTAGTTATGTCATTTTCACTTGTTTTCTTATGATCCATGCTTAGGTTGTTAGAGTGTTGATTTCTATACACATGTGTTGCTATTCATATCTAGCATGCTTTTTGTTCATCTGGGAACTATATATAAACTGGGTCCTAACCCGTTCTTTTTCCTCTATGTTGTACTTGTTATTGTATCCGCCCAGGTGCTCCTCCGCAAGGACGCCCGTGTTGATATTCCTACTCTTTTGCTTTTAAGGAGCTGTATGAAATTGCGGATATTACAGGATGTTTTGTTAGACGCCGTCATTCTTTTGATATCTAGTTATGATCGGGTCTGTCACTTGGGCGAGTGGCCCAATCTTGTAATGGTATAATGAATGTAAAGCATAACATCTAATTGTTGTGATTACTTTTGTGTAGCTGTGAACCGACAACATATTCGGTTCTTATCTTTGTATATTGTGGTTTTAGATGTATATTAATTATGTTTCTTTGAATTCCACTATTGTTCTAAAATGGGTTGTTTAAATTGTTTTTCTTAACTTAACTTTTAATTGCATAAATTGTTTTGGCAACCCGTTTTCTGAATTATTGGGTGGTTTTCTCGGTTACTCTTACTATATTTGTGGTGCTGAGAATGATTTCCGTCCATGATTACCGTATATGTCGGAGTATCGGGCTGGCCATCCCTTATTTCGGAGTGCGGGTTGTCACACTTCACTATCTCTAATTCACTAAGGTAGAACCAACAAACTAACAAGGATTTATCACCTTGAAAAATTCAACCAATAAGATGCTAAACCCGTCATCACGCAAACGGTGTCTACGCAACAGCCCAAGGTATAACACCACCTTAACTCCTCGTGACCTCAGCACTACTTTTCGTGAAGATACAATGAATTTTCACTGTAGTAATAACACTAAGTATCGTAACCAAATTGTAAAATAAATACTTCTTCAATAAGTAATAAAGGTGAAATAGGTTTTTACTTTCTCTCTCTAGAAAGTAAAGTTTCAAATAATCATAAGTACAATGTTTAATGGGTGAAGATTTTGGAGCTTTAGTAGATGTGGGTAAGGGGTAAGGAACTTTATTGCAGTGGGTTTGGGGTTGAAACTTTTTCTCAAGTGGGTTTTCTTAAATCTTTTTCTTTAGTGGATTTTTTTGGTATAAAACATTCAAATGGGTTTAGGTCTCGGTTTCTCTCTCGAGGAACTCAAATATGGAAGAAATAAGCTTGCTAACAAAACTTTTAATCTTAGGATAATGTTGTAATAGATTGTGTGATCGTAATGGTAGCCAAATGGGCTATTTTATATGCATTTCAAAATACTATCCGTCATATGGTAGTTTAGTAAATTTAGGGACTTTGGGGTTTTGAAATTCAAAATAGAATTTTTGAAAAACATTAAACAACTACCCTTGGAGCCAACTATGAACATATAGAGTCGACGCAATATAAAGAGAACAATTTGGAGCTTCCTCTTTTGATTTTTAGCATGAGTAGAAAATTCAGATTCATTTTACCTAAAATACTTGTATTTAAAATGAACTCCACCACAATATGGATTCGACTCTATCCAATTATATATATGACTTTATAAGGCTCATTTTGGGTCAAAGTGATATTTGGGACAGGGGAAGGTTTAGGAATGTTTACGAAGTTGATTTGAGCTTTGTACGTCATTTTGTGAGATCGTCAACTTCTTTACAAAAATTCCTAAACCTTTTAATATTGGGCATAACTCTTTCTTGAATCTCCTTACCATTTAGCTTTAAATGATGTTTCTTGAAATGAGACTTGGCCTTGCTTTGTTTTGATTATGATTTTGTTGCATGAATGAATTTTTTTTGGATCATGAAACTCTTTACTTGTTCTTTGCATGGATTGGGATGGATTGATCTTGATCTTCACAACTCTTTCTTTGCTTTATGAACTCATGTCATGGTGTTGTATTATCTGAATATGTATTGGATTTTCATGGATTGGATTTTCTTTTTTAATGCTTGTGATATTGAGGTCTTTGGTTGCATGGATGATATAACCCTTAGGTTATATCTCATAATTTATTGAGCGCATCTTTTTATTTTAAGTACATTAGAGATAAGATAGTTAAATATGATAACATATCAATTGCGTTGTTATCATACAAAATCATTTTCTTTGAAATACTTTCAATATCACTGTTGGACTACCTCCATTATTGCTGATGAGGCCAACTATCATCCTACTCCTACCATAATGTCGCCTTATGTAAACCAAAGATATCAGAGGTCCATAACTATGCAATGAAAATACAAAAAATCATCAGTATAAAAATAAAAGGAGACATGAATAAGAAAATATAATAAATAATACCATACCTCCCAGATCAGATGATAACTTACAAGACTTCGAGTCATCCTCTAAGAAAAGACACTGAAGCTCGTATGAAGGAAGCCTAGAGTCTAATTACACCAATTTTACTACCTGATGCAACTAAAGTATTTAATGGATAAGAGAAAGCTCTCATGGATCATATTGTGAAGGGATACATAAATAGTATGACCTAGAAGGTAGAGTACGAAAAGATGGGTGAACTAACGAATCTTTAGAACACCATCTCACAAATATATCATATGGATCTACATGTGTTCCTCGAGAGCAGGGAGAGACAAATATTCCCCTGAATGAAAAAGGGCATAAATACCAAAATGACTCTAATGTCCGTATTTTATAGCCTCGTATGGCGAGGAACCATCATTGGGCATTTCCCTAATGAAAAATCGATCAGTAAATAGAGATCAAACGGGTTGAGTGTCATCTCACCCACTAGAAGGTAGAAGGTTGATGTCGTATCATACCACCTGTCAATAAGCATCGACACCATATATATATACTAAACTTTCACTAAAGACTCCATAAAAGGTTAAATACTAATCTATGGAAAACCCCCAGACTTTCTTAAAAAAGGATCCATCTTCCTATAGACCCACCAATTAATTATGGAAACCTCTAAGCCGAATCCGTGCAATACGGCCCACGTAGAGGCACTATGCAAAGAACATGCAAATAATAACATATAGTTATATGAAAATATGGATACAAATAAATGTAAAAGTTCATAAAATAAAAGGCGAATAATAGATCATAATCGAATATAACTTAAATATGCATTGGAAGTAAACTAACTCAGAGCATAATATATAGTTCACCGCTACAAAAGGCAGTGGAAATGTGGTTCCATAACTCCCGAAGAAGGTCGAGTCGATCGCCAACACTCGGGATCACTACACCAAAAATAGCTATTTGGCACAGTTTAAAACTGTGCCAAATTCTGGCATGGTTTAATGACAATCTGGCACACTTTAAAACAGTGCCAAAATTTGGCATTGTTTTAAAATCTGTCATAATTGAGTACACTTACTAAAATATAAAATCCCTAAAAAAATCATTATACTAGCTTTGAGGTTCCCGCTCTCTCATTCCCACTCACCCGCTCACCCGCTCATTCTCCCTGTGCTTTGATTTCTCTCGCCCCATCTCTTTCTCCATCAACTGTATCTTTGTATCATTATATTAGCTTTGAAGCTTTATTTTGTTATCTTGTCATTGTAGTTCTGTTTGTTGATACAATATTGGTGTACCTGTGAATATTGGTTATTTCTAGATTGATGAGGCTATGAATATGTGTGACACCCCACCTAATTAAATACTGGGCGATCACTCCTTTATTAAATTAAAATCAAGGTGAACAGTTGGTTCATTCTTAGCATCACTGTCGTTAAAATACTTTCCAATTAAAACACCCTAAATAATTAGGCTAAGTGTCAAAACCATTTAAAACATTATTTCCATTCAATTAAATCCAATTATAAAACCTTTGACCATTTATATTTTTAAGAGTCACACATTAAGAGTGAGAATAGAAATAAACATTCAAGAATTTAACCATCATTAAATAATACCAACATTTACAACACTAAAGGAAAACATCCTGACAGTAATAAATCCCGAAATAAAGATACTGAAATTAAAGGAATTACAATCTCTGACAATACCAACTAAATAATGGAAAAAAGGGCGACACATGCCCCCACTGGATAAAGCTGAACTAGAAGTAGAGTCAACAATGAGGTCGTCTAAGCAATGGACTGCAACTACCACAAAAGCTACAGTGCGTTCCATCCAAAGAATCCTAAGTAAGACACCGTTGTGGCTGGGCACCTGTAATAAATATATATATATATACAAGAGAGAAGAGGTAACAGCAAACGGGTAAGAGCCCGAATGTAAAACCGTTTTAAAAAAAAATAGTTTAGCAAGTATTTAAAATGCTTACCGGCTAATGCAACAATCATATTCGTACGTGACCCTCTCTTGAGAATTCTCACCTCTCATCTAGTGTGCACGTTTATCGTACTAATGAACCCCATATATCTATCTAACTTATTCTCCATAAGTTTTAACACGTGAAATTTAAGGTTATGATATTCACTTTTAGAAAATCTAACTCTTCAAGATTTCTTACGTTATTTAGAATAATTCCGTATTATTGTAACGTTTCCCAATACTTATAAGGAAGTTGATTAAGTTACATACTTTACTTAACTACTATTTTACTCAGTAGAAAGTTCTCATATAGTTACACGTATATATATATATTAATTACTCGTATAATATATATACAAACAGCACCCCACATAAGATCTATGGTGCTAGACTTCCATATATAAGTATATATATATACCAATCACTCATAAATTATATATATACTAACGGCACCCCACATAAAATCTATGGTGCTGACATACTCTGCTATCAAGTCCCCGTATCACACAAACTAAGGGAAATACTAGTTCGGAATCACTCTCGAACTGTATTAACACAAACATAAACAACATTGAGGCGAAGCATAGATTCCAAGTCTCTAAGAGGTCAGTACATACCCCACGTCTCTTAGGACCGTTTGAACTATCGATTCGATAGTCTGTACCAAGGATATCTATCTTCTAGGGTACGAGTCCATATGCCCCATAAAGGTCACATCAAGATAAGACTGTCTCAGCGCGATAACCTCATGGATAGCAAGTAGCGCAGGTATGATTTTTACACAGAATTAATATATGCACAATCACACCGTCATATATAAATATGTATTCACATCCACATTATTAAATTAGGTACGCTCACAACCCAAAATTATCATTATCCGTTATTACACGTTTTACTCAATTATATCGTATAACGGCCTCATTCCTTTTTATTCTCGTAATTAATTTATTCTAAACTCACATTTCGTCACTCGAAGTGTTTTCTTTATCTAAGTACAATTTCAGTAGGTCCTCTCTCGCCTTCTAATCCAACTTATTAGATGTTTCGATTATTAAATCAGCACACGTATGATTTCTTAAGTCTGAAAGTCTCCCCGTTTATCCTTTATTTCCATTCACATTAAAGTTCCACTTTATGGGATTTCTCTTGACCCTACTGGTCCTCTTTATGTTCCAATATGTTCTAGCAATCCTAATCAAGGCTTACTATGCATAAAATAGGATTAAGCTAACACGAGCAAAAAAATGTTGTTTTCCCAGGAGGGTCGATCAATCGATGAAAGGGGGTCGATCGATCGAACCTTCGATCGATCGATGCTCTGGGCTCGATCGATCAATCAATCAGTTATGGCGAAACTGCAGAAAACCCAGCTACGGAATTGGTACTCCAAACCATCATATTGCAGTCCTAAACTTCCAACCAATTATACTATAAGTGTTGTATACCCATATAAACAATCTCTTATGTAACACATGCGAACTTTCATCAACAATCATGGGTTAAATGGGCCAAACTCTACATAATTCTTATGAACCCTAATATTTCCTTTAACTTAATTTCTTTCATTCTTTTTTCCAGATTTTCTATCTCTAATATCATGGAAATTCGTGGCTCAACCTCTACATGTGAAATGGATTTCCATAAATATGATCCCTATCATTATAACATGCAATTTGTGTCTCCAATTAATGTTTTTCTTCAAGAACACTAATTCTAATCAACCTAAGACTAATATAAAAGGATGCATTAACTTGATAAAAGCAAGATAGATACTTGCCTAGAAATTTAGTCTCTGATTTGTGAACGGATTTGGTGTGGTTGCGTTCCCCGTCGCGCGATCTATGTGTTGGTGGTGACGGCGGTGCAATCAGAGGTGTTCTTAGCCTAGAACTCCTTGGAGAGCTTCTCCTCTTCCTCTCCAATGGCCGTCATTATTATTTCATTGTGTTAACCCTAAAATATGACACTTCCCATCTGATATAACCCTATAAAATTCGTGGGTTTAATTACCCATAATTGCGAAATGTCCAAAACGCCCTCTCGGGGTACTAATTAGGCCTAAAAACTCACCGAGACCCAAACTAAACCCCCGGGTACACTTTTCTGACTATCTCAACCCTTTCGGACACTTTTACGAACTCAAAACGACCATACGAGCAACTTATAATTTATTAACTTTTATTAACCAACATTTAGTCCCGACACAACACAGGCGCGTCCCGACTTAAATTTCCATAATTGCAATTTTATTCACACGTGACAATTGAATAAAAATAAATCTCATATATTGTTATACTCATCCAGTAACATTCAACAAACAACAAATTTCTAATAATTACTAACTCTCGTCACGCTAGTAAATATTTAGAATAACATTCAGCATTAAAATTAAATTAATTTACCTCAATTAAATTTAATTAAATCCATAAATTTAAAAGCCATAAAAATACGGGGTATTACATAATTCCGCCCTTATAACGGAATTTCGTCCCGAAATTCGGAAAATAAGGCCTACCAGGTAGCACGATTTTGGATATCCTTGTCAGTACGCAAACTATCTACTTAGTACGACGCTTAATCACCATAGCTTTTTCCTCACTGCAACTTTGTTTTACATTCTCATTGGAGACACTTCACATTGCGCTCCCAACTGACAACATTCACATAAGTCATGCCCATACGTTATAAATTCCATTATCTCACTATCATTAGGAGGCCACACCTCACTACATGACAATGACTTGGATTTATTCATATACAAAACTTCTCATTCTGAGAAAATCATACGAACATTTGACCACTTGTTCGCCTAAAATAGTCGTGGAATTCCACCATAGTTAACGGATTTTCTCTCGACCGATCCAAAAATTCTGATTATTTACATCTAAATATACGAAAAGAGAATTGTCGAGGTTCTTCTATACCAAAACCTTAATAAACACCTCGTATGCGACAAACAGTTAAGAGTGCTTCTATAGAGGATTCTTGAAATCATCGTACCGAGATTCCAAAATCTTCTTCACGTGGCTCTACTAATCTTTAATCACCATGCGCTTACTCCCTGGGTAAGGGTGATACATCCTGCTCGAAACAAAACCTTATCTCCGCTGGTTCTTGAAATCCCATACCAAAGGTGGGATTCACCAATCTCCTCCTGATTCAAAAATTTATGCTGCGCTGGACCATGCACTGGCGCGATCCTTCGTTTCAAAGGAAGTCTGGGGCATACTAGTTAATATTGTAAGCCATCCCAAAGGAATATCAATCACTTCCTTCTCGGCGACTTAATTCACATGTTCGGGATGAACCCTTGATCTTGTTTTGAGGATGGCAACCCATCCAAGAACTTTACCAAGTTTACCGACCCCTTCCAATTTCAGGAATTGTCGATAAACACAAAATTCTTTGGTTGATTCTCCTCTTTCAACCAAACTGTACCTAGGGGCGGTTCATGTAGAGACTACTCATTACGTCCCGCTAAAGATCAATTTCTCCCTTGAAATGTCTCGCATTAAGTGACACGTAATACTCCCCATCCTTCCTTGGAGTATGCCGAACGTTCCGACCCGTGCTCTTCTCTCCACGAAGTGCACTTCTGGATCTCTTATACCATACTAACATCATTATTCTTTATATGCACAAGTCGTCCTCACACTTGACTAATAACAACTCCGCTCCGAGTGTGCTTCATAATAATTTAATTATGCTCCATGCAAGGAATACCCCTTCTTAAATGGCTCCCCATATCCTTCCAATCAAATTAGGGTGTGCTATTTTAATTGTACACTTATGTATGGATTATCATCCCTCATGTGACATTTAATCCACTCTATCACTTCCACTTCGTTATACTAGTTCCACAAACATATATTTCACACGTTTATTACCTCGTCTTTTTGACTCGGACGATTTTTAACTGTAGCTAACCAAGATGCCCACATTTTGCAACACCATGACCGCTCTAGGAGAGAGAACGACATGAATTCAACGAAATATAAGGAATAGGGCATTCAAATTCCATGACAATAAAAAGGAATAATAATTTTCAACCTTCTTCAGCTAAGTACAACAATTTTCCTTAATAGGTACAATAACCAAAATAAATCACTAGCACTCTATTCATCAAAATAATTACAGGTCATCTCTTTTGTATAATAAAGTTCTTTCCAGATAATCCACGCTAAAAATCATTCCAACTCCTTGTTCACCTTGTGTTCTAAACGCGGTTACAGCACCTGGGTACTCTCAATCACCCTAGCAATCGAAATTTTTAAATCCTCCTTCCATCGTTCCACCCCTCAACTCGTGGGGATAACTTTTAATGCTTTCTTATCACAAAATCAGACTCCAATGGCTTTAAAACAAAATTCAACTTCCAACTTACATACATAATTAATTGATCCCATTTTGACCAGGGTGCCGAACTCATGGAATAGTGACCAAACGTCTCCCTATTTCAAACCTTGCGCTAAGTTTCATGCGTGGGATGTCTTACAAAGAGAAATCCAAATAAGGACCCCCCCGATACACTACTACCTAGCATTGTCGGTTATTGAAATCCGTTAGGTCCTCCGTCCATGGCATGTACCCCTTTATTCCGTCTCTTGATAGAAAAGTAACAATTCCTACCATAATTATGCTTAACAAAGAACGTTTCACCAATTTCACTATCGTCCCGTATTTGTTGATGGTAAATACATTCTATAAACCTCGGATACATACGATTAGAATTCTCAAAATTCCCTTCCCTAATAATAGGGGTATAACTGTTAACTCCCACATCTCTAAAGGATAGATATAACACTGCACTCTTCCTATCACTAAGTCCGGAGTGCTAAACATAATACTGAGTCAAATCTTTTTTCTCAACGGTAAATTCTGATACATACTGAATCATACTGACAAAGTATATACATACATTGGCATCTAACATCTCGAGCTCACTGTCTCCTCCGAAGTCTCTAGGATAGATAATATAAGTGCGAGTCCAACCTTCTTACGGTTGAAGCCTCGCTAAAACAAAACACGCTGCACTAATGCAACTACTCCGATAGCCTTGTAATAAATGCCCACTATCGTACTAACCATTTCTATAATGTTTTATCAAAGATAATACCATACTCGTATATCACATCACTACGACGAGTAACCTCAAATCCATATGTAACCCTATTAATATACACATTCATTCTCTGCGGATAGCACTAAAGAAAAATCCCGCTACACTAGGGAAAAATATTTGCATACTGGTAACGGTTATAATTATATGCATTAAACTCATCTCACATGCTAATCTAGCAATGACCAAAATATGGTGACTCGCTCGTGTCACATAAACACGCCTCATCCTCTGAGGGTACAACTTATAATTCCGCCTTGGAAATAGCCTCAACTGTACAAATGGTTTTTGGACGTAACACGTCTACTCAACTAAACAAAATTACTTTAATTGTTGCCTTCTACTAGTCACCGTATCCTAGTCTTTCTCACTTTGGAAACGTATTATCGTGAGCGATTTCACTCCACCCAAAATACCTCAACACATAATCCACTTACTACCTGTCCTACTAACTAGGTTAGGATTGTCCTTCTCTCGAACTTTAGTAGACTCGATTCCTGTTAGCTGCCTCGGTTATACTCTTAGCCTTTTAGGCCCTAAAGAACATATCACTGACTATAATAGTCCTTACTGAATCTACAATCTCTTGGTAAGAATTTAACTATCTGAAGCATTTAAATGGGTCCCCTGATGTGTATCCACATCCCTTTGTGGTGCTACACCACTACCATTGTATTCAGTCTTATTCCTGACTAAATTCTTCGATCCCTTTAACTTCACCCACAAAGAAGTGTTATCATCTATATTGACAAAGTACGACATTGTCAACCTCTGAACCGGACGTCCATCAGAATTTTCCTCTTTGAGTGTTATTAACTATTATTACGAGTCGATCTCCCACTTGGGGTCGTTTTCCCCCACTTGTATCTACATCTTCCGATACAAAATTCGCTAACTATTAAAATTCATATTTACAAATGGACCCTTGTCATGCCCTCCCGCGATGAGTTCAGAACCTCGTTTGCTTATAATCCTGAACAGTTGAGGAAGGAACATATGGTCAACACTGTACCTAAGGCTCTCCTATAGGCATAGCATTCCACTACTAAAATTAGGGTTCACACTAATAGTTCTCTAAACGTTTTTGTAGCACGTTGGGTGAGTTTACTCTCGCACGTCATTCGACTATAGCAGCATTTGGAAATCATGGCTGCGCCTTAGTCACCTTTCCAGTCTTGGCTTCCTGTGCCATAATGGAGGTGACCTCGACTACGGTCATCATCCTCAGATATATTTTGTAATCTCAACTGAGCCCTGCCTCCTGATGTCCGCTTAACGGTCCTCTTCTGACATCCGTCATCGCTCGGCACTCGCACACATCCGAACGAAATTAGAATTTACTAATGTATACACATTATAATAGGAGAACGAAATCTCGTCAAAGAAATCGACAATCCTAAACATAGGGCTCTATATCAATCAAAGCAATGCTGGAAGCATAATAAGCCGCACAGATCCTAAAGGCCACTAGAACCTAATGTACTAATACCACCTGTGACACCCCGCCTAATTAAATATCGGGCGATCACTCCTTTATTAAATTAAAATCAAGGTGAACAGTTGGTTCATTCTTAGCATCACTGTCGTTAAAATACTTTTCCAATTAAAACACCCTAAATAATTAAGCTAAGTGTCAAAACCATTTAAAACTTTATTTCCATTTTATTAAATCCAATTATAAAACCTTTGACCATTTACATTTTTAAGAGTCACACATTAAGAATGAGAATAGAAATAAACATTCAAGAACTTAACCATCATTAAATAATCCCAACATTTACAACACTAAAGGAAAACATCCTGACAGTAATAAATCCCGAAATAAAGATACTGAAATTAAAGGAATTACAATCTCTGACAATACCAACTAAATAATGGAAAAAAGGGCGACACATGCCCCCACTGGATAAAGCTGAACTAGAAGTAGAGTCAACAATGAGGTCGTCTAAGCAATGGACTGCAACTACCACAAAAGCTACAGCGCGTTCCATCCAAAGAATCCTAAGTAAGACACCGCTGTGGCTGGGCACCTGTAATAAATATATATATATATACAAGAGAGAAGAGGTAACAGCAAACGGGTAAGAGCCCGAATGTAAAACCGTTTTAAAAAAAAATAGTTTAGCAAGTATTTAAAATGCTTACCGGCTAATGCAACAATCATATTAGTACGTGACCCTCTCTTGAGAATTCTCACCTCTCATCTAGTGTGCACATCTATCGTACTAATGAACCCCATATATCTCTCTAACTTATTCTCCATAAGTTTTAACACGTGAAATTTAAGGTTATGATATTCACTTTTAGAAAATCTAACTCTTCAAGATTTCTTATGTTATTTAGAATAATTCTGTATTATTGTAACGTTTACCAATACTTATAAGGAAGTTGATTAAGTTACATACTTTACTTAACTACTATTTTACTCAGTAGAAAGTTCTCATATAGTTACACGTATATATATATATTAATTACTCGTATAATATATATACAAACAGCACCCCACATAAGATCTATGGTGCTAGACTTCCATATATAAGTATATATATACCAATCACTCATAAATTATATATATACTAACGTCACCCCACATAAAATCTATGGTGCTGGCATACTCTGCTATCAAGTCCCCGTATCACACAAACTAAGGGAAATACTAGTTCGGAATCACTCTCGAACTGTATTAACACAAACACAAACAACATTGAGGCGATGCATAGATTCCAAGTCTCTAAGAGGTCAGTACATACCCCACGTCTCTTAGCCCCGTCTGAACTATCGATTCGATAGTCTGTACCAAGGATATCTATCTTCTAGGGTACGAGTCCATATCCCCCATAAAGGTCACATCAAGATAAGACTGTCTCAGCGCGGTAACCTCATGGATAGCAAGTAGCGCAGGTACGATTTTTACACAGAATTAATATATGCATAATCACACCGTCATATATAAATATATATTCACATCCACATTATTAAATTAGGTACTCTCACGACCCAAAATTATCATTATCCGTTACTGCACGTTTTACTCAATTATATCGTATAACGGCCTCATTCCTTTTTATTCTCGTAATTAATTTATTCTAAACTCACTTCTTGTCACTCGAAGTGTTTTCTTTATTTAAGTACAATTTCAGTAGGTCCTCTCTCACCTTATAATCCAACTTATTATATGTTTCGATTATTAAATCAGCACACGTATGATTTCTTTAAGTCTGAAAGTCTCCCCGTTTATCCTTTATTTCCATTCACATTAAAGTTTCACTTTATGGGATTTCTCTTGACCCTACTGGTCCTCTTTATGTTCCAATATGTTCTAGCAATCCTAATCAAGGTTTACTACGCATAAACTCGGATTAAGCTAACACGAGCAAAAAAATGCAGTTTTCCCAGGAGCGTCGATCGATCGATGAAAGGGGGTCGATCGATCGAACCTTCGATCGATCGATGCTCTGGGCTCGATCGATCGATCAAGCAGTTATGGCGAAACTACAGAAACCCCAGCTACGGAATTGGTACCCCAAACTCCTCCAAACCATCATATTACAGTCCCAAACTTCTAACCAATTATACTATAAGTGTTGTATACCCATATAAACAATCTCTTACGTAACACATGCGAACTTTCATCAACAATCATGGGTTAAATGGGCCAAACTCTACATAATTCTTATGAACCCTAATATTTCCTTTAACTTAATTTCTTTCATTCTTTTTTCCAGATTTTCTATCTCTAATATCATGGAAATTCGTGGCTCAACCTCTACATGTGAAATGGATTTCCATAAATATGATCCCTATCATTATAACATGCAATTTGTGTCTCTAATTAATGTTTTTCTTCAAGAACACTAATTCTAATCAACCTAAGACTAATATAAAAGGATACATTAACTTGATAAAAGCAAGATAGATACTTTCCTAGAAATTTAGTCTCTGATTTGTGGACGGATTTGGTGTGGTTGCGTTCCTCGTCGTGCGATCTACGCGTTGGTGGTGACGGCGGTGCAATCAGAGGTGTTCTTGGCCTAGAACTCCTTGGAGAGCTTCTCCTTTTCCTCTCCAATGGCCGTCATTATTATTTCATTGTGTTAACCCTAAAAGATGACACTTACCATATGATATAACCCTATAAAATTCGTGGGTTTAATTACCCATAATTTCGAAATGTCCAAAACGCCCTCCCGGGGTACTAATTAGGCCTAAAAACGCCTCGAGACCCAAACTAAATCTCCAGGTACACTTTTTTGACTATATCGACCCTTCCGGACACTTTGGCGCACTCAAAACGACCATACAAGCAACTTATAATTTATTCACTTTTATTAATCAACATTTAGTCCCGACACGACACAGGCGTGTCACGACTTAAATTTCCATAATTGCCATTTTATTCACACGTGACAATTGTATAAAAATAAATCTCATATATTACTATACTCATCCAGTAACATTCAACAAATAACAAATTTCCAATAATTACTAGCTCTCGACATGCTAGTAAATATTTAAAATAACATTCCGGATTAAATTTAAATTAATTTACCTCAATTAAATTTAATTAAATCAATAAATTTAAAAGCCATAAAAATACGGGGTATTTCAATATGCAGTAGGTATTATGCGATGGGTTTTGACTAGTTTAATCTGGGTTTATTCTTTAGCTCAGTTTTATTGGGTCTTGACTAGTTATATTTGGCTTTCTTATAGAAAGTTGCGTAGATTCTTAAATATTGATTTCATTATCTAGATTATACTGGGTGAATGTTTTCATTATCTAGACTATATTGTAAATCTATTCATATATTAGTTGTTTTGAGTTGTTTTATCTAGGTTTTCTATATTCCAAATCTTTGGTGGTTGCTGAGAAAGTTGAATCACTCTCTTGAATCTTTATTTCTTTAACTATAGGTACTCTCTAAGGTTTATCATTGTTGTTTGTTTTGGTATTTCAAGGGTTTGAATTTTTGGTAGATACATACCCATTTTGGTATAAAATTGCTCTTTCTCTTTCTTTAACTTTCTTTTGATATGATGGATAGACTTTCTAATCTAGGGTTTATCATTAGATTACTTTACATTTTCTATTATTTTCTTAGGTCATTGTAGGTCGTTTTATTGACGTATTTAGTTTTTGTTTCCATTATTATTGATTTTTTTTATATCTTACTGTGCTTTTATTGAGGTCTTTAGTTTATATTTTCGTTATTGTCGATGTTTGATATCCCAATGTGACTATTTGGTAAGTGGCCTTGAAGCTACGCTATTTCAAGGGGCATTGGAACTAATATTATGGAACATGATACATTTGTGAACATTTTCTAATTATAACCTTTTTTTCAATTTATGTATGAGGTATATAATGTTTGTTAGTTGTTCAACGAATGTGTTTTTTGTGTTTGCCAATTTTTTTATTAGTGGAGTTTAATGAAGGCAATTAATATGTTGTGCGAGTATGAGTATGTTCCTTTTACATTAACTCTATAATTTAACTTTCATTGTATTTAACTATCGTTTGGTTAATCCTCAGGTAGGCATGGGGAATCAGGTTAATGGACTGTGAGATATTAAGATTTTTATTTATCATCTATGTTATTATATAGATTGTTGGAGTTTTAATTTGTAGTTGCAATTACCTCTTTTATATTGGTGATATTTAAAGTTGATGAAAGATGTTGAAGTTATTACATTAATTTGGAGATGCAATTACCTCATAGTTCAAGATCTATTGCGAACTATGGCTGAAGATTCATTGTAAGTTACTCGAAAATGTCTGCTCAACCCGTTAATTTTATTGTCCTTAGTCCTTAAATAATGAATAATGATTTTTTGGTAAAATGTACCTTGAAATATGTTTATTTGTAAATGTACATTTTAACTTTTAACTAGAAAGATCCTACCATTATGGTATGATACGATTATAATCTACCATAACTATTATGATTATACAAGAGTTCGTTGTGGTGTGATACAAGAGTTCATTAATTGGCAAACATGTGCAGGTTTTTATGTTGGGAGTTTTTGCATATACTCAGCTTTGACGAAATGTAAGTTAGCTGAACTATTTAGACCTTTTTGTGTTTCATTTTCTATACTCCGTGTATGCATATAATCATCCATTTTCTATACTTCGTGTACGATAATATTTTTTTTAAGATTCGGCAGCCATTCCACCAATATGCTCACGAGCATACGCACCTTTATCTCCCAATATGATACGTCTGTAATTTGTAGGACCACTTACACATGCTTAATGTTTCCGTAAGTTTTTGTCACCCATACTAAGTTTTACAATTTCAAAATATTATTCAGTTCACTGAAACAGTTTCGATCGTTCTTCAGAGATCCTAGTGTACTTAATCCTCATGTTGCATTTTCTTTTTTAAATTTACACTTTATGCGTGTATATTACCTTTATCACATTTAATTCCTGTACAACTTGTGTGTGCCTCGATCAAAAGTTATCCTCAAGAGAGGAGGTGATTTATACGACTTTGGTTTCAAACAAATGATACGTACTTTGTTGAACATCAACTGCTTGACAAAATGGGCAAGTAAATATTGGGATTATTGGTTGGAATTTTTTTATTGTATCGATTTAGACACTATGTGAATGAGTTTATGGATGTGAAAAGACTTACTTTTTTATTTGATTTCATTTGTGAAAAGATAGGGAATGTACCCGGCATTTGATATAGGGCAATCACGTTCTGCACAAATTGGTCCTTTTACTATTACTGGAAATGGCACTACTATCGATAACAACACTATAATATCAAATTCAGTGGTTGGGGAAGGCTGTATTATTGGATCAAATGTATCGATAGAGGGTTGTTATATATGGCATGATGTCACCATTGAAGATGGATGTAGACTACGGCATGCAATAGTATATGATGGGGTGATAGTGAAGTTTGTATCAGTTTTGGAACCTGATGTTGTTTTATCTTTTAAGTTTGTAGTGGGAGAACAATTTGTTGTTCCTGGTTACTCAAAAGTGTCTCTACTTCAGCAACCCATCAAGCAAGATAGTTATGAGGAACTGGAATATAATGAGAATAGCACTGCGACAATAGAAATTCAAGGGATCACTAAAGCCTCGGATAAGATGAATGGGGAATTAATGAATAATTTATCTGAGACACATTGCTGGTCTGCATCTGAGGTTGGTAATAGTGGAGTTGGTTTCATTTGGTCATTTTCTGAAGGATGGCATGAAGAAGAATGGAGGCATTCAATTTCACCCATTCCTGCAGAGAAACTCGTTGAGGTCACACAAGCTTCAAATGTTGACCCGAATATATTAACTCAGGATAGTAATGTTCTTCCACACGCGGGAGAGTTGGAACTTGATTATGTCATAAATGATTTTGATGATGATGATATTGAAGATATAAGGGATGATTTTGTCTACTTTGAGAAAGAGGTCGAAGAAACTTTTCTAAGGGCTGTTGATGAAAATGTGAAAGAAGAACATGTAATCTTAGAAGTGAACTCACTGCGGTTGTCGTATAATATGACATCTGTAGATTGTTCTAGTGTGTTGTTCTATTCAATGATGAAATTGGTGGTAGATACACCACATAGTTCAACTAGTGAGTTGGTTAAACATTCTGGCAACGTAATTGCCAAATGGAAAAAACTTTTGAAGTATTACCTGCCAAGCATAAATGAGGAGATTAAACTGATAATGAAATTCAAAGAAATTTTCCTGGAATTTGCTAAGGTGTACTCTCCCTTGTTTGTACAGATTTTACATCTTATCTTTGACAAAGATATCATATAAGAAGAGGTTGTTCTCAATTGGGCTTCTGAGAAAGAAGGGGACGATAAATCAGACAAAGTTTTTGTCAAACAATCAGAGAAATTCATCCACTAGCTAAATGAGGCATTTGAAGAAGAGGACTGAGACCAGAATTAAGTTGGTACATCTATGGTCGGTTAAGTACTTATTCAGTGTTACTATTTGATAAGAAATTTTGCTCATATTGTATGATTTCTGTTGAGGTACTTGTTCAGTTTTCAAACAATAGCTGATGTCGCAAACTTAAAGCTATGAATGAGTTTCTATAATCAGTTGCATATGACTGAGTTTCTATAATTAGTTACATGTGACTAAGTTTCTATAACTGATTAGTGTAAATCAATTGCCTATGACTGAGTTTCTATAATCAATTGCATATGATTGAGTTTACATAACTGATTAGTGTAAACTAGTCTCAATCAATTAATCAAATTACCTGTTGATCTAATCAGTTGCATATTTCTAATTTTAACATTCCCACTTATGTTAAAAGGGAGGTCATGAATTGTTTCCACTTATAGGTTTTCATCGGTTGCTATTATTGATTTACACTAATCAGTTTCTAGGACTTGTTTGCACTAAGTTTATTACAAGAGGCATTTATCTAATTTCACTGAAATTATTTCCAGGCAGAGTTACATGTGGAATTGGTATTTGTGCGGAGTTGGGTGGATATGTGTTCAAAGTTCATGTTGGAGGTAATATTGTTATAATATATTCATTTACGTGATTTAATTATTTATGAAAGTCTATTTTTCTGAACTAAAATTATTACTGTCATTTCAGAGGCTCTTTTAAATCTAAAATATATAATAGAACATGATAATGCGATGGCGTATGAGGGCCCTCTTTCTGCTTATTACAACTGTAATATGAATATTACAATTGTAGTATGCATATTATAGTGCATATTACAACTTTGAAGGCATCTAGGAGTTTCTTATAGCAGCAAGATTGAAGGCATCTAGGAGTTTCTGTTTAATAAGCCAAACTTACTTTGCTCAATCTTCGAATTTTCCAAGTAGTGAACATCATAAGTTACGAAGTAACTTTTTTCTATCCCATACACAATCTCGAGCGTGGAGTGATTATTTGAGAATTCTCATGTTTTCATTCAGGTGTATTTGGACATTAATTTATTTGGACACAGAATTATAACTATAAAATAATTTAATTAGTAATGTTCGATACTTAATTTGTAATTATTTACTCTAAGGATGACAAGCTAGATGCCTTCAATGCAAAGTATTGAATTCCCACAACTAACACATCTAATTCTTATTTGTTGTGAAAGAACTGAATTGCCATAACTTAGGCGTAGAGTAGTGGCTAGACAGGATATATTATGATGGAGGCTATTATCAGCAGGCCGAGGATCCCTTATCTCAAGGGGTAAATAAAAGTCAGAAAACTCATGGACCTATTATCAGCAGGTCGAGGATGCCTCGTCTCAAGGGATGGAGGCTTTGCAACAATCCTTTATAGAGACACTTTCTTCCAACTCTCTTGGCCTTGATGGTTCTGGAAATGTGGCTGATTACATGGGATAAATGGCCATCGCAATAGGCAAACTCGCTATTCTCGAGAACTTTCTTCATGAGGTAATTATTTCCTTCACATCATCCCATTTACTTACATGTTATTTGCAAAATTTGAGATGCCTCTTTCTTTTCATAATCATTTGACTCAATCCCCAATTATTTGGGATATCTTAAAATATATTAACATAGCTTGATATTCGATCATATTAAATGCCAACATTTTCCTCATTTATGCTACACTTGGAATTTGAGGGTGCTTTCATTAATCCACAAAGAACTGCCAAAATGCTATATATAATAACTTTTGTACATTGCAGTAAATGTTGAAGGATATAGTGAGAACTAAGACCTACTAAAAATGACATATATAAAAATTCATTTTTATTTAAAGACAAGGTTGTTTTTAATGTAGGAACTGGGACAGGAATTTTATCCATGTTCTGTGCAAAAGTAGGATCAAAATGTGTTTATGCGTAATCATTTCATTTCTCTTTTACACGTTCTCGTTTAGTCTCGTGTACATCAACCCTTAGATCAAAATGTGCTATCCCTTAGATCTATTATTGTTTTGTTTATGTTCATGTTTTTTGTTCGATTTAATTTTCAAGGTTAAATAGGATGTCGGTTCTACAATGTTAATTTTGAAACGTTTAATGTTCATGTTTCTATGTTTATATGTTATCATAACAGGAAGTAAAACTTGGAAGTTTTCTTTGCAAGCACCTTTGGAAATGGACGCACTTAAGGTACTATTTAATGAATCTGTAAATATCTTTAGTATTTATGTAGAACTAATTGAATGACTTAGATAATAACCAATGTGACTCATAGGAACTCGATAATTTCTAAATCACTAGACCAATATGATTTCTAGGAATTAATCGTGTCGTCACGGGTCTCCCAATTTGAGAATATGACGATAATTTCAAAATACGTAGATTAGGCTTGAAAACAAGCCTTTTGAGGGTGAAAACCCAAACTAGCCCCTAAACGACCCCCTAAGAGGCACGAACACCTCGCATGGGACCAATGTAACTCGTACGAACTGACCGCGTAGTCATGGGTCTCTCGGTTTGAGAATCGGATGATAATTTACAAAAATCAACACTTATAACTTAAAAACAGGCCGTTAAAGGGTGAAAACCTAAACCAACCCCCAAACGGACCCATAAGAGGCACAAACACCTAGCACAGGACCAATGTAATTTGTAGGAACTGACCGCGTAGCCACGGGTCTCCCGATTTGAGAATATGACGATAATTTGCAAAAATAACACTTAACTTAAAAAAGGCCGTTAAAGGGTGAAAACCTAAACCAACCCCCAAACGACCCCGTAGGAGGCACGAACACATTACTCAGGACCAATGTAAATTGTAGGAACTGACCGTGTAGTCCCGGGGTCTCTCGGTTTGTGAATATGACGATAATTTGCAAAAATCAATACTTAAACTTAAAAATAAGCCGTCAAAGGGTCATCCCCCAAACGACCCCGTAGGAGGCACGAACACCTCGCACGGGACCAATGTAACTTAGAGGAACTGACCGCGTAGTCCCGGGTCTCCCGATTTATGAATATGATGATAATTTGCAAAAATCAACACTTACACTTAAAAACAAGCCGTCAAAGGGTAAAAACCCAAACCAACCCCCAAACGACCTTGTAAGAGGCACGGACACCTCGTACAGGACCAATGTAACTTGTAGGAACTGATCGCGTAGTCCCGGGTCTCCCGATTTGTGAATATGACGATAATTTACAAAAATCAACACTTAAACTTAAAAACGAGCCGTTAAAGGGTGAAAACCCAAACTAGCCCCCAAACGACCCCGTAGGAGGCACGAACACCTCGCACGGGACCAATGTAACTTGTAGGAACTGACCGCATAGTCCCGGGTCTCCTGATTTGTGAATATGACGATAATTTGCAAAAATAAACACTTAAACTTAAAAACAAGCCGTTAAAGGGTGAAAACCCAAACCATCCCCCAAACGACCCCATAGAAGGCACGAACACCTTGCACGCGACCAATGTAACTTGTAGAAACTGACTGCGTAGTCCCGGGTCTACCGATTTGTGAAAATGATGATAATTTGCAAAAATCAACACTTAAACTTAAAAATGAGCCGTCGAAGGGTGAAACCCCAAACAAGCCCCCAAAAGACCCCGTAGGAGGCACGAACACCTCGCATGGGACCGATGTAACTTGTAGGAACTGACCGCATAGTCCCGGGTCTCCCGGTTTGAGAATATGATGATACTTTGCAAAAATAACACTTAGACTTAAAAATAGGTCGTTAAAGGGTGAAAACCTAAACCAGCCCCCAAATGGACTCGTAAGAGGCACGAACACCTTGGACGAGACCAATGTAACTTATAGGAACTGACCGCATAGTCCCAAGTCTCTCGATTTGAGCATATGACGATAATTTGCAAAAATCAACACTTAAACTTGAAAACAAGCCGTCAAAGGGTGAAAACCCAAACTAGCCCCCAAACGACCCCATAGGAGGCACGAACACCTCGTACGGGACCAATGTTACTTGTAAGAACTAAGCGCGTAGTCCCGGGTCTCTCGATTTGTGAATATGATGATAATTTGCAAAAATTAACACTTAAACATAAAAACAAGCCGTCAAAGGGTGAAAACCCAAGCCAACCCCCAAACGACTCCATAAGAGGCACGAACACCTCGTACAGGACCAATGTAACTTGTAGGAACTGACCGCGTAGTCCCAGGTCTCCCAGTTTGTGAATAAGATGATAATTTGCAAAAATTAACACTTAAACTTAAAAACAAGCCGTTAAAGGGTGAAAACCCAAACCAACCCCCAAACGACCCCGTAGGAGGCACGAACACCTCGCACGGAACCAATGTAACTTGTAGGAACTTACCGCGTAGTCCTAGGTCTCCTGATTTGTGAATATGACGATAATTTCCACTATTATATGTAATTTTTTAGTTTGAGTAAGTTTTTTTTGTAAATTACTAGGTTACTAATATCGTATCTTTTTTGTATCCTATTTTTTTTTTTGCAGAATAACATTTTATCATTGGCATTTATTCACGACGGAACACAGAGAGAACTCAATGGTATACAACAAGGTGTTTATTCATGATTCGATTTTTTTTTGTTATGGCCGTGCGGGCTTTTGTAGTTTTATTATTAAATTTTATAGCCGTTCGGGATTTTGTAAGTTTATTTTTTATATTTTGTGGTCGTGCAGGTTTTGTATTAGCGGGTTTTGGAATGTCCAGAAAATCGAGGAAACTCTGCCCAATTTTTTTTGGCCTGTGAACTATTAAAGACTTGTAATATTTTAAAGTTTGTATGTACATTAGTTTATCAACAACATGCAATATTTTCAATTTGTGAATTTTCATGCTTTCAAATAATTAATTTTTTTTTCCTTTTTATAAAAAATTTGGCACAGTTCAAAATCGTGGCAAAAGTGTATCATATTTTGGCACGTTTTTTAACTGTGCCAAATTTTTTTCAAACTGTGCTGAATTTGGCACAGTTAAAAACTGTGTGAAAAGTGTGCCAGAAATATCAAATTCTGGCACGGTTTAAAAGTGTGCCAGAGGTGTTCTTGTTTGGCCAAATCTGGCACACTTTTGAGCTGTGCCAGAAAAAAAATGGCCATTTGGGAACACCTGATTCTGGCAAAGTTCAAAACCGTGCCAGATTTGATCTGGCACAGTTTGAAACTGTGTCCGATTCCTATTTTTGGTGTAGTGGATGTGGTGCCATATGCCCATATCTCTAACCTGGCCCTCCATCAACCCCTTAACGTATGCCCAATCTCTTGTATCTCTAGCCTCAAGAACTGGCCTTACCCCCGAAAGGTCACCTAATAGCATCTCCAAAATATCCCCCACATCCTTATCAGCTGTCACAAAAAATTCCAAAAAACTCAAGAAACCTAAGAAAAAATTCAAATAATGAAATCTAGATAGAGAGTGAGAAAGTTGGAATGATACAAATAAAAGTAAATACCTATTTTATAGAAGTCTTGGCACTATGACCGATCGATCATGCACACGCATGACCTTTTGGTCTTTGCCTCCTACCCGGCCTAACTCTTTTGAAAAATTCCTCTGCATCATTTAACAACTTCCACTCAACCCCAACTCATTCCAAAGCAGTCTTTTAAATAATTTCTAGGAATTTTTGCTATTGCATGATAATTCGACCCATTAAAAATGAGATTTTTAACCATTTATATTATCACATGATCGTACACGATGAGTCGACTAATTCAAAATGAGTCCTTCTAAAATTTCTATGATTCATTGTTGTTTCACGGCGACTTAAATCATTCAAACTGAGTTTTTTCAATCATTTATACAATTTTATGCTCTTTCACGATGACTTGACTCTTTCAAAATGAGTCACCCCAAAATTCTATGATTCTGTACTCTTGCTCCATAACCCGACTCCTTCAAAACTAGTCTTTTTAAAATTTCTATGATTCTTTGATCTTACATGATAACCCGACTCAATTCCAATGAGTCTCTTAATTATATAATCTCGTGCTCCTGGACGATGACTCGACTCATTAAAAATGAGTATTTCCAGAGTTTTTACCAGTTTGTGCTCTTTCACAATGACTCAGATCATTCAAAATAAGTCTTTTAATAATTTATATAATCTCGTGCTCTTGGACGAAGACTCTACTCATTTAAAATGAGTTTTGTGAAATTTCTATGAGTCAGACTCATTCAAAAAGAGTTTTTTCTAAAATTTATGATTCGATTCTCTTACATGATAACCCAACTCATTCAAAATCAGTCTTTCTAAAATTTATATGATTTTATTTTCTTGCACAATAACTCAACTCATTTAAAATAAAAAAAATTTAATCCTTTTTATGATTCTTTGATCTTTCAAGATGACCCGACTCATTACAAATTAGTTATAATAACCCTTACTTTTGAGTAATTTATTTTATATTAAATTACCATGTGAGGTAATTATATAAAATATTGGATAATGGAGTAAATATTATTTTAACTGATTTAATAGATAACATTTACTAGATTTTTGCATATTTACTATTGAGTGAATGTAAATGTCATCATATTATGATTTATAGTATCGTTGTGCTTTAAACAGCATTTATGGTTTAAAATGAAGTTGGAACTTGAAATGATTTATATTATTCCAGATGCCAATTTAGAGGGCGCGGTCTGTCCCAAAATAATCGAGATAGTCAAAATAAGTGTCATGTTGTATTTTTGGGTTCCGGGCACTTTTGACAGGTTATGACTTAATTATGTAGTTACGAGTCATTTTAATGGTGTATTAACATTTAAAGATAGGAATTAATGCTAAGGGCACGATTAAGTCTTGCAACCTTCTTATTTCTCAAGTAAATGCTTCCTAAACCTAGAGAGAAAGAGAGAGTAAGAGAATTTGGGGAAAAAGAAGAGAGATAAGGAGAATTGAAGAAATTGGGCTTGATCTTGCATCTACCAGAAGAGAATCTAAGAATACAACCTTAAGGACAGTTTCTTACTTGCTAATATATGATTTAAGGTGTATAAAATGTAGTGATGGTTATGTATTCGGAACACTTGAACAATTATGGGTTTTTATGAATTAATAGTGTTTGAACCCTTAAACATTGTTTTAGATAGATATTGCGTTGATTATAGTAGTTATTATTTCTGTAGGATTGTTTTGGTTGGATTAATGATGGATGGTGTGGCCAAAATGGAAGAGAAATGAGTTTGGGAAAATTTGGGGTATTAACATCCATAGCCAAAAGTGGGCATTCTGGCCCAGGCGAATCGATTCGCCCCTAGCGAATCGATTCACTAAAGGGGTAGGATACAAGTCTGTGTTGGGTGAATCGATTAGGATTATCTAAATCAATTTGGCAGTATACAGAATGTTGGGTCCTCAATACCGAATCGATTCGTCCTATCCGAATCGATTCGCTTTCAAGATCGAATCGATTCGTCCTGGGGCGAATCGATTCGAAATTCCTGTTGTTTTTGGATATTTTTCTAGCTTAGTCTATAACCCATTTCTTGTAGGTTTAGGACCTAGGAACTTTCTCTTAGGAAGAAATAAATTGTATTAGAGACTTATATTAGGTATGTGACCTCAATAGATTCAAAAGGGGATACTTGGGCTTATCTCGTGGATTATTTAATAGACGTTAGGGTAGTTCTTTCTTCACTAAACTAGTTTGAGACTAGGGAAGAGTATAATTATATCATTGTGGAAATATAGAGACGTGATTGAGGTATACTATACTTGGTGTCTTATAGAAACGTCATTATTTCTCGGAGGTTAATTTGGGGATTTATTAAACGTTGAAGTTTATAGTGATGACATTAAACGCTTATGGCTCCGGATAAAAACGTAATGCATATTTTAAAATGGGAATAACTTGTGAATGGTGATTTTCTTATACACACCTCTCTAAATGCTATCATAGGGGAAGTTACACGCATGAGGTGAAGTCCCCTCGCTAGTGAATGTAGGGTGAATATAGTCCTCGTACATAGTACCGATTATTATATATTGTGTGATTATTGTTCGAAGTGAGGTAATTTCAAGTGTGGTTATGACTCACCGTCGAAGGTATATGGACGCTTCCCGACGTCATGCGATGTAGGATGCCCAGGTGCTCTTGGTGATAGGCCCTGGAAGATGATAGATATTTAGGGGCGCATCTAGTGGGGGAACTCGGAAGGATGGTCTTAGAATCGTTATATGATGTGAATTATAACTATTTTTATTAAAGCGGGATTTTATTGATGATAAAGCATTTTCTGAAATAAATTGCTTTGAATAAGTTTCCTAATGAGAAAAGGAACGGTGAAGTGAAATTATGTAAAACGAAAATGGAATCTCATTAATTAAGATTTTATCTATATTCTCATGCATAAATAATTATTGATCGTTATCATTGATGTTTCGTTAGGTTGTGCTTTTAGATTGAGAGGTGAGAATTCTTATCATTATTTGTCAAGGGCGAGACAAGATTATTGATCATGCACTTTATTCACTTAGGGATCATTTTAAACCGGTCCCTGACCCGTTTATATATCTTTATTTTGCATGAATCTTATATTCGCCCAGGTTCTCCGTCGCAAGGACGCCCGTATTGACTTTTCTATCCCAAAGTCCTGGAGCTGTAACACTTTGCGGATGTTATGGGCTATTTGATATAGACGCTTCCATCTTTTTGTATTCTAGTTATGATAGGTTACACATTCGGGCATGTTGCCCAAGTTTTGTACTTGTATTATATAATGTGATATTGTACTTTCATACTCGGTGTAACCTAATTGTAAAGGTCTATTAACCGATAGCTTATTCAGTTATTTTGATGTATATGGTTACTGATTTATTTTATGTCTTTATTTATATCCACCTTCTTTTCAATTGGATTGTTTAAATGTTTTTCATTAACTTACAAAATAATTTTGACAATCCGTTTTCTAAAATAATTGATGGTTATCTCGTATACTTATTGCACTACAGTGATGCTGAGAATGGACTATCTATGATTCCTGTAATTGTTGGAGTATCGCGCTGGCCACCTCTTATTTTAGTAAGTGAGAAGAGTGCGCTTGCATTCAAATAAGGAAGTTATTTAATTAAACACAGTTTTTACCACTTAAGTCCTAAACATGCATCTATATGTGATTAGAAACGATGGTGAAACATGCAAGAACACATATATGAGGGAAAACCCCCAACAGGGCAAAACCTTTTATTTTCACAATAATTTTTGTAAGAGAACGGCTTACAACGGATTACAATGAAAATACAAGTGACACAGAAATACCCTCGGGTGTCGGTTCTGTTGTCGGCGGCTGGAACAATCCCTTTTCAGTAGGGCAGCAGTGACGAAGAGAGCGGCTTCCTCACAAAGTACTCCAGATGAGTAAACGATCTTCTTGAAGGTTTAAAGATTCACACACATATATGGGAATGGTTTTGTGAATAAAAAGAGGTTTAGAAAACCTTAAAAGGTGAAGTCTTATTCTGGGCAGATTTCGAAGAATATTGAGATTGCAGAGATACTTGAAAAATGTGTAGAAGGAGATCAGATATTTATACAAAAATCGAGGCAGTGGCTCGTTCGAACGAGATAGCATGTCGCTCGAATGAGATAGCATATCGATCGAACGAAGGACGGAAGTCGTTCGAACGATATCGTGCGACATGATATCTCGCGCGAACGACTTGCAAAGTTGCTCGAGCGATCTCGTCGATCGAGGCCATTCACTTCTACACTTAGAAAAATTCTTATTTTGATAAAAAATTAACCCAGACTTCAAAAATAATTTTCAAAAATATTTCCCAAATATTTATTCAAATATTTAAAACTCCAATATAACATTTTACTGATAGAGCGTAGTGGAGTAGTGGGAATGAGCTGAGCAGCACATTGCATGTAGCATGATGCATGTGAAGAAAGTGGATGCATCGAATTCGGATACGGGCCGTCGAGGATGATCGTGTTGACGTGCCGAATGTAGCGGTATCAGACATATAAACTGTGATCTAGGAGAAAACAGAAAATTCCTAGAATCTACCCTGGACATTTATAAAATTATGTCCTTACAATTCTCCCCCTATGTCTATGCCGGTACATACATAAAAAATCCTAATTATGCAATCAAATGACATATAAGATAATATTCCCATTAAACCCTCAAACTGAGAATACTAAATGATATGTCTCCCAAATCTTCAGCTCTTCAGAAACTTTCAAAGCTTTTCTCATCAGGGTGTGCAATCCAAAAATGAACAATGGTGTACCTACACACATGAGATAAAGCAAATACCTGTGACAAGCAACAGTTTGAAATATAATGATATGTTCATAAATTAACCACCAAACACCAATACAATTCTCCCCCATAATTCTTCTCCCCCTTTTTATGATGTCCCCAAATAGACAAATATGAGAAGCAGAAATGAATGCACATGGAGAATGACACATGGGAATAAAAACTGCTATTTTTATATTTTTCAAAATATTTCACACATAGTATACAACAAAGAATCACACCATGAAAGATCACAAAAACAACCAAGTCAATGATAGAGAAATGAAGGGGTGTGAACAAATTCGATTGGAAAATCAATGCATACAAACATGACATATGTGCACGATGAATATCGGATACTCCTAATGAATGAACTCAAAGTCTTCCATTGGTGTAAAAAAGAAGGAAATATAAGACATTGACTCAATCAACTCAGCAAATCAAAGCTCAAAGTGATTTCCACACCAATAACGTCCAAAACTATTTCATGCTTTTTCAGGACCTTCAAGGAAGTGCAAACCCATTTGAATTCTCCAACCAAACTCCCTCAGATTTTTATTTTGAATAGAGGCTTTCTAAATTCTCAAATTTTGGAGAATTGAAGGTGAAACCTAAGTGTCCCATATTTGGCATGAATTGCTTTTTATTGCCTTTAATTTTTTCGGGCTCTTTTAACCTCTTTGGACCCCGGATAATAAAACTCCTCCATTTTTTAGGTCCTTTTGAATGGTGGCTTTTGCGCAAAGAAGAGAATTACCTTTCGCAGCCCCTCCCCGTTCTTAAACAATCACTCAGTCTCACAAAAACACGATTTTTACATGCATTCCAATCTTGTCAAGTTTTATCGCATATTGCAAGTTGTATAGACAGAATTGACATGGAAACAAACAAACCAACATGTGATAGACAAGTACAATAATCAAATAAAGCAGTTCATGTGGGCAATAAAGGAGATAAGAGTTAAAGATGTAGGAGAATATCACTAATTATATCTCAAAGACTCCATACAATGTAAATCACATGGATGAAATGATGTAGCGTCTCAAATCTCTATCAAACAGTCACGGGAATAAATGGAATGAAATTATGACTTGGCTATCTTAAATGTTCATCCATAAAAGGTGTATATAAAAAATATAAAAATCTTTTTGGATTTTTCAAAAGAATAAGTAAATAGCTGTACAACAAAACAATGGTACATATAAAACAGAATAGCAATAGGAAGCATATGATATGAACATAAAAAAACATCATATTCTAGACATAGACCAACCCCTCAGTCAACTGTTCAAATCCCCAAATATTTCCTAAGACTCTCAAATCTAAGGGCATCTAAAGGTTTCGTGAAAATATTGGCTAACTGATGGTCGGTGGGAACAAAACTCAGGGATACGACTTTCTCCTCAACTAACTGACGTATAAAGTGCTCACATATCCTGATGTGCTTTGTGCGCGAATGCTGAACTGGATTGCGAGATTTGTGTATCGCACTCATGTCATCACAGGAAATGGTCATGGTGTCCTGTGAAATCCCATAATCCTCCATCATTTGCTTCATCCACAAGAGTTGCATGCAACAACTCCCGACGGCTATATACTCAGCCTCCGTAGTGGACAAAGAGATGGAATTTTGCTTCTTGCTCAGCCATGAGACTAGAGCAGAACCAAAATAGAAACACCTCCCAGAAGTGCTCCTATAACCATCTACATTCCCGTCCCAATCGACATCTGAATAGGCGGAAAAACGGTCATTACTATCAAAGGAATACCAAATACCGTATGAGAGAGTCCCACTCACATATTTAATAATACGTTTTAGAGAAAGTAAATGTGACTCTTTTGGGGACGCCTGATATCGCGCACAGACTCCAACACTAAAGGCTATGTCGATATGACTGGCAGTCAAGTAGAGAAGACTACCTATCATACTCCGATATAAGGTTTGCTCTACGTCCTTGCCTGAAGTGTCCTTACTAAGCTTGGTAGTGGTACTCATAGGTGTACGAGCATGCTTAGCGGAGTCTAAACCAAATTTCTTCACTAGGTATCTAGCATACTTAGATTGGGAGATAAACATCCCGTCCTCTAGCTGACGAACCTGGAGACCAAGGAAGAAAGTAAGCTCACCAACCATGCTCATCTCAAACTCACTTTTCATTTCCTTTTCAAAGTGATGAGCATGTTGAGAGCACGTGGATCCAAAGACTATGTCGTCCACATAGACCTGGGCAACTAAAATTGCACTGTCATCTCTCCTGATGAACAATGTCATATCAACTCCCCCTCTCTTGAAGCCACGGGCTAAGAGATAGGAAGTAAGCCTCTCGTACCAAGCACGAGGTGCTTGCTTCAAACCATACAAGGCTTTTCTCAGATAGTAGACATGCTCCGGGTGCTGAGGGTCTTCAAACCCTTTTGGTTGTTCCATGTAAACCTCCTCCTGTAGAATGTCATTCAGAAAGGCACTCTTGACATCCATCTGATATAACTTGAAGCGCAGATGACATGCGATGGCGAGTAGTAGACGGACGGACTCAAGCCTCACAACAGGAGCAAATGTCTCCCCAAAATCTACACCTTCTATCTATGTGTAGCCTTGAGCGACCAACATAGCCTTGTTTCGGATTATGGTACCATTTTCATCCATTTTATTCTTAAAAATCCACCGGGTACCAATCACATTAGTCTCACTAGGTCGGGGGACAAGTTCCCAGACATTATTTTTTTTAAACTGAAGCAACTCATCCTACATAGCAGATATCTAGTGTTCATCATTGAGTGCTTCTTTATGGTTCTTGGGCTCGACTTTGGACGTGTATCAAAGATGGCTAACAACGTTCTCTAGCTGAGCACGAGTCTTGACCCCTAGAGTGGGATCGCCAACAATGGCAGACGGGTCATGACTCTTGCGAACCCAAGCGGGTGTGTCCCCTAACACAGGAGTGGGGACCACAGAGTGTGGGTGGGGGACAAGTGGATCAATGTCAGACGAGTCCTCATCCTCACACTAAAGGTTACAATCAATAACCGTCAGAGGTTCATCATCTTGCACGGTGACGTTTATTAATTCCATAACCTTAGAGAACTTCTGGTTAAAGACCCGGTACGCTCTGCTATTCGATGAATATCCTAGCAATATTCCCTCATCGCTCCGTGAGTCAAACTTTTCTAATTGCTCTCTATCCCGTAGGATGTAGCATTTACTTCCAAAAACACGAAAATATGCCAAGTTGGGTTTTTTGCCTGTCCATAATTCATAAGGCATTTTAAGTGTGTGTGGACGCTGCCTCTGACCAAAATCTCCTAGAAACATTACGACCTATAAGCATAGATCTACCAATTTCCTAGATCGTTCTATTCTTTCTCTCAATAATCCCATTTTGCTGAGGATTCTTCATAGCAGAAAACTCATGTTTGATCCCAAGGAAATTACAATACAAATCTACCTTTGCTTCTGTAAATTCAGTGCCTTTATCACTACGTATCCTGTTAAATGTGACTCCATGTTGATTTTGCAGGACACGGCACTTGGTCGTTAAAAACTCTACAGCATCGGATTTCTCTCTCAGAAAACCTACATTGGAGTACCTGGAGAAATCATCCACCATCACGAGGATATACCTCTTACCACCCAGACTCTCGGTATGAGTGGGACCCATAAGATCCATGTGTATAAGCTCAAGAACACGAGAGGTGGTAATGGAATGCAACTTCCTATGGGGACTACGAATTTATTTTCCCAACTGACAGGGTCCACAAACCGTCAAAGTTGGCCTTCCAAGAGATGGTAAGCCACGTACTAGGTCCTTTTTAGCTAAGTAAGTGAGATCTCTAATATATACGTGACCTAGATGTTGGTGCCACAGATCCATAGGAGTGATCGTGGCACTGTTGCAGAGAAGTGAGGAAGTAAGCGCAATACCATAGCAATTATCCTCGATCCTCACCCCTTGCATTAAGAGTTTACCTGCTTGATTGTAAACATTACATGCATCCCGGTCAAACATTACTGCAAAGTCAGTGTCGCACAGCTGGTTAATGCTGAGAAGGTTTACATTTAAACCTTTGATGTACAACACATCTCTAGCTTAGGAAATCCTGGTAACACTACAGTACCTCGTCCTATAATTCTAGACTTGCTCCCATCTCCAAAGGTGACTCTGTCATCCTGATAATCCTGAAGAGATGTAAAAAATGAGGCATCACTTGTCATATGTCTGGATCATCCACTGTCAAAATACCACTGTGAGGTATTATGTGCCTTGAGAGCGACATCAACAACGAAGGCCTTTTTATCTTTCTTAGGTACCCAAGAAGTGGTGACCTTTTGTTTGCCCTTGTTGTTGTTGGTTTTAGCTGGAATGTGAGAAGCATTCCCTGACGGCAAAGACATCCATCGAAATTCCTCCATCAAACTCTGAGACGTGGAAACTAAAAACTCAACTCGCTCTCTCAGACTAGTAAAATCATCAGTATGCTGATGTGGAGCAGTAGTACGTCGTGTCTGACCCATACTATAACAAAACTCCCTGAGGTCGCCTTTTCTTTTGCAATAAGTACAAAAGAACACAGTCAAAGGCGGACCTTGGTTTGCTTTTCTTTGTTGAACTCTCCTTCGAGGTTTTTGATGATGGCCATAAGGAGTCGTAGTAAACTCAGGAATCGGTCCGGGTGAAATTTGGGACATGGAGGCACCATCGTACCCAATTCCCTGCCTATCACCAAAACCTAACGCGGGACCAAGGAGCATCTTTCCCATTTTCCCAGATCTGTCCTCGATTTGTACCTTGACTTCCCGTGCTTTCTCAAGATCATGAGTCAGCTGGGCAACAAGGTCTTCAAGTTTCTTCTGAGTCTCCACGGAGGAATGGAGCTGACTCGTAAGACTAGCCACTTGTTTAGTCAAGTCCCCTCTCTCTTTCTCAAAAGTGCTCTCTCTCTCTCTAAACAAACTTTCTTTCTCCACACAGGCAAATTCTCTCTCTCTCAGGGCGATGTAGGTGGAGGACTCTCTATCTCTCACTTTTCTTAATTCTTCCTCTAATCCGGTGATCTTAAGGACTAACTCTTTGTTACGCTTTTTAGTTTTAAATGACTCGGAATATAACTCAGCGTAGGCGCATTGAATATCACTCTCGCTCTCACTTGTGTCATCCTTCCCCTCACTCACATCACTCTCACTGTCGAGGTGTCCCTGTGAAGTACCATCCTCATCGTCGTGAGGAGAACTAGAAGTGCTCACATGACTAGCCATGAATGCGGTGAAGTTACACTCTTGCGGTGACTCGACTCCAGAATCCACCGACTCGACCTCACTGTCGTCGCTAAGGGTAGCATTAAGGACAGTTTTCCCTTTTTCTCTGTTCAGACGTGTGGCACACTCAAGGGCTCTATGACCCCTACTGTCGCACTCAAAGCATCTCTCACTTTCTTTCTTAAGAGGATCTTTAAAAACTTTTTCACTTTTCTTTTCAAACTTATTTTTCTCAAATTTCTTTTTATCTTTAAAATTGCCATTTTTCTTAAATTTGAGAATCCTCTTGAAAATTTTAGCAAAAAGAGCCAAATCATCTAAGTCAAAATCACAATCAGAATCTGATGTGTCAGTTTCTCTCTTTCTAGATGACTCTACACTCTTTCTAGCCGACCCCTCACTCTTTCTCTCTTGGGCATTAAGTGCAATTCCCTCATCTTTAGACCTAGAAGTTTTAGGAAACATATCAATTTCATATGTTTGCAAATCTCCTACAAGTTCTTCCAATTTTAGCGTATTTAAATTACCCATAGAATTTAGCACAGTGACTTTAGGGATAAAACGTTTAGGCAAAGAATGAAGAATCATTTTAACAACTCTAGCATTAGGAATATGTTCACCAAGATTAAAGCTAGTATTAACAATATCAGAAAGTCTAGCATAAAAATCATCAAAACATTCAGTCCCATGCATAGTGATGGTTTCAAATTGAGCTGTCAAATTTTGCAATTTAGACTCTTTCACAGCATTAGTTCCTTCATGGGTGAGTTGTAAACGTCCCATGCCTCTTTTGACATGGTACACGTCATTATGCGTTTGAACTCATTAGGTGTGACAGACCCAGAAATAGCACTTAGACCCTTAGAATTAAATGATGACCATTTAAATTCGTCTTCAGTCCAAGAAGTGACAGGTTTTAAATTGATCACATTATCAACGGTGACAGAGGGGAGTCTCCACCCTCTTTCAACCAAAATCCAGACATGTTTATCAATAGCTTTTAATGCAGATCTCATACGGGCTTTCCAATATGCATAGTTTGTCCCGTCAAAAACTGGCATTTTATTATATAACTTTTCCATAATGAACACACTCGTTTTCGAAAATCAATTTTTTAGAAAATTGATATCTTAGAAAAATTTTGCGAAAAATTACACGGTAAAATTGTGTAACTGGCTTTGATACCAATTTGAAAAGAGTGCGCTTGCGTTCAAATAAGGAAGCTACTTAATTAAACATAATTTTTAACACTTAAGTCCTAAACATGCATCTATATGTGATTAAATACGATGGTGAAACATGCAAGAACACATATATGAAGAAAAATCCCTAACGGGGCAAAACTTTTTACTTTCACAATAATTTTTGTAAGATAACGGCTTACAACGGATTACAATGAAAATACAAGTGACACGGAAATACCCTCGGGTGTCGGTTCTGTTGTCGGCGGCTGGAACAATCCCTTTCCAGTAGGGCAGCAGTGATGAAGAGAGCGGATTCCTCACAAAGTACTCCAGATGAGTAAATGATCTTCTTGAAGGTTTAAAGATTCACACACATATATGGGAATGGTTTTGTGAATAAAAAGAGGTTTAGAAAACCTTAAAAGGTGAAGTCTTATTCTGGGCAGATTTCAAAGAATATTGAGATTGCAGAAAGACTTGAAAAACGTGTAGAAGGAGATAAAATATTTATACAAAAATCGAGGCGGTGGCTCATTCGAACAAGATAGCATGTCGCTCGAACGAAGGACAAAAGTCGTTCGAACAATATCGCGCGACATGATATCTCGCGCGAATGACTTGCAAAGTCGCTCGAGCGATCTCGTCGATCGAGGCCATTCGCTTCTACACTTAGAAAAATTCTTCTTTTGATAAAAAATTATCCCAGACTTCAAAAATAATTTTCAAAAATATTTCCCAAATATTTATGCAAATATTTAAAACTCCAATATAACATTTTACTAATAAAGCGTAGTGGTGTAGTGGGAATGAGATGAGCAGCACGTTGCATGTAGCATGATGCATGTGAAGAAAGTGGATGCATCGAATTCGGATACGGGCTGTCGAGAATGATCGTGTTGACGTGCCGAATGTAGCGGTATCAGACATATAAACTGTGATCTAGGAGAAAACAGAAAATTTCTAGAATCTACCCCGGACATTTATAAAATTATGTCCTTACAGTAAGAGGGGTGTCACAGATGGTAATAGAGCATCAAGTTCTAGAGTCTTTAGGATCTATGCAGACTTGTCACGTTCTACCGTAGCATTCTTTGATATAGAGCCTTATTGTTAGGACTGTTTTGTTTATCTTTATTAGCGATCATCTACAAAGATAAATTATTCTAAATAGTACTCTAATTCAGTTGTTTTGTCGTCTCAAATGCCATATAAGAGATGTCGCCCTGCGAGAAGAAATAGAGTTGCTAAAGATAATGCAGAACCTCCACTACCACAGCAAGGAACTATAAATGCCGCTGAGGTAGCCAATATTATGGCCCAGGCAGTTAATGCGGCGATGACTGTCGTGGTTCAATAAATTCCCCAAGCCCAACAACCAAGGGTTCATGAGGTGCAAGCCCCTGCGGGACCTTCTCCATAGGAAAGAGTCAGAGAATCTTTCTTGAAGGGTCATCCCCCAGAATTTCAGGATCATTCTGATGTGATAGTAGCTAACCAA
This sequence comes from Sambucus nigra, assembly GCA_949130495.1. Taxonomy (NCBI): domain Eukaryota; kingdom Viridiplantae; phylum Streptophyta; class Magnoliopsida; order Dipsacales; family Adoxaceae; genus Sambucus; species Sambucus nigra. The sequence goes on along the minus strand of OX422214.1, from coordinate 575,741,804 downwards.
TGGAAGAAGGATATGCAGCATCATCTTCGCTTGATAGACTGTAGTGAAGAACGGAAGAAAATCCTTGCTACTTTTAAATTAGTTGGAGAAATCGGTGGGAGTCGATGACCACGCCAGAACAAAGAGATGCCATGACTATAACTGACTTAAAGGTTTTGTTTGACCGAAAGTATTTTCCTCCCGTGGTTCAAAGGGAGATGAGGAGGAAACTTCAAGATGTAGTTCAAGGTGAATGTTCGATGGTAGAGTATGAGGAGGAATTCACTCATTTAGCTAGTTTTGTGCCAGATGAGGTAACTTTAGAGGAAAGGAGGATATCAAAGTTTATAGGGGTCTTACATTGGAGGATACGTCAACACTTGCTGGGAAATCCAACTTTACTAACATTCGGGGATGTGATGAACACCGCATTACTTCATTATCAATATCATCGGTTGTATGTAGAAGGAAGTAAGAAAGTTTCAGTTATGGGACAATCGAGTAAGCCGGGAGGCAATGGTGCCGGAGGAGCACTACCCTCGTCCCAATCATCGGGAGGTAAGCAAAAGGAAAGGGACACCCAGCAAGGGGATTTGTCCAAAAGACAACATTTTGGGGGATTTAATTTCGGTAGTAGTAGTTTCAGGCACGATCAACGTGCCCAGCAAAAGCAGCAGGTAGGTCAGAAAGGTCGGGGTAATAATGGGGGTCGAGGCCATCCGGGCCAAGGCTTTGGACAGTTCAGAAATAGTAGGGGCCGTAATCAAGAAAATATGGCGAGTCATTTTTTTCAATGTGGAGAGCCGGATCATTATAGGAAATTGTGTCCGCAGTTGATCGGGGGATAGTTTCCTAGAATTCCACAGCATCAGCAGGCACAACCACCGCCACCACTGCGTTATCCAGTTGTCCCTCAACAACAGGGATAATTACAGTATGGGTGTGTCTACCATATTCAGGATGCTATGCTTCCTCCATCCCTGCCAGCGCCACCAGCTATCGAGGGTAAGTTTCCCATTCAGGGGTATATGGGGAGTGCGTTGTTTGGTACGGGTGCGACACACTCGTTTATTTCTATAAGTTTTTCTTAATCGACGGAGCTAATTAAATTTGCGAAAAGTACCTTTACTAGTGTCGAATCTTCTATGGGTGATGGTTCGCTCATTTTCTTTATTTATAAAAGAGTATGAATAAATCTTGGTAATTTGTGTTTCGAGGCCGATTTACTCGTCCTAGATATGGTCGGGTATGATGTAATCCTGGGTATGAATTGGCTAATGAAATACCGTGAAATAGTAAATTGTTATGGGAAGAGTATAGTCTTTGTCATTCCGGGGCAACAGATGTTTTTAGTGGCTATGCCTCGTTCAGAGGGAGGTTTTAGCACTTATTTGTATTGTATTGCGGAGGAGAATTCTCGTAATATAGTCGTTTCCTTAGATTCGATTCCCGTTGTTTGAGACTTCGAAGATGTTTTCGAGAGATATCGGGTTTACCTACAAGTAGAGAGATTGAGTTTGTGATTGATTTAGCATCGAGAACGCGACCGATTGCTAGAGCTCCGTACCGTATGGCTTCTGTTGAGATAAGGGAGTTAAGAGATCAGATTCAGAAGTTGTTAGAGTAGGGGTTTATTAGGCGTAGTACGTCGCCGTGGGGACCTCCTGTATTTTTTGTGAAGAAGAGATATGGTTCCCTCTGGTTCTGCATAGATTATCGATAATTAAATAAAGTTACCATCAGGAACAAATACCCACTACCTCAGATTGATGATTTGTTCATTCAACTTAGGGAGCGTCATACTTCTCTAAAATAGATTTGAGTACGGGGTATCACCAGCTGCGAATACGAGAGCAGAACGTGTCCAAAACTGCGTTTCTAACTAGATATGGGTCCTATGAATTTTTGGTCATGCCCTTTGGGCTAACCAATGCTTTGGCATTGATTGTGGACCTTATGAATAGAGTGTTTCGAGACTTCCTAGACCAGCTTGTTATCGTGTTTATTGATGACACACTACAAAAAAAATTATTTTTACTACGGTGCTCCAACTGTCTCAAAAAGTCCTCTAGACGTATTAAAAGCCTTTTGTGACGTCATTTGAGATGGCAAAGGAGCGTAGTATTAGACCCCCGTTTTAAAAGCTTTTTGAGACGGCAGAAGCCATCTCAAAAAGTTCTTTTGAGATGGGAAATACGTCGTCTCAAAAGGTCATTGCTTATAGGACCCTTTTGAGACGACAAAAAATCCATCTTTTAAAGTTTTTTTTAGAGACACCAACATACATCCCCAAAGAGTTTTTTGAGACGATAACTTAACCGTCTCAAAAAGTCCCCGTTTATGGAACCCTTTTGAGACGGAAAAGAAGCCGTCTTTCAACATAAAATTTCATCCATTCCTTAATATATTCTATATAATTATAAACAAAACCTCTTAAAAGAAATATGACATATCTTGCATCCCATTTCAACATATAACATATAATTTTCCATTCAATTATAATTAAAGTTCATACAAAGAAAAAATACACAATTTAAACATTGTGTCATAGATCTCTCTATACAACTTCACTCATCTCATTGGAAAAAATACATAAAAAACCATCTATCCCTAACATAAAATGATGTTACGCAAAGTAAAATCGCAATCTTCAAGCATACGACCTCCAGGAAAACGACTCCAATATCTTGCCTTGTCCACAAAAGGTTTTCACCTGCAATAAATTTATTAAGTGTCAGTTACCTTAAACAAAGAAGTAATTTTTTTTAATAGTTCCTATAGATGACAATCTCTAAAAACCTTATCAAGTTTGAATATCTTCGTATCATTTACTTTTAAAAATACTTAATATTTTTTTAAAAAATTGATAGAGTCTCCTTTATTTATTCATGAAAACCAACCTGTTTAAACATAAAAATTAACTAAAAAACAACGACAGAAATAGCCACAACTTTCTAAACAACTAATATAAATAAAAATACACATTATGATTCCTTTTACCGTTGGACAACATAATGAACAAAATTTAACTTGAATATGTCTCACCCCTACTTGTGGTTGAGAGCAAGGCTAAATAGTACTTAAGCGACAAGGTCTTTGTTTGAGAGAATAGATGCAAAAGCTCCAACGATAAAAGGCTCAAGTATATGTATAACAAGTCCTCGTGGGATAGTAAACTTCTTGCAACAAATAGGATACGAAACGCAATTAGCTATGGTTCTGAAAAAGTCAAGAAACATTAACTTGATTTAGATACTTGGACAATAATTGTTCAAAACCCAATACAAAAACAAGCTCCAAAGTAGTCATGATTATATAAATATCAAATAAGAACAAACACTAAAAACCTAGCTGATTTAACTATTTAACACTTAACGGACTGATTATAAACTGAACTAATAACCTGACTTAAAGACTGAGACAATATACTTATAATGCTAAAATAGCCACAAAAAGAGTAATGAAATGCCCTATAACCGATTTACGAAGTAATAAAGTAATAAGCCTACCCACCATTTCGAGTACCAGCTAAGATCGACATATGGATTCTATGAGCTATGATTTTTATTATAACATTTCCCTGACTTGAGCTACTAGATAAAACCGTACACCTAGTTATGTTTTGCATCCGTTCATACAAATACTATTTGCATGATTACTTATTTGCTCAATTTGCATTACGTCTTAGTTTATTTAGAGAGTTATTTTTTCCTCAATTCATTCATACGAATTCCTTTTTGTACCGTTCGCATGGCCTTAGTGATCTAAACATAAAAACATGTTCATATGAATAGACCTAAAGTTAACAAATTTATTTTATCCATTCATTGTCGAGATCTATATATCCAACTAGTACCTTACTAATAGCAGTTTTCACATTAGTTTGCTTTTCTTGTACAGGAACAATTGCATTGAGTTCAGGAAATGAAAATTTATGAAGCAAATTAAATCGCACCACAAAGGCATGAAAATTGGGAATTGAAAACAAAACCATTGCTAAAAGTTAATAGAGAAGGCCAAAATGGAGAAGGATTTGTCCAATATTAAAATTCAGCATCTACTAATGGAGAAGGCCAAAATGGAGATTCACAAGACGCTAAAATAATGGAACTCCATTACTACGATAAAATCTGCAGAGAATGCATATGAGCGAGAAAAAGAGATAGAGGAAGATAAGGAAAATGATAAATCGGTTTCATAACATTTACCCTCCTTTTCACATGCATAGCATGGAATTAAAATACTAAGAGTTAGACATCCAAACCTACTACACCTGCTGACCCCAAACGATACAATCCTAACCCCTATAATAACCCTAACTGGTGTTGCCCTAAACCACCACCAACTAACACCGCACATTGCACCTAATTCCCACCACCAAACCACTGCCCCGAGTTCACCCACCTCCCATCACCTAAATCCACTCCCTCGTAACACCTAATCTGCCTAAAACCATCACCCCCACACCTGTTTATTCGCAACCTGCTCACAATCCAAGCACCCAACTCCCAAAATAGAGAACCTACTGTTAAGACCCCAACTCGAATCTAAACCTCCCCACCATGCTGATATAATTAATGATCATGTGGATGAACTAAGACACCATCAATATTGTACACCCGAGAAAAACCCTTAAACAACCTGACACCTTATAGCGGTCAATAGAATCATCACATTGAGTTTTTGACCTTCGAAGTCCATTCGAAACCAATAGCATATTTACCTTCAGGAAAAAGTAAGCAAGGTACTAAATATCAAGTACTAGTTATATGTATTGCAATTAATTCATCTTGGACTTTATTCATTCAGTATTATCAATACATGCTTTTATCTAGACGAAGAGGATACCTTATTTCTATCTGTTTAAGACTTAACAGTGTCAAGCATCACATCATGATCTCACTTATTAGAGCTTTATGACACAGTAGGGAAGGTTGCATATTTCCTGTGTTGGTTTAAATGGCAATCTAGGAAGAGGTGGAAGATGAAATTCTATAAAAGAGAACTTGAGCATGAAGAAGAGAGGTCAGCAAATAGGACTAAAGTCCTCAAGACCCATCAACAAGTAAATAATCATTAAATTCATGATTTCATCTCTAAAGGTCGATGCAACGCTAGCCACAATAGTAAAGTATACTCAATGAAAAAGAAGCAAGAATAGTGTTGTATGAAATACGCGTTAGTGACATGTGTGTAGAAGCATATAGATTCTTATACAAAGGATAATGACATGTATTCACTTTTTGACTAGCCTCATTATCTAAAAAGAGGCACAACGCTGATGTGCAGTAAGCTTAGTACATGGACGTTTAGTTAAGGAGAACAAAAAGAAGCATAACCAAAGACGGGTAGTGATGAACTTAGGGATTTTGACCAAACAGTTTTTTATAGGCAAATATACCATAAAGAAGAGGGATTAACATACGATTTTAGAAATAAACTGAAGAAAAAATTTCCTTTCAAAAGGTTGAGGCAAGATTTCTTCAAGCATGAAGGATTTTGAACATGATGGATTCAATATTTTTAGCCTACAAGAAAGAAGTGGAAAATTTTGAATTCTCGTTCAATAGCATTCAAGGAAGAACTATGTCATGTCCAAAAACCAACAAAATCATTATATTAGCATACTCCCAAAATGATACTAGAAGAAGGAGGATTAAGAGATTATGTTCCTGGCCCTTAGTCCTCCGCATTCAAAAAGATACGTGTAAAACTAAAGTTCAAACCAACTCTACAATATTTTATATCCCATATGATATGTTAAATAGTTTTACAATTTTGAATGCAATTAGTTTAGCTCAGCTATATGCAAGTTTATTGTGAGTTTGTGTCTCATTTCCAGTGTGGTTTAGAGGTTGAAATTCATGATTTGAGCAGTAGAAATGAATCGGTGGCATCTCGGTTAAATTGTGGACTTATAATTGGTGGACAATGAATACTTAGGCCTAAACATGTCACTATAGTCACTGCATCTTCCCTCTCCACCAAAATCGTCCCCATAATCCCATCATAGGCACCACCCCCTCCCACAATAAATGCCACACTTACCACATGCACCGGCTTCCAAAATTGGATTATATGTCGCACTCTCCATATTTCCTTTTTTTGTTTTGGCGTGGTGCCATTTAAGCACAATAATAAACAACTGAGCAGGTGAACTCGGACATCAAAATGCGAAAGATAGTACACATAGAATCATACTTCTATTATGTAAGTATGCAATCAGGTCATATCCAAACATCAATTTCAGTTATAGAATCGAATATAGATGATGAATATGTTTAATTAAGCAGTGGGGTTATCGTGATCCTATTTCCATAGAAAAATAAAAGGATTACCCGCAAGTTTCAACACCAAAAAATAGTTAATGCCCCATCCTATAGATTGAGATGTCCTATAAAAAAGTTATCATTAATATAATTTGAAAAATATATACCAAGGGATGGGGCGAGAAGTAATCTTAATGTGCCATATGACTTGATAAAGGAAGATAAACTATGAGCATTTTGTGCGTCCATCATAGATCTTCAAAGATGGATCCCAGAAGAATCCTTTTTATCATTGCAATCATGGCCTGAATTGCAACTATGAGCATTCTGTACTACAGACTTGCACAACGTGGTCTCAGCGAGGATTTTCCTGAAGATGAGCATAAGTGATCCATCTTGTATACGCAATTAAATGACAGTGGTTGCTGTATATTTATATTAATTGAAATGCAATGTGAAGATGTAAATTATTGTTTAGGGACTTTGGGGAGAATGATATATTTTTCCTCGACAGTATGTTGCCATGTATCTTCAATAGATGTGCCAAGCAGAGAGATGTAGTCCCGTAAGAGCTCAAAAGAGCGAGAGAGTGCATATAGAACTTTGACTGAGAGACGCCCTAAGCGCCGGAGAGATGGTATTCACACTTGTCAAGGTCACTAGGTTGATGGAGTTGACAATAGTTTCTTAGCAGCTGACGATGGTTGATAGTAGTTATGATACAATTTCTAGTTTGAAGGGGGTCGATGATTGATATAGATCGGGTAGCTCCCCAGTATTCCTTCTATTCCCCCTTTCAAACCAAAGATGGTATGACGCATGGTAATCTGAGAAGATCTTGGAACGCAACAAAGAAGTATGATGTTCCAAGGGTATTAAAATAACCAATTCACACCGGGTAGTTTGTTGGGTCTGAATGGAGAGGTCATCAGAGAAGTTGGATGTTCGATGATGAAACCATCATATATTTGGTTAGAGAAGAGGTCGGTGGAGAAATGTTTGGGGATGGTGATCTGGATAACCGGACAACCCAAAGACGATGCTCAAATTCAGAGACTGGATAATCGGACAAGCTCAAATTCAGAGACTGTATAACCAGATAATAAATTTAGAGACTGGATAACCGAATAGTCCAAAGACGATGTTGCCTCAAAAAAGTAAACTAATTTAGCCTTTGACATTTCCAAATAAAGAATTTTAAAAGAATATATGTAAAAGTGATCTCACAAAACCATAATTACACACCCTAAGCATCTATAAATACATCAGAGTTGTTTTTGGGAAACAACGATCTTTATAAACAAAGGTAGGGTAGAGAGAAAGAGTACCTTATTACTAATAGCACATCAAGTGCGGTGTTTAACTCAATCTTAGCCTATGTTACTTTTCAATCAAAATTGCTTCAAAAGTTTCATGTGGATAAGGCTATGGCCTTGCCTTTATTCGATAGAGGTGGTAACTACGACCTTTTCACTCCGAAAACCTACAATACACACTATCATAAATACCAACATATAGAATCCGGTTCAAAGTATGTGAAAATCATGCTCACAAAGTGTAAATGCATAGATATAGATATTTATGCATTGGCGATTATATATTAGTGTTAATATTGCATATTTATACATTAGTAAACTGAGGTTGAATCATTAGTTGGTAAATGCCTTTTGTGGCCACCTTATCCCTAGGGGAAAAATAGGACACTCTTAATAGTTAAAGTACATTTTCTAATCCATGTATCCCAACCTACTCCCACTTACACAAGCACCTGTACAAGGGCATAAGTTGTATGTTTCCCATTGATCAAACGGAATAAGTACATCACAACCACATGACATGATCCTATGACCCAATGACATGAGTCGTCCCAAGTATATGTCAAACGACCCTACTAACATAGAGATGTATGTCCCACATGCATATATTGACAATAATGATGTGTAAACTTGGGGTCCTTTATGACATAGTTTCTCTTATGGATATGTGATTTTGTTTGAAAGAACATGTGAAAAGGGCGACGAATATGGGATAACAAGAATAATCGTAGGAATGTTACCAATAATGGTATTCCAATTGTTATGTTGAAAATTTTGGATTAGAGAGTGTAGACACACGATTCTTGTGCACTTTATACTCCATAAGGGTCCCCACCAAGGATCCGACACAAGTACGTCACTTTCGATGAAGTGCCCATGCTAGATTACGTGATATTACCAAAAATATTTCTATTCCACACTTTAATTTTAGAATTTATGTTAAGAATAGACGAGGTTATGTTTAGAATTAGCGTCCATGGTCGAATAGACGAGGTTATGTTTAGAATCAGCAGCCCTGGCAATGGCCATGGGAGAAATATGGTCGAATAGACGGGCATTGTTAATTCACATTGCAACATTTATTTCCAATACAAATAAATACGTCAAGTTATAAACCTAATGAAAGCCTCTAATACAATTCGCATTGCAACACTGATTTCCAATACAGATCTTGCTCAAATAAAAAGATCCAATACAAATAAATACCTGAAGTTATAAACCTAAGCATTGTCAATTCACGTTGCAACACTGATTTCTAGAAACTATGATATATCCCCCTCACCAATTCTCCCAATAGGTAAGCTCAGGTAGATTTACAAGATCTTGTTCCAATTAGCTAATACATCAATAATAGCACATTAAATGATGATGACTAATAGTGTCTATGCTTTGTAATAGGCAATCTAGCATGACTTTTTCTTTTTTCTCACACTGATAGTACACTAGAAACTTCAGATCCTTAGTGGCTACGATACTGCTTATGATATTCAGCATGCTACCACAATAACAACTACATAGCACACAATCTGTCTCAACCTTTCAGGAATTTTCTTTTCGTGAATGTTATAATATTACCTATTACTATTTAAGGAGATATATAATGCAAGTAATCATACACTTTAAGGATACTAGTAAAGGGTCGATTCACAGTAATAATCGAAAATTGAACTCGTAACTCGAAATCAGATCGGTGGGTAAAAATGCCTAGTTAACTCTGTCGTATGGCCGTGGTATGAGCCTTGACTTTGAACCATGACTCACATCCTGCAACCTTTGAAACATCGAGTCTAAAATTGAAAATGACCCAAACTTTAGGATTAATTTTTCATTTCACTTTATATAAGATAATAAAAACTTTTCACTCAAACCCTAATTTTCTATTTTTTGACTTCCACAAACCCTATCTAAAGAGTCGCAAAATTAAAGTCCATTCCAAACTACATAACATAAATTTAACACTCTAATAGTGATGTTCGTAGATACATATATGTGGTCCAAATACAAACTTAACAGGGTATCAAAGTATACACAAACTTCACTCAACACAAATAATATAATTCAAACACAAAAAAGAAAATAACAAAAAAACTAATGACAGAAAAGTAGGTAAGGAAATGAACCTATTTATGTCCATTTCTAAAAAATTCTCTCATTTGATTCCATACTGATTATTGATCTTTTCAATGATGACACGTGCTTGAATTAATTGGGTCCATCACATATATCATAAAACAAAATCATAATGGAATAGTAAATCAAATTAGTGGCATAAACTACTTGCAAAGGACATGAATTAATTAACTGAGACAGAAATATCAATAATTCTAGCTAAAATTCACACAAACAAGTATTTGCATATTCTCATAATTAATCTTAAAACTAAACAAAACAACCAATTGACAATCCGGGTTTTCAATTGGCTCACCCTCAACCTCCTATCACCACTACAAATCAATCCAATTCAAAAACTAATGATATTAATCAATAACCAAGAATTAAAGTTACCTTTCATTCGTATAAGGTCGGCGTTACTATAACTTGAATGTCCGGAGCTAGATCATATATTTAAATGCCAATGAACCCTGTCAAATATCCATCAATGAAAGACATATGATTCCCATAACTGTGATATTTATATTTAACATATAACTATATATATACATAATTGTCCACTAAGACTGAAAATTTATCACTGCCTTATATTTCAGTTATGGTAACACAATAATTAAAAACACCAATGATTTTTTTTACATATTGAAATCATTCAATAAAAAAACATGAAAAATGTACAAAATGTAGGAATTGTATCACGAAAGTGTACATAATCCATGTATCAATGATTGTAGCGATTGAAACACAAATAGAATAAGCTAAATCCCAACTATGAAACACAAATCTGAAATAAAATTGTTGAAACAAATAGTCAACAAAAAAGAAATACTACTTACACGATCTTATATGCTTATCCATCGACTTCAGCTATGGTGAGGGCTAGGGCGGAGATGGCTAAGGCTAGGGCGGCGTGTCCGGCATACTACCGAGGACGACAGTGAGGGCTTGAGCGGGGAAGAAGAGAAATGACAGGGGTGGGTGGGTTTTCTTTTCCTTTTTTTTCCCTAGGTTTAGGCTAATAGAAAGAAGCGGGGAATAAAAACTGGTGAGGAGGGAATCCAAATTAGTTTTAGATGTCTCATAAAGTATACTTTTTGAGACGGCTTCTAATATGCTGTCTCTTAAGTATTCTCTTTTGAGACGGGTAAAATTAGCCGTCTGAAAAATGAATAGTTTTTAATACGGTTAATTTTATCTGTCTTAAAAGGTCAGTTTTAGAGACTCAATTTTTTACCGTCTCAAAAGCCTCCGTAGTAAAAAGAATTTTTTTTTATAGTGACATCCTAGTTTATTCTCAGTTAGAAGCCTATCACGCGAAGCATTTACGGTTGGTCCTGCAAACATTACGGGATCATCAGTTATATGCCAAATTTGAGAAGTGTGGTTTTTGGCTACAGGAAGTGCAGTTTCTGGGTCACATTATGACATCTCGGGGTATTTTGGTAGATTCGACTAAACTTGTTACGGTGAGGGAATGGGGTCAGACCAGGACACCTATAGAGATTCGCAGTTTTCTAGGTTTGGCTGGCTATTACCGCCGATTTATTAGGAGTTTTTCTAAGATTGCTAGACCTTTGATAACTTTGACTCGAAAGGGAGTTAGGTTTGTATGGGATGATTCTTGTCAACTGGATTTTGATGAGCTGAAAGATAAGTTAACTTCTTCTTCAGTACTTGCGTTATCGAGGCCAGGGTGGAATATTTGGTCTTTACTAATGCATCTATGCAAGGGTTGGGAGGTGTGTTACAGCAAGAGCAGCAGGCTATTGCTTATGCTTCTCGCAAGATAAAGCCCCATGAGAAGAATTATTCGGTACATGATTTGGAACTTGCTGCATTGGTTTTTGCCTTGAAGATTTGGAGACATTACCTCCTGGGACAGAAGCTTAGTCTTTTCATGGACCACAAATCATTGCAGTATTTATTTTCGCATAAAGATTTGAATATGCAACAGCGTCGGTGGTTGGAGTTTGTGAAAGACTACCAATTTGATATTCACTATCACCCGGGTAAGGCTAATGTAGTGGCGGATGCGTTGAGTTAGAAACCCGAGGGGGGGGGGGTTAGCACTAGTATGGAAGGTTAAATGGAAAGAACTTAGCCAAGAGGATGCGGTGGCAATGGCGTTTATGTTAGTATTAACCGTTATGCCTACGATAGTGGCATGGGTTGTGGAAGCTCAAGGAAGGGACAAAGATTATCAGGACCGTGTACGCCAACTGTTAACCGAGGGAGCGAAATCCTAGTCTATAAGTTCTGAGGGTGGGTTACATTTCCACGGGATACTTGTGGTCCCGGATGAGAGGGATTTGAGACGGGACGTAATGACAGAATCTCATGGGTCCAAATTTGCAGTACATCCTGGTGGAGACAAAATGTACCAAGACATCCGCCGTCAATATTGGTGGGCGGGTATGAAACGGGATATCTATAAATTTGTCTCCCAATGTACTACTTATCAGTTGGTGAAAGTAGATCATCAGCGACCGACGGGATTGCTATAACCCTTGGAAATACCGGTGTGGAAGTGGAAAAGCATCTCGAGGGATTTTATCATGGGATTGCCAATTTCACAAAGCGGTCATGATTCCATTTGGGTTATCATGGATCACTTAACTAAATGAGCACATTTCCTACCAGTACGTATAGATTACAATGCAGTTCGTTATGCCCTGCTATTTATTGTCGAGATTGTTAGAAAGCAAGGGGTGCCCATTAATATAGTGTCCGATCGAGACAAAAATTTTGTTTCCCATTTTTGGCTAAGTTTCCAAGAAGCTATGGGAACCGAATTGAAGTTGAGTACCTCCTATCACCCTCAAACAGATGGGCAGACAGAAAGAGTCAACCAAATGTTAGAGGACATGCTCAGAATGTGTGTGCTTGATTTCAAAGTAGGTTGGGAACAATACCTTCCCTTAGTCGAATTTGCTTATAATAATTCGTACTAATTCACTATAGGTATGGCACCCTATGAGGAATAATATGGCCGACCGTGTAGATCACCTACATGTTGGTTGGAAATAGGGGATAATAAATTCTTGGACCTGAAATGATCCAAGATACTTCTTCAAAGATTGAACGTATTCTCAATCGCATTAGAATCTCTCAAGATCGTCAAAAGAGTTATGTTGATACGAATATAAGGCATGTGGAATTGGAGGTTGGAGATAAATTCTTTGTACAAGTATCACCAATGATGGGTATAACGCGATTTGGGAAGAAAGGAAATCTTGTGCCCCGCTATGTACGCCTTTTTCCCATTATTGCTAGGGTAGGCTCAGTAGCTTATCAACTTGCCTTATCGGAGCACTTACAATAGATTCATGATGTGTTTCATGTTTTATCCTTGAAAAAGTACAAGAGGTGTGAAGAAACTCACTGGAACATTCCTTTAGATGATATCGAATTGCAGCCCGATATTTCATACGAGGAATAACCAGTTGGAATCTTAGATCACGGGGAGCGTAGGCTAAGATCTAGAGTGGTGCCCTTGGTTCGGGTCCAATGGGAACATCACAATGCTGAGGAATCAGCGTGGGAGCGTGAGGATGATATGCGAGAAAAGTATCCACATCTCTTTTTACAAGGCACGCCTAAATTTTAAGGGAAAAATTCCCTTATAAGGGGGGGAGTATGTAATAACCCTTACTTTTGAGTAATTTATTTTATATTAATTTACCATGTGAGGTAATTATATAAAATATTGGATAATGGAGTAAATATTATTTTAATTGATTTAAAAGATAATATTTACTAGATTTTTGCATATTTACTATTGAGTGAATGTAAATGGCATCATGTTATGATTTATAGTGTCGTTGTGCTTTAAATGACATTTATGGTTTAAAATCAAGTTGGAACTTGAAATGATTTATATTATTCCGGATGTCAATTTAGAGGGAGCGGTTAGTCCCGAAATAGTCGAGATAGTCAAAATAAGTGTCATATTGTATTTTTGGGTTCCGGGTACTTTTGACAAGTTATGACTTAATTATGTATTTACGAGTCATTTTAATGGTGTATTAACATTTAAAGATGGAAATTAATGCTAAGGGCATGATTAAGTCTCGCAACCCTCTTATTTCTCAAATGTATGCTTCCTAAACCTAGAGAGAAAGAGAATTTGGGGAAAAAGAAGAGAAATAAGGATAATTTAAGAAATTGGGCTTGGTCTTGCATCTACCGGAAGAGAATCTGAGAATACAACCTTAAGGAAAGTTTCTTTTTTGCTAATATACGATTTAAGGTGAATAAAATGTAGTGATGGTTGTGTATTGGGAACACTTGAACAATTATGGGTTTTTATAAATTTGTAGTGTTTGAACCCTTAAACACTATTTTAGATAGATAATGTGTTGATTATAGTAGTTATTATTTATGTAAGATTGTTTTGGTTGGATTAATGATGGATGGTGTGGGAAAAATGAAAGAAAAATGAGTTTGGGAAAATTTGGGGTATTAACATCCATAGCCGAAAGTGGGCATTCTGGCCCAGGCGAATCGATTCTCCCCTAGCGAATCGATTCACTAAAGGGATAGGCTTCAGGTCTGTGTTGGGTGAATTGATTAGGATTATTCGAATCGATTCAGCAGTATGCAGAATGCTGGGTTGTCAAGACCAAATCGATTCGGCCTATCCAAATCGATTCTCTTTTAAGACCGAATCGATTCGGCCCAGGGTGAATCGATTCGGAATTCCTACTATTTTAGGATATTTTTCTAACTTAGTTTACAACCCTTTCCTTGTAAGTTTAGGACCTAGGAACTTTCTCTTAGGAAGTAATAAAGTGTATTAGAGACTTATATTAGGTATGTGATCACACTAGATTAGAAAGGGGATACTTAGGCTTATCTCGGGGATTATTTAATAGACGTTAGGGCAGTTCTTTCTTGAGTAAACTAGTTTGAGACTAGGGAAGAGTAGGATTATATAATTGTGGAAATATAGAGACGTGATTGAGGTATACTATACTTGGTGGCTTATAGAAACGTCATTATTTCTCGGAGGTTAATTTGGGGATTTATTAAACGTTGAAGTTTATAGTGATGACATTAAACGCTTATGACTCCGGATAAAAACCTAATGCATATTTTAAAATGGGAATAACTTATGAATGATGATTTGCTTATATCCACCACTCTAAATGTTATCATAGGGGAAGTTACACGCCTGAGGTGAAGTCCCCTGGCTAGTGAATGCATGGTGAATATAGTCATCGGCCATAGGATCGATTATTATATATTGTGTGATTAGTATTCTAAGTGAGGTAATTCCGGGTGTGGTTATGACTCACTGTCGAAGGTATATGGACGCTTCCCGACGTCACGCGATGTAGGATGCCTAGGTGGTCTTGGTAATAGGCCATGGAAGATGATAGCTATTTAGGGGCACATCCAGTGGGGGAACTCGGAAGGATGGACCCAAGTCGAGGGTAATGAAGTTCACCATAAAAGTTTCATCTATGCTCCAATCCGCAATAATCTCTATTGGGATTGTTCTTCGTAGCTCAGTGCGTGTTGCTGAGGCCAGACGAGCTAGGGCGTCAGCTCTTGCATTTTCCAATCTTGGTATTCTGATCAACTGGACTGCGACAAAAGTTAATACAACCTCCATAGCTTTTGCATGATTCTTGAACATTATTTCTCCCTTCGCTGCGTATAACCACAGAATTTGATTTACAATTAATTGTGAATCACTGAATATGATAACCTGCTCTGCATTCATGATTTTGGCCAAACTGAGACCCACGATTATAGCTTCATATTCATTTTCATTGTTGGAAGCGTTAAATTGAAAACATAGAGCATACTCAATATCAACTCCATCAGGACTGTTTAAGATTATTCCTTCTCCACTAGCCGTGGCACACGAAGATCCATCCACGTGCAAATTCCACATAGGTATATCATTATCAAATTCTTGGTCAGACAGAGTTCCTCGGTGGAATATTTGATACTTCCTTTTATCTTCTCCTATCCTTGGGAAATTACCCGACACTTTTCGTTGATCGTTGTCTGTCGCCTCCTGCCGATCTATTAATGGAAGTTGATCGGGGGTTGTCATAGATGATCCTGCAACCTCCATGGGTTGGTCTGCATTAAGCTCCTGCTTTTTGGATGTGTTAGAGTAAGCGAACTCCGCAATAAACTTCGCTATTGCCTGCCTCTTAAGTGACAACCTATACTCATAAACTATGTCATATTCACCAAGTTCTACCACCCAATACATCCATCTTCCCGATTTCTCCGATTTGTGCAGAGCCTGTCTTAATGGAATATCAGTATACAATACTATAGTATGGGCTTGAAAGTATGGTCTCATCCTTCTGCTTGCTTCGATCAGTGCTAATTCCAACTTTTCCAACCTCGGATATCTAATCTCTGCTCCTCGGAAGGCCTTGCTGGTGTAATAGACTAATTTTTGTACTATGTCTTCTATTCTTATCAACACCGAGCTAACTGCGTTCTCTGACACGTCCAGATACAAGTATTTTCTTTCTCCCATCACCGGTCTAGATAACAATGGAGGTGTCCCCAGATATTTCTTCAACTCTTGAAAGGCCTCCTCACATTCATCATTCCACTCAAAAGTTTTTCAAAGTGTTTTGAAAAATGGGAGTCATTTGTCTGTTGCTCGTGACACAAATATGTTAAGTGTTGCAACTCGCCCTGTGAGACTTTGCACCTCCTTCTTCGTAGTTAGAGATCGTAGGTCCAATAGGGCCTTGATCTTTTCAGGGTTTGCCTCGATGCCTCGTTGATTAACAATATACCCGAGAAACATGCCTTCTCGTACTCCAAATATGCATTTGGTGGGATTTAACTTCATTTCATATTTCTTTAGCTGATCAAAAGTCTGGCCCAGGTCAACTAAATGATCAGCAGCTTTCTTGCTCTTTGTCAGTATATCATCAACATAAACCTCCATGTTATGACCTATTTTCTTGCGAACACTTTAGTCATCAACCGTTGGTATGTTGCACCAGCATTTTTAAGTCCGAAAGGCATAACATTATAACAATAAGTTCCCCTTGGGGTAATAAAAGAGGTACTTTCCTTGTCCTCTGGTTTCATCTTAATCTGGTAGTAACTAGAATAAGCATCCATGAAGCTCAACAACTCATGCCCCGATGTAGCATCCACCAGCTGGTCAATTCGGGGCAAAGGAAAATGATCCTTTGGGATGGCTTTATTAAGATCAGTGAATTCCACACACATCCTCCACTTATTGTTTTTCTTCTTTACCATAACAACATTTGCTAGCCAATCGGGATACTTGATGTCCTCAATAAAAGAAGCTTTTTGTAGTTTCTCTACTTCTTCCTGTATGGCTTGGTTCTTCTCTAGGCTGAATACTCTTCTTCACTGCTTTACTGACTTGACCTCCTTATTAACATTGAGCTCATAGTATAGGAAAGTCGGGTATATCCCTGGCATGTCTTCATGGCTCCATGCAAAAGTCTGCTTTCTGCGCCTTAAAAATGCCACTAGTTCCTGCTTTATTGATAAGTCCAATGACGCACCAATTTGAGTTGTTCGCTCTGGTCGTTCGTCGTCTAGAATGATATCCTTAGTAGCTTCCATAACCTTACCCTTCACTATCTGAGATTCATTTATAGGGTCTAGGGTTTTAATCTTTACATCTTCCATTTCATCCACTGGATACGTAGTAGTTTTCTTCCTGACTTCTTCCCCTCTTGGGACCTTTCATTATTGGTTGTCAGACGTGATTGGGCAAAACCTTCCCTTAGATCGGATGGTCGTTGAGATTTCCTCGATGCAATCCTATGAGGGTTTTTATTACTCTTAGGTCCCAATCGATCAAAAGGGGAGACTCTACTCAACCTTTATACAGCACTTGTATGTTCTGGAGTTAGAGTGACATTCCGTTGAGAATCTATAACTCATACTGATGAAATCCATCCAGGTTGATACGACGGATCACTAAATCTCTCAATGCGATATGAACCAGTATGCCTAGATTGAGAAACCTATGGGAACAGCGTTCGTCTGGTTCTTGAAGATGGCAGATGGGTATTTCTCTAAACGCTTCGTTGTCCTGACTGGGCAGGTGCTCCATCTCAAACAGTTTATATAAGTTAATGCATGGTTTCTTGCATGGCCATTTTCCCTCAGGCTAAGTTGGCCATTATGCTAGCCAGGTCTTGCATATTTGGTGGAGTAGAGGGGTTTGGGGGGACCCCAACAGTGTTTTGATTACTGGACTCTGGGATATCAGCTATTGAATGATGAGTTTATTGGTGAAAAATGCTAAGTATAATCATTTCCCACAAACGGCACCAATCTATTGATGTAAAAAACTAGATGCAGTCTAATTAATTAATCACAGATAAAAATGAATAAATAAATAAGATAATGGAATTTTAAAGTGGTTCGGCTATCAAAATGGCCTACGTCCACTGTTCTTGTATTACTGATTGTTTGCCTTAAATCTCGATCATAGGTTTACCAAGAGATCCAAAAGTCCCCTTTTATGACTGGGTTACAATCTATTTATAACCTTGAGGCTGTACATATGAAAAGGTAATGTGATGTCTTATAGCAGACATATACATCTATGCAATAATAATGCACATTAAATCTAACGTTCATTGAATGCGTAGTTACCTTTTGGTTTTCTTGGCTAGATGCTCTGCACGCTAAGTAGCTCGGATCGCCTAAGTTGCTCGGTACGCTTAAGTTTCTCGGAACTCTTAAGTAGCTCGGAACGCCTGAGTAGCTCAGTGAAAGTATGTATTTTCCATGTAGGATGACATATGTCTTTATCTAACTGGTCCATGTCAGCTGACTAATTTTTGTATTAACAGTTGGTGAGATGCTCCAATAAGAAAATGATACATTGAAGCGCGAGCTCGCCCGCTTAAAGGAGAATGCGTCAAGTACAGTTCCTTTGCTTATCCAAGTTTCTTCATCATCAATAATATAGGGAGATGGAAACCTTCCCAGCAGTTCTTAATGTGTGAGGGAGAATTCACTGAGCACAGTCCCATTGCTTATCCAATGTCCTTGAAAATCAATGACATAGCGAGTTGGAAACCTCAGCAGTTCTCAAAAGGAGATTGTTGAGCTGAAAGGGGATGTCGTTCGAGCGTATGTGATTACGATCGGGCTTCAGGGAGATGCTACCAGGTTGAGATAATTGTTCAAAAATGGTCCCCGTCAGGCGTGGGCGAATGGCTACGACCAGGGTTGGACTGATACTCCAATGAACTTGAAGGAGGTCGAGGAGTTAGCTTTCATAAGAGGGTGGATGAGTTCCCTCAGGGAGTTACAAGTTCCCAGGAACTCTGTTCTCTAGTATAGGCATAAAATCTCTCCCTCATCTTTGATGCCAAGCCCATTCAAAAGGGATGATCATTGGATTCCTATAGATGTGATCTCAAAACAACTTCTGGAGCCGAGTTTAAACGAAGTCGAGGAGGAATTCGCTCCTCACCCAGATGATGGCCGAAGAGCACGAGTAGCTGACTACCTCGCTCAAAAACCTGGTCCTCATTAGGGTTTGAATCACTTAACATATGTAACTCTTCGTACATACAGTGATGTAATAAAATATTTATGTTTTGAACGATTTTCCCACTAAACATATGTTATGTTATTTTTTACTTTATTAATCTCTTGTTCAGTTATCTTGGGCTCTTCCAGCCGACTAGTTATGACTTAGGCAGAGTTGGTTGTCGATTCAGTATCCCCCAAGTTCAGTATGCTTCAAGTGTACAATTTTGCCTTACTTTATCTTTTAGGTCATTTCATCACACTGCCTTAGGCCTAAGTGAGTCAATGGCGAGGATACACCTGGTATCGGATATTTTGTCCGAGTAGGATTTTTGGGCCAGACAATGTTGATGTTGCCTAAGGGTCCCCTATAGGTCTTCATATATTGCCAAGGTCAAGCTAGTAGGTCATTCGTGTTAATTAACAATGCCTGAGGAGGGTCATTACATATCGACCCTATTATTTTATCCAATAAGTTTCTTGTGATCTTAGTTTTGCATATTAAGAGGAGAGCCTGTAGCTTGGAAAGGGTGCATATACTATAATGTAGTTGAGTAAACCAACACTTTATAAAATGTTACTGCCAAACAAATCTTATTAATCATAAAAGTATTAAAAATTCAACATTAAGTTTGCAAAAATAAAAAAGGAATCTAGGAGTAGAATTTCTTCAAGTTGGTTGCAATCCAAGCTCTTGGTATATCCCTGCCCTCCGGTGTTTCTAAATGGTAGGCTCCTTGTAGGTCATCTTTTATCACCTTGAATGGTCCCTCCCAGTTTGGTCCTAGCTTGCCATCCGATGGTTTCACAACGCTGCCAAGAACTTTTCTGAGGACATAGTCCCCAACCTGGAATTTCTTAGATTAACCTTTTTGTTATAGTGCTTTGCTAGCTATTGCTGGTAGGATACTAGTTTCACTAGAGCCAATTCCCTTCGCTCATCGTCTAAGTCAAGTTTATCGAATAATGCTGCATCGTTATGTCCTTGGTCGATGAGAGTGGACCTCGTGGTAGGGATGCCAGATTCCAAAGGGATAATTGCCTCCATCCCATATGTAAGTGCGAATGGTGTCTCTCTAGTTGCTCGCCTTGGGGTGGTGCGGTAAGCTCATAGGATGTGGGGTTGTTCGTTTACCCATGCTCCTTTGGTTCTCTCGAAATGCTTTTTTAATCCATCGATCACCATTTTGTTGAAAGTCTCAGCCTGTCCGTTGCTCTGAGGGTATGCCACAGAGCTAAAATAGTGCCTGATCTCATGGTCGCTGCAGAAACCTTGGAAGAGGCCATTCTAGAACTGGGTTCTATTGTCAATTATTATGGTCCTGGGGATCCCAAAGCGAGTGATGATGTTTCTCCATATGAATCTTATCATGTTTGTGTCTCTAATCTTTGCTAGTGGCTCTGCCTCTATCCACTTGGTGAAGTAGTCTATAACGACCATCATATAATTGTGATTACCAGCTGTAGTTGGTAGAGGAACCACGATGTACATACCCTATTGGTCGAAGGTCCATGGCATAGCAAGTGACTTTAGGTCTCTAGTTGGCCGGTGAACCATAGGTGTGTGAAGTTGGCACTTTTCACACTTTTGAGCGTAGATTTCAGCGTCTTTCTTCATGTATGGCCACCAGTATCCTTCTTTCATTGCTCAAAAAGCTAGCGATTTGCCCCTAATATGACTCCCACAGATTCTCTCATAGAGTTCATGCAGGACACGGTTGACGTTCTTTGGATGAATGCACTAGAGGTAAGGTCTAGTGAAAGATCTCTTGTACAACTTGAGCGTAGATTCTAGCATCTTTCTGCATGTATGGCCACCAGTATCCTTCTTTTATTTCTCAAAAATCTAGAGATTTGACCCCAATATGACTCCCATAGATTCCCTCATATAGTTCATGTAGGACACGCTCGATGTCCTTTGGATGAACGCACTAGAGGTAAGGTCCAATGAAAGATCTCTTGTACAACTTGCCCTCGGGAGATAAGTGAAAGCGAGCAGCTTTGACTCTTATCTGATGAGAGGTCTTCTTATTTGTTAGTAGTAAACCATTTTTCAAATAATATATTTGGGGGTCCATCCAATTGGGGATTGTCTCGATATGGCAAATGTGCTTTATGTTCGGTAGTTTGTCGATCTGGTTGATACTTGGCTGGGCAAGGAAATCGATATGAATTTTCCTCTTCAAGTCGGAGTTGATTGCTGAGCTTAAGGCTTCTAGGGCATCATCATGGCTATTATGTACCCTGGGAAACTACTGAACGTTGATGTGCTCAAAGTTGGCCATCAATCATTTCACAATGGCGAGATAGGCTGCCATTATCTCATCTCTTGCATTGAAATTGCCACTTATCTGGTTGGATACCAACTGCGAGTTGCTAAAAACTTGAAGTCTCTTTACTCCGAGCGTTCGCACCTTTTTTAGGTCCGCGATCAGTGCCTCATAGTCTGCTTCATTATTGGAGGCTTCAAATTCGAGCCTGATTCCTTGCTCGAGTATTGCATCTTTGGGGGTAACCAGCACGAGGCCTACTCCTACGCCTCTAGAATTAGAGGCTCCATCAATGTATAGTCTTTAGATGCCTGATGCTGGTGTAACTTCACTTTGATGACTAGTCTGGGGACGGTTGCAAGGATGTTCTCCTATAAACTCAGCGATGAAATCAACGAGAACCTTCCCTTTGATGGTAGTCCTTGGCTGGTACTAAATGTCAAATCAACCTAGCTCGACCAACCACTTTGACAGTCTACCTGAAAGGTCTGCTTTCCTCAGGACTGATTTAAGAGGGTGGGATGTAAGTACGATGATGGAGTGGGCTTCAAAGTAGTGTTTTAATTTTCTCGAGGCTACCACAAGTGCAAAGGTGCGATTTTCTAGTGGTAGGTATCATTGTTCGGCATTCAAAAGAGTCTTTCTTGCGTAATAGACTGGGTACTATATCTAGGGGTGGCAATTCGGGTCAATGGGTCGTGTTTCGGCCCGACACGACACGACAAGGTTTTTTTGGACACGACACGACACGACACGAATTCATGTTTTTTTAGCTGACACGAACACTACCCGAATAAAAAATAACACGACACGACACGACAACCATAATTTCTTAAATTTCAAGCCTAAAAAACACGATAACATGACATGACACGACTCATAATTAAGACACAAACACGACACGACTTCGTGTCAAAAGAACACGACACGAACACGAAACATTGTGTCAATTTCGGGTCAATTTCATGTCGTTTCGTGTCATTTTTTCGTGTCATTTCTAAAATAGCCACCCCTAACTATATCCCCTTTTTCTTGCATACCAGTGCAGAACTTACAACATGACTAGATACTACAAGGTAAAGGTATAGAGAATCATTCTCCTGAGGGATTACGAGGAAAGGGGATTTGCTGAGGTAATCTTTGATCCCTTCCAATGCCCTTGAGCAATCCTCATTCCACTCCACATCCTTGCTTTTCTTTAACAACTGAAGGAACGGTTAGCACCTTTCGGAAGACTTTGAGATGAATCAATTTAGGGCGATGAGCACTCCCGTTAGCTTCTTCACGTCTCTTATCGCTCGGGGGGGCTTCACTCTGTCGATAGCATCAATCTGGTATGTGTTAGCTTGAATACCTCTCTTACTGACCAAGTACCCAAGGAATTTTCCTAACTGGACACCGAAGGAACACTTGCTCATGTTGATCTTTATTCGGTACTTCTTGAGGATTTCAAAGGTCCTTGATAGGTCGAAGAGGTGGTCATCTTTGAGCTTGCTCTTGATGAGCATGTCATCGATGTAGACCTCCATAGTGCTTCCCATTTAGTCTTTGAACATCTTGGTGACCAACCGCTAGTAATTTTCTCCTGCGTTTTTTAGCCCAAAGGGCATAACCTTATAGCATAATAACCCAACTGTGGTTATAAATGTTGTTTTGTCTTGATCCGACTCGGGTAAAGGGATCTGGTGATATCCAGAATATGCATCTAGGAAACTCATCCTCTCATGTGCTGCCATGGCGTCCACCAGCTGATCGATCTTTGGGAGGGGAAAGCTATCTTTAGGGTATGATTTGTTGAGATCGGTGAAGTCGATACAGACTCTCCACTTTTCTTCACTCTTAGGGACAACCACTGGGTTGGATAGCCACTTGGGGAACTGGACTTCTCGTATGGATCTTGCGTCCAATAATTTTTCAACTTCTTTCTCCACTGCCTTAGCTTTCTACGGGGTAATTCATCGAGCTTTCTGTGCTATTGGTTTGAAAGATGGATCAACATTCAATCGATGACAAGTGATGTTAGGATCAATCCCGGGTAGCTCATAAGGCTCCCATGTAAAGACATCTAAGTTACTCGTAAGTAGGGTGACCAACTCCCTTTTTTTGTGGTCGGTAAGTGAGGTTCCAATTAAGAATTTTCTTTCATTTGAGCTGCTACTGGATGTGACTTTCTCTAGGTCCTCAACAACACTTTCAGAGGGGAGGAGCCTGGTCTCCTCCACTTCTGGTCTGCTATATTTTAGTTGCTATTTGGAGGGCATTAGCCTCTCTTGTTCCTCATTCTTTCTTCTAACTTCTTCAACTTCTTCTCTGGTTTGGGACGGATGACCGCTATAAAGAAATTTCTTGCCATCACCTAATCTCTATGGATCTCCACCACTCCTCGTTCAGTCACACATTTGAGCTTCTGATGGTAGGTAGATGGGATGACCTTCATCGCGTGCAGCCATCCTCTATCAAGGATTGCTTGATAGGGTGAATCAATATCGACCACGAGAAATTCGATTATTTTTTAGATGTTTCTTGCACTTACTAGAAGGACGATCTTTCCCAAGGGAATGGTTATATTTCTAGCGAAGACAACTAAAATAACGTTGGCTTACTTTAGGTCGATGACACTTAATTTCAACTTCCTGAACAGGTCGAGATACATTACTTCGGATGAGCTACCTTGGTCGACGAGCAACCTATCGACGCCATAGTTAGATATCATGAGTCTAATGATAAGTGCATAATGATGTGGGGTTATCACTCCCAATAGGTCCTCATATGTAAACACAATATGCTTGTCATAGTCGACATCTTTTGCTCGCTGGTGCTTCCCAACTTGCGTTTTGGTTGGATCGATCTAAAAAGCTTGCATTACTGCTGTAAGCTTTTTCACTTCCATCTGAGCCGTATTTCCTTGAATCTGTTTGATGTCGGATGCCTCATGAATTACCAATAACTCATGGCCGATGTCTTCCTCGAGCAAGTTATCAGGCCTTTGATCTCCATTGGCAACTACCTTCTCTGCCTTTTTCTCCACGAATCCACTCAAGTGTCCACCTTGAGATAATTCTTTAAGGTGAGACTTGAGTGCTGTGCACTGCTCGGTTTTATGACCGCCCTCCTTGTGGAAAGCACATCTCAGTGCGTTGTTTCGCTTAGAAGGGTCTCCACCGATTTTCTTGGGCCACTTAATGAACGGCTCATCCTTGATCTTTGCCAGAATCTTGTAGATCGGTTCTCTGAAAACTGTATTTACTGCTTGAAACGCCTTCGAGGCATCACTCTTGTTCCCATTTTTATGGCCATTCTTGCCCCCATTCTTACTCCCTTTCTTTTGTCCCTCATTCTTGTCGCTCCCCTTACTAAAAACCTTGGCACGACCATTTTCTCCTGCACTGAGATGGGTCACATCTTCGACTTTGGCGTATTTTTCAATACGAGCCATCAAGTCGTCGATGGTTGTGGCCTCCTTCTTAGTGAGGTACTGGTGCAAGAGGCGGGAGTTGGGTAATCCAATCTCGAAGGATACAATGGTGACCTGTTTCGAGTAGTCCTCGACCTCGTTGAACAGATCCCAATACCTCTTCGCATAGTCTCTGAGGTTCTCCTTAGGATTTTTCTTCATTGTCAATAAAGAATCCATCCTCTTCGGATGGGAGCTGCTGGTAATGAAACGAGCTGTGAAAAGCTTTTCAAGGGACTCAAAGTTCCTAATGGATCTGTGGGGGAGTTTCTCGAACCAGTTTTGGGCTACGTCGTGCAAGCTCGACGGGAAAATTTCGGCACATCAGTGCGTCCTTGTGATTCCAGAGGGTTATGGCCTGCCTGTACTGTCTGACATGGTCGATGGGATCAGTCTTTCCATCGTAGATCTTGAACCTGGGCATTGAGAACTTCTTGGGGACTTCCTCTTCCTCTATTGCCTTTGAAAAAGGGGACTTTATTTGGGTCCTAAGAGCTCGCCTGGCGAGCTCTCTTATCGATCTGGCACCCCTATGTGCTAGGTTTTGGTCCATATCTCTTCGGACCAAGTTTCTTATATTATCATTCCTTCGGCCTAGGCTCCGGTAATGGCTAGCTGGTTGTTGTTTCTCGGACCAGTCGTTATCTGACCTATGTCCCTCAATTATTTGAGACCCATGCCTTGGGCTTCCTCCTCGACTACGAGATCTACTCACCTGAGGGATAGGATTACAATAATGATATTGCCTCGTGTTACGATGGAGTTCTCTCTCCAGTCGCCTCTTGAGAAGAGCATTTTCGACTTCCTGCTTGCGAGTAGCCTCCTCCTGCTCTTGGAGCCTAGCCTCATAGGCGTCGATCATCCTAAAAAACTTGTGTAAACCTAGCTGGACCCTGGATTTCTTCCGAGTCTTGTCGTTCCGGATGAAGCCTTGGGTTTGAGCATCGAAGTTCACATCTAACACTATGTGGTATATGTTGCTCTTGAATGTCCCCTGCTTAAAGGGCATTGCTGTTGTGATCAGACATTCTAGGTTCTTGTTGGTGAAGGCTTTCTTAAATAAAGAACAATCTTTTTCCATAAACGGCGCCAATTGTGGTGACAAAAAATCTCAACACAAATTATAAGTAAATGAAATCACAAGAAAAATAAAGAACACAAATAAGAACAATCACGATCACACACAACACAAGATGTACTTGGTTCGGCGAATTGCCTATGTCCACGGTGGTGCTCTCAGTTTCTATTTCTCTTTTCTCTAGAGGAGTATTTTCAATTACATACCCTTTACCCCGGACCATGGATCCAATATATACAGGTAAACTTCGGAGAGTGGGGGTGTTGGGAACTCCCACGTTAGCCCACTATCCCTAGAATATCTCACGAGATATTTTAGGAACATGATGGGTCGTTGTTAACTAACTGGTTTTTAGGCTTTAGAGTTTGGGTCGAGCTCTCCCTATTTTAAATAGGGCTCATTCTGTCTACTTCTTTGGGGATACAAAAATGGATGAGGTGCCCACAATATATTTCAGTGATAATATATAATAAACATCAATAATTATGGAGAAAAATCTACAAAACATGGTATGGCCATTTTCAAGATATTTTCTTTTGGAGCACTAAAAAAAAGATAACATTTAAAAATTAGCATCGTCCACATAAAAGGGCACGTGCTCTATCATCAATGTTAAGAAAAATAGAATGTGTAAACTAAAACTAACACAACATCTTCCAAAAAAAATAGGCAAACACATCAAACCCTAATTGGAGGCTAAATGAGATAACAACATATAGGTACCAACTTGGGTGCAAAGGCAGTGCCTCATAAAGGAGTTAATATTGTAATGAAAACAAGTCCATTTAGCCAACATATGAATGTAAACTAAATAAAAAATAACACCAAACCTATACGTGAACTTTCTAAAAGAATTGATACACTTGGTGCCTCTAATTCCCATAGTACTCTAACTCAAAAAAAAAACAAATGATAAAATAATTTTTTAGAAAAGTGATATCTATTGCTAAAATAAAACAAAAATAAAGTTTTTTGTTCCCTAAAACAAAGAAAATATACGTCGAGATTTCAGACAAAAATCGGTGTGAGAGAACATGAAATCGCATTCAGAGGCCATCTCGATCCGATTTGGTGCTCGAGAAGATCGCAGACTCTTAAGGTGGGTTGTCAGTTGTGAGAGGAGGATCTCGATGCCCCATTATTTACTGTCATAACCCGCCTATTCTAATACCAGGTAGCCAATCCTCTATTAAAATATAAAAGGAATCTCAGTATCGTCCATTCTCAGCATCACTTTCGCAACAACAATATAAATAAATAATACGAATAAACCATAGAATCAAAATGAATGAATAAGTCACCATGCACAAATGAATAAATAAATAAATAAAAGTAAACCGAATAAACCATCGGTCACCAAATAATACAATCCCACTGAAACAACTGGATAATATAATTGAGTGTTGAATATAATATCTTATAGAAATGTAAAATCCTATCCATCTATGGGTAACACACCCAAAACTAAAACTTAAATGAAACGATCCTATCTAGACAGAATAAGATAAGACATCTAAACAAAGATGTAGCATCCATAACCGTCACTGTACGGTAAGAATGGGTATATCCCTGTGTAACACCCCGTAATTTCGAGGACATTGAATTTAATTATATTTAGAAGAAATAGAAATTATTTCAATTTGGATAAATATCAATTTACGATTTGGAGAAATTATTTAAATTTGATGATATATTCAATTTGGCAAATTGAGATTTAATTATTCGAATTATTTTTGTGTCACATTTTTTATGTCGAAAAATTAGAGAATGTTATAAAGTAATTCAGATGACAATTCGGAGTTCACGGTTGATTCCGGACAGGTCGAAATAGACAAATAAGAGTACCCAAAGGTAGTAAAAGAGTCTCGGGGCATTTTTAGGCATAACCGGGCTCACACGGGGGTGTTTGTGCCATTTCAAATTAGCCCACAAGGAAAATTTCGGGATTTGTATTAGAAAAGCTAATTTTAAGAGTTTAAAGTGGACACACCTCTAGAGGAGAAATATTATAAAACCCAAATTAGAGAGGTTGGGGTAGACACAACTCAAAATGAAAACCTAGTTCTGCAGAGAAAAAAAGAGGGCTAACTTTCGGAGATTTTTGGGAGACAGATACACCATCTTCATCAAAGGAATCAGACTCTACAAATTATATACAGGCAAGTGGTTAATGTGTTTCAATTTAAATTGTGATATCTAATTCATATCATAGTGGGTGTTTGTGTTAATCGTTTTTGGGTGGGTATATGCATGAAAAATGGGGGTTTAAGAACTGAACAATTCAAGTAGATTAGAAGTTGATTGATGTTGTATTATGATTCAAAAATGATAGAATCTTATTTATATTAAGATCCCAACAATCGATGATGCTTAATTGGGTTTATGAAATCATGTTTGAGGAAACTGTCGAATAATCATAAAGATCCAACTTGTAGATTATTGGGTTAAACTGAAATTTAATGATGGTTAATGGGGTATGTGAAAGTTTAAATCTTTTGGAGAACTATTTATTATTGGGAGTCTTCTAACTTAGGTTTTGGGTTTGGATATGAAGCTTGGTGGAACATTAATGGCAATCGAACCAACCTGTTGAAGAAGGCGGTGAGATGCTGGAGATGATGGGTCATTTGATCGACCAAGCACGTCGTTCAAACGACCATGTCCGTCGCTTAAACGATGGGCCATGTCATTCGAACGATAATGGAGGACGTTCGAACAACGGTGGTAATTTGCACCTAATTCCTTGCTTTTGGGGTTTTCGCTTTGGGGTTTATTAAAGGAATAGAATTAGTGAAATATTCTATTAAAGGGGAGTCAATTAGTGAGAGTATTTTTCATAAAGAGATTTAATTAGTGCAATATTAAATGGAGGCAAATACCTAGGGTGTTGAGAGATGATTATTAAGGAAATATTAAATTTAACTTATTGTGTCAAACTTAGGTACGAGAATTATTAGAGATAAATTCTAAGGAATGAATTACGGGCCAAAGGAGAGTGTCCGGGTATTTTGGTTGAGTAACACCATATTAATAAAATTAATTGATGTGCAAAGTAATTAAGTTTTGAGTCGGGATATTGATTCGGATATTATTGGGCTAATGCTAGGGGATTTGTGTACGGATTAGCCGGGTTTAAATTATATATATATATATAAATGTAGTGATTGTATAGTAAATATATATGTGTGCTTTACAAATATTGGTGTGAATAATATTTATAGGAATATATACGCCTCTAGTGCTATCATAGGAGGTTGCGCGATGTGGGTGAATCCCCTGGCTTGGGGAGTTGGGAGAGTATAGTCCCCAGGTCATAGCGTCTATTATTAGAGGTGAGTCGCTTTGGGTATGATTCGGTCTCACTCTCGGTGGGAACTATGACCGCCTCCGCTACGTTTATTTTATTTCACTGATTCGGGGAGCTAATCGAATCGAGGTGTCCGCCTGAATGAGTATACCTGGGGTGATAGCATTTTAGAGAACATCCGGTGAGTGTCTACTCAGGAGGATGGTTATATATACGACGTGTGTATGAATGCTATAATATGAGGATATGTATACATGGTGTAGATTTATATGCGAGTGGAAACATGAAGTGAAATTGTATTAAGAATATACGTAGTTAAGAGATTAGATATTTATATACGGGCAATTACATAAAGTATAAAGGAAATTCTTGTATATAACTAGTGAGACTTTTATATAATGCATTAAAAGAAGATTAATTAAGTTAATGTGATAAATAACTTATGAAGTAAAAGTACAAATTACTCGGGCTGGAGTAAAGTGTCAAGGACTTTCAGGGCAAGGCTAGTTAGACGGGGTAGCGTAACTAGGAGGGTTAAGAAGAAGCGTTAGGTGCTCACTATAGTTGAGGGGTGATTAATATCTCAAGTGAGCGCGACACTAACTTAAATATGAAGAGAATTCATGAATTTTAATTCACTTGCAAAATATTTTTAAAAGAATTTGGGCTCTGACCCGTACTTGAAAAATATGTTCAAAAGCTTTTAGATGTCCAGCCATAGGGATGCCAAACCTTTTAGTCATTTCATTCCTAGAGTAGGATGCAGCTCAGTTATTTCATTTGGGCATGTTGCCCCAGCTATTTTATTTTAGTCAGACTTTGTACTCAGTTTATTATTTATGTTGGATTATTATAGTGGATTTTGGATTTTTGCTGATGGTTTATTCGGCCAGTCATTTATTTATTTATTCAGTATTGATTTAGACTCAGTGATTGTGTGAATGGTTTAAACTGTATTTTGTTGCATGTTGCTATCGTTTAATAAAAACATAAAATTTGACATCGAATTTTTGAATACTAGGTGGTTAGTAAGTTTTTAAAAGTTTTCGACAGTGACGCTAAGAATGAACTAGATGAGAAACCTCTTTTAATTTAATAAAGGACCGATCACCCAGTATTTAATTAGGCGGGGTGTCACACCTTGTGATCTCGGGTGCTACTGCTGCATACTTGGGGTAAAAAAGAAAAATAAGGACAAACAATTGTCCTCAGGTCAAAACTCGAAAACTCAACAATATTTTGTAAATAGATAATTGTTTTAAAATCGATTAAAATTGTAGTGTATTACTTTCATAATTCAGTGGTCGCACTCACATAAGATAATACCTCACTTCTCGACAACAGTGCGCACCTAACGAGTTTATTTATTATCCTTATTAAACTACTCGGGTTAACTAGGATGTTTGACTGCTATCCAAACCCAATCCCAATAACTCCCTCTATTAGCTAAGTATAACTACCTTCACTAGGTATACATTCATAAATAATATTGTAACGCACACTTGCTATAATAAATATTCACATAATAAACATAACATAGCTACGCTCGTAGTATAAATAGATATGTACACTATATTGTGTGTATATATATATATATATATATATATATATATATATATATATATATATATATATCACTCCATAAATACAAATAACCGTATCCATAGAGCTTGAACCTCGTGGATACATCACTTGTGTGCTATCCGGATCAAGGCATCACACAACACACTGAGCCACTCGGTCAGAATCTCACCACTGATCCCAAATGAAAACACAAACAACAAAGGCGGTTATAGACATATGTCCGGGGGTCGCAACCATACCACATCGCACCCCACTGAACTCGAAACTAATTTATATCCTCACTAATGGATAGTGGCCATGAAATAGTTCTATGACCCGAGGAATCAATCTGATATCGGCTGGTCAATGCCAGGGTGGACTGACCGCTACGCATAACCTCCTACGATAGTACTACCGAGTATGAATGTTTAATAAAACAAGTAGCAAACACACAAACATATATACAAGTCACTCTAATATATATATATATATATATATATATATATATATATATATATATATATATAGTACTGAACTCGTACACATATCCCACAGCACACAGTTGGCCCAATCCCGAAGTTCCAATCAACTTCCCGATTAAATAGTTAAATAGTGATTCACTTGAATTCCCGGTTCTCCTCACTCGAATCCATCTATCATTGGCCTATCACACTTATCAAACCTTGGGAAGCCTTCCTTGTTAATCCCACAGTGCCTCGAAAGCCCCTACGGTCATTCCCCAAGCTCTAATGAGTCAAAACAACCCACGAACAAAAACCGAGCAGACTAGAAAATTGAGTCGATTCCATGGAAGACTCAACCGATTCGGTTGAGCAAAATAGTTTTCTCCCTCTAGCGAATCGGTTCGATTTACTTGGCTGCCAGGAGTCTTCTTCCTCAGGATTTCTACTCCAAAACCCTCCAATGGAGGTCCTAAGGCTCCCAAACATGAAACTTACCCAACATATCAATATACTAACGTTCCAACGTCATTTTAACACCTAAAAACCATGAATCCAATATCAAACACCTAGGGTTTCAGATGAAACATCAAATTAATTCAAATCAAAATTTTCCTCGATTTGATTTTCAAAAATTCAACCTTTTTAATAAAGTTCTACATGATCATCATTTAAATCCCATAAATAAATTTCAAAATCCTAATGTACTTAATTCCAATTAACAATCAATTTAAAATCAATGGTTACTCAACATTTAAATCTCTACATCAGTTAACCAAAGTTTCTTCAATACTTTAAATCTCAAATTTTTAACTCTAATCGTTGAAGTACTTAACTACGCATAATTTTCAACTTAAAGCAAGTAACTATTTTCCTTGGTGGATTAAAATCCGGTGTTCTCTACGTGTTTGATGATGGGTTGAATCCTCTCCTCTCCAAGATTTTCCTTCTTTCTTCCTGTTTTTCTCTTCTCTTCAACTCTCTCTCAAACTCTCTTTTGCACAGAATATCAAAGGTGGGCTTCCCTCCACCTTCCCTACCTCTTAAATACTCACTTAATTACCCTAATCCCGTTTTCCCACTTAACCCTAAGTGTAAACTGACCCTCCTACCATTATACGGATCCTATTATGTCTAAAAATCCCCTGGAACCCAAATATAACACCTAAGTACCTATTCTGAACTATTTTAACGCATGGATCACCGGTGAACTTGAAAAGGTCATTCAAGTCACCATACTCCAATTATAAAAACATCTCATTAACCAAGCCCGACACGCGCATACCGTACGTGTTGCCCATAAATTATACCGATCCGCTAATATAATATTAAATCGACATATAATATTAAACCGTCACTTTCACTCATGTGCGACATATAATAAATCACATATTTATTTACATATCACACCCAAGTAAATAATAATAATAATTATTATTATTATTAATTTATCTCGCTAATTAATATTTACTAAAAATCTAATTTAATTTTTCTCAATTAAATTAATTATTATAAGCACACAAAAATTAAATAATAATAAAAGTATGGGGTGTTACATTCTTCCCCCCCCCCCCCCCCCAAAAAAAAAAAAAAAGCAACGGAGTTTCATCCTCAAAATTCGAACATACCTGCCACAAGGTCCTCTGGATATTTTTCTCGTATGTCATCCTCATGCTCCCATGTCGAGTCATTAATTTGTGGTGTTCCTACAGTACACGCACTAATGGTGACAACTTTGACCAAAGTTTTTGCTCGTTACGATCCAAAATAGCAACAAGTCTCTCCTCATATGAAAATTCTAACTGCAAGTAAATCTCCTCTAATGGTATGTGCCAGTAAGCCACGTTATAACTGAGATACCTCTTTAATAACGACACTTGGAACACGTCGTGAATACACTGCAAATGCTCCGACAAGGCGAGCCTATACGCAACCGGCCCTACCCACTCGACAATAAGAAAAGGCCTAAAATACCTCGATGTCAAAGTCCTCTTCTTCTCGAACCGCATCACTCCCTTCATGGGAGATGACCGCAGAAACACCTGATCCCCCATGTAAAACTCTACAAATCTCCGATTCGCATTGGCGTAACTCTTCTGCCTATCCTGAGCTACCCAAATGTGACTCCTAGTTAACTCGATCTTCGTTGACATCTCCTAAATCAAATCCGGCCAGATTAGCTTAGTGTCCCCCACCTCTAACCATCAAGAGGGCCAACAACAAGGTCTCCCATATAAAGTCTCAAACGGTGTCATGCCTATAGGGAACTGTATCAAGTTTTTACATGAAAACTCTACCAAAGGTAAATACTACTCCCGACTACCCTTAAAGTCCAAAATACACATCTTCAACATATCCTCTAGCATCTAATTCACCTTCGGGTGATAAGCCATGAGAAAATGCAACTCTGTCACCATAACCTCCTGAACACTCTTCTATAAGTGGGACACAAAGATCTTATCCCAATATAAAATAGTGTTGAGAGGCACCCCGTGCAATCTCACTATCTTTGCTATGAACAACTGCGTATATTGTCATGTTATGTAATCCATTCAGACTGGCAAGAAATGAGCTACTTTAGCCAACTGATACACAATGACCCAGATGAAATCATGACCCCACCCCACTACGATATCGGTAACCCTGTGATGAAGTCCATAGAAATACTCTCTTATTTCCATACCACAATCTCCAAGGGGTGTAGAACCACGACTGGTCTCTGGTGATCAACCTTCACCAACTGACAAGTGGTGCACCTGAAGATAAACTTTGCTATGTACCACTTCATACTAGCCCACCAATACTGTCACCTCATGTCCTGGTACATCTTATCCCCTCTGGGATGTACAAAAAACTATGACCCATGCGCCTCCTCCATCACGTCGTAGGTCCTCATTATTTAGGACAATCAACCTCTCACTGAAGTGCAATCCACCCTCAGAACTGACTGAGTAAGACTCTGCTCCACCTGCCAATAACTGTTGAATCCTCTCCTGATAAGATTGATACCCATTATTTGCCTTCACAACCCTCAAATGATCTCAGGTGTAATGGTCATCACTACTAAGTATTCCAGGACTACTGCATCCTCTTGACAAAGCTCTGCCCACTTCTCCTTCCACAGTGTTGCTAACCGCCCTTCTGGCTTCTAGCTTGATGCATCTTCCACAGCATTAGCCTTCCCCGAATGATTCTGGATGTCAAACTGATAATCCTTTACGAACTCAAGCCACCTACGATGCCCTCATATTCATCTTCTTCTACATGAAAATATCCTGAAGTGACTTGTGGTCCGTGAATAGTCGACATTTTTCCCCCAGTAGATAGTGCCTCTAAATCCTCAAGACAAATAAAATTGTTGCTAACTCCAAGTCATGAGTGGGATAGTTCTTCTCATGGGCCTTAAGCCTGCGAGATGCATAAATTATGGCCCACTCCTCCTAATGTAGAACTTCCCCAAGTCCCTGTAAGGACGCATCGATAAACACAAAGTACTCCACTCCTCCCCTGGGAATTATGAGCATTGGCACTGAAGGAAACTTATCATTTAGCGCATCAAAAGCTAACTGATAGTGGTGATCCCATACAAATGGTACTCCCTTACGAGTCAAATTCTTCAAGGGACCCACAATCTTTGAAAACCCTTTGATGAATCGGTGATAGTACCCTGCTAACCTCAA
Source organism: Sambucus nigra (assembly GCA_949130495.1). Classification (NCBI taxonomy): domain Eukaryota; kingdom Viridiplantae; phylum Streptophyta; class Magnoliopsida; order Dipsacales; family Adoxaceae; genus Sambucus; species Sambucus nigra. The sequence continues at coordinate 575,706,796 of OX422214.1, read as the reverse complement.
AAAATTACGCACCTACGTCAGTGTCGTGGGCGGGCCCCACTCCCTTACAACTGACACTTTACTCAAATCCACAAAAATCCCTCTCTCGGAGACAATGTGACCCAAGAACTGCACCTATCGTAACCAGAATCCACACTTATCGAACTTGGCATACAACTCGTGGTCCAATAAAGTCGAAAGAACCGTATGCAAGTGCTATGCATGCTCGCCCTCTATTCGAGAATGAATCAAGAGGTCATCTATGAACACAATGAAAAATTGATCCAAGAAATCCCTCAATACCCTATTTATGAAATCCATGTACACTGCTGGTGAATTGGTTACCCGAAGGACATAAACCTGAATTCATAAGACATGTATCTCATCAAAAATATGGTCTTCGGGACATCCTGCTCCCTGATATGTAATTGATAGTACCCTGATTTCAAATCAATCCTAGAGAAGTAGGTTGCTCCAATCAGCTGATTAAATAATTCATCGATACGAGACATTGGATACTTGTTCCGGATTGTGACCTTATTCAACTCCAAGTAGTCGAAACACACTCTCAACGACCCATCCTTTTTATTCCTAAATAAGACTAGGGCACCCCAAGGTGAAGTACTCCTGCGTACAAAAACCTACCCCCATAGCTGCAGAATTTGATCCCTCAAATTCGCATCTCTAAAGGAGACATATGATACGACGCTCGTGCTATGGGCCTAGTCCCCGATGCTAAGTCGATCACAAACTCAATCTCTCAACGTAACGATAATCCCAGTACCTCCAGAAACACATCAGCGTAGTCCCTAATAACAGGTATTGAATCTAGTGAGATGACTAAACCTTCTGAAGTCCCCTCCTTAATATAGTATACATTTGTGCTCGACCCTCCCTCCTGATGAGGCATCACCACAAGAAATGTATCCTGCCCTGGAATAGTGAACATGATAGTCCTACTGTAACAGTCCACCATCACTCTATATGTCACTAATCAGTCCATACGCAAAATAACATCATACTCATCCCAGTCTAACACGATCAGATTCGCTACTAAGCACAACCTCCCCATGTTCACACATGCCCACTTGCAAATGGAACGAATGAGATTCCCACCACCCAACGGTGAATCTACAGTCATAATAATGTCTGGAGCTAAATCCATTAAACTCGTCACATGTGTGAATTTAGTGCTAACAAATGAGTGTGACACTCCCGTGTAAAATAAACATGCCCCCTATGATTATGGATAAAAAACATACCATCAATCATTGGCAGTGTTGTGGTAACATTGGTCCTCGAAGGTGATACACATGTCCAAACTGCCCATGAACCTGCCCTTGTGGAGGCAGTAACGCTGGAACTGTAGATGGGGATAGAAGCTACAGTAACGTTTTCCCCGGTTGAGCACCCTGCTCCTAACCCCTAGCCCTATTCAGACATGAATGTCGCATGTGGCCCTGTTCCCCACATACGAAATACCTCCTAGCAAAATTTGCATTCCTTTACCCCTGCTAGTTGTGACAAGGTTACCCCTATCTTTGGACCTGCTGGCCTTGATAACCCTGGCACTACTAGCCTCCGATCTGGTTCCCCTGGCCCTATTGGCCTTGATAACCCAAGTCCTATTGGACTCTAATCTAGTTCCCGACCCTGAGGGGTATGCTTCTAGCCCTGATGGACCTGTCTAAAATTTCCATTACTCTTATTAAATATCTTAGCAGAATTCCCCTTCTAGGAGCCTCGTTCATGTTGCCTCTGTGGTTGTTACGGCACACCACTAGCACCGCTACCCCCAGTTTTTATCCTCCGACTAGACTTTTCAATCCTCTTTGCTCCCTTCAGATGGAAGTGATGATCCTGATAGTGGAGCAATGCGACATTTATCACCTCAGTGTTGGTCTGCAACTTTGGCTTCCTCAACAAGTCCTGGGGAATACTTCAAGTGAGTCCATTATACACTTAAGGACCCTCTTATCCTAAATGTTCACCTTGTCTGGTACAAAATTTATCAATGCCAAAACTCCTCCTCATACTCGGCCAGAGTCCGGACCTCCTGTGAAAATTCTAGGAACCTCTTCCTCATCTCCGTCTGAACTGTTGACGGAAAGAACTTGCGATTGATTTGCACCAAAAACTCTTGGATCTTCATCGTATATCTATCCTCTACTGTGGTGACTAAGTCCACCAGTGAAGTGTTTCCCCTACTATCTTGAATGTATCCAATATCTAATTTTGAGTGTTGCTGCACTCAACCATAAGCAAATGCCTCTGAATGTCCTTCTTATATTGGCTAGCTACAACCACATCCGTAGTCCCCTGGAACTCTAGCGGATGGCCCTTCTGAAAGGCCTCTTTGACTCTCTCTCCCAAACTAACGGCACTGGGTGAGCCTGAATTGGTGTTTCCACTAGCTGTTATACTTATGCCTGGGGAAAATGTTATGCTAAGGCGTTCATCGCGGTATTAATGACTTGTGCAACAATAGCTACGACCTCTATTGTGGTCACAAGCCCTTGAATGGCCTGCGGAGCTTCCTCCTCTGCAGCCCTCCTAGCGGCACATGATGGTCTACCTCTCCTGTTGTTTGGCATTTAAAACCAAACCAAAATTGTATGAGATTTCTTCAATCATAAATAATAGCATAAAAATGTAAATGCGCAATATGAAACAACAGTTCTAAATATAGGACTCTATATCAAAGAAATGCAACATAGACAACGTAGAAAGTTTGCATAAATCCTAAGGATACTAGAACCTTATGTTATGATACTAACTGTAACAACCCACCTATTTTAATAGCGGGTGGAGAATCCTCTACTAAAATAAAACAAGAATTTCAGTATGCTCCATTCTTAGTAACACTGTTGCAACAACAATATAAATAAATAAACCATCGGTTACCAAATAATAACATCCCAATGAAACAACTGAATAATAAAATTGAGTGCAGAAATGAAATATCAGATAGAAATGTAAAAGAACATCCATCTACGAGCAACCCGCCCAAAGCTGAAACTGAAATGAAATTATCCTATCTAAATAGAATAAGCCGAGGCATCTAAACAAAGATGTAGCATCCACAGCTACTGCATAACAAGAATGGATTTATCCATGCGGTCCTCACTCCTGTTGCTTCACACCTGGGGTAAAAAAAGAAAAACAAGGAATAATAATTTCCCGCAGGTTAAAGCTCGAAAAGATTATAATATTTTGCAAGCAGAAAATTATTTAAAATTGATTAAAACTGTAGTGTATTACTTTCATAATTGACTGGTCGCACTCGCATGAGATAATACCTCACCTCTCAACTACATTCACACCTAACAAGTTTATTTATTATCCTAATTAAACTACCCGGTCTAACTAGGACATGTGAATGCTATCCAAACCGAATCCCGCTAATACCCTATATTAGCTAGGTATAACTACCTTCACTAGCCATATGTTCATAAACAATATGGTAGCGACACACTTGTTATAAATAAATATTCACGTAATAAACATGACATAGCTACGCTCGTGCTATAAATAGATATGGACACTATATCTTATATATATATATATATCGCCAGTTATATATGTATGTATGTATTCCCAGATCTTAAACCTCGTGGATACATCCATCATGCTCTATTCGGCTCCAGGCATAATGCATCATATTGAGCCACCAGATCGAAATCTCACCACCGTTCCAAATGGAAACACATACAACGGAGGCGGTCATAGACATACGTCCGGGGGTCACAACCATACCACATCGCACCTAACCGGGCTCCAAACCAATATTTATCCTCATACATAGATAGTGGTTATGCAACAGTCCTATGACCTGGGGAATCAATCCAACACCGATTGGTCAACGCTAGGATAGACTGGCCGCTATGACCAACCACCTACGATAGCACTACCAAGTAGGTATGTTTATCAAAACATGTAGCACACACACACACACACACACACACACACACACATATATATATATATATATATATATATGGGAGAGGGGTGTTTGAATAGTAAAACTATTTAACGGTTGGGATCAAATTTTTTTAGGCGATCTAAAGGTGTGAGGGGGGTGTCATGTCACCACTTATTATTGTGACATGGAAAATGAGAGAAAAAATCTTTACCCCCAAAACATTTCCCGTCTCCCTCATTCACATCCCCTATCACATTTCTGCTCTCTCTCTCTTCAACGCAAATCCTTCCACACTAACCCTAGCCGCCGCCGCCCTACGCCTCCAACTGTTTCGCCTTCAGGTAGTCCTCTCACCCTCTTACACGTGCATACACACACACACACACACACTCCTTTGCGTCCGCATCTGACTCCGCCCCCTCTTTTTCACACGCACGCACTTAATCTTGCACACACACCTCTGTTATAACTATTTTTTTTTGCAACAGGTATACTAGGTGGATTCTATAACAAGGTTGGATGTTTTAAGCATTTTAGTAGATATGAAATTAGGGCTTCATCTCTATTTTGACTTTCCATTTTTATGTTCATTTATTATGTAAATCTGAAATTTGTGTTCCTCTAAAAATATAGGGTTTACTTAGGTAAGGTGATACAAAGTGTGATTTTGGTTTCATAATATTGGGTTTGAAGTTATGTTTTGGGTTTATTTTTTGAATGTTTAGGTTCAGAATTTTGAAATATTGCTGGTAACATTCTATTTTTTTTTATGAAATTAGGCATCTTAATCTCTCATTCTTCGTATTATATATGGGCTACGATTACTATGGTTCAAATAGTTATTAGGATTTATTAGTATTTGTAGTTGTTTTGTAGGTTGGGTTCAAAAACCAGGTATAATTTCAGTTTAAGTTTTTCTTTTCAGATCTAATTTTTTTTTTCTCCAGATCTAATATTTTTTTTCCCAGATCTAAAACCTGATTGATATGTATTGTGTGCAAATATATGGTTAAATCCAGTTCAAATCCAATTGTAAGTTATAATTGTTACCCTGTATTGTATATTTCTTTTTCATTTCTTTACTTAATAACTTCAGATTGGTGTTTTTGTTTGATGATGAGTAGTTACTTCTTTATTACTAAACAAATGTCAGCTACACTAAAAAACTACTAGGAGTTTTAGTATCTTTCCGTTCATGATAGGTTTTTTGGTGGAGATCGAAACAGCAAAACAACAAAAAAGGAAAAAACTACAAACTACAAAGGTAGACTATTTACATAAATGGTCTACCATTTTTTGTCGTGTCGATATGGTTATTACCCATGTAATTAGGTACAAAATTAGTCCACTCGATATAAGATTTTAACTCAATCAAGGATTTACATTGGTATTTTTTATATGATCTCCTTAGTAACATAAAATTTGGGAAGATTTACTACATTCAGGATTAAAATTTTAGAGAAAGTAAAAGTTAACATCCTCATGATCAAGAACATTGTATTCCTTCCAAACCGCATAAAACCTCGGATAAAATATTGGTGTTTATTTTAGTCAGTCAAATTTGGGATGCTTTTTTTACATAGATATATCTCACATACTTTCATGTTTTCATGTTTTTTTAACAGAGGTTCACAGAGGGTTCAGTCAGTCAACCAGAGCCTTCAGTCTAAACAGAGGTTCACAGATATATGTCACATACTTTCGATCAGTTTGGTAACTTCAATAGGCTTGAGTTTGTTGCTTGACTTGCATAAGTGGTGGTATAATATTTTTGTATGTCATTTGATTTGGGGAACATAATTGATATGAAATTCATTAGTTTACCATTTTTTGAATGAGAAAATTTCTAAGTGAGAACATAATTAATCTTGAAGCCGTTGATTTTTAAATTATGCATATCAATACAAAAGTTAGAAATGTTCATAGATGTATATGGATGATTTAATATCCTGAACTATATTTACCCATCATACTTTTTTTCGTTATAATTTCCCCTGGGACTTTACATTTGATTGAATGTTCTGTTTTTCCCAATCCATTTTCGGTGGGGTTGCCTTTTCATTGCCTTAGATAATTTTATGTTCTGGATGTTCTTACTTATTTCTAGGTGAAAAAATGTTAATGTTGAAAATGAAATGAGATGATCCATTACCCAAATTAGCAATGATATTTCTACTTAGAGGGTATTTCAATCTGATGACATACTTCTTATGGTATTCCTATTATTTTTATATTAGTGATGGGAGGGGGCCCACCAAACGCAGATCGATGATTATCACTGTACCACCTCTCAGTGGTGGGAGGGGTCAGGTGATCGTCCTGCTTGACACTTCCCCAACGGTCAGGTTCAGCATCAGTAGTCTACCCAATGGAGGATGGATAAGACTCTTGAACCTTGGCACATACTTTCCTGGTGATGGCGCTGCTGCAACGGCGGTGGCTGGTGCTGCAAGTGCAGCCTCAGAGGGACGAAGTGAATGTGTGTTCGTATGAAAGAAACTTGGTATATTTGGTACACCTCCAATTATGGATAGCAAAGATGATATAATTTTGTAGACACATCCTAGCTATTTACATATTTTGTAATTAACTTATCACTTGGTATCTTCTTATTGTTGTTGTATAGAAGCTAACAAATTGAATGCGTTGGAGAGAGCTGCTGCTAACGTCCAATTTGCACAGGTGATTTTCATATTGTAATTATACTGAATGACCAAAATAGAAAATACATTAGTTGAACCTCCTTTTGTTTTACATGAGTTTGACTGTATAAAACACTTATTTTTGGTCATTTTGTTTGAAAGTCATAGTTCTTTGTATTTTCTATTTTTTTATTTTCTTAATACATGGACTTCAAGAATAACAAAATAGATTGAATTATACAACCCTTTAACAACTGACTGACTCTTATTGTCGAGGGGGTAAATTCTTAGAATGAGAAACGATCTCCATATTTTGAAATAAAATAATGCATAAGCCTTATGACTAAACGAAGCCGACGGTGGAGATTAGATTCAAGCAACCATCACAATTGAACTCTTCACCCTCTCTGATTTGGGTCTGAATGTTTTTTAGATCTCCATATATATGTGTAATGTGCTTTAAGAATGAACAAATATATGCCTTTATTTTTATTTTCGTGATGACTTTCTTAGGGAGCTTAAGCAAACGCGGTTTCTGGTATGGCTGTGGATGATGAATGCAAGTTAAAGTTTTTGGAATTAAAAGAAAAGAAAATGTCAACAAGTGGTGGTGGAAAGACGCGAGAACCCCGAAGAAAGTTATGACGATTTCATGGCTTCCCTGTTTGCTGATGAGTGTCCCTATATTGTCTTCGATTTTGATTTCACTACTACAGATGAGTGCCGCTATGGTAAATATTATGACTCATTTAATATATCTCTGTGTTCTATTTGAGATGTTGCAGTAAATATTAACTGAGGTAATGTTTTTCAGCTTCATTTTGCAGTAACAAAGAGATAACTGAGGTTCTTTTTGTTTCTTTTGTAGCACGTTCATTCATCAAATTTCAAAGTACTCGCATCTTACTTGATGTTGAGTTTCTGCAAACATAATAGGAGGTAAGGTAATAATGCTCACCACCTTTGTTATGATGTTTCTGCCCCAATTTTTAAGTTCTTTTAAGCTATTTGAATCACAAGGATTTTTATCGTGAAGGTTTTTGGCTTACTAATGAATTTGTGTGTGATGTTTAACTTCCAGAGATTTCATTTTGTCTTCATCTTTCCGCAGATCTACTACCTAACTAGGCAACTTTGTCTAGGGTTTCATCATTTATATTATAGAAGGTATCCTCATGATTTTTAGTTTATATTACTTGCGCTTATTTTCCTCGGATGGAAACAAATACTTGCAATTTACAATTTTTTTTCAGTTAGTAGGTTTTATGTTCCCTTGACTTCGATCGAAAAGAAGGTATCCTCATGATTTTTAGTTTATATCACTTGCACTTATTTTCCTCGGATGGAAACAAATACTTGCAATTTACATTTTTTTTCCAGTTAATAGGTTTTGTATCCCCTTGACTTGGATCGAAGAGAAGTTATCCTCATGATTTTTATTTTATATTACTTACACTTATTTACATGGGATGGAATCAAATACTTGCAATTTACATTAGTTTTTTAGTTAATAGGTTTTGTTTCCCCTTACTTGGATCGAAAAGATGGTATCCTCATTATTTTTAGTTTATTGGACCTTTTGAAGTTCACTTGTTATTTTTCTGAACGTTTTAAGAATCACGCAATTTGGTTGCTTCATAATTTGAATAGAAGATGCATATAAAGTTGGGTATACCATATGGAACAACCACCATCTCAAATACACTTATTCCATATCATGCTTTCACAATTGGAAATTTTATAATGACAATTTACGGGTAGGCCTTTCATGTGATTTACTGATGGTGTCCATTTGTTTTTAACAAATGTACTGAGTTTGGCTCAAGCATAAGAGTTGAGTCTTTTAATGAAGCTTTAATCTATGAATGTTTGTTCTTGGTTTGGAAATGTGATGTATCTATCGGGATGGGTATCCAAAAGATTTTTGTTGTTCAAATCACCCATTCCTCATGAAGTGATTTTTTTTGTACTAATGTGTTCGTTAGTTGTTTGGCGTCGTACTTACATTATATAACATGTTGGTCAATCAGTAAAGTATTTTTTAATGAATAAAAAATATAAATATTAAGCTAGACAGTTGAAATATGAGCACATAGATCATGCTTTTTTATCATCTTGAGTGTCACAAAGCTGATCAATGACTTGCTATTTCAAATTATATATCCGATGAACTGTTAATAAATCTTTTGATTGGGGCTTTTAGTCTGTAAAACTGTATGGAACTGAATATATTACTTTGCTTAAGATATGCAGATCCCACATTATTGACAAAGGTGATATAATTGGACATAATTTGTACAATGACTTATTGGACATAATTTGTACACGACGCCCGAGAAGTCTGCCTAAGGTATGGCCTATTGATTTTATTTTATGGTTTCTAAATATCAACGTAAAATAATAAAATCTATGTGTATAGAAACCTTTAAATAAATATATTAGAACAGGAAAAATACAAAATATTTGTTTAAATATATTAGAGCAAGAATAAAATATTATAGCATTCTTAACCGAATATTTTGTATTTCTAAATATATATCAGTTTGAAAAATCTATGCATGGTTGAGATAACTTACTTCTCGAGGTTTAAATATATTAGATCCATTTATGGCAGATTTGACAAAACCTTCTTACGATTTGATAGAGGCCATTACAGAATTTGAGCACTACAATAAGCTACATGTTGCCCTTGATAGCACTGTGGTACTGGGGTTGCGAAGGGTTGTTCAATATTATGACTTTGGCCGAAAGTTTGATTGGAATATGGCCGCAACTTATGACCAGCTAGATGGAATCTATTTACAGTTGTTTATATAGGTTATTAAAATATTTTTTGGAAATATCAATTGATACCCTTGAAAAATATTATCAGTTGTCTGTTAACACATTATACTGATAATTTTGTACCTCACAAAAAGTAAACTCCTGCTTATTATATCTTATAGAAAAGTAAAGATGAAGTAGCAAATGATATTTTTACTTAATGATGAGCTGAGTTGGTAATATATTCTCTAACGAGTCCTCTAAGAATATATGACCTTTTCGTGGAACCCTCGACACATCCTGTAGGTGTAAAGGCTGATGCTGATGTCCATAAAATCATCTTCCTCGAATCAACAAAATGTGTAAAAAAAACATTTTGTTAAACAAAAATGCCATTGAAAATGAATTTTTTACCGAAAGTGGAGAGAACGAATTAGGTGGAGGGTTTATCATGTATTTTTTAGCTTATAAAAAATTATAGTTTTTCGTTAAAAAAAGTGTTGGTTTTGACTTGGTTGTCTTTTATCTCTATAGTTATCTGATGAAATATGAGGGTTTATTTTAGATTTGTTTGTGTATGCAATGTGATTACAGTTATTGAAACAAAAAAAGTACTTGATTTTGAATTGTGCTTTGGTAATGCATTTACTTTTTTATTTCAATTATAGTAGTTTTAAACTACAAAGGGACAAGGTGGACTGATCCAACAAGGATGCATTTGTGGCATCAACCCATATTATTGTCCAATAACAGTTTGTTAAAAAATTTAGATAAGATAATTTGTCCCGTGCTTTTGATTGTGGTCAGTTTGCCCAATATGTTTTCGGGTTTGTGGTGGCGTTAAGACATGAATGTTTTCGAGTTTGTCATTTTGCAATTATGTAATTTGGAAAAAAAATTCCGTTTCGCGAATACGTACTTTGAAAAATATAATTTTGCAAATGAAATTTTTGCCTTCTTGCAATTACGAACTTTGAATTTTTTTGTCGTTTTGTGATTATCAGCGTGCCTTCAAGCACGAGCATACCCTAGAATATATATATATATATATATTGAACTCGTACGCATATCCCAAAGTGCACGGTTCGTCCAATCCCGAAGTTCAACCCAACTTCTCGATTAAATAGTTAAATAGTCACTCCCTTGAATTATTGGTTCTCCTCACTCGAACCCATCTATAATTGGCCTATCACATGTACCAAACTCTGTAAATCCTTCCTTAGTAAGCCCATAGTACCCCGAAAGCCCCTACGATCATTCCCTAAGCTCTAACATGTTAAAACAATCCACGAACAAAAATCGAGCCGACCACCAAACCAAACTGGTTCGCTGGAAGACTGAACCACTTCGGTTAAGTGAACCGGTTCTCTCAACCCAATGAACCAGCTCGGTTTGTTGGGATGCCACGCATCTTTTTCCTTGGCATTGCTCCTTCAAAACCCTCAAATGGTGGTCCCAAGCCTTCCAAAACATGAAATTGACCCCACATATCAACATACTAACATTCCAAAATCATTTTGACGCCTAAATTACCATGAATTCTATATCAAACACTCATCGTTTTAAATCGAACATCAAATTAATTGAACTCATAATTTTCCCCATTTTTATTTTAAAAAATTCAAACTTTTTAACAAAGTTCTACACGATCATCATTTAAATCCTAGAAATAAATTTTGAAATTCTAATATACTTAGTTGTAATTAATAATCAATTTAAAATCAATGGTTCCTCAACATCTAAATCTCTACATCAATTAACCAGAGTTTAATCTTCAATACTTTAAATTCTCATATTTCTAACTCTGATCATGAAAGTAATTAACTACGCATAATTTGCAACTTAAAGCCAGTAACTACTTGCCTTGGTGGATTAAAATCTGACTTTTTCTACATATTTGATAATGGGTTGAATCCTCTCTCTTCTCCTTTTCAATATTTCCCTTCTCTCTTCCTCTTTTTCTCTTTTCTTGAACTCTCTCTCAAACTCTCTTTTGCACAAAATATCTAAGGTGGTGTAATACCCCGTGATTTTTGGACTAATAATTTATTCATTTTTGGAGAAATAAATATTTATTTATATTGGAGAATTTTAATTTGGCAATTGAGGTCAAAATTTGATGATGTTAGAAAGTATTTCGAATGACGATTCTGAGTGTGCGGTTGATCCCGAATGGGTCGAGATAGTCGAAATGACTGTACTTGGATCTTATTTTGGTTCCGAAATATTTTAAGTTCATTTGACTCGAATTGGAGTAAGCGAGTCATTTAAAGTGTGTATTATCATTTAAAGTTGGGTATTTTGGAGTTAAGGCTTAAAAAGCCTACGGGAGATAAAAACATCATTTGAGAGATTGAGAGAAAGCCCTAGAGAGAGAGAGAGAAGAGGAAAGGAAGAAGAGAAAGAAGAAAAGCTTGGGGATTCTGGCTATTATGCGATTTCGAGGAAGATTCAACCTCTACAACTTCGAGGCAAGTGATTAAACTTGCTAAATAATTCTTGTGTGTCATTTATTTCATGATTTGTGGATAAAATTATGGATTTGGGGATAATATGTCAAAACCTAGATTTTGGGTTAAATCTTACATTTGATGTGTATATAATGGATTTAAGGTTGTCCATTAGTTGGGTTAAGCTATTTGATGAGTTTTAATGTTAGGAACATGATTGGGTTGAAGATTAGTGGTTAGAAGTTTGTATTTTGGAGTTTTTGGAAAGTTGGAGTTCATCCAAAATGAAGGTTGACTGAGGTATCTAGTAAGGCCAGTCGACCGCGGCTAGGGGGCCGATCGACCGTGCCTCAAGGGAAAATCCTACTGCCTTCTTTTTAAGGCAAAAATTAGAAATCGCGATCGATCGGGGGTCAGGGGCCAGTCGACCGGTCCTCTGTTTTTGGTCCAAAATTGGAATTTTATTCTCACCCCTTGTCCTTTGGATTTGAAACTTAGGAACCTTAATACATGTTATGAGAAGTATATTTTTGAAGATTTTAGGGAGTTTCACCTAAGATGAAATGTTGGGGTCATGTAGATTTATCGCGAGAGAGTACGAGTTTGAGTTATCGTATCGATCAAGTGGGGAATCCTCTTAGCATTGAGGTTTCCATTTTGATCAGTGTACTTTTGGATATAGATGGTAACCTTAATGTCGATTCAATTGTGAGATTAATCATGCTAATAGAAGTGATGGATGAGTAAGCTTCAAGTGAGGGGTCGTAGTATGAAATAAATAGGAAGGTATGGGAGTTAGTAACGGTTAGTATAATGAGAGTTATATACTTATAATTGAATTCACTTCTTTTATACATACGAGCGTAAAAGAGTATGTATACCTATATGGTGTGGTGTAAATACCTTGTGTGATGGTTTGCATTTATATGATGAGATTTCATATATATCTAGTGTGAATGATATATATATATATATATATATATATATATATATATATTATTTATTTATTTATTTATTTATTGTGTGAGCATATCCTCCAGTGCTATCATGCAAAGTTGCGCTATGTGGGTGAGGCCCTTGGCATGAGGAGCAGGGTGCGTATACTCCCCAGGTCATAGTCGTCCTTTATTTATAATGTGATTTTATTATGAGTGAGAAGTCTTGGGTATGATTCGTTCTCAATTCAGGTTCGAAACTATGACCGCTTCCTATACGTTGTGATTTGTTTTATTACCATGGCGGTGTGATAATAATCCGACATATGGTAACCCGGGATAAAGTGAGTCATTCCTGGAAGATGATAGCATTGTGAAGTATTTTATATCCATACATGATTGGGTTTTGGATATTTAAATGTACGCTAAGCGTTTTATGTGTACTTGTTTGTTAGAGTTGTATGATTGTGCCTTATGACTAGAGTAATGTTATAAACCCTAATGGTTCGGAGCATTATCTTATTTATGTGATTAGAGATTATTGCCCCCATATATATTCGTGGTTATGCGTGGGGTACCGAGGGCATAATGGAACTCAATGACCAACATTGTCAAGGAGTAGTGTATCGGGGGGTTCCTTGTTTGGATTTCTCTTTACGAGACGTCCCACTCACGAAACGCGGTGCAATGTTGGAAGTGGGGAGAAGTTTAGTCCTTAGTACTCAGATTTATATGTTATAGTGAAACAATGTTTTATGAGAATAAGCTGGAGAAATATTTTAAATAAGTGGTTGATGTTATATGCGTCGTGCAGTGAGGGCATAATGAATCTCGACAATCAACATTATCAAGGAGTAGTGTATTGGGTGGTTCCTTGTTTGGATTTCACTTTGCGAGACATCCCACGCACGAAATGCGGTGCAATGTTGAGAGTTGAGAGAAGTTTATTCCTTAGCATTTAAATGTTATTAACTCGTGTGAGTTAATAACTGGAATCTGATGAATTCCAGTAAGAGTTATGTATATGTATATTTATAAGTTAATATACTTTTAAATGCACGCGTGTGGTAAGTTAGAATAGGAAGTTTATGGATTTGTTATAGCTAAAGGTCTATGCGAGTGTATTTTTGGGCGTAGGTTAGATTGATTTGTCCCTACAAAGTGTTAGAAAGTTATTTGAGGACCATGTGCATACGTTTAGGTGCGCGCTCTAGTTGAGGGGTGAGTTGGATTTCCAGGAAAGTGCGACTCCACATTAATCATGTTATAGTGCATTTATAATTATTATGCACTTTAATGCACTTGCTAAAAATGTTCACACCTAGGGATCTGACCCGTTTATATTTCCTCTGGCTATATATATTGTATTATTTTAGGTGTTCCTCCGCAAGGACGCTAATGATGTTTTCTATCCAGTGTATTCATGGAGTTGTAGCAGTTGCGGACTGTTGCGGATTTTTTGTTATAGGCGTTTCCTATCTTTTGTAAATGTAGTTTAGGATTCAGTTTGTATATCGGGTTTACACCCAAGAGTTGTGGTTGTAGCACTTTTATATTTTTTTTTCTCAGATTTGTGTATTGTCTCTAACCCGGCAGTATAAGCGGGTATTCCCCTTTTGTGTATTTCTGGTATACCATAGAACTATTCTCTTTGATCTTAGCATGTATGAGTTGATTATCATGTTTAGTAGTTACTACGTTGTTGGTTGGTTAATGCATTGTATGTTTTAAAAAAAATTGGCACCCTCTTTTTATAGTAGTGGGTAGTTAACTATGTTTATTTTAGTATCGTCAGTAGATGCTGAGAATGATCCACTTGAGATTCCTGATTAATTACACCCGTTATTATTTTAAGTGGGGTGTCACAGGTGGATTGTCATCTACCTTATCCACCTCTTAAATACTCAATTAATGATCCTAATCCAATTTTTTCACTTAACCCTAAGTGTAAAATGACCTTTCTAGCGTTTGTGTCTAAAAATCCCCGGAACCCAAATATAACACTCAAGTATCTATTTTGGATTATTTTTACCCTTCTCGGATCACCGGTGCACTCGAAAAGGTCATCCAAGTCACCCAACTCCAAATATGCTAATATCTAATTAACCGGACCCGAGACGTGCATGTCGTACGCATCGCCCATAAATTATACCGATCCACCGATGTAACACTCTATTGACATATAATATTAAAGTGTCGCTTTCACTCATACGTGACATATAATAAATCACATATGTATTTACTTATCACACACAAGTAAATAATAATAATAATAATAATAATAATAATAATAATAATAATAATAATAATAATAATAATAATAATAATAATAATAATAATAATAATAATAATAATAATAATAATAATAATAATAATAATAAATTTAATCCTTTATCTCGGTAATTAATATTTACGAAAAATCTAATTTAATTTACCTTTAATAAATTAATAATTATAAGCACAAGGAAATTAAATAATAATAATAATAATAATAAAAGTACAAGGTATTACATTCATCACGATAGTGATGAGGATCTCGATATTCTAGTCCATCCTCGTGGCCTATACATTTTTATTTCTGGAGCACCATCGCTGCATCGCCTGACCAACGAATCTCTCACTGTCAGCCACCTTGTTTTTAGAAGGAAAACTCAATGTAAATTTTAATTTCCAAATTTCTTAACCGAATATCAAATTTATAGCTGAAAGTCACAAATGCAACATTGTCAAGGAAAAAACAAAAATTGAGAAAAGTAATGAGTTTTGGTAATTAAAAACTGAATAACAAACTTAAAATAAAAATTCATCCAAATACCCACAAATCTTCACTTACAAAACTTACACAACCTTATTTCTTGGAGGAGTTTGGTCCTCTCTTCTTTCTCAAAACCAACAGCGGTGGCTATTGTATTGCATGCACATTGTTCTTCCGAGCACCTACCCTATGAGGCTACGAAACCTATCAACTGTTCTTCCGGACCCCCACAAACCCAAACACTGTTGGCCTACCCCAGTCGCTGTTCCACCCTTATTACCCCGATCCATAGGCCCCACCTGATACACACAACCATATAAATGCATCTTTTCTTTAAGAGTAATGATACTCTTACCGGGTCCTAGTACCGGTTTAGTACCAAATGCGCTTTATTTGATTGTACATTGGTAGGACCTACAGCATCCCCTGGCGGGACCCACACCATAGTACAAGCAAATAAAACAGTACTGGTACTTAACCGGTACTACCACCCGGTGTGTATAACATTTTCCTTTCTTTAAACCCAAATGAATAGATTTAGGGAGAAATCATCCAAGCAACAATATAGAGAATAAGAAAAAAATCAGAGATGATGATTTAAAAAGAAAGTTAGAGAAGATAAAAGGTAAAAGTAATAGCACCAGAATATTTTTATCTTCCAGGGATATTAAAAAAAGACGTATCGAGTGCATTTGTGGATAGAGAAATGAAAGGACAAAGAGTTTGTTTTAGGAGATATAAGAGATTGATTTGAGTTTTACACGTGGAAGGCTTAAAAGAGTAATAACTCTTGTCTTCCATTTTACAACAGAGTAATAACTCTTGTCATCCATTTTACAAAATTAGTATAGATGATTGAGTACATTTGAATTATTTAAAAGAGTAACTAATACTATTGGCTTCAACCCAATTTCAGTTACTTGGGAGTGTGAAATGTGACTTCCATCCACCATTCTGTTTTTATCGACAAAAATCCCACAGGTTCTATTATCTCATCTAGGTAGGGATGGTTGCAATACAATTTTTTATGGTACCGTACCGTACCAAAACATTTTGGTTTACTACTTTTCAATACTGCAAACCGAAATTACAGAAAACTTGGTTGTTGGTTTTGGTTTATACATTTATAGTACCAATATTTTGTGCGAAACTACCATTCAAAATACTGATTTAATATGTCAAATACATAAGTTTTAAAATATATTTTGAAATTTATACCATTAATTGAAATCATCTATCAAAAAAGTTATTATAAAAATTATGTGGTATTTTATTTTTATAAAGTATATAAGTTTTTATGTTAAGAACGTGTGATTATTTATATCTTTTGTCTACAAGACGAACTCTTTTCAGTTCTTATTTGAGGAATCTAGGTTTATACCTTAGTTATTGAATATTGCAACGGTACAATGTATAAAGTATGTTTAGTTTATATATATATATATATATATATATATTACTTGGGAACTTGGGAATTGTATATAACTGAAAAATAATCAATAAGAACTAAAAATTGAGAAAACAAATAAGAAAACCGAAACTAAACATACATAAAAAACCGAAATGACTAAAAGCAAAATTTACCGAAAAATTGAAATACCGAACGGTGTTGTATTGGTAAGGGTTTTTAGAAACCAAAAACTGTAACTAATGAAAAAATTGGTATGGTATTGGTACATGCCAGATACCGACCAAACTAACCGATAATCACCCTTACATCTATGGGACTAAGGAAAAATATCCACTATCTCAATACTTGTTTATTCAATGTACATAAGGGCTTATTTATTTGAGTAAAAATGTTGAAAGATATGGCTAGTTGAGTGGTGTTTCTATATATAGAAGCAACATAGTTATTTCTAAGTTGTAGTTGGCTTACGATAGTTTGTTTTATCTGAAGTGTGGTTTGGAGCAATGTGCTTCCATGTTGAACAACTCACAACTCATGGAAATGCTTTAATCATAAACTAAACTAAATTAATTAATCTCTTTTAACCCCCAATATTGATCCTCAGGTTCAGGGAGTTGTTTTAAACTATATGGGAGTGTTTGTTGCCCCTTATTACTTTGATTGGGAGGAACAAAAAATTTGGCAATGTCAAGAGTCCATGGACAAAATGTCAAGGCAAAACGAAAAAAATTAAATTCCCCAAAGGTGGAATAGGTATTATAAAAGGGGTCTTGATAGCATGTGCCCTAAAGGCACACAATTAGTTACCAAAAATAGTAGGGACATAATTTCGACTTGCAGTTAATATGCTACAGATACTCATGTAAAACTATCATACCTACTATTTTGAGGCTCAAAATATGTGCCCTTAAGTCTCATGTTAATATTTTTCTTATAAAAGTTATAGTCCCAGCTATCCATTCATACTTAATGAGTTACCTCATAGTCCGGTCCTGAGATTGATAAAAATTGACAAGGCCCCCGTGCAAAAATTGTAAAATAGGCCCCTTTTACCTGTATTGATATGAAAAATGGGCCCTCAACATATAAGTAATAAAAATGGATCAACGGGAGGCCCTGTGCGATCGCTCACTTAGCACATGCTCAGGGTCACCCCTACCTCTTCTGAGCTTAATAGATTAATTGCTAACTTTAGGTCGAGGTCATCAGATGAGGAGGAGGAAGATAATATTTATTCAACTAATATCTTTTGGCAAAACTAGTTTGTAGATAAACATTGAATCCTTGTTCTACGGTTAGTATAGATTTTTAAAAGTAAATATTTTCACGACAACTTCGTGAGTGTTGTGTTGGAATTATTTAAAAAATAATTCTACATAATGTGTTCCATAATTATATTAATACTAAGAGTCACTTTGGTTAATGAAAAGGTACTCCAAATTTTATTTTGGTAGCATACCATGAGGTGTCCGGACAGCTTACGGGCACCTCGACTAATCCCCATTCTCAGTTCGTGGCTTCCGCTGGCCAAGCATTATTTTGACAGCGTCGAAGATCGAACTGGGGACCAAATCCAATCCCCCTCAAGACTGTCCCAGTGACAGTCTTATACCACTTGGCCAAGAGGCTTGGTTGAAAGTGTACTCCAAATACCAAGAGTCAAAAGGATCATTAGTTATCTACCTTGATGGACGTTTAAGATTAAGTAACTCTTGGAGATTTGGATCTTATCCCTGCCTATAACTAAGTGACTTATTTTTCATCATTCAAACGCACAAAAAGACAACATAATGAAATAATAGGATAAGGGAGAAAAATCCAAAGACTCAAGTTTATATTAATTTTTGAAATACTATTTTTGGCTATAAACGAATATCCAACCGTTGGAATGTGCTGAAATTAGAATATTTGCTTGTCGTATACAAGAGTATGTCGTGGTCCGAAATTAATTTCGATCGGACATCGTTAAGATCAACTGCTTCATCAATCTTTTCATTTGTGACATGATGTAATATAATTTTATGTTCTGCATAATAATTGTATGTGATAATCATGTTAAACTAAGATCCTAACGTTAAATGTATAATACATATTGTTTTGTATTATTAAAAAACAAATAACATGTAGAATTAGATATTCATGAGTTAAATTTATAGATCCATATAAAAAATGTTAATTACGTATTCTTTAATTATATTTACATGTGGTATCAGAGCTTAGTTTTCTGATCTCATGATTGTCCATTAAGAGTTTTTTTTTCGTACCAAAGAATTCGGGTAAAAAAAACAATAATAATAATAATAATGAATTACTGAATTACTGAATTTTTTACGCGACAGATTTTGTATTTTTGCTCAGAATATTACGAATTTCGCATGGTCACTTCGAAACGTTGAAATAAACAAAACCCATTAGTTACAGTGGACAACATCCTATCTCGACGACTTAACATCGCTTAGGCCCCTAAAAACGAGCTTTTGTCATTTTTGGTAATAATTATAATGCTAATAACTCTCACTTAAAAATTGATTTTACGATTTCGCAAATTGTAGAGTGATCCTGAAAATATTGTTTATGTTACAGTAGTGATAACTCAAAATTTTCCATATTTTGAAAAATAAATTGTTTTTGGTCTTTTATGGTATAAATCACTGCATATATTTTTTTTTATCATTAAATGGTTATTCTAATATTCATGTTATGTATTATTTAATATAAAGTTTTGAATATTAGACTTAATATTGAGGGGTTTGACAATATCATTTCGATAAATTAGATTATTGTGTATAATCTATATTTTGTTGTCGAAATGTCCAAATATAATTTTGAATTAATATTTTAACACTAATATTTATATGACGTTGAATTAAGAAGAAAGTGTTTTAATTTATAGTTATAAATATTAAATTATTGTGTACACATTTATATTTGGACCTTTGTTTATCCATTAAGTTTTGCACTTAATATTTTTTTGGGGTATTGATTTTTATATACATTATGTAATATGTGCGTGTATGTATGTTCCATGAAAGTAAAAAAAAAAAATCACACTCTATGAATTAAATATTTAAGCGCAATTAATGATAAATCAATTTAGGATATCTGTGAATGCAATCAACTGAATTAATTAGTATATCTGTATAATCACATCAAAGAAAATTTCATAAGATTAGATTTTGGGTACCAACTTTTTATGATCAAGGGATTTGGTTCCCTTATTGTGGTTTTCTTTTGTGGCAATTTTAATTATGTACTTAAAGCCGTTTACTGTTTAAAAACTGTAGGCTGAATATTTTGAGACATTTTCAATAACTATTTTTTTATTCCTCTAATAAGCAATAATTGAAATTAAAATTGTCGACTTACTCGATTTCATGAATTTCTTTCTATCAACCTGAAATGATCTAATGATCAAAAATCAACATTTTTGGTGATGAACGTTGTTTTGACTATTTGAGCACGT
This sequence comes from Sambucus nigra, assembly GCA_949130495.1. Classification (NCBI taxonomy): domain Eukaryota; kingdom Viridiplantae; phylum Streptophyta; class Magnoliopsida; order Dipsacales; family Adoxaceae; genus Sambucus; species Sambucus nigra. The sequence continues at coordinate 575,686,476 of OX422214.1, read as the reverse complement.
TGAAGCTCTCAAAACTTTAAATTTGTCATATTTGGTAATAAAGTTTACAGCTATTTTTTTCTCCATTTTTTTTAAATTTAACTTATTGGAGATTATTTTTAAGAGTTTTCTTAACTCTTTTATAGTGATTACTCAAAATTTTCTATTATTGGAAATTTGGGATTTATTCATTTTATATGTTTGTAGGAGGGGCTTAATGATAAGCCTCTCATTAAATTATTAAATGAGATTAGAGATGATTAATATTGACAAAAGTCCATGTGTTTATGCGACTGAGGTATTATTATGCGTGTCGGACATATCACGCGTATTTGTGTGTTATTTACATATTAATTAAACAATATTCTAGCATTGAGAGTTTTGACATATGTTATGGGACACATGCCACTTAAAATAGGACATGTGTCACCACGAGTTAATTGACATGTGGCGACCCACTTGGGTTGGTTTTGCTATAAATAAACCCTACCCCCATACATTTGAGAGAGAGCTTCTTGAGAGAGAAGAGTGATTTCTTGTCTTATGAGTTTTTAGAGAGAGTTTTAGAAAAGAGTTTTGGAGAAGAGTTTCAACACCTCCCATCTCTCTGAAAAACCACCACAATGAGTTTTCCGGCGAATAGTACGAACCCACGAACTACGCTGACTTTGATTCCGAGCATAACGGATACGTAGGCGCAACCGAAGTTGCTCAAGTCAAATACGTGCTAAAATCCGATATTTCCCCAAATTAGACTACTCTCTTACATTTGGCGACTCCGCTGGGGAGGTATTCATGATTTTTTTTATCGTGTAACGCCTCATTCGCGATCGAAAAAGTGATCGGAGATGAAAAAAAAGGGGAGTTAGTGAAGCAACTTCTGCCCCAACTATCATAACGAAAATGACGAGCTTGTTATCAGATAAGAAATTCAATCTTTCTATTTTATGAGCTCTCGTAAAATATTCGGTTATTAACTGAGATTTCTATTTTTGAAAGTATGCTTTAAAATATTTATGTCTTGGTAAGAGGTCGGATAAACTGTGTTTGCATGGAGTTTATTCATAAAACTCGAGTATATTTTTGTACCTAAGAGACTAAAAGGAAAATGAGTTATCATCCAAGTATGAGCGTTAGTATGATGTAATTTTTTATGCTGATGTGAACCTCAAATTATCTCTACGAAAAAAAGAAAAAAAAAGCGATGACCATTTGGTCTGAACTCCCTAGTGAGATGACTAAAAAAAAAAAAAAAATTGTCATGAAGAGACATTTCTTGAAAAAGGAACTCGTGTACCTCGATTAAATTAATTGGCAGATTGGACTCTTGAAAAAAAAAAAGTTTGGCAAAAGGAGGAATGCTCTGACAAAAAGTAAGTAATCCGCATGGGCCTTACAATAAAAGTTATGAGCATTGAAATAAAATTATGGGAATTGAAAATCTTTTCATTATTATATTCATATATTGAGATATTTTCAAGATGTTGTAATACCCCGTATTTTTGTGATATTTATTTATGGGATTAATTGAATTAAATGTGTATTAATTGGAAATTAATCCGGATAAAATACTAACGAGATGTGAGTTGGTATTTGATTATAATGTGTACATACGACGTTATATGAATATTGAAATTATTAAATTTGTCGTGAAATTTATATACGGCAACAATTTGGGAAATTTTGTTGAGACGCGTGTGACAGTCGCGTCAGGAAAGTAATTATTCAATTAAAAAGTGAATTTTATTTCTATTAACCGTATGGTCATTTTGAGTGCGCCAACGCATCCGGAAGGGTCGAAATAGTCAGAAAACACTAGCCGGGGGTTTAGTTTGGGACCCGGGGTATTTTTAGGCCATACCGGCAACTTAAAAGGGTATTTTGGTACTTTTGGAATTTTGGGAATTAAAACCCACGAAAATTAGAGTTTAATTATGATTATTAAATAAACCCACCAACCCATTATCAGCACTAAACTAAGTAGTGGGCTATGGGAGAAGTTTAGAATAGAAGTTAAGGGTCTAAAAATAAACCCCCACCTCCATTGTCATCATCTTTAGAGAAGAACTTGTAGAGAGAGAGAGAAAAGAAAATTCTGCAGAGAGAGAGAGAACAATTAAACCTTCAAGATTCAACATCAAATTCAGAGAAAGATCAGAGGCAAGTGGTTTAATTACGTTATTTGCAAAGAATGTTTCTTCCATGCGTAGGAAATTTATATAATTATTTTGTTCTTGGAGAATGATAAAGACCCATTGAATTGGAATTAGAAAATTACATTTTGATGAGGAGATTGCATGTAGAATTGTATTAGGGTGATTATTCTGATAGAAATACATCTTTTATATCACCAAAAATGGATTTAATTATGTCTATGGATGACTTTAATTTTCTAGGGTTCATGTTCATGGGATTTGGGGAAAATTGGGGAGATTTGATGATTAAATGTGATTTAGAATGATTTGATCCCATATTTATGTTAATATACGACCTAAGTATGTTTAGGAATGATTAGGAACCTTAAAACATTGTTGGGTTAATGTTGGGATGAGTTTTGAGAAGAGAAAGTTGGAGGAAAACGAATTTAGGAATTCTGTGCTCGAAACTGTCACCTCGTTAGAAGGCCTGCCCAGGTCGTTCGAACGAGCTCGTTCGAATGAGCTTCTAAAGAGTTGACAGTTTGCCTTCTAATGAGAGGGATGTTTGTTCGATGCCTTTCGTTCGAACGAGATCTCGTTAGATGCCCACTTCGTTCGAACGAACTCTCATTCGAATGACCTCGTTCGAACGAGACTTCTAACGAGTTGACAGTTTGGCCTTTTTGGCCTGATTTGATTTCTAGTTTCCCGTAACCTTGTTTACTTGATGAGATAACATTACCTTGATGACTAAATGATATAGTTGGGATATTCAGGATATATTGAGGAGTAAAATATAGAAGAATGATTTGAACCAAATGGAAACTGTGGGTTAGGACGCGGATAATTAATTACGTCGTGAGGATAACGGATGATGTGTATATATAAACCGGGGATGCGTGTATGGGTATAAGAATGAGAAGTATACCACTAATAAATTATGGTAATTACTAAGATGTGTGCATGCTTAGTATATGTATATGATGTTATGTGTATGACATACCTACCATACTTGCTATCACGGGAGGTTTACGTTCACTTAGGGCCATCTGATCCTTGTGTGCCCGGATTTAGATTGGTGCCTAGAGGACATAGTTCAAGAGAATGACTTATTTGTGAGTTAATAAGTCAGTTGACTATGGAGCGTAGGTATGTACGTGACCATGGATATGTTGAATTATGTTCGCCTCCATTTTTGTGTGTTGAGCTTATTCTAACAATTCCTGAGAGATTCGGAATTTGGAATCCTTATCTACGTGATGTACCGGGATGGATAGCAGAGTATGTGTGCACCGCAGCTTAGCCTCGGGGTGCTTGTATTGTATATTTATTATGTGAAGAATATACGGTTAAATGAAAAGAATTGTTATGTTTGAAAGTGAGAATCATTATAGTTACACATTGAGAATATAAAATGGGAGATAACCTTTGGTAAATTGTATTACTAATACTTTGAAATTCGAGAATTTAAGTAAAGCTCTCTATAAATTTGATAACGTTAGGACTTATAGTGCGAATCGAGTAGAAAGGATAGTATTTGTTTTGGTCTAGTTAGATATGAGAAACACTTGTATGGGTACAGTACGTTAGGAGTGCACAAATAGCCGAGAGGTGAGTATTTCATGTGAGAGCACGTCCTAACATGTACTTTGCATTCATTTTTTTAATGTTATTAAAACACTTGCTGTTTTTAAAATACTCTCCACATTCGGGCTCTGACCCGTTTGCTTTCAAATCTATCTTTTTGTAAAAACCATTTTAGGTGCCCAGCCACAACGACACCATGCATAGTATTTCCAGTCAGATGACGAGTTGTAGCTGTTGTGGAAGTTACAGGGCCTTACTAGTAGACGTTTCATTTACCTTGACTCTATATTCAGATTTCATCAGTTATAGGGCATGTCGCCCATTTCATTTAGAGACATTTCATTTCTTTCAGTTATTCAGACTTTTGGTTTGTAATTAATTCAGGATGAAGACTTGTTTTATTTATTTCCATATTTGGATTGTTGTGAGGAGTATTTCCTCCAGACTTATTATTATTCGATGATTACTATAGTTGGACTTTATGGTAAATGGTTATATTATTCTTTATATTTCCCTTATTGCATGTTAATCTTAGTTAACTTAAAATTTGGAAACTCGCTTTTTAAATACTAGGTGGTTAGTAATTTTTAAAATGTTTTCGACAGTGATGCTATTAACTGAACCAACTTGGCATTTTGTATTAATTTAATAAAGGAGTAGCTACCCGGTATTTAATTAGTCGGGGTGTCACAGGTGGTATCAGAGCATCAGGTTCTAGTGTCCTTTAGGATCTGTACGGCTTATTATGTTTCCGCTGAGCTTTCTTTGATGTAGAGCCCTATATTTTAGGACTGTTGTATTCTTTTATATATGCTACGTTCTTCAGCTATTTTGAGTTTATAACTGCGAACTTATAGACGTTATTCTTGTTTCAGATGCTTCCACGACGTGCACAACGGGTTCCCAGGGATGCAACGCCAGAACCACAGCCCGCACCAGTTCAGGGCACAATGAATGCCGCCGAGGTTGCAGCCATTGTGGCCCAGGCGGTAAATGCCGCACTAGCCGTGGTTCAGCAGGCACCACCTCAGGCGCCAGTTCAGGCACATGCATTTCCATCTGCTTGGGAACGTGTTCGTGATGCTTTTCAGAAAGCACACCCTCCGGAGTTCGCAGGTAGCTCCGATGTTGTGGTATCTAGTCAGTGGAGGAAGGATATTCAGAGGCACTTGAGGATGTATGAGTGAACCGATGTTCAGAGGCAGATACTAGCTACTTTCAAGCTAGTGGGATCTGCATTGCAGTGGTGGGAGTCTATTACCACCGTGGAGGAGAGAGATACTCTCACTATACAGGAGTTCTAGGTTCGGTTCGACCGCAAATATTTTCCGTCAGCTGTTCATACGGAAATGAGGAGGAAGTTGATGAACCTTAGACAGGAGGGTAAGACTGTGGTCGAGTATGAGGCCGAATTCACAAATTTGCTGAATATTGTCCCGGATGAGATACCGACAGAAGAGAAAAAGATTCAGAAGTTTACAGATGGATTGACTTGGAGGATCCGTCAGCACTTGTTGGGGAATCTATCGTTGGCCACTTAGTCTGATGTGGTTAACGTTGCACTGCTCCATTGCCAGGACCACCGCTTTCACTTGAAAGAGGGGAAGCGATCAGGAGAGTCCAGCCATAAGGGCAGGACAGGGGGAAATGGTGCCAGCGGGGCACAATCAGCTCAGGGTCAGTATAGGCAGGGTGATCAGGGTTCCCAGCAGGGGGATTCTAAGAGATTACGATCAGGGGGTTTCAGACACAGATAGAGAGGTTTTAGGCAGGGCCATCAGGGTCCGAACGACCATCAGGGCCAGCAGGGTCAAAATGGTCAACAGCAGCAGTTTCACCAGGGCTAGCAAGGCCAGGGCAGAAATGGTAACGGTCACCAGGGTCGTGGTCAGCAGGGACAGCAAGGGGGAAACTTCCAAGGGAAGTGTTTCATTTGTGGTAAGATTGGCCACAAACGTCAGGAGTGTCCTGATAAGGGCAAGGCCCCACAGCAGCAGCAGCAGGGTGCTCGACACGAGCCACAGAGGCCTATGTTTCCCGTCGCCCTCCCAGCACCACAGATGGCAGCATTACCACCCATTCCAGCAGTCCCAGTTCAGCAGGGACAGCTTCAGTATGGGAGAGTGTATCAGCTCCAGCAGGTCGTAGCCCCACAGGATCCACCAGCCATTGAGGGTATGTTCTCTATTCAGGGGACTCTGGGGCGCATTTTATTTGACACGGGGGCTACACACTATTTTATTGCTATGAGATTTGCATGCACCATTGGGTTGTTAGACACCGCAGAGAGCACCGCTACTTGTGTAGACTCACCGTTGAGTAGGGGTTCCATGATTTCGCTTATGTGTAGAGGTGTGGGTATAGAGATTGGGAGGTTTACTTTACCCGCGGATATGTTAGTATTAGAGATGACCGAGTATGATGCCATTATTGGTATGGATTGGCTAGTTGCATACCGAGCCATGATTGACTGTTTTAATAGGAGTATTATCTTTGCCATTCCCGGCCAAGAGATGTTTTTAGTGGCAATGCCTCGCCCTGAGGGAGGATCGTCCACTCATTTGTACTACATAGAGGAGGAGACCTCTAAGGAAGTGGTGATACCACTTGATTCGATTCCGGTTGTTCGATAGTTTGCCGATGTATTTCAGGATATACCTGGACTACCTCCGGGTAGAGAGATAGATTTTGTGATTGATTTGACGTCGGGCACTCGGCTTATTGCCCGCGCACCTTACCGTATAGCTCCAGCTGAGATGAGAGAGTTACGGGATCAGATTGAGAAGTTTTTGGGTCAGAGGTTTATTCGGAGGAGTACTTCATCGTGGGGTGCCCCTGTGTTATTCGTTAAGAAGAGGGATGGATCGTTGAGGTTGTGTGTGGATTACCGGGAGTTGAATAAGGTCACGATACGGAATAAGTATCCGTTGCCCCGAATCGATGACTTATTCGACCAGTTGAGAGGAGCTTCTTTCTTCTCAAAGATTGATTTGCGATCGGGATACCATTAGTTGTGTATCAGGGAAGAGGACGTCTCGAAGACCGCTTTCTTAACGAGATATGGTTCCTACGAGTTTCGGGTTATGCCTTTTGGCTTCACCAACGCTCCAGCCATGTTTATGGACATGATGAATAGGGTGTTCAGAGAGTTCCTGGACTAGTTCATCATTGTCTTCATTGATGACATTCTGGTTTACTCCCAGACAGAGGAGGAGCAAGCCGAGCATTTGAGGCAGGTTTTGCAGACGCTACGTCAGAACGAGCTGTATGCAAAGTATGAGAAGTGGGGGTTTTGGCGGAAGGAGGTTCAGTTTTTGGGGCACATTATTTTCGACCGGGGGATATCTGTTGATCCGGGGAAGGTATCCGCGGTGAGGGAGTGGGGACAGCCCACGACACCGACTGAGATCCGTAGTTTCTTGGGCCTAGCAGGATACTACAGGAGGTTTATTCGGGGTTTCTCAAAGATAGCGGGTCCTTTGACACATCTGACTCGTAAAGGTCTGCCATTCATTTGGAGTGATGTCTGTCAGTTGGCATTCGATGAGTTGAAGGAAAAATTGACCTCAGCACCTGTGTTAGCATTGCCAAGACCGGGAGTTGAGTATCTAGTTTACACCGATGTGTCCTTACAAGGACTTGGAGGTGTATTACAGCAGGAGAGTCAGTCCATAGCTTATGCTTCCCGTAAGCTTAAGCCTCACGAGAAGAATTACCCCACTCATGATTTGGAGTTAGTGGCAGTTGTATTTGCCCTTCGAATTTGGAGACATTATCTTTTGGGGGAGAAGTTTCGATTGTTCACGGACCACAAGTCCCTACAGTACCTGTTCATGTAGAAGGAGCTGAATATGCGGCAACAGAGGTGGCTTGAGTTTGTGAAGGACTATCAGTTTGATATCCAATATCACCCGGGGAAGGCTAAAGTGGTAGCAGACGCGTTGAGCCGTAGGCCAGTAGATGAGGTGGCAGGGGTATGGAAGGCAAAGTGGAAGGAGTTGGGACACCAGGATGCAGTGGCCCGATCATTCATGTCAGTGATGACTGTTACACCGCAGATTATCACGAGAGTGGTAAAGGCACAAGAAGATGACTCGTTCTATCAGGAGCAGATAGTTCGATTATTAGTAGAGGGAGCCGAGTCCTATACCGTTAGTTCAGACGGGGGATTACGCTTCAATGGGAGACTGGTAGTTCCGTAAGGGGAGGAATTGCGACACGAGGTGATGGCAGAGTCGCACGGCTCACGGTTCGCGGTACATCCCGGTGGGGACAAAATGTACCAAGATATGAGACGTCAGTATTGGTGGAGCGGGATGAAGAGATATATTGTCGTATTTGTTTCTAAATGCGCCACTTGTCAGCTGGTAAAAGTGGACCATCAGAGAACGGCAGGACTTCTACAGCCATTAGAGGTCCCGATGTGGATGTGGGAGAGCATCTCCAAGGACTTTATCACGGGGTTTCCTACGTCACAGAGAGGTCACGACTCCATTTGGGTAATTGTGGACAGGTTGACCAAAGTTGCTCATTTTCTACCCGTAAGGACAGACAATACTACGGGACAGTATGCCCAGCTTTTTATTGCAGAAATAGTGAGACTTCACGGTGTGCCCCTAAATATCGTGTCTGACCGAGATAAGATATTTGTTTCACGGTTTTGGGAGAGTTTTCAGGAGGCCATGGGCACGGAATTGTGGTTGAGTACGGCTTATCATCCGCAGACCGATGGGCAAACCGAGCGTACAAATCAGATGTTAGAGGACATGTTGCGTATGTGCATCATTGATTTCGGGGGTGGATGGGAGCAGTATCTCCCACTGGTGGAGTTTGCTTACAACAACTCCTACCAGTTCACCATTGGCATGGCTCCATTTGAGGCGTTGTACGGTAGACCTTGTCGTTCCCCAGCATGTTGGTTGGAGGTGGGGGACAATAAACTACTTGGGCCGGAAGTAATTCAGGATACTTCGGCGAGGATAGAATTGATACGGAGTCGCATTCGGGTAGCTCAAGATCGACAGAAGAGCTATGCTGATGCGAAGAGGTTCTTCAGGGAGTTCCAAGTGGGGGACCAGGTTTTACTCAGAGTATCTCCTATGAAGGGGATTATGCGATTTGGGAAGAAGGGGAAATTGGCACCGAGATATGTGGGACCATTTCCTATCATCGAGCGGATTGGGTCTGTTGCGTATAGACTTGGGTTACCGGAGCATTTGCACAGGATTCATGATGTGTTTCATATTTCCTCGCTAAGGAAATATCTTAGAGATGATTTGGCTCATTCTCACATTGCTTTGGAGGACATCGATCTCTAGCCCGATAGCTCCTACGAGGAGGGGCCGATTGCTATTTTGGACCGAAGTGAGCGAAAACTGGGGTCAAAGATAGTTCTGTTAGTGCGTGTTCAGTGGCGACATCATAATGTCGAGGAGTCCACATGGGAGCACGAGGATGAGATGCGCGAACGTTACCCAGAGTTATTTTTACCAGGTACTTTCTAGTTCCGAATTTCGGGACAAAATTCTGTTATTAGGGGGGAAGTATGTAATACCCCGTATTTTTGTGATATTTATTTATGGGATTAATTGAATTAAATGTGTATTAATTGGGAATTAATCCGGATAAAATACTAACGAGATGTGAGTTGGTATTTGATTATAATGTGTACATACGACGTTATATGAATATTGAAATTATTAAATTTGTCGTGAGATTGATATACGGCAATAATTTGGAAAATTTTGTTGAGACGCTGTGACAGTCGCGTCAGGAAAGTAATTATTCAATTAAAAAGTGAATTTTATTTCTATTAACCGTATGGTCATTTTGAGTGCGCCAACGCGTTCGGAAGGGTCAAAATAGTCAGAAAACATTAGCCGAGGGTTTAGTTTGGGTCCCGGGGCATTTTTAGGCCATACCGGCAACTTAAAAGGGTATTTTGGTAATTTTGGAATTTTGGGAATTAAAACCCACGAAAATTAGAGTTTAATTATGATTATTAAATAAACCCACCAACCCATTATCAACACTAAACTAAGTAGTGGGCTAGGGGAGAAGTTTAGAATAGAAGTTAAGGGTCCAAAAATAAACCCCCACCTCCATTGTCATCATCTTTAGAGAAGAACTTGTAGAGAGAGAGAGAGAGAAAAGAGAATTCTGCAGAGAGAGAGAGAAAAATTCAACCTTCAAGATTCAACATCAAATTCAGAGAAAGATTAGAGGCAAGTGGTTTAATTACGTTATTTGCAAAGAATGTTTCTTCCATGCGTAGGAAATTTATATAATTGTTTTGTTCTTGGAGAATGATAAAGACCCATTGAATTGGAATTAGAAAATTACATTTTGATGAGGAGATTGCATGTAGAATTGTGTTAGGGTGATTATTCTGATAGAAATACATCTTTTATATCACCAAAAACGGATTTAATTATGTCTATGGATGACTTTAATTTTCTAGGGTTCATGTTCATGGGATTTGGGGAAAATTGGGGAGATTTGATGATTAAATGTGATTTAGAATGATTTGATCCCATATTTATGTTAATATACGACCTAAGTATGTTTAGGAATGATTAGGAACCTTAAAACACTGTTTGGTTAATGTTGGGATGAGTTTTGAGAAGAGAAAGTTAGAGGAAAAACGAATTTAGGAATTCTGGGCTCGAAACTGTCACCTCGTTAGAAGGCCTGCCCAGGTCGTTCGAATGAGCTCGTTCGAATGAGCTTCTAACAAGTTGAAAGTTTGCCTTCTAACGAGAGGGATGTTCGTTCGATGCCTTTCGTTCGAACGAGATCTCGTTAGATGCCCACTTCGTTCGAACGGACCTCGTTCGAACGAGACTTCTAACGAGTTGACAGTTTGGCCTTTTTGGCCTAATTTGATTTCTAGTTTCCCGTAACCTTGTTGACTTGATGAGATAACATTACCTTGATGACTAAATGATATAGTTGGGATATTCAGGATATATTGAGGAGTAAAATATAGAAGAACGATTTGAACCAAATGGAAATTGTGGGTTAGGACGCGGATAACTAATTACGTCGTGAGGATAACGGATGATGTGTATATATAAACCGGGGACGCGTGTATGGGTATAAGAATGATAAGTATACCACTAATAAATTATGGTAATTACTAAGATGTGTGCATGCTTAGTATATGTATATGATGTTATGTGTATGACATACCTACCATACTTGCTATCACGGGAGGTTTACGTTCGCTTAGGGCCATCTAATCCTTGTGTGCCCGGATTTAGATTGGTGCCTAGAGGACATAGTTCAAGAGAATGACTTATTTGTGAGTTAATAAGTCAGCTGACTATGGAGCGTACGTATGTACGTGACCATGGATATGTTGAATTATGTTCGCCTCCATTTTTGTGTGTTGAGCTTATTCTAACAATTCCTGAGAGATTCGAAATTTGTAATCCTTATGTACGTGATGTACCGGGATGGATAGTCGAGTATGTGTGCACCACAGCTTAGCCTTGGCGTGCTTGTATTGTATATTTATGATGTGAAGAATATACGGTTAAATGAAAAGAATTGTTATGTTTGGACGTGAGAATCATTATAGTAACGCATTGAGAATATAAAATGGGAGATAACCTTTGGTAAATTGTATTACTAATACTTTGAAATTCTAGAATTTAAGTAAAGCTCTCTATAAATTTGATAATGTTTGGACTTATAGTGTGAATCGAGTAGAAAGGATAGTATTTGTTTTGGTCTAGTTGGATATGAGAAACACTTGTATGGGTACAGTACGTTAGGAGTGCACAAATAGCCGAGCGGTGAGTATTTCATGTGAGAGCACGTCCTAACATGTACTTTGCATTCATTTTTTTAATGTTATTAAAACACTTGTTGTTTTTAAAATACTCTCCACATTCGGGCTCTGACCCGTTTGCTTTCAAATCTATCTTTTTGTAAAAATCATTTTAGGTGCCCAGCTACAAGGACACCATGCATAGTACTAGTCAGGTGACGAGCTGTAGCTGTTGTGGAAGTTACAGGGCCTTGCTAGTAGACGTTTCATTTGCCTTGACTCTATATTCAGATTTCATCAGTTGTAGGGCATGTCGCCCATTTCTTTTAGAGACATTTCATTTCTTTCAGTTATTCAGACTTTTGGTTTGTAATTAATTCAGGATGCAGACTTGTTTTATTTATTTCCATATTTGGATTGTTGTGAGGAGTATTTCCTCCAGACTTATTATTATTCGATGATTACTATAGTTGGACTTTATGGTGAATGGTTATATTATTCTTTATATTTCACTTATTGCATGTTAATGTTAGTTAACTTAAAATTTGGCAACTCGCTTTTTAAAAACTAGGTGGTTAGTAATTTTTAAAATGTTTTCGACAGTGATGCTATTAACTGAACCAACTTGGAATTTTGTATTAATTTAATAAAGGAGTAGCTACCCGGTATTTAATTAGCCGGGGTGTCACAGATGTATAGTACGTTTAAGGATAAAACTATATGGGTAGTGGGTAGCTGTTAGAGATTGAATAGAAAAATGGGACAACCCTTTATGATTTAAGTACAACAGTCAAAAGCTTAGGCTACTAGTGTGTTCTTTCAGAAATAGTTGTAAGGACACAAATTTCCAATTGAGTCCATATATAGTTTTGGCTCAATTTCGGACAAAAACATTTATTCATAGGAAAGTATTTAATTGTAATATTCTCAAGCCTATGAAGTGTTTGTTGAAGACGTAGCGGCAAGAGTATAAAGCTTCATCAAATATGTCGGTTTGTGTGCCTCGTTTCTACGTCATCAACCATAGTTCCATGCTCCCAAGGTATGAATGCAATATTATATATAGGAGCTTGGAACAAAATTTATTGGGTGTTAGGTTTTGTAAAAACTGTGTTTTAATTTTCAGAAAGAATTAAATAAAACTTTACAATAAGTTTATAAAGTTTTCTGGGCTAAAAATGAATTTTCCAACTTTCTGGTTTTTCGTTCGATAGAGTCGTTCGAACGAGATTGTCGTTCGAACGAAAATGTCGTTCGAACGAACCTGCCAACAAGTTCCCATATTAGGCCACTGACATGTCGTTCGATATGTCGTTCGAACGCACCTTCTGTTCGAACGAGATATCCAACGAGTTTCTAAGGAGTCCATACTGGAGCGTCGTTAGAAATCTCGTTCGAACGAGATTTCGTTCGAACGAAATGTCGTTCAAACGAGATGCCAGGCGGGAACAGTTTTTGGCAGTTTTTTGGCAGTTTTGCACCCACTTCCCCACTTGGTTTTTAACCAACTTTTTCAGACTTTATTATGTGCGGGAAGAACATTTTCCACCTTAAATTTTCCATCCTAGTTTATCTCTTAGTGAGAGTTTGAGAGCAAAAATTGTTTAGGAAAATGTTCATGTTTTGAGTGAGATTTTTAGAGAAATATTTTCATCACTCTAGTGTTTACACCCAATTGAGTTTATTCCAAGTTCTTATATACTTATCAATTTCTTAGAGTTTTGCACCGGTTTTCTCTACACCGAATTGAAGAAGAAGTTTTGGGTTTTGCTTCCACCACCCACAAAGAAAGAAGAAGTGTTTATATGTTAATTTACCCACACGGAGAAAGGCTCCATGCTCGGGTGACGGTGACCATATAAAGTCCCATCGGTGGATTCCGAGACCGCGGTGGTGTTCCAAGGTTATCCGCTAAGAAGAGGTGTCTACAAGAAGAAGCGTCGAGGCTTGAGAGGGATCGAGTCGTGCGTTGTAAGTCTATATGTCTTGTATTTGTAATTCCGTATCTAGTGGATTTATGGCTAGGGCCGTCCGAGGTTGTTTCCCGTCTTGGGTTTTTCCTCGTACATCGCGGCGTAGTGTGATTGGTTTATTTTATCTTGCAAAATAACGTAGAACGCATGTTTAGAATAATTCAAGATAAAATTCGGTTTAAATTATCACACTCAATTTAATTTGGGACTAAATTAAATATTGGGTAAAGTTTATTTAATTCAAGTCTTTTGCTAAAACTTGGTTTCGCCTAACTTCCTAAAATTGATAAATATGACTTAGGCAAATTCTAGGACTTGGATTAATTAATTGGTTTAAGTGAATATATTAATTGATTAATTTTACTTCACTTGGTTTAATTTTAATTTGTTTCAAGAAATCAAAATTTGGCGTTTGTTTATTTTGTGAACCATCACGTTTTACGCTTTCGCATCATCTCGAATTTATTTTAAAAGGAAATTATAACTTTGATTTTAATTGAGAAAATCAGAATCCGAGGTTCCGGGTCTTACAAATTGGTATCAGAGCTTTGATTCAGAAAAGCTCAACGTTTACAATAGTAGTCCTTGAGATACATGCTCAACACTTTACTTTCTTCATTGCTTTATACGTATTAAAGTCAGATACATGCTCAACGGATTTTAAAAAAAAAAAAAAAGAATACCCACACAATAGTTGTCTCGGAAACACGAAGAGCAAAACCCCATCTCGATAAAAAATCGACGGAGCTTTTCTCCTATGAATCCATTCCCGATGAAGCTCCGAGTGAACAGTAGTAAATAATCGAGGAAACTCGTTCGAGGAAACTCAAAATACAGTGACTATTTTCATGTGTATGTGTAGATCCGACATAAAATTCAACGGATTCACCGGATATTTTTCGTAAACCGAAGGAGCTTGCTGTGAGGGATCACTACCCGATGAACTCCAACTGGTAGGATACCATTGCCGCTACCCAAATCAGCTGATGACCGTGGGAACTTGAAATCTCATGAACCTTGACAAACCACCGTGTGAGCTTGAAATACGTAGAACCTCCGTCGGAGCTCAAAAATCCGACAGACCTGAGTTTCAATCACAACTGCATCTGTAACGTTTTGCGTTTGGATAAAGGCTCCCTCGCGTTTCCCATTTGGATATATTCCCAATGTTTAGATGCTCCCTTGCGTTTCCTATTTGGATGTCCCCTCGCGTTTTGATGTCGTGCCACTTCACAGCTGTGTTTGGGCGAATGACCACAAAAAATTGGCCTACACTCACATCTGCTTCTGCATTTGAGAGTCAAGTGGCCATTTGCATACTCGTAATAATTCTAAAATCAGTATGCTTTATTTCAAAAAAAAAATTGAAATACTTCTTATATACACATACACATATGGTGTGTATGCACATTTTACTATATTCATAACATGATGTTATATGGAGTGTTGGTTCTTGAATTATAAGAAAATTATTATTGCATTTTATTCTTAAAAAAATCTCAAAATGTTGTTATTGTTGCCGGTGATTCGAATAAAATAAAGGCTAGAACAATATCAAAATGACATGCGTGGTACCATTGGAAAAATGAGATTATATTTTTTTATGACAAATAAAATATAGAGATAATAGTGCAATTCTCATAGAAAATTTAATTGTTCGAAAATATTCATGAGTTACGTTGGGTGCATAAGTTACGTTGATGAAATTGAAAATCTTTATTTTGAATGAGATGGATGAAATATAATGAATCTTTGATCGAGTATTTTGACATTCGAAAATATTCATAATTATTTGTACATCGTATTCATATACATTATGATTCATTTACGAAATATTTGAATATGTTTCAGAACTGAAGATTTATTTTGAGATTATATGCACCTTTAGATTTATTATGAGAT
This sequence comes from Sambucus nigra, assembly GCA_949130495.1. Taxonomy (NCBI): domain Eukaryota; kingdom Viridiplantae; phylum Streptophyta; class Magnoliopsida; order Dipsacales; family Adoxaceae; genus Sambucus; species Sambucus nigra. The sequence goes on along the minus strand of OX422214.1, from coordinate 575,671,123 downwards.
TCACCCCTAAACAACATTAAATTGTGATACCTACATGGTGTTTATGATTCATTGTACAAATATCCCTCGACTTTATTTATTTATTTTATTTTATTACATCAAATAAAATAAAATAAAGGGGGCATGATGAGAATTGTACTTGGATATTTACTGAGCTTTACTAACATTTGCAATATTGTATAATTGGGTCAGAAAGATATTATTTTACAGAGCTTCTGAATGAGCAGATATTGAGCGATACAAATATCAAGTCATTGTTGACAGATATGGTAGTTTGAGTTACACCCCATGAAATGTAATAATTAGATTGCTTTCATTTTCTCGGGTGGGAATTGTAAATGATATATGTAATTTATTTTATTTTATCTTGAGATAAAAAATAAAATAAAGGGGGCAAATGGATATTATGATGTAACATAGCTTGTAGTGTAAAGCTTCTTCGACATCCTCCGCGACAAGGTTAGATTGATGAATCTTCAGAGTATAGTAACATCCAAGTAGGTCATTACAAAAGCTTCTTCAGTTTCTTTTGCAAAGAGTTCAAAGGGGTTAATTAGTTGTCACTCATAAATCGACAAAGTCATAGTCATCCTTCATATATGACATCATATTATGAGAACTTTGTGAGCATTGAGACAAGTCTTCTATAAAGGTGTATCAAAATTGTCAGTAGCTGAACCACGATCGTTATGACTTAACTCGCCCGAAGAAGTTGGTCATGGAAGCAAACAAACGAAGGACCACGCTTAGTTTGTCAGGTACGGGATCCTGTCCTGAAAAGAGATACAGAAGAATGAGTTTACAAAAAATCTTAACAAGTGTTCTCATTGTTAAGTCACTGTTATAGGTGGAGTTTATGAAAAATCTTAACAAGTGTTTTCATTGTTAAGTCACCGTCATGAGTGTGGCGTTATTGGTGAAGTTTTACAAAAATCTTGACAAGCATTTTCATTGTTAAGTCACCGTTATAGGTGGAGTTTATTAAAAATTTTAACAAGTGTTTTCGTTGTTTAGTCACCATTATAGGTGGAGTTTATGAAAAATCTTAACAAGCGTTTTCGTTGTTAAGTCACCGTTATAGGTGGAGTTTATGAAAAATCTTAACAAGTGTTTTCGTTGTTAAGTCACCGTCATGGGTGTGCCGTTATTGGTGAAGTTTTACAAAAATCTTGACAATCGTTTTCGTTGTTAAGTCACCGTTATAGGTGGGGTTGGTGAAAACTCTTAACAATCGTTTTTTGTTGTTAAGTCACCGTTATAGGTGGAGTTTACGAAAAATCTTAACAAGTGTGTTTTCATTGTTAAGTTACCTCTAACGGTGGAGTTTGTGAAAAACCTTAACAAGTGTGTTTTCATTGTTAAGTCACCTGTAACGGTGGAGTTTGCGAAAAGCTTTAACAAGTGTGTTTTCATTGTTAAGTCACCTCTAACGGTGGAGTTTGCGAAAAGCCTTAACAAGTGTGTTTTCATTGTTAAGTCACCTCTAACGGTGGAGTTTGCGAAAAGCCTTAACAAGTGTGTTTTCATTGTTAAGTCACCTCTAACGGTAGAGTTTGCGAAAAAACTTAACAAGTGTGTTTTCATTGTTAAGTTACCTCTAACGGTGGAGTTTGTGAAAAACCTTAACAAGTGTGTTTTCATTGTTAAGTCACCTTTAACGGTGGAGTTTGCGAAAAGCCTTAACAAGTGTGTTTTCATTGTTAAGTCACCTCTAACGGTGGAGTTTGCGAAAAGCCTTAACAAGTGTGTTTTCATTGTTAAGTCACCTCTAACGGTGGAGTTTGCGAAAAGCCTTAACAAGTGTGTTTTCATTGTTAAGTCACCTCTAACGGTAGAGTTTGCGAAAAAACTTAACAAGTGTGTTTTCATTGTTAAGTCACCTCTATCGGTGGAGTTTGCGAAAAACCTTAACAAGTGTGTTATCATTGTTAAGTCACCTTATAGGTGTGAGTTTGTGAAAAACATTAAAAAGTGGTCATTTGAGCGAGTCAATAATACATGCATGCACAAGAAACCTCATCGTGATTAAAACAGAGAAAACAACATGTGCATGCACTAAAAGATTAATCAAGGACGATGAAGTAGTTATTATGTAAACCGTAATAATACTTTCACTAAGCTTGGTTGAGAATGATGAAAGAGAACGCTGAGGTAGTTATTATGTGTCCATTATAACACTCTTTACCAAAGCAGAGTTACAAACAATCGCAATAAAAATGTGGATGCATGTTCATTTAAATAGGAATGGGGGAAACACTCAGTGTATATCATTAGTATGAAAATAATGATAAACGAGGTCCTTCGGAATAACCTATGAGATCAAAGCCTCAAAATGGGATTTAAGATATGAGATATGAAATTGATGTATATCATATAACTGAGATATGAAATATGAGATTGCATTATATCATAAAATGTGATATATGAGGTAAAAGTACATCATCAAAATGAAATGAGATATGAGATTATTACCCACGATCCACAGGTCGATCGAACATATGAAAACTGACTAAAGTTATTTCGTACATACAGTCGATATATTTCAGACATGTATCAATATATCAACTATATGTACGATGGGGCAAATGTAGGAGGGGCTTAATGATAAGCCTCTCATTAAATTATTAAATGAGATTAGAGATGATTAATATTGACAAAAGTCAATGTGTTTATGCGACTGAGGTATTATTATGCGTGTCGGACATATCACGCGTATTTGTGTGTTATTTACATATTAATTAGACAATATTCTAGCATTGAGAGTTTTGACATATGTTATGGGACACATGCCACTTAAAATAGGACATGTGTCACCACGAGTTAATTGACATGTGGCAATCCACTTGGGTTGGTTTTGCTATAAATAAACCCTACCCCCATACATTTGAGAGAGAGCTTCTTGAGAGAGAAGAGTGATTTCTTGTCTTATGAGTTTTTAGAGAGAGTTTTAGAAAAGAGTTTTGGAGAAGAGTTTCAACACCTCCCATCTCTTCGAAAAACCACCACAATGAGTTTTCCGGCGAATAGTACGAACCCACGAACTACGCTGACTTTGATTCCGAGCATAACGGATACGTAGGCGCAACCAAAGTTGCTCAAGTCAAACACGTGCTAAAATCCGATATTTCCCCAAATTAGACTACTCTCTTACAATGTTATAATAAAAACACTAGTTGTCTTACTTTATTTGGTTGTCATAATGTTTTCGATTTACACCAAATATTGATATGACTATTATAATAATGATGGGCCTGTTTGGTTCTCTATTATGAAAACTCGATTTAAATGCTGTTTTTAAATACAGTTTTAAAATTCAATTTTTTGTGTTATAATTATTGGTGTGCGTTTGGTAAACTTGTTTTCAAATACAGTTTTTTGAAAATTTGACAAAATTGGCAAACATGTATATTTATATTATACATATATGTGTGTATATATAAACACATACATAAAACTTTCATACATACATGATACATGAAAGTATATATATACACATACATGCATACATACATACACACATACATCATAAATTATATACATGTACATTTAATATCATGTATTTTTATGTATATTTAATGAGGTATGTTGGGAAGTTTAACCATACACACACACACACACACATATGTGTGCATGTGTGTGTGTCTATATAATGATATTGCATTTATACTTCACAATAAAATTATATACATATATGAATTGATAATATTTTTTTATACATATGTAGTATATGTATATTTTATATTATTCAATACATTAATATTACATGTATAAAACTATATAGAAGTATCATGTATCTATTCATAGTATTATTTAACATGTGAAGTATCATGTATCTATTCATATTATTATTTAACATATGGATCTTAGTATATTATATAATTTAATAACATAAATATACATAATTTTGTGTAGGTGTACATATATATTTTTTATTTATAAGAATTGCACATATATTAATGTATTGTGTATGTATATTATATATTAAGGTACAAATGCATTAAAATATTAAGAATGAATAATTCTTAGTTGAAAAATAAAAAACAGAAGTTATAAAACACCCTTTTGCTGTTTTCTTAAAAACATGATTATAACACAGAAATATTATAATTCAGTGTTTAAAAACAGGTTGCCAAACACAAATTTTTACCATAATTGTATTTAAACACAGAAAACAGAATTATAGTTGCAAACCAAATACGCCCAGCTTTTGAGATTAATATTTATATTAGAATAGATTAGGTGTCCATTAAAGTACCCTAATCTATAATTATAAATATTAAATTATTGTGTATGAATTTGGCTGCCAGTGAGTCCAAATATAATTATGAATATTAGATTGTTGATGCAATGATGATAAAGCTTGTTCATTGTAAGATTGCCCAAAGGGATAATTTCGATTATCAAATGAACATTAATGAGTAAATTCGTTTTCGCATCAACTTAACCTCAAAGGATTCAAATTTTACCTTAAGACCAATATTTACGTAAAGTTTAATTCGATGATCAAAATTATAAATATTAAATTAATATGTATATGCTTATTATATCCAATTTGAGTAAGGAAATATTAAAAATACGCCTTAAAGTTTTCTTCTTGGTATTTATTTCATGATTAGATTACTATTCCACCAAAGTGGTCTAGTCTAATAAACTGTAAATGTTAAATTTTGTGATAACATTCAAATACTATGTCTCGATTGTTCTAAAGAGTCCAGATATGATTTTGAGTGTATTATTAATGATTTCATTATGATTAAGCCATTGTGATTTGGTTGCTCCAAAGAGTCTGGTTACAATGGGGAAGTTAATATTAAGGGGCAATATGTTTGTATATTAAGGTTGGTATCAGTTGCTCCAAATAGTGCATAACCTTCCTTAATTTATAAGTACACTGTCCATTTATGCCTTTTGAAAATATTAATGCTTGCTGAAATTATTATACAATCCATAAAATAATATAATATTCATATAATGGATAGTTTGATAGTCACCAAAGTGACCCAACTAGAAAGCTTGTGAATATTAAATTTAGAGATAAAAGTGGTAGTAATAACTCATCGTATGTAAAGATATTAATGGGGCACATTTGATTTTTTTTGTCAAGATAATTTTTCAAAGGAAATTTATTTTGAGTAACTGAAATAAATATAAAGTAATTATGCAAATAGGTGATAAAACGTTATCCTAAATAGCATGTCCATCTAAATTAGATAACCTGGTACCCAAGAAAGTCGTATAAATAATATAAACAGTTATTACAAAAGAAAGCCCCCGTTTATAAAATATTAGTAATGTACATGTTGTCAACTCATAGCATTATTTTAGTGAGTTTTTTATCTCATTAATTTTATATTACTTTATTTCTCTAAAATTGCATTTTTTATAGATTTTAATGGTCTCAAGACTGTAATTTCACTTAAAAATGCAAAATCGTTATAATTCAATTTTACTTGAGGAATCCACTATTAATAGATTAGTGTGTAACACTCATTTAAAAATTTGAAGAATTATTAAATAGATTAAGCATAAAATTTATGCAAAATCTCATAATGTTAGTGATTAAAACTAGCATGTAACCCACACGATGCACGAGCATATATAATATATCTACCCTATTTTGATACATAAATTTGACAAACTACATACATACCGTCCCAATTTTAATTTAATATTTTCATAGGCTTCAAATAAACAACCAACAAGTAAAGATTACAATAATCACCATTTAAAAATAAAAAATTATTCATATAAAAATTTTGCGACTGTGAAGCTTTACCACATTTTAGCGTAAAGACTTTCACATATTAGAGATCAAACTAAAAAATTGAAGTAATAGAAAATAGTTGTTTTATTATTTTCAATTTATCAACCATATATGCTTTTTTTGTACTAAATTTATGGAGTAACAACATCAACACACCTTACATCTAGCATTACACACCTCTAATTAGATTGGGAGAAGGCAAAGGGGTGTAACACATGAAAAGTCAGAAAAAATGTTCCTCAAATAAGCAAATGATAAAAAGATTAAAAATATTTATCAAGTGGAAAAGTTTTCTATTTTATAAGAATAATTATTTATCAAGTGTCAAAGTTCGACAATTCTTTAAAAGATCAATTTTTTATATATAATTTTGTTTCTTTAAATATCAAATCCAGAACATATATCAAGCATAGAAAACAACATTATGTAGTGAGATAGGTAGACAGTGTGAAGAAACCAACAGATGCATTAAAACCAAATAGCCATATTCATTTATGTTCTAGTTAACTCGAAGACTGTTTTAGGTAGATGCATTACGACCAATAGATGTTTTGCTTGAAGTGATAAAAAGAAAATTTTTTATATTTTCTACTTCATTTTGTAGATCTGCTGCTGCTTCTCTCACACTGAAAGTACAAATCACCATAGAGGTAATTTTTTTCTGGTAAGATCTTACAGTGATGGGAAATTTTTTTGCATAATGTTTTGTATAAATTGTAAAACAATTATTTAAATGAACATAATAAAAGAATTCACAATAAAAATAGGATCCAAATTACCAATGTTCGAAACAAAACAAAACAAAGACAAAATATAGTATAAAAAATAATAATCAGAGAGATGGAGATTAAAGCAGAAAAAAATAAAAAAATAAAACCTCACAAATATAGAAAAACCCAAATCATTTCAAACCCAACTGTGATCTAAGCGATTTAATAATGAGAGTTGAGAGAATTTCGCGTAAGCTGTGAGAGAGACAGAACAGAGCATTCAAAATAAAATTAATCAAAACAAATTGGAACACAAAAAATATATTGAAACCAAAAAATAACTACACCCAAATCGTGAACCATAACTAATCTCAAACTAAGGTATTTATCCAAATCTAACAGTTCCTTTAAACTTGGGTCTCAAAACGCACTTGTAAACTCATATTATCCCAACAGTATTCCATTGACTCAAACCCCACGTATCAAACCCCCAAAACCTTATTTAAAGGAAAAAAAATCATATTTTGGGTTAAAAACCTAACATATTGATCCCAACATCAGAGAAAGAGAGAGAATACCTGTAAAATGTAAAAAAATTGTTATATTATAGGGAAAATAAGAACAGACCGCACAAATTATTTCAGACAAAAGAATATAAGTTACAAAGAGAATCAAACCCCTAAAAACGATCCCAACTGCCTCCCCCCCCCGCCCCCCCCCCCCCCCCCCCCCCAAAAAAAAAAAATGAGGTTGATACGATGGGGGTTGTTTGAATGGAGGAGAGAGAGAACAAATAGTACCTAATAATTGAAACCCAAAATCCTCAAATCTGTAAAACAAAACCAAATAGAGAAAGAGAGAGAATACGTTTAAAATGTAAACAAATTTATATATTTGCACAACAGGGTAAGGTTGCGTTTATTTTTTTATCTGAATCTGAAGTCTGAATCTGAAATCTGAAGACTGAATCTGAAGTCTGAAATCTGAATCTGAAAAATGTATTTGTTTTTACGTCTGAATATACTTCTGAATGAATGTATTTAGACTGATTCAGACTTCAAATTCAGACTTCAGACCTAACTCTACCTCTTAATCATTAAGAGACAAATATGACCGTTAACCTCTTAATCATTTAAAAAAACAAATACTTTTTGATACCTCTTTAGTCTGAATGGTTCAGATTCAGACTTAAGAGGTAAAAACAAACGACCCCTAAATAAGAACAAACACTCTTATTTTTTCAGACAAAAGACTAAAGTTACAAATAGAATCAAACCCCTAAAAAGATCCCGACCACCCCCAAAAAAAACAATAGAGATTGATACGATGGTGGTTGTTTGAATGGTGGAGAGAGAGAGAACAAATAGTACCTGATAATTAAAACCCAAAATCCTCAAATCTGTAAAACAAAACCAAATACATCAAGAAATAAACATGCAAACCAGAAAGCCCATGTGGTTATAAATGATAGTTTGCGTGTATGACTCACAGAGGGAGCAGAGAGGGAGCTCGAGCGTTGAGAGAATAGATTGTGTAGAGAGAGAGTTATTGAATAAACCGAAGGAGGCGTCTCTAGTTGGGTTTGTGGTGAAGTGATATTAATTTTCATGTATACATCTATTACTATTGAATAAGTGGTATATTGAATAAGTGGTATAATAGAGATGATTGAGTACTTATTATGTAACAAATATTATTTAAATTATAATGTATCATTTCGTATGAATAAAGTTTTTTTTCTTCTTCTTCATTTTTAAAAATTAAAGTGCTACGAAACATAATCGATATGAAGATGCTTACAAGACAAATCATAAAATAAATCATAAATTCTTGGTTCCTTTTATTTATGTATTTCGGGATAACTTCAAAAAATTCTCAATGCTTCAAAATACTTTTTCTCAAATATATATATGATCTTTAAGTTTATATGAGAATATATTTTTTTTAATTATGGTGTTCTCATTGGTGGCTTGTAGAATTATGTTTGTGATGAAACGTTTATAAGAAAAATGATTCTGATTTTATATCATAATGTTGAACTTAAAAGTAGCTTTATTATTAAAACTCTTTAATTTTGTGGCATACTTTAATAATACACTCTTTTAACTCTAAATTTATTCTGATGATTTAATAGTCTCAATTGTCTTTGGGTTATCACTTATGAATCTTTACACTCATGTTTTAGCTCTTAAGGTTTTACGATTTTAGAACAATCTATGTGGCCCAAGTGGGAGATTATAGTCCTTGGATAGTGGACCTACATAGATCATGTCGTTATAAAACTACAAGTGAAACGCAATAAGTCGAAATCCCACAACATTTATTCACACAAAAATGAATATATATGGTTAAAAGTGTATTATATAAATTCCACTTTACTTACCTAATTTGACATGCCCGCATGATTGGAAATGTCTAGTACATGCATGGATTTAGATTTCACAAAATAATTAGAATTTATAATTATGTCTACACTTGAAAGAGGGTACACTAATTACTTGCGAAATAAAAAATGTCAAATGTCAAATTCTTTAAAAAATGGTGAAATTAGTGGGAGTATCAAATTACTTAATGTGGTTATAAAAGAAGTTAAGATATTCATGTCATGCCTTTAACATCCAAAATAATTTTTCTTTTGGTTAATGGATATGAGTAGTTTTAAGAAGCTCTTAAATGAGTTCGCTATTCTGAATGATTGTGAGATTTATCCCAAGAATGCGAATTTGACAAAAGAGCAAAAAGTATTCAATTTTGATAATCAACGATATAAAGATAGACTTATGGTCAAAGTTTTCATTACGAATAGAGAAGGGGGTGTAAATAAATATTTTCATTTATATCTTAGAATGTTAAAATTTTATAGCTTTAGTAGCTCCTTTTGAGTAAGAGTTACAATTAGTGTCAAAACTTATAAGAGTTTAAGAAAAGAACTATATAAGTTGAGAAATCACTATATAAACTTAAGTCAGTTTCTCATCAATGGTATTTTAAGATTACTTTATGCATTTTGATTAAGTATATATATACCTTGAAGTCAGTGGGAGTAAATTTATATATTTCTTGAATTTCTCTTAGTAATTAATGAAAGATTAGAGAAATAAAATAGTTTAAGAGTATGAAGTAATGAGATGCTTAAAACATTATATGCCCACACAAATGATAATTGTTCCCTCTTGATTGAGTAGGTTTCTTTTGGCCTAGTGACCAATATTATGAAAGGGTGAGAAACAATTAAATATTGTATGTAGCATGCTTTGGGTCTACAATTTATGGATTATGGCTGCGAAAAATTTATTTTGTGACTTGGAGTTGCCGATACTATTATCAAGTCGCTAAAATATTATGATAATATCATTTCAATCTTCATTGTGAAGAACTGATAGGTATTTTAAAGAACCTAGGCACATTAGGATATAATACCTGAATGTGAACGAAGAAGTTCATAAATAACAAGTGTTAGCTGAAAACATTAATATAAGTGTTAACGTAGCATATCCACTAATAAACGGGCTATCACCAAATACCATTGATGAAACATGCTTAATATATGAGTCTTGCGTGTAGCCAATTAAGTATAAGTGTTAGTGGATCGTTTGGTGCTTAATTTTGGCACTATACTTGATATCAATTAAAATGTATTCTGAACATTTCAATTTCTATCTTGCAATATAAGTTTACATTCATGTGAATTGATGAATGTGACTGAAATAGTCTTTTATATAAGACATTATTGGACCATTATTGAATAACCCAATTAATAGACCTTGTCAGATGAATTGTTAATGTTGTGGTATATGGAAGCAATCATGCTCGCGAATTAGTATATGAGCGTCTTGACTCCTATTAATGGTTTGTTTGATTAATATGTTTATGAAAAAAATAATTTAAGGATGACTCAAAAATTATTGTGCGCCTTATGATAATTATGGACCAAGTGGGAGAATGTTAGAATTATTTAAAAAAATAATTCTACATAATGTGCTCCATAATTATATTAATACTAAGAGTCGCTTTGGTAAATGAAAGGGTACTCCAAATACAAAGAGTCAAAAGGACCCTTGTGTAATACCCCGTACTTTTATAGATAATTAAATTACATAAGTGGATGTAATTTGAAAATTTAAGGAATTATTCTGAATAAAAATTTTGAAAATTATGAGTGTAATTTAATTAGTGAATTTTAGTTAAGTGACTCGGATGGAGATTTCGAATGCACGGTTGGTTTGGGAATGGCCGAGATAGCCAGAATAGAGTATCCAGGGGTAATGTTTAGGCTCCAGGAATTTTTGTACTAGTAGGGACTCGCAATTAAGTAAACGAATCATTTTTGGGTTTATAAGGGATAAACCATTATTCTCTCTTAAAAGGGCACGAGAGAGAAAGAGAGGGAGAGAGAGAGAGAGAGAGAGAGAGAGAGAGAGAGAAGGAAAGAAAAGAGAGAAAAGAAAGAAGAGAAGAAATGAAGTAAAAAGAGGAAGAAAAAGGGGATTCCGGGCCAAACTCTGCTGGTTTCGACTCGAGGTTGTCGGATTTTATCCACGAGGCAAGTGTTTACTTGCTTTATTCGTTTGTGTGTGTATATCATATTATAATTGGTAAACTAGATAAATTTTGGGTTAGAACCCTTAAAATAAATTTTGGAAATTTGAGTTTAAGTTTACAAATTGATATATTGTAAACTCTTAATGATTTTTAAATCCATAATAATTGAGTGTAGAAATGGTTAGAAATGGGAGAAATGATAAAATTAAGGCTTTAATGGTTTTAGGGTTTAAATCTAAGATAAATGATTTAATACCACAAATAAATTGATGTGTTAGCTATAAATCAGTCTTAGGATGATTGTGGTGATGTTGGTTGAGATTAGAAACCATAAGAATGGACGTTGGGTTGATATTTGGGATTTTGGAGAAGATGATAAATAGTAACTCAGCGTCATTTCCTACTCGATTTGGCCATAAAACGAATCGATTAGGCTTTTGGTAAAAAAATAAAATTTGTATATCTTTTTGAAACAGTCGCGTGGGCGCCAATCGCGTATTTTTCTGATTTTTTTTTGAATTTATAATGATTTTTTTACCGAAGGCTGTCTGAGATCGAAATTGTTAGTTAGAAATCAAACATGATATTGGAAGAATTAAGGATAAAATTGTTTGGAGATTATTTGAGGGGATTCTATAAGCGATATTAGGACTCCTAGATAATGGTATTGAGGGTTAGTAAACCATGGATCGAAAGAGGGAACCTCGGGTTAATTTGGTGAACAATATGGGATATGGATTTAATGAATGTATGAATAACATTCACGAGAAGTATTCGGCAAGTGCGTTTAGATATATTTATGCAGTTAGAATAAATATAGCCGATTGCATTTGAGCAAATCCTAGGATGTGATTAGGATGGAGGTTAGGATATGGGCTAAAGATAATTAAGCGGTTATCCTAAACGTCTATTGACGACTATTATTATAGGGGATGCGATACCTATGGAATCAAGATATGTAGTTAGTATACTTATCTAATTATCATGAGTTGGTATATTCGGGTTTATATTATAATCCTTAGAAGTTATTAAGGTGCGAATTATATATTAAGTAAGAGAATACTTATATGATTAGTATTTTAAGTGGGTAAATACTTATATACTATTACGAATGGGAACATTCGGGGTTTTAGGCTATCGCTATAAGAGTTTGGCAATTATAGCCATAATATATTGAGAAGTGATATAGATTATACATACGATGTTGTTACACTATATATAATATGATACGAATAAATATATCTGTATGTGATTGATATATTTGTGCTTTAGAGGTCGGTTCCACAGGCTTCTCGGGGCATAGGGATGGACAGCTAGATTATATATTTTCTCTAGTGCGATCTAGGGAGGTTACGTGATGTAGGTGAATAACCTGGCTTCAGGAATAGGGAGAGTATATCCCCAGGTCATATCGTCCTGCATATGAGTGCGATATTCTTATTCCACTTTCAGGAGGGAATATGACCGCCTCCACCATTGTGTAATTTTACTATGACCATGAGTTAGTCTGGCTTGGTACCGTGGTTGATTGAGTATACCCGAATGCGAATATGCACTATGAGACTGCATCCTCGAGTTATAACTCAGTGGGATGGTTTTTATACTTATGATTGTAATAGGTATAATTATATTGGTTGTGTATAGTATATTTCTTGTATATGAAAATGAGATATCATATAAAGTATACTTTTATAAAGGGAAAAGAATGAACAAGGTGCTATTCTCCTTCCGATAGATTTATATCCGGATTTATATGAATGTGAATCATAGGTTCTAGTGATAACTATATATATATATATATATATATATATATATATATATATATATATATATATACGGGATTTTATTATATGCGATATGTACTGAGGACCTAATGGATCTCGACGATCAACATTATCATGTAGTAGTGTATCGAGGGGGTTCCTTGTTTGGATTTTGCTTTGCGAGACCCCCCATGCACCAAAGGTAGCGTAATGTTGGGAATGGGGAGACCGTGATGAGGGAAGCAAGAGGCGGGTCTTAGTTAGAGTTGTAAGTTGAAGTTGGGGATGAGGACCACAGTAGAGGTCACTCCCTTTGTGGCATTTTCGTGGATTGCTACAACGACTACTAAAGTATAGTAATTATATTTATCCAAGTACCGCTATAGTAGAGAGTGGTGCTAAACTTGAATTACCCAGGGAAGTAAATTGGAAAAAGTTTCAAAGGGGTCTTTGGTAAGGACCATACGTTGAAGTTAAGTTATGCGGATGCAGTGTAGCTTCATTCAGTGGAAGTATAGGGCTCAAAAGATTTGGCTTAGAGCAGGGTATATGAATGCCCAGATGTTAAAATTTGAGGAAAAAATTTTAACTCGTTGGAGCAATGTAGAAATAGTGGGAACGGTAGTCACCATTTTTTGGGGAGCATGATGTTTTACTCGCAGAGGAATCTACGGATGGTTTTAACCGCGAGATCCTTTGATTTATCATAAATGAAGAGAATGCAGTTTCTCAAGTATTCACATGAGGATCGATCAGAGGCCGATAGTGAATAAAGAGTTATATGGTTAAGGAAACCTTGTACCGAAGTAAGGTAGGTACAATGAAGAAAGAGTCCTTCAATGGAATGATAGGCTCACTAGTAAGTGTTGCTAACACTTATGGAGAATTTGTGTTCGTGGAACCCCACAGGTGGAAATCCGCCCGGGAATTCATTGAAGCAGGGCAGTTGAGGCCGGTAATATCTTTCCTTTTAGTCAGAGGAGCTAAAGGAATAATGAGGATGATTGTCAGGATCGAGTCCATTAGTGTCCGAGATACTGATAATTTAACATGGCCAGGTGGACAGAGTTGGGGAATAGGGTGAGGTGGAGTGTAGAACCACACGGTTAGTCCTTAACCAATAGAAGTTAAAGGACAAGAATAGGGTGCCGAGATGGGGCATTGATTAAAGTAGTTTTGGTTCAGTTAAGGCAAGTGTACTATGTTCAGAAACCAATTCGAGCAGTTACGGAGATTCGCGAAGCTATTATTAAGAGTTTCACCGCGGATGAAGGAGGTATATTTTGTGTGGTTAGATAGAGTCGCAGTATTTTGCTAACCCTGGATTCATGTCTGTAATTCGAGCTTTGTGGTGGTATCGATAACATTATATAGTATGTCTATATGTTTTCCGCAGTAGCGGGGTTCTATTTTCTTCATTCGTCGTGAAAGCATGTGTTGGTATTTTGAATTTATATATGATTCGTACGGCTCATTTTGTATGTGTTATACGAGTATAATATATTTTTTATTGATCAGAGAGATAGCAGGCTAATGATTTCAAGACGATCATATTCACTGTTCCAGGGTGGAACTAGTTGTTTTACGATATCTCACCTGGATACGTGTTGAGCTCGCCTTTATTATATGTTTAGATGGAACTTCGGTGAGTAGATGTTTCAGTAGCATGACTTTAGTGCATGGGGACCTTATAGATATGGTCTAAGGTGTGCAGTATTTAGTACTTTACATATTTTACGCTGACATACCTCCATGATCGACAAAGTTAAGTAGTAGTGTATCGGAGGGGTTCCTTATTTGGATTTCGCTTGCGAGACACTCCACGCATGAACCTTAACGACACTAGGAGTGGAAAGATGTTATTGTATGCTAGGATGTTGGTTTTGATGATAAATTCACTGAGAGTCATGTGATGATAAGGGGCTAATAAAAAGTAGGTGTGCTGTGGAAAAGCGCTGAAAATATTTCTCTCACCGCAAGTATATGGTTGAGGAAAGATAAAGGAAATTGATTTGAGGTTTATAGCCAGGCCTTGAATAAAAGGCAAATTCAGAGGAAATATGTTTTGAGTATGATGTTCGTAACACTTTTGCTGAGAGTAGGCACCTCGATTAGTTAGACTTTCCATTTTGCCAAGATGGAAGGACATAGTGGTAAAAGTACATTAGTAGGTTAACAATGTAGGATTTAGAACATCCCGATAGTGTGTCTTAGGCCGTTATATCTCGATGACTGATGATGCAAGGAAGTAGTGTAATGGGAGGGTTCCTTGTTTGGATTTCGCTTTGTGAGATGTCCCACGCATGAAACCAAGCAAATATCGAAAGTTGAGAGAGGTCTTGGGCACTAGGGATATAGTTAGGATAGTATTCATTTTACGTGTGGAGGAAAACACACTGATCTTAAGGATACTAAGAAATAAAGGCCAGTAGGGCAAGTGGCGCTGATATAGGAAGAATTGAATTTCGAATTATTCGGGTTAGGAATACCCAGGTGTTAGTACCAGGCCAAGAAAATGAGGTCCATTTTTAGAGAGTGTTACGTGTGTGACGTTTGCAATAGTTGTGCCGATGTGAACGGGTAAAAAGGTGTGTGGCCACCTTGGTAAGTTGATTTTATATATCTCCTGAGGTAGAATAGGCGTAATATATAAAGCTGAAGAATATGATGTGGGGCGGTTATAAATGAATTTGAATTTGGAGTTTGATGGATTGAACGTCGTAGGAGGTACACAATAATTCAATTGTATAGGTGCAACAAGAGTTAGCACGCCCAAGATAAGTGATGAGACTGACGGGAGTAGTCAAACGCTAGTGTAGTTTCCTTTTTTAGGGAAATTAGATGTCCTGATGTAGATGAGTGGACGCCTAGAGTAGCGGATCTCCGATGGGATCAATACGTTAGAGCGGCGAGTATAGGCTCGTTTTCTTCATATGCGGTAATAGAAACGCTAGGTGCGATGTGACGTTATTAGAGTCAACCTTACGATCGAGGTAGTATTATAGCATATTGAGATTTAGATAAGCTTGTCGTTAAACTAGTGTGTTAGAATAAAAGCCTTGAGATAGGTGGTATATGGTAGGGTACCATTGGGTAGTACCATTCGACTTCGGTGTACTAGGACGTGGTATGATTAGCGATCCTATGATGGTGCTACAGGTTGCATAGAAATTTCGAGCATGAACTTATGTTGTAAGGGGGAGTATGTAATACCCTGTACTTTTATGGATAATTAAATTAAATAAGTGGGTATAATTTGGAAATTTAAGGAATTATTATGAATAGTAATTTTGGAAAGTATGAGTGTAATTTAATTAGTGAATTTTAGTTAAGTGACTCGGATGGAGATTTCGAGTGCACGTTTGGTTTTGGAATGTCCGAGATAGTCAGAATAGAGTATTCGGGGGTAATGTTTAGGCTCCGGGGATTTTTGGACTAGTAGGGACTCGCAATTGAGTAAACGAGTCATTTTTTGGTTTATAAGGGATAAACCCTTATTCTCTCTTATAAAGGCACGAGAGAGAGAGAGAGAGAGAGAGAGAGAGAGAGAGAGAGAGAGAGAGAGAGAGAGAGAGAAAGAAAGATGAGGAAAGAAAAGAGAGAAAATAAAGAAGAGAAGAAATGAAGGAAAAAGAGGAATAAAAAGGGGATTTTGGGCCAAACTCCGCAGGATTTGACTCGAGGTCGTCGGATTTTATCCATGAGGCAAATGTTTACTTGCTTTATTCATTTGTGTGTGTATCTCATATTATAGTTGGTAAACTAGATAAATTTTAGGTTAGAACCCTTAATATAAATTTGGGAAATTTGAGTTTAAGTTTACAAATTGATTTATTGTAAACTCTTAATGATTTCTATTGTTAAATCCATGATAATGGAGGGTAGAAATAGTTAGAAATGGGAGAAATGATAAAATTATGGCTTTAAGGGTTTTAGGATTTAAATCTAAGAGAAATGGTTTAATACCACAAATAAATTGATGTGTTAGTTATAAATCAGTGTTAGGATGATTGTGGTGATGTTGGTTGAGATTAGAAAACATAAGAATGGAGGTTGGGTTGATATTTGGGATTTTGGAGAAGATGATGAATAGTAACTCGGTGTCCTTTCCGAATAGATTCGGCCAGGAAGCGCATCGATCAGGCTCTTGGTAAAAAAATAAAATTTGTAGATCTTTTCGATACGATCGCGTGGGCGCCAACCGCATATGAATAACATTCACGGGAAGTATTCAGCAAGTGCGTTTAGATATATTTATGCGGTTAGAATTAATATGGCTGAATTCATTTGAGCAAACCCTAGGATGTGATTTGGATGGAGGTTAGGATATGGGCTAAGAAGAATTGAGGGGTTATCCTATACGTCTATTGACGACTATTATTTTAGCGGATGCGATATCTATGGAATCAAGATGAGTAGTTAGTATACTTATCTAATTGTCACGAGTTGGTATATTCGGGTTTATATTATAATCCTTAGAATTGATTAAGGTGTGAATTATATATTAAGTAATAGAATACTTATATGATTAGTATTTTAAGTGGGTAAATACTTATATACTATTACGAATGGGAACATTTGGGGTTTTGGGCTATCGCTATAAGAGTTTGGCAATTATATCCATAATATATTGAGAAGTGATATAGATTATATATACAATGTTGTTACACTATATATAATATTATACGAATAAATATATCTGTATGTGATTGGTATACTTGTGCTTTAGAGGTTGGTTCCACAGGCTTCCTCGGGCATTGGGATGGACAACCAAATTATATATTTTCTCTAGTGCGATCTAGGGAGGTTGTGCGATGTGAGTGAATCCCTTGGCTTGAGGAGTAGGAAGAGTATATCCCAAGGTCATATCGTCCTACATATGAGTGTGATATTGTTATTCGACTTTTAGGTGGGAATATGACCGCCTCCACCGGTGTGTATTTTTACCAGGACCATGAGTGAATCTGGCTTGGTACCGTGGTTGATTGAGTAAACCCGGATGCAGATAGGCACTATGAGACTACATCCTCGAGTTATAGCTCGGTGGGATGGTTATTATACTTATGCTTGTAATAGGTATAATTATACTTTTTGCGTATAGTATATTGCTTGCGTATGAGAATGAGATATCATATAAAGTATACTTGTGTAAAGGGAAAAGAATGAACAACGTGTTATTCTCCTTTCGGTCGATTTATATTCGAATTTATATGAATGTGAATCATAGGTTCTAGTGAGAACTATACATATATACGGGATTTTATTATATATTCTATGTACTGAGGACCTAATGGATCTCGATGATCAACATTATCATGTAGTAGTGTATCGGGGGGTTCCTTATTTGGATTTCGTTTCGCAAGACACCCCACGCACAAAACATAGCGCAATGTTGGGAATGGAGAGAAGTTTAGTCCTTAGTACTCGGGTTTATGAAGACTTCTATAAGATGGGTGAAATAGATTAGTTAGGCAGGATAGCTTAACTAGGTTTTTTAAAAGGTATGTGTCAAGTGTGCACTATTTGAAGAGGGGTGAGGTGTATCGCATGAGAGTGCGATACCAGTTTAAATATGAGAGATTTCATATTTTAAAATATGGCATTTATGCACTTTATAAATATTTTCAAAACTCGGGCTTTGAACCGTTTCTCTATTTTCCCCTCTCTTGCCATATATTAGGTATCCAGACACAGGGACGCCTGGATGATGATTCTTTTGACTCAGATGTTTGCTGCAGGAGCTGTATATGCAAGCAGATTTACTTTAGATGCTTCTATCCTTGTGATCTAGATAGGAAGCATTGTAGTAACACTAGGGCCGATAGCCCAATTGTATTCATTTATTCTTTTACTGTCTTTTAGTGCGGCATTTGATTTGGTTGTATTATGTTGTACCGAGTGTTCAGTTATTTTATTTCATTTTAGTTTCATGTATATAAACTGCGTGAATGTTTTAATTAGTTGGTTTGGATAAAACAATTAGTTAATATAAAATTTTGACGCCATCCTAATAAGTTAATAGTAATTAAATTGGTTGTCGACAGTGATGCTGAGAATGAACCATATGAGACTCCTGTTTTAATTTGGTATAGGATTGATCACCTGGTATTTTATTTGGCGTGGTGTCACACCTTGATTATCTACCTTGATGGACGGTTAAGATTAAGTGATTGTTGGAGATTTGGGTCATGTCTCTGTCTATAAATAAGTGACTGATTTTCCATCATTCAGACACACGAAAAGAAAATATAATGAAATAATAGGATAAGGGAGAGGAATCCAAAGACTTAAGTTTATGTTAATTTTTGAAATTCTATATCGGCTATAAAAGAAAATTCAACTGTTGGAATGTGCTGAAATTGGAATATGTTCTTCTCATATACAAGAGGAAGTCGTGGTTCGAAATTCAGTCCGATCAGATATCGTTTAGATCAACTACTCCGTCAATCTTTCCATTTGAGACATGATGGAGCTATGTAATTATAATACCATTTTATGTTTTGCATAATCATTGTATGTTATAATCATGTTAATCGAAGATCCTAACGTTAAATGTATAATACATCATGTTTTGTACTATTAAAGAACAAATAACATGTAGAATTGGATATTCATGCATTAAATTTATAGATCCATATAAAAATGTTAATTACGTGTTCTTTAATTATGTTCACATGTTGACCTTGATGCAAACACATTTGTTTTTGGATAAGTATTAGAGTAAGGAATTTACTAGTGGCTTGATGTAAGTGGAGAGTAGGGAATGGGCAGATATTAGAGTTAATTTCTTGCCTCGGGAACTCACAAACATTTTAGGTACTTACGTTGGCAACATTATAGTGATGCTAGGATTTGACACTTTAAAAATGGTGTGTACTAAAAAAAAGTTTGATGTCTTGGAGATCTAATCGGTCAATCCTGCTGGCGCAGACCCACATTACTTATGGAAACGGGTCCATGCCAGTGGCATTGACCAATCACATCTTTAAGACATCAAAATTTTGATTCCTCAGAGACATCAAACTTTTTCTCGTGTGTACTATGTGAAGAGTGTTAACAAGTCATCTTTCTAATTGGATAGCCCTGAAGTGATCTCATCACATTTAATGTCTTGGATTGGGAAAAATTATGGTTCTGAAAAAAATTCAAAATTTTATACGGAGAGAAACTCTAAACACCCTTCCCACCATGACAAACCTCATCAGTCAAAAACTTCTAGTGCATCCTACTATCATCTTGCGAAAAAGTATCGCTCTCTAGCCTACAATTCAAAGGTAAATGTTTTCGAATTCATACACGATATGTTGAAAGTAGGTACTCCACTACATAAAAACAAGCTGGGAGTTTGGGCATTTACCGCGTGGTACCTTGTAAATGCTAAAGATATTAGAAATATTATTCATAAAACAAATGGGGTTGCTCTCCTACTGGATAGGAGAAAAGCTAAACACAAGAAAGAAAGATTGTGGCCACATTCAACTCTTCCGTGTTTAACCTTTCAAAAACACCTATAATGTTTCTTGAATTTTATTTTTATTTTATATTTATATTTCTTGGACATATTGGGACATGATAGAGGACATTTGCACCCATAACTGGATTACAATATAATTATCCTCGGCACCAAATGGGCTCAAAATGTGATTTTTTTTGTTGAAATGTGCTCTTTTTAATTAAAGAGATTACAGTGTAATATTTTAGAACAATTGGATAAATGTTAATTTCTTTCTATAGCAATATAGACAAAATTTGAATAATGTTAATTTCGTGTCGGTGTGTCAAATCGCATGTCATGTTTTCGTGCTTCAAAGGTTAAAAACTTGAAATATAAACATGTATAAATAAAAAAATGGCAACATCAGATTCAATTTGAAAAATCATTATAGCATGTAGATTGACCAAATTATACTTAACCTTCAAACAAAGGGGTTAAAGGAAATATGACTCTAAGATAGTTTAAATGCAAGACTAAATATATGAGCCTAAGTACTTTTTAGTCCTAGAAAAGTTTCCAACTTCTTAAAGTCTTTGGCTCCCTTTATTGTTCAAATTAATTTTACATCCTCAAAAGATTATTTTACGCTCTGGAAATATGCATTGAACGCAGTGAAATAAATCAATCATGTCAAACTCTTCCTCAATAAGGTAACATGAAACAAATTCGATCTACAAACTAGGACAGGAGGCCGGCTACGAATTAGACCATGACCAGGTATTTTGGGTTTTGTTCCGTAAACGTAAATAAGGCTCACTAGCTCAGCCCCAACTAACAATATAAGCATCAATTGCAGGCCGGTTCATAGATCGATTTGCTAGGGGTTG
Organism: Sambucus nigra; assembly: GCA_949130495.1. Classification (NCBI taxonomy): domain Eukaryota; kingdom Viridiplantae; phylum Streptophyta; class Magnoliopsida; order Dipsacales; family Adoxaceae; genus Sambucus; species Sambucus nigra. The sequence goes on along the minus strand of OX422214.1, from coordinate 575,650,022 downwards.
CATCTGATAAAGTATAAAAGGAAACTCATCATAGGTCTAGCGAACATCGCCAAAAATGCCTTTATTCTCAGCCTTTGTGGAAACACCTACAACTGGCAGGGCCATCGATCGAACCGGATCAACGAAGTTAGCTTGAATAGACAAGAAGAGATGGCTAAAGGAAGATTGCATATTTCAATTCAAAGAAAAACCTTTTTGACTTCTTGACTTTTTGACTTTCAACCATTTGCCATGCTCAACGATGGGGTTTTTTTATCGAAAGGCCAGGGACATCTTTCCTTGATAGCCCATTTTACGATTATGATTACGTATTGGATAACTTGTGACATCATTTCCAAACAACAAATAGATCACTTCCACGCCTATCTATTCTAAATTCCACGTTGAAAACACCCTAAATTGACTTCTTATTTAGTTTGTCATTTATAACTCCACTCAACCAAGTTATTGTGCAAAATATGTAAATAATGCTTTCTTAGGAATGTAAAGAGTTGTTTTCAGATTTAATTTAAAGGGTAATAGTGCAGAATAAGATGCTTTAAGGAGAGGGTGTAACATTCAGTTATCTTTTTGGTTCGCTCCCCCTATATGGTCAATCTTCTTCTCCGTTTGCATCCTTTCTATCAATGAAATATATCAAAACTCGATCTCCAACTTAGCTTGCGTTCTTCACTAGCACTCATTGGATATGTGACTCATCTTAGTGGCGCATCAACGGCTTGAGGGACAAAATCCATTGGCATCTGCATAAATGACTAGAATTTATTTTTCAATTGAAAGTGGTGCATATTGTGAATGTTTTGGTACTTGTAGACTGTAAGCCTTGCACCTATATGGACTATTTCGTGACATCATTTAGCAATATAATGGTTATGTATAAAGGTTCTTATCTTAAAAAAACCTTCATTTACATGTTCCATTTTAAGATATTAATTCATTCCTTTTAGTAAGTATTCAAGCATCGTGTTCTTTTTCTATTCATGTTATTGTAAGTTTCTCTACATAAATTTATAAAAATATATATTTGTTATCGATGTGTCCTCAACATGTCATTTCATAATTTTTTTAATTTTCCGTGGTAGTATGGTGTCAGGATCAATACCTGGGTCCGGTCCATGCTTCTTTTGGCGTCAAAATTAATTCTTTAAAAATAATAAGGAAGGATTAAGGAATTTTGTACTGCGAGACTAGTAGTAAGCCTCGAGGAAAATCTTGGCATAATTTACGTCTGTCCCGTCGGACCCACGTAATATGGATAAAATCACAAAACACGCAATTTGAACTGAATAAGCACTAAATACTATAAATAAAAATATGAATATAATATATCATGGCTATCATTACACATAAAAAAGTCTATAACCAAGGTCTCTGTTACAACATTAAATGTAGCATAAACAGAAAAAATGTCTATAACTCGTGCTATAATCATAATAATTAGGTCATAATTTCAACACATATTTCAAGAACAACTTTAAAATCTTTATATAATTCTTTCAAGTAATTCGCATTATATTGGAATGATGACATCATACCTCGTAGATTCTTGGATACTCCTATATATAATAGCACTTCAACTTCTTATCTGAAGCTTAATTGACTTTTACTGTTTTGACATAAAATATCTATAGAAACTTATAAAAGCCATATACCATCCATCCATGTAAATCAAGAGTCTTGGTCCAATGTTATAAGGTTATCACTGGTATAATTTTGGGGATAAATTGAGTTTGATTTCTAGCACTGTTAAAATAATGCTTAGCCAGCGAAAGCTACGAATCACAAATAAAAATTAATCGAGATACGCGTAAGCTGACCCGAACACCTCATGATATATGCTATCAAAAAAAAATACATACCTTCCATGTCCGACAAAATAAGAGTACACAAATAAGGATAGACTCCTAAACATTAAGAAAATACATAAGAGTACTGACCTAATAGTAATTCCATACTAACACAAAGACAATCACAGATTGAACAAAAAAAATTAACTATGCAATGTCCTAACTAGGTGCTGCGTTTAATTCTATATGTTAGTTGTACACAATTAACACGTGTATTAGCAGGGTCGGCTCAAGAAAAAGTGGGGCCTAGGCAAAATTTAAATAGTGGGGCCTTTTAATCAAGATTACATATTGATTTTTTAAAAATCTATTTGAGTATAATACTTTTTTTTTTTGCCTTTGAGATCTTGAATTATCAATTTATTTGCATTTAAGATATATCTTTCGGAGTTCATATATATCTAATCTAATATATATATATATATATATATATATATATAAAATAAAAAAATTATTTTATCAATATAAATTATTTCTTAAAACAATACTCTTTTGGTAAAAATATAAATAAAAAAATATTTTTTAATAAAAACTATAATTTTAGCTCTTTTTTTCTTAAAAACCATTTTTTTTATAAATGTTGATTTTATAACGATATGTATAAATTATTTTATCATATATAAAATTTGTATTTTTATAAAGTAATTTCCTAAAAACTAGAGTTTTTAACTTCTTTTCTTTAAATAAATTATGTTTTAAAAAGTTACTCTATAAAAAAATGTTTTAAAAAGTTGTTCTTACAAATATAAATATAATATTTATAATAAAAAATATATTTTTACAAAGTAATGTTAACGTGCAAATTGTATAGATTGTTTTAGAAAACTATACATTTTATCATTAAAAAAACATTTTTTTGAGTTATACATAAAAAAATATTTTATAATAAACAACTTATCATATATAACTCAAAAAATATTTTTATAAAAAAATATACAATTTATATATGATTCTGAACGTTAACATTACTTTATGAAAACATCTTTTCCTTAAAAACATTTATATTTATATTTATAAAGTAACTTTTTAAAACACAATTTATGTAAAAAAATGAAGTTAAAACCCAAAGTTTTTAGAAAATTACTTTATAAAAATGCAATTTTCATACATAATAAAATATTTTATACTTATCTTTATAAATCAAATTTTGTTAAAAAAATTATAAAAAAAATGTTAACATTATAATTTTATAAAAAAAAGATTATATATTTATATTTTTATAAAAAACTGTATTGTTTAAAAAAATAATTTATATCTATAAAATAGTTTTAAGATATATATATATATATATATATATATATATATATATATATATATATATATATATATATATATATATATATATATGTGGGGGGGGGGGGGGGGGGAGGGGAGGAGGTGGGTGGGTGGGTGGGTGGGTGGGTGAGTGTGTGTGGGTGTTTTATTATTTTTGTTTTCTCAAATCCCCTTACTTCATCATAAAATATTCTCTTTTTTTGCATTTCAATTTTACATGCAAGTATTTGTTTGGCATAAAGTATTCTACAAATGAAATACATATATTCGTTATTTTTTTAATTTTTTTTTTATTTTAAAGCCAGGTACCACACAAATATAAAATAGTACTTTTAACGTTATATATTTTATTTTCTATTTTTGTAAGTATGTTCGCGTTGCGTTGTATGCGCGGATTTAAAAACTAATCTAATATATCTAATAACTAAATATAAATTTGGTGTCTCCTCTTAGAAAATTGACACGTGTACCTAAATTAATTATCATGCATCTTTCCTCTCCCAACCTCTTCCACTTTCTTATTTAACTAGTTTTCAGCCCCGCGCGATGTGCGGACGATTTATAATACTTATGTGCAACATTAAAATCTATAGGCTTCTCTTTTAAAATTTGTAGTTATACGTAAATAAACATAAATACATATTATAGAAACACAATGAAGCAATAAATATATATTAGGTTAAAAATGGAGAAACCCTTCCAAAATAAATCTTAAAAAAAATCCAAAAAGCACATACTCCTAGAAATATGTGAAGGAAAAATGCACCCCTTTTATATTAAGAATAGTGCAAGTATTTGATTTCCATAAAATAAACCACACAACATTGAGATAATCCATCAAATTCCAATCCCGTCATAGCATCCTAATACACAACAACATTCACAGTGTCAATAACACACAATATCAAATCTCCTTCTGGACAAACTGATAATACGACTCCAACCATCTGCAAATAAAATAAAAATAAACATATTGTATTTTCAGTATTAAAGATTTTAACATTACTATTTAACATCATTTCATACAAATACTTGATCAAAAAAATAAATAAGATGATCAAATCCCAAAAGCTTGAGTGTTTTCGCCCTTTAGCTTTAACCTTTATAATCACCATTTCCTACACACATGAAAACCAACTATCAAAAAGTTAAAACTTCGTTAATGATCGAGTGGAAAAACCGAGCGTCCGTGTAATACGCTAGTCGTTGTTACCGGCTTCCAACCTCAATACAAAAAAACCTAAACTTGTAACTACACTTCTTAAGGAGTATAGTGGCGAGTCTGGGTATCGAATCCACTGGTAATTAAGACGTGTGAACGTGACGACAAAGGTAAGGTAGTTTAATCCTAAATTTAATATTAAAATAAAAGAAAAGAAAAAGATGATTAATGGGTTTAAATTTCTAATTGGTGACGAAATAAAATGTGCACAAAAACACTAAGAATTGTAAAGAAATTAGATTTGAAAATGAGAGAAAATAGGGTGGGGTACAATCCTTCAAACCTTAACGAATTACCGTATAGAATACTAGAATTGTAAATTGAAATTTTTTACTAAATCCAGTCTTTATGTATCCTAAGCATTACATATATGAAGGATCTTGCCCGCATCATATGAAATCAAAGGCAAATACAAAGCGGTGAATGGAAAATTACACTTGCATAGCATTCTTAAACATCCCAAGTACCTAGGGCAAGAGGGATTAAAAGATCGGCTAAGTTTGTATAATTTCCATACACGATTCGGTCAATATTTAATTTACCCTCTATTTTCTACATGGGTAATTCATCTCGGAATGAATTCATGTACCCCAGACCTTGAGAATTTAGCTGTACATGATTTTTCTAGAAAACAAATTCATACCAATACATGGAATTATGGATCTAGCAAACATTGGTAACAAATTGCAAGACAATTGAGAATTGAATTGAAAATAAAATAGAGAATAAATAAGAGAATGAAAAATTGATACTTATATTCAGCAATAGGGAAAGAGATGAACTTGAATCCAGGAAAATTCTTCTTCTTCAAACTTACAAACTAGAAATACCTTCTAAAATCTGACTTTCTCTCTCTAAAATTCTATTCTACTCTCTAGAATTCGACTCCCCTGGAAGGATGTAGGGCATGGCCTTTTATACACCAAAAAATGACTCTTCCCATGCCTCTCCACATTTTTCCCTTTTAATATACCTAAATGAGACTCTTCCCATGCCTCTCCACGTTTTACAACTAATAAAAACGAATTAAACAAGAAATTTCAAGAGTTGTCTCTTCAGCTTCCAGAATTAATTTCAACTTTTGACTTTCTGTCTCCAACTTTAAATGGGCATAACTTCTTCATCGTAGCTCGGATTGGGGTGCCGTTTTTTCCAATGTTCTTGTAATTTAGAGATCTTCAACTCTCTAGATTTTCCCACCACCAGAATATATGTGTAAAATTACGAAAATGCCCTTCAACTCCCCATTTCTTGGTTTCTTTCACTGTTTTGTGTTCTCCTTCGCACTATCTTTCATGAAATACCTGTAAAACACATGAAAAATACACAAAACAAGAAATACTTGACAAAAGCGGTTAGTAGCATAAATTTGAGATAAATATAAGCTATTTACTCTGACGGGATCATAAAAATAACGAAATTAAGGGGATAAATGTGAAGAATATGTGCCTAATCACACCCCCTAACTTAGAACTTTGCACGTCCTGAGCAATGTAAAAGAAATTAGTTTAAAGTTCAACTCTTGAAAATTCTTTTATTGGTATGGAATACCTTTTTCGTGGGCAATCGATTGCATTTAGCGTATGCAACAAGCCTTTAAACCCCTAGGTTACCCGAGTAGGACGAGTTTTGTCTCGTGAGGGTTTGCAGTGAATACACCCACAAAATTCTTTATTGACTCAAATAAATATCAAAACACTTGAAAATTGTACAATTTAAACTTTTCGAAAAATAATCACCATAAATTCATATTCAAATGTCTCAAACCATAGTGTGTGTGTGCAAAGCCAAAAATTCAACCTCAAATTTCCATTGATTGAGCATTACGTTACTTTTCGAAAATTAGTTTTGATTCAAATTCTTACGGATGCACTCACAGACGAATCACTCGGATTGTGGTTGTTTTCTCTTGGTATGCATGATTTAAAGAGTAAATATAATGGACACAAATTCATGCATACAAAATTGAAAAGAAGGAAATATATGGTGAAAAGATCTCATCATCGGAATACAGTTATTTGGAAATGGGAAACATCATCTCTTAATCACAGCCTTTTAATCTATTTTATTATCTTTTCATGTCTTAGCTCTCCATGCGGTAATTAATTTCACCATTCGGACTCGGTTAGGACTTTTTTGGGTTAAAATGTGTAAAGGGTAAAAATGAGAATGGATGGGTTGTTCGGAATTGGAAAATGTCCTTATGATGTCCATTAGTGCTTTTTCGGGAATTTGCTCATTTTTCTCTTTTTTTTTTCTATTTTCATTTTCATTTTTTTCTTCTTTTTTCTTTTTCTTTTTTTTTTTGCCCCTTTTTATTGCACAATTTGGACTTACTTGATGAATTTTCTCTATTTTTCCAATTCTAGGCTATTTGGTTTTTTCGGGTTATCAAACGAAAAGGAAAAAAATTATTAGGCTCAAATTGGGTTGCAAAGGGATAATTTTGTTTTTCACAACTTTTTATAGCTAATATTTTTTGGTAACAAACGATGGCCTACTTCATTGTCCAAATTGCTAATCACATTACCATATTCATCTCGAGATTAATTAAGTTTGGATATATATTTAGCACGAATTTCGAGATAACATTTCACACATTTCTCATAACCGATCAAAACAAAGGATTGAGATCATCAACGACTTATTATAATGCTGAAAAGAACTTTGAGTTAATCATAAACTCGGATTGATTTAAAAACTCATAAAAAATTGAAAGGCTCGAAATCTCACCGGGTTGGACTAATCTCCACACTTATTCGTAAAGTCGTCAATTTTCTTTCAATTTCCATCTTTGGTCAATTTTGGCTTAGTGAAATTGATTGTTAACAATTTGAGACTTCAAACAGAATAAAGGTGATATTTTTGATAAATTTAAATTCCAATTTTTATTTATTTTGAACAAAAATATTTTTGTCTTTTCAACATTTTTCAATTTTTTTTTGGCATTTCAAAAATTTGTAAAGTTTTAGAAAGACGCACTTATCACCCCCCCTAACTTAGACTTTTGCATTGTCCTCAATCAAAAGGATTAAAATCTAAAGAAGAAAAAGAATAAGTGCAACAAATAAAACAAGCAAATTATTAAAATGCAACAAGACACTATATAACACTTATACATGACTAAAAAATACAATAAAAATCACCCCATATGCATCGGGGGTGCGACGACCTCTCATCTCTCTCCACAAATCACCCGACCCCTTTCACTGGGTACGATGTGCTCCTCGTCCCTCCGGTCTTACCATCATAAGTGAATAGCCGAAACAAATTGGGCCCGTGCCCATAGATAAAGGAAAGATCGTGAGATGCATTATGATGAATCGAAAAAGGATCCTCTTGTTGCATAGAACGTGGGTTGGTCTCTAAGTCGAACGAGATTTGAGTCGTATCTTCAAGTACCTGCGAAGAATCAAATGGTATGGGTGGATGTTTGGTAAGGAGAAATGCATCAATTCTATTTTCCCACTCGATTTCGTCTAAATGACGAAATGAGGCCCAGAAAGATTGGACTTCAACATTTAGGCTTGAATCCACCTGTCCGAACTCGCGCTCAAACTCTGCTAGGCTCAAATCCTCTAGCTCTCTCTCTTGCTTGGTGTCCTCAACCTGCCTTTCGTGCTTACTCGCTGAATTATAGGGTGGTGTGGGTGGGTGGTAATCGAGGAGAAATGTATCGATAGTGTCCTTCCATTCGCTTTCCTCTAAGTATTTCGACGAGCCTCTCCCGACACACTCTAAATATCCTCTTTCACTCTTGTTCATGGGCTCACTCATGCTCTCGAATGCATTAACTAAACATACCTACCCTATCATGCTCTCGATGTTGCAACCACTCCTCTCACTGTGCGCAACAAAACCTTCCCCTAATGGATCTTCCTTGTAAGTTCTTTCTTGCTCGTGTGCTACCCCCAAAAGATCCAACCCTCGCGGTTCCCCTTCATCACCCTCTCTCTTGGAATTATTAAAGATATTTGTTTCGAGGGTCATATTCCCGAAAGTTAATTGCATACGCCCACTTCGGGTATTGATAAGAGCATTAGCTGTAGCTAAAAATGGGCGGCCAAGGATAACGGGAACATGATTACTTGGGAGAACAGAGGGTTCTTCGTCCCAAATGACAAAATCCACCGGGAAGTATAAAGTGTCTATTTGGACAATCACATCCTCAACAATTCCCCGGGGAAGCTTCACAGAACGATCCGCGAGCTGGAGAGTAATATTTGTGGGCTTAAGGGCCCCCAGTTCTAGTTTCCTATAGATGGAATATGGCATAATGTTAACACTCGCCCATAGATCTATTAGAACTCTCTCGATTCGGTTCTTCCCCATGATACACGAAATAGTGGGTGCACCCGAATCTTTATATTTTAATGGAAAGTCAATCGACAAGACTGCACTGACATTTTGGGCCAAAGAGACGTTCTGGTTTACCTTTAGCTTGCGTTTCACCGTGAGTAAGTCCTTAATAAACTTAGCATACGCGGGAATTCTCTGTATAGTCTCGAGAAAAGGTAAATTAATTTTTACTTGCTTAAGGACTTCCAGAACTTCATCACGGGAGGTCATTTTGGAGTGAGAGACCAACCGTTGAGGGTATGGGTAAGCGGTGGGGGTGATGGCCTTGAGTCCACTAGTGTTTTCCTCCTCCTCACTCTTAATTAAAGGGGCATCTTCGGCCTCTCTTGTGCCGGGTGAAACCTCTTTATCTTTACATGCATTGCGTGGGGGAGGTGACAAATCAACTACTCTCCCACTACGTAGAGTGGTAATAACGCTACATTGCTCTCGATGGTCGTGGGATGTAGTCCCAACACTGGTTTGTCTTTGGGGAGGTCGTTGGATTTGAGCAGGAAATTTGCCCTTCTCTTGGACATTCAATGCAGTTTGCAACCTTGAGATGCTAGTATGTATTTCATTGAACATTCGATCATACTTAGCACTGTTCTCCTTTTGAGATTGGATGAGGTGATTTAAGTTGTCCTCAAGAGATCTCCTTGGTGGAGCAACATACGGACATGCATAGGAGGAACCACTTGCTAAAATTGAGGGGGTGGTAAAGTCACATGTGGGTTAGGAGCCATCCCCCTCTGTGGTTGTCCATAGTTGAAACCAGGATTATTCCTCCGAAATTGATTGTATGCATTTACTTGTTGTGCATTATAATTTTCGCGAAACCCCCCTATTGCCTCAACTTATTCATTATACATTGCCTTGTATGCAGGGATGGTAGGACATCCTTTGGTAGAATGACCAGCAGTACAAATGGCACACACTTTCTCCTTCCCGGCTTGCACGGGTCCAGCTACCTCTCTTAATCGCACCTCAAGCATGTCTCTGAAATTCTTTTCCAATTGGTCAAATTTTCAATCTAACAAAGTGTCCTTGTCCAAGTGATAGATACCAGACGCAGCAGGCAAGTTGGACACCTGTCGATTTCTATTTTGACTATTGGGATCAGAAACATCCTATGCTTGGGTAGTCTCTGCTACATATTTCAGATGAGCCTCAGCATCGCTCGAGTCCAACTCCCAAAAAGGTCTTTCACACATAGTTTGAACAAGTTGTTTGGATGCTAGAGTAAGGCCTTGATGAAAAAATGAAATCAGATGATGCTTTTCAAATCCATGATGTGGGCAAGCACTAACTAACTCCTGAAATCTCTCCCAACACTTGTCAAAAGCCTCATTCTCATTTTATCGAAAAGCTTGAATTTTGTGCCTTGACAGAATTGGTTTTGTGTTGTGGAAAGAATTTTGAGAGAAATTTAGTTTGCATATCTCTCCAGGACAGAACAGAATTCGGGGGTAGAGATCATAGCCAGGTCTTAGCTTTATCCTTTAAGGAAAAAGGGAAAAGCTTTAATCGGATAACATCTTGTGGGCAGGCTTGATTACAAAACGCCTCACATGTATCTTCGAATTCTCAAATATGGAGATATGGTTTTTCTGAATCCATCCTGTGAAATGTGGGAAGAATTTGGATCATACCATTTCGAAAGTGGAACTGACCGGCATTATACGGGAGTAAAATGAAACCAGGGATAACAGTTCGCTCCGGAAATAAAAGATCTTTCATGGGAAGATATGGTATCTCTTCCTCTCCAACACCAACACCAACACTACCGTGCACAGACATATTACTACCCAATGATTCAGAACCCTCACTCAGTGTTTGACTCAAAAGTGTGGAGCATCGGTAGTATGAGAATTTTCAGAGTTAGCTTAAGCAAGGGGATTTTCGTGAAATTAGGCTGGAGACAACGGAGGAGTTTGCATGAACAGCTTATGAAAGATGAGATGAGAATTTATTTAATTTTTTTTAAGGTCAAATTCGGGATTAACAAACCTAACCTAAAGTCTACATAATTCCCCGGCAACGGAGCCATTTTTGATCGAGTGGAAAAACCGAGCGTCCGTGTAATACGCTAGTCGTTGTTACCGGCTTCCAACCTCAATACAAAAAAACCTAAACTTGTAACTACACTTCTTAAGGAGTATAGTGGCGAGTCTGGGTATCGAATCCACAGGGAATTAGGACGTGTGAACGTGACGACAAAGGTAAGGTAGTTTAATCCTAAATTTAATATTAAAATAAAAGAAAAGAAAAAGATGATTAATGGGTTTAAATTTCTAATTGGTGACGAAATAAAATGTGCACAAAAACACTAAGAATTGTAAAGAAATTAGATTTGAAAATGAGAGAAAATAGGGTGGGGTACAATCCTTCAAACCTTAACGAATTACCGTATAGAATACTAGAATTGTAAATTGAAATTTTGTACTAAATCCAGTCTTTATATATCCTAAGCATTACATATATGAAGGATCTTGCCCGCATCATATGAAATCAAAGGCAAATACAAAGCGGTGAATGGAAAATTACACTTGCATAGCATTCTTAAACATCCCAAGTACCTAGGGAAAGAGGGATTAAAAGATCGGCTAAGTTTGTATAATTTCCATACACGATTCGGTCAATATTTAATTTACCCTCTATTTTCTACATGGGTAATTCACCTCGGAATGAATTCATGTACCCCAGCCCTTGAGAATTTAGTTGTACATGATTTTTCTAGAAAACAAATTCATACCAATACATGGAATTATGGATCTAGCAAACATTGGTAACAAATTGCAAGACAATTGAGAATTGAATTGAAAATAAAATAGAGAATAAATAAGAGAATGAAAAATTGATACTTATATTCAGCAATAGGGAAAGAGATGAACTTGAATCCAGGAAAATTCTTCTTCTTCAAACTTACAAACTAGAAATACCTTCTAAAATCTGACTTTCTCTCTCTAAAATTCTATTCTACTCTCTAGAATTCGACTCCCCGGGAAGGATGTAGGGCATGGCCTTTAATACACCAAAAAATGACTCTTCCCATGACTCTCCACGTTTTTCCCTTTTAATATACCTAAATGAGACTCTTCCCATGCCTCTCCATGTTTTACAACTAATAAAAACGAATTAAACAAGAAATTTTAAGAGTTGTATCTTCAGCTTTGAGAATTAATTTCAACTTTTGACTTTCTGTCTCCAACTTTAAATGGGCATAACTTCTTCACCGTAGCTCGGTTTGGGGAGCCGTTTTTTCCAATGTTCTTATAATTTAGAGCTATTAAACTCTCTAGATTTTTCCACCACCGGAATATATATGTAAAATTACGAAAATGCCCTTCAACTCCCCATTTCTTTGTTTCTTTCACTGTTTTGAGTTCTCCTTCGCACTATCTTTCATGAAATACCTGTAAAACACATGAGAAATACACAAAACAAGAAATACTTGACAAAAGAGGTTAGTAGCATAAATTTGAGATAAATCTAAGCTATTTACTCTGCACGGGATCATAAAAATAACGAAATTAAGGGGATAAATGTGAAAAATATGTGCCTAAACAGTTAAGCATAACGAATTTATAGAATCCTAAAGTAGAGGTGTATTTTGCAGAAGTTGGCGGTTGGTATGATTGTGAATAAACAATTTTGTAAGCAGGAGGAAATGCGTAATAAAATTGTGTAGTGTATATATGTGTTAGACCTATACATATTTTTTTTATCTTTAACCTATAATGATCAAGCCACTCCTTTCAAACTCAAAAAAACTTTTAATTTGCTAGCCATATACAGTATTTTTATATCTATTTTAAAAAAAACTAAAATCCAAGAGATATCAAATCTGTAAAGTTCATAGCTATTGAATATCAATGCTTCATGTCTCACCACTTAAATATTATATGTTAGATTTCTTAGGTTTTGGCTTTCAATGAAAATGTGAACATTTATAATGAAAGAACAATATCCAACTTATAATAGATAATATAACATCAAATAAGAGGTTCACATGTGATTACACAGGCGAGTAGTGAAAGTATTTTGGTATAGTAAGTACGAAGAAAAGCTAAAGATGGGAAAATAACACTTTATATGTCCAAAAGGAATTAAAAAAAAATAATGTTCAACAAACCCTAAAAACCAATTACTTTAATTGCCTCAATGGTACACATGTAAATGGATGAAACCTTGATAGTGATAAATTAGTAAATGAAAATATTAAAGAGCAAAACAAAAATGATACTAAATTTATTTAAATAGTATCCACACTTCTTTCATAATTTAATAATGTAATTTATGAGACTCATGTCTTGAATAATTGAATATAATGTGGTGAAAAATCATTTTATTTCCCATGTTTAGCCTAGTTATAAAAAATAGAGAATTAAGATAAAAGTCATGTTCCTTCCTATATTTGGATTTTTAGGACAATGCTTTTCAAATTTATAAATCTAGTCCGTGTGGTATAATAACATTTATTTGTACGGTCCCTTTAGAGTTAGGAGTTCATTTTTTTGTCTGTGCAAACGAAACTATTTTTCACCATTTTTCATGGTGTTTTTAGCAGAGGGACTAAATTTATATAATTATCTGGAGTGTCCTATTTTTATACACTTTGACAATTATGAGGACCTTTCCCCAAAACCCCCTATAAAAAATATCAACTGAAATATAAATTTCAAAGGAAAAATTAATTGAGCCTATATAAAGAAACACATATACGCACCTTTTAGACGATGTAGATATATAAGAGACATCAAACAATAAAGTGTCATCCTTCCCAAATAACACAACATTAGCGATGTTTAGTTCGAAAATCATTTTCATGAGAATGGAAAATCAAATAATTTGTACAGGAAAACATGGAACATTTAAACATTACAGAGAATCCACCATTTTTCACAAACCATCTTGGATTTGAAGGTTTAGAATACTATTGGTTTTACCTGATCTGACTCCAAAATGGATTTATCAGGTTCTTGATTACTAATTATAGATGAAAGGTCTTATATAACCTATGGAAGGAGAGAGTGACCTCCTCTCAAATTTCTTTACCTGCAGCCATTGAAAAAACAAATACAAAGAATACCATAATAAATAAGGTATATCTTGAATTTTTAACATTTGAGCCTGTCTCCCCACATCACAGAACAGATGATTAGCATTTCATAAATATGTTATTCATATAGACCGGATAAGAGCATAGGATGAAAATGACCTGAATACAAACTCTTGTCCACGGATTTCTGAACTCGGTATCATCAAGTTTGCGTATCTGAGTAAAATAGAAAACTATAAGAAATTGATTGGAGTCAATAAAGTCTTTAGTTACAATTTTGATTTCTGAAACCTCATATACTACTTCTCTTGAGAAACACCAATAGCAGGTTGTTAGTAGTCCCATAAATAGAGGCATTTAGTTTCAAGAACATTGAGCAGGTCAAAAACTCTTGCATTCTGGGTTTTGGCTTTCACTGGATTTGAGGGCCATGATTTCTCCAATCAACAGAATTTAAGTTTGGTAGAACTCCATCACATGTAAACACCAAATACCACTCCACAATCATTAATGGCTTTGCCTTACGAATGGCCCCCCATAAAATATGGAAGAATTTCTTTCTATTGGAAACCATAATATAACCTTTATTAGCGGGAGTTAAATATGTAGAGGGAGATGGAAGGTGTGATGGGAAATCAATTAGGGAAGAGGCAGAGGTATGGAAAGGAGAGATCAATATGGAAATTTCTTTTGAGATAGATAGATAGATAGATAGATAGATAGATAGATAGATAGAGAGAGAGAGAGAGAGAGAGAGAGAGAGAGAGAGAGAGAGAGAGAGAGAGAGAGAGAGAGAAGGTGAAGGGGAATGGCTTTGTGAGAAAAAATTTGGGGGGATGAAATATATTGGAGTTTAAATGAGAATTATATGGTTGTACTAGAAGAAGAAGTGAAGAAAAAAGCAAGAGAGGTATTGTGGAGAAGATAATCTTTTCATTTCAATGACAACAAAGTTCTGGTAGCTAAATACATATAAGAAAACAGGGAAGATGCATTTATTGTTATGTTGATTTTACTTCCGTATAACATAAAATAGGTAGACTAGACTTTAGGACCACTAAGGCACACATTAAAGGAACATTAATTGCGCAACATCAACCCCTATAGCAGCCCCTACATCAACCCCTATAGCAGCCCCTACATCAACTATGCATTAATTTTAACACTCCCCCTTAATACATTGGTTGAACACCCATCATTTCTCTAAGAAATTTAACCTTGTCCTTGGGTAGAGCTTTGGTGAAGATATTCACAACTTTCTCTTCGGTCTTGATATATTCGAGTTGAATCTCTTCATCCTCCACGGCCTCTCTAATGAAATGATGCTTGATTGCAATGTGCTTGATGCGACTATAGTAGACGGGATTCACTTTGTTGGAGTTTAAACGAGAACTGTATGGTTGTACTAGAAGAAAAAATAAAGAAGAAAGCAAGAGAGGTATTGTGGAGAAGATAATCTTTTCATTTCAACGATAACAAAGTTCTGGCAGATGAATACATATAAGAAAACAAGGGAGATGCATTTATTGTTATGCTGATTTTACTCCCTATAACATACAATAGGTAGACTAGACTTTAGGACCACTAAGGCACGTTAATTTCCTTATAGCAGCCCCTACAGCAGCTATGCATTAATTTTAACAAAATAGAGAGAAACGAAATGTCTTTCAATAAACGAAGTCTTCCTTCAATACCCAAAAAGAGAGAGTTAATAAGGCGTACTCCTTATCCACGTGTCACAATATCTCAAAGAGATACCATTTTTAATATTAGATATTAGATTTGGAAGGCCATTGAGGAGTCCAATTCGTGCCCTCCCTTTCCTTTAATTCTATATACATTTTTCCCAAGAGACCCACGTCTTCATTTTTCTCTCTTTGTCCTTTCATATATTTTTTATATTCCCTTTTATATTTTCGATAATCACATTAGAAGTCCTCTCTCTCTCCTCTGGCTGGGCAGTGTGCAATCGCCTCCTTTCTTCACAGTCCGACACTACTGTCTCCCCTTTCTGGGGTCGATAATCTCTAACGCCACTCAGGTAATATAGCAAGGCAAGTGTGGAAGATGTTTCCAATGCATTTTGGGGTTCTCATTAGAGGATATCCCCTCAGACAAACTCTCATTTCATGATGGCTTCAAGGAAAATAAAGAGATGCATCATTATTCAAAGGTGATTTATCTGGATATGAAGAAAATTTTGATACCTGCAATGAAAAGAGCTGCTAAACCAAGGCATGGAGATTCAAACATTTATTCTCTTAATATGGACTTATGTCCTAACGAATAGGAATTTGGTCTAAAAATTCCCAACAAACATTTTTTGATATAAATCTACAAGTCCAGATTGCTACACGGGTATTCCTGTGGAAAAAAAATCACATTAGAAGTCACATTTCTAAACTAGTAATCTTCATTTCTTGAGATCACCGTTGATTTCTCTACTAAAAAAAACATACAACTTCATCAATGAAGGTACTCCTTTGGCAATGTTCAATTAATTGTCTGTAATCATTGGAATGAAAGGAAAGGTAACAAAATAGATGTAAATTGTTAGTATTTCTATTTTTAGGCTTTACGTTTGTTAGATAGGAGGCTTTGTACTTACTTATTTTTTATCCAATCATAAGCTCTATATTTGTATGTGATTATCATGTTTTATCACATGTTATTTGGTTGAGTGTGTTTTGGTACTCTCTGTGTAGTGTGTGTGTAATGTTATTTAAGTTTGTTTCCATTATGTGATCATTTTACGGGAGTGTCATCACATTTTCTTATATGATTATCTCTCATTTTATAAACTTATAAACATGCATTCTTTTTTTTTTTGGGTGTGTGTGCGCATAAGAAAATTATACGTTCGATTCTAGGTATGTAAATCTGGAAGAGTATTGAAGGTTTTAATTGTTTGTTTTTTGTTTGGGTGCCAGATACATAGAGAGGGAGATGTACAACGAAGTGCGACTACAAACGCCAAGGGGTCAGGAACCAAGGGTTGTGTACAGGGTAACAAATTCTTGGTAATAAGTTTAATTTGTTGGCCATATGGGTGGTGTATTTATTTTAATTTAATAGTTTATTTTGATTCTTTTGATCTAATTTATGGAGAGAGTTTCAAAAGTTTAGTTTGATTTGAGCATAAGTTTGGATTTTTCTTTTTTGATTGGACGTTCCTAAATTTTCAAAAATTTGGAAACTCATCCCATACCAATTATATCAAAATTTTATTTTTGTACGCTTTCTGTTCCCGAGTTTATTTTATTGGCACTAATATATATATATATATATATATATATATATATATGTGTGTGTGTGTGTGTGTGTATGTGTGTGTGTGTGTGTGTGTGTGTGTGTGTGTAACATTAGGAGGTAGTATAAACTTTTAATTGTGTACTAATTATGTATATGTATGTCATACATATCCTTTATTATGAGAATTCAAAGCGCTCGCGCATCGTGCGGGGTTAAAACCTAGTAACATAAAAAAACGATGTATGTAATTGTGATTAGGCCACGTGTTTACATTTAATGCATTACCTTTTACACATTTTGCTACAAATATATATGCGGTTGGCTCCAAAACTCAAACAATGGTTCATTTAAGGAAGGAAAAAAATCATAGTCATTTTTAAAGAATAAAAGGTCACCCTTTGTCTATTATTAAAAACTCAGTTGTTTAACCTCTCTCCTGTACCGATGCGTATCTCATATCCGTCCACATTCTCTTCACCGATGCATGTCCCTTTGTATGTGTTTTACTAGATATTGCATGCCCTTACTTTATCAATGATTTGTTTTAAATTTATTAGGCAAACATGCTCACTCCAGGTAAAAGGATTAAGCAAGCGAGAGGCAAGGATATTCTAGAGAATCATCAGTTTACCAGATAGGGTTCTCACTCATATACTTTCCTTTCTTAAAACAAAGGAAGTTGTAAGTACTAGCGTTTTATCAATAAGGTTGAAATCCATTTGGGCTTCTGTCTCAACTCTTGACATGAGCATCATGGACCTTTGTTTGATAGCTGAGGATTTGAAGGACGTAAAAAGAAAAGATTTGTTCCTAAAAATTCTTATATAGAGTAATGATGGGTCATACGCATAGCATTCCTTCTTTCAAAAAAGTTGTTATTCGAAGTTATGAAGTTGATCATTGTCATTTAGAGTCATGGATATGTTCTGCTGTTGAGCAGAATGTTCGTGAACTATGTGTGTATATATATATATATACAAAAACATTTTTTTTTATCCGAGATGGAACATTAACCCTGATTGCATATACTTTTTTTTTGTTTTATTTGTAATTAAGCTATGACCATATCATCAGGGTTAATGTTCCATCCTAGGTTAAATTTTTTTTGTGTGTGTATCAAATTTATTAGTTATTTTTTATGACCCTTATTTATATTTTTTATATATTCTACAATATTGACAGCTTGGTGTTACAAAATAAGAATTATAAAGCACCCGCGCATCGGGTGGAACTTAAAAACTAGTTTATCATATTTTTCTAGAACCCACAGTTATATTTTCTTGTAGACATGTCAATATATCATTCACAACAAAGATAAGTTTACTTTAAATTTTCGTATACCATACAAAATTAAATTAAAATGAAATATGTTTGACTCAAATACTAACAGTCGATAAAACATCTAAATTGCATTATGGGGGGACGAGGTGGGGATGATAAACCTGGTTTGAGAAGTATGATTTTGATATATATACATTAGAATTTTGTATCTCCGTGCAAAGCTGCACAATCTTTTATAGTATCTTTAAGATATAATTTACAGAGATAGAGTGGGAGTGAGGTATATGAAATAGAGTAAAGATGGAGAAAAAAACGAACAAAGGAAAAAATATAAAGAGAAAGAAATAAACCAAATGGTCCAAGTTGATAGAAAAAGTAGCTTTACAGTTTGGGGGGGGATTGAGATTTACTTCTTGGAAATATAAATGCACTAATGGAGTGCAATTTATTAACGGTGTGTTTGACTGTAAATATGACAAATGCGTGGAAAATAGTTCATTTGAACGAGGAGTTGAAAAATGTATGGAAAAAGATATGACTTTTTTGTCTTACTTTATTTATTTTCCATGGAAATCAATTCTTTGGTGGATGGATAAGAAATATTTTTCTAATAAAAATTAGGTTTGAGATAGAGCACTTGTTATGTGAATGCGTATTATTTTTATACAATATGTTTGCAATCAAGTACTGCAATGACAAAATATGAGTCCAAACAACTATTTTCCATGGAAAAAATTTCCATTTCTATCAAACACACCCTAATTTAATCCCAATACATATGCCCGTAGACAGGTAATTATGGGTCCCCTCAAATATTGAGGCCCTTGGCAAGTTCTTTAGTTGTCTAAAGGAAGGGCCAGCACTGTGTATTAGCTCTCATTAGCCTTAGACAGTCAATCTTTCACATTGTATGTTAACACCCATGACCTTTCACATTTTTTGTTCATACCCCTGTAATAGCCTATATAAAGGTTTCTTTGGTACTATAATTTGTCATCAATCTAATACACAAATTCTCTCTTCTCTTGTTTCATGGCATCAAAGCCATTTTCATAAGCCTCGCCTATTCCACTTTCGTCGGTGGGTGACTGTCGTGTCACCCGCCGGAACACTCATCAAACACCATATCACCATCATTATTTAACCCAAAAATTATCGACCACCAAATCTGGCATCCCAAAATTATAAAATTAGCCCTGTATTTTTTGAAATTCCTTCTTCTACCCCTAAAAATTTTAAAAATTATTTGAAACCCCTCCCAACATCTGAAATATATTTTTATCCAAAAAAAATCAAAGTCATATTAGAGCATCCCTCCCTAACACAAGTCAATATCATAACTCTCCCCTTGATTTTTTCGCGGGGAATAAGATGGTATACCCCTTAATTCATGTGTTCTTTAGTTACCACATCACCATTGCAGGTATTTCGGACTTGTATCTCTCTTGGTCTTTAGCCTCTCAACCATGCTTTGGCATCAGGCCTTGTGACCTTGACAAGAGTGAATCCTATTTGATCTGGCACCTTATGCGTCTCTCTTCTAAAGTGCTATACGCACTCTCTGCTCTTTTGAGCTCACCCAGGATTACACCTCTGTGCCCGACATATCTCTAGAGGATTCGTCATCTCATTGGGTCTTAAGATGTAATACCCGTACTTTTATTGATATTTATTTATGGGATTAATTAAATTAAATGAGAATTAATTGAGAATTAATCCGAATAAAATACTAACGAGATGTGAGTTGGTATTTGATTATAATGTTTATATATGGCAATATATGAATATTGAAAATATTGAAATTGTCGCGAGACTGAGATACGACAATTTGGGAAATTTAGTTGGGACGCGCGTGTCAGTCGTGTCAAGAATGTAAATATTTAAATTAAAAAGTGCATTTTATTTTTATCAATCGAATGGTCATTTTGAGTGCGCCAACGAGTTCGGAAGGGTCGAAATAGTCAGAAAACACTAGTCGGGGGTTTAGTTTGGGTCTCGGGGCATTTTTGGGCCATACCGGCAACTTAAAAGGGCATTTTGGTAATTTTGAAATATTGGGAATTATAACCAACGAATTTTGGGAATTAAACATAGGTTATTTAGTAACCCACTAAACCATTACCAGCACTTAACTAATTAGAGGCCTACGGGAGTTATAGGAAGAAGTTAGAAGAGGTTCCCAAAGAGAAAACCACCATCTTCAACCTTGGGAGAAAAATCCATAGAGAAAGGAGAGTCAATCCATTCACCAACATCAAATTCAGAGAACTATCTAAGGCAAGTGGTTTAATTACGTTAATTTCAAGCGAATGTTTCTTCCATGCTTAGAATTGATAAAATTGCTTTATATTGGGTATTTGATGAAAACCCTTGAAATTTAAGATAGAAATTCATGATATATCATAGGGATTGCATGTAGAAAGATATTGGGTGATTGTACTATGAGAAACACAACTTTTTATGATGTAAAAACTGATTTATAAGGATAAAATTGAAGACATGAAATTCTGGGTTCATACCCATAGGGTTTGGGGTAAAATTGGGGATTGATGATAATTTATGTTATTTAGGAAGATTGAAACCCCAATAATATGTTAAGATACGATCTACGAAAGTTTGGTGACATTTAGAAACCTTAAAACACTATTTGGGATGATTTTAGGATGAGTTTAGAGATGAAGAAAATTGAGAAAAACGAAGTAGAAGGCTTGAAACTGTCATCTCGTTAGAAGACCTGCCCAGGTCGTTCGAACGAGCTTCTAACGAGGTGACAGTCTGCCTTCTAACGAATTGGTAGTTCGTTCGATGCCTTTCGTTTGAACGAACTCTCGTTCGATGCCCTCTCGTTCGAACAACCTTGTTCGAACAAGACTTCTAACGAGTTGACCAAATGGCCTTTTTGGCCTGATTTGATTTCTAGTGTCCCGTAACCTTGTTTAATTGATGAGATAACTTTCCCGTGTTAACTAATTGGTATAGTTGGGAGATTTGGGATATATATTGAGGAGTAAAATATAGAAGAATGGCTTGAACCAAATGATATTGTGGATTAGGAGGCGAGTGACTAATCACGATGCGAGGATAATTGATGACTTAAATACATATGAACCGGGGACATGTGAATTATGTAATACTAAAAGTTGGTATGAGAACGAGAAGTATACCACTAATAAAATATGGTAACTACTAAGATGTGTACATGCTTAGTATATATGATTTTATGTGTATCACATACCTACCATACTTGCTATCACGGGAGGTTTGTGTTCGTTTAGGGCCATCTAATCTTTGTGTGCTTATGGGGGGATATAGATTGGTACCTCGAGGACATAGGTCAGAGAAGGACTTATTGAGAAGTTAATAAGTTTGTTGATCATGGGAGCGTAGGTATGTGCGTGACCCATGTGATGTGAACTATGTTCGCCTCCATTGTTTGTGATTTGTTACTATTTGAGAACGATTCCTGAGAGATTCGGAATGCGTGATCCTTATGTACGTGATGTACCGGGATGGGATAGCAGAGTATGTGTGCACCGCAGCTAAGTCTCGGGGTGATAGTATTGTATATTTATGATGAGAATAATATACGGTTAAATGAAAAGAATTGTCATGTTTAATTGTGAGGATAATTATAGTAACGCCTTGAGAAGATGAAAAGGGGATAACCTCTAGTAAATTGTATTGCTAATAATTGAGAATCCGAGAATTAAAGTAAAACCCTCTATTTAATTGATGATGTTGAAATTAAAGTGCGAATCGAGTAGGAAGGTTAGAATTTATTTTGGTATAGATAGATATGAAAATCACTTGAATGGGTACGGGTACGTTAGGAGTGCACAATTAGTCGAGAGGTGAGTATTTCATGTGAGAGCATGTCCTAACATGTATTTTGCATTCATTGTTTTAATGTCATTAAAGCACTTGCTATTTTTAAACTATTTTCCACATTCGGGCTCTGACCCGTTTGCTTTCAAATCTATTTTTGTCAAAACCTTTTTAGGTGCCCAGCCACAAGGACACCATGCATAGGAGTTCTATTCAGGTGACGAGCTATAGCTGTTGTGGAAGTTACAGGGCCTTGACAGTAGACGCCTCCTTTCTAGTCTTGACTCCATGTTTAGTTTTATCATTTGTAGGGAATGTCGCCCATTTCCTTTAGAGACATTTTACATTTCAGTTATTCAGACTTTGGTTTGTAATTAATTTAGGATGCAGACTTGTTTTATTTATTTCAGTGTTGGGACTGTTGTGAGGAGTATTTCCTCCAGATTCATTATTATTTGATGGTTACTCTATTGGGACTTTATTGTGAATGGTTATGTTATTCATCTATAATTCATTTATTGCATGTTAATCAGATTTAACTTAAAATTTGACAACTCACTTTTTAAATACTAGGTGGTTAGTAATTATTAAAATGATTTCGACAGTGATGCTATTAACTAAACCAACTTGACATTTTGTATTAATTTAATAAAGGAGTATCTACCCGGTATTTAATTAGTCGGGGTGTCACAGGTGGTATCAGAGCATCATGTTCTAGTGTCCTTAGGATCTGTACGGCTTATTATGTTTCCGCTGATCTTTCTTTGATATAGAGCCCTATATTTTAGGACTGTTGTATTCTTTATGTATGATACGTTCTTCAGCTATTTTGAGTTAATAACTACAAACTTATGGACTTTACTCTTATTTTAGATGCCTCCACGACGCGAGCAACGGGTTCCTAGGAATGCACAGCCAGAGCCACAACCTGCACCAGTACAAGGCACCATGAATACCGCTGAGGTTGCAGCTATTGTAGCCCAAACGGTAAATGTCGCCCTAGTCGTTGTACAGCAGGCACCGCCCCAGGCGCCGGTAGCCGCACCAGTTCAGGCACATGCATTCCTGTCTGCTTGGGAACACGTCCGTGATGCTTTTCAGAAAGCACACCCTCCGGAGTTCGCGGGTAGCTCCGATATTGTGGTATCCAGTTAGTGGAGGAAAGATATTCAGAGGCACTTAAGGATGTATGAGTTCACCGATGTTCAGAAGCAGATACTAGCTACTTTCAAGCTAGTAGGCTCTGCGTTACAGTGGTGGGAGTCCATTACCATCGCAGAGGAGAGAGATACTCTCACTATACAGGAGTTTTGGGTGCGGTTCAACCGCAAATATTTTTCGTCAGCTGTTCACACGGAGATGAGAAGGAAACTGATGAACCTCAAGAAGGAGGGAAATATGAGTTTTTAAGGATAAGAACAAGTGCAAGAAATATGGGGTAAATATGAGGACATGGATAGTGCATCCTAAAGTGTATCAAAGGTTATATACCATATCCAAAAGGGTCTAAAAGCCTTCGGAGTCTCAGTTTGTGAAACGATGCAACGCAATTCGGTTCGGGCATAAATAAATATATGTATGTAACTCAAGCATGCCAATGATATGGGTCCAGACTAAAAATAAAAACTCCTAAATGTTCAAAAAAGAAATTATTTTGACACAAAATTAGCCAAGACACACGTTTATACAATTTAAAGCTACAAAACATTTTTGCCTCCTTTAAACATTTCTTTAACCTTTTCTTTTCTTTTTCTATTAACTTCTTTTTAATTTTTCTAGCATAATTCAGCCTTTAATCATTTAGTATATTTTTGGACATAATTTTTAAGGTGGATATTGGTTCTTACTTCAAGACCAACCTCTTGTAACTCTCTTTTATTTCAATACAAGTGAAATTTTCCATACATATCTGTTTTTACATTGCATAGTTTTAAGCTATTATTTTAGTTAGTTCAATCTGTTATAGAAGTAGACTAAAAGCAAGCTTTATGTAATAATTTTAGTTATGGATTTACTGTTATAATAAAATCAGTTATTCCTACTTTAAGGAGAATCAAATATGGATATAATGTTTTGCAGTATTTTATATTTTGCTGCAGACTTTTATTCTGCTCAGTAGGTGTTCTGGTGGGAAGAGTATGACTTACACACAGGGGATCAGATCACCAGTTCTTGTAGAATATAAGTTTTATCTTTCACAGTCTTAGATGCAACTATAAATACCATCAGTAGGGTTGTAGAAAAATATTTTAGTAGGTCTATCTGGATTACAGGAAACTGTATAGTTTCAACTAATTGTGTGTATTGAACGAGACTAATTTGAGGTCATTATTTTTATACTGATTTTATAAGACAATGTACACCTCGTGATTATTATTTTTACTTAAGCCTCTTAATCTGATATGATTGATGGACACATGCACTGGTTATTTATTACTTTAACTTGTCGGGTGAGATTCATTATTGGATCAATAATCTTGATAAACTGGGTAATAGTGATTAATGTACGACGAAAGTCTTTTATATATGAAATCCATGTCTCGATATAGAGACTGCTGATACCCCCATTGAGATGTTTATAAATTTTGTATGTTCCAAATCCTGCAGGTGGATTATGTTAATTCGACACTACAAATAAGTTAAGTTTGATCGCTCAAGGACTTAAAGAAGTTAATTAAATAAATTATCCGTAATTTATTTTATTAATGTGTATTTTTAACCTTAACATAGGGAGAATTATGTAATTAATAATAAAGAGCTCGAAATATAATTTTGAGTTAAGGAGTGGGGTTGAAATTATAATTATTTAATGGTATTAATTATAATTAAGGGACTGAGATTAGGATCCGGTATGGATTAGGTTTTCTCAAGCCCATTAGGAGCCACATCCTTATCTCTCCTTAGGGTCCCTGCTGTAGCCTATATATGTGAACCTAAGTCTCATTCTTTCTTAACCTAGTTATCACTCTTGGATACTCAAAAGACCCAAGTTCGGACTTGTGAGAAAGAGATGCAGCAAAGAAGAAAGAAGATACAAGAAGGTGGTAAGGAAATAGGAGCCCACCCTCTACTCGTGGTTGTCCATATCAGTAATACAGTAGAAGACAGTGAGGTGAATAGAACCATCACATATTCTATTCGTGCAAAGACAAGATCAAATCAAATAGATCTCGAATGTTAAATCCTAATTTCGCTTTGTAGGAGTTCATGTATGTGTATTTTTTTGTATTTCAATCTATACGCGTTTTTCATAGACCCTTGGACTTTCGCTCTAACAATTGGTACTAGAGCCTTGTTAATACCACATATAGGTTGAATTTAACCATGTTGTCAATTTAAAACAATCGTATATGTTCATGGATGTTGGGTAGAATATAGATTGCAGCGATCTAATCCCACTATTACGGTCACGTATTTATGTTTTTATTTTATATGATTGGATCCCACGATAGTTTATTCGTGGTTATTTTTTTATGTTGGATTAATGTAATTTTAATGTAGAATGTGAACTCCTTCATGGAGGCATAGGACATATATAATTTGTTACTGTTTTGATCGTGATTGTCAATGGAGAAGTATGAAACCAGATCGGTGATCGGAGGTATTTTTTAGCCCCGTGTTGTCCCAGTGTAGTGGCAATATGAAGTGTTTACGTTCAAGGATGACTATTGGGTTCAAGGATGAATGTTGAGTTCAAGGATGATTGTTGGGTTTAAGGATGATTAATAAGTTCAAGGAAGACCATTGAGTTCAAGGACGACTGCTGAGAACTCCAATCTATAATAAAGTTATATCTTTACCATAATAATCGAGAATATTTATTTATCTCGATTTTCTTATTTATGTTGATTTATGTATATATTATTGATGTTTTAATTGTTAGGTTGTTAATATATGTTAACGTTTCCCTTAAAATTATGGACAACATGGAATACTGACCCGACTTATATCATGTAGATGCTAAATGTGAATAATTCATAATTATTTCTAATTGTGGACATTAATATTTGTGGTTAGAGGTTAAAAAAATTGAGTATTCATTTTTTCTACGATCAAGGGTATTTGAAATTTTTTGTTTATCATACATTTTATTTATATATTAAAATAAAGATATCTCAGTATTTTTGGAAATATATCAATTGTCCTAAAATTTTCAAATTAATTAAGAACTGGACACATTTTTTTTAACCCTCACAATTTTTTTTAATTTACTTAGTGGGAGAGGGAATTTTCCTAGTGAACATCCCATGGTCTCTATCAACGATTTGTACACTTTTAATAATAATTAGGTCCTCCAATGAGGAATGAAAATTACTATGGTAGTCGGTATAAATTTCCTTAAGGGTAATTTTAGATTCACTATTCACATAGGCAGCCACCAAATGAGGAGTCTATGTGATATGAGATAATATAAAATTAGTTGGTGGTATACACTTAGACATAAAATATTGGTAGGTTCTCCAAAGAGGAGTGCTATGATTTTGTGGGACCAAAGTATCAGCAATTTAATTTTATTTGATATAGATTTTGTCTAGATAGTAAAATTTAAAGGAATAAGCCTGCTTAATTTTTTTTGGACAATAGATTCTCTAAAGAGGAATACCATTCAAATGGTAATTGGGATGCCGACGAATTCTTTTAAAATTGATAGAGGGAACATTAATTTTAATTTAGAATTCAAAAAGTTTTATGTCGTATTATAATTCATTTTATTATTTGATTCTCAGTATTAAGATGGGAATCTCTTTCAATCCACTTGATGCCATTTTCAAGGAAAACAAATTAACTGGACATAATTACATTTATTGGAAAAATAATTTGGATAGATTTTTGACTGCTGAAGGGTACAAGTTTATGCTCTATGAGATCTGTCCTGAGAAACCTGATGAGGGGGCAATAGAAAAGTAAACATAAGATTACTAAAAATGGATCATAGCTGATGAGATGGAGCGGTGTTACATTTAGGCATCTATGTCAAATGTTCTGCAACATCAGCATCAGTCGATGGACACTGCCTGTGGCATGATGCTGAACCTTAAAGATATGTTTGGGGATCAGAATCATGTTGCGAGGAAAATTTCCGTGAAAGAACTCATGAACACAAACATAACTGAAGGGACCCCAATAAGGGAACATGTTTTAAGGATGGTGTCTCTTCTCAATGAGCTTAAAATCCTTAGAGCAGAAATCGAAGGGGAAACCTAGGTTGATATTGTTCTCCATTCACTGCCTCAGTCTTTTAAGCAATTTCACCCAAATTACAACATGAACAAACTTTCTTACTCTTTGGCAGAACTACTTAAAGAACTCAAGCAGCTGAGGGTATCACTAGGAAGTCAGTAAGTGCTTTGTTCCTGAGAAAGGTTCTTCTTCTAAGCCTATGGGCAAGAATAAAAAGAAGAAGAAGGCTCAAAAATAGGTTATGATCCCTCAGGCAGCTCGTGGGCCTCAGGGAGGTGTGAAAAGGCCCAAGGGAAAGTGTTTCAACTGTAAGTAATAAGGACACTAGAAGAAAAATTATTTGGTTTTCCAAAATAAACAAAACAACGCAGGTAAATTCCAATTATTTGTCATTAAATCATGTTTTGTGGTTCATACTATCGGTACCTGGTGTGTAGATACAAGAGACACAAATCATGTATGAAATTCTTTGCAGGGGTTCCAGGAAACTAGGCGACTAAGTGATGGAGAGATTTATCTGATTATGGGAGATGCTACGAGAGTAGCGATAGTTGTTGTAGGAGACGTTGATTTAAGCTTTAATAATGTTATGAGTTTACTTTTAAAATATTGTCTTTATGAACCTTCCATTAGGAGAAATTTTATTTCAGTTTCTTGTTTAACCTTTTATGGATATTCAGTTTCTTTTAATAAACTTGTGATTAGTAAGAAAAATAAATCTTTTATTTGTTCTGGTACATTAGTTGATAATCTTTATATTGTTAATCCTATCTCTCCCACACAATAAATTAAAATTTTGCATAATTTAGTTGGACCAAATTTAAAGAGAAATGAACCTTCCTTAGTGAACCAAACGTATCTTTGACATTTACGCCTGGGTCATATTAATCTAAAAAAGATTTGTAAATTGGTAGCAAGTGGGCAATTGAGATCACTAGAAGTGGAAGCACTTCCAGTTTGTGAATCATGTTTAGAAGGTAAAATGACCAAGAGGCCTTTCTCGTCCAAGAGCTATAGAAAAAAAGAACTATTGGAATTGGTTCATTCTGATCTATGTATATCAATGACAACCCGAGAAAGAGGGGTTTTGAGTATTTTATGACTTTCATAGATGATTACTCAAGGTATAAGTATGTTTACCTAATGCACCATAATTATGAAGCCTTTGAAAAATTCAAAGATTATAGGGCAGGCGTGGAAAAGCATCAAGATAAAAGTATCAAGACACTACGATTTGATCGTGGTGGTGAGTACCTCTTAGGGGAGTTTAGGCAATAATAATAAGATGAAGGGACCACATCCCAATTATCTGTGCCTAGTATGCCTCAGTAAAATAGAGTAGAAGAAAGAAGGAACATGAATCTTTTGGATATAATTAGGTCAATGTTGAGTTATACATATCTCCCAAATTCCTTTTGGGGACATGCTTTATAAACGGCCACCTATTTACTGAACTTGGTACCTTCAAAGTGGTCTCTACTACAACTATGGAATTGGGGCTTGGGTGCAAGCCTAGTATGAAACATATTCAAATCTGGGGTAGTCCAGTACAAGTGCTAAAGAGAGATCCCAATAAGTTGGCATCAAGATTAGTTTGTTTCTTTGTAGGATATCCTAAGGAGACTAAGGGTTGTTTATTCTATCATCCTAAGGATTAACAGGACATTGTTAGCACCAATTCCCAATTCATAAAAGAGAATTATATGATGGACATAAACCCATAAGTAAAGTTATTCTTGAAGAGTTACGAGGGAACTAATAAGATTCTTCAGCACCACCAATATAGGATGAAATAATACGACGTGTTAACACTGGTACACTAGCACAGGAGGAGCCACATCCTTATCTCTACTTAGGGTCCCTATTGTAGCCTATATATATATATGCACCTACGTCTCATTCTTTCTTGACCTAGCCCTCACTCTTGGATACGCAAAAGACCCAAGTTTGGACTTGTGAGAAAGAGAGGTAGTAAAGAAGAAAGAGGAGACAAGAAGGCGGTCACGAAATAGGAGCCCACCCTCTACTCGTGACTGTCGATATCAGGAATACAGTAGAAGACTGTGAGGTGAATCGAGCCACTACATATTCTATTCATGCAAAGTCGAGATCAAATCAAAGATCTGGACAGGTAAATCCTAATTCCGCTTTGTAGGATTTCATGTATGTGTAATTTTTTTATAGTTCAATCTATACGCGTTTTCAATAGACCCTTGGACTTTCGCTTCAACACAATCCTCATTTTTACTATTCATTTTCCATTTTTCGCTCTTCCTTAGTTCTAGTTTATTTATTTTACAAACTTATTTGGCACTCACTGGAAAGTCTACTTAATTGAAGCAACGAACGATTCATAATTCACCTAATTATCATAGGCTAAGTTAATCAATTGTCTCACAAGACCAGAATCTTTCCTAGCACACTCACATATAATAAGAAATACAAAAACTATCCATGCCCACGAAACATATTTTTTGCATGCCTGATGGGATTTGAGTGTTATTTAAGTGTTTGGCATAACTAGGACACGAAGGAGTGACGATGAAACTGTTTTTGTTGGTGAACTTGGTTTAATGAGCCAACCACCACCACTTGCTGTAGGTGTATCTTAAAGCATCCAAGATAAACTATTGAATTAATGAAATCCTATGTTTGATCATCTCGATGATATCATACAGAATATTAACACAATGATCACAGGAATAACCAGTAAGTTATCGTCTCCTACTATTACAACATCAAATGGTTAGGTTTAAGCACCCCCAAAGTGGTAAACATAACTACATGGCCTACTGGTTCTCATACCATTTATTATAGGCCCAACAATGGGGAAACCAACTTTAGTTTTAACCTAATAATGGGGAATCAAGTCAATAATACTATATTCGATATGAACAACCCAACAAAGGGCATTAAAATTCCTAGAACTTATCAACAAATGGGATGTAACAACCAAATGGAAATAACGCCTGTTCCAGAAGAAATTATGCCCAATCCATACTTCAATTAGCCGACCCTAGGTTCTCTTAGGGCTTTGAACTATAGAGTGGCCACCTATCCAATATTCGAATATAAACCTAAGGGTTGGAAAGTAACACGAGATTAGGTAATGAACCATTCCAAAAGGCTGATAACCAAATTCCTCAAGCATCTCCATTGATGCCTTTCTTAATGGAGTAAAATGTGCCCCACAAATCCCACCTCCATTGTTGCAATTAACACCAATTGCTAACCAACTGATTGATCAACCAAATAGTCAATTACCTACGATAATCAGGAGGAATGAGATTGTGAATCTCATAGACCAAATTTGTGGACCAATAGCCTTGAATTACAGACCTCAATGTATAGAAAGTCATATCCTGGATGGATATATAGGATTGAACTCCCAAAGGATTTTAAATTCCCATCGTTCTCCTTATTCTTCAGTGATGGGAATCAATCAATTGTAGAACATGTAGTAATATTTACCAGTCAATGTGCTGGCATAAGGACTAATGAATATCTTAAACTACGGTTCCTCATTAATTTTCTCATTGATGCATCTTTCACTTGGTTCATTACCCGTCCACCTAACTATGTTCATAATTTACAATAAATGGATGACATGTTTCATACTCGGTTCTTCAAAACTGAAGAAGATGAAACAACCTAAGGGTCACAAGAAAGAACCAAAGGGTACTCGCGAATGCGTATTAGGTTATTTAAAAACTCTTTTAAACTATTTGATAAAATCTATTATAAATTAAAAACACTCACGCACACTAGTAAGTAAAAGGTGGCGATGCTAGATATAAAAACAATTCCCTTTAAGAATGGGATGAGGAAAAGTAGAGTGTGACATAATATTTGTTCTCGAGGAACCCACCGTGGTGGTAAACCCCGTGTCCCTAGTCCTAAGACAACTCACACACCCAAGTCCACTATTACCAATTACATGTTACATATTATAGCCCTCCAAGTCCACAATGAATTAAACTAAGCAAATACACACCCATACAATCAGCCTAGTCTAAAACAACCCAACTTGACTGAAAATCAGTCAACCCAATAAACCCAGGTAATAGTGACTATCACTCACTCACTACACACGCAAAACTAATACCAATGTTTAAATAAAGAATTCATCAACCGAGTGTAAATGAAATAGTTTGGCCAATACAAAACCAGTACACCAAGGCACAAACTAAACAACCCCACAATACTGAATCTTACTAAACAAGTAAGGTAGTGAAAGCGTGAGACAGACACACAACTACACACTCAAACCCGAGATCCCATGAAGTTGTGCAAAATAGATTTAATAATAAAGTTTGTTTTATTCAAAACAACAAAGTAATCTTGTTTAGAAAAATAGACTAAACACAAACCAGGTTAAGTCTATTTTAATTGACAAGAAAAAATTACCAATCAGTGACTAAATGAAAAGTAAGACAATATTGAATTAATCGATACTAAAAGAATGAATAAATACTAAGTCACAAGACACATGCAAGGTATTCCTTAATAATTAATATTCAAGTAAAGATTAATCCTAAAATAATTTAGTTGGCGCAAATGACCACAAATAAAATAAAAAATAAAATTCCAACAATTGTGTCGCGCAACTAAAATAAAAATTAACTTAACACCAAATAGAATATGAATCAATTTAAAGAGTTGTTATGTTAAAATATTAATTCCAAGTAAAATTAGCAAAATATAAATATGTGTAGCACTTAGCTCATACAAATTAGGACTTAATTAAAATTACCAAAATAGTTTTTAAATGAGTTAAGTCCAAAAATGAAATTTAGTACAAAGATTAAAGTCCTAATTTTATTTTAAGCCGACAATATAACTAGGTTTGGATCAAAAACTCATACACACACAAACACGACATAAGTATAAAAGAAACTATGCTATATTGAGTGCCAGGAGAACCACCAGGGTTCGATTCCCCTGGAAGAAGATTTGGAAGGTGAAGGCGCCTCCAAGGGTGAGATTCTTTGTTTGGATGGAGGTTAGACAAGAAATTTTGACGACGGAAGGTTTACAGAAGAGAAGATATCGACTGGCTAGCCGGTGTTGGCTATGCAAGGAGGAAGAGGAGAAGACCAACCATCTTCTTCTACACTGTAGGGTGACGAGAGGGATATGGGATATAGTTTTTTGCCATTTCTAAAACCGAATGGGTCATGCCAGTGTCAGTGAGGGCTCTTTTAGAGGCATGGAAACCTCCTTGGGGGTGGGGGGAGACAAACGAGTTTGGCTTATGGTGCCGCACTGCATTATGTGGACGATATGGAAGGAGAGGAATGCTCGTTTCGAAGGTATTGAGATGGCTCCCTAAAGGATTCGTTATCTTTTTTTAAGCACACTGATTAGCTGGTCTAAGGGGAAGGTATCCGTTACGATTCAGGATTTGGTTCAGTTTATGGAGGAAATTCACTATGTGTTGTAATTTGGGAGTCTGTGTGGCAGGAGCCGGTTACTTTGATTTTTTTCGTTGTTCTTGTATTGCTTATGATTTGTATACTTCTTGTATACGGGTTCGCTCCATTAGCGATTGGCTTTTAATGATTCATTTAATTATCAAAAAATGTATGAAAGAATACAAGAAAGAGTATTTAACTTGGACAATAAAAAGTGTATGAGTCAATTTATTCAATCCAAATCAAATGAGTTTGAGATAAAGAGTGTAGCACTCAACTTAATAAAATATGATGGTTTTAACTAAAAATAAATTTAAATAATTAAAGATGTGATTTAAAGTCCACACACTAAATACACCCAACTAAATAAAGTGAACACACAAAAGTTCAACTTAGAGGGAATAACTATTTGGAGGCATAAACCAACTATCTTTAAACCCAAATAAATATTTAAATTAAATCAGATTTAAAATAAAGATTATTTTAATAAAAAGAATGTGTGACACAAAAAAAAAACTAAAGTCCAATTTAAGTTTCAACAGTTAAGTCCAAATTTTAACAAGTGCATAGCAACAGTAAAATGGATGTAAATACGATAAAAATGCCAAACACCCAAAAATAGACTAAGTCCTAAAAGGTCCAATTTAATTTTAGTTCAAATTAAATAAGCCAACACAACTACCCTAACAAGACTAAAAGCACAAAGTAGTTCAAAAAAAATTAAATCCAAGATTAGTCCAAAATTTAAATGGAGTTGGTCAAAAATAACTGACACACAGATATGAGTTTATATAAATTAAATCTGATTAAGAAATGTTTTAACAAAAAAAAAAATTATATATATATTTTATATTTATTTTTTCAAAAATAAATCTGCTTTTATAAAAAAAAGTTTCTCAAACCAAAAGATCAGATTATATATTTGAAAAAAAAGTATCCATATAATAAGATGGCATGGATTTTGAGTTCTAAAAAATGTAGGAGCACAATAAGGGTTTAGATTTCTTGAGAGAAAATAAGGGGCTGTGATGAGTTGTGGGATTTCATTATCCCGCTCAAATTTTTGAGATGCAAATACCAGCTCTTTTTCACTCATAATCTCTACTTTATTTCAAAATTTTCACACCTCCCAACACACCACCCACCTCACATCTATTCACGAATCTCTTTGTCTCTCTCTCAATCTTAATCAGACCCTCTCGCTTCTTTCGTGTTCTCTCACCCTATCTCTTCACTCAAGTCATTTGATTATTCCAAAGCACAAACAAATGGAGAATTTTTTATCCACACTTTTGCTCTTGCCGGACTAACTTCACGGTATATTTTCATTTTCTCCTCCATTTTATCCTAACACACTGATCTAATTGTTTTTTCTATGTAATCATTTTCTAAGTAATGGGTTTTCTTCCCTCTAGGTGTTGAAGATTCATGCATCTGAAAAAGGTGAGATCCGGGTGGATCTAAAATTCTGGTGGGTTTTCTTCCCTCTAAGTAATGGATTTTCTTCCCTCTAATAATACCTGAATGGGCTAGACGAGACATAATTTTTTTCTTATTTAGATCCTTGAAGTTCTATTTTTTTTAATTACACTTTCACATTTTCTCAGCTGCACATGTGGAGAGAAGTCGGACTGAGACCACCATGGATGGGAATGTTGTTAATACTTGATATTAATTTGGTAGAACAAATTTGGTAATGGGTATTTCATTTAACTGTTCGTTATTCCTTCACTGTTCGTTATTTCTTCACAAATTTTGTAATGGGCATTTCATTCAGCTGTTGGTAATTGGTCGCTGTGTATATTTCAGTTTTTGTAACACGCTTGGTGAGACAACAAAGACATATTCTGAGTTTTGTATTCATAGACCCATTTAGTAAGTGTAAGGGTTGTCCTCCCTGTTTTAAATTTGTCCGAAAAATTGTTCAATTTGATAATTGATTGACATAGCCCTCCTTTTGTTAAATGTACATTTTTTTTTTTTGTCAAATTTAAGGATTTAGGAAAACGGATGTTAGGTTTTTTTTGTATGGATTGTACAGATTTTAGGATTTTTATGCTCCCCTTCATATTAAAGCGTTTTTGGTTTGTGTTTACTGATTTCTTAGGTATTTTTATTTTTTAAATTTTTTAATTTACTTTTGAGCTATTTCTCTCTTTTTTTTCACACTCGCAGGTACTACTAATGTGGTAGATTTCTCACACTCAGGAGGTATACAGCTGACACTCAGCAAGCAGGTATATAGCTTTTCCACACCTTTGAAAATTGTTTTGGGGATTTTTTTATTTTAAAATTACTCTTCTCTAAACAATCACCACCACACGCACAGGAAAAAATTGATCTTTGTGTTCTAAACTGAGTTTTATATCGGGTGAAGCTATATACCTGAGTTGATCTTTATGGGCACACTACTGTTTGGAATGACATCAAACAATTTTTTTTTATTTTTAAGAAAACTTTATTCTGTTCCTTTCGATTCATTATTCTGTTGTAGAGTTTTAACAATTAGGGATTTAAGTTTTGGGTCTAAGTTAGTAACATGAAATTATTTAAATTGGCCTAAACTTGATTTGAAGTGGTTATGTATTGAAGATAAAATTGAGCTTTGAAAATTACAGTGCTAAACGTATATTCTTCGTGAATTTATTACAGTGATAAAATTGTGTGAATTTATTATTTCCATGAGATTTTCATTTATAAAAGTAATTCTATTAGTTCTCACAATAGTTTCAATTTGGTAGTGAAATCTAATTTTAAGATGTAGTGTTTCGAATGAGGTTTTTTCGTCTTTAATAAAGGTCTATTTATGAGATTAATGGATTTTGTGATTTCAACATAACGATTTAGAGTTTATATTTTGGTAATGCACGTCTTTGATACGCGTTTTCCCCATATTTTCACAATATACTAAACTTTTTTGTCGTCTCTTTGAATAAAAAATGTAGTTTTTATTATATTGTTGATAAGGATTTTTGGCTTCTATTTTGTTCAACTTTGTATATCATATTATGTTTTATTTATGCTATGTTATTTCTAATATATATGATTTTATTGGTACAAAGTGCACAATTATTGTTATTTTATTTCAATCAAACAATCAATCAATTGTTATTGTTTTCGTATTGCAAGAGAAAAAAGAGTATTGACGTGTGAGGTTCAATTCAACGAAGGCGGAGTGTGATCGGTTGCAATTTTTCACACGTTGAGTATTTTCTTCATTTATTTGCAGTCTATCTAATCTATTTAGCATGAACTCTTTATTATATTTATTATTTTTTTTCCCGCCTACAACTTGCTTATAGATAAATTTCAAAGCAAGGGAATTATAATTTGGATTGAGGTTACTTTTGATACAAATTTCTTTATATTGTACTCATGTTATGCCTTTGTATTGGTTGTAATTTTTTTCTCTCTTCATCTATTTCAAGTTTTCTGCCAAAAAGAGGGATGGACTTTATGAGTTGATTTGACAGTAAGAAGAATCTTCTCTACTGTAATATGCATTACAAAATGATCACATGTTTGTCGTATTTTATCAAAAATGATCACCTGCTAAAGTTCAGTAATTCTAAAGCTCATTGAATTCGGCAATGTACTGCAGGAAACAAATTGAATATTTTGAAGTTCATGAAACTATGTATTTTGTTGCTTTATACTAATTTGAAGTGGTTTTGTTTGTTCCTCTCAGTAATTCAGTTCATGCAAGTTTTGGATTCTTACCCATTTTCGGGTTCTTACGCAATTTTGGATTCGTACATCAGTCTATGGGTTCTTACGCAGTTTGTACAATTTGATTTCATATTTTTTTTTTTTGCATTTTCTTCTCTTATGTAACATACCTTTAATCTAAAGAAATTTTTTGGTGCACTGGGCATTGCCAACCCTTTTTAGATCTTCAGGTAACATTTTCTCTAAATTTCATTCTTTTGCTTTAGTGGTTACTTATACTTCAATTCCTTTTTTGTTATATTTTAAAGAGTGTTGTGTAGATTCTGAAGAAGAACTAATATGGGTAATAGTAATGTGGATTGTGATTTTAAATTTGTGTTTGTATAGGGTTTGATTATGCATAGTTTTAATGTCGTTTAATGCATCGTTTTAATATGCTTTAATGCATAGTTTTAATGTCGTTTTATGCATAGTTTTATTACCACTCCTGATCAATGCACTTTGATAACCCCTCCTAATCAATTATGTGGGCATTTTTTTTCTTAGATTTTTTTATTGTCGGGAACATATGCTTCACTTGGTATTGAGTTGGAGGGAACATGATGTTTTTTATTATGAATAAATTGTATAGGCATCCTCCCAAGAAATCTTAACATTTTGTTTATTTTCGGGAACATATGCTTATCATTTTGTTGAATGTAATTTGTATAGGAATCCTCCCAATAAACGTTTCAATTTTGAGGTGCATTTGATAATGACGCTGAACATGGAGAACAAAATGATAATTTCCGAAGATGCCACAATTTTTACTAAAGACCAGCCTCACTGAAGATACAAACGAATGAGGCTGAAGAACAGGCTGCATCTGAAGCTAAACCAAGCTTTAAAATTTCTTATATTATGCTACGGAATTTTTATGTTGGGGCATTGAAATACAGGTGCTCCTTTTTTTTAAAATCTGGTGTGCTTTTCTAATTGTCTATATATTGGGACAAACTTTTTGGATTAAAGCATTGGGAATTTTTTGTTAAATCATTGGTTTGATGTATGATTATGCTTATATACATCTTTGTAAGATAAGTGTTTTCTCGATCTGCTTATATAAATCATTTTTTGTGATGGTTTGGATATATTATACAAATAAGCATGATCAACCCTATTTATAAGTTACTTTGTAAGTTCCCTTTTGATAGGTCTATTTCTGTTTAGTTAATAATTTGTGCATATATATATGGTGTTGTGTACGATTTATTCACTGAGATTAGATATGATACAAGATTCATCTTCTAAATACCATAATACTGATGTTGTTATCTTCAACACAGGTCACTGGTGGACTCACCAGAAAATATATAAAGGAAACAACTACTTACAAGAAGGAAATCATGTGTATAAGAGACTACAATTGGCAGAGGCGTATACAAGGGCCTTGAAAACATGGGCTCAATGGGTTGATGTCAATATCAATACCAATCATACAAGGGTCTTCTTTCGTGGATACTCTACTTCTCATTTCAGAGGAGGGCAGTGATACATACCTTGCCCCATACGCGTGGATGATGACCATTCTCGAGCCTGTAATCACGGAGATTAAGACACCCATTTTTTATTTGAATATTACAAAGATGATATACTATAGAAAATATGGACATCCTTCAATTTTCAGGCAAGAAAGGGAGCAGAGATTGTGCTACTGCTTATGTTAGTTGACTTTCTGCTCCCCACACCAGCGCAATCGCAGCAGTGCTGCTCGCCTCCTCTTCCTCCGCTGCCAGTAGAGCCCCTCATCTCTCTCGAGTCTCTCCTTCCAGTCATCAATTCGCAGCAGCCATACACACAGTACTTCCACCACGAGGAGAAAATCCATAGAATAGTTTCAAAGATGAGGATATACTCCAACTCCAATATGTTGCTGCCACCTGAGAAGTGGTAAGTATATATGTATTTGTTTTAAATAATCTTTATTTTGGGTTTTAATGATTATTTTTTATTAATACGCGAACCGTATTATGAATATGGGTTGATTACTTAAATTGATTCGACTATAGTCGTAATAAAGACTATGTATTCTAAGCAAACATCATGGTTCCCTATTGTTCGAGCTCTCTTTTATCATTGGAAAAAAAAAAGAATACGGGTTGCTTACTTAAATTTATTCCCTATTGTTCGAGCTCTCTTTCCATTTTTTTTTAGTCTCACAAAAAACTATGTATTCTAAGCACGATGGACTTTTTGGTTTATGTTCTGATTTATTTGGTTTTGTTTTGCAGATTTAATGAATTTTGGTCTCAATTAGAAGGTACTATTGGTTCTTTTTCACCACCATTCAAACTAACCCACTGTATAACCTCTATTGGGTTTTTTTAGGCGTGCATATTTTATGATTTGGAATTAAATTTATGCAGCACCAGTTCAGATGGAGACAGTGTCGATAAGCTCCGAAAAGTTGGTGGAAATAGAGGTCTGGATAAGGGGGAGAAAAGAAATTGGTGACAGCAGCTCACGTGGGCCAGATCTGACGGAGTTTAGGCGTACAACAATGGCAGGGGTACATCAACTCAGGGATGGAATAAGGGCAGGGGTACAGCAGCTCATGGGTGGAATAAGGGCAGGGGTCATCAGCTCAAGGGTCATCATCGCTCACCATTGGCTGCAATCGTTCTTTCTTCAAATGGGATGTACATTGCGATAGCATCCGAACATGGGACTACAGTTATAGTACATCTTGGATCCATTGAAGTTATGAGTTCTCTCTTACAAAGCCAACTATGAATCAAGACTTGACTGGTTTAGCATTAAGCATTGATGATTTTTTGTTTGAGTAGTCTTTTTTTTACCTTGCTATTTTTCTTTCAATGTTATGTAGGATTTGACTTAGATTTTGAATATATGTTTTTATATTGAATTTGGTTCATGAATTTAGTGACTTGGATTTGACCTTGCTATTGGTGCGTGTTTATACCCCGCTCTAAATTATGAAGTCAATTGTTTTATCGATGGTGTGGTTTATACGAGGTTCCTAATGGACTATTAGTTTTGATTTTACGTACTTTCAAAATTTTTGTCGTTTCGCAATTATGTACTTTGAAAATTTTCACCGTGCCTTCAGGCACGGGTATCCGCTAGTGTATATATATAATGTTACCTAAAAAAATCCACCGAAAATCGCAAACAGTAACCGAAAAAAGCAACCACACAAAACCATAGCCGGACCAACAAAACCGGAACCGAAAAAAGCGAACACCGGACAACTCCAAAATCGGGTATCGAAAAACCCAATCACCGAAAAATGTAACCACTGAGAAACCCCAATATTTCAAGCCGAATCAACCTCTAACGATTTTGCCCAAATGAATTAGATCTGATCACCAAACTAGATACCCAAAAAAATTAATCTTCTCAACCTCCAAAAATTTATAAACTTAGTACCACGAGTTAGCGAGATAAGAAAAGTGTTTAGAGAAGAAGCAAAACTCTCAAGGTATGAGTGTATCTGAAAGCTTGTAGAGAGAGAAAGAGGGGAAAGAAAAAATGAGAGAAAAAGTGTGCGGCGGCTCTAGAAATGAAAACCCTAAAAATCTCTACCCAAACCACAATATAAAGCCCAAAAGAAAACAAGGGCAAAACCAAAAATACCCAACAAAAAAAACGGCTCTTTTTTTTAAAGAAACAAACGCTGCCATTATTATTTTGGAATTAAAGGTTTAATTTAAACAAAACAAT
Source organism: Sambucus nigra (assembly GCA_949130495.1). Taxonomy (NCBI): domain Eukaryota; kingdom Viridiplantae; phylum Streptophyta; class Magnoliopsida; order Dipsacales; family Adoxaceae; genus Sambucus; species Sambucus nigra. Next base: position 575,609,933 of record OX422214.1, on the reverse strand, counting down.
TAATGTTTAAACTAATAACATTTAATCCGATAAATAAAATAATAAATACAAAAAAAACACTTCAAATAAAATAAAAAATATTTAGATTACAAAGTACGCAACAAAAGAGTTTTATCAAAAATAATTTTATGTACCAAAAGGTATAAGAAGATGAGATAGGTTTTTTGTAAAAAAATACATTTTAATCACACAAAAAATGCAGGAGCATAAAGCAAACTTGTTTGTCTCAAAATTGAGCCAACACAGGAAGAATGAGATTTTCAATCTCCCCCTTTGGCCAATTTTGAGACAAACTAAAATGAGACTCAAAGACAAGAAACAACAAAAATTACATAACTCAACTATACACATAAGTACCAAAAAAAGAAGAGTACATAACTCAACTAACAACAAGAATCCTAAACGATTCAAAAAATTGTAAACTACAATACCAAAAGAGTCTCAAATTCTCCCCCCGTTTGTCTCAAATGGACAAAGGGTAGGGAAGAATCCTACAAAATAAAGTTAGTACAACATAATATACAAATAAAATCTACTAACAAGACAAAACTAAAACAAACTAAAGCGAACTAGTTTGAAGTTTTTGTACACTCCAAGTCATCTTTCTTAATCCACTTATTTTTTACATTAGGAGTAACGGTCTTAAACGGGGAAAAATTAACACGAAATTGGGAACAATTCTCAATAAATTTAGACTTTAAATGGTCCTAGGCATATTCTTAACACCCTTTTATTATCTACTTAAACGCTTAGAGAAAAATTGTCCCAAATGACCCTTTTGAAGATAAAAAACTACATTTAAACACATGCCTATCATTGGATTTAGCCTTATCATCAAAGCTCACATGTTTAACATATTCAGATTTTCTAGTTAAATTCAAACGCTCCAAACAGAATTATTCTAAATGTCCGGATTTGGAACAAAAGTTACACTTGAAAATCTTTTTCTCAACACATTTAGCATTACAGCACGTAGTGGGCAATTTTTCAGAATCAAAATTCAACTTTTTACGACAAAACTGCTCTAAATGACCCATTTAAAAAAAAATTACACCGAAAAATAGGTTTTCCAGCATGTTTATTTCTATCAAAATGCATATTTTTGCCTAAAACAACTTGATTCTGCCCTAATTTCTTAAAATAGAATTTCTCTACATGTCCGGTTTTAAAACAAAAATCGCATTTAAGGGCAGGCTTAGCAGTTTTAAATTTTCCAACATTTTGAATTTACCTAGATCAAATTTATTTTGTCTTAATTTCTTAAAACAAAAATCTTCTAAATAACCTTTCTTAGAGCAAAAAGTACACTTAAACGCAGGTTTAGCATATTGAACATTCCTAACAGTTTGAGTTTCCTTAAATTTGCGTATATCAGAATTATTTTGTCCCAAATTTTTAAAATAAATTTTTTCAAGATGTCCAGATTTATGGCAAAAACTGCATACAAATACATGCTTAACAAATACGGTATCACAATCCTCAAATTCAGCATGTTTATAGCTTAGTTTAATTTCGATCGAATCGGGACATTGTTCACTACAACTAACAAAATTAGTTTCATAAAATGTTTCACCTTTAAAACCAATCCCTTTTAAAGGAATAAATTCATCAACATACTTATTATGGGATTCGAAAATTAAATGAGAATTACGAAAACCATCAACCTTTTTAGATGCAATCTTAAATTCTCTTTGGCATTCATCATACTTATAAAAAACAACCTTAAGTTCAACTTGAGATTCATCAAATTTAAATAAAAATTCCATATTTTTAGTTTCAAGAGAGTGATTCAGTTAAGTTAATACGACAATTCTTTTCTCTAAAAATGAAACATCATTTTCAAGTTCTTCTATACGAAATTCAGATTCTTCAGACATTAACTTGATTTGATTGTTTAAAATGTCATTTTTAACCATCAATCTAGAATTAATTTGAAATTCAGTGCAGTCCTCAAAAGTATTATCGATGGAAATATTATCTACATAACCTACTAAATTCGTACTCACGCACCCTTCTAAAATGGTAGAATCGTCTACAATTTCAAATTCATCAACATCATCAAAAATATTATAAAAATTAGATATGGAAGCTGTGAATGTAGGGTGATATTGAGCTGGAGAGGTATGAGATAATTTTAAACTATCTAACCCACACTTATCTACATCTAAATCAGAATCATCAGAACTAGTAGATAAGTTGTCTAAAATATTCTCGGACAAAAATACACAACGAGAAGTAAAACTAACCAAATTATCACAACTAGTATCGCTATCACAAATAGAAATATCATCGCATACACTAGATAACTGAGTAGGAGATTGTGAAATTTCCCAAGCCTCTAAAGATGTGGTGCAAGATGAAATATCTTTAACTTCTGTTGCACCCATCGCTTGGCAAAAGGCATTATCACTTTTAATGTCATTTTGTGAATAAAGCTTTGCCTCTTTAACATGTTCATAAAGGGATTTTCTTGGAGAAAAATCAACATCGCCATATAAGTTTCTCATATTTAAAAATAGATTTTAAAAGATATAAAATATAGATTTTAAAAAGAGTTCAGGATCTTCGCGGAATAAAATTTTTATAAAGTGAATCCTGAAGCTCCTATACCACTTGAAACAACCTTAGGGTCATTAGAAAGGACCAAAGAATACAAGCTAATGCGTATTAGGTTATTTAAAAACTCTCTGATAAAATCTATTATAAATTAAAAACACTCACGCACACTAGTAAGTAAAAGGTGGTGATGTTAGATATAAAAATAATTCCTTTTAAGAATGAGATGAGGAAAAGTAGAGTGTGGCACAATATTTGTTCTCGAGGAACCCACCGTGGTGGTAAACCCCGTGTCCCTAGTCCCAGGACAACTCACATACCCAAGTCCACTATTACCAATTACAAGTTATAGATTACAGTCCTATAAGTCCACAATGAATTAAACTAAGCAAATACACACCCGTACAACCAGCCTAATCTAAAATAACCCAACTTGACTGAAAATCAGTCAACCGAATAAACCCAGGTAATAGTGACTATCACTCACTCACTACACACGCAACACTAATACCAATGTTTAGATAAAGAATTCAGCAACCCAGTGTAAATGAAATAGTTAAAAAAAATACAAAACCAGTACACCCAGGTACAAACTAAACAACCCTACAATACTGAATCTTCCTAAACAACCAAGATAGTGAAAGCGTGAGACACACACAACTACACACGCAAAACAGATTTAATAATAAATTTAAATTTAATCAAAATAACAAAATAATCTTGTTTAGAAAAAGAGACTAAACACAAACCAGGTAAGTCTATTGTAATTGACAAGAAAAAATTATCAATCAGTGACTAAGTGAAAGGTAAGACAATATTGAATTAATCGATACTAAAACAATGAATAAATACTAAGTCACAAGACACATGCTAGGTCTTCCTTAATAATTAATATTCAAGTAAATATTAATCCTAAAACAATTTAGTTGGCGTAAATGACCACAAATAAAATAGGAAATAAAATTCCAACAATTATGTCGCGCAACTAAAATAAAAATTAACTTAAAACCAAATAGAATATGAATCAATTTAAAGAGGTGTTATGTTAAAATATTAAGTCCAAGTACAATGAGCAAAATATAAATATGTGTAGCACTTAGCTCATGCAAATTAGGACTTAGTTAAAGTTACCAAAATAATTACTAAATGAGTTAAGTCCAAAAATAAAATTTAGTAGTACAAAAATTAATCACAAAGATTAAAGTCCAAATTTTAGTTTAAGCCAATAGTATAACTAGGTTTGGATAAAAAAAACTCATACACACACAAACACCACCTAAGTATAAAAGAATATAATAAAACGTATTCAACTTAGGCAATAAAAAGTGTATGAGTCAATTTATTCATTCGAAGTCAAATGGGTACGAGATAAAGAGTGTAGTACTCGACTCAATAAAATATGATGTGTTTAACTAAAAATAAATTTAAATAAACAAAGATGTGATTTAAATTCCACACACTAAATACACCCAGCTAAATAAAGTGAGGACACAAAAATTCAAACGAACTAGTTGAAGGCACAAACCAACTATCTTTAAAACCAAATAAATATTTAAATTAAATCAAATTTAAAATAAAGATTATTTTAATAAAAAGAATGTGTGAGACACAAAAAAAACTTAAGTCCAATTTAAGTTTCAACATTTAAGTCCAAATTTTAACAGGTGCTCACAAACACTAAAATGGATGTAAATACAATCTAAATGCCAAACCCCCAAAAAGGGACTAAGTCCTAAAAGGTCCAATTTAATTTTAGTTTAAATTAAATAAGTCAACACAACTACCCAAACAAGATTAAAAGTCCAAAGTAGTCCAAAAAAAATTAAATCCAAGATTAGTCAAAATTTTAAATGGAGTTGATTTAAAATAACTCACACACACATATGAGTTTATATAAATTAAATCTGATTAAGAAATGTTTTAACAAAACAAAAAAAAAAAGATTATATATATTTATTTATTTATTTTAAATAAATCTGATTTTATGAAGAAAAAAAATTTCTCAAACCAAAAAATCAGATTATATATTTTTTAAATATATAAAAAATTTTATATATATAGTAGTATATAGATATAACAGTTTATATATATATACCTAAAAAAATCCACCGACCATCCACAACCACCGAAAAAAGCAACCACACAAAATCGGATAGCTCCAAAATTGATTAGCGAAAAACCGAATCGCCGGAAAACATAACCACCGAGAAACCTCGATCTTCGAAACTGAATCAACCTCCAACGATTTTGCCCAAACGAATTAGATCTGATCACCAAACTAGATACCCAAAAAAATTAATCTTCTCAACCTCCAAAAATTTATAAACTTAATCTCACAAGTTAGAGAGATAAGGAAAGTGTTTAGAGAAGAAGCAAAACTCTCAAGGTATGAATGAATCTGAAAGCTTGTAGAGAGAGAAAGAGGGTAAAGAAAAAATGAGAGCAAAAGTGTGCCGCTGCTCTAGAAATGAAAACCCTAAAAGAGAATCTCTACCCAAACCACAATATAAACCCAAAAGAAAACAAGGGCAAAATCGAAAATAGCCAACAAAAAATGGCTCTTTTTTTGTTAAAGAAACAAACGCTGCCATTATTATTTTGGAACTAAAGGTTTAATTTAAAGAAAAAAATTAGTGTTTAAACTAATAACATTTAATCCAATAAAAAATAATATATTAAAAAAAACACTTCAAATACAATAAAAAATATTTAGATTACAAAGTGTGCAACAAAAGAGTTTTATCAAAAACAATTTTATGTACCAAAAGGTATAAGAAGATGAGTTAGGGTTTTTGTAAAAAAAAATAGAATTTAATCAGACAAGAAAATACAGGAGCATAAAACAAACTTGTTTGTCTATAAATTGAGTGAACACAAGAAGAATGAGATTTTTAGAAGAAGTATCAATTGTTGACTTGGCCAAACTAAGCCAAAGGTCAGATGAAAAGACCACCAGTTTTATAAATTAGTCTAAGAGGGATATGAATAAATGTAAAATAATATTACGTGAATCTAAGGAAGGAGCCATGTGGGGCCTAGTGGGGACTTGAGCCCCCAAAAAATCTTAAAAAAATTACATATGCTCCAAAAGAAAAGTGCAGGAGTAAAATAAAATTGTTAAGAAGTTTAGGATGAGGTTTTGTAAATAGTCAAAATCATTATATGATTTTTCTTTCCGCATAGCAAGGCTCAACTCATAGAATAAAAAAGGAGAGGCTCATTTGCTTCTTTTCTCATTCAATTTCATCTATAATTTATCTTTTGATTTATTTTTTAAGTACTATTCAATTAAATTTGACTCCTCTAATCTTCACTCATAAGTTCCCCCTTTCCCTCTACATTTCTCTTGATTTAAATATGAGATTATTTCTATTTTGTTCAATTAACGTTGATTGTTAGTATTGATGTTAGGATGAATTGTATGGTTAACATTGGTTAAAATATTTGGGTCAAATGTGAATTTAGGGCTAATTATAGGATTATTATTGGTTGAAAAGTTAATTGTTATGTATATTGTCACTAGTTAATTTAGAGATTAAAATGTTATTGTTTGATAAAATTAATGTTGATTTACAAATTGAAATGTTAAAGATTGATGCAATTATTCTGGTCATTTAAATACTTAAGTAACAAATAAGTATACAGTGACTTGATTTTTTTAATTTACGGATAGAAATGTTACCGATTGAATAAAAATAAAACGGAGAATCATTATTTTAGGGTTAATGTATTGCAGTTTTTTTATGATAGTAATTGGTTATGTATTTGATTGCTGAATATTTGGGTAATTATTTGCTATACACTTAAAAATTACCACAAAAAAATTGGATTAGGGGCTCCCAAACCCCCAATGTTCATCATTACTCCTCCCCCACTCACGAAAATTTCTAGCTCCGTCCCTCCCTGAATCCGAGTTTGGCAAACTGGCCCAAAATGAGCTAGAATTTAAGCTTCAAAAGAAGTTTGATGCAATAGACTTCAAAGACTTAGTGGAAATGACTACCAAAGTATTTACGTACATGTCCCTGTTTGAGGAAGAACATGGAAGGAGTAATTCCTCCTTTAAAATATACTATAAAGATACAAATTTAGAAGTGTTGTAAACTAAATGGACATAGAAAGAAATATAAAGAGAAAGTGTTTCCCATTCTATTGGTGTGTCAACAATGAGGGGGTAACCCTTATTTATAATACAAGGTAAGCCCATTAAAATTCCCACTTTTCTGATGTGGGATGCGGGATAGTGAACATCCACTTGCAATATATATTTTATCACACTCCCCCTTGGATGTGCACTATATCCACCATTCAATGATCGTTGCCTCATTAAAACCTTATTAAAGAAAAATTCAGTGGGAAAAAATTAAAGTGAAGGAAAATGAGTACAACTTTTTTGATCATTGAATCGGTGTTGGATGCGCTTACTGTTACCTCGTTAAAACCTTTGACTGGAAACCCCAATGGAAAAAAAACTAGTTAAAGGAAAAAAGAGTACAATGCACATATGTTCAAAATATCATGTTCATAGATTATCCCATCGATAAAATGATCCACTTGATTGATTACCCCTGCCTCCATCTAATATAGCCTATGTGAGTGTGGACTATATAAGAACCATTGCCTTCATTAGTAGTAGTAGGAACACATGTTGTTGAGGGAAGTCGTAAGTGCTTTGATTGTTCCTTATGAGGATCCCAAAAATAATTTGCATCTATATAACTAACTAGACATAAAGTTATATATAAAAATATCATATGATGTGTGTAATATTAGCCCCATGCTATACAAGTCAATGGTAATTGTTTCTTGCCAAGAAATTAATTGCAACTATCATATCCAATATCATGCATTATGTTATATATATCAATATGTTAATAACGTACAAGTATGGTACTTCTGGACCAAATACTATAATAATATGCATAATGGTACTTTGGGACCAAATTTATATTTGTCATCCTCTTTAGGATGATATGGATAATTTAATATCCAAATACTAAAGATTGTGGATATACTAAAATTGTATGCTTAATATATGTTAAAGCATTGTAGGACTTCTTAATCCATTTAACTAATGAATAAGTGTTTAAAACAAAATGTGATCGATCTACAAGTTGAGATAATAACTAATTACTCTTATCTCATTTATTTTTGAATTTATTAATTGGATATTTTACATTTAAATTGAGTTCTTCAGGAACACATCCATTAAAGGACATTTTGTGTTTCAATTGAGCACTTCAGGAGCACTTCCATTTAAGGATATTTTATAATGGCACATTTACATATATGATTGTTTCCATACCCTTCCTTAGACAAATATTTGCTAAGATGGTCGTACCTATATCCATCTGAATTGCCTATTGTACAATGAACAACTTAGTGTATTCGAGTATGTACTCCTCATCTTTGCTTCAGGCAAAGAAAATCCTTCTAGAATTTCATATATATTCTTTATTTAAGTCCCGTATAAATAAATAGTTATAAACTCACGAGTCTCATATAATAAATTTTAAAAACTGCTAAATTAGTCAGATGTCTAAAAAATATTTATGGCATTTATAGGATGGCATGATCATATATTAATCAATTTTCAATTTTTTCAGGAAACCATGTGCCATAGATTGTGAACCTTTTAGCGAGATTCTTACTCTGCTTTTTTATAATCACCCATTTATAACCTTCAGGGTCAATGCCTCATGGATTTTGTACTATTAGTCCAAATATGCCACGTTATTTAGAGACTTAAAATATGCCATTATGGCATTTTTTTTATTTTGGCCAATATATTCTTTGTCGATATTCAAGCATAGTATATGGATTTGTAGTATAATTGTCGTTTAATTTTTGTGTAGATACAACATATATAATTATATCATCGATGATCATCTTTGTTGATCTCACTTTTCTCTTATAAATGTATAAAACATAGAGATCTCTTTAATATTAGGTACCTTTGCCAACTTTAGGGGCTTTATAGTCACTTCAGGGACTTGTGCCTTTTCATAGACAATAACCTTTTCTCGAGTTTTAGTAAAAGTGAATCTTTTGTTCATAACCTCTTCTGGAGCATTATGTATAACCCCTTCTTGAGCCTTATTTGGGCATGATTTTATATAAACTCCACTTCTGAGGAGTCAAGTGGTTGGGACCTATAGGTTTGCCATGCTTTCGGTGTGTAATAATTTTTTTTGTTGCTGAATTTCTTTTGTTCTTGTGGAATACTGATTTTGGCAAGAACATTTACAACTAGTACATGTGACATTTGATGTTTCAATATGATTTTTCACTATATTTTTTCATTGCGCGATACGAGAGATTAGATGAGATAAAGTGGAAGTATTCCACGATAATTGTCGTCATTGTTCAGGAACTGACTGTTCTTACGGAACAATTTGTACTTCATGTACGTTCTATCCTCCCCCTAACGGCGAGAAGATTATCTCATCAATGATAAAATTTATAAAATATACAATGTACACTACATTTGTCAATAGTTCAATAACTATGGAGTTTCAAGCTCATGGCAATATGCATTTCTTACAACAATAAATGTCGTATAGTACAACCCCGTAAATAATGAAATGGGAATTTGCTACTGTGAGCTCTGGCTTCCAACACTATAAATAATCCAAAATTATTTTTATTATTTATTTCAATATGTTACCCATGTATAATGATGATAGGAAGCTTCAGGTTCCTCATAATATGTAATTATATAGCAAAAGATGTTGTATAGAAGTTCCTTAAATAATAAATTCTTATTTTCTAGTGTAAGCTTATGGCTTTCGACACTAAAAAATAAATGAAAATTACATTTAATTATATATTTCACTATAGTACCCATGTATTCTTATGCCCATCGAACAAAGTAAATTTATTCAAGATTTACTTTCATATAATTCATCATATACAAGTGTCACTAAATAATGATTACGCATAATGATTAATTACGGGGATCAAAAATGAATTTTGTGTGTGAGTACAAGTATATAAATGCTAAACAATACTTATAGCAAATCATTCGTTTACTTTTACAAGGGACAATTTACTAACTAAAATGTAAATTTTAAAACTTCTCAAATTTATAACTTCACGTTCTTGTGATGGCATTCTAGTGTAAAAATTGATCCATAATAGTTAAACTTCAAGTTCTATATGATGTCATATTATATGAATCTTTGGGTTCATATAAAATATAATATTAAGTGCTAGGAATTCAGGTCCTAAATAAAATAATTCATAAAACATCATAAGTGGCTTTATGAGAAGACTTCAACTCCCATCATTGTGTGAAAATTTACAGATCTACACAAATAGGACTAAAATAAGATCAATTTTATTTCCATTAAATATTCTACCATTTAGTATCAAACTTCATATTTGATTAAGGACTAAAATATTATTGGAGCTTCAGGTCCAAATAGTTACGTCTAACATGAAAGTTTTAGGTTTCATATTTAGTAATTGGGAATATTATATCTCAATTACAATAATATTTTGTGAACTTCTAGTCACAGTAAAGATTATGGATCGTCTTATCACATATTATTGAGAATATGGGGGCTCTTGGTCTTATACCCTTTCAATTAAAAAATCAGAACTTCAAGTTTGGCAAGTGATGAAATCATTTGGATCTTTAGGTCCAAAAAGATAGATATTGGATTTTTATCTAAGTTATAATAATTGTGATCGAGTTTTTAATATTACGTGCCTTATAACAATATTCAAACTTAAGGTTTGATTTTGGGGATTAGTTTTACTATATCCAAAATAATAATAGCAACTAAAACCTTTAATCCCACTCTTAATTCATTTGGGAACTTCTAGTTCCAAACTAAAGTCTCCATATGGGAACTTCAAGTCCCAAAATATATTACAAATGAGAACCTGAGGTATCAATAATGTTTATTCCACTTATTTGTAGATGATCATTACATGCAACATAAAGTTTATAAACATAAATTATCAATTTAATAATTTGGGATAACAACTTAATTCTAAATTTAATAATTTATTAAAAATAGTATATCGATTTAAATTGCTCCAAAAAATTACAAGTTGTTGATACATGAGTCCTTATCTCAATATTAGACATGTACACAAACAATAGATCTTAACCAAAATTATTAGATTTATATTGGATCTACACACACAATATTGAATATGTACAAAAATATTATATATATACTGAACATGTTAGATTTATACCAAATGTGTATACTCAACAGCAGATCTATACAAAAAACATTCATGTCCAACAATATCAACAAAAAAACGAAGTGAAAATAACACTTTCAAACTAATAAGAGTTTTCTATATTCAGAATGAAAAAAAAGGTTTATAAAAGAAGATGCGTTTACAATACCTTTGGCTCTAGCTCTTACGATACCTTAGCCTTTAATATCAACCAATTGATGATGAATAGTATATAGGAACACCCACGCTGATAACGTGTTGTAAACTAAATGGACATAAAGAGAAGAGAGAGAAATATAAAGAGAGAAAGTGTTTCTCATTCCATTAGTGTGTCAACAATGAGGGGGTAACCCTATTTATAATACAAAGTAAGCTAAACAAAAGCCCTACTCTTCCAATATGGGATGTGGGATAGTGAACATCCACTTACAATACATATTTTATAACAGTAAGCAGTTGACATTGAAGTAATTGAGGATGGTTCCATAATTTGCAAACCTTTGGTTAGAAAAGACACAACAGCAAAATCATATGCACGCGAGTTAAAAAGAATAATTAAGAAATACTCTTCCGACATATCTAAGGTTGAGGAAATATTTTATTACATTTTAAGAATTAAAATGATAAAATTACTTCATGATGTAAAAGTGTCGAGTGCAAATAACATACGAGGAAACACTTAATCAAACATTTAATCAAACATAACATTTAATCAAACAGCCCACTTAATCCATTAAAACCTCTAACAAATAGCCCCTCTGGGGCCTTTAGTTGATTGGCCATAGGCCTCCCCTGTAATAACTGATCAGCTAAAGTCTTTAGGGGACCGGACAGAGGTTCTAACAACGAAATTTTATCCAAATATTTTCTCATTCGTTGATAAAAAAATCAAGGACTCTGTACCTTTAGCCGATCGACCAAATCCACCTTCAAAACCCCTATAAATATAGGTTCTCACCAACCTTAAAAAGGGCCTAAAACCTAGCGTTGATTCAATTTCTAACTTTATTAATCCCAAGCATTCGAGATACTCGAGCTCATTTTTTAAAAAGTCCTGAAGGGCTCACATTTCACATAAGTCACTTTTTCGAAAGGAAAAGCTCGTGTTTAGGTAGAGTCGCCCCAAAAGAGGCTCGTACTCATGAAAACTTTCCTCCAAGAAATAATTAGAGTCAACCCTTTGGAGATATTCTGTAAAAGTCAACACTTCTTTGCCAAAGCTCTGAGCGACTGAAAATCATAAAAAATGAGGCTTTCCCCCAAAGAAAAAAAATTGACTTTCACCGTGAGGGTAAAGAAACTTTGCCCAAATTTTAGGGCAACACCCCACTTATATAAATTGTGCATACGCTTGTACTCTCTCTAACTGGCCCCCATTCAGGGGACCGGATATGCAATTTATAGCATTTATATTTGTTTAAAGCCTGATATTTAACCCAATACCTCCACTTCTGTATGAATTGACATGCTCATATGCTAAAATAATAAAAATCAATGTCATGATTCCAAAATACAAACATGAAATCATACTTTTTAAAATACGCTCTCAGTAGAATGTTGTTGAGTTGCGGTTAGCACAAAACTTTACATGTCAAATTCTAAAATTCGACTACACTCACCGCTTCTCCAAGCGAACAAAACCAGTCTCTACACAACACCCCAAATATGTGTTTTCTTTCAATACTTTTCAAACATTTTCATTTGATCAATGCCTTATATTAATAGATAAATATATCAATCCAACACCACGAAAATGTTATATTAAGGACTAGGCTACATAAATAATACACAGTTGTACCTTATATCTCAAGTATCTCGTTGCATATACCTGTAAATATACAGCATTTATGATAACTATATTGGATTTGATCCCAAGTCTCCTTGGGTATGTAGGCACTATATCGAATCAAACTCATGAAGCCCAAGCATCATAATACGTCTCCTGGTATATTATCCTCTAGAGGCGCCTCCATCTCTAGTCCCAACCCTTATATATTATCCAACCCATTCTGATGAATGATGTTGACTTTGATACCGAGCCCCTTGGGTACGTAGATGCTATACCGAGATAAACTCGTGAAGCCCAAGTCTCATAATATGTCTTTTGGCATATTATCTACTAGGGATGCATTCATATCTAGTCTTAAACTCCCCTGATTGACCATGATGCAGTGTCCTACTCTTCTTCTCATTAGTAAAACATTACATCCTTAATGTAACCTCCCCGTTTCTTATACCAAGTCCTCCCAGTTTTTCACCTCCAAGCTAGTCTAAAGGACAACACCTTCCGAATAGTAATCACTTTGCTATTATTAGGTTATGTGCGAATATCAGATATCTTGGGGTACATTCTTATTTTGATATTCCATACACTAGCCCTACCCCTCCCAAGACAAGTCCTACACTCTTACACACATCACGTTTGAACAAGTGTTACATCTGAACAACGTAGGCTTTGATCCTAAGTCCTTTTGCCAATATAGGCGCAACACCGATCCTTCTCATGAGCTCAAGCCTTGACATTATGTATGTTGATATATTGTCCCCACGAAATGCATCCATCTCTCGAATTTCAACCATCACACCTAAATGACTGAAAATGACATATTAGAATATCTCAAAGTCACGATCTTTCACGCATCCTTACAGATACTCTCATACACAGAAAATGAGATATAAAACTATCTCAAGACGGGACCTCCTAAACATATTCCTACATATAAACATGAAAAAATGTATACACTAATCATAAAAGACATGCAAAGATCTCTCACATTTCTATATCCCCTAACCATACGAATGAGATCTCAAACTATCTCAAAAGTCTATCTCCCTTGCATAGTTATATACACACTTACGGCCACCTGTTATATAAGACGAGTTGTCTCTCACACTTGCATACTTAATAATGGCCATCAATTATATACTAAAAAGCACGGAGTCACATACAAGAAAATATTGTGTACTTATACTAGTGAAGTGACGTTTCTATACCTCTCACGGATACTATTTTCCAACCTAAGCACCTATTTACATTTTCTAGGGACCCTCTCGCTAAGGTGTCTAAACAAATTCTAAAATAACTAGAAAGTAATAAATAAATGTAAAGAAAAATAACAAGCATAGAATTAAGGAATCATACAGAATAAGTGGGGTGCCTAACACCTTCCCCACTCGTAACCCGATTCCCGAACCCATAAAATAAGAATCTTTGGAACAACTACAAACTTTAAAATATGCCTTAGGATTAGCCTAAAAGGGTTAGCCTGAACCTTTTTGTTTGTTTTTTACATAAAACAAACAGGATACTCTAAACACTCTACGAAACCCTCTCATTTACCTCATGAAAACAAAAATTTAGGACCAAAGCTTGAGAAGCCAAAGGGGCGTGCACCAAACCTAGACATGGCATTAAATAGAATCTAGGGGCAAAATAATCGACACCCAAACATAAAACTGATAACCCAACCTCAGGGGGAGCGAACGAATGGGAAATAAGAACTCCTGCATTCATCATAACTCAACTTCCCCTCCCCCTTAGGTGGCAGCACACCAACCACACCGCTAAGTCAGGGCTACAACGCCACAGTTATGACTCTGTCAGGGATAATTTTTCTTTTATCAAAATTCAAGATTGTGTATCATAACTAGACCTCGCCAGCTACATCACAGTGGTGACTCCACCGAAGATAAATTAAGAAACCTAACCATCTATATGCTTCATTTATACAATGATTAACATTTCTCTCCCACATGACTACTTTAGGTCAATTTTAGAACTGTTCGGTAGCCTTAGTTTTATAATCACTCATAACATATATACATGATTAGGTCCTCATGCATAGGATTTTACATTTTACCAAAAATATAGGTGCGCGCGAAGGATCTTATAATAAAATTAAACATTAATGTATGTAAAAATTAAAGATTATCTGTTGCCATCACACACTGCATAGTCTTGATTTTCATATTGTTTAAACCCTATACCCTCGAGGGCCCTAAAAGCAACTAATTGAAATAAGTATGTAATTTATGAAGATAACGTTATCCAAGGAACATTTGTACTTCATAAAAGTCACCTCTCCCCAAAAGAGAGGTCCATACTTTTAAAAAGTCGCTTCCCCAAATAAAGCTCGTACTTTCAAAATGTCATTTCCCCAAAAGTCTAGTCGCCAATCAACATCCTCACTCCTTTCATTCACTCGTCTTATATATCAAATAACTTCTTTACTGATCCAAGGGTCTCGATGACAAGGATCATTTAAGGTTTATTTAGTATTAGGGTATATCGAATAGGATTTCAAAGTTATTCAATGCTAGGGTGAAGTGGTATCACATGTGCCTTAAAGGTTTCTCTGTCCAAACAAATAAGTATATCTTGATCCTTGATCATAATAAGTGATCTTACAATAACCGAATCACATCGCCCCTTTTGAATATAGAAAAACCTGTAGGAACACACCCTATTTCACAAAAAGAATGGATACTTATATGAAACGCCTCTCAAAAATTATCAGACGATCGGAGGCTAGTCCAAAATCCCTTAGATTCCAGGTTGAATGTTTTTCCAGCATAAGTTGGATCAACCATATGAATTCGCGGGTCATAGCCAAAACAGAAGTCCCCTATGTTGGATTCATCTAACTTCATTTTATTTTGATAAAGTGGTAGACCTCAGTCTGGTATTTACTCACTCCTCATTTCAAAAATGAGAGTTCGTCCTTATTCACCTGAATCTAACGGGACTTTGTTAAATTCTCCTCCTTTAAAAATACCACCAAACAAAAAAATACAAACAAAATATCATCCAAATACCATTCAAATAGATAAAAGAACTGCATCAAATTAAGTCATTACGTACATGAGTCCTTCTCCCCCTCTGTATTGTCCTTCTATCTGAAAAAACTAAACGAGAGTGCCCCAACTTTTTCTAGCAGCTATCACTATCAACAGAAGAATACCAATAAGTTCTTACTCTGTAAATCTAAGTTCGTACCTAGTGGCATCATTAAGTCTTCATCAGTGAGCTCCCTAACCAAGATTGTCATATATGCACCGTCATACGATCCATGTCTACCGAAGAAGACTAAATCCCGTCAGCTATGGATCAGATTCTGAGACAGCTTGAGCAGATCACTGCTTATGCAGTCCAAGATCAGGTCACTAGGCCAAACCCAAGCCCTTATGCAGGAAACCCATACCATAATAGGAAAGAATGTCCTTCTTCCTCCAATCCCCCACACCAGTACACCACCCGCAATGACTGTCAAGGGCATGCCCGCTAACTCCCAGGATCCGTCTGCTTCTATTCTAGCTCTAGCTTGCCCTTCTAACATCGGTGCTCCCCACTTCTAAGTACCATTTACCCTACAAGGTTACTTTTAGCCTTACCATTAGTACCCTGAGTATACAAACACCGCCTTCCAAGTTCCTCCATGGGCTGAATTTGTGTCTCTTTCGCCAGTCGAAGAGGTCATTCCCCCGCCACCAAACCAGGAGATAACGCAAGTCCAATCTAAACTAGGACTCCTCTAAGAAGCCAAGAGTAAAATGCAAATCAAAATTGAGCTTACCAATAATAATAAGATGTCCCTCTATCCTCAAGCCCGGCTCCTAGACAAATTCAAGGTGACGGTCTTCAAAATTTATAAAGGGGTAGGCTCTCCAAAAGCTCACTTATTATAAGAACAAATTTCAAATTGAGTCAATTTGTATGCATTGGCTTAATTTTGGAAAAAACATTTTGAGTCACAGGTTAGGCTTTATATGTTGACCTTTTAATCCGATGGCGTGTTTGATCGAAGACACAAAGGCAAAGCTTCAGAGATGGCATTATTGTATCGTGTTTTGTGCCACATTTCATCTTCATGTTTTCGAGGATCTCTCAAGTATGAATGTATATATATTTTGATCCTTGGAATTTTATTTTTGGTATTTATTTTTATAAAATGTTTGGGGATATTTTTTTTAATATTTAACAAATATTTTTTTATTTTAAGGCGTTCAAACGAATTTATTGGTTTGTTCAAACGAGTTTAGTAGATCGTCCAAACAAACTTCAAATAAACATCAAACGACATTCCCATGTTACCAGTACAAACGTCATTCGAAAATCGTTTGAATTCGATTTGAATGAGAGTGGTTATTCGTTCGAACGATTTTTGAGTCGGTTTGAGCGAGATTGTATTTTTGTTCAAACGAACCATTGTTTTCATTTCAACGAGTTTTCTTAATAACATGACACCTAAAAAATGTGTTTTCTATATAAAGGGGTTCAAGCATTTATTTTCTAAAAGACTTTTGGCAGAAATCATTTTCCTATATATATCCAAAAGATTCCAAACCCTAGTCTCATCCAAACTCTTTAAGATCCAAGTTTCAATCTTTATATTTTTTTAGATTTTATTTGTGGGCACCATAGTTTGTTTATCTCATCATCTTTCTAGAAAAAAGTTTCATGCGGTGGATTCCATATCAGGTTCGTTGTTTGCACACAGTGGACTCCATGTTGTGATGTTGTGATGAATAAGTTACAAACTTCATGTTTTGATCCGTGGACGATTATTGAGCCTAACCAGTGAATACCGACGTATGTGTGGACTCACACATTGTGGCAATAGAGAGGGTGGACTCCTGTGTGTCACTATAATGGAGTAAAGGAATGAAGAGGGTCAAGGCTTGCGAGGGCGTCGAGTTTGTGCTGAAAGTATACTGTCATTCCTTGTATTTCTATACAGAGTGAATTTTCTTGGTTGGGTCATCTGAGGTTTTTTCGTTTTGGATTTTCCTCATGCATTGGTGTGTTTTGGTTTCTTACTTTATTTTATTCTTGTTCACACCTAGATGCATGTTTTAAGACGAGATAAAATTTGGTAAATCGTTTATCACAACAATTAATTTTAAATTGGTGCAAAGTTTTTCTTCTAGTTTATTCTCTTTAAGTTTGACATTTAATTTGGAAAAATTAAAAATTAACTTTTGTTTTGAACACTCAGTATATCCCCTTTCTTTCTCAAATTACTATCAGAGCAGGAACACTAATTTTTTGTGTTAGATCCGTGTTTAGGCATGAGTTTTAGCAGTTTTTATTCAGAGGGTCAATTGGTTTTTAGGGCACCGATGTCTGATGGGTTTGATTACGCATACTAGAAAATGCATATGAAATCATCAGTTAAAGCTATAGTTGAGAGGGTATGTTAAGAACTTATTACAGGTTGGTCCACACCCACAACTTTAGCTGGTGATTATAGGATTCCCATACCCATATAATCATGGAGTGAGGAAGAGAATGGCATAGAAAATTATAATTCGCGATGTTTAAATGCTCTATTTTATTCGGTCGCACTGAAGGAGTTCCGCCGCATTATGACATGTGAAATGTTTAAAGAGGGTTAGGACATACCCCTACTTACCCATGAAGGTACTAGTGATGTTAAGTCTTCCAAACTACAAAACCTCACCACACAGTTTGAAACCATTAGAATGGAGGAGAGTGATACCTTCAATGATTTATATGCCAAATTTTCAGATATCATGAAATCATATTTTAACTTAGGAGAGAGAATTCCCGAAGCCCATGTAGTTAAGAAAACTTAAGGTCCTTAATTGAAAGATTTAATTCAAAAGTGAGAGTTTTGAATTCCTTGGTTACTTAATACTCTACGAAACTCTAAGAGATTGTAGATGATATTCAAACTTATGAGCTCGACATGTTTTCCTTCAAAAGGAGGAAACACATGTTTCGGATGATGAGTTTGCCATCGATTCTGATGATATGGCTATAATTGCAGACAAGTTTTAAAAAAATCTCAAATTTGAAAAAAAAAATAAAAGATGTAAAGAAGTTTAGAAAAATAAGTATCACAAGGCCGATCAATTATCTAAAAATCGTAATGATAATTTTATCAGGGATGAGTTATGGTGATAGGTTACCTATGTGTCCGACTAAACTAAGGATGGTAATAAATCGAAAGGGGTACAATGCTAGCCTTAGTGATAATGATTCGAAAGAGGGACCCAACTCCATCATTGAGAGAAACTAAACCATATTGATGGCTAGTCATGAGAGCATTAATGAAAAATATTCTCATGAAGATAATTCTGAGCATGACACTTCAGAGGCCATTATTTATTATTCCCAAGAGAGTGATGGTAGAGAGAGTGGAGAAGAAAAAGAAGAGGATGAAGAAGAGTAGGAGAATAGTGAACTTCAAGTTCCCTTCCGTGAGTTGTATACAGAAATGTTGAAATTAAAAAACACAAACATAATGTTGGAAGGTAGGTTGAAAGAACGTGCCATAGGTAATCATAATGCTAATTAATTGAGGATATTAGTCAACATGAGAGGAAACTTAAGGAGAAGCTCGAGTATGTTGAGGGTGAAAGAAATAGCCTTCATGGTTTGCTGGAGGTTTTAAAGAAGGAGCTTATTGAGTTTGAAGAGTCTAGGAATTTTCTCGAGTCTAGGATAGTGGAGCTAGAAAACAAATTGAGATATTCGAATCATGTCAAATTTAATTTAGAGTCGTAAATATTTGATAAAATGTTAGGCATTGTCCGAATGAAAGATGAAAATTGTGGGAATGGCGTTGTTAATATCAATACTTCCATTGGTAAATCCAAGACCATGCTTTTGAGAGATTCAACAGTTACTAGGAACATTAAAAAAGGTCAAACCTTAGGTAACACCCCTCGTTGTGTCAACATATGTACACATTGTGGTAGGAAAGGTCACCTTAGGCATTTTTGTTTAATCTTAGAAACAGTCATAAAAAGTCTAAGTCTAGAGTAACTTAGGTTCCCAAAACCCTAGAACATCATGGTACACCTATGTGGGTTAGAAAATCTAATTTGTAGGATTTACATGTTAGACTTGTTGATTCTCGGATGCTTGCACAAGATACTTCTCATGCCATGTCTAATGGTTGATTGTGTTTGCATATTTGCATACACTAGTTTTTGTACTTCGTGATATATGTGTTTGCTAGTTGTATGTGGTTTGAGTCTTTTGTATTTTGATTTTTCATTTATTGGGTCTTATTGAAAACTACAAAAATATTTTTTTGTCTTTTAAGTTGTTGTTTTTTTAACCTATTATGCCAGATTTCATTATCTTCCATCTTGGCTATATTGCAGATGTGAGTTCCTAAATTTACTGTATAATAGTTACCAGGTGTTCTGAGGCCTGTAATAATGCAGTATCCATTCTTATTCATGATTTTACAACTGGATTTTGAGAATGTGGTAATATGGTTTGAGTCACAAAACTGCGACATATTTAGTAAGTTTGCTTTTAGTCCCTTTACTAGCAGAACGTCCTCAAGTATTGGTAATCCTTTTTCTTTTTTTTTTTCTAAAAGACGGACAAGATCCTCAATAATGTATTATTAAATTAGGAGAAAAAGCCTCTCCCAACGGCAAGATAAAGATGGAAAACTTGAAAATTGAAACTTGGGGCTTTATAATACTCCTATTACAATGACAAAACATTTCTTATGCATTGACAGCCTATTTTGTCTAACTTGATATCACCTCTAGCTAATGTGGTAATCCTTTTTCTTAAATTATACCTTTACGTATGATCTGAGCAGAGACTCTATCCCCAAACAAAACTTTTCCTATTAAGAAGTTTGTTCTCTTGGTGAATTTAGACTTGTCCCCGGTCATATGTTTAGAACAACCAGAATCCAAATACCATACAGATGAAGTGTGTTCATCTTTGAAAGCACTAATAACAATATTACACTTCATTTGAGGTATAAGATCATCTTTCCTAACCCAAATTGCTCTAGTTTTTAAAAGTTTGCGCTTATTTACTAGAATAAGATAAAATTTACGAGCATCAGATTTTTCTATAAAAGATTTCTACACAGAACCTAATTTTTTAAATTTTGTTGAGCAATTGGTTTAGTCATGAATTTAGGTTCCTTTCTTTTGGACTTTCTTTTAGTATTAGATCTTTTCTTCCTATTACGATTGTTAGAGTTCTTATCACGTTGTCTAAGAAGAACATAGTTATTCCTATTTTGTCTAGAATAGTTAAAGTTCCAATAGACAGGAGTGTACGAAAAGGATTGGTATAGGAGCTTTTGAAAGTAGGTTTCAAGTGAATGTCCATAGACATTACAATAGGAATAGTAAATGTGGTTTGTAGATTTTCCAACATCTCCAAGTCCTTTTAAAATAAGTGAAGAACTTGATTATTTGGTTTCTTAGAGATAGATTGAAATGAAGTCTCTCCTTGCCATATGGGGGCAGACGTATTTAGTCTTAGAGTCAACATTAGCTTTAGACTCACTACTTCCCAAAATGTCTTTCCCTTTCTATTTTTTTTATCAAAGTCATCTTTTATAGCTTAAAAGTCTGTACAAGTTTCCATAGGCCTTTTTCCTCTTGACACAAACTTTATGGGTTGTAAATTTTTAGTTTGTGTGTTAGCATTAAATCTAATTCCAGTTCTGTCATCAGAAGTGTCTGACCAGCTACTATAAAGTCTTCAAAACAATTAGAGTTATTTTCAAATTTTCCAAATTTTTTGAAGACTGTTAAAGCTTTTTCTTTTGACTGTTCTAATTATAATAACGTGAACTTGTATTTATTGTCTAGAATTTCATTAGCTTCAGAAAGTTTTTTTATTTTTTTAGAAAAGTCTTAGTTTGGGTTTCATGGCAAGACATTGATTAGTGTAATCTTCAGCATTTGTTTAACCATAAGACTGAGGGATTCTATCTTTTCAGTCAAATCCTTGTTTGATCTTTCTAATCTAGTGCTCTTCTTAAGCGTTTTGGTGTACGGTGTGTGAATGTCAGGGAGATCTTCATCATCGGACTCACTAAGTGTGGTGTGTGGTTTGTCCCCTAACGATTTATTTTTTAAACTCGCACACACGTTAAGTTCGTCATTCAAATGCTCCCTTTGACTCACACACATGAAGGTAGATCTACTAATATCAGTATAACCATTCTCATGGCATAAAGCAAATAAAACATTAACAGACATGGTTATAGTATTACTAGGTAGACCATCATCATCATTATCATCATAATAGACAATCTTTGCAAGGAAAGAAATGCAGGGGTCAAGTATGTTAGATGATTTAGGCTCATCATCATTTGATTCACTTAAATCATCCCAAGTCTTTCATAAATTGATCAAATTGGCATGATATATGATCATATTGGTTTCCCTTGTTGCTTGTTTACATTGGTATATCATGATTCATTATATATTCAAATTGATATCATTTATTCCATCAATATTGGTATTGATTAATCCTTGTTTGGATTATTTGTGCTTGTGTTGTCATGTTGTGTTTTGTTGCACTTTACAGCATTGCAAGATATTATTCTTTCTTCCTTAATTCCAATTATTCTCACTTTTGGGGTGAGATATGCTTTATGGGGGAGAAACAGTTATTATGCACTCTTACTTTGTCTATTATTGAATAAAAAGTTGGAGAAATGGTATCTTTAAAACGACTTTATAGGTTTCGTTCAAACGAGTTTACCAGTTTGTTCAAACGAACATTAAATGAAATTTCTCTGTTAGCAGAACAAATGTTGTTCGCAGCTCGTTCAAAGCTCATTCAAATATATTTCAAACGAGATTGTTGCTCCTTCGAACAAGTTTTGAGTTGGTTCAAATGAGATCGTATTTTTAAACGAAACCTTGTTTTCATTCGAACGAGTTTTCTCTAAAAATGTGATACCTCGAAAAACATGTTTTCTATATAAAGGGGTTCGAGCATTTGTTTTTTGAAAGACTTTTGGCAAAATTATTTTCCTATACATATCACTAAACTCACGAACCTTAGTTTCACCCAACTCTTTAAGATCCAAGTTTCAGTCTTTATGTACTTTAAAATCTTATTTGTGGCACCATAGTTTGTTTCTTTTATTAGCTTGATAGAGAAAATTTTTGTGCAGTGGATTTCATATTCGGTTTGTTATTTACACACGGTGGACTCCATGTTGTGGTGTTGCGATGAAGAAGCAATGGACTCTATTTTTTGATCTATTGAAGGTTGTTGAGCCTTATCGGTGGATATAGATGTGTGTTTGGACTCACACATTGTGGCAGTTGCACAGGTGGACTCCTACATGTGACTGTGTAGACGTTAAGGAACTAAGAGCATCAAAGCTTGCGAGATGTCAACTCTATATGTCCTTGTAATTCTATACATAGTGAATTTTTGTGGCTAGGCCATCCGAGATTTTTTTCTATCATAGGTTTTTCTTGTACTTAGGCATGTTGTGGTTTGTTGCTTTTATTCTTGTTCACACCTCGATGCATGTTTTAGGACAAGGTAAAATTTTGTAAATCGTTTATCACAATAATTGGTTTAAAATTGGGGAAAAGTTTTTCTTTGGATTTATTTTGTTTAAGTTTAATATTTAATTTGAAAAAAGTAAAAATTGACTTTTTTTTACCACTCCATCTATTCCCTAGCTTTCTCACTTATCTAACTACCACCTCCAAATAAAACTCCAGAACTTCGACCTAGGTGAGTTCGAAACGATGTTCTCATCCATGCTGGCCAAGGGAGCCGTCACGTGATACATGGGCCTTAAATGTGAGGGGGATGCCAAAACATGGGATGATGTATTGTGTGATTTCATGAAGTAGTACGAATATAATAAATATCTGGTCATCACCCATAAGGATCTGGAAATGTTGAAACATGAAGAAAGAGAAGCAGTTGGCATATTGGTCAGTCGCTGGAGAGATAAAGACAATCAGATGGTCAATTATCCCATGGAAATGGGACCAGATAGATATCGTGATCAGAAATCTCTAGGGGGAGGTGAAAATTGAACTTGGGCTCACCTGGATCCCAAATTTCAAAGCCCTCGGTCATATAAGGTGTAAGATCAATGAAAGTATGGCCGCCAAAGTTTCCAAAACCATAGAGGAATCCTGTTGCACTACAAATCAGTTCTTCGCCCGTAAGAACCCGTCAAGGGATACCAGACCTCATATCTCCACCCTCATAGTTAGTCCACCATTAGGATCATGCCCGATTATTAATATTAAACTAGTCATAGTAGCTACTACTGCACCCTTCCTGTCGGGATCCCCTCACAGGAATCCTCCTACCAAAGTGTTCCGAGCTTAACCGAGAACCTCGAATGTCTTATAGTCCCCCCTCAGTCGGGTCTTTGTCATTCTGAAGTTAGATGGTATTATTAAACCACTTAACCCCAGACCACTCCCAAACACTAGGAATAAAAATTAGAAATCGAACTCACATTGCGAATATCACTAGGGACCCGGTCACATCACCGATAACTGTTGGGACTTACGGCACGCCATCCAAGACCTCATCGATGTCAAGAGACTCATCTTGCTAAGGACCAATTTCACCAACATCCCATTGCCATATCATCCTAACCCTAGAAACTCCCAAACACTAATCCCTCCACCCTGATAGTCCCCATCCATCACAAGCCGAGTAAAGGACATATGCCCCCTTCTAAATTGCTACCCCTTATGGAGCACTATCGCTCATCATAAAATTTATCATTGATAGTAATCCCACCATAGACCATATAACCTTATTCGTAATGGACATACACTTCCTGCAGTCTAACCATTGCACTCCAGACCTCCTGTTAGTCACAAAATTCATGCTCTCTAATGAACGGGGGATTATCGCTCCCTTTTCTAGTAAAGACTGATCACTCAACCAAATAGGAGGATATGTACGATTAATACCTCCAGGCAATAGAATACATTACTATCACAGTACCTATCTAGTCCACCAAATAGGAGAGATCCTCCTCAGAAGTCCACATGTTCACCCTGTTAGATACAAAAACCAACGATCGTACCCTGTAGCCCCGCACTCATGGAGCACAATTAATCCATTATACAGTAAACATTGAAATCACCATAGCTTCCAGTCATTGAAATAAAGAACCCATGATTTGACCACCATGATACCTGAGTCACCCAGTATCGGTGAATGAGGAAGATCTATAACTTTGAGCTAATGGCCATGTTACCTGGAGATACAAATCTCGTCACCAACTTCTATATGATAGGAGGAAAGGATAAGATCCCACTACATCCGAAAATACATTGCTTGGGAAAATGATCTGAGGGACAATCTCGGACTATCGAGTACAGGTCTGACCCAAAACTCTCAAAATAAAATATAACTAATTCCGTGAGAACCAAAGGGACATGGTCGCTCAATTTTTATTCGAGTCAGAATACGACTGTTAATATAGAGTACTCCCGTGATCATCTCCCTTGGATAAGAAATGGAGGTCTACCCCTTAGGTACTATCCACATGATACGGATCAACTCCGAAGGTAACATCGACCCTTTACTGTTGATAGGCCCGTGATTGACACCTACCCTACAACACATCGCCTTCGGTCTACCAAAGATTACACTGAGGCCTCCAGTGCCCAATACCCACCATGTGTACTACGTTGAACTAACAGTACAAAGAATCAAAAATTTCTTTGACCATATCCTCATCACAGGAGGAAACACTTTACCAGGTTCTAGAGATGAGTTCACCATCAACCCTCAGGTCTGGGTAATGATAGCATAGTGGTACTACTCCCCATGAAAAAAACTCGTGTTGCATGAGCAAGGACCCACATCCTTTAAAGTTCTTGACCTCCGAGACTTCAGATATGGCATCAGTTATAAAGCTATAGCAGAAGAGCTCGACCAACTAGAGCAGCACGAACATTAGACTTACCATATGAAAAAGATAGGCTACTAAGAAGATAGCCTATAATCCAACCTCTCATGTGGGGGGACCGCCTCTCTAATTTTTCAACAGCAAGGGAAGGCTCCGTCATCCAAGTATTGACGCATATCAGAGCATCTGAGCCACTAGATGGGATAATCTACCTGTAGACATACAAGATACTGTGTGTAACGATCCCCCTGAGGTCCTTCCACCAGAAGAAGACCTCATTAATCCCCAAGATGAATTAGATCTTCTAGTCCACATTTGGCCTTCGACCTCTTTATGCTCAAAATATCACCATGGTCCCACCATTACACCGATATGGGGCACAATTATAGGAATGCATATTTAGACGCAACCCATATAGCTGGTATTATTTAACTAGATAATATGGTCCACTAAGGTCATCCCCTTCTGAAGGTCCTCCCTCATGAAGGTACTCGTACACAACAGAAATTAAACTTATCCACCCTGCTACCTATTATCGTGTTCAAGGGAAATTTAACAGTCTACAACACATGGTATCTTCACTGACCTATTCCAAGTTTGTCTACGAGATCTTGCCCTGAGGGCCCGAATACACAAAGTATCGATAATACTATGAAGACATATTGTGTGAAGCCACCACCATCGTAAAAGAAATGGATCCAGGAGAACCAGATTCCCCTTCTCATAACAGAGAGAACTAAGAAACTGTCTCCAAAGACCCCTTCCCGACGACAAAGAATACCAAGAAAATGCCTCGAATGATGACATGTGGTCGGTATCCTCTATGTCCACAAAACTGTCACCAAGGGCACCAAACTATACAAACGACCAAGTACTAGCCACGGTAGCAAAAATTCCCACTGCCACTCCCATCTTGGACATGGATGTATGGTGGATAGATAACTCTATGTCCAGAGCTCCCTCAAAAACCCAAAATGAGGATTTCAAAAGCTCGAAGAAAACCTCTATCTTAGATTGGACAGAAGCCACTTCCCCAAAGCCAACACCGTCTGATATTGCCCCACATCCTTAACTAATATCATGCTATGCCTAGAGAAAGTAGAATGAAAAATTTAAGAAAAAATTATCCTCGCCCCAGATAAACAAGTCAATTTTCTCACCAAGTCAGGTTGACATACTTCTCCTTTGAACCCTGCCAAAAAGAAGAAATATTTCCCAAATTGACCATCGTACCTCCTCCCAGAGAATATAATAAAAGCTAGGAGAATCTTCATATAACCTCAGCTAACATCACCATTTGGGAGTTGGTAGATACATCCCATGAGCACTGAGCTACTCTTGTTTGCCTACTGTCTCAAGTTTTTGTGCCTATAGATCTAACTCCGACTAAAATGTCATCCACTATCGGCTCCATCACCATCAAACAACACATCGCCTTCTCTAATGAGGACCTCCCCATGTAATTCCAAAACCAATGGTTCACATTACACATCAATAATGAGACCTACGGACAGATAATACCCATTGTACTAGTAGGTAATGGTTCCATCATCAAAGTATGCCCTCTTTGCACTGCTATTGGTCTAGAATACACCACCTTGAAATTTACATCTCATTTACGACCATCAGTGCCTATAATAACACTCATCAAAAAGTTATATGGGTCACGGTCCTCACCTTATCATAGGTCCAATCAAAAGTGATGTCGAGTTTCAAGTGCTCGACGTCCCAACCATTTTCAACCTTTTACTCAGGAAGGCCTGAATACACCTCTTGGGGGCAATACCCTCATCATTTCACATGAAAATCAAGTTCCCATTTGATAATGAGGTCATTACCATCTAGAGAGATTATAGTTAGGCCATTTTAGCCAATACAAACACTACCCCTCTCCTAAACACTCACGATGACAGTAGTGACATCTGCCTCAGTGAATTTTGAGTCATCATACTCACTCACATGATATAAGAGTATCCAGTTATCCATAATATAACTACCCGATTCATTCAAAAGATCAGATATTGTGGCCATCCTGATCAAATGTGCGCCCTTCCTCTCTTCTCCTTCCCAAAGGGGATGGGGAAGTCAGGGGGATTGAACTGTCTTAGGCCCTACTTAGGAACGCTTCAGGCATTATCAGTGTGGAGTGAATGTGAAGAGATGGACTCGCCAACCTATTTTGCACAAAACAGGCAAAAGAACATGTTGTCGCCTTGAGAGAGTAGCATCAAAGACAAACTGATGCTTACGGAACCAATAGTTCGAAGGTCTAAGGGCTAAGTTATGGAATGGGAAGGTGTTAGGCACCCATCTCGCCCTTTCAATCTCTCATGGGCTTGTGTTATTATTTTCCTTTATTTCTTCATGAAGTGTGTCTGTGTGTATATATAATGGAGATTAGAATCACTCAACCCATACCATGGAAGAGATAGAGTGAGGTCATCCATAGGAATATTGCGAAGATAATATATAGAGAATACAGTTTATGAGTTTATCATGATACTAATCATTATGGTGAAATGATAATATATTATGGATAAAACGCTAATAGGGATCACAAATATAATATGTATAGTAATGTAGAAATGGGGGATTTTAGGAAAATTGGAAAATTAGACTCTAGTCTTGGATTTTAATCCGAGACGCCTATATAGCCTATAGAGGCATCAAAGTCCATGTAGTTCGCATGTAACATAAGGTTGGGGCTTATACCATAGATACGAATAGGATTTTATTATGTGTGCATGTAGAAAATATGTTTTAGTTTTGGAAAAGTGTGATGGATAATCCCGTTGGGAATTGATGGGCGTAACCCTCTTTTTGCTTGTTTTGTTTTGTTTTTTTTATAGAAAATAGAGTATGTGCAATATACTAATAAAAATGTAAGATGTTAATGTCTATGCACTAAAGTAAGAACTAGATTATGAATCTAATGTATTAAATGCAAAAACAAGAAATTTAAATAAAGATGGAAGGATTTGGACCTTCTTTGAAGCATGATCTTTGATCTTGGATGAACTCCCTTGAATTTGAGATAAAGGTTGGATGAGAAATAATGAGATTTTGCTAAATTAGGTATGAAAAGGATGGGAATGTAAGGTGGAAAGGAATTTCACATAAGGAAACTTCACTAATTTCGAGAGAATGTTGCTGAGATCACTGATGCTGATGGATCTCAGGTGTTTTTTGGGAGTGAGTTCATGCCCTCTATTTATAAGGTAAGGGGTATGCCGATCATAATGGACATGGCCCTGCCAATCGGTAGGTAGCCCTAGACACACTGCCGATAAGTAGGGAAATGGACCTACCAATCGGTAGTCTCGTGTAGATTTTCCCGAAACAATGGTCGTAGAATGAAGTTTATTGATCTAAATCGTGCATGGGTCATACAATTATAAATGTAATTTATATACCTTCAAGAGTCCTTTGGATCGCTCCCAGGTGCGGGAGTTAACTTTGGGTCAAATGTGGGTTGGAAGTGCACATCGATCCTTTGGACGAAAGATCGTCGGACTAAAACAGATCGTTCGTCCGAACAGTAAGTCAAAATTACGCATGGGGTTGACTTTTGGAAAGGGTATTCAGTGCCCTTCAAGGATTTATTCAGTCTCATTCGATCTACAAAGTTGACCGGGTCAAATGGATCCTGGGAGCGGCTGGTGGCCTACGGATCAGTTTTGAGGGAAAACAAATCGTTCGTCCGAATGGTTATACAGATTCGAACACGGGTCAGACCGTTGGAAAGGGGTTTTAGTGCCCTTTGAATATTCAAAGAACTTTTACTATAATGATGAAGTCCAATGGGGTCAAATCAGGGCCCGAGTTCGGTCGGTGGCCTCCAGATTGATTTTAAGTAGTAAAATGGTTTGTTCTTCCAAACCGTTATGCCGATTCTCGCATGGGGTAAACCATTGGATAGGGGATTTAGAGCCCTTTAAATATTCAAAGATATTTTTCTCTGACCATAGAGTTTATCAGAGTCAAACGGGGCTCGGGAGCTCTCGATGGCCTTTAAATCGGTACTCAGAGTATAACCTAGGGTTTATAGTGAGATGGGGAGGTTCTAGGGACCTAAGGTGAGACTTAGGGGTCCTAGAATGTGATTTCTATAGATCCCCTTGATGGTTAATCTTGGAACAAGTTAAAGCCATCGAATAGACACCACATGATGTTTTCAAAAGAGGTCCATTTTGCAGACCTAAGGGACGAGGATGATAGGTTCAGAGGGTTGAGGTCGATACTGAGGACCTAAGGAAATGCTGGGGATGTCCAATTCTGTAGGTCAAGATTAATTATGAGTACCTAGGGTAGGAGCGACTAATTATGCGGGTCGAAGCCAATTCTGAGGGCTTAAAGTGGAAAGCGACCAATTCTACGGGTCAAAGCCAATTCTGAGGGCTTAAGTAGGGAACGACCAATTTTATGGGTTGAAGCCAATTCTGAGGGCTTAAATTCAGATGACCAATTCTGAATGTCAAATCCAATTACAAGGGCTTAAATAGAGATGACAAATTCGGAGGGCTAAAGAAGAGATGACCAATTCTGAGGGTCGAAGACAATTCTGAGAGCTTAAGTAGATATGATCAATTCTGAAGGTCGAAGTCAATTCTAAGGGCTTTAGTAGAGCTGATCAATTCTAAGGGTCAAATTCGATTCTGAGGACTTAAGTAAAGATGACGAATTCTAAGGGTCGAAGCTAATTTTGAGGGTTTAAGTAGAGATGACCAATTCTGAGGGTTAAAGCCAATTCTAAGAGCTTAATGACCAATTCTGAGGGTTTAAGTTGAGATGACCAATTCTAAGGGTTGAAGACAATTCTAAGGGCTTAAGTAAAGATGACGAATTCTAAGGATCGAAACCAATTCTGAGGGATTAATTTATAGATTTTGGGGGGAAATTCCACTAGGGAAACTGTGGTTTCGCTGGGGAGGGGGAATTAATCCGGGGATTGGATTTTTTCTGATTTTGCTGGGGGGATATCCAATTAATTTTAAGAATTCTGCTGGGTAGGTAAGAGTTCTGCTGGGGAAATGAGTGTGGTAAAAATGTGTTTCTTAGTGAAAAAGGTTATAAAATTTATTTGGTAATTTTAGGAATTTTCTAGGGATTTTTTGGGATTATATGGCATTTTTTAGGATTTTTTGTATGAAATTTCAGGGAGGGTGCCGACTGGCATGGTATGAGAGGTGCCAAATGGCAGTGACACAGTATTTTGGGGTACCTAAATAAGGTGAAGGGACCAAGACGATCGGTGGGTGGCAGGGGACTGCCGATCGACATGCCCCTTAGCCTCCTATAAAAAGGGGCGGGTTCTCTTCATTTTCCACAGCTTTTAGACTTACCTTCTTCTGCAATTACATATTCCAAAACCAAGAATGGATGATTTCTCAAGCAGAGTGACACATATGGCGTGGCTCAATGTTGACAATTGGGAAAATTTGGAATGGAGGCCTAGGGTACCCCTAGCATTGGGCAGTGAAAATTCCTTTGACCCATTCGAGCCAGTTGCGGATGAGTGGACCCTCTTGCGAGAGCCGAAATGTCATTGTTCTTCTAGAATGGTGAACCCGAGTGGCTATGTAAGTGTTGATGACTTTCGGTATTCTTTTATTCTTTCCTTCGCGATATTTCCTTTTTCTTGAATTTTGACAAGGATTTTTCCTTTTTATCTTTGAAAGACTGATGTCTCTATGTCAAATCTGCATCCTCGAGGGAAGAGGAGGCTTAAGGAAGTTTGGGAGTGCCTTTTGCCTGTGCTGCCTTGGGTGGTGTCATCAGCCGTATTTGGGAAACTGTCATCTGTACTGGACGAGATGCCCCGTTCTACGGCTGCTCTTTGTGCTCTGGAGGAAAGGTGGTGGGACACCACCCACACTATGCATTTTGGATTTGGGGAGATGACGGTGACTCCCATAGATATGCAGTGGATATTGGGGCTGGACTATAATGGGGTGTAATTATAGGTGGATAGGTCCTTGCGGGTGATGCCAGCGGTGGTGACGGCGGCATTAGGTGATATGGAGAGCGTAGTCTTTGGGGACGCCCTCTGTTTGTGTCTTTTGAGGGAGTTATTGTTGAGTCAGATGATTGATGAGGAGGATGGTTGGTAGGTAGGTATGGCAGATGGACCATTTGTTTATTCTACTTTTATTGGGAGATTTCTTAAAGGCGACGAGTGGTGACGTCGACCATTTGTGGTTTTTTCCATTTTTGAGGGTGTTTTCGAACATCCCTCTTTATGACTGGGGGAGCCTAACGTGGGCAACCCATTATTCTTCTCTTGATGCATTCAGACGGTGCTGCCGGTAAACTTTTACTAGAGCCACGTATCTTCTAGAGGTATTCTTTATTTTGTGCATTTTCATTTATGCATTCGCATTAACCTTTATGCGTTTTATCCTTGATTTCTTGCTTGCTGACCTTTTGTCCTTTGCAGACGTGGTACAATGATGTGATTAGGTTTAACACCCAATTTATATCTTTGAAGGACGAGTATGTTGGGGACTTTGTGCGTCAGGTCTTGAACGACCTGACAAGCGAGTGGGTAAATCCTTCTTTCTTTTCTGAGACTATTTTTCCTTGATGATTTTTTTCGATGTTGATCTTTATTCGCTAGGAATTTTTTCATTTGATGGCCATCCAACATACGGGGTTGACCGGGAGGAACATGCAGCTGTGACGATTGATGGTGCGCGAGTTTGGGTAAGTCGGATGAGGTGACATCCAAGTCCAGTTCTTTCCCTTCGAGATCTTCTTGTAGACTCATTGTTGACCGTGGGAGCTTAGTGTTGACCATATTGCATGCTTGATATGGCGAGATTTTCATCTGAAAAGAGACGTAGAAATGCAATAAGATAGGCATATTTCGTTTGATTGTCTTTATTTAGTGGCTTACTCTACATGAACTTTAATTTGCTACTGAGTTTTTATTTTGAGAAAAAAGAGTGTATTTTTGGAAAGACGTAAAAATGTAAAAAGATAGCATCTACCTCTTTGAGAGTTGTCCTGCATGACCTCACTCTAACTATTCTCCACTTGGGGATCGACATCATAGGGAAGGTAACTCCTAAGGACTCAATGGGAAATGAGTTCATCTTGGTCGCCATAGGCTATTTCACCAAATGGGTCGAGGACGAATCTTACGCACTTATGAATGCTAAGAAAGTGGCTTAATTCATATGATGCAACATCATCTTTCGCTTTGGCATACCTCATGAGATAGTTTCAAATAATAATATAACTTCAAAAAAGAGGTCTCAAGCCTACTGCACAAGTATGGAATCACCTGTCATAAATCATCCCCCTACAAACCTCAAACCAACGAAATGGTCAAAGATCCTAACAAGAATGTCATAATCATTATTATCAAGTTGATCAAAACATACAGTGACTATTGATACAAACTCCCATACGCCCTATGGGGCTACCGTACTACGGAGTGAAATTTCGTCGGTTCCACTCCCTACTCACTAGTTTATGGCATGGAAGCAGTCCTACCCATAGAACTCGAAGTATCCTCATTAAGGGACATGATTGAGAGTCAATTAGCAGAATCTAACTAGGTCCAATACCAACAGCGCATCACTCGAGCATTTAATAAAATAGTCAAAAAGTGAAACATCTGAGAGGGTGACCTCATCCATAAAGAAAATCTCAAACCATCCCGAACCTCCGATGGTAAATTTAAACCTAACTGGGAAGGACCCTACCTCGTTACCAAAATAAAACTCCGACAGGGCATCTATCTTAGATGATCTCGACTGACTCACGTTTTTCCAACCCTTCAATATCGACTGATTGAAGAAATTATTTCCTTTTGCTTGAAGTCAGCTAAAAAACTTTGAGTTCAAGATTTTTCAATTTAATGAAACTGTGAAGACCTGATTATCTGATATATTTTTATCGCAAACATTCAAATAGACACTCGGATGCCTTCGAATCAGAGATACGTAGGCAACCCGAGACATCACTTCAGGTACGGTCCAAATAAACACACAAAAAAGACTATTTTAATGGAAAGCGTTGTATTGTCGTTTTTCCCTTGCTCTAAAAAAGACTAATGCAATCTAAGAAGACTAAAAATCAAGTAAAATAAAACAATGCTCTAAGGAATTTTAAAGACTCCGCATTTTTATCTTTATTAACCTACACACAAAGGCTAATACTATGAAAAATAAAAAGAAGACAAAAGGGGAGAACACGATACCCCAATATACTTCTCTCATGTAATGCCCCGGTCTGGATTTATGTGTTACCCGTGATCAATCCAGTCCGACCTGAGCATTTGGTGTGAAGTGCAATGAGACCACCTACATAATGTTGCTAGTCCAATTTTATTTAATTAATATTTCACTTGTTTAGCATGTAATTTCCATTTAAATCAATCTACGTGAGGGGCCCATGGTAAGTTTCCCCGGAATCCAAGGATACAGAGCTACTAACATAAAATAAAAAGAATACTTACCAGTATAACGCCCTCAAAATACAGAACTGCACCCAACCTCCCATAACAAAAATGAGGGAATGAGTTGAATGCCCAATGGGAAATTACAACAATCCAATATAGAATGAAATGGTAGAAAGGAGACTTTAACACATTATATCTACGTGCACATGCAACTATCACATATACATATACATATACATATACATATACATATACATATACATATACATATACATATACATATACATATACATATACATATACATATACATACATACATGGAATCATTTTTATTCCAAAAACATTATTTATCCCGATTAATTCACCTTAATCCTGTAAAAGAAATTCCATTTTACTTGACTTGACATTTATTCCTTGATTCAACACACCCGATTAAATACTTAAAAGAAAAATATTTTTTTTAAGGAAAATTATTTCTTTCACCGAAATTAACCACTTTATTTGTACCAATCCACATAAGTATTTTCTTTGAAAATCACCCTTTCAGCACACATAAATGTCGTGCTAGAAAATACTTATTTTTTCTTTCAAAACCTTTCATGAACACACTCTTATGTTACATATGGGTTAAACCTCTTTAGGTTGCTTAACCACAAATTTAATCGCTTCACTTTACCATTCAATTACTTTATGGGCATTAATCAACTTTCATATTACTTGTCACTTCATCCTTTACCAGAACATTTATTAATCCATTCAAGTTGGGTTGTATTTTCAGAAGTTCATCACACAATCGATTTCTTAACATGTTCCATTTTCATTATCTTTTTCTCAGAATCTTCCAATATCCACATACATTAACGGGCTCCACACCGTCGGTTATGCTACCATATGCTCTGGCCAGTGGTTTTGGGTCTTTCACCCCGGGGCTCCCAGCCCTCCTTAATTATCCCAGTGTCATCCGAGTCCTTAATAATGTGTGTTAACATTTTGCAAATGTCCAAATCATTCTACTTTTTCCTTTTTCCTAGTCGAATCCAAAACCCGAGGTTTCACCCCAATTCATGTTACACTTTAAAAATCATCATTTCTGTCCTTTTTACTCTAACATTGATTTTATCCCAAAATCATGTTCATTTACGACCTTTTTGTGTAACACCTTTTCCATAAAAATGTTCCACTTTATGTAAAATTACTATTTTTCCCATTTGTTTCCAAACTTTTATTTTTCTCCATTTCACAAGTTTTATTTCCCAAAACACCCTTAAGTTACACACACTAACTTATTAAGTGTTTTTAACTCACTAACACTTCTTTAACATTTTGGAACAAAATTCCTCTCGAGTTAGAAACACATTTATTTCATTACTTTCTTTCCCAAGAAATCATTGATTATATTTCAAAACATGTTATTCCATAAAATGTTTAGCACCAAACTTCTTAAAGTTTCAATAAAAATCATAACTTTTTAAGCAAAACTTTGAAATATTTATTCATAATTTATTCCCAACAATTAACATTCTTCCCACATTTTTATTCCATAAAAACATTTAAACACCAAGTTTTCTTGAAATATATCATTTTTGTCCAAACCATCAAAACCCATTTTCACAAATCATAAGAAATCTCATTCTTATATTATAATGCATCGTACTCTTCAATTCTAGTTATAAGGCTACTAATATGCAAATAGTGTCTTAAACTAAGAGTAGAGTTTTCCCACATCAAATGAAGCTGCAACAATGGTAGGATGAAATACCTAAGAAGATGGGAACTCCCACCTCCTAAGGTGGTCTTAAAGAGGTTGCCTTGCTCCACAAAGCTTGCCTCCATGAAAGCTCCATTAAAACCCCCTTTAAAACACCACAAAGCTCTTACATATTCATCTCCAAAAAAAACCCAACAACACCTCCAAAATACGTTGCCTTGTTTATCCAAGGAGGAAATGGGTATTTAAGGTTCAAATATGGTAGAATAATTGGGAAATATGGTTGTACAAGGTGGATATATGATGGTTCAAGGTGCTTTCTAGTGGTGGGAGAGAGAAAGAATGATGAAAATGGTGGGGGAAGACCCACCCCTCACTATCTTTCTCTCTTTTTTAAACTCTAAATCCCCCAAATAAACCCACAAACCCTTATAAAAACACCCCTAACCCTCAAAATTCCATTTTTGCCCAATTTGGTTTTAGTAGAGTTCAACATCTCATCAATCCAACGGCCCAAAATATGACAGCACATAAGGACAACCTAATTTAAAAATTCTAGGTGACCTCATTCGAACGAGGTTGTCCTCTCATTAGAATGAGAGTAGCTTCTCATTCGAACGGGCCTTTGAACGACCTTCTAACGAGATTGACCTGCTATGCAAAAGGATCTCGTTTGATCTTTGTTTTATGACCACTTCGAACGACCTGGGCTTCTCATTCGAACCACTTATCTTCGTTCGAACGAAACACCAATCTCGTTCGAACAACCTTTAACTCGTTTGAACGACTATCATCCTGAATATCTTCAAATTTTACCCAAAACTTCCTATAATACCACCAAGACTCAAAAAATCAGTCCAATAGAGAAATTAAGGTCCATATGCTAGTGAACCTGATCCAAAATTCTCATTTATTCATAAGTTATAGGGGAAAATAATAAAATATTAAGGGTGGGTAATACATTCTTCCCTCCTTAGAAAATTTCATCCTCGAAATTATCGACCCGTAAATCCTCAAGCTTATGGGGTTCACTAATTTCAACTCTAAGTCATATAAATCCTTCAAGACTAAATCATCAAAGTCCTCGAATGATAAGATAACATCATACACTCTTTCACAGGGTCCGTCACCAAAAGTTTCATCATGCAACATACCCTAACGCTGACTATTATCCTAACCATTGACATCACATAACTATCCTCGAGCCTCCACTCACTTGGTGATCATGCGCAGATGAGTTTTAGGGCTACCTTTGCATATACCCAAAGTATAATGGCGCCTCTAATGGAAAACCCTCTCTAGTGATCGATGCTCACCCAAGAGTGAACTGTTATAAATCCAATCATCCAATTCGTCAAAACCATCTCAAATCTAAGAACTACACATTATAAGTTTCCTCAAATCCTCGGGTCAACATGACCACATAACCTCATATCATAAGTCAATCACTCCGTGGAGCAACACACCGACCAAATTATCATCGCTCACTCGGCTAACACCTTCCGCTGCGTCACTCAGATGACCCTAGTATTACTCTAGGCGTATCACTTGGAACCCTCACTTGAGTATTGCACCAATCAACTCACCGGGGCAAAGTAACAATGTATGCTAAGTTTCCTCGATATCTAACACTATACAATGTCCTCGTGTCATCATCCCATTCTTTACAACCAAAGCCCTGACTGCCATGTCGATTAATCCTAAGGTCACTAATCCTAAGGAAAGCGAATTCTAAGTGAAAATCATGTGGCCAAAAGCGCAACCACCCATATACAGAAGTTTGTGCAATAGCAAGGATACCCTAACAATGGCGCACATAGTTATTGAGATGCATCAACCAAGCTAAATCCAACCGCACTCTATTGGGCTAAACCGCACCGTACCATAACATGGTATAAATCTGAGCTACCACAGTCATAGAAATACCAATCCTCTATTATCGAAATTGAGAGAGACACACAAGAATCAGAAGGAACAAATAACCGTTTCGAGAAAATCCCATTTGAATGCAACGGACTATGGCCTACAAAAATGAACGTACGCCATATGCTTGAAGTCTAGAACTTATCCCAAAAGTTCTCACTAGGTACTATCCTAGCCACACACCCTGGACCGATTCACCAATCATGACAAATCGAATCACAACCATTTATCCTCACAAAATAAAAGCAACGTACGAACCTATTGTTCTCTAGAAAATCAAACTACAGACTTCCCTCTTTAGGAGTAAGGACTTGTTCCTTACATCCTTGACACATATGAACCACTCCGGTTGGTGAATGCCTAACGCCCTTATCAACACTGACCATGTCCATCTTATCGGTGATGATGTCACCAATCTAATTCATCGAGGTTATTATGTGCCTTTTCGTATCATGATCACAACCCCAAAGTCTCCTTAGGCATTACCTCATTCAAGCGAGACACTCACATTCCAACTATGCGAGATTGTCACTAAGCTTATTTTTGAGTTCTACCTAAATTGCATTTACGTGACGGCCTCACCGATCGTCATTAGCATTCCAAGGGTAGTAGGTACCACACAGAGCTACATCTTCTAATCCGTACTGACTTGGAAATAAATGCCAAGAACAAGCCCCTAACAAGTAGGGCTTATACTATCGACCCATGCCAACATTCTAATCATGCTTCAGTATCCATCTTTTGGGGTGTCACTTTTAAGTTTCCATATGACATCATCAATCAAAGTCCATAATACATTTCCTAGTACTCTTCCAAATCAAGTGTCACACTGCCTACACTAGTCATTCCATGACACCCGAGCATCACACCCCCTCATGACACAAGCTTCCAATTTCTCTTATAATGATACATTACCCATCTATGATAATTAGGATGATAGCACTACACACACACACACCATTCAGCTCTTTTAAACCTTGACCAATGACCTAAGATCACTACCTGGCCTTCAAGACGATCACCACTACACTTCCCCATATCGGATGAGGCTGGTTTCCTAAGGATACCAAATATACTCCACATAAAAAAGCTCAAAACCCGACAAGATTTCATTATCCACGACTTTTTCATCGTAGGTATACTCTACAAACTTCTTAATACCCACATCGCGATTACTAGGTTCTCGTAAAGACACTAGTCTACGAGCTTCTACACATGGTGCACCTTGACCATGAACAACTTAAGATGTCACAACAAGTTAATTTCTATTTCTAATGACGCAACACATAATTAGTCCTACGGACACTCCAAGATTCCCTTAAACCACATCACACTAGGATTACCTCACATTTAGCAGTTAATTAAGCCACTAAAATGACCTTGACACTTAGATAATAATCTTATCTATCTATCAACGGATGTGACCCTAAGGCCAAGTACTAAATCACAAAGTAACATCATTAAGGATTCTGGAAAGATACAGGACGTCGTATATAACCTATAAACCTCTAGGCCTACGTTACCGACATCACTAAAAATCCTATCCCTCAAAATTTCATCGTGACTCCTAAACCCTGACATGGAAGCTATTTATAGTCCAATCATATGTCTCCTTAACCATCACCATTACATACGTAATGTACTTACCGTAATTTGCATGTAACTCACATCACACCTTGCAAGGTAAAACTTCTAATCGACAACTACCAAGACACTTACCAGCAACAATAGTATCTTACCGAATCTGCTGAGTGCACATCCCCAAGTGTTGACCAACATGGTTCCTCATGTTTACAAAATCACCAATTGTCATACAACATGATGCTACCCCAAGGATCAAATTCTCCTTATTACATCATCATTATTATCCATCTAGAGGTATCGCACCTCGATACTCAATGAATTCTTATCACAACCAATACTGCCTAGGCGTGACACTCTAGTTACCTAATCTCCGTAGTTGGCTCTACAAAAATCATGTTTCTAATTTAACGGACATCATTAAGCGCTCTCAACACCTCAACAGACCTCTCATATCATCAAGGGTTGATACACAAGCACCTCGCACTTAAACCACGGTGTCACAACTATTGGCTTATAAGGACACCCGTAAATTATTAACATGTCTAATCAGAAGTGGGGAGCGAGTAGTAACTAGTAACTTGATCATATGCCAATTGGCACTAAATTACTCGTCGTACTAATCTCTTTAACTCTATTATTGAGAGCATAAGCTAAAACCATCACAAAAACTAGTGCGACCGGCCCAAAACTGATACCGACATCGAAAGATCAACTACCGACCTCACCACGTCACTCCCAAAAGGAACCTTGAACCTAGAGCTCTGATACCATTTGTAATGCCCCGACCCGAATTTATGAGTTACCCGTTGTCAACCAGGTCCGACACGAGCATTAAGCATGAAGTGCAATGAGACAACCTACATAATGTTGCTAGTCCAATTTTATTTAATTAACATTTCACTTATTTAGCGTGCGTTTTCCATTTAAATCAATCTACATGAAGGACCCGTAGGAAGCATCCTCGGAATCCAAGCATACAGAGCTACTAACGTAAAATAAAAATAATACTTACCCGTATAACACCCTCAAAATACAGAACTTCACCCAACCTGTCGTAACAAAGATGAGGGAATGAGCCCTCGCCTAGTGGGAAATTACAACAATGCAATATAGAATCAAACGGAAGAAAGAAAAATCTAACATGTTATATCTACGTGCACATGCAACTACCATATATATATATATATATATATATACACACACACGTAAATGCACGAAACTATTTTTATTCCAAAAACATTATTTATCTCGATTAATTCACCTTAATCCCGTAAAAGAAATTTCTTTTTACTTGACTTGACATTTATTCCTTGATTCAACATACCCGGTTAAATACTTAAAACGAAAACACTTTGTATATGGAAAATCATTTCTTTCACCGAAATTAACCACTTTATTTGTACCAAACCATCGTAGGTATGCTCTACAAACTTCTTAATACCCAAAATGCGATTACTAGGTTCTCGCAAAAACAATAGTCTACGAGCTTATACACATGGTGAACCTTAACCAAGGAACATATTAAGATATCACAACAAGATAATTTATATTTCCAATGACGCAACACATAATAGTCCTACGAACACTCCAAGTTACACTTAAACAGCATCACACTAGGATTACCTCGCATCTAGCCGTTAATTAAGCCACTAAAATGACCCTGACACTTAGATAACAATTTTATCTATCTACCAACAACTGTGACCCTTAGCCCACATACTAAATCACAAAATAACATCATTAAGGATTCTGGAAAGATATAGGACGTCGTATATAACCTATAAACCTCTAGGCCTACATCACCGACATCACTAAAGGTCCCATCCCTCAAAATTGCATTGTAACTCCTAAATCCTGACATGGAAGACTATTTAGAGTTCAATCCTATGTATCCTTAACCGTCACCGTTACATACGTTATTTACTTACCGCAATTTGCCCGTAACTCACATCATACCTTGTAAGGTACAACTTCCAATCGACAACTACTAAGACACTTACCAACAACAACAGTATCTTACTGACTCTGACTGAATGCACATCCTCAAGTGTTGCAACACGATTTCTCATATTTATCAAATCACCAACTGTCATACTAAAAAATGCCAGTTAAGACGTTTAATATAAGGTTAAACTGTTAAAATGGATCTGAACTGTTTGTTGAAGAAACTTTTTTAATCAAAACAAAACTTAACACAAGATATGTTTAAAAACTTATCAAAATAGTTTGAATGAGTTATTTCAGATCTAGAGTAAACCAGTTTCGAAAAACAAAACTTAAACTATTAAATCAACACATCTAAGAAGAAGGTGATGAGAAAATGAAGAAGAACACAAGTAATTTTTAATGTGGTAAAACCCCACCCAATTGGGTAAACATCCATGGTGACCTCTACGTCACAAAAAGAAAAAATCACTAAAATGAAAGTAACAAATTACAAGTTATTTAACAATCAAACGACACAAACACACCTAAACTAAGTTCAGAATCGTTACCAACTCCTCTGGATTAGATCTAACTTCTTTGAAGGTTGTTGTTATTAATGTTCTCTCGAGCATCGTAACTGTACTTGATTCCAGTCTTTACATCGACTTAAACAAGTTCAAGATCGTATAAACAACACTTTAAGTATGGTAGAGTGAAAGTGTAGTGGTGATGTTCTCTTTAACATATGCATGCAACACACTCATACTTAATACAGACAGAATGATTTATCAAATTACAAAATCACTAGATATGCAAGAAATTCTAAAATCAGTTTAGTCAAATCTCAAATAGACTTTTAGATCTTTCAAAATATCAACATATCAAGAGGGAATCTTGTTGTGAAATATCCAAGATCCTAACACTTTCTGGTTTTGAAAATATTATGGAGAAAGTGCAAATCCCAATCAAGATCTCAAAATTAGACCTTAGTCTGATAGTTTTGAGTAAAATGAAATCATAATGAAGATTGTTGGTTTAGGGTTTAAAAATATATAATCAGTTTTGAAAAATAACCAACAAACAAGATTTCTCGAAAAGAGAAATCAAAATAGTAAACTATCTATGTGATATGTATCACAGAGATGAGATTTGAAGTTTATATTGAAGAAAAACTGAAAACTCTACCAACGTGATTAAGTTGGAAAGATGATCACGAACAAGAGAGGATAACTTCTCAAAACATGATCTAAACACTCAGGTTTAAATTCTCAGAAAGTATTTCTGGATTTATGGTTTGACGAAGTTTGGATTAGGGTTTCCTTTCTCTCTCATCTTTTCTCTCTCTTCTCTCTTTTTTCTCTCAAATGAGGAACTTTCAAAAGTCTCTAAATGCCTCACAAATGGCATCTATTTATACTGGCATTCGAAGGATCTGGAATGATGCCATAAACAAAGGTCTGAGATTAAGGGAATTGAAATTGTTGCAAATCCAAGGGTTTACAGATAGCGGTGCAAAGCCCAACTCTGATTGGTTAAAACCATCGCACTTGGATTAGTTCCAAACGCATGCAGAACGTAGATTAAGATGATCCAAGGGTCCAGAACAATGCAAATGTATGTGAGTGAATAAAAACACAAATCGAACCATTGCCTGTGCAACACGTGTACATTTAGGATCATGACTCAAACGCGTGCTTTTGAGTTTATAAAAATAGTATTTTCACCCACATATGTTTCTGCCACTTTTGGATTCCACCCAAGAAGGTTTTAAGGCAAAAGAAATATTTGCAAATAAACCTAAAAACTTTATTAAAGTTTCGATTTTAATTTCCAAAAATTAATTAAAATTCTTAGAAAATATTAATTAATTCCCAAAAATTATTTAAAAATGATATTAGGGGATTTAACTC
This sequence comes from Sambucus nigra, assembly GCA_949130495.1. NCBI lineage: Eukaryota > Viridiplantae > Streptophyta > Magnoliopsida > Dipsacales > Adoxaceae > Sambucus > Sambucus nigra. The sequence continues at coordinate 575,567,060 of OX422214.1, read as the reverse complement.
AAACAATGTCATAATGAGAATGAAATACAATATGGATGCAGTCCTATTGTGTTCTGTATGTGAAATACCATCAAGAACTTGTAGAGGAATATCAAAGAAGCTATGAGAGTTCTGAGGCTTTTTGGTTTATCTATGGATAGACATAATTTTGTCACTATTTCCAAACTAGATAAGCTCCTATATAATGCAGACTCAAATGAGTAAAAGATATAGGGTACTTCAATCTTCCCCTTTGGAAATATGAGACAAAATCTCCTTTGATTCTATAAGGACTCGTAGGGATACCAAAAAGAAATAAGAGAAGCCTATTCCTATAAAAAATCTATCTACCCAATCTCCTAGAAATACAAAATTACATAACTCAACTATGTACAAACTATTACCCTATTAAAATCTTATGTAATAAGGAGGCACTAAAATCTGCAAAAAGATACCTAAGATCAAGTTCAGTAGATGAGAATGTACAATAGTGCCCAAGTGGACTCAAAATTTCTCTCCCATTTTGTCTCAAATGGACAAAGGGCAACAAGAATCAAATAGGAGAGTTATAAATCAGTAAATATAAAAATTAAGCAAAAAAATTATTCAACCAAAGCCATGCCAATTGATTTGCGTAAAGATTCAAAACGCTTAAAGTTCAAAGGTTTTGTAAACAAATCAGCCAATTGTAGATCACTAGGTAGGTAATTAATCTCTAGTTCTCTTGATTCAACTAATTCTCGTATGAAGTGATATCGAATTTTAATGTATTTAGTGCGAGAATGTTGAACTGGGTTCTTAGAGATGTTGATCGCACTCAGGTTATCACAATAGAGATCGAGTTTTTCTTCATTTATAACGTAATCTCTTAGCATGAGTTGCAGCCATAATAATTGAGCACAATAACTTCCAGCTGCAATATATTCAAATTCTGCAGTGGATAAAGAAGTGCAGTTCTATTTTTTGCTATTCCAACCAACCAAGTTATTACCGATGTAGTAACATGCGCTGGATGTACTTTTATTATCATCAGAACACCCAGCCCAATTAGCGTCGTTGTATCCAACTATAGTGCTCGATGTGTGATTAGTGTACCACAACCCTAAATTGTGAGTGCCTTTTATGTATTTAATTATTCTTTTTACACATAAAAAATGGCTCTCTTTGGGATTATTCTTATAACGAGCGCACACACACACAACGTACATGATATCAGGGCGCGAGGCAGTTAGGTAGAGAAAACTTCCTATCATACTTCGATATAAGGTAGATTCAATGGATTTACTATTTTCATCTTTAGAGAGTTTGACCGAGGTACTCATAGGCGTTCTAGCTTCTTTAGCAGTTTCTAAGCCAAACTTCTTTATAATATCTAATGCATATTTAGATTCAGAAACAAATAAACCTTCTAAGTTTTGTTTAACTTGAAGACATAGGAAAAATTGCACCTCCCCCATAAGCGACATTTGGAATATTCTGTGCACAATATTTGAGAAATACTTGGCTTATGAAGGGGGCGTGGATCCAAAAATGATATCGTCAACATATGCTTGAGCAATAGTAATGCTGTTGTCAAAATGTTTGAAAAACAAGGTTTGGTCATTTCCTCCTCTCCTAAATCCCTTATCTAAAAGAAAGGTGGGCAGACTCATACCAATCTCTATGAGCTTGTTTTAACCCATAAAGAGCTTTCTTAAGATGATAAACAGGATTAGGATGTAGCAAAAAGTAAACGAAAAGATTCGAGTCGAGTAACAGGAGAAAATAATTCCTAGAAATCTATTCCTTCAATCTGAGAGTAGCCCTGGGCAACTAATCTAGCTTTATTTCTAATGATCATCCTAGACTCATCAGTCTTGTTTTTAAAAATCCAACCTGTGCTAATAACCCTTTTATTTTTAGGTCTGGGTACAAGATACCAAACATCATGACTAATAAATTGAAGAAGTTCTTCTTGCATTGCAGTAATCCACAAGGTGTCATTCAAGGCTTCATTTACATTTTGGGCTCAATAAGAGACACAAAACATGCAAAATGAGCAATGTTGCGAAGTTGGGATCTTGTACGAACAGGTTTTATAGGGTTACCAACAACGTTATTTATGGGATGGTCTTTAGAAACCCAGTTAGGTACTTCAGGGGTCTCTGTTGGTAAAGACTCAGTTATTTTAAGAGAATCATAATTTAAAAGGTTTTTAGACTCATCCAGAATAGTTGGTCTATGATTTTTACTTTCTACAAAAGTGTCATTTACAATCACATTAATGGATTCCATCATGGTCTTTGTACGCAGGTTATAAATACGGTAGGCTCTACTGTCAGGTGAATAACCTAAAAATATAGCTTTATCTCCTCTTGTTTCAAACTTAGATAAATGTTCTCTTTCTTTACAGACATAACATGTACTGCCAAATGTCCTAAGACATTTAAGATTTGTCTTCTTTCCATACCAAAGTTCATAGGGGGTCTGTTTAGAATTCTTCCTAAGGTAGTCTCTATTATTAATATGACATAAAGTACGAACTGATTCAACCCAAAAATATTTAGGTAAGTATTTAGCATGTATTATAACTCTTTCCATTTCCTGAATAGTTTTATTATTACGCTCGGCTATCCCATTTTGTTAGGGTGTCTTAGGGGCACTAAACTCGTGTTTGTAACCATTATAGTAACAATATTCAATAACATCAGAATCTATGAATTCTCCTCATTTATCACTCCAAATTCTATCTACTTGGGAGTCATTTTAATTTTCTATACGAAGTAATATTTTTAAAAATGCTCTAAAGGTTTCAGACTTTTTCTTTAAGAAAGCAACCTAAGTGAATTTCGTGTAGTCGTCAACCATAATGAGAATGTAACTACTTCCATAGAGACTAATAGTATGAGAAGGAACCATTAGGTCCATATGGCTGAGTTCTAATGGTTTAGGGGATAAAATGTCTTTAACTCTTTTATGATAGGTCTTAACAATTTTTCCTTGTTGATAAGGACCATAAACAATGTTTGAAATAGGTTTTATTTTAGGAGAACCTCTAACAATTTCTTGAGAGGACAATTTACTAAGGCTGTCATAATTTATGTGACCCTTTATGTTATGCCATAATTCATTGGCATCCATTATGACAATGTTATAGACTTTTGTACTTCGATTAGCTGTGTAACAGTTATCTGGAATACGAACTCCTGTAATTATGCACCCACCATTTTCATTTAAAATTTTGCAATTGTTCTTCGAAAAGGTGATAGTATGATTAGAGTCACAAAATTGTGAAATACTTAGTAGATTAGCCTTAAGACCTTATACTAATAAAACATCCTCAAGAATAGTTAATCCTTCTTCTTGGAGTGTTCCTTTGCCAATGATCTGGGCTGAAACACCATCTCCATATAAGACTTTGCCTCCGAAGAAGTTAGTTTTGTTTGAGAGTTTGGATTCATCCCCAGTCATATGCTTAGAACATACAGAGTCTAAGTACCATCCAGACATGGTGTGTTCAGGTTTCAAAGAACTGATCACTATGTTACATTTCATCTGGGGTACTAGATCATCCTTTCTTATCCAACTTTCTCTAGTTTTCAATTTGTGCTTATTAGCTCGTATTTGATCAAACTTGCGAGCTTCAGATTTTTGTCCACACGGATTTTGCACAATTTTATTGTTGTTACAAACAGTTTGAGAATTTAATCGAGAAAAGATTCTAGGATTATTTCTTGACGATTGTCTTTTAGTATTAGATCTTGTCTTTCTCTTTCGATAGTTATAGTTTATGTCTGGTGGTTTAGGAAGGACATAATTGTTACGGCTTCTCCTAGAATAGTTAAAGTTCTGGTAGGTAAAGGAGGATAAGTAGTTTGGTATAGGCGTTTGGAATATCAACCATCTAAAGAATGTTCATACACATCATAGTATGAGCAATAAAGATTGCTCGTAGCAGTTAAGTCTTTAGGAAAGTTGTTGAACATAAGTTTCCCTAAGTTATGACTTTTGGCATTATTTCTAGAGGGAGCAGTTTGAAATAAGGTCTCACACTTTCTAATGGGAGGGCAAACGTACTTGGCTTTAAGTTGAACATTATGCTTAGAGGTACTTGTCTCATCAAAGTTTAACTGCGATGATTTTTATCAAAATCATTTTTCAAAGATTGAAAGTCAGGAAAAATTTACATAGGTCTTTTCCCAACAGTAAGAAACATTATGGTTTCAAAAGGTTTAGTTTGTTTAATATTTTTGGTGAAAAAACCTATTCCAGATCTATCATCAGAATTGATCTTGCTATTAATAACACAGTCCTCAAAACAATTAGAATTGCTTTTAAATTTTGAGAATTTTTTGAAGACTGTTGAAGCCTTTTCTTTTGTTTGTTCCAATTCTAATAATGATCCTTTATACTTCTTATCCAAAACATTATTGGATTGAGTCAAGTCTTTCACTCGTTGTTCAAATGCTTTTATTTCCTCATTATGAGTTAAACTTTGAGACGTATACTCTTCAGCATTTTGTTTAACTATTTGGTTTAAAGACTCTAATTTCTTGGAAAGATCTTTTACAAGTTTCTCTAGTCTAGCGCTTTTCTTGAGAGTTTTAGTGTTAAGTGTGTGAATGTCACTCAGGAAGGTCCTCATTATCGAAGTCACTAAGTGAGAAGTGTGCAGTGTCCCCTATCGATTCAATTTTAGGACTCACACACCCATTGGCATCAACAATAAGATGATCACTTTGACTCACACACACACGATTTTCAGTACTACAATCATTATCAAGTAGTAAGGCATACATATCAATAGAAGCAACACCAGTCATGCTATGATCAATTTCCTCATCATTATTGTAGATTATTTTATCAAAGAATGACATGCAAGGGTCATAAGAGCTCGATGACTCTGGTTCTTAATTTTTAGAGTCACTCCAAGTCTTGCATAGCTGAGCCCTATTATGTTTGGGGTGTTTGTCTAAGTTAACCCTACAGTCACTAGCCATGTGTCCTAATTTACCACATCTATAACATTCAACATTTTTAAGGTCTTTCTGAGGTCTCTTGTGATCATCAGTCTTTTGTTTGTCAGGTCTTCTCTCTTGAGGTATAATGTTAGAAGTGTTGGAGTAATTAGGTTTCCCTTGTCTAAAATCTTGTTTCTGAAGTTTATAATTTTTTTGAATTGCTTAGACATAAGAGAAATCTAATTATCCAAGTTATCTAAGTCACAGTCCTCATTAGAGTCAAGGTCAAGGTCAAGTTTGATCAACTTAGATGAAAAAATAAGATTAGAATTACCTTCTTTTTTACTGGTCTGGATAAATTGTTTCTTGAATTCTAGTTCCATTTCTACAGTTCTTAGTTTAGTACTGAGGAGTTCTGGGGTAAGATTTTGATCATCCATTTCCTCAATAGAATATCTTTTGTTGTCAAACTTCTGTGGAAGTGATCTTAAAAATTTTGAAACAATTTCTTTCCTATCATAGGTTATACCATTTGCATGCAACTTAATCACAATGTCAGTTGACCTAATATAGAAATCATCAAAGGTTTCAGTCTCAGACATGACAAAAGAGTTATACTGTTGGATAAGCATTTGAGTTTTAGCAACTTTAACTCTCGTATCACCGTCATGTGCAGTTACAAGAGTATCCCATCCTTCTTTAGAAGTCGTGCAGGATGAGATCCTCTTGAACTCATGTTCATTAATAGACATAAATATGGAATTCTTGCCTTTATTGTTACATAGTGGAATTTGTTTCTCATTTTTAGTGAATTCACTTAGTAACTTCCTGATTCTCACAAGACTTCCTTCAGCTACTGGTTTAGTAGGAAAAGTGTAGCCATTTTTATAACTTTCCAGACTTCATCTCCCAGAGTTCCTTGAATGAAACAATCATCCTTACCTTCCAGTAAGGAAAATTGGTTCCATCAAAAAGAGCGGGTCTGGACAGGTTACCCTGGCTCTCAAATTTCTCGTCCAAACTTTTAATTTGAAAAAATAATTTCAAAAACACGAGATCTAAAAGATTTTAAAACAGCCAAGCTCTTATACCAATTGAAAAATGCCACTTAAGACGTTTAATACAAGGATAAACTGTTAAAATGGATCAGAATTGATTGTTGAAGAAACTCTTTTAATCAAAACAAAAATTAACAAAAGATGTGTTTAAAAACCTATCAAAATAGTTTGAATGAATGTGAACTAGTTATTTCAGATCTAGAGTAAACCAGTTTTGAAAAAAAAAACTTAAACTATTAAATTAGCATACCTAAAACTGTCACTCCTATCTCTGCACCCTATTTTTGGTACCTAAAACTATTAAACTATTAAACTATTAAACCTGTTACTCGGCACCCTATTTTTGGTAAAACAATGTCACTCCTATCTCTGAAGCTACCTCCAAAGACTCTAGCCCCTCTCCATCAAAACACACTGCAACCTGAGAAATATATCGAGGTAGACAAATTCACCAAGGGATCCCTTTTAGTCAGTGCCCTATTTTTGGTAAAGGATGAAGTTTTTATCCTCAAATCTACCTCAGAAGGCCCTTGCCTTATCTCAATAAAAAAAATGGACCTACGTCTCCTACTCCCATGACCATTCAAACAATGTGGATCGTCATTAAGATGCATGAAGTTGTCTCTCTCGAAGGGTTAAGTCTAAAAAATATGGGGAACCTGTATAGTTATATCTTTATCTTCTCATGTTGTTTTTCCTATTTTTACTTTCAGTTTAGTTTCACTTTTACTTTCATTTTATTTTGATACTTTTACAAAAAGTGTATATGTAGATACCCAATTCTAGGACCCCCTAAGCACCATTCTAGGTACCCCTAAGAACCTTCTTAGGTCCCTAGTACTCAGTCATTCACCACAAACCCTAGGTCATACTCTGAGTACCGATTTAAAGGCCATCAGGCCTCCAGTCAACTTTCTCATCTTACTAAATTCTCAATGAATCTTTGAAGGGATATGAATCCCCTTTCCAATGGTCTGGCTCGTACATGAATCGACATTATCGTTCAGACAAACTGTTCGTTTACTATTAAAAACTTATCTAGAGGTCACTCGGCCCTCTCGAGCCCCGTTTTGACTCTGAAAACTTCTTCATCTAAGAAAAATCTCAATTAATCTTTCAATTCCTCTAAATACCCTTTCCAATGGTTCACCCATGCATGAATCATTCTTACGTTTCAGACGAATGGTTCATTTTACCCTCAAAACTGATATGAATCCACGGGCACTCTCAAACCCCTTTCGAGCCAGATTCTTCAGCTCCAATGAACATAAATGAATATTTGAAGGTCTCTTAATACCCTTTCCAATGGTCCACCCCATGCACAAATAATCCTTACGTTATAGACGAATGGCCCATTTTACTCCAAAGGGTCACCGAGAGCTTCTAGGCCTCGTTTGACCTAGGTCAACCCTCATAACCATACGAAGTTGAATGAAATCTCAAAGAGAACTAAATACCCTTTCCAACGGCCTATCCTATGCACGAATTGGCCATACAGTTAGGACGAACGATCCATTTTCCTCCGCAAATTTCCTATCTAGTGGTCAATGGGGACTTTCGGTTCCCGTTTGACATTGTTAAGCTCCAAAACCCGAGAATGGCTCAATGGATTCTAAAAAAGATCTGAATACCCTTTCTAACATTCCACCCCATGCAAAATTCTGACTTACAGTTCGCATTTTATGGCCATTTTGTCAAAAAATCTCTCATCGCGAGATCGGTGCATCTACACTCAAGATCTACTTCAAGTTGAAAAACGTTGCTAATACCGTTTAATACAAAAATTAAACTGTATAAGCAACTCCGAGATGTTTGTTGAAGAAACCCTTTTCTTTTGAAAATAAAAATGATAAACAACAAGATGTGTTTACAAAAAACTTATGTACGAGAATAACCAAGACTTTGTAATCAGTTTTTAAAACTAAGATGGTTTCAAAAATCAGCACACTATAGAATGAGATGAGGAGATGAAGATAATGAGAACACACTATTTTTAACGTGGTAAAACCTCTCCCAATAGAGGAAACATCCACGGTGACTTCTAAGTCACAAAAGTAAAAATCCACTAAAAACAAATAGTAGTTACAAACAATACAACATACATGTACACAACTCAGCCTATTCTAAGTTTAGGAATATACCCCACTTGGTGTCCTTCTAACTTCTTGTAGATCTGATTGTTGATGATGTTCTTCCAGTTTGATAACTTCCCCTTTGCTTTAGCTTTCCTTGCGTCGACTCAATAATCTTTGATCTTATACCCAAAAATTTTAGTGTGGTAGTGTGTCAAGTGTTTGTGATGTGATTTCTAAACACATGCATGAACTCACACACACTTAGTTTTTACAGACAGTCCTAGAAAATTACATATAAAGACTATATGCTGTGATTTTCTTTTCTTTCTTTCTTACAGAACTTAAAACCTTTTTGTCCTTTTAATCTATCCCAGATTCCACGGATATCTTGCTTCAAAATCGATCAAGATCTTAATCAATCTCAGTTTTAAAAATATTTTCGAGATCGAAAATCTCCAAGTGAGAATCCAACTAGGTCAAGGTTTAATTTCGTAAGAACAGAAAACATAAAACATTTATAGATCTAAATCAGCAAAGATTTTCACAAAACGAGAAACAAATATGCAGATCTAGTGATATGTTACATGCAAAGTGTATATCTAAGATTTCTATGATAAAGAAATACAGATCTCACCAAAAATGTCTAAGTTGGTAACAAGATCACAGATCAAGAGGTTACAGCTACAAACGATCAAACCAGTAACACCAATCTCTCTCAAACACTCAAGGTTGTGTTTGGGGTTTTGAATATACGAAGGTTTGAAGATGGTTTGAAGTTGTTTAGGGTTAGGGTTAGGGTTTCTCTAACACAATTCCCTTTCTCTCTCTTCTCTCTTTTCTTTCTTCTCTCTCACTTCTCTCTTCTCTTTTTTTTCTCTCAATTTGGATGACTGCCAAAAGTTCCTAACGGCTGAGAATAAGAGGTTTTATATAGGAGCCAAGGAAGGTTTTAGATTGCTGATCGAAATCAACGGTTGAGATTCAGTCTTCCTTACATTGACTTGATCCAAGGGTGGTAAAACAGCGGTGGTTAAAATGAAGGTGATTGGTCCAAAGTGATAGCACATGGATAGACTATAAACACATGCAGGCCATAGATTAGGTTTGATCTAACGATCCACAATACACCAGGCAGTTCTCTCACAAAACAAACACAAAATGAGATAACAGGAACATGACAAGTGTTGGCATTCCATTGGTTGGCAAACGTGCGTCCTAAAATAATTACTGGCAACACCCTGAAGTCTCTGGCGCATTGATATTCTACCCAATCAAACATTTTAATGAAAAACTGATTTTTCATAATAGCATTTTAACCCCACAAAGTTTATAAACACACTTTTATTTAAGAAAACATTATTTTAAAAATGTTTAAAATTCCCAAAAATTATTAAAACAACATTTTAAGGGGAATTTAACACACAATCAATTATGAGCAATATATACACATGTATGCACTTCTAATGTGTGTAGTGTGATTCAATTTATACCTTGTTTGGATCATTGAAGAGGATTAGAGAGAATAATTCTGAGGTTCTTTGGATTCTAGGTTAGATAACCAATTTTGTCACTATTTTCAAATTAGTTGAACACTTATACAATATAGACTTAAGTAAGTTAAAGGTATAAGGTGCTTCACAAGTCTTCATAAGGAGGTCAAATTCTTCCCCTTTGTCTTTAAATTCTCGTATTTTTGCATTAGTTACTTCATTTACACTTTAGGATCCGTTTGATTCAAAAGTGGGCAAAAGTGGAGATGGCAAAATTTTCCATAGGTAAAAGTTTTTTCACACGAAGCTATCAAATAACAATTAGGCAAAACTAAAGTCAATCCAATTAGTTTATTTAAATATTTTATAAAAAGTTTTTAAACAATTTTTAAAACATTTCTAAAATAGTTTTTTTTAATTTTGATAAAATAGTTTTTTAAAATAATTTTTATAATATTTGAAACAGTTTTTAAATTATTCAAAACAATTTTTAAACCTTTTAAAATAGTGTTTTTAATAGTTTTAAAACAAATTTTTAATAAAACAGTTTATAAAATATTTTTTTAAAACAGTTTTTGACAGTTTTAAAATATTTTAAAAACATTTCTATAACATTTTTTATAAAACAGTATTTTTTTTATTTTTAACAGGTTTTAAAACAGTTTTTTTTTAACATTTCAAAAGTAGTTTTAAAAAATACTTTTTTAAACAGTTTTTAAATTGTTTTTACAACAGGTTTTTAACAGTTTTAAAACAATTTTTATAAAATGGTTTTTTATTTCAAACAGTTTTATAAAACAGTTTGTAAAATAATTTTTTAAATATTTTAGCATAAAAATATAAAAAAAGCACTTGCAAGAAGTGACAAATTGTTTGGAAAATAATTCTTCCCCAAATAGCAAAGAAAAATTTGCCCACTTTTCATGCGTTAGAGCTATTGTACATAGGCAAATGAGTTGTATTGCGAATCAAACAGACCAAAAAGTGGGCAAATGCTGATTTGACATTTGCCATGGAAAATTTACGAATCAAACGGACCCTTAGTACTTTACTTCATTACATCACATATCTTAATTACAACCTTTTTATTATTAGTATTCACACATACTTTATTTTCATAGAAAAACCAAAAAATAATAAAAAGAGGGTTTACTTGTAAATTCCAAACGGGGAATTCTCATTAAATTTTCTCACACTAAAACACATTTTTACACACACATATATGATCAAAGTCCCTGGTTGGATTTATGGATTAAACCCCACCTAGTATTGTCTTCGACCTACTTGAACTTTGATGACCCCTTGGGCTACGTAGGCATCTTGATAAAGTTCCTCGACTCGAGTCCTCCTATATACATTTGTTACTTTGTTCCTATCATATATTCATAACATATATATTTCATATGCTTGCTTGCTTGTATCTTGTCCGATATATGCAATCGTTCTATAACGACTTGTGAATCGACAAACACTTACATTATACTTTTAATTACTTTTTTAGTAACACTCCTAAGGATGACCTCACTCCGCCTTTATCCATGAGGCGAGTCAAGCGATTCCACCCTCCATTTATATTATGCACATAAGCACACACATCAAGAAGTTCAACAGGAGAAGATTAGCACATGACAATGAGAGACTGAAAGGTCGGGATGGGTTCCTACCACCTTCCCATTCCATAACTTAGTCCTAGGGCCCTTGAACCATTTGGTTTCAAAAGCATTAGTATTGTCCTTGATGCCGTTATCTCAAGGTGGCAACATTTCTATTGCATATTTTGTGCAAAATAGGCTAGCGACTCTATCTATACATATCATCCCACATCGATGACGGCTGAGCCCCTGGAGAAAGGAAGCAATCCTGAGTACACGTCAAAAAAAAGGGGAAAGAAGAAGGGATCCACCTCGAGAGATATAACAACCCCCCAGACCCCCCTCAAAAAAAACCTCGGGATGGCCACAGTGGCGACTCTGCTAGGGATTGTTATAAAAGGACTATATTATATTTTTGCATGGACGTTATTCTTTTCTGCATGTGTGCATATTCACCTAACTTTATGTTCCCTTTTCTCCTTTATTTACCTTTTTGTCTATCTCTCTCCCATGTATATATCACTTTCCATTCACTTATACACTTCACACACTTGTATCTACTCTCCATTTACACGTTACACACTTACAATTAGCTTCACTTTTACTCACATGATTCACACACCACTTAGAATATCCATGTTTAGGTTTCACTAGCACATAGCCACACTTCCTACACTTGTATATATGCTCACTCACACATATCGCACATCACTTGTAGTTGATCCATGTATAGGCTCACTACCACACAAACTCACTTGTATATATTCTTATGTTACCTACTCACTCACATGTATCCATGCGTAGTATAGTCTCCATGCTAGATTTACTTTTCATAATACTTGTATATGCTCCCCATTAGTTTATTACTCTCTTTACTCGTCATGCAATTAAGAAATGTTAAAACATACTCTCTACATAATATGTTAACTAAGACTCAGAAATTTTTGCACACTACATCACCAAGAGCATGGCGATATTGATCAAAATTTTGTCTCGTATTGAGGGGTCACTTTATGATGGGCTTTGGTCATGTGGGTCACAGTTAGTCTAAGCTATATGACTCTCACCTTTTATTGGCCCCGTACCTTCGACGTATATCAAATGTTTCCCCCCGCATCATACGACTTGATCGAACTCATGGCAGGAGGTATATAGAAGGGAACTCATTCACGTACGTCGATTATATCGAATTCTCTCTCACACGTACTGTACCCACGAGGTATATAGTACACTTAGGTATATCAAATGGCTTGTCCACACATATCGATAAATGATTGCCCTTATAGGCAAGAGGTATATCGTTGAAGTAATGCCAAAGTGGGGAACCCTTCCACTAACCCAACAATTGCATAAACCTCATATAGGTATCAAACCGAAGACACTCATATTTAGTCTGTCGGTTATTGTGTGAAACTCTATCGAAATTTTAGGTTGGCATATCTCCCAAATTTTGTGCGATTTCTCCCTTTTTTACAACAGGACCCCGTCCGTGAGCCTGGAAACAAGTCCAATCGTGTTTTATATATTTTCAAACCCTATTTTCCTAAGCTCGGGTTCTGTCCGACACTTTTTCTGTATTTAGGCAAACCTAATACAGGTGAAAACCAAATAACAACATTAATAATAATTATGGGGATATTCCTCTCCTTTTTCCCTCCTTTCCTAAAAATACCGAAACCTTTCTTCTCCTCCTTCCAAAATACCAAAAAAAATCTCCTTTCTTCTTTCAAAAATCAATTCGAGCCATTTTCCCTCTCATGTCGATCGCATACCCAATTTTGGCATGGCTCCCTATTGGCTTCGGTCCTCCGTCAAATCACCCTAAAGCTCTGTCAGTTCTTCTGCTACTTCATTCGAGTTTGGGATTTACCTTGATGAGTTATTCATAGAGAACACTGACCAAGCACCAAATGTGCAGCCTAATCTGATGACTATCGTAGCCCAACTTAGTGCCAAGATTAACTACCTTCAAATCGAGGTCCATGAGATGCAACATTATCGGACCCAGATCCTCAAAGAACCTGAGGATCTCTTTCATCGTGCCATGGGTCCACCCGTTTCGAAGCCTATTTGGTCCTAGAAGAGTGTCAACATGTTTTGCCTACCCCGCCTGACAATGGACCACCGTCAGCTCAACTCCCTATTTTGAATCTTGCTCAACTAGGGGTTAACTTATTGTCGAAGAAGTTCGACCAAGTTAAGATATTATGGAACTAGGTGGACTATACCCATATGTCTCCCTATCCTAAAGCCGGACTACCATAGAAATTCAAGATGCCAGACATCTAGAAGTTTGAGGGAAGAAGACCAAAAATTATTCACCTCTAAAGATATCATCGAGCCATGACCCTCCTTGGTGCCTTCTAAGAGATAATGGCCCAGATTATCCAGTAGACCTTGAAAGAAAGTGCCCTCCATTGGTTTATTTCCATCGAAGAATCCAGGATCTGTACTTGGGATGATGTCTCCCGAGAATTCATGTCTCAGTACAAGTACAATGAGGAGCTAAAGGTTACACGCCGAGTTCTAGAGCTTCTTAAGCAGAACCCTGGGGAAATAGTCAGTAGCTTCATAGAAAGGTGGAGAGATAAAGATGCCACTGTGACCAACAGACCCTCTGAGGAGGAACAAGTCGGCATCGTGAAGAAGAAATTCTTACCTCATATCCGAGCATCCATGGAAGGACAGTATTACCCATACTTTTGAGCCCTTCGATAGGCTGGTGTAGTAATTGCGTAAGGGGTTACCAAAGTCGAATCTAAGCCAAATAATGTGATTGGAGATTTTATTCCCTAGAAGTATGAGAAGCCTACCAATGCTACAGTCTCAATCGTCAAATACATTTCCCAACCTGCTACCTCTTGGGGACTAAAAAGTAGCCCTAACCCTACCAATAAAGTATACACTTAGCTCAATGCTCCCCTGTCCAAAGTCAACCAAGCCTTGTTGAGCCGAAACCACATCAAACCCTTAGATCCTCATCTACTAACTAATTCGCTCCCTAAAAATTTCAAAGGCGATTCCCGTTGTGATTTCCACCAGTCCATTGGCCATACTGCCGACCAATGTTTCACCTTAGTAATGTGATCCAAGGCCTAATTAACCGGGGTAGCATCGCCCCAACAGCCAATCCTAAACCCAATACCACTCATAACCCCCTTACAACCCATACAAATTCCATATTTCTAGTGATTGACCCAGAATTTGATCCATCAACTCAAATCGTGCCCAGTAAAGCACCCATCATACCCATAATCTCACCTAAACCACTTAAGGTTTGCCTATATTTTCTCCTACACCCTATCTGCTTCATCGATCAAGCTTTGTCACTCCTTATAAGGGCCTTCATTACCATTTATATGAGATCTGAAGGAAAAGATATGGAGTTACCAGCTATGGTGAACCAACTCTTGGAGTTTGGGCTAAAATTATCCATCGAGATGACTGTTGATTGTGGCAAATGCATTAGCTTATTTATAAAAGCCCAGAAATGGGCTCGAGAATCAGATTAATGGGTGGTACCTATTGAATAAGTCAGTAGAGATGATGTTGTAAAGATAATAGTCAATGCATTCCAACAGACATGTGAAATTTGAGCATTGATGAGCTACTCACCATTTTGAAGCTTCAGGGACGGTTGGTCCCTTCACTCTTGCACCTCCCCACTGAGTAGAAAGATTTGTATTATGAATCCATTGATATTGTTGAATGTATTGATTTCTCTTGGCAAGAGGATGTAGTCACCATCAAATGGAAGGATGACTTTGACAGCTCAGATGATGAACCCAGTCGGGAAAAAACCAGTCTAGTAGCCAGTCTATGCAAAATGATATCCTTTAAATATGTTTTTGTGGAAATTAACAAGGTGGTTATTTATCCAAAGGTAGATGAAGACACGGGGTTCTTGTTCTTCCCCAACTCAATAAATCACATAATCGGGTGAGGGAGACACTATAAAGATCTGATTCCACATGCAATCGAGACAAATAAAGGAAGGGGATTTGTCGAAGAACTTCCCATGCCAGAAATGACCATCGAAGAGAGCAAAGTTCTTGACCAGCAGGGTCTTTTCATGTCCTCTCAGATACACTAGAAATCTCTGGTAAAACTCCTCACTGGGCTTACAGTCTCTCCTTTTACCACTCGCAAAGAAGCCATAAATATTATTGGTCCTTGACCTCTGCCAGACTCCTCTCCATTTTTAAGTAGAGATACTAAAGATCGGACCTAATCATAATTATTCCCTCAACATCTCTGTTGAAGTATTGGTAAATCCAGTCACACTCTCACTTGTTGATAACGTATAGGCCCTCAATCTTTGTTCTCTCAGAACCTTCAATCGTTTGGGATAAAAAGTCAGTGATCTCAATCCTACTTCTGTCGTCGAGCATGCATACGATAATACCCATCGAGAGGTAATAGGGTCTATATAAAACTCGCAATGGGGCTAACCATATTAATCCTATCATCGAGTTTTAAGTCATTTATGTTCCTGTATGTTTCAACCTATTCCTCGAACGTTCGTGGCTCCACAACATCCGAAGGGTATCTTCTTCTCTTCATCAGAAACTGAAACTCTTCTCCAAAGGCCAGGTTATCACCATATTGGGAGATGATGCTAGTTAAGATACTGCCAGCACTAACAATCCAGTAATGGAAATCCAGCATGGGATGAATGACAAACCCCTTTATGGCTTCAGAGTTAACCCACTTCCCTTTACAGCAGGAGAAAATTTTAAAGAATGAGTTTGTCCTAAACACAACCCTCATGGAAATGTCAATGTGATTCAGATTTTTAAGAACGTGCACTTCATGACTGGAATGGGGATACAATAACGCCAACAACATATCCTTGAGTCCATAGTCCCGAAGGAGGCATTTCCCCATGTGTCCTAGGTTACCAGCCCGCGTTAGAAGAACTAAAAGCACTCTGGAGGCAACCAAAAAGAAGATTCGAAGAAGAAAGGACTATTATAAGAGAATCTTTGAAGCTTCAAAGAAGAAAGGACTATTCTAAGAGAATATTTGAACATAAGGTTTATCAAGGAGGGTGAAAACTTCCCCTTTCGTGGCTTCCTGGAACCATGGTATGACCACGTCGATAAGAAGATGAAACTGGGGCTAGAAATCTTCTTTCAAGACAGTAACTCTTGGGTCGAAGACTGCAAATATGAAGTGTAACACCTCACTGAGAAAGTCGTGACAGTTATAAATGATTTTAAGGAAAGTGATTTCGGGGAGAGATTAAAGTTGTAAATACTATCTTGAAAGAAGATTTCTAACATGCCTCCCCTCAACTGGAATGCGATGCATGTCCAACCTATTGAGATTCAACCTGACCCTGTTGTCTACCCTATCCAAGCCTCTTCACACAGTGTTGTTATTCCTTTTTTTATATCAATGTAACCGAGACCTCTTTTTACGAGGTTCTCAATGCTATTTTTCTAGAAAATGAAATAAACGAAGATTTTGAATATCTTGTTGTGCCTTACATTGATTTTCTTGAATCTAATTAAACCTTTGATGATGATGATGATTCAGAAAATGAATAAATATTAACTGATCTTAATAAGGAGAATAACATAACCTCATTCACAATAATGATGATGAGACTATTGTTATTCATTTCAGTTCTAGTAGCCATCAGCACAAAATTAGGATACGATCCACCCTTAACGAGCATGAGCGTGTGCAATTTTAAGAGCTACTGAAAGAATTCGTGGATGTCTTCGCATGGTCCTATGATGAAATGCTTGACATCGACCCAGAAATAGCTTAGCATGAGATCCTAATATTCCTAGAATGCAAACCTATGTAACAAAAGCTAAGCCAACTCCGCACCGAATGGTCATTCAAAGTGAAAGAGGAAGTGGTCAAGCAATTTAACGTGGGTTTCATTTTCATAGTCCAATACCTAAAATGGCTCGCTAATATCATCTCCGTGCCTAAGTTAGGAGGAAAAGTTTGCATGTGCGTAGGCTACCGGGATTTGAATAAAGCATCTCCAAAGGACAATTACCCATTACCCAACTTCAACATGATCGTGGACAACATGTCTAGCCATGCCCTCAATTCATTTATCTATGAATTTTCCAGGTACAACCAGATTAAGATACAACCTGACCATCAGGAGAAAACCTCCTTCATCACCCCATAGGTAACTTTCTACTACATTGTCATGCCATTCGAACTCAATAATGCTGGGGCGACCTACCAAAGGGCCGCCACAACCATCCTACAAGGAGGTCAAAGTCAATGTGGATGATATGATCATCAAGTCTAAGACTTTGTAAGGTTATGTTCCTACCCTCCAAAAGTTCTTCGAACCACTGTGGCAATACCAGATGTGGCTAACCCCACAAAAATTCATTTTCGATGTCACAAAAGGAAAACTCTTGGGATTCATGATCAGTAAGACGGGAATTAAAGTAGACCCCTCCAAGATGAAATCCATACTTGAGATGCCACCACCACGAATAGATAATGAAGTTTAAGTATTCCTGGGTAAACTACAGTTCATCAGTCGATTCATTAGCCAACTGACTTCTATCTGCAAATCCATTTCTGAACTCCTCCGAAAAGACTCAACCAAAGTCTAGAATTAGGCCTACCAATAAGCCTATGACCAAAATAAGTGATACCTTACCCGACCTCCGATGCTTATGCCTCCGTAACCAGGTCTTACCATACTCCTATACTTGATTGTCATAAATACCATAGCAGAGGCTTTGCTAGCCCAATACATTAAATAATCCCATAAGGAAAGAGCCATTTATTACGCCAGCTGGAAATTAGTTGGGTACGAAGTCAACTACAATACTTTGGAGAAAGCATGTGTCACCCTGGTCTGGGTCATGCGAAAGTTATGAAACTACATGCTTGTCTTCCCCATTAAACTAGTATCCCATATGGATCCCATCAAATACTTATTAGAAAAGCCTGCTTTGTCCAGTCAAATGGCTCATTGGTTAATGTTGCTAGCCGAGTTCAATATTGCATACATCACGTAAAAAGCTATGATAGGGAGAGCCATCGTGGACTACCTTGCTACTTACCCCATGGAATGAACCGATGTTTGGGTCTCCAAGTTTCCAGATGAAAATTTTCTCCGCACCTCTCAAGAGGACCTTAGATGGAAAACGTTCTTTGAAGGAGCTTTCAATAAAAAAGGATACGACATTTGGATACTCCTGATCGCCCAAATGATTCTCGCACCCTCATTGCCCTCAAACTAGAATTCCTCTGCACCAATAACATGACTGAGTATGAGGCATGCACTGTTGGCCTCAAGATCACCTTTAAGAAAGGAATACGACACATAGACGTCTACAGGTACTTTGCCCTCATCGTAAGCCAAATTTTCATAAAATGGAAAGTCAAGGATGAGAAGCTCCTATCCTTTTATGCCAACCTAGAAGAATCTGCCTCCCAATTTCAATATGTCACCTTCCACTACTTTCCTTGTGCAAAGAATAATCTAGCTAATGCCTTTGCTACCCTAGCCTCCATAGTCGATGTGCCTAAAGGAATAATAATGGTCCCTTTCTTGGTTCAAAAATAAGCTAAGCCTACCCATTGCTACCAAATCAATTATCGAGTAAGATTCTGATATGGTTGAGTTATGGTATTATGACATTTGATGCCTCCTCAAACATGGTAGGTATCCCTAAGATGAAAATAAGAAAGACCGTGCGACCCTTCGTAAACTGGTTGCCCAGTATATCATCTACGACAAAGCATTGTTCAGGAGAAACTTTGATGGAACCTATTTTCACTGCATTGTAGGGGCTAATGTTGAAGAAATGATACAAAAGATCTACAGTGGAGAATGCGGGCCCCACATGAACGGTCACGTGCTTGCCAAAAAGATCATTCGTCAAGGGTACTAATGGACCACCATGGTTCAAGATTGCACTGTCTACGTCCGAAGATGTCTCAAATACCAATAGTATGCCAATATCTAACACTTTCCTACCCAAGAACTATACAACATGACCTCTCCCTTACCTTCTCCACCTGGGGTATTGACCTCATAGGGAAAGTTACTCCCAAAGCTTTAAATGATCATAAATTTATCCCGATCTCCATTGATTACTTCAGCAAATGGGTCGAAGGCGAGTCATAGGTGTTGTTGAATGCCAAGAAAGTGGTTAAGTTTATTAGAAAGAATATCATCTACCGATATGGAGTTCCCTGTGAGTTAGTGTCAGATAATGGACTCTATTTTGAAGTTTTAGTCACAGAACTATTCGATGAGTATGGGATTCAGAGACACAAATCTTCTCCCTATCGACCCCAAACCTATGGCGTTGTTGAAGCTGCCAATAAAATCCTCAAAACCATAATCAGCAAGATGACTGAGAAATGCAGAGATTGGACCAACCAAATCCCTTATGCCCTATGGGGCTACGACACTTCAATCAAAACACCAACTGGGGCTACCTCTAACTCTCTAGTGTATAGAATAAAAGCAGTTCTACCCGTTGAACTAGATATACCTTCCTTTCACGTCCTACTCGAAAGCAAAATTGACGAAGAATAATGGCATCAGAGACATATTAATGAATTATCACTCTTAAATGAAAAGAGACTGAAGGTTGTATACTATATACAGGCATACCATTGTCTGTTAGCGCAATCATTCAATCGAAAAGTCAAGGAGCGTGGTGTCCAAGAAGGAGACCTTGCCCTCAAAGAGATCATATAACCCATCACAGAACCTAGAGGGAAATTCAAACCGAATTAGAGCGACCCCTAAATCGTGAAGAAAATTCTCTCTGGAGGCGCCTCTATGTTCACAGGCCTTGATGGAGAAGAAATGGTGCCTCCAGTCAACCTGGACTGTCTCAAGAAATTTTACCTTTAGTCTGAAATCTCAGTGTGCTATGACTTTTCTCATCCCCCCTTCTATTCCAAAAAAAATCTTCATTTCCCTTAGTCAGAACCACGTGGGACCTGATCCTCTCAAAAACCTTTTCTTTTCAAAATTAAACTCATGAAATTTTTTAAAACTCCTGGAGATACGTAGGCAGCCCATACGCCGTACATGGTTTCTGTACCCTTCTTTTTCATAACATGCTACTCTTTTCTAACCTCCGAGAACGGCAGGCCATTTTATCATTTGCATGAACTAAATGATTATGTATGCCTTAGCGATTGGTATAGATAATTCAAATGTAAGACTCATCAATAGGAATAACAAAATTTTATCAAAATCAATTTTAATTTCTAATAAGGAATACATCGTTATTACATGAAGTATCAGCAAACAGAGCTAAACTAACCATTCTTTTTTACTAATCAAACAATTCTTAAACAAACCTAACCCTTACCAAGCTACACAAAAATTATTTCAAACCCCAAAAATACAAAACATCAAAATTACCACAGCTTCACAAAAATCATAAGACACTTCCTTCAACTGCCAGACAGCTCCACTTCATCATCGTTACCAGCCCCTTAAGGTCCCTAAGTTTCCCACTCCTGGTTGACATTACATATGAGCTTCATGGAGAGGTATGTCCTAACAAGCCTAGACAAAACCACAACATCGTATTTCATGGGTCAAAAGCAATGAACCACCTTTGACTGGTCTCTTCTGCTATGATTTTCTCTACTACCCAATTCCATAACCATTTCAGATAGTCCCTAGACACATGCTAAGCCCATCCAACAGATTGTGACGGATGGATAGATAGTCGATGGTGCTTCCATAAAGGGCCCAGTAATATCCTCAGTGATTCAGTTAAATCCTCTACCAGAAAGAAGTTTATTATGAGAGGGATCATAATTTGTTCCCACCTGACTTGGCACAGAAGCCTCCAGGGAAAATTTAACGAAGTCTATCGAAGGCCCACCAACTGCACATATCAATACTCTCCAAGCTTTAAGACAGGCACTAAGTCTCCCCACCATGGCACTGACAATCAAGGACACCGAGATCCATGCTCTACAAACTAGTTAACCCCTCTCTCTATAGATTGGCAAAAGCTGAAGAAAGGCGGGATAAAGAAATTAGGCACAACTGCCAAGGGATACTCAGGAAGGGATTCCAAACAAAACCTCTTTGCAAACCACATGGATAACATTATCGAACTCCCCCTCGAAAAATTGAAATGGCCCTCCTTCTAAGCATCCAGGACGTTCAGGGTCTCAGCCAGTACCACCGCCATAAGATTATGGCGGTAAGACATCTAGCCCATTATCGCATCCACCTAGGGATCTGATGTCGAGTCTCCCATCACCAGTAATAGCCTCGCAGTAAGGCCTAAAGCGATAGCTCTGGAAAAATCAACATCCTCAAAACCCCACAAGATCACGGAATACGTAACTGCCTGAAGAGAAATGGCCGCCCTCCAATAACCAACAATCGAGCCACCGAGGGAGAAATGTGAAGCAAATTCAAAAGGAATACTTGGGGAGAATGATAAAAATCATTCATAGCCACCGCCACACTGGGGCTGACCCCTAATATGGCCGTGAACTCCTCATAGGTGGGACAGATCTCGTCCAGGCCAAAGCAAAAGACATGGTCCTCAAGGTATCAGAATTCTACTACCCTTCCCAATAAATGTCAGTCTATGGCTCGATTACGCCACGGAGAATTTCGGCGCAGGTTAAAAGTATCTTAGTCCACATTATTTAAGCATGGATCCTCTAGACATTTGAAAATGAGAAATATGAATCAAGAAGAGAAATGTGAGTATTGGTGGAGAAAACCCACCCCATACACCTCCTTTTATACTCAAAACCTTTGGTAAAAGATGAGCTCTGGAAACCCGATTAAAATTCAACCCCACGAGAGTACTTTGATGTGCAGTAGGTGCAATCAAGGCCTAGGAATGATTTGACTTGACC
Source organism: Sambucus nigra (assembly GCA_949130495.1). NCBI lineage: Eukaryota > Viridiplantae > Streptophyta > Magnoliopsida > Dipsacales > Adoxaceae > Sambucus > Sambucus nigra. Next base: position 575,545,069 of record OX422214.1, on the reverse strand, counting down.
CCTATGATGATATGCAGATTAAAGGGTATGCTGATTGGCAACCCCTCTATTTTTGGAAAATTCCATCTTTCCTCTTTTATCAAAATAAATTTCAGACAAAAAAAATCCTCATTTTAAAAAATTACCCTCAGGTTATTTACTCATTTTTCTCTCAAGAAGATCATTTTCTAATTCTCAAAATAAATCCTTTCTTAAAAATCTCTTCCCTTAGTTAATTACTTTTACTCCCCTTTTCTATAATAATAATCCTTCTGGCATTATCATTTCCATACATATCTCTACATTTGCATTAAAATAAACAATCTCAATAGAAAATTAAAAGTGCATATAGGATGAGTCACTAAATTAAGAAAAATACGAAAAACAAAAATGCAGATTTCATATATTTTTCTTCACTTGGTTACATTTTGTAGAAAGAAAAAAAATAGGAAAATACAAATGGGACTTCGCTCGAACCCTAAACTCTCTCTTCAGCCCTCAACCCCCCACGGAGGACGTGTTTCCCCTACAACGAGCGGTGGATCCTCCACTCCCAGAATTTGAACCCTCATCAGAGATGGCAGGCAACACAAAGAATTAAGGAGTCAATTTCTTGATATAATCTGACATGTAGGACATCGAATCCTTGATATCCAGAAGCTAGGTGGTCGACACCCGAACATACTGCAAGTAAAATGAAGTAACATCAAAAGGCAAATCAGTTAGTAAAGAATCAAAGAAAAGTCAACAGAATAAGAAAGAGAGAATATACCTCAGACCAAAAGTACTCATTCGTAAGCCCCATCAACCCAAACACCAACACATGAGGACGGTGCGGCACGCTCAGTGACTCCCCGCTACTCAGTCAAATATTATATAAAAGGGTAGTAACCTCAATAATCGGAGCCTCCTCTATCACCGCCACTGTCGACGTGCCACCACCTGCGATGTGGGTTAATCCCACTGATATGCTAGTCCCCCGGCCCTAAGTCATTGAGGATGGAATCATGTTCACCACGTCATGGATACAAGCGAACATCAGTGAGCTCATCATAAAATCCTGATAATCATAGCTCACCGACGTATTCACATAGTGCGTATAGGGCTCGCAGATTATCCTCGTCGCCCGAGCATTGTTCGATATCTCTCTTACCCACCTCATGTACATAGGGGCACCGACGGTGGGATCTCCACCTCCTCCATAATCTGTCTCACCATACTCTCCTCTTGGTACCAGACGTACCCAAATTCATGCGAGATCAATCGTTGAATCTATGCGTGTAAACTTATCACCCTCGTATCACGTGGAGTTACCCCCCAAGGGTAGAAGGTGACCTACAATCCCTAATAAATAATCACAATCTCCTCAAAAAATGATGATACCAAAAGGACTCAAAATAGACAAAAAGATAACCTGATCATTCGTCAGGGCATTTGGAGCCCATCGCACATCCTCCAAGGAAAAAAACTGATTCGACCTTCGATTGGAGTGGAACATCTGAGAGAAGTCCCTCAAAACTTTATCCTTTAAGGATATTAAACCCGCATTACACCTAATCACATCACAGAACCACGTCTGCAAAATAAAAAAAAATAAAAAAAATGGAACAAAAGAAGAATGCAACGAAATGCATAAAAAGGAAACTAAATTACCTCCAAAGGATACGTGGCTCCCATAAAAGTTTGCTAGAAGCACCGGCTGAAGGCATCCAAAAAATAAGAATGGGACACTAAGGTCAAGATTCCCTAGACATATAACTGAACCTCTGAAATCATCCTCAAATACGATAAGAACTAGGGATGGATGACTTCGCCACTCATCGCTACCAAAAAGACACCCAATAGAAGGAAAATAAACAGACGGGTTGTCTATCTCACCTGTCGGCCATCAGTCACGTCCACCATCCTCTTTAGGAGTGTCACCCTTAAAGAAGAAATATGGATTAATTACTTAGATATGATCCTACCCACATCCCCCAAAGTTGAATGCACCACCTCCGGTGTCACCCTCAGCATGCGGTCCACCCCTATATAAAACCCCTCACAATCAACACCCATCAGCTGTTGAACATCTATGGGAGTAATTGTCATCTCACCGAAGCCACGATGGAAAGTATGGGTAGTGTCCCAGCACCTTTCCCCCATAGCACACAAAATTGCAGTAGAACGCGGTGTCTCATCCAAAACCTGCACCAGACGACCAAAACTCACCTAGGAAACCATCCAACGCACCACAGTAAGGAGCTTATACTAAACCTCCTTCAGCCCCCCGTCATCCCCCAAGACTGAATACCTAAAGGAGCAATGTCAATCTGCAAAAGAAGAAGAAGAAAAACCCTTCATTAACATAAAGAAGAAAGAGAAAAATAAAATAAAATACCAAAGGTTACTGCACTTATGTAGACACTAGGGTTCCTCACCCTAGGCGACCGATGGTATGCAGCCTCGCGTAGTAAAATACGCTCATCGGCTACATGCTCGAACAAATCAAAGGCATTCTCATTGTCTAAAGCAATAGGCACCCTAAACTGCCACTCCAGGCCATCCCAGTCATCAATGTCCAACCACTCATTATTGTACACCTTGCTTGAATAACCATCCATTGAAAGTCTTGAAGAAAAAAGGAATTTGGAACGGTTTTTAGAGAGAGAAAATTGAAAATTCAAACACTTGAAGGTGTGAAAAGGGGAGGATTTTCCCCTTTTTTATAGACGGTTAAGGGGCATGCTGATTTACAACCCCCTGACTATGCCGATCAGCAGTCATCTTTTTCTCTTCCCAAGGAAGCCCAAGAGTTCATGCCCTTGCCGATTGGCAACCTCTTAAGACTGCCTATTGGCACCCCCTTTCAAATTTTGTAAAAAATTCCAGAAATTACCCAAAAAATTCCCAAAAATCCTTGGAAAATATGGAACCTCAATTTCCTCAAAAAATCATTTTTTGGAGCACTAAGTCCCTTACAAACACTCGAAATCCCCAGAAGGATTAATCTTACGCTCTTATCTCCAGCATAATCCCCAACAAGATTAATCTTACACCCTTATCCTTAATAATTCCCCAGCTTAAATATCCCCCAATAGAATCATAAAACAACACAATCCTCAGCGGAACCACAAGTACATCTGCACCCCCAAATAATTTAAAATTGCCTAGGAGAGAAATTCCCCGCATTACAATTTTAGGTCCTTAGTATTGACCTCGGCCCTCAGAATCAGTCCTCACAACTTAAGGTCCTTAAAATTGACCTCGGCCCTTAGAATTGGTCATCACAACTTTAGGTCCTCAGAATAGACCTCGACCCTCAGAATTGGTCATCACAACTTAAGGTCCTCATAATTCATCTCGACCCTCAAAATTGATCTTCAAAACTTAAGGTCGTCAAAATTGACCTCGTTCCTCAAAATTGATCTTCCAAACTTAAGGTGCTCAGAATTTACCTCGGCCCTCAGAATCGATCGCCACAACTTAAGGTCCTCAGAATTGAACTCGACCCTTAAAATTGTTCATCACAACTTAAGGTCCTCAGAATTAACCTCGTCCCTCATAATTGGTCATCACAACTTAAGGTCCTCATAATTGACCTCGACCCTCAGAATTGGTCGTCGGAACTTAAGGTCCTCGAAATTAACCTTGACCCTCAGAATTGGTCGTACAAACTTAAGTTCATCATAATTGACCTTGACCCTAAGAATTGTTCAACATAACTTAAGGACCTCAGAATTTACCTCATCCCTCAAAACTGGTCATTACAACTTAAGGTCCTTATAATTGACCTCGGCCTCCAGAATAGGTCGTTACAAGATTAAGGTTCTTAGAATCGGCCTCGACCCTCAGAATTGATCATCACAGCTTAAGGTCCTCATAATTAACCTCAACCCTCAGAATTGGTCACCCCTCATCACAACTTGAGAATTAACCTTAACCCGCTGAATCGATCAACCTCATCCCCGTCTCCTTAGGTCCTCAGAGTTGACCTCGACCCACCAAATCGGTCATATTTATCTCCTTAGGTCTTCATAATTGACCTCGACCTGCTAAATTGGTCACCTTCATCTCCTTAGGTCCTCAAAATTGACCTTGATCTACTAAGTCGATCAATCTCATCCCCTAAGTCCTCAGAATTGACCTAAAATCCTCTTCCCTAATGTTGATGTGGTGTCTATCATTCAATGGCCTTCACTTGTTCCAAGCTCGCCTGTAGAGTGTCTCTCCATAGATACCCCAACCTAGGACCCCCTAAGCACCTCCTTAGGTCACTAGCACTCACTCATTCACCACAAACCCTAGGTCCGACTCTGAGTATAGATTTTGAGGCCACCGAGCACTACTAGTCCCCATTTGACTCTGGTCTAATTTCTCATCTAATAAAATCTCAATGAATCTTCTAAGGCTCTAAATTCCCTTTCCAACAGTCCACCATGTGCACTAATCGGCCTTACAGTTTGGATGAACGATCTATTTAACTATCAAAAATTGATCTAGAGGCCACCGGGCACTCCCGGGCCCCGTGTCGACTCCGGTTAACTTCTTCGTCTGAGAAAAAGCATAATGAATATTCGAAGGGATCTGAATCACCTTCCCACTGGTTCCCTCGTGCGCGAATTAACCTTACTATTTGGACGAACAGTTCGTTTTACCCAAAAACTGATTTAGAGGTCACCGGGCGCTCACGGTCCCCATTCAACCCCAATTAACTCTTCAGCTTGAATAAAGATGAATGAATCTTTGAAGGACTCTGAAAACCCTTTACAACGGTCTACCCCATGCACGAATCAGTCTTATAAAACGGACAAACGACCCATTTTACTCTAAAAGACCACCGGGTGCTTTCGGGCCCCGTTTGAACTAGGTCAACTCTATGAACCAAATGAAGTTGAATGAAGTCTCAAAAGGAACAAAATATCCTTTCCAATAGTACATCCCGTGCATTAATTGTCCTTATGTTTTGGATGAACGATCCGTTTTCCTCTCATAATTTTTTGTCTAGTGACCAATGGATGCTTTTGGGCCTAGTTTGACTTTAATAAAATCTCAAACCCTGGAGTGACTCAATGGATTCAAAAAGGTCTCTAAATAACCTTTCCAATGGTCCATCCCGTGCATAGTTCTGACTTATGATTTTCTTTTTATGGTTATTTTTCCAAAAAATCTACCTCAGACTGTCGAATGGCAACTGTGACACCCCGCCTAATTAAATACCGCGTGATCAGTCCTTTATAAAATTAAATCAGAATATTCGGTTGGTTCAAATTATGCATCACTATCGAAAACTTTATTATTAAAACTAACCACCTAATATTTAAAAAGGTTGATGTCAAAATTTTATCATATCAATTAATATAAAGCAGTTTAAGTGAATAATTAAGCACTCACCATACAATCCAATCTCATCATAACTGAAATAACTGACATAAAATAAAGGAGATGGAATAAACATATCCATCCAAAAATCCAATACAGTAATCCAACTAAATAAATCCAACAACTGGGAATAGAAATGAATTAAATCTCAAATCTCTGAATGCATAAATAAGAAGGGACGACATGTCTAACTGATGCAAATAACTCAAAAATGAGGAATGATAGATTCAAGGGCGTAGACTACCAAAATCCTGTAGCCTCCACAACAACTACAGCTCTCATCGAACGAATGGAACTCCAAATCCTTCTGTCCCTGTGGCTGAGCACCTAAAAATATTTGACAAGAAAAGAAATTTGTAGAAAACGGATCAGAGCCCAAGTTGAAAACGGTTTAAAAATTAGCAAATGCTTAAAATTATTTTATTAACACATATATTCTTCATGTGAAATTGTCGAACTCACTTGGGGAGCTCACCTCTCATCTAATGTGCACGCCTAGAGAATATTCAAATCCCACTAGTGCTATTCCTACACTAACTAGTCCTTTCTGTCTATTAACTAGTCTTAAACCGATATTGTTCCCATGGATTTCCCTCGTAATATATACAATCAACATAATCAATTCCTCTTTAGCATAAGAAGACCCTTTTAGTTTAATATAATTAAATGTTCATTACTTAATTCGTTTCATATTTCATTACTAACTCTACCTACTCAATTCACACAATAGATATCATTAGAGGTGTATATATATACACACTCTATCTTATATATATGCAACATTTACACCCCAAGACACAGCTGCGGTGCCTGCATCATAATAGGGGACTTTCTAACATAATTTAAATGACAAATCCTTACATAACCATAGGGAATCTAAACTAATGTCTCCAATCTCTAAAAGTTCATTAATAATAAATCCACCACGAACAATCATTCAAAACCCCCAATTATTTTCGTGATTAACGTAATCTTTCTCGATTTAACATTACCAGCATAGGGTTATTCATCTACATGCAAACCTATCTTCCAATTTCACAATTTAATGGCAATTCAGTCTTAAATTCATAGTATCAATGGTTATCTCATAAACTAGGGTTAACATGAATCATATATGCTCAAAATTTTAGCAAGAAAAACACGTGCCTTTTCATGAACCTCTGAATTACTGAGTGAAATTGGTATGGGGATGATCCTATCCTCGCGATCTACGTGTTGGTATGGTTTCCAGTGGAAAAGCTTGAATCTTTAACCCAATTTTCTATGTCTTCTTCTTCTTCTTCTTCTTCTTCTTCTTCTTCTCCCTCTTAGGTTCACTCTCTCTCTCTCTCTCGGGGGTTAGAAACTGCTAGATAGCCTAATGCCCACGTTCCTTTTTCTTTTTAATTATTATTTTCATCCATTTAATTTCCCAAAAACATCATAAGATCAAAATACCCCTCTAGGGTGTTGTTTTGGGCTAAAATGCCCCGGAATCCAAATAAAACACCCGAGTAGTGTTTTCTGACTATTTCGACCCTTCTAGACACACTGGCGTACTCGAAACGGTCATATGAGTTACTTAAAAATAAAATTATCCTTTTTAGCTTAATAAACTAATATTATCACAACACACACGCGCGTCCCAACTAAGTGTATTATAACTGTCATATATTTTAGTCATGGCCAAAATAATATTCTCATATTCATATATAACTCTACTCGCTAAGTGATATTCCACGTTATTATTTTTTATATATACTAACTCTCATCACGCTAGTAATTATTATAATTAAATTCGGATTAATTATAACTTAAATTTTCTCCCTTTAAATCAATTAATCCAAATTCCATAATTAAAATAAAATTTCACAAAATTACGCGGTATTACATACTTCCCCCTAATAACAGAATTTCTTCCTAAAATTTGGAAAAAGGCTAAATCAAGGTATACCTGGTGGAAACAACTCGGGATACTTTTCTCGCATGTCATCCTCACGCTGTCAGGTAGACTCCTCTACATTATGATGCCTCCACTGCACTCATACTAACGGCACTATCTTTGACCTCAGCTTCCTCTCACTACGATCCAGAATGGCACCTGGTCCCTCCTTGTAAGAACTATCGGGTTTTAGATCAATTTCCTTTAAGGCAATATGGGTGTGGGCCAAATCATCCCGAAGATATCTCCTTAGTGAATAAATGTGGAACACATCATGAATCCTATGCAAGTGCTCCGATAATCCAAGTCGATAAGCTACTGGCCCAATCTGCTCAATAATAGGGAATGGTCTAACATACCTCGGTGCCAACTTCCCTTTCTTCCCAAACTGCATTACCCCATTCATAGGATATACTTGCAACAGCACCCGATCCCCAACACTGAACTCTCTGAAAAATCATTCGGCGTCAGCGTAACTCTTCTGCCGGTCCTGAGCAGCCCGAATGCGACTCCGTATCAACTCAACCTTAGCTAAGGTGTCCTGAATCACCTCTGGCCCAAGTAATTTGTTGTCCCCCACTTCTAGACAACATGTTGGAGAACGATAGGTCTTCCATACAATGCCTCAAACGGTGCCATGCCTATCGTAAACTGGTAGGAGTTATTATAGGCAAACTCCACCAGTGGAAGGTACTGCTCCCATCCCCCTCCAAAATCTAGGACACACATCCACAACATGTCCTCCAACATCTGATCCGTCTACTCTGTCTGCCTGTCTGTTTTCAGGTGATAGGCCGAACTCAACCGTAACTCTGTACCCATGGCCTGTTGGAAACTCTCCCAAAATCTGGACACAAAAATCTTATCCTAGTCGGATACGATATCTAAGGGCACCCCATGGAGTTTCACTATCTCGATAATGAAGATTTGGTAATAATGTCCTTTAGTATAGTCAGTCCGAACTGGCAGAAAATGGGATACCTTAATCAACCGATCCATAATCACCCATATGGAATCATGACCCCTCTGTGATGTAAGCAACCTTGTGATGAAGTCCATGGAAATGATTTACCATTTCCATATAGGGATATATAATGGATGTAGAAATCCTCCTGGTCTTTGATGGTATGTTGTGACACCCTGCCTAATAAAATACTAGGTGATCAATCATATACCAAATTAAAACACGAGTCTCATATGGCTCATTCTCAGCATCACTGTCGAAAACCAATTGAATTACTAATAACCTATTAGGCTGGCATCAAAATTTAATTATCTAATATTTTTAACCAAACCATTCAAATAAATCCATCACAATAGTTTATATGCAACAACTGAAATGAAATAAAATAACCTAACACTCGGTACAATTTAATACAACCAAATCGAATGCCGCACTAAAAGGCGGTAAAGAATAAATGAATACAATTAGGCCATCGGCCCGAATGTTTCTACAATACCTCCTATCTAGATCTCAAGGATAGAAGAGTCTATAATGAACCTTCATGCATCCACATCTGCTGCAGCTAACGTCTGACTCGAAAGAATCATCATCCAGGCGTCCCTGTGTCTGGACACCTAATATATATATATACATATATAGCAAGAGAGGAAAATAGAGAAATGGGTCAGAGCCCGAGTTTTAAAAAAAAATAGCAAATGCATAAATGCCATATTTTAAAATATGAAACTTCTCATATTTAAATTGGTATCGCACTCTCATGAGATACCCCTCACCCCTCTTCTAATAGTGCACAACTATCGCATACTTTTTAAAACAACTTAGTTAAGCTACCCTGCCTAACTAATTCATTTCACCCATATTCTAAAGATCCTCATTTTATACCATCCCGTATATGTGAATAGTTCTCACTAGAACCTATGATCCATATACATATAAATCCGGATATAAATCTAACGGAAGGAGAATATCACTTTATTCATCCTTTATAATATATTCTAAGCTATCGCCTGAGCTTATACATCACAATCTCTCACTTATGATTCATCCTTTCATCATGAATAACTTTCACTAGTATTTACACTATTCATGTTTTAGTGTTGCTAACCTCGTATATAATATTCTCATCTTTATATACGTATATCCCTGTTTTTCTTCCGGATTTTATACTCCTGAAAGATTCAGAATTTATCTCACATTCCATTCTTTATTATGTCCGTGTATATATGTTTCACATCTCATATATATATATATATACACACAATAAACTATACACATCAAGTATATCCATACTTATATATCACACACTATATAAGTATAATAACCATCCTTCAGAGCTATAACTCAATGGATGCAGTCTCTCAATTCTATCATCTTTCCTTAAAACCCATATAACATTCACTAGTTATATAAATAATAAAAATTCTCTTCATGTATTTCAGTACCCGTATATAATTATCTACTCCATTCTATACGTAAAACCATATTACAACATTCACATATATGTTGAATATAAATATAACCCATCCTCCCGAGTAATGACTCACCGAATGTATTCTCTAAAGTGCTATCACACTAGGTATACTAGCATAACCTAGTTATCCCAAGTCAGAATTGCTCACTAACTTGGCCAAAGACATAAACATTGGAGGCGGTCATATTCCTTCCCTGAAAGTGTGACCTAGGGATATGCTCGCCCTACTCCTCAAGCTAAGGGATTCACCCACATTGTGTAACCTCCCCTAATAGCACTAGAGTATATAATTTTAAATAAATACCAAGACACCGGTATTTGTGAGCACACAATATATATATACTCTATCATACTACTGTATATATATAATAATTAGTTTTCGGCATTACCGTGCACAAAATCCGTAGCACTAGCCTATAATTTTCTCCGAGTCTATGATCCGACTCTAATTTAATTAATTTATACATTAATTAATATAATTCTTTCCCGAGTCTATAGTTTCGACTCTAATTATTAATAATATCTACTCATTGATATTTATATGCACACACCATATATACACACTATCACACACCGTGTATATATATATATATAATCCCCCAGCCTTATCGTGTACTGAGTCCGTAACACTAGCCATCATATTCTCGAGTCTATGGTTCGGCTCTAATTTAATTAATATACTCATTAATTAATCTATTATCTCCCCGATTCTATGGTCTGACTATAATTTAATTAATACACTCATTAATTAATTTAATATCTCCCTAGTGTCACCCAACTAATGTACCCGGACTTGCTCACCTGGACGAATTTTCATCTCTTAGGACGTACTCCTCAAAATTTCCATTATAAAGAGAACGCTCCTAATTAAATAATATTTAATAATTTATTATATCATCCTATAATAAATTATTCTAGCTATAAGTTTTAATTAATAAATCCCTCATTAATTAATCTATTATCATGGCATCACTCCACCAAAATATCCGGACATCTCTCTGGTCCATAATACAATATCATCAAATTTTTCTCTCCATGCCTATCTCTCGTAGCATTAGCTTGTAATCCCGAATATACATATTCGATTTAATTCCATAAGTATTCACTTACTTATTCCAATTCCATAAGTATTCACTTGCTTATAATATGAATATAACATTTATTTTAAATTCATGATATTAAGCTTATCACAACTAGCTCGTATCCCAATTACATCCGAAATTCTCATTCGAATCCCAAGAATCTTTATCCCATTAGACTCTTAAAAATCACAAAGTCTCACAGCTTTAATTTTTGGCAGATTTCACACCTTGCACTAAAACAGCCATAACTCACTCCACAGAAGTCCAAATGACCTCAATAAAAGCTCATTAGAAATATAACTTACATACTTTTCTTTTCATCCATAAATGAGCGTCTAATTCAAATCATACATAAAAGGGTATGCGTTTAAATTGTCTCTAAATTTTTCGATTTAATTCCCGAGCTAACGATTTCAATCTCGGAACTGCTTCCTTAGAAAAATCATTATAAATCCAAAATAAATCGTAAAAATACACGGTTGGTTACCATGCGAATGTATCGAAAAGATAGACTACTTTCCTATTTGATCAAGAGTTTAATCGATTCACTTCCTAGACGAATCGACTCGGAAAGGATGGAATTACTATTCACATTCTTCTCCGAAAATCCCAAACCTCCATTAATACACCTCCAAGGTTTTTATTTTCTCACCCATCATCATCCAACCTCAAAAAACCATAAGTACACACATAAAAAGGGTTCTAATCACCCTTGAACCCAGATCCAACAATTTATTTCAATTAATTCTCAAATTTCTCAAATTTGATATTATCCTGGGCTTATTCGTTAATCTTCCGAAAATCCCGTTTTGATTCACGAAAACTCATCCCAAAAATATTTATAGTTTTACACACCAACTATAATATGAGAAATAAACACACTAAATGAATTAAGTAAGTAAACACTTTTCTCATGGATAAAACCCGGCGACTTCGAGTCGAATCCGGCGGAGTTTGGCAGGAAATCCCCTTTCTTCTTCCTCTTTTCCTTCTTTTTCTTTCTTCTCTTATTTCTCTCTTCTCTTTCTCTCTCTTAAGGCTTAAATGTGGGAGAAATGAGGGTTCCCCCCTTATAAATACCAAAATTGGGTGAATACCTAATTGTAAAATGACTCGTGTACTTAAATGTGAGTCCCGACTAGTCCAAAAAGCCCCTGAAACCCAAACATTACCCCCCGGGTACTTCATTTTGACTAATCAGCCCATCCGGACTCAATCGTGTACTCAAAATCGACATCCGAATTAATTTATAGAAAAAAATCCTTATTCACACCTACATTAGTCTATACCGACTCCCGATTTAGATAAATGAGTACCACGTCACTAATACACGTTATGACGTAAATAAATTATTACTATTCACTTAGTACTTAAATTTACCTAAATATAAATCATTCACTCTCCGATTAATATTTAAACAAAGATTACCATAATTAATTCAATTAAATTATGTAACCCAAGTAATTTAATATTTTTCGAATTAATTAAATATTACATGCATAGAAATACGGGGTGTTACATTTGTCTTCACCAACTAACAAGTGGCACACTTCGACACAAACTCGACGATGTCCTTCTTTATTCTGCTCCACCAATACTATCGCCTCATATCCTGGTACATCTTATCCCCTCCGGGATCTACCAGAAATCGTGAACCGTGCAACTTTTCCATCACCGTATGTCATAGCTCCTCCCCTTCTGGGACAACTATAGTCTGCCATTAAAACGTAAGCTCCCATCGGAACTTACCGAGAAGGACTCTACTCCCTCGGCTAGAAGCTGGACAATTCAATCCTAACAGAAGGAATCGACTGCCTGAGCCTGTATCACCCTGGTGACTATCTCAAGTGTAATCGTCATCGCCGATATGAATGAGCGGGCAACTGCATCCTGGTGCTCGAGTTCTTTCCACTTTGCCTTCCACACCTAGGCCACGTCACCTGCTGGCCTACGACTCAACACATCTGCTACCATGTTAGCCTTCCCTGGGTGGTAATGGATATCGAACTGGTAGTCTTTCACAAATTCAAACAATCTCCGCTGCCGCATATTCAGCTACCACTGTGTGAACAGATATTGTAGTGACTTATGATCTATGAACAAACGAAATGTCTCCCCCAATGATAATGCCTCCTGATCCACAAGGAAAACACGAATACCTCTAACTCCAAGTCATGGGTGGGGTAGTTCTTATCGTGAGGATTAAGCTTACAGGAAGCATAAGAAATCGCATTATCCTCCTACAGAAGCACACCCCCAAGTCATGACAAGGACGCATTAGTATAAACTAGGTATTCATCCCTCGTCCTGGGTAGTGCTAGAACTGGTGCTGAAGTAAGCTTATCCTTCAGCTCTTCAAAGGCCAACTGACAGGCATCATCCCATACAAACGGCACCCCTTTGCCAGTCAAGTTTGTCAATGGACCCGCTATCTTCGAGAATCCCCAAATAAACCTCATGTAGTATCCTGCCAGCCCCAAGAAACTACGAACCTCAGTCGGTGTAGTGGGATGCCCCCACTCCCTCACTGCTGACACCTTTCTCGAATCTATCTATATTCCCTCCTCAGAGATTATGTGACCCAAGAACTGAACCTCCCTAAGCCAGAATCCACACTTTTCATACTTTGCATACAACTCGTGCTCATGAAGTGTCTGCAAAACTATCCTCAGATACTCGGCATGCTCCTCCTCGGTCCATGAATAAATAAGGATGTCATCAATGAAGACGATGGCAAATTGACCTAGGAACTCTCTGAACACCCTGTTCATTAAGTCCATGAAAATGTCTGGAGCATTTATCATTTTAAACGGCATCACTCGAAATTCATAAGACCCATATCTCGTCAAGAATTCAGTCTTTGATACGTCCTGTTCCCTGATTCGTAAGTGGTGATAGCTCAATCTCAAATTTATCTTTGAGAAGAAAGAATCCTGATATGCCCAAAGTGCACCCTCGTACTCAGGATCACGTACCTCGGCCAGTCTCACAGCCGAGTTGACAAGAATCTTATAACATCCATTAGAAAGGTCATCTCCTGGAAGTTCAGCCCCTCATTTAGCAACCTCGGTTGGCCATCAATCGAGATCAGTAGAGTCTCATGAGCTCAATCTATTACCACTATCATACTCTGCCTCAACCGACGTTACATCCTACCTCATACATAATCTCAACCAGTCTTCCAAGTTGAGGCCATATCAGCGATTGATAAGATAAAGCAACTATCGGACTCCTGCCAACTTCATACTCAGCCAGGCCGAGGTTACAACGAGTGAGATTACAAGTACGAGCATACGCAAGCATAAGGAAGACTTGGAGCATGTGACAATTCAGTTATAACCGAATTATTCCCCTCACGTGGGAGAATATTTGATCATTATTCCTTACATATAGCAAAGCCAAGTGTCCACTTATGATTGGTGTGTTCAACTCACACATGCATGTGGCATGCTTAAGAGGTACACTACACCCCCCCCCCCAAGCACTATAAATATATGTCCTATCCTACCTTGGAGGGGGATCGATAATTGTAACCCTAGCTAAAACTTTGTTAGAATACACAGTAGAGAGAGAAAGTGAGAGATTGTATCACAGGCCATTAGTGCCCTCATTATAGTGAAATTACTCACACACTCACAGTGGACATAGGCCTAATTGGCTAAACCACTTATATACTAGTGTTCCTCCTCTACTCCTCACCTCCCTCTACTAGATATTTACTCTTTGTGATGCCATTGTTATTTATAGCTTGAGCTTATTAACACCTCATCTGGTGGTGATGTTTACAGCATCATCATTTTGGCTCCGTCTGTGGGAACAAGAAGATTCATCTCTTTCTCCGTTGCTGCTTGGACTCACCGGAGACTATGGTGGTGAACCAGACCTCCTCCTTCGCATGGAGATGTCTCACCATTAAAATGGATCCTTAAAGGTATCAAGCTTTTCTAGTGTTTTTATTTACAAGATCTCTAGTCTTTTTCCATGGCACCAGAGTTACCACCTCCACCATCTGATGTTGGAATACTCAGTTCCAACCAGGCATAACCCCAGTCCGAGATGGCTGAGGTGGCATCAGCCTTGAAGTCCTTGGCTGCAACTCAGCAAGCAATGCATGAGCAATTTACCTATCTAAGCCAGAACATAATAATGAGACCACATGGGGTCTCACCGGAGATAATTACTCCGACAGCTACTCAGCCATAGCAGGAGGCTAGGGGACCACCCCAGGTGCCGCAAAAAGACCAACCTACTCCTCAGCAGAGGAGGGATGTTGCTCACCCTAGGCATTTACGCCTGGGGAGGCACAGAAACCATTATCCTGAGGATAGGTACGATGACATTGAGGTAGAGGATGCTCTGGAGAACTGTTAGGAGCTGTACGAGGTCTCAAACAACACTCTATGTCCTATACAGAAGAGTCGAGGTCAGTGTGCAAGATGAGATGGTGATGCATGACAAAGAGGATCAGCTTTAGATCGCTTAAGTAGAGGGTAGGCCTTTAAAAGTCTTAGCCCAGTTAATGATCTGAGAGAGAGGTTGTCCAGATCAAGAAGTATCGCTGGATCTAGAATATAAGGAGATGACTATCATCCCCATAATGGTCGACCCCCACATGACCGAGACTGTGGTCAGGGGGAGGTATATAACTGACGTTGTGCAGCAGCTGGAAGCCCTTAGTCCACCCCTTAAAGGTAGATGGGGATAACCTCGGCCAAGATGACATTGCTAAACCATGGAATGACTCTATTCAAAGGCTATAAGAGAAGATAGGGGATCTCATAAAAATCCGAGACCCATTACAAAGGGGGTACTCAGAGGGTTCACCATTTGTGGGAAGGATTGTCAACTTTCTAACCCCTGCCAAATTTAAACCTCTGGTGGTGTCTCCCAAGTACGATGGAAGTACCAACCTAGTCCATCATATTAAAATGTATCAATCTGTAGTAGACATTTATTCAATATCTAATGAGATTAGGTACCGAGCTTTCTCGAGTACTTTAGCCGGGTCTGCACATATCTGGTTCACTTCTCTTTCTAAAAATTCAGTTGTGAGTTTTAAAGGTCTAGCCGAGCGCTTTATTCAAAACTTCTGTTTTGGGTAAGATCTCAGAAGAATAAGACTCACTTGATTTATATAAAGATCAGAAAGTATGTGGATGGCAGAGCTTCTAAGTTTGGAAGAGGCGACCCTAAAAAGAAAAGAAATGATAAATGCCAGGAGGATGCCCCTGCCAGAAGAGCTAAAGACTCAGATGATGATGATGATGACCTTGACCTCCCATAAAAAGATGATAATGTCCCAATAAAGAGGGTTAGTATGATCTCTTTCGGGGTAAACACTATATGTGGAGGACTAGTAGGTGGTGACTCAGAGGTAGTTGATCGCAACGCTCATGTGGTAGAGGCCAAGGCAGTGACTAAAGCTGAGGTTATGAACCTAACATCTACAGAAGTTAAGCGTGAGAAGAGAAATAAGGTAGATGTGTACACCCTTGTGGTCGGCTTCTCATGACTTGATTTCAAGGGTATCTTAGTTCCCCACGATGACCCTTTAGTCATCACCATAAGGGTACATGGGTGTGAAGTTCAGAGGATCCTGGTTGATGGAGGAAGTTCTGCAGACGTTATGTTTTGGCCATTTTTTAAGGGTTTTGGGCTAAGCAGAGCTAGGTTAGTCCCTTATCATCATCCTTTGATTGGATTTAGCGGTGAAAAGGTTCATCCATTGGGTATGTATGAAATGGATGTAAGAATGGGAGATGAATGGCCTAAGAGGTTGACCAGGAAAATTAATTTCTTTGTGATAGATGAAAATGTCTTCTCAGCTTACAGCCTCATCATGGGATGAGCAGCCCTTAAGGGATTTGGAGTCGTGCCTTCAACAGTCCACAAGATGCTAAAATTCTCGGCTCTTTATGGAGTAGGGGAAGTTCAAGGTGACCAAACGTTGGCACGATAATTCTATTTCAACTCTGTAGAAGAGAGAGGGGCTCATAAGAGAGCTACAACCACTTAAAACATTGGAACCCTTGATCCTAGAGATAAAACAAAGATTAAAAAGGGAGAGGTCGTAAAGGAGGTAGAATCCATCGTCTTCAATGAGGACGAGCTAAAAAAATCCAAATCGGCAAAGCCCTAAATCCTGAGATCAAGGAGGAACTAGTGAAGCTGTTAAGAAAGAGACAAAGTGTTTTTGCCTGGGGCCATGTAGATATGCTAGGTATCGATCCTGAGATTATGTGCCATAAACTCAATGTTGTAGAAGATGTCAAGCCCATTAAGCAGAGAAGAAGAATATACTCAAGAGATAAGTATGATGTCATCAGAGATGAGGTTAGAAAACTTGAAGAGGCCGAGTTCATTAAGGAAGTCATATACCCTGAGTGGCTATCTGATGCTGTCATAGTGCTAAAGCTAATGGGAAATGGAGGATGTGTGCAGACTTCACCGATTTAAACAAGTCTTGCCCAAAGGATAGTTTCCCTTGCCTCATATAGATTAGATGGTGGATCCCACAGCAAGACATGATCTCATGAGCTTCATGGATACATATTCCGGGTATAATCAGATCTTTATGGACTTAGCAAACTCAGATAAGACAGCCTTGATTACAGACAAGGGGGCCTATTGCTATAAGGTCATGCCCTTTGGCCTGAAGAATGCAGGGGATACTTACCAACTTCTAGTAAATAAGATGTTAGAAGATCAGATAGGCAAATCCATAGAAGTTTATATAGGCTACATGTTGACGAATAGTCTGAAGGCCGACACTCATATGGCCAACCTTGAAAGAACTTTTGACACCATGAACAAATACAGAATAAAGCTCAACCCAGCCAAATGTGTCTTCAGGGTAGGAGCAGGAATGTTTTTAGTCTTCATCATCAACCAAAGGGGAATAGAGGCTAACCCTGAGAAGATCAATGCTTTGAAAAAATGAAGACACCCAGAACTATCAAAGATGTTCAGAGGCTAACTGGACAAGTTACACCACTTAACAGATCCATCTCAAGAGCTACAAATAAATGTCTTCCCTTTTTCAAAGTTCTTAGAAAGGATTTAGAATGGAATGAGGAATGTAACAATGCTTTCAAAGAGCTCAAGTCCTACCTCGAATCTCCTCTACTCCTATCTCAGCCAATTTAGGGAGAGAAGTTGTACGTATATTTAGCTATCTCAAAGTCAGCCATCAGTACTGCAATAGTAAAAGAAGAGGATGGAGTGCAGAGACCAGTGTACTTCAATAGCAAAGCACTCCAAGGGTCTGAGCAGAAATACCCTCAGATTTAAAAGTTAGCCTATGCTTTGATAAATGCTTCTAGGAAAATGAATCCATACTTCCAAGACCACTCTATGGTCTTCCTCACCGATTCCCCACTCAGACAGGTCCTCAAAAAGCCTAAGAAGTTAGGAAGGCTGATGACTTGGGCAATCGAGTTGGGAGAGTACGATACTGTTTATCAACCCAGGGTTAATATCAAGGGACAAGCACTCACAGATTTTGTGGCCGAGTTTACATGGGATGAGGCCGAGGTTGAGAAGAATCAAGAGGCTACAGATGAGTCAGTAGAGAGAAATGTTGGTCAAAATACGGACAAGGCCGAGAGAAGTGATATCAAATAAAGAATAATTAAGAATGAGGAAGATAGATACCTCTTCAAAAGGGGACCTTATCAGAGGGAAACTTCTCTTCAAATGAAACCATTTGGAACCTCTTCGTTGATGGGTCATCCTATGAAGGCGGAAGTGGAGCAGGGCAGATAGTGTTCACACCAGATGGTACAAATATTGAATATGTTATGAGGTTCAATTTCAAAGCTTCCAATAACGAGTCAGACTATGAGGCATTAATAGCAGGTCTCTCCCTGGCAAAAGCCCTCAGTGTCAGCTAGCTCCTAATCCACAGTGACTCAAGATTAGTCATGAACCAAGTCCTGGGGTTATATGAAGCCAAAGCTGAAAGGATGACCAGATATCTGAAGAGGGTGAGATCGATGCTAGAAATATTCAAGGGAGTAAAGATGAAGAAAATCTTAAACATCATTATTTGGTGAAAGTTTAAGAGGTAAAACATCATAATTTGGTGACCTCAGACCTTAAACATCATTATTTGGTGAAAGTTTATGAGGGTAAAACACCATAGTCGGGTGACCTCAGACCTTAAACATCATTATTTTGTGAAAGTTTATGAGGGTAAAACACCATAATTTGGTGACCTCGGACCTTAAACATCATTAGTTTAGTGAAAATATAAGGGTAAAACACCATAATTTGGTGACCTCGGACCTTAAACATCATTATTTGGTGAAAGTTTAAGAGGTAAAATATCATAATATGGTGACCTCAGACCTTAAACATCATTATTTGGTGAAAATATGAGGGTAAAACACCATAATTTGGAGACCTCGGACCTTAAACATCATTAGTTTGGTGAAAATATGAGGGTAAAACACCATAATTTGGTGACCTGAGACCTTAAACATCATTATTTGGTGAAAGTTTAAGAGGTAAAACACCATAATTTGGTGACCTCAGACCCTTAACATCATTATTTAGTGAAAATATGAGGGCAAAACACCAAAATTTAGTGACCTCGGACCTTGTGAATATGTGGAGTAACATAGTTATAGAACAATAAAACATCATATGAAGCGATAGAATCAAAAAAAGACAAGCTACTTATGATTATACCATAAAAGAGGGTTCAGAATTACAATCCAGAGTATCAAGAAACTACCATCAGAGTTCATAGAAACTAGAATTACAAACAAAAGGGGATCAAAATTACAACTGTAAAAAATATGAACATTAAAAAGTTATTAATTGGCAAGAGGGCCTATGCCTCGACAGGAGTCGACCCACCAGTAGATGTAGTCCTATAGTCAAGGCCGACGTTGGTAACTTGAATTTCATCATCATGATGAGTATCATCTTCTGTATCTGTAACCTCGAGAGGAGAAGTCTCGGCTGGAACAGTATCACCCCCTTCAACCTCTTTCAAGGACTGAGCAAATCGAGGGTCTCCAAAGTCGAGACCAACAAAGTCCTCAGCAATTAAGATCCTAGACTCATTCTCCTTCATGGATGCCCATTTGTCGATCGCTTTGATACCCCTCTCTAGGTACTCAAAGATGAAGCTGACAAACTCGTCAGACACCTTGTAGTCCTCAATGGATTTATCTTAGGCATCTTCCAATGCATCTTTGACTAAGGCATCAACATTCGATTGAAGAACATCGTCCTTTGCCTTCGGAGCTTTACCATAATTATTTTTTAGCAGAGACATCTCGATGTCCCTCTCCTTGATAACCCCGTTTAACCTTTCAACCTCTGCATTCAGATAGGCCTCAACCTTCTCAGCTTCCTTACCCTTCTCTATAAGGGGGATCTTCTTCAAAGTCCACTCAACAAGACGTTGAAAATACAAGACACCCTACAGAAGAAGATTAGATGTATGAACATAGGAGTTATAATTTCTAAAAATCTGATGTTACACTTGTGAGAAAATGAGCAAAAAATTGATACCTAGTGTGGCTATCCCTCCCGGATCCTGATCCTCGCGGCGGGCGGGCGGGCGGGCTGCATGAGAGTGAGGATCCTTAGGTCCCACGCATCCCTCTCGGGAGCGCTTCGGTTGGCGTCATTTGAGGTGAGGTGAAAAATGTAGAGAGATTAGAGTCGCCAGTGTATTTTACTCAAAACAGACAAAAGAAAAGGGGGAAGCCATCCCGAAGGATAGCATCCAAAGACATACTGGTGCATACGAAACCAAAGTGATTCGAGAAGGGTTCAGAGACTAAGTTACGAAATGGGAAGGTGTTAGGCACCCATTTTGCCCTTTCGGTCTCTCATGGGTTTTTGTTATTTTCCTTTTACTTTCCCCGTGATATGTGTGTTCATGTGTATATATAGTGGAGATAGGAATCATCGACTTATACCATGGAAGAGGTAAAGCGAGTCATCCATATGAAGGTTTAAAAATAATATTAGAAAATAGGATTTACGCGATTATCCGTACGTTGACCGTTATGATGGAACGATAACGTATTGAGAATAATATGCCACTAAGAACAAATATATATATATATATAATATAAGAGAATGGAGATTAGAGAAAATAGAAAATGAAAGAAAAAGTAAAAATAGGACTCGAGTCTCGGGTTTTACCCCGAGATGCCTACGTAGCCTATAGAGGCATCAAAGTCCACGTAGTTCACATACAAAACGAGGGGTGGGGTTTATCCCATAAATCCAACCGAGGGATTCTCTTATTTGTGTGTATGTGTAGAAAAAAGTGTCTTAGTTGTGGGAGAAGTGAAGGAAAAGTGTGAGAATTCCCGTTTGGAATTTATGAGCAAACCCTCTTTTTCTTATTTTTTGGGTTTTTATTTATATGAAAATAAGAGATGTGCAATAATACTAAATAAAAAGTATATTATGATGTGTGAGATGAGATAATAAAAGTGCTCAGTAATAAAACAAGTTATTGCAAATTTATGAGAATTTAAGGAGAGAGTTGAGAAAATTGGACCTTCTTGAAGATCTTGAGCTTGAGCTTGAATGATAGAGAGTAGCCCTTAGACTTGGATGATGATGGAGGGTAATGAATTCACTAATTTTGATGAAAAGGATGGTAAAAAGTGAAGTTTGGAAAGGGATTTGGGTGTGGAAATCACGCTGACTTCGAGAGAGGTTTTCTGGATCTGCTGAGAGTGATATGTTTTAGATCTGGGCTCCTCTTTTGCCAATGAGGTCAAGCCCTCCTTTTTATAGGCCCAGGGCATTAACGATCAGCATAGCCCTGTTCCTACTAATCGGTAGGTGCGGTTAGGCACACTATCGATAGGCACGGTCTGAGACCTACCGTTTGGCAGTGTCTTTCAGGCCTTTTTGGAAAATCGATTGCAAAACGCAAACCGTTTATCAGAATCGCGCACGAGGTGGACCGTTGTAAAGGTAATTCAGAGGCCTTAGGAATTCCTTTGGACTGATCCCAAGTTCAGGAGTTGACTTTGGGTTAAATATGGCTCAAAAGCATTCATCAGTTCATTGGACGGGGAATCGTTGGACGCAAATGGATCATTCGTTCGCATGGTAAGTCTGAATCGCACACGGGGCAAACTGTTGGAATTAGGAGATGTACTTTGACATTCCAAAGAGTTTGATCAGGTTTGGGGAGTTAACTTTGGTCAATCGGGCCCTGGAAGCATTCGGTGACCTTTCGAAGTCAAATGGATCGTTCGTCCGCATGGTAAGTCAGAATCGCTCATGGGATGAACCGTTGGAAAGGGGTTTTAGTGCCCTTCATAGATTCATTCAGTTTTGATCGAGCTGAAGAGATGACCTAGGTCAAATGGAGTCCAGGAGTGGATGATGGCCTCCTAATTGAGTTTCGAGGGAAAATAGGTCATTCGTCCGCATGGTAAGTCGGAATCGCGCACGGGATAGACCATTAAAAAGGAGTTTTAGTGCCCTTCGAAGATTCATTCAGTCTTTATTGAGCTGAAGACTTTAACTTTTGGTCAAATGAAGTTTGGGAGTGCCCGATGGCTTCTAGGTCAGTACTCGGGGTATGACCTGGATCTGTAGTGATGAAGGGAGGTGCTAGGGACCTAAGGAGAGTTTAGGGGGTAACAGAATGGGGTGTCTACAGAGCCCCTCGACGGGTGAGTTTGGAACAAATGATAGCCGTCGAATAGACACCGCGTGATTCTTTTGAGGGAGGATGACCAATTCAGAGGGTCGAGGCCAATTCTGAGAACCTAAGGAGGGAGGATGATCGATTCAGAGGTTCGAGGCCAATTTTGAGGACCTAAAGGAGCGAGGATGACCAATTCAGAGGGTCGAGGCTGATTCTGAGGACTGACGGAGTGAGGATGGCCAATTTAGAGGGTCGAGGCCGATTTTGAGGACCTACGGAGTGTGATAGGGATAACCAATTCTGTGGTTAGAAGCTGATTCTACGGGTCGAAGCCAATTCTGAGGGCTTAAGTAGAGGTGACCAATTATGCGGGTCGAAGCCAATTCTGAGGGCTTGAAGATGAGGATGACCGATTCTGTGGGCTTAAGTAGAGATGACCAATTCTACGGGTCGAAGCCGATTCTAAGGGATTAAGTTGAGATGATCAATTCTGCGGGTCAAAGCCAATTCTGAGGGCTTGAAGGTAAGGGGGACCAATTCTGCGGATCAAAGCCAATTCTGCGGGCTTAAGTAGAGATGACCAATTCTGTAGGTCGAAGTCGATTCTGAGGGCTTGAAGGTGAGGGTGACTAATTCTGCGGGTCGAAGCCAATTATGTGGGCTTAAGTAGAGATGACAAATTCTGTGAGTAAAAGCTGATTCTCAGGGCTTAAGTTGAGATGACCAATTATGTGGGTCGAAGCCGATTCTGAGGGCTTAAGTTGAGATGATCAATTCTGCAGTTCGAAGCCAATTCTGAGGGCTTAAGTAAAGATGACCAATTCTACGGCTCAAAGCCAATTCTGTGGGCTTAAGTGATGATCCAAGACCGAGGTCAATTCTGACCTAAAAGTGGTGACGACTGAGGTTAATTCTGACCTAACTAAGGTGATGATCCAAGACTGAGGTCAATTCTGACCTAAGAGTGGTGATGACCAAGGACTAAGGTCAAGTTTGACCTAACTAAGGTGATGATCCAAGACAGAGGTCAATTCTGACCTGAGAGTGTTGATGGCCGAGGACCGAGGTCAATTCTGACCTAACTAGGGTGACGATCCAAGACCGAGGTCAATTCTGACCTAAGAGTGGTTAAAGATTGGATTTCAGGTTCCGTTGGGGAATGATCTGGGGAAAAATCAGAGTGTCCTTTAGAGACTTTGAAAATCACTTACTGGAGTTCCGCTGGGGAAATTACCTCATGATGTTGTGTTGAGCCGGGGAGCTGATTGCTGGGGAAGCGTTTGTGATCTTAGGGATTTCGAGAAGGAAAGGCAAGTTTAATGCCACAAAATTTATTGGGGAAGTGATTAGGTGGTCCAGGTATTGGACGTATTGCTCGAGGAGGTTTGAGACCTTTGGGGGATAGGAGATGATCCTTAGAGATCCTACGGGGAGGTTGTCGGGAGGAGTTTCACTTGGTTTTTTAGAGTTCCATTGGGGAAATGGGATTTTTCTTGAGGGAGTGTGAAATTTTCTTGGTGAAAATGTTCTAAATCCTTTTCGGGATTTTTAGGAATTTTTTAAAGGTTTTTTAGGATTTTCTAGTATTTTCTGGGAATTTTTTTCGTACGAAACTTCAAGGGGGTGTCGGTCGGCATGGTTCAGAGGGTGCCATTCGGTAGTGGCACAAACTTTTGGACTGCCTCGGGAAGGTAAAGAGACAGTGCCAATCGGTGGGTAGGGGGTCAATGCCGATCGGCATGACGCTTGGCATCCTATGTAAAGGGGGCGAATTCCCCTCATTTTTCACAGCTTCTTGCTTTCTTTCTTTCTGTGATTTTCCTCTACAAATCGTTCTAGCATTCCAATCTCTAAGAAATGGCCTCCTTTGTGAGCACTGCAACGCATAGGGAATGGTTGACAATTAATGACTGGGCGAACGTGGAGTGGAGGGCCAAGCCGCCTCTTGCTTTTGGGGAGTGAGAAATCCTTTGACTCATTCGAGCCAGTTGCGAATGAGCAGACTTTGTTGCGGGATCCATCGCGTCATCAGTCTTCTAAGGTGGTGAGCCCTGGCGGTTATGTAAGTAACCTGACTTTTGGCATTCTCCTCTTTTTGGTGATTTTTCTTTCTTCCTTGAATTTTAACAAGGTTTCTTCTTTTGAAAGTTTGATATCTCTTTGAAGAACATGCGTGCCCGTGGGACGACGAGGCTTAAGGATGTCTGGGAGCATCTTCCACCTGTGGTACATTGGGTGGTATCATCAGCAAGTTTTGGGAGGTTGGCATCTGCGCTGGATGAGATGCCTCGGTCGACAGCGGTCTTTTGGGGGAGAGATGGTGGGATACTACCCACACCTTACATTTCAGTTTTGGGGAGATGACCATGACTCCCATAGACGTGCAGCAGCTGTTGGGGCTAGATTGTGATGGGAAGTAGATAGAGGTGGATCGCTCTTTGCGGGTGAGGCCGGAGGCGGTGAGGGTGGAGCTCGATGACGTAGGGAGTATAGTATCGGGGGATTCCATCTGGTTTTCCTTGCTGAAAGATGTCTTGTTGAGTAGGGTGGTTGATGTGGAGGATGGGCTGCAGGTGAGGCAGATGGCCCGGTTGTTCATCTTGTTGGTGCTGGGAGGTTTTATGGTGGCGTCGAGTGACAACGTTGTCCATTTGTGGTTCTTTCCATATTTGAGGATGTTTTTAAACATCCCTCTCTATGATTGGGGGAGCCTGACTTTGGCGACCCTCTATTTTTCTTTAGATGCATTAAGTCGGTGCTGTCGGCAAACTTTTACTAGAGCCACATATTTTTCCTTTCATGCATTCGCATTTTCCTTATGTATCTTTTTTTTATTGTGAATTCCTGTCTTTAGCAAACGTGGTTCTATGAGGTGATTGGGTGCAATACCCAGCTGAGCGCTCTGAAGGACTATACTGTTGGGGACTTCTGCCGATTGTATCGATGGCGAAAGGCCAATCGGCAGTCGAAGGGATCCCTCTCTCTGGAGGCGGTGCGTCAGGTCTTGAATGGCCTGACCAGTGGTAGGGTAAGACTCTTTCCTTTCTAGTCTTGGTTTTAGCATGTTCTGATTATGTATTGACTTATGCTTGTTGGAGATTTTTAGGTAACTTTTTTCCCTTGGGGGACAGCCATTCAGGATACGGCTAGGGTGAATGCGCAGATGAGGCATTTGTTGGCGCATGAGTTCGGCCATTCCTCATATCTGGGGGAGCGAGTGGCTCAGTAGATTGCCGAGGAGGAGGTGGTGGTTCCACTTGCGCAGCCTCCTATGTCTATGAGGCGAGAGCGGCTGCTGTCAGAGGCTACTTGGATCGCAGTGATGATCGGTGAGTCCTACTTGTTGTACACTAATACGACTGCATCGTATGACTACATGAACTTTGTGACGAGATGGTTGATGGCGCCCAACATATATGATGCCTTAACTTTTCCTCCGACAGGTTCGATTAGGGTGGTGGGGTCTTCCCATAGAGGCGGTGGTCCGGCGATAAGGTGGCTTCAAAGGTTCCTTTTGTGCGATTGCACACTCCTTCATACAACATTCGACGAGATGATGGAGGGATGGTGCCTATATTGCACCGTCCTCATGCGATGGATCCGGAGGAGTTGGGTTTAACAGAGGAGGTCCTTTGTCCTGTGGTATACCTTATTGATCTTTTTGGTTCTTTTTATAATTTTTATCCCTCTTTGTTACTGATTTTTGCCTTTTCTTTGCAGCAAGTTCGGGTGTTGACCATTTGACTGACGGACATCAGAGACTGGATATCTTTGGTGACTGCCCATATTCGAGACATGGTCCCGATTCCTTCCTATTTGGTTCCATCTGCTTCGTCCAGGAAGGACTCTGGCTTGGGTAGTGGTGTGCGTCATCTCGTTGTAGGGGAAAGAGAGCGTGTCGCAGGGGTGGAAGCTCTTAGAGAGAGGGGTGAAAGGTAGGTGAGAGAGAGAGAATGAGAATGTGGGTTAGGGTTGAGTCCCGTTGTTTTTTTCTTTTCTTTATTTTTCTGTAAAATTTGATGTAACACAAAACAATATATATGCAATGCGATGAAGTTTTTTTATTATCTTTTGTTAATGGTGAATGAGTGAATGCATGCATATGTGATTTTTACTTTACTACTGAGATCGTAAAAAGAGATATTTTGGGGATTTTGGAGAAATGGGAAATTATATAATGGTGGAAGGGAGACTTTTGAAATTCTATTGAGAACATCAATTTATTTTTATTGGGTTTCTCTGATTTTAACAAAAGAGGAAAAAGGAAAATTTCCAAAGCTTTTGATTAGTGCCTTCTTCAGCCTTTGATACTTTGTGGGGTAGGATTCCTTCCGATTTCTGTAGGTATTATGTCTTTTGTAAGGGTTCTCAAGTATAAAAAAGGGGTAAGGGTGGAGTGTTTCCATCACACCTTCACATTCTTATCTTCTTGCCTACTATCTCTTAGTCTTGTAAGATGGCTCTCCCTGGTAGCATTGAGTTTGCTAATTACCTCGAAGCCTTGGAAGCAATGTGCTCTTATAATGTCGATTATGATGCTTTCAACATGCGTCGAGTCTCTTTGTGGCGTAATCGGTCCATTGAGTGGAACATGCTGATGGCGGTGGTACAATTTTGGTACCCCAAAGACCATGTATTCCATTTTGGGCTGGATGAAGTTTTCCCTACCTACGAGAACTTTTCTGCCATGCTGGGGATAAATCCCAGTGTTGTTGCGGCTTTACCCGAATTTTCCCATTCTCCCAGGGATTTTCTGGTTGGGTATCTTCGCATTTCGCCTTCGACGGCTAGATCACTGGTTGCTAGAGGAATGATTTCCTTCCCAGCGGTGTTGCAGTCCGTGAATTTGCGAGAAGTAGGTGATGCTGGTTGTGCTGGAGTCATTGCTCTGGGCCTAGTTTCAAAATTATTGCTGGTAACTAGGGAACTGCTGGTGGACCCACAACTTGCAGCCGTTACTTCATGGATGTCCTACCATCACAATTATGTGGCGATGATACTAGCGAAGACCCTAAACGGTCTGGATGCCTGGAGAGAAGGTCGTTCTGACTTCCTGTGGGGTAGCCCCATGATGCTATTCATGTGGTTGTCTGAAAGACTCCGCCTGGTGAATCTTCCACAATATCCTTTATCGACTGTACCCAACTTCTTTTTTCATCACTTCTTCTACGTTGGCCTGGATATTGTGAGCTGGGAGAATTGGTTTGTGGAGTATGGGGTTTGGAATTTGTATTGGTCAGTGCCTTGGAAGGGACAATTGCTGCCTATTTTGGAGCTAGGAGAATACTCATATGTGTGGATGGTTGGTCTCAGACAGACCTCTTTTTATTTCCCTTGGAGGCTTCTGCGCCAATTTGGCTGGGCACAGGTTATGCCACCTCGGACACTAAATTTCTTTCTCGTAGAGGATTTGATTGAGAGTCTGACATGCGGCTTGGCTCTCTATGGGAGAATTGGTGTCCGTTGACCCATCCCTCTCAGTCTGTTGGGAGAGTTTGGCATATCCCTGGAGATTATATGAAGTGGTTATGGAGGAGAGTAGTTATCAAGATATTGGCAGTGGAGACTGGACAAAAATGGCTTGCTTCTTTTGACACCATGGAAGGGGGTGTTGTGGTTTTTTCGAAGTTGGTTCGAGCCTATCGATCCATGGTGTGTTTGTGACACTCTGTTCAGGCAGGGAAACTTGGGGACCCCAGGATATGGATGATGATGATGATGGATCAGGCTTCTCTGATGGCTGTGGATAGGACTCTTGGAGAGTTTATTGTGAGGAATAAATGTGGGGATTTTATTTGGCTTTTTTAGGAGGGTAGGGGGAAGGGAGTTATCTGTTCCTTTTCTTATGTAATATATACCAAAATTTCTTATTAAGGAAATAAACTAGTTTCTGATCATCCAGCTGTGCCTTTGATGAGTTTTGTGTTGTTTGAATTATCTATACCGATCGCGAAGGCATACATAATCCTTTTGTTCAAGTATATGTTGGAATTGAATGTCGTTCTCGGAGATAAAAAAAGAATAGTATTTTATGAAAAAGAAAGGGTCGTGCTCACGTAAGGTGTATGAGATGCCTACGTACCTCTGGGGTTTTTAAAAAGTTTTAATTTGTTTGAAAATGGTTTTTTGCAGAGGATCAGGCCCACGTAGTTCTGGGTAGAAGGAAATGAAGAGATTTTTTTTATTTTATTTTTCAGAATAGATGGGAGATGAGAAGAGTCATAGCGCATCGAGATTTCGGACTAGTGGTAGAATTTCTTGAGACGGTCCAGGTTGACTGGACGAGCCATCTCTTCCCCATCTAAGTCGGTGAGCATGGCGGCACCGTCGGACAAGATCTTCTTGACAATGTAGGGGCCGCTCTAATTGGCCTCGAATTTCACTTTGGGGTCCCAGATGGGTTATATGATTTCTTTGAGGGTTAGGTCACCTTCTCGGACACCACGATCCTTGACTCTCTTGTTGAATGATCATGCTATTCGATGATGGTACCCTTGTATGTGGTATAGTGCCTTTAATCTCCTTTCGTCTAGGAGGGTCAGCTCGTCCAGACGGCTTTGGCACCAGTCTTCTTCGCTGACCTTGCTTTCAAGCATGATGCACAGTGAGGGTATTTCCAGCTCCCAGGGGTAGGACTTCTTCCATACCGTAAACTAGAGAGTAAGGGGTAGCCCCAGTAGAGGTTTGAATTGAGGTTTGATATCCCCAGAGGGCGTATGGGATTCGGTCGGCCCAATCCCTATAACTTTCGATCATCTTGCTGATGATGGCTTTGAGGTTCTTGCTGGCGGCTTCAATTGCACCATTGGTCTGAGGTCGGTAGGGAGAAGATTTGTGTCTCTGAATCCCATATTCGTTGACCACCTCTGTGACTTCTGCCTCGAATGCAAGTCGTTATCTGATACTAGCTCGTGCGGGATCCCATATCGGTAGATGATATTTTTCTTGATCAATTTGGCCACTTTCTTAGCATTCAGCACTGCGTATGACTCATCTTTGACCCATTTGGTAAAGTAATCAATGGCAACTAGGATGAACTCATGCCTATTGGAAGCCTTTGGTGTAACCTTCCCTATGATGTCGATGCCCCAGGTGGAGAATGGCCAGGGAGAGGTCATATTATATAATTCATGCGGAGGCAGATGCTGAAGGTTGGAGAATTGTTGGCATTTGAGGCATCTTATGACATAGGGGGTGAAATTATAGGTCATGGTGGTCCAATAATAGCCCTGTCGGATTATATTTTTAACAAGCATGTGACCATTCATATGGGGGATACATTCCCCACTATGGATCTTCTGCATTTTCTTTTCAATGTCAGCCCCTGCGATGCACTGCAGATGAGTTCCATCGAAGTTCCTTTTGAGCAGTGCTTTATGACAGATTATGTACTGGGTGGCGAGTCTTCGAAGGGTTTCTCGATCTTTCTTGTTGGAACCCTCGGGATACCTGCCATTCTTAAGGAGGTGCCAAATATCATAGTACCAGCAATTGGCTAGCTCGGGATCTTCTGTAGTGACAAGCTCAATGTGGTAGCAGTGGGTTGGTTTATCTTACTTTTGAACAAGGAAGGGGGTCATTGTAATTCCTTCGGGCATGTCGACCACGGAGGCCAGGGTAGCAAGGGCATCGACTAGGTTATTCTTTGATCAAGGTAGGTAATGGAAGGTGATATCTTTGAATTGGGAGGCTAGTTCTTCTAAGTGGGCATGAAAGGGTTGGAGTTTCTCATTCTTAACTTTACATTTTCTGAGCACTTGACCGATGATGAGGGTGGAATCCCCGTAGACATCTAGGCATTGGATACCTTTCTTGAGAGCAACTTTGAGGCCTACTGTACACACCTTGTACTCAGTCATGTTATTGGTGCTGGGGAAATCCAATTTGATAGCGATGGGAGTGTGAGAGTCATATGGGGCGATCAGAAGTATACCAATACCATATCCCCTTTTATTGGCAGCGCCGTCAAAGAACATTTACCATCGCAGGTTATCTTGAGCAGTTCAAAGGATGTTTTCATTTGGGAATTCAGAGACCCAGACATCGGCATCTTCTATGGGGTAATCAGTGAGGTAGTCAGAGATGGCTCTTCCTTTCATGGCTTTCTGCGTGACGTACACAATGTCAAACTCGTCTAGGAGCATCAACCATTGGGTCATTTGGCTGGCCAAGGAGGGTTTCTCAATCAGGTATTTGATGGGGCCATTATGGATACAAGTTTGATGGGGAAGGTGAGCATGTAGTGCCGCAACTTTTAGGTAACCCAGACAAGTGCGATACACGCCTTTTCCAAAGCAGTGTAGTTGACCTCGTACCCGACCAATTTGTGATTGGCATAATAGATGGCCCTTTCTTTGTGGGAATCTTCAAGGTATTGGGCTAGCAAAGCCCCAACTACAGTGTCAGTTTTAGTGAGGTATAGGAGCAAGGGGAGACGAGGCTATGGTGGCATGAGTACCGGGGGTAGGGTCAGATATTGTTTGATTCGGTCAAAATCTTTTTATCAAGCCTCGTTCTAAACTTTAGTTGAATCCTTTCGGAGGAGTTTGAAGATAGGTTCGCAGATGGAGGTTAACTGTCTAATGAATCGGCTGATGTATTGTAATTTCCCGAGGAAGCCTCGAACTTCTTTCTCTATTCGGGGAGGTGGCATCTCGAGTATGGATTTCATCTTGGCGGGATCTACTTTATCCCTTTCTTACTGACCATGAATTCCAAGAGTTTTCCCTTTATAACGCCGAAGATGCATTTCTGCGGATTGAGTCTCATCTGATACTGTCGCAGTCGTTCGAAGAACTTTCAGAGAGCAGGAACATAACCCTCTCTAGTTTTGGACTTGATAATCATATCATCCACATAAACCTCAACTTCTTTGTGAATCAGATCGTGCAGGATGGTTGTGGCAGCCATCTGGTAGGTAGCCCCAACATTCTTAAGACCAAATGGCATAACGGTGTAGCAAAAGGTTCCCCATGTGGTGATGAATGCGATTTTTCTTGGTGGTCTGGGTGCATTTTTATTTGGTTGTATCCAGCAAACCCATCGATGAATAACTTAAGAGCATGACTGGTTGTGTTATCCATGATCATGTCGATATTCGGTAGCAGATAATCATCCTTTAGAGAGGCTTTGTTCAAATCCCAGTAATCTACACACATCCGAACTTTTCCTCCTGATTTCAACACGGGCACTATGTTGGCTAGCCGTGTGGGATATTCGATCACACGAATGAAGATTACGTTCAACTGTTTGACCACCTCTTCTTTGACCTTGAGCGACCATTCGGTGTGGAGTTTTCTCAACTTTTGTTTGACCGGCTTGTAATCTGGGAGAGTGGGGATCTCGTGCTGAGCTATTTCAGGATCAATGTCGGGCATATCGTTGTAGGACCAGGCGAAGACATCCATGAATTCCTTTAGAAATTCTTCGAGTTGTGCACGCTCATACTCATCGAGTGTAGCCCCTATCCTAATCTCGCGCAGTTGGCTACTAGAATCGAGGTTAATAACAACAGTCTCTTCTTCATTAACTTGAACGCGATTATGTTGTTTATTATTAACCTTATTTAGATCAGTTAAGAATTATTCATTTGCAAAATCATCATCATCAAAAGTTTGATTAGAATCTAGACAGTTAATGTAAGGCACAGCAAGATACTCAAAATCTTCCTTTATTTCATTGATAGGAAAAATAGCATTGAGAACCTCGTCAAATGAAGACTCGATTACATTTTAGCAAGGATAGACAACAGAAAAAGAAATAGGGTAAACATTGGGATTATGGGAGATTTCAGCAGGTAGAACTGGCGCAGCATGCCAGTTGAGGAGAGGTGTATCAGCAACTTTAATCAGTTAGGATGGATCCGGTGATGTAGTGCCTGAGTGAACGATGCAGAGCGTGAGTCCTAGTGTCTATAAGCTAAAGGAATCTTCGGAGTCACTTTTCTCTGTCTCTTAGGTATTTTTGATGAGCGGTTATACATGGTGTTGGGAACTCTCAGCCCATAGGTGTCTTGGAAAAAGATCTTCGTTCCAGGCTTCATCATCTTGTCTGTATGGTCATACCATGGTTCTTAAAGGCCGCAAAAGGGGATGTCATCACCCTCTTTGATGAATTGTTCATTCAAGGAGTCACCTAGGATAGTCTGGTTGTAGTCTAGTCCTCTCTTTAGCCGAGACTGGAGGATCACTTTGAGCTCTTGTTCTGATGGTTCATACCCCAAACCACAAGGAGGGAAATCCTTCTTCAGTTCAATCGGCTCAAGTATTCCTTGTTGTCTTTGTCCTAGACCCAGTCCGGGCATGAAGTGCATATTTATAAACATCTAAATCACATTGACGTTTCCATGAGGGTCGTATTCTGGACAAACCCTTTCTTTGAAGTCGTCCCCTATCGGAAGTAGAAGTGGTTCAACTCAAAATCCTGATAAGAGCATATCATTTGACCCGTGCTGTATCTCAAGGATTGGAATGTTGGTACTTGCACCATCGGCATTATCATCGTCGCCCAAAATGGTGATGACCCGTCCATCGACGAAGAGCTTTAATTTTTGATGGAGTGAGGAAGACATGCCCTTGATACTGTGGAGCCAAGGTTGTCGTAGCAATAGGTTAAAACAGGTTGGGATGTCAATAACTTGGAATTTGACGATAGGGTTTATAGGGCCAGCCCCAATTATAAGATTTATGGATCCTATCACCTCCCAACGGGTATTATCGTAGGCACGCACAGTGGCAGAGGTTAGAGAGAGGTCACTTTCTTTCAGGCCTAAACATTTGAAGGTTCTCAGTGGGCAGACATTCAAGGCAAATCCATTATCGATAAGAGAGAGTGGCACGACCTTCCCCATAACTTCGATGGAGATGTTGAGTGAATGATTGTGGTTTGGCCCAATCTTGGGGATTTCTTCTTTGGAAAAGGATAGCAATCGGGTAGAGGTTAAGGATCTGACTAAATTTATCGCTTCTTCTGGTGTGGTAGAGGGATGAATTGTGGGTCCTGTGAGCAACTTGATCAAAGCATTTATGTGTAGCTGAGAAGACATAAACAGCCCCCACAGAGTGATGTTAGCTTGAGTTTTCTTCAATTGAACGAGGATCTTGCTCTCCTTGAGGGTCATCTCTGGCATAGGAAGGTTTTCCATGCCCTTCCCTTTGTCATTAGATGGTAGTGAGTTTGGGATCTGGTAATGCTTCCCTGATCTGGTCATGTGATTTACTGAAGAAGGGAAGAACATGAATCTCATTTCCTCGTCAATCTCATGTTGTTCTGCCACCTTGCTTATTTCTCCGAGGAGTTCTTCAAATGATATCATTCCACACATGTCGACTACCGGGCCAGTTTTCTCAAAAGCTTGCTCTTCATTCGAATCTCTGAATTCTTCCCCCCATCCGGTGGCAATAATTTTGTCTTTCTATATAAAGTCAATGTATTCCATAACTTCAACGGCTTCTTCATACAGGTCATCCCATTCTATGGGGATGTGTAAGGGTGAAGGGACCAGGTGCCCCTATAGCTTTAGAGCATCAAGTAACTCGGTCATACTACAAATGTTGTTGGTTTCCCTGAATAATTCTGCCATGATCCGGATAACATCATCCAAGCTGACTTCAGTGGTTGATACTACCCAACTATCTGACTCTTTGGCCCATTTCCGTGCTTCCAAGAACAGTGTACTAAATCTCTAGCAATCAATGATCATCTGTGGGGGAAATTTCTAGGAAAGTATATGAGTGTGATTTGAGTTGAGGGATCGAATTCCGGGTTCTCTGATAGAAAGATGGCATTGGTATGACTTGGAAGTGGGTTGTGAGTAGTGTTTGGCTTAGGATTGGCTGGTGGGGCGATGGTACCCCGGTCAATTAGACCTTGGATTACATTTCAGAGGTGAAAGCATTGGTCGCTGGTATGGCCAGGAGTTTGGTAAAAGGTGCAATGAGTATCTGCCTTGAAGTTTCTTGGGTGTGGATTTGGCAATGGATGAGGATCCAAGGGTTTGATGAGGTTTCGGCTTAACAGGGCTTGATAAACTTTGGAGAGGGGAGCATGGAGATCGATGTATTCCTTTCGGACTGGGACAGGGCGGCTTTCTGGTGCGCATGATGTGGTTAGTTGAGAGATGTTACTAATGGTTGAGACTGTATCACTGGCAGGCTTGTCATATTTTCTGGGGGTGAACTGTGTGGACACCTTCTTTGGTTCAACTTCTGTCTTGGCAAGACCCTCCTCAATTTCTACTCCTGCTTCTCTGAGAGCTCGAAAGTGGGGATAGTATTTTCCTCCCAATATTGCTCAGACATGGGGTAAGAAGTTCTTCTTCACTGTGTTGACTTGTTCTTCCTCGGAAGGTCGATTGGTCATGGTTGCTGCTTTTTCCCTCCATCGGGCGATGAAGTTACTGATTGATTCACCAAGGTTCTGTTTGAGCAGCTCTAAATCACGGCTGGTGACCTCAATCTCTTCATTGTATTTGTACTGCGACATGAATTCTCGAGCTACATCCTCCCAGCTACGAATTTTGGATTCTTCGAGAGACAAAAACCATCGGAGGGCGCTATCCTTCAAAGTTTACTGAAATAATTGGGCCCTCACTTCTTCAGAAGCCCCTAGTAGAGTCATGGAACGCTGATAACTTCGGATCTGAACAATCAGGGGTCCACTTCCTTCGAATTTCTTGATATTTAGCATCTTGAACTTCTCGGGTAACCTCGTTTTAGGATAAGGAGACATGTGGGAATAGTCCATGTAATTCCCTGAGATTCTGACTTGGTCAAACTTCTTAGTGAGTATCTTGAGGTCTTCTTTGACTTTGTTCAATTCTTTTTCTTTTAGATTAATGACAATAGTCAAGTTAGCCCCATGCTGGGTGAGATTCGGCATCGGAAGCTGGGCAGGCGGCGACCCATTAGCAGGAGGGGCACGTGGAGCGTGATGATACTCTTCGGGAAACCAGATAGGCTCGGGTGGATCGACAGCATGAGGAAATAGGGCCTCAGGCTCTTGAGGAACAGGAACCTAGTTTTGTTGCATCTCTCGAACCTCGGTTTGGAGGTTGTCAATCTTGGACACAAGCTGAGCTGGAACTACCGTTAGATCCGGCTGCATAACGGGTACTTGATCTGTATTCTCCATGGAAGGCGGATGGATTCTGGACTCGGAAGGAGTAATAGGGGAACGGACGGAACTCCAGGGTGACTTGGCTGAAACCGAAGCCAATAAGGATCCAGGCCAAGGGTTTGCGATCGACCTGAGAAGGTGCAAAAATAGGATTTATATTTATTTTATTTTATTTTTAGGGAACAAGGATGAAAATATTTTTTTTCTTTTTGAGAGGGAAAGACAAAATATTTTTGGATTTTTTATAAAGAGAGGAGAAATGTTTTTGGCTTTTTTGAAAAATAAGGGAGAAATGTTTTTGGATTTTTTTTTTGGGAGACGCATCTCAGCATTATTATTATAATTATTATGTTCTCACTTGTATTAAATTCTTCTAAATGCAAAATGAAATGCGGGACGGGACCCGAGCCTGAAAAAATTGGGTTTGTAATATATGCAAAGCTATGGCTGGACTTGTGACCAGGCTCACGGATAGGGTCCCGTTTTAAAAATGTGCAAAAATTCGGGCAGCAGGCCGACCCAGAATTTCAGCAGAGTTTTTGGTTAAAATCGGCAATCTAACATGTATGTCCTAAGGTCAACACCTATATGCATGTATGCAGTTGGTTGGGTGAATTGGAAAGGGTTCCCCCCTTTGGCATGACTTCCACGATATATGTCTTGCTCTTGCGGGCAATCGGTACGTGTGGACAAACCATTTGATATACCTGAGTGTACATAAATTTCCTCACCATATACCTCGTGGGGATGGTACATGTGAGAGCGAATTCGATATACTCGGCGTACATGAACAAATTCCCTGCAATATACCTCCCATCATGACTTCGGTCAAACGGTACGATGCGGTGGAACCGTTCGATATACGTCGAAGGTACTTAGCCAATGGAAGGTGAGAGTCATGTCGCTTAGGCTAATTGTGCCCCGCCGGACCAACGTCCATCACGAAGTGACCCTCCAGTTACTGGGTAAAAATTTGGTCATAAAAATGATCTTTGGTGATGTCAGGTGAATCATGAATGATTCTCTTATTAGTGTCTTATGAGAATGTCTTTCTTGATTATGCCAAACAGGGAGCAAAGTACAAGTACCAAAGGTACACCAAGTATGGATGGGTGATGCGTGAAACATGTGGATATATGTGACCCTAGGTGCACGTGGTGCGAAGTGTACATCGAGAATTTTCTACAAGTGTGAATAGAAGCATAAGCACGGGGTACACATGAGTAATAAAGGGGAACATGCAAAATGGGGGAGAATATAAGAAAACATAACACCCACGTAAATAGAGTCTAGCCCTAAAAAGAAGAAACTCCCCAGTAGAGTCTCCACTGTGGCCATCCCTCCCGGATCCTGATCATCGCGGCGGGCGGGCTGCGTGAGAGTGAGGCTCCTTAGGTCCCGCGCGTCCCTCTTAGGAGCACTTCGACAGGCGTCATTTTAGGTGAGGTGAAAATGTAGAGAGATTATAGTCTCCAGTCTATTTTACTCAAAATACACAAAAGAAAAGGGGGAAGCCATCCCGAAGGACAGCATCCAAAGACATACTGGTGCATACAAAACCAAAGTGATTCGAGAAGGGTTCGGAGGCTAAGTTACGAAATAAGAAGGTGTTAGGAACCCATTTCGCCCTTTCGGTCTCTCATGGGTTTTTGTTATTTTCCCCGTGATGTGTGTGTGCATGTGTATATATAGTGGAGATAGGAATCATCGACTTATACCATGGAAGAGGTAAAGCGAGTCATCCGTAGGAAGCTTTAAAAATAATATTAGAAAATAGGATTTACGCGATTATCCCTACGTTGACCGTTATGATGGAACGATAACATATGTAGAATAATACGCCACTAAGAACAAATATATGTATATATATAATATAACAGAATGGAAATTAGAGAAAATAGAAAATGAGAGGAAAAGTAAAAATAGGACTCGAGTCTCGGGTTTTACCCCAAGACGCCTATGTAGCCTATAGAGGTATCAAAGTCCACGTAGTTCGCATACAAAATGAGCGGTGGGGTTTATCCCATAAATCCAATCGAGGGATTCTCTTATTTGTGTGTATGTGTAGAAAAAATGTTTTAGTTGTGAGAAAAGTGTAAGAAAAGTGTGAGAATTTTCGTTTGGAATTTATGAGCAAACCCACTTTTTCTTATTTTTTGGGTTTTTATTTATATGAAAATAAGAGATGTGCAATAATACTAAATAAAAAGTATATTAGGATGTGTGAGATGAGATAATAAAAGTGCTAAGTAATAAAACAAGTTATTGCGAATTTATGATAATTTAAGGAGAGAGTTGAGAAAATTGGCCCTTCTTGAAGATCTTGAGCATGATATTGAATGATAGAGAGCATCCCTTAGACTTGGATAATGATAGAGGGTAGTTAATTCACCAAGTTTGATAAAAATGATGGTGAAAAGTGAAGGTTGGAAAGGGATTTGGGTGTGGAAATCACGCTGACTTCGAGAGAGGTTTTCTGGATATGCTGAGAGTGAAATGTTTCAGATCTGGGCTCCTCTTTTCCAAATGAGGTCAAGCCCTCATTTTTATAGGCCCAGGGCATTGCCGATCGGCATATTCCTGCCAATCATCAGGTGCGTTTAGGCACACACTGATAAATAGGATCTGAGACCTGTCGTTTGGCAGTGTCTTTCAGGCCTTTTCGAAAAATCGATCGCAAAACGCAAACCGTTGATTAGAATCGCGTACAGGGTAGACCGTTCGAAAGGTAATTCAGAGACCTTAGAAAGTCCTTGGACTACTCCAGGGTTCAGTAGTTAACATCAAATGTGGCTCGAAATCATTCATCAGTCCATTGGACGGGGAATCCTCAGACGCAAACGGATCATTCGTCTGCATGGTAAGTCTGAATCATTCACGGGTCAGACCATTGGAAAGGTTAGGAGATATACTTAGACATTCCAAAGAGTTTGATCAGGTTTGGGGAGTTAACTTTGGTTAATCGGGCACTGTAAGCATTCGGTGACCTTTCGGAGTCGAATGGATCATTCATCTGCATGGTAAGTTAGAATCACGCACGGTTCAAATCATTGGAAAGTGGTTTCAGTTCCTTCAAAGATTCATTCAGTCTTGGTTGAGATGAAGAGTTGACCTAGATCAAATGGAGTTCGAGAGCAGCTGGTGGCCTCCTGATTAAGTTTCGGTGGAAAATAGGTCATTCGTCTGCATCGTAAGTCGAAATTGTGCACAAGATGAACCATTGGAAAGGGGTTTCAGTGACCTTTTTAGATTCATTCAGTCTCGATTGGGCTGAAGACTTTGACTTTTGGTCAAATGGAGCCTGGGAGTGCCCGTTGGCTTCTAGGTCAGTACTCGGGGTATGACCTGGATCTGTAGTGATGAAGGGAGGTGCTAGGGCATAAGGAGAGTTTAGGGGGTAACAGAATGGGGTGTCTACACCTGGATCAATTTATGAAGAGTAAACTCGGCCAATAAAGGGACATGCAAGGCATGAATAAAACGCTTATCTTCCTCATTTATTATGGTGCCAATAGCATCAGCAGCTTTCAGACTGTAGCCGATCACGCTATCTCCAATATTGAGCTGATATTAACGAGAAACCAGGGCATCGTCAGTAGAAATGGGTATGGCCCAGTCTTTTGCCTGAGTCTTTCTCGACCTCGTATGAGCTGACTCTGTGGAAGGCTTCCTCTTCTTACCAGTATCGGCCTTAGAGCCGCCAAAGCTCTTCTTTGTGGTTAGTGGGGGTACATTTTTGCCACCTCTTTTCTCCATGAGCTTCACAAGGCTAGGAATAGACATCTCCCAAAAGTTATCCGAGATACTTGATGGATGTTTTGCAAAAGACAAGTCTCTGGGTTAGTCAGTTAGAGGTAAAAAATATACGAGACATATAAGAAAAATGTTAAGGACTTATGAAGCTCATCTAGGGGACCACCCCCCAAACCTGTCTGAGTCTAAAAAAGGTAATAAGGGGTCATCAGATGCTCATATTTAATGAGATGACCTTTCTCTCCTTGATTGTGAAGGTCCTCAACGTTCTTGTAATTGTCCTAGCTAAGACCAGGGTTGGCTTTAGCCACAAGGGAGACTTTCCCCCATCTCAGAGGGGTCCTTGGTACCGACGTTCCACTAGCCTCGTCTGAACCAAACTCCCATGCCCCATAAATAAAAAAGTACCAGGGTCGTTTCCAATTATGATTTGAAGTTTGGGTAACCAAGAGCATTTTCTTCTCTGATTTCCTGGCTAAGAAGTGATAGTAGCTGGGATGATTTTTAGCAGACGAAGGAATGTAACCACCGGTAAAAACTCTAACTGGAAGGTCTGAATGATGAACAGCCTTCTAGAGGATGATGGCCCCAATTATAACCCTCCAAGAATTTGGGGACAATTGGGAAGGGGCAAGATTTATGTGTGAGAGTATAACTCTGATGACTGGGTTGATTAGAAGATGAAAACCCAACTTAAAAATCTGCTCATAAACACAGATTTTTCCATCTCGTCCATCAAAGGCCCTCTCATCCTTCAGAGGTTTACTAAGGATGATTTAAGAATCTATGGAATAGAGGTGCATGAAATAAAGAAGGTCATACTCGTTCACAGTACTCTCATACTCTGCAGCTTCAGAGGTGTCAAGTTCACTCTCCTCACCACCATCATAATCCCCAGCAACATCGGTCTGGGCATTTGTAGGGGCACCACCAAGAATTTGTAAGGGCATCATCACAGCCCCTCTCAATTGGTTAAACAAGTCATTAATTCGGGTCAACAAATACTTATTCCGTATCGTGACTTTGTTCAACTCTTGATAGTCCACACAATACCTCAACGATCCATCTTTCTTCTTTAGTAACAATACAGGAGCACCCCAAGGTGAGGTACTCCTACATATGAAGCCCTGTCCCAATAGTTGTTCAATCTGGTCTCGTAGCTCTCTCATCTCAATCGGAGCCATACGGTAGGGTGCTCGGGCTATCGGCCGAGTGTTCAGCATCAAATCTATGATGAAATCAATCTCTCGACTAGGTGGTAGTCCGGGTATATCCTGGAACACATTGGTAAAATTGTGGACTATGGGAATCAAATCAATGGGAATCATTATCTCCATAGACGTCTCCTCCTCTATGTAATATAAATGGGTGGATGATCCTCCCTCGGGATAAGGCATACCCACTAGGAACATATCATGTCCCGGTATAGCAAAGATAATGCTCCTACTAAAACAATCTATCATGGCTCTATACGCAGTAAGCCATTCCATGCCAATAATGGCGTCATGATCGTGCATATCTAAGACTAGAATATCTGCTAGCAAAATCAAAATCCTAACCTCTATACCTACTCCCCAGCATATAAAGAAAATCAGAGACCCATTACCTAGCGGTGAGTCTACACAAGTCACTATACTCTATGTTGTGTCTAACAACCATGTGGCCCGTACAAAACTAGTAGCTATAAAGCAGTGTGATGCCCCCTTGTCAAACAAAATGCACCCCAGAGTACCATGGATAGGAAACGTACCCTCAATAGCAGGTGGCTCCTGATGAACTGGGGCCTGATGGATGTTGTAGACACATCCATATTACAATTGACCCTGCTGCACTAGAGCTGCTGGAATAGCTGGCAAGGCTGGAACCTCGGGTGGTACTGGGGGGGCGGTTAGAAATAACGGTCGTTAGGGCTCCTGACGAGCGTCATGTTGTTGCTGCTGCTGTGGGGCTCTACCCCTCTAAGGATAGTTCTAACGTTTGTGACCAGTATTTCCACAAGTAAAAAACCTCCCTGGGAAATGTCCTCCCCTCTATCCCGGCTGCCCTTGGCCCTGATGGCCGTTACCTCCCCTCCCTTAACCCTATTAGCCCTGCTGAAATTGCTGCTACCCTTGTTGGCCCTGCTGACCCGACTGGCCCTGATGGACCTGCCTAAAACCTCCATGTTCCTATCTCAAATCTCTGGAACAGAATCACTTAGCAAGATCTCCCTGATGGAATCCCTGCTCACCCTGACAGACCTGTCCCATGAGCGGTAAGTGTCCCACCAGTACCACTACCTTTTGTCTGACCCTGTTGGTTGGACTCCCCCACTCGTTTAGTTCCCTACTGGTGGAAGCGGTGGTCCTGACAATGTAGTGGGGAATCATAAACCACATAAGAGTAAGTTTACAATGAAAGATTCCCTAACAAGTGCTGGTTAATCTTCCAAGTCAAACCATCCATGAATCTCT
The DNA here is from genome assembly GCA_949130495.1 of Sambucus nigra. Lineage (NCBI taxonomy): Eukaryota > Viridiplantae > Streptophyta > Magnoliopsida > Dipsacales > Adoxaceae > Sambucus > Sambucus nigra. The sequence goes on along the minus strand of OX422214.1, from coordinate 575,503,328 downwards.
GAATCTTCTTCTCCTTTGTCGGTATCTCGTTCGGACCTAGATTCAGAAGGTTTGTAAAATCCTCCTCATACTCAGCAAGTGTCTTTCCCTCCTACTTGAGGTTCAGTAGCTTTCGCCTCATCTCGTTCTGCATGACGGAAGGGAAGTACTTGCAGTCAAACCGCACCCAGAAGTCTCTGATAGTCAAGCTGTCTCTCTCCTCCGCAGTGGTGATGGACTCCCACCATTGTAGCATTACTCCTACCAACTTAAAGGTAGCCAGAATCTATTTTTGCACCTTGGTGAACTCATACATCCTCAGATTCCTCTGTATATCTTTCCTCTACTGGCTCGCCTTTACCACATTTGAACTCCCCGCGAACTCTGGAGGGTGTGCCTTCTGAACGGCATCCCTGATGCGCTCCCATGTAGAAGGGAGAGCGTGAACTAGTGCTAGAGCCATTAGTGGTGCCTGTAGTGGAGCATACTGTACCACATCTAATACTGCATTAACTTCATATGCTACAATAATAGCAGCTTTTATAGCATTCATCATTCCTTAGGCCGGAGCTGGCTGGGGCTCGGGTTGGGCATCCCGATTAGCTCGTTGTGTACGTTTGGGAGGCATCTGAAATGAGAGAGAAGATTTATAAGTCCACAGTAAATATCTCAATTAGCTGAAGATGTAAAAATGCAAATAGTGAATACAATATTCCTAAATATAGGGCTCTACATCAAAGATAGCTACGCGGAAGACATAATAAGTCGTACATATCCTAAGGACTCTAAAACCTGATGCTCTGATACCACCTGGGAAACCCCACCAAATTAAATACCGGGTGATCAGTCATTTATAATATTAAATCAGAATATCTGGTTGGTTCAGATTATGCATCATTGTTGAAAACTTTATTATTAAAACTAACCACCTAATATTTAAAAAGGTTGATGTCAAAATTTTATCTTATCAATTAGTATAAAGCATTTTAACTAAATAATTAATCATTCACCATACAATCCAATCTCATTAGAACTCAAATAACTGACATAAAATGAAGGAGCTAGAGTAAACATATCCAGCCAAAAATACAATAAAGTAATCCAACTAAATAAATCCAACAACTGAGAATAGAAATGAATTAAATCTCAAATCTCTGAATGTATAAATAAGAAGGGACGACATGTCCAACTGATGCAAATAACTCAAAAGTGAGGAATGATAGATTCATAGGCATCTACTACCAAAGTCCTGTAGCCCCCACAGCAACTACAGCTCATCGAATGAATGGAACTCCTAAGCCTGGTGTCCCTGTGGCTGAGCACCTAAAATAATTTGATAAGAAAAGAGATTTGCAGAAAACGGGTCAGAGCCAGAGTTGAAAACAGTTTAAAAATCAGCAAGTCTTAAATGATTTTATTAGCACCTATATTCTCCATGTTAAATTGTCGAACCCACATGGGAAACTCACCTCTCATCTAATGTGCACGCCTAGCGAATATTCAAATCCCACTAGTGCTACTCCTACACTAACTAGTCCTTTCTGTCTAATAACTAGTCTTAAACCGATATTGTTCCCGTGGATTTCCCTCGCAATATATACAATCGACATAATCAATTCCTCTTTAGCATAAGTAGACCCTTTTAGTTTAATATAATTAAGTGTTCGCTACTTAATTCGTTTCATATTTCATTATCAACTCTGCCTACTCAGTTCACGTAGTAGATATCATTACAGGTATATATATATATATATATATACAGTCTATCTTATATATATACAACATTTGCACCCCCAAGACACAGCTGCGGTGCCTGCATACTCTACTATCATGTCCTATTGCATCTCTTATTTGCATAAAGGACTAAAGGTTATGTCTCTCACGAACCATCAAAACAAACACATATATTGGAGGCGAATATAGTCCCAAGTTGATGGGCTACGCACATACCTAGGTACCCATACGACCATCATCACTATCGTTCTCATAGATAGTCCATACCTAGATTCGATGCTCTAATGGAACAAATCAATATCCCACCCGAAGTCCCCTCAAGGCATGATTGTCCACAACGAACAACCTCCGCTCAATAGCAAGTAGAGTAGGTATGTTATACACATAATAGTTCAATCAATAAGTATACCCATAACTTATTATATTCATTAGGTATTCTCACAACCCGAGTCCTAGAGTTTATAGAAAGTATCATTATCTCTACTATTCACATTATTACAACGCTTCGACTTATCTCTCTAACAAACCTTTTCTCTAAGGCTATATTACCCCGCTACATCCCCTTCAGTAGTCACTCTCCCAACTCATTACTAGCTAGGAATTTAAGTCGTTAGATAATAGCGTAGGTTAATTTCTCTCACTTGGACCAACCTATAAGGGTTTCTAACTTGTTCGGGCGAAAAATAAGCATTCTGGAATCTCGTTAGAAGTTCAGGATTATCGTTTGAATGAACTTCTCACTTCGAACGAACACAAAAATCTCATTAGAACTCTCGTTCAAACGAGTTCGTTCGAACGACCTGGGAAGGTCTTCGTGAACTTATGAATTGCTAAGTGAAATTGGTATGGGGATGATCCTCTCCTGGATATCTACGTGTTGGTATGGTTTTCGGTGGAAAAACTTGGATCCTTAGCCCAATTCTCTATGTCTTCTTCTTCTTCTTCTTCTCCCTCTTAGGTTCTCTCTCTCTCATGGGTTAGAAACTGTCAGATAGCCTAATGCCCGTGTTCATTTTTATTTTTAATTCTTATTTTCGTCCATTTAATTTCCCAAAAATATCAAAAGACCAAAATATCCCTCTGGGGTGTTGTTTGGGGCTAAAATTCCCCAGAATCCAAATAAAACACCCGAGTAGTGTTTTCTGACTATTTTGACCCTTTCGGACACACTGGCGTATTCAAAATGGCCATACTAGCTACATAAAAATAAACTTATCCTTTTTAGCTCAATAAAGTAATACTAACACGACTCACACGTGTGTCCCAACTAAGTGTATTGTAACTGTCGTATATTTCACTCCTAGCCAAAATAATATTCTAATATTTATATATTACTTTACTCGCTAAGTGATATTCGATGTAATTATTTCCAATAAATACAAACTCTCATCATGCTAGTAATTATTACAATTAAATCTGGATTAATTATAATTTAAATTTTCTCCCTTTAAATCAATTAATCCAAATTCCATAATTAAAATAAAATTTCACAAAATTACGGGGTATTACAGCAACCTCAGGTGCGTCCTATCGATAGTGTGTCTAGGGTTCTATGCCGATAGGCGGGTCTAGGACCATGATGATCGGCACCCTTCTTGGCCCTATAAATAGAGGTCATGACCTCTCTATTAAAAGCACCCCTAGACATCTCTCTCAGCAATTCAGAGATAATTATATTGAATTAAGATTCGTTCCCCCTTAAACATCCATTTCCCACATTTCTTCCATCCTGAAGTACTCTTTTGAGTAAATTCTCGCCCATATCTCCATACCACCATCATCTCATCACGAGATCAGCGCATCTATAATCAAGATCCACTTCAAGTCTTCATAAGGAGGTCAAATTCTTCCACTTTGTATTTAAATTCTATTATTTTTTCATTAGTTACTTCATTTCCACTTTAGTAGTTTACTTCATTACATCATATATCTTAATTACAAAGTTTTTATTATTAGTATTCGCACATACTTTATTTTTGTAGAAAAACCCAAAAACAAGAAAAAAGAGGGTTTACTTGTAAATTCCAAATGGGAATTCTCATCAAATTTTCTCACACTAAAACACCTTTTTCTACACATTCATATAATCAAATTCTCCAGTTGGATTTATGGGTTAAACTCCAAATCGTATTATCTTCGAATTGCGTGAACTTTGATGCTTCCTCAGGCTACGTAGGCATCTTGGGTAATTCCTTCGACTCGAGTCCTCCCATATACATTTGTTACTTTGTTTTTATCACATATTCATAACATATATATTTTATATGCTTGCTTGCTTGTATCTTGTCTGATACATGCAATTGTTCTTATATAACAACTAGTGAATTGACAAACACTTACATTATACTCTTAATTACTATTTTGGGAACACTCCTAAGGATGACCTCACTCCGCCTTTATCCGTTATGCGAGTCGAGCGATTTCATCATCCATTTATATTATGCACATAAGCACACACATCACAGATTTCAATAGGAGAATATTAACACATACCTATAAGAGACCGAAAGGGAAGTATGAGTGCCTAACACCATCCCATTCCATAACGTAGTTTTCGAACCCTTGAACTATTTGGTTTCATGAGCATCGGTATTCTCCATGAGGCTATTCTCTCGAGGCGACAACATTTCTTTTTCCTATTTTGTGCAAAATAGGTTGGAGACTCTATCTCTACATATTTCCCCACATCGACGAGGGTTGAGTGCCCCAAGAAAGGACGTAATCCTTCGTGCATGCAAAAAAAGGGGAAGGAATGAGGAATCCCCATTGGAAGATATAACACCCCTCAAAGAAACTCTCGGGATTTCCACAGTGGCGATTATGCTGGGGATTGTTATAAAAGGACTATAGTCTATTTTTTCATGGGCGTTATTCTTTTCTGCATATGTGCACATGCACCTACATTTATGTTCCCTTTTCTCCTCTATTTACTTTTTTGTGTATCTCTCCCATGTATATATCACTTTCCACACACTTATACACTTAACACACTTGTATATACTCTCCATGTACACTTAACATACATACACTTAGCTTCACTTTTACTCATATGCTTCACACACCACTTAGAATATCCATTCTTAGGTTTCCTTAGCACACAATTACACTTCCTACACTTGTATATCTGCTCACTTACACATATCACACATCACTTGTAGTTGAACTATGTATAGGCTCACTACGACACACACTCACTTATATATATTCCCATATCACCTACTCACTCACATGTATCCATGATTAGTATAGATCCATGCTAGATTTACTTTTCATAATACTCGTATATGCTCCCCATTGGTGTAGTACTCTCTTTAGTCGTCATGCAAATAAAAAATAAAATAAAAATATTCTCTCTCCATAATATGTTAATTAAGTCTCATGGATTTTTGCACACCACATCACCAAGAGCATGGCTATATTGACCAAAATATTGTCCCATACTAGGGGGTCACTTTGTGATGGGCATTGATCCTACGGGTCGTATTTAGCCTAAGCGATATGACTCTCACTTTCCATTGTCCTTATACCTTCTACCTATATCGAACGGTCCTGCTTGATCAAACTCACAACGGGAGGTATATTGTCCCCCTCCGGGCATCGTACTGCTTGATCAAACTCACAACGGGAGGTATATAGCAGGGAACTCGTTCACGTATGTTGAGTATATCGAATTCTCTCTCACATGTATTGATCCTCGAGGTAAATAGTGACGAAATTCACGTACACTTGGGTATATCAAATAGCTTGTCTACGCGTACCCATGAATGATTTCCCTTATAGGCAACAACTATATCTTGGCAGTCATGCCAAAAGGGGGAACCCTTCCACTAACCCCCTACAATTTCATAAACCTCATATAGGTATCAAATCTAGGACACTCATATTTAGTCTGTCAGTTACCATGCGAAATTTTGCCAAAATTCTGGGTCGACGTACCGCCTAAATTTTCACACGCTTTCGCCCTTTTTTTTAAACAGGACCCTGTCTGTGAGCCTAGAAACAAGTCCAATCGTATTTTATATATTTTAAAACCCTATTTTCCTGGGCTCGGGTGTTGTCCGACATTTTTTCTGCATTTAGACAAAACTAACATAGGTGAGAACCTAATAATAACATTAATAATAATCATGTTGAGATTCCTCTCCTTTTTCCCTCCTTTTCCAAAAAATACCAAAAACATTTCTTCTCCTCCATTCAAAATACCAAAAAAAACTCTCCTTCCTTCTTTCAAAAATAAATTTGAGACGTTTTCCTTCTCAGTTCGATCGCATACCCGATTTTTAACTATCTCCCTATTAGCTTCGGTCTTCCATAAAATCGCCCCGAAGCTTTGCCGATTCTTCTATTACTTTATCCAAGTTTGGGATTTACCTTCACAATCTCTTCATGGATAATACTGACCAGACATCGAATGTGAAACCCGATCAAATGATTGTCTTAGCCCAGCTCAGTGCCAAGATTAAAACCGAGGTCCATGAGCTGCAACATCATCGAGCCCAGAGCCTAGGCTCATTCTGTTTCATTTGCATATTCAACATTCATTATCCTTTAAACAAGGGTAAATTGCACATATAGTATCGGGATATGTACTGGAAAAAAAATATAATGGCGAGAACATGAGTCAAAACTTAATGAATGTTATATAATCTAAAAATATTGCATCCAATATACCAATAAAAATAAATAAATCATGTATCATAAATGTGGAAAACAAGAGACTATGATCAGATGTAATAATGGGTGGAGAGGGGACCCTCCTCACCCCTTCCATTGAACCTTCGCCTCTAGCTCCCTCACCTTATCCTCCAAGCCAGAAATGCGAACAGCGGCTAACCCCTCCACCTCAGTCCTCCCATGGGCCTCCACAGCTCGTGCCCTCTCTTCCACAACCAACAGCAGATCCCAAGCACCAAAGTCCCCTAGATTATCCAAAGAGAAAAGGTTTGCCTAGGAAGGGGTATCCTCACTCTCCTGATCCCACCCTCATTATCCTCTCCTGATCATAGGTCTTCCCCCATTACATCATTCATCCCAAATAAGTCCTTCGACATCGATGAGTAAGCCCTTCTCTAAGGCCTAGGATCTGTCTTATCTTCACCACCCACTTTCGAGGCCTTCCCTTGAGCCCTCGAACCCTCTGTCAAGACCTCCCATATAAGTCCCTTCCACCTCGATCACTATCTCCCGAACCCCCTCCTCAGTCACTACTACCCCCTCATGCCCATGCTGGTCTCCACCAGCCCTCTCCGGGGCTACCTCCTCCCCTTACCCACTTATGGGCACCTCTTTAATCAATACCACCCCGACTCGGGCTAATAAAACTTCTTTAGTCACAGGGAGCAGCATAGATATCACCCGCCATACCATAAAGACCTGGTAATCTAAGTCATCTCGTAAGAAGTCCTCCAGTAGTAACCCGTCTAAAATAACCTGCTTGTCCGCATCAACTAACCCATCTGCTTGCCTCATATGATAAGGAGGGGAGAAAGGTAATCTCACCAGCACATCCCATATATACGGGGGAGTAACCCGCTCTCCCAGATAAAACACGGTCCCATATGGATCATCCATCAACAGTCTCCTCCTAGCCATCACCTCAACTGCCACCCTAGCTCCTGATATGTAGCGAGTCAAGATCGAAGGCATCTGAAATAAGAAAAACACCAAAAGAGAACAGTAAATCAGTGTAAACATGCAAATACTGAATAATAAAATAAAGAGATCTAGTATGTGCAAAAATCTCTAAAAATACTTATAGTATTTACGATCATCCCGTTAATAAGTTCCATCACTGCATTTGTGGTAATAGATGACCCCACAATCAAATTCCCTCGAGCATAATGAGTAAAAAGAGGACCCCATAATAATCATCCTGCTCCTCCAAAAATGCCCAACGATCAGGCAATCAAATAGCAAGCAAAAGCCTACAGTATACAGATGAGCATGGATGAAGGAGGAGCCCTAACTCCGGCCCTAGCAAAATGGCCAACTGATCCTCTAAGCTTCCCCACTGGCAGCAAAATGGAGGAAACACAAAAATCAGAACATGTCAGTTATATGAAAAAGGAAATATCTATATCTCATATTTTGGAATCACTATACGTTCACACTTAATTTCCTAACTCGCGGTTCTAACTAACCAGGAAGGATAACCAGTCGTGAGGTGGTCCCGTATCGCGAAAGACGCCATCGAAACCTCGTGTTTCTATATATAATCCTCGTAGCGACCTTAAATAGAAAAAGGTTGGAATATTTTTAATCTTTGCCAAAACCAAATTCAAAAATCAAGATACCATATACCCCTACGAAGCTCTCTCCCTTTCGGTGTTTGAACCACCATACGTTCACACTTAATCACTCAGTCCTCGATTCCAATTAACCAGGAAGGATAAATAGTCGTGAGGTGGTCCCGTATCCCAAAATACGCAATAGAAACTCCTTGTTTCTATGTCTAGTCGCCGTAGAGACCTTAAATATAAAGGGGTTGGAATGTTTAGAATCTTTGATAAGCCTAAAGTCTAAAATCAGGATACCCTATACCCCTATGGATCTCTCTCCCTCTTAGTGTTTGAATCACCATAAATTAACACTTAATTTCCTAACCCTAGGTTCTAGCTAAACAGTAAGGATAACCAGCGATGACGTGATCCAACAACTCGTAATATGCAATCGAAGCCCCTCACTTTTATGCCTAGTCCCCATAGTGACCCTAAATAGATAAGGTCAGAATATTTTTAATATTTGCTAAATCCAAAGTCTAAAATTAATGATATACATTTATATAGTCTCATGTCATAGACTAGTCCTAAAGACACTCCAGATGACACAATTTCGTTTCATATATTGGTCCTAATGACACTTTAGATGACATTCCAAATGACATAGTCTCGTCTCATAAACTGGTCCTCATGACACTCTAGATGACATAATCTTATCTCATAAACTAATCGATATGACACTCTAGATAATACAGTGTCCTCTCATAGACTGGTCCAGATGACACTCTAGATAACAGAGTTTCATCTCATAGATTGGTTCAAATGACACTCCAGTTAACAGTCTCCTCTCATAAACTGGTCCAGATGACACTTCAAATGACATAATCTCGTCTCATAGACTGGTCTAAATGACACTCTAAATGATACAGTCTCGTCTTATAGACTGGTCCAAATGACACTTCAGATGATGCAGTCTCTTCTCATAGATTAGTTCAGATGACACTCCAAATAATATTCCACATGATAATCCAAAAGCACTATCTCATCCCGTCCAGATGACACTCCAGGTGACACGGACTCATCTCACAGACTACTCCAGATGACACTTCAGATGATACTCCATATGACACTCCAGATAACACAGTATCATCTCATAGACTGGTCCAGATAACACTTCAGATGAAACGGTCTCATCTCAAAGACTGGTCCAGGTGACACTCTAGATGATACTCCAGATGAAAATACAGATGGCACTGTCTCATCTCATTGACTGGTCCAGATGACATTCCAGAAACCAACCATCCACTATATTCTTATCTCATTGATGAGATAAACATTCTCACCCATATTAGAGATAAAGTATCAGCTTCATATGACACTAAGAGCAAGCCATCAAACTCAAGGTCGGGGGATAGGTGTGTCAAGCACAAATGACCATCATATCTCCTCTCGACTTTTATTATGGAACCAGACATCGCACAGACTCTCGTTAGGCCAATACCTCTAGTATAACCTATGGCAATGCCTCCTATAAATATTTTCATCCGGGTATGAAAATCATGACAGAGTCATTTCAGTCATATCTTCATAAAACCACTATTAGAGATTAACACCCCATGTGGGGGAGTATTCATTATGATGACCTTATTATATGAATAGACAACTGGCACTCTATCATAGTCCATAACCTCATATGGGTATAGGACATGTGTTGGGAGTGACACAGCGCACCTCTCAGCCTATAAAAGGCACACTATGTCTTTTTCATTTCGATCGACTCTTGGAAACCTTATTATTACTCCATAGAACTAACTCTAGAGAGAGAGAGAGAGAGAAAGAACTTGTATTATATCATTAATGGAAATTTATGCCCTTTTCTAGTAAAAACACACTCATACTTTATACAGTGGACGTAGGCCAATAGTCAAACCACTTAAACCCTTTTGTTCTTCTCTATTTCACTCATCTCTTCTGTTAAATTTCTTCTCAATTACTATTTCATTACATTTGTGAAATACTTATATCTAGGGTAAATCCATTATATGATATTAGTATCATCAATCAAGATACCTTATATGCCTATGGATCTCTCTCCGTCTCGATGTTTGAATCACCATATGTTCACACTTAATTGCCAAACCCTTGATTCCAGCCAATCAGGAAGTATAACCAATCATGAAGTGGTCCCTCATCCCAAAATATGCTATCAAAACCCCATATTTCTACGTATGGTGTCCGTAGAGACCTTAAATAGAAAGAGGTTGAAATATTATAAATCTTTGCTAAAACCAAAATCTAAAATCAAGATATCATATACCCTTACGGAGATCTCTCCCTCTCGGTGTTTGAATCACCATACTTTCACACATAATGGCCTAACCCTCTATTATATCTAACAATGAAGGATAACTAGTTGTGGGGTGGTCCCACATCCCAAAAGACGCCATCAAAACCTTGCATTTCTACATCTGGTCCCCGTAGCAACCATAAATATAAAGTGGTTAGAATGTTTTGAATCTTTGCTACAACCAAAGTCTAAAATCAGGATACCCTATACCCTTACGGAACTCTCTCCCTCTCGGTGTTTAAATAACCAAAAATTCACACTTAGTCATTATACCCTCGGTTCTAGCTAACCAGGATGGATAACCAGTCGTGAGGTGGTCCTGTATCCTGAAAGATGCCATCGAAACTCTACATTTCAGCTTTTGTTCCCCATAGAGACCTTAAATAGAAAGAGGTTAGAATGTTTTAAATCTTTGTTATAACCAAAGTCTAAAATCAGTATACCCTATACCCCTATGGAGATCTCTCCATTTGGGTGTTTGAATCACCATACCTTCACACTTATTAACCTAACCATCGGTTCTAGCTAACCAAGAAGAATAAATGTTGTGAAGTAGTCCCACATCTGGAAAGATGCCATCGAATCCCCATATTTCTACATCTGGTCCCTTTAGTGACCTTAAAAATAAAGATATTAGAATGTTTTAAATATTTTCTAAAACCAAATTCTAAAATCATAGTAACTTATACCCCTACGGTGCTCTCTCCCTCTCGGTGCTTAAATCACCATATGTTCACACTTAATAGCCTAACCCTTGGTTCCAACTAATCATGAAGGATAACTAGTTATGAGGTGGTCCCTTATCTTGAAGGACACCATCTACAACTCGTGTCTATATGTATGGTCTCCGTAGTGACCTAAAGTAGAAAAAGGTTAGATTATTTTGAATCTTTGCTAAAACCATAATCTAAAATTTGGATACCCTATAACCCTACATAGCTCTATCCCTATCGGTGTTTGAATCACTATACATTCACACTTAATCACCTAACCACCAGTTCCAACTAACTAGGAAGAATAACTCATGTGTCCTAAAAGATGTGATCGAAACCTCGTGTTTCTATATATGGTCCTCGTAGTGACCTTAAATATAAAGAGGTTGGAAAGTTTTAAATTTTTGCTATAACCAAAGTCTAAAATTAGGATACCCTATACACCTACAAAGATCTCTCCCTTTGAGTGTTTGAATCACCATACGTTCAAACCTAATCTCCTAACCCTCGGTTCTAGCTAACCAGTAAGGATAACCAGTTTTGGGGTGGTCCCGCATATCAAAAGACGCCATAAAACCCTCGTATTCTATGTTTGGTCCTAGTAGACACCTCAAATATAAAGAAGTTAGATTGTTTTGAATCTTTTCTACAACTAAAGTTTAAAATCAGGATACCCTATACCCTTATGAATATTTCTCCCTCTCGATTTTTTAATCACCATACATTCACATTTATTCTCTTAACCCTCAGTTCTAGCCAACTAGGAAGGATAAATATATGTGAGGTGGCTCCGCATCTCGAAAGACACCATCAAAACCCCGTGTTTCTACTGTTAGTCTCCGTAGAGAACTTAAATAGAAATAAATTGGAATGTTTTGAATCTTTTCCACAACCAAAGTCTAAAATTAGGATACCCAATTCCCTTACATATCTCTCTCCCTCCCGGTGTTTGAATTACCATACATTCACACATAATTGGCTAACCCTCGATTCCAGCTAATTAGGAAGGATAACCAGTCGTGAGGTGGTCTCGTATCCCAAAAGATGCCATAAAACCCCGCGTTCTATGTATGTTCCCCGTAGCAACCATAAATAGAAAAAGGTTGGAAAGTTTTAAATATTTATGAAAACCAAAGTCCAAAGTCAAGATACCCTATACACCTATGGAGATATCTCCCTTTCGGTGTTTGAATCACCATGTGTTCACACTTAATTTCTTAACCCTCGGTTCTAGCTAGCCGATAAGGATAACCAGTCGTGAGGTGGTCCCTTATTCAGAAAGATGCCATCGAACCCCATGTTTCTATGTTTGGTCCCTATAGCGACCTTAAATAGAAAGATGTTGGAATATTGTGAATCTTTGTTAAAAACAAAGTCCAAAATGAAGATGCCTTATTCCCCTACGGTTATCTCTCTCTCTCTCTCTCTCTCTCTCTCTCTCTCTCTCTCTCTCTCGGTGTTCTAATTCCCATACATTCACACTTAATCGCCTAATCCTCGGTTTCAATTAACCATGAAGGATAAGTAGTCATGACGTGGTTCCACATTCTAAAAGATGCCATCAAAACCTCATGTTTCTACATCTGGTCCCTGTTGTGACCTTAAATTAGAAGAGGTTGGAATGGTTTGAATCTTTGCTACAACCAAAGACTAAAATCAGGATACCATATACCCCTACAGATCTCTCTCCCTTTTAGTGTTTGAATCACTATACATTTATATTTCATTGTCTAACCTTCGGTTCCAGCTAACTAGGAAGGATAACCAGTTGTGAGGTGGTCCCGCATCTCGAAAGATGCCATCAAATCCCCGTGTTTCTATGTCTAGTCCCTGTAGCGACCTTAAATAAAAAGAGGTTGGAATGTTTTCAATCTTTGCTATAAATAAAGTCTAGAAGCAGGATACCCTATACCCCAATGGATATCTCTCCCTCTTGGTGTTTGAATCACCATACATTCACACTTAATTGCCCAACCCTCGGTTTCATCTAACTAGGAAAAATAACTAGTAGTAAGGTGACCAAAAAACCCCCACATCTTTCACCATCTAGGTGATTACAACCTATATACTAAAAGGGATGCACATGTGACCTACAGGACTGACCTATCATTACAACATCCCCCGAATAGTTTATTCTTACATAAACTACACCCATATTTTAACCTTACAAACCTCTAAAGGTTTGGGTTCCCATCACCATGGATCAACACACACTCATTTCCCCTGCCACTTCCCTTTCCAAATCTTATTGATCATTAAAAATACTACAATAATAATTACTAATTAAATAATACCATTATCATCATTATTATTATTATCATCATCATTTACTACTATTATCATCATATTTACCACTATTAGTCCTCATATCATATCATTATTACTATTATTTTATTACTATAATTTTTACCAGTATTATCATTTTTCCCACATTCTATCATAATCACTTTTCTTTTTGAAACACTACCCTACACTCGATGAGTATCAGCATCAGGATGAACCCCCAACACTCGATGAGTATCACACTCCTACAGGAGCACCTCGATGTCAGTAACATTCGCAGGAAGAGGGGCCTCGTACACTAGCACCCACACCAACGGAACGACATCTTTCCCCATATAATCTACACCTACCCAATCGTCTGCATGCAAGACCACCCTTTATGTCCCCTCGAACCCAAGATGAAAACATCTGTCCATTCTTCAACGTCCGCCACCACTTCCGTCTCAACCACTGCATCAATTTCTCTATGGCCTCCACAACCGGATCCACCACCAAAACATACTCCTCCTCCACAATGATGGGATGATGTGGTTCCATCATCAAAGAAAAATGACAAATAAAACTCACAGAGTAATCTAACACTTAAAGAGAGAGAGAGAAAAGCTATAAGAGAGAGAGAATATATGAAGAAGTGAGAAAAGAGAACACAGCCAGCCAAATTTATAGGTTTGGGCAATCGAAACATTTAGCCGATCGGCTAAACTATTTCCTCCCCCCCCCCCCCCCCCCTTGGTTAATTTACTAACCCCAGTATTTTTTTCAAATATCCCATTTTCCTCCCTTGAATTTTTAAAACATCACTTATAGTCCCTTTTATCTCCTCCAACTAGGCAAACCTAATTTATTGAGATCCTATTTCGATGAGGAGTATCCGCACACGCACATTCTTAATTGACCGCCTTTGTGGACACCTTGATTTGCAATCAAGATTTCGGTATGCTTTGTCCTATACACTATAAGAAAATTTGGTTTTAGCAATGAATTCTTTAGCAAGGGAGTAATTTTCGTTGCTAAAAGTGTAATTTTAGCAAGGAAATGGAAAAAACATTGCTAAAAATATAATCTTGTTATAAACATGTTGCAAGGAAATTTCTCCTCGAAGAAGGTAACTTTTAGCAAGGAAATTGTAGAATTCTTGCTAAAAATATGGTGACAAAATTTCCCTCTTTTTTTTTTTAGTATTTGTAACATTTTTTCCAACATTTTTATTATTTTCCTTGCAAAAAGCAGCACAGACAATAAAAAATAAATTAAAACCCTAACTATCAAAGGCTTTTGGTTATTTCAAGCTCTAACGTTTTTATCAAAGGCTTTTGGTTATTTCAAGCTCATAAAGGCTTTTGAAAAAATTAGCACGGACTTCATCTTCGGACGCAGCCCCAAAAGCTTTCGGACGTCGTCGGTACACTTCATCTTTGGACTCCGCCGGTACACTGTCGGTACTTTTTTCTTTCTCTTTTTTGGAACTTCTTTCTTCTTTTTATGTGTCCCACTGGTACTTCCATGAGTAAGTATGTTTTTTGTTTGATGTTTCTGTCGATACTTTCATAAACTATATTGATAGATGCAAACCATATCTTAATTTGATATTTTTATGTGGAAGTTTGTTTTTTATTTATGGATTCTTGAGATCTGATGTATCCAAAATTATATTGACTAATATAATTAGTGATTTTTACAAGGAAAATCTTCGGGTATAATTTTATTTCTCCATCGGATCCACTGGAATTTATTTATGGCTTCTTGAGATCTGATGTATCCAAAATTATCCTGAGTAATATAATTAGTAATTCTCACCAGCAAAATCTTTGGGTACTAATTGGTATTGGAAATCAAAGTCTACCAAAAGCATTAAAGGAGAGTGGGATTTGACAAAGACTATTGGGTAGAATTTGATTTAGTCAGTAGAAGAGTGATTAAAAATAATAATTTTCCACTTTTTTTCTTGTTATCACTGTGAAGACTATTATATTATTATTTCAGTTTTTTTTGTTCATATAATGCAACTTTTAACCTTAAATGAATAAATATATATATTATATTGTCGATAAAAAATATTTTATATATTTATCTATGGCCCCCTTTAACAATAAATCATGGATTTGTCCCTAACTACTAATTGGTATTGGAAATAATAATACAATCGGCATTTTTTTCATTTATCGATATTGAGAGATCAATAAATGAGCATGAGAGATAGAGAATAAGTCGTGAGATTTAAAGAAGGGAAAAAAAATCATTCACTGAGATGTAATTAGAATTAGGGATTTTAAATTTCAGCGAGATATAGTGGATTTGTGTGTTGAAGTCTTTAGTTCAAAAGAATTAAAACAACGAGAGATGCAATTAAAACTAGGGATTTGAAATTTTGGGCATAACTAAACGTGTTTCTATATTCGATTTGGTTTGGGTAATCGATATATTTTTAAGGATAAGACCACACGCGAACTTTAATTCTTTTACGCTTTTTAGGTAATAATAATAATAACATTAGTAGTCACAGTGCTAAATACATAACTAGCCTTTTGGCAAAAGCCCATTCTTTCCATCACACTTTAAATTATTTTTAGTTTTGGCGTTTTTATGTGTTATTTTATTCCAAGCTTAGCTTTGGGATATTTGGTATTTGGTCTTATTACTCATGTTGCTATGATGTTGTGTTATCTGTCTTAGTAATGATTAATTACGACAATCATAATTTATTTTTCCAAACAAGTAATGATATGTTGGTGTGAAATAACAAGAAGATAAAGATGGAGAAGAGTTGGATGTTTATTCCTAATAGGTTGTCTAAGCAATATAAATCCGGTGTTGATTCGTTTATCGAGATTGCAAGATACCAACTTGATGAAAATAACAAGTCACGATGCCCATATAGAGATTGTCAAAATGCATATTTCCATGATCTGATAATTATCAGGAGTCATTTGTTGAGTCGTGGAATGTCTTATAGTTATACTTGCTGGATAAATCAGGGAGATGAATGAATGATGAACAAAACTTTTCAAGTGCACAAGTGCCAAAAAATGTAAAAGTTGAGGAGGAAGATGATGACATGTTCGGGCTATTAAATGATATGTTTGGACCCAATGGTTCTCCCGAGCATAGTGAAAATTCTACTAGTATATAAAATAAATTATTTGGTGAACTCGGATTAGAGCTATATCTGGGATGTAAAAAGTTCTCCTCATTTCATTTCTTATAAAGTTAATACATGTTAAGGTGCTTAACCGCTGGAGCAATAAATCCTTTGATATGATACTCCAACTGTTGAAGGAAGCTTATCCAGATTCAAATATCCCCTCTTCGCATTATGAAGAAAAACAAAAGTTGTGAGATTTGGGACTCGATTATGAATCGATTCACATGTGCAAATATGATTGTGCATTGTTTGGGAAAGATAATAAAAATGTGGATAGGTGTCCGGTATGTGATGAGCCTAGTACAAGTATGATGATAATAAAGGGAAGAATGTTCCTCATAAAGTATTGCGCTACTTCATGTTGAAACCAAGGTTGCAACGATTGTATATGTCAAAGCATACAGCCGCTGATATGAGGTGGCATAAGGAAAATAAGTAGATACACAGAATGTTTTGAGGCATCCGGCTGATGACGAGGCATGGAAAGACTTTGATAAGCAGTACCCTTGGTTTGCGGATGACTCTCGCAATGTGAGGTTAGGTCTTGCTTCCGATGGTTTTAATCTATTTGGAAATATGAGTAACTCATACAGCATGTGGCCGATAATTCTCGTGCCTTACAATTTTCCACCCTAGCTATGTATGATGGAATAATTTTTTGATAATGGCTTTGTTAATTCCGGGTCCACAAGCACTGGGTAAGGACATGGACGTCTTCATACAAACCTTGATAGATGAGTTGAGATATATTTGGCATTTTGGCGTAGAAACATGGGATAATTTTGGTAAGGAATATTTTCATTTACATGCAATTGTATTATAGACGATTAATGACTTCCCGGTATATGGTAATTTGTCTGGATGGAGAACAAAGGGTACAATGCATGTCCAGTATGTAATGAAGACACCTCTTCGCAATGACTGAGAATTAAAATATGTTATATGGTTCATCGTCATTATTTTCCTTCCAACCATGCTTGGCAAAAAAGTAGACTACATGATGGGAGAAAAGAAGAGAGACCAGCAATGAGGGATTTTACTGGAGATGACATATTGGAGCAGTTAGAGAAGGTGAAAATTTTGAAACTGGGTAAGCATCCAAACAATAAGGATAGGAAGAGAAAACGTACCTCCGAGGAACTAAACTGGACAAAAAAGGAATTTTCTTTGAGTTAGAGTACTGGTCAAAGTTAAAATTAAGACATAATCTCGATGTAATGCATATTGAGAAGAACATATGGGATAGCATTCTTAGAACATTGATGAACATGGAAAGAAAGACAAAAGATACAGACAAGGCTCGTCTGGATTTACCTGATATGAAGATAAGAAAGGAGTTGCATTTACTAGAATAAGGTAACAGATGGTTAAAACCACATGCATCTTATAACTTAACATTAGAAGAGAGAAATGACTTTTGTGCGTTCTTAAACTCGGTCAAATTCCTAGATGGTTATGCAGCAAATATATCTTGAAATGTGAGCATCAAGAATGGAAATATATCGGGCTTAAAAAGTCATGATTGCCATGTTATTCTGCAACGACTTATTCCTGCCGGCATACGTCGATATTTAGCAAAGGATGTTAATATTGCATTAATTGAGTTGTCAAACTTCTTTCAGCAACTATGTGCAAAAACTTTGAATGTGAAGGACTTGGAGAAACTAGAGGAATCGATTGTCCTTATACTCTGCAAGCTTGAAAGAATTTTTCCGCCAATATTTTTTGATGTTATAGTCCATTTGGTCATTCACTTACCAGGCGAGGCTATGCTTGTCCGCCGGGAAAATACGCGATGGATGTTCCCTTTTGAGAGGTACTTTAAAAATGTATATTCAAATGTTTAATTATGAACTTTCAATGTGTAAAATGATTTATCTATATAATATTTAATGTGACTGAAATTAAGTGTAAAAAATAAAGCTCGACCCGAAGGATCGATAGCAAAGGTGTACGTTGTTAATGAAGCCGTAACTTTCTGTTTAATGTACCTTCGTGAGGTCAAAAATAAATTCAATCGAGGAGAACGGAATGATGATACATATGGAGGAAAACATAATGTAAAACTCTCTGTTTTCTCTCAATCTGTCCGTCCTTTGGGTGTCGCACAACCCACTCGATTGTCCCAAAGCATTATTGATAAGGTCCACTGGTATATCTTGAATAACTGCGAAGAAATACAACCTTGTCTTAAGTAAGTATCGTTTTACACAATCTTTTATTATTATTTCACAAAATAAAACTAAATCTTATTTTGCATGTGTAGTGAACGTATGACACAATTAGAGATTGAATCTCCTGACAATTTATTTCAAAGGCAAGAACGTGAATTTCCAAGGTGGTTTGTGGACCGTGTAAGTTGATAATTTTAATAACGCGTTTGTTAATTTTCTGATATTAAAACATGATAGTAAATATACCACAAACATCTTCTTTATATAGATGAAAACTTTGCGTCATCAAGGGTCACTAAAATCCACATATGAGTTATATTTGTTAGCATGCGGTCCAAATGTTCGTGTGGACAAATACTCTGGTTGTATTGTTAATGGGATTCAATTTCATGCTAAGGATCGTGACGATCATCACATAACTTAAAATAGTGGAATTCTTGTTCCCAGAGAGAACGATGTTGAAGTGGTTGATTTTTATGGATGTTTATATAGTGTCATGCAAATGAAGTACCTAAATCAGTACATTGTTTCTATATTTGAGTGTGAGTGGTTCGATACTAATTCCAAGAAGAAGAGAGTAGAAGCGGACTATCACCTCACTTCTATTAATGTTAGTTCGACATGGTATAATGATGATCCCTTTGTGATTTCAACTCAAGCAACACAAGTATTTTACTTAGATGACTACAAGTTGGGTCTTAACTGGAAAGTAGTACAAAAAGTGAAACATAGACACATTTGGGACATTCCAGAAGAAGATGATGCTGGAGATACCAACAATTGTCCAAATAATGTTGCATACCAAGAAGAAGAATCTTCTGATATTCAAATGTTTATTCAAGAGGGAGATTTGTACTTGAGTCAAATGGCTAGGACCGATACTCTACCAGACATTATTAAAAGCAATGATTTGCTGCACATGATGATGATAATCTTGACAATGGTGATGGTGATGATGAGGAAGATGACACATTAGGAGAGTACGATAGTGATGAAGAGAATTGTAGTGATGATGATTATGACAGCAAGTGAAGGAAGATTACACATTTGAGTTTTTTTTGTTATTTAAATCACAATTCACTTGTTATTATGTGATGGAACTTGTTAGATTCCTATGTACTTGTTATTTTTTATGTTGATTGAACTTAGTTAAATTCTTGTGAAGTGTGAAGGATTTGTGACCAGAGGTGGATCGAAGGTGGGAGGAAGAGATACAGGACAAGCAAGTGGATCGAAGGTGGGAGGAAGACTCTTTGCGATGACATTGCAAGATGCCCATGCTACACCAGAGGTGGTTATATGTAAACTTTCTATTGCAAATAAAGATCTATATGCACTCATTGATCCTGGATCTACGCATTCATTCGTAGCATTGCATATTGTTTCATATTTGGGTAGACCATGTTCATTTCTTAATTGTGCCTTATATATTTCTACCCCAATGGAAAGTGTAATTCTGGTTGAGCATGTTTATAAAGATTGTGTTTTACGAATGGGTGAGCGAGATTTCTATGTTGATTTGATACCGTTGGCAATTAGGGATTTTGATATTATATTGGGATGGATTGGTTATCATCGTATCATGCTTCCATTGATTGTTTTCGAAAATAAGTTACATTTCATCTTCCTGGTGAACCCGAGTTCCAGTTTACAGGGGAAAGGGATGTTATCCCTAATTGTCTCATCTCAGTAATAAAGAGCAGAAAGTTATTGAGTAAGGGTTGTAAAGGGTATTTAGCGTATGTGGTTAATGTTAGTAAGGAAGCACTTAAAGTTGAAGATATACCAGTGGTTAGAGAGTTTTCTGATGTCTTCCCAGAAGAATTGCCAGGATTGCCACCCGATAGGGAAGTAGAGTTTTCTATTGAATTAATTCCAGGTACTGGTCCGATTTCCCTTGCTCCTTATAGAATGGCACCAACAGAGTTGAAGGAATTGAAAGTGCAATTACAAGATCTGATAAGCAGAGGGTTCATTCGGCCTAGTGTTTCGCCATGGGGAGCCCCAGTGTTATTTGTGAAAAAGAAAGATGGGACAATGCGATTATGTATTGATTATCGGCACTTGAATAAGGTGACCATTAGAAATAAGTACCCTCTACCTCGTATCGATGACTTGTTTGACCAATTACAGGGGGACACGGTATTTTTGAAGATTGATTTGAGATCGGGTTACCACCAACTGAAAGTGAAGGATAGTGATATTTCCAAAATAGCTTTTCGGACTCGATATGGGCACTATGAGTTTTTGGTGATGCCAGTTGGATTGACTAATGCTCCGGCAGTTTTTATGGATTTGATGAACCGGGTATTCCACCCTTTCATTAATTCATTTGTGATTGTATTCATAGACGATGTGTTGATTTACTCGCGTAGCATGGCGGAACATGAGAAACATTTGAGACTTGTATTGCAGATTTTGAGAGAGAAGAAATTATTTGCTAAATTTAGCAAGGGTGAGTTTTGGTTGAATGAAATTGTGTTTTTAGGGCATGTTGTCTCGGAAAATGGGATATATGTTGATCCAAAGAAGGTGGAAGCAATCTTCGAATGGGAAAGTCCTAAGAATTTGATAGAAATTAGGAGTTTCCTAGGGTTGGCAGGGTACTATCGCAGATTCATTAAAGGATTTTCAGCAATAGCATTACCATTGACAAAGTTGACCCGTAAAGAAGTGAAGTTTGTATGGGATGAAGAATGCGAAAGGAGTTTTAAATAATTAAAGAAGCGGTTGGTTTTAGCCCCTATACTTGCTATTCCATGTGGGAATGAGTCTTTTGTGATCTATACAGACGCTTCATTTCAGGGGTTAGGATGTGTTCTTATGCAGAATGGGAAGGTAATATCATATGCTTCTAGACAATTAAAGACGCATGAAAGAAACTACCCTACACACGATCTGGAGCTAGCAGCCATTGTTTTTACTTTCACCCACTTCATCCCAACACAAAGGCGTTCTACATCTCCTCCTATATAAAGCTTCATAAGGAGCCATACTAATAGTCGACTGATAACTATTATTATATGAAAATTCCATTAATGGCAAATGATCATCCCAACTACCTTTGAAGTCAAATACACAGGCTCGTAACATGTCTTATAATATTTGAATCGTCCTTTCTGATTGCCCATCAGTTTGTGGATGAAACGCAGTGCTGAACTTCAAACTTGTGCCCATGGTGTTCTGGAGACGAGGCCAAAACTTAGAAGTGAACGTTGGATCTCTATCTGATACTATTGACACTGGTTCCCCATGTAAACGAATAATCTCATCAACGTACATATGTGCATACGTGTCAACACTATAGGTGGTCTTAACTGGGAGAAAATGAGCTGACTTCGTCAGTCGATCTACAATCACCCAAATAGAATCATGCCCCTTTGGTGATCGGGGTAATCCTGTAACAAAGTCCATCATTATATGCTCCCACTTCCATTCTGGAATACGCAATGACTGTAATAATCCTGTCGGCTTCTGATGCTCCGCCTTTACTTGCTAGCACACTAAACATTTAGCTACGAACTCTGCAATCTCATGTTTCATAATACTCCACCAGTAATACTCTTTCAAATCTCTGTACATTTTGGTACCTCCCGGATGCATAGAGTAAACTGAACTATGTGCCTCTTCAAATATATCTTTCTTTAAGGGTGGATCATTAGGTACACAAATGAGGTGTTGGAAAGAATTGGGCCCCTGACTTATAGATTAGCATTACCTCCAGATTTATCCCGTTTACTTGATGTGTTTCACGTATCGATGCTTCGTAAGTATTTGGCGGATCCATCTCATCAGTTGAAAACTCAACCAATTGATATGAAGGAAGACTTGTCGTACATCGAGGAACCAATGGAAATTATTAATCATAAGGAGCAAGTATTGAGAAATAAAGTTATTCCCTTAGTTAAGGTTATGTGGATGAGCCATGGAGTTAAAGAAGCAACTTTGGAAACGGAGGATAGCATGATGAAATAATATCCCCATTTGTTTGGTAAGTGACCTTTATATTAAATTTCGGGAACGAAATTTTCTAAGGTGGGTGAGTTGTGACAACCCGAATATAATTATGATAAATTATATTTAAATCATGCTTATCTTATGTGATATGAATAATGTTATATTAGTATATCTAATGTTAAGTGATTATGTTTATTATAATCCTACTTTCATAAATCATGAAAGGTCGAATTATTTACAAACACAAATTTTGTTGTTTTCGGTGGAAAGGTTCCTGTTAGAGACTAGTTTTGACCTTTATAACATTATAAATGACTTGAGGTGAAAACTAGATAGTTGTATACATGTGAGTTAGGGTTGTAATACAACAAACAGGTCATCAAATGGATTCCCGAGTAAAGAGTTATACCGAATTTACGAACAAAGGGCAAAGTTGTCCATTCCCTTTAAGTGGTATTTTGTCTTTTATTAAACCAAATGGTTTAATTTGATTGGTTGGCTTGGGAGGCAGACTTGGCCGACATTATAACCTTGAAATAGATTTATCCTTCATCCAAATTCAGCCATGAAAGGGTTTCACCTTGAGGAAAGAAAATTAGGGAGTTTAGGAAGGAAAAGTGAGGAGAAAAGGTGTAGAAAAATCCGTAGAAATTACGTAAAAAGCCCTCAAGGTAATCCTAATTACAATTCTAGTTATTTATCTTATATTACTGATTTATATGATCTAAATCATCATAGGTTTACGAAAGTTTCAGCCCTTTATATATATTTATGGTTAGATACAAGTTTATGTTAAGTTGAGTGTATAAGCCCTTAAAATTGCTTTGTATTGAAACCCCTTGTATTCAAACTTGCATATCTCTTTGTGTGCTCACTGGAATTGAGAAATTCAAATTGGATATGAAACTAGACTCATATATTCATATCATATACGAAAATTAGAATTTATCTCCTTGTGGTTAGGCCGTAATAATGATTTAAAGTTGGTGCATAGTTGTTGTTTGTATACTTGATTTCGGTATGCCCTAAGTTTAGTCAAGATTTTGAGATAGCAAATGAAGTCAAAAAATTATGAAACTTTAATTCAGTACTATTTAGTATGTTTACTCGAAATAGTTCGAAAATCATGGAAATTTGTGCTGTAGAAAAATTGTGAAAATTCTTTCAAGTTGAAGGAACAATAGAGGAGCTTGTAGGGCAGATTTCTTGTGTTGTAAAGAAATGGTCATAACTTGCTCTAGGAAGCTTGAAAAATTACGCCGTCACTTGTATTGGAAAGTATATTCATATATGTTTTCATATTGATAAGATTGGACCCCTGTATTTATACAATTTAGGAATATAGGATAGTTAAGTACGTAGGACAATAATTTCAGGCCATACTGGATACCCCTTGAATGAATGTTTGTATTTCGTCCTTACAAAGGGTAATTTGAGTACATGTTTCATGTGTATATACATTGAGAAGTATAATTTAATGTTTACTTGGTTCTGGTAATAAATTCCTTATGACGTATTTCCTACGGTTGAATGTTCGTAACTTTATCAACATGTATATCATTGTTTGGCCTTTACCTATGTTTTATGGAATGTGACTTAATTGGAATTATATTGTTGATGTATAGTCATGGAAAGTTACATAATTATGTTAGGATAATATTTATGATTGAGGTTCAGTACTGTTTTAGTTGGATTGATAGGTGTAAGGTCTAATCAACCCAGTTCAGCTCCACCAGAAGGAAACGTGAATACATAGTTGTCAACCAAGGTGAGTGCACTCACTGGAAAGAGATATTTGTATCATGTTATTGATATGATCATAATATAATGAATATGAAATTGTTCATTTTGGTTTACTGAAATGAGGGGTTACTCCTCGACCAGGAATGGGGGAGATTTGTCTATTGATGACAAGGGGTTACTCCTCGACCAGGAATGGGGGAGAATTGTCTATTTAGACAGGATATGTGAATCATGATTTGAAAAAGTTGGTCATTCATTATGAATTAGCCGGATAAGTTAATACATAAGTATATGGACATGATTTATTGCATTTAAATTCATGCAGTAGTATAGTAGTGATGCATTCACTGGGCTATTTTGCTCACGGTTCCTATGTTCACAATTTTTCAGGTAACGCGATGTCACTGCCAAATCTAGGAAGTCGGGTTGGGTTAAATTATATGTTACTTAATTGAGTTGGTTTCGTTATCATTGATTTTTAATTTTATATTTGTAAATGAATTATTTTGATTAATTGATCAGGATTATTACCATATTTATGGCACCTGGTGGACGTGGACGTGAACGTGGTTCTTCAACTACTGCTTTGGTAGAGCCACCGAGTGCGTAAGATTCAACTACGCATGATGATCCAATACCTAATGAAATTGCATCTAGGACATCGAATGGAGCACCAATGACGGGTGCAAATTCTACGTTTGAGCCTAATTCTAACGGTACATGTCATATCATTTAATTACTATTTCAACTTTTTATTATACTTGTGAATCTTCTTAGTATCTACTTTAATTGCATAAATTATAGGTTCAAGGAAAACAAAAATAGAAGGATTGAATTTGTTTAATCATCTGAGTAGATTTAGCTTTATCTGAGCCTCTAATATTCCATCTGTAGAGCACACTGTAGTTTGGTTGGTCTTCATTGCCATTAGTCTTAACTCGTATGGATATAAGAATCCTTTTTGATATTTATCCCCCCTTCTCCATGGTCTTCACTGCCATTAGTCTTAACACGGTGATGATGCATGCAGCAGGTTCGATCCCACACTTATGAACAGAAAACCTATAGAAGCTTGGTTTAGCAACATGCCCCTTCCACAGCAACACACACTTATTCAAGGATTTATCCTTGATATCATTATCTTCGTCTTTGATTTTTCCCTCGCCCCATTTTTTATACCCGAGTATAATCTGATTATATCTATTAATCAATTTTATTTTACCACAAATAACCACAACACTAATACCCTTTGTTATTACCGCACATCCTGTCAAACTGTAATTCTCTGTGTAAAAGCAAACCAAAGCTCATGGATCTGAAAGGTCATTGATTTTCTACACCGCAACTTCTTCATTCTTCAGAAGTGTATTAGGTACCTTGATATCATTGATTTTTCTTTCTCTTGATCGTACGGGTTTAAACACATATTTTATTTTATTCATATTCTTCAATTCACTTTTCCTCGGGAGATATCGCACCTCTGAGTTTCTTATCAGCAGTTGAGTTGAGGGAAACTATTTTTGATAGACGGAGAACTTCTCCATGATCAGAGCAGCTCCATGTTTAGCAGTATAATATAAATTAAAAGCATTTTTTACCTCAGCAGTAGGAACAACTGATGGTACAAGCACGGGAAGTATTCCTGAACTAGACAATGGGGTTCTGACGCCCTGCTTTGACCCGACTTGTGAACTACTATCTGAATTCGAGCTAACGTGCAAAGGATTCAGTGCCTTCATCTTTTCTACTTGTTCTTTCCCCACCAGGGAAGCTATACCTACTTTTGCAAAGGCTTAAAAAGAGATGACCCCACTCTTCCTAGCATCCTCCAGTACCCCATTTATACTGGAATCGCCACGAACCTCGTCATGAGATCTATTAATACCAACTCTGTTATTATTCTCATTGGTCGTAAAAATGGAAGATAACTTGGTAGAAGGGGGACAGGTAGGGTTTATAGAGGTCTCAGATATTGTTCTTGATGCCACGTTGAGTAATCCCAATTCAGCACCATTTGTTTGGTTGTCCTCCATCACAATATCGTGGATCTCCATGGTCGCTCTTTCCTCAACATCGATTATAACTCACTCAATCCCTCTGCAAATGATATTTGTACCTACCATAGTCTCTACGATTTCTCCTTATCTTCTACGGGCTAGGGTTTCCCCTCTCTAAAATTCTCTTTTGATTTCCAGTGTAGATGTTTATACACTCCTTTAAAGGAATCTATAAACCATATCTTTTACCATAAAAGCTTGGCTAGATATCTCTGGAAACTATTTTCTTTCTAGTTTAATGTCACTTTTAATTCGTGATCTCTTCGTTTTGTCCTCCATAGTTGGTCTCATGGCATGTTTACGAAATACGAATACGGTATGATTAAGGTAGAAACTTTTTGTGCTACTTGTTGGGAAATTTGGCTTGCGAAAAATGATGTCCTTTACAATGGAATTTGGTTTAAGCTTGTGTTATACACATGAAGTCAATATTGATTCGGTGAAGCCGATTCAAACATAATTGTTCAGGCTATCTCTAGCACTGTTAATTATTTGTGGTGAGTTCTGCATAACATTCGTAAAATTTACAATCTGATCTCATCGAAGGTATCTCTAAAGTAGTACATCACTAATATATACCAATCCACATTGATTGTATTACAAAAATATACTATTTTGTTTTGCTAAGGGCCAGATTCTGAAATCAATAATTATAAGCTAAGGGCCTTTTTTATTAATGGTCACAGCGCAACATAAAGAACAATTTCAGAGTTAGTTAGGAGCAGGTGCAAAACACGTGGATTGAAATTGCTTTATAGTATGGCGACTTAATGAAGACATGTCTTGCTGGATGGAAGAAATTGGTGAAAACATATTTAACGATGTCCTATTTAGTGGGTCGGATGTACTTGGTGGAAAAGTGTTTGGTTCTTAGGCTCATATATCAAATAAACTCTCTGCATTATCATTAGATTCAACTAGAATGAGCTTTCCAGCACCATCAGCCTTCCATCTTCATGAATGTGCTTCATCAAAAATAACATCCTGACTAATTGATTTTTTTCTAGTTATAGAATCAAATAATTTGTAATCTTTTGAAACATCACTATAACCAAGAAAAATACATTTTACCCCATTCAAAGTCTGTGCGCAATGCTTGGAGTTGAGCTATTTTGGCCCTTGTGTTCCCCTGATATTTCTTCTTCACAGAATCCAAAATATGCTTGGAGGTGTCCTTACAAAGAATAGTTTCCAAGATTGAATGATCAATCGCTTGGAAAATATAATTCTTCGCCTTGAGATCCTTTAACCTTTTCTCTTCTAATATTTTCTTTTGTGCGTCTATTAGAGCAACCCCGGATGTAGGTTCGGCTACTCTAGCGTCAACGATCTGCCAATACTATTTATACCTCAAAAATTTTCCCATCATCATGCTCCAATGATCATAGTAACCATCAAAATGAGGAATTGGAGGTTGAACAAAATTGTCATATGGCATAGATGATTGCTGCTACAATAAAAAAATGAATAGAAACCAAGTTTTTCCTACATTCTTGATACCCATATACACCACGGCTTGAATCCAGTTGGCTCTCTTGACCTTCAGAAACCTTTGTTTTGAATTCTGAAGCAAAAAGAAATTGCAAATACAAAAAAAAAGGTTGAAATGTGGTTAAGGAAAAAAAGTTTTAATTCAAATTATTTCTCAAAAAATGACTACATACATTATTATGGTTGTAATCTTTAATAGCAAGTCTTGCTAAGCTAATGATCTTTTTGTCAGTATGAGCCCCCAAATAAGGCATAAGGTATATACATAAAATTTTGAATTTCGTTAATACAATCAATGATAAACAATCACTATTCTGGTGCAAAATAGAATAGTAGTATTCAAATATATACTTTTATGTATTCATTAATATTTATCTTTTGAATATATTAGTGATGGACTACTTTAGAGATACCTTCGATGAGATTTGAATACCGAAAAAAAGTGTAAGGTCATTGACAAACCCTTGCCCTGTTTCTCTTTTCCAAAATTGCTATGTTAAATATAGTAGTGTTTTAATTGTAAAAAAATAGAGTATCTTGATTACCTTGCATTTCAACTTCAATGTTTATTGTTATATTCCCAAGCAGTTGGTGGACTTATTTATGCTACGTTAGACTTTAATATCATACATCATTTTATTTGGGTTAGTTACGCCTAATTTAACTTATTAGTTGATCAATAATCATTCAACTTATCTAAATTTTGAGCATATTGTTATGAAGTCAGACACTACTTTAGCACATTGGTAGATAAAAACTGAACTATAATCTATCGTGTTTTTTAGAATCTGGATCAACTTCTAAGAAAAAAGTTCATGCCAGAACACGTGGGATAGCAACTGATGTTCTTATTAAAAGTTTTGGGGGTTCTAAAATTCCAGTTCAATGGGACTCAATGCATAATAAATCGATTGGACGTACCACTACCTCTTTGGCTAATGAAATTGACTTTGTCATACGATATTTTACCCCGTTAAAGGTGAAAAAATGGGGAAATTTTGAAGAGAAGGAGAAGACATCAATGATTGATCGAGTTTTGGTATATTTAATTTTTGTGTTCTATTCCCCTAAAAGGCTGTGATTTTATATTCTAAGCTCATTGAAACTTGTGCAGTCAAAATTTGAGTTAAACATCACAAATCCGGCGGTTGTGATCTATTTGCATACATCAATGTCCGCACGTTATAGTGGATTCCGTAACACATTGAAGAAACATTTTTCTAAATTTTCCAATATTGAGGAGGCGAACAAGAACAAACCTAGTGATGTGGAAAAGGACGAAGATTGGAAATTTCTTTGCTCATTTTTTAGTACAGAGGAACATAAGGTAATAATTTTGTATGTATGTTTTATGTTAAAATTGTATGTTTTCTTAAGTTTTAGTAAATTAACTTGAAGTATATCACTTTTTTGTAGCGTAAATCTGATGCTTGCTCTACTAGTCGTTCAAATGTCAAGTATGTTCATCGCGGTGGGATAAAGTCTTTTGTCCAATACTTGTATGAAGACAGGGTAATTTTTTGAGAACTTAAAATTTGTTAAATTTTAATTTATGTGGATACATGTACTTATGTATTTTATTTTTGTATGTTAATAGGAAGGTAATGCATATGAGATGCCGAAAGGACAAATTGATGTATTTTATGATACGCATTGAACGAAGGACAACGGGTGGATTAGTGAAGAAGCAGAGACTGTGTAAGTATATAAAAGAAAATAATTTTACATGCTTAGACATAAAGCATTATTCTCAAGACGTGCGGGTTGGATTGATTTTTTCATTGTTGATTTGTGTCACAACAGGTTGGCTTTCATGAATAAATAAAGGAAATTCCGCCCATTTTTTTTAAAATAAAGTGAAAACGGTGGAAGGACGCATTGATGATTTACTTGTATCTATAGTTGTTCGATTAGTGATTTGTGTGTCACAACATGTTGGCTTAAATAAACAAAGGAATCTCTGTCGATTTTGTTTTTTAAAGTTTAAAAAATAGTCAAATCGATAGTGTAACATATTATTTTCGTTTTCTTTGTAGAAAGAGATTATTGAATTGCAAAAAAGCTCGGAAGATTTTGATGAAGCATCAATCTATCAAAAAGTCCTTGGAAAGAGGTCGGGATACGTAAAGGGTCTTGGTAGCCGACCTTTGAAATCACTATGCAGCCAGAATTTTGATTTGGAGAACAAAAAGTTACAAACAGAGATCGTAGATTTGAAAAAACTAGTCCAAGGTCTTGTGTCAGAGATGGCTACAATGAAGGCCCCCTTACTGCTAGATAAAGACGTAGCTCCCAAGGAAGATGTTCCTAAAGAATCTTCTGCCCCTTCGAATCAAGTTGCATGATGGCGTCATTGTGACATGAACAGTAGTATATTTATGTTTTGAATATAATATAACATCTTTTAATTATGTGTGTTTACTTAATTTTCTTTTTATTTATTTTAATATTTAATATAATTCTGCAACGAAATAAATATTGCATCAAAAAAGAGTGTTACAAAAGGCTATTAGCAACGAAGAATTGACATTTGGCAAGGAATTTTAATTCCCTTAATATTTTTGCAATGATTTATTAGTATATTTTGCAATGAAATATTCATTGTAAAATATTTTTGGTCGAAATATAAGAACTTTTCTGCAACAAAAAAGAGTGTTACAAAAGACTATTAGCAACGAAGAATTGACATTTGGCAAGGAATTTTAATTCCCTAAATATTTTTTGCGAGGATTTATTAGTATATTTTGCAACAAAATATTCATTGTAAAATATTTTTAATCGAAATACGAGAACTTTTCTGCAACTAAAAAGAGTGTTACAAAAGACTTTTAGCAATGTAAAACTAATATTTGGCAAGGAATTATAATTCACTCAAAATATCTTTTGCAAGGATTTGTTAGTATCTTTTGCAACGAAATATTCGTTTTAAAAGGTTTTTAGTTAAAATCCAAGAACTTCATTGCAACCAAAAAGAGTGTTACAAAAGACTTTTAACAATGTAAAATTAACATTTAGCAAGGAATTTTAATTCTCTCAAAATATCGTTTGCAAGGATTTGTTAGTATCTTTTGCAACGAAATATTCGTTTTAAACAGTTTTTAGTCAAAATTCAAGAACTTTTTTGCAACGAAAAGGAGTGTTACAAAAGATTTTTAGCAATGTAAAATTAACATTTAGCAAGGAATTTTAATTCTCTCAAAATATCTTTTGCGAGGATTTATTAGTATTTTTTGCAACGAAATCTTCATTGCAAAAGCTTTTTAGTCAAGATATGAGAACGTTTTTGCAACGAAATATCTTATTTTCCCCAACGAAAAATTTTATTGCAAAATATTTTTAGCGAGCAAGACAAACTTTTCTTGCAAAAGATCTATAGCATGCTGACTAATGCGAGGAACACTATAAGGAAAAAAACGTTGCAAAAGGCATTTTGCAACGAAAACATAACTTTTGCAACGATTTTTTTCCTTGCTAGAAGTCATAATTCTTGTAGTGTTCCCAAATAAACCCTAGGTATGAACCCGAAAAGAAACCCTAAGAAAAATAACTTTCGGAACCTACACTAAAGTTTAAGGGGTCAAAAACACAGGAAAACAAAAGTATGTAGGGACAAAGTAAAAATAATCAAAAACCCACTTAATCGATTAAAACCTCCAATAAACAGACCATCTAGAGCCTTTAGCCGATCGGCCAAAGGCTTTAAGTGATTGGCTAAAGTTTCTAACAACCATATCATATCCCAAGTCTTTTCTCAGTCATTGATCAAATATAAACGGCTCAGAACCTTTAGCCGGTCGGCCAAAACCTCCTCCAAAACCCTATAAATAGAGGTAATGTAGATTCAGTTTTCTAAAAATTTTAATCCCAAGTGTCCTAGATACTTGAGCTCATTTTCTGAAAAGTCCCGAAGGGCACATACTTAAGAAAAGTCACTTTTTTGAAAGAAAATGCTCGTACTTCCACGGAGTCGCCCCAAAAAGAGGTTTGAACTCCTAAAAAGACCCCTCCGAGAAATAAATAGAGCTAAACCTCTGCAGAAATTCTGCAAAATTCAACATTTCTAGACGAAGCTCTGCCCGATTGAAAAGCATCAAAAAGTAAGACTTTTACCCAAAGCAAATGGTCGGCTTTCTCCGCGAGGGTAAAGAATATTTGTCCAAATTTTAGGGCTATATATATATATATATATTGTTATAAACTGTACGTACCTGTGTACTCTCTCTAACTCGGCCCCTATTTAAGGGACCGGGTATGCAATTTGCAGCGTTTATATTTGTTTAAAGCCTGGTTTTTAACCCAGCACCCCCAATTATGTACGAATTGACATACTCATGTGCTAAAATAATAAAAATCAAATGCCATGATACCAAAATATAAACATGAAAACATATTTTCAAAACACATTCTCAGGATAGTGCCATTGAGTTGCATTTAGCACGAAACTTTGCAGGCCAAAGTCTTAAATTCAGCTACACTCACCACTTCTCTAAGCGAACAAAGTCCGTCTCTAAACGTCACCCTGAATATGTATTTTCATTTCAATACTTTTCAAACATCTATATTTTATCAATTTATTAAATTATCTAATAAATATATCAATCCAACACAATGAAAATGCTATATTAAGGACTAGGCTACATAAATTTCGCATTGTTGTACCTTGTATACCCGGTATCCCATTTCCAGCATGTGTAAATATACCCTATTTGTTAGAACTACGTTGGTTTTGATACCAAGTCTCCTTGGGTACCTAGGCACTATACCGAGTCAAACTCGTGAAACCCAAGCCTCACAATACGTCTCCCGATGTATTATACCCTATAGATGCCTCCATCTCTAATCATAACCCTTATATATTATCCAACCCATTATCGTTAACTATGTTGGCATTGATCTCAAGTCCCCTTGGGTATGTAAGAGCTATACCTAGCTAAACTCGTGAAGTCCAAACCTTAAAATACATCTCTTGGCATATTATCGACTAGGGATGCATCCATCCCTACTCCTGAACTCCCCCGAATTCTCCTGGTCCACCCCAATACCAAGAGGTAGTATCATACCCTACTTCTCACTAGTAGAGCATTACATTCTTGATGTAAGCTCCCCGCTTCTTATCCCGATTCCTATCAGTTCTACACCTTCAAAATAGTCTGAAGGATAACACCTCTTGTTAGTAATCACATAAATATTATTAGGTTAAGTGCCAATAATAGATATCTTCAGGTCCATTTACATCATGATATTCCATACACCAGCCCTTCCCCTCCCAAGATAAGTCCTACACTTGCACACAAATCACATTCAAACACGTGTTTCATTTAAACTACGTAGACTTTGATCCCAAGTCCTTTTGAGTACGTAGTCATAACACTAAGTCTGTAGAAGGGTGTTTCCAGATTCACCACTATATTTGAGAGTGAGGGTACATCAAAGACCCCCCCTTCAGCTTACAGAAAATATGTGGTTGAGGGAACCCCCAGGGTCCCTCCATCGCAAAAGTGCCATATTAGAGAAGGAACCCCCAGGGTCCCTCCACCGTAAAAGTGCCATATTGGA
Organism: Sambucus nigra; assembly: GCA_949130495.1. Classification (NCBI taxonomy): domain Eukaryota; kingdom Viridiplantae; phylum Streptophyta; class Magnoliopsida; order Dipsacales; family Adoxaceae; genus Sambucus; species Sambucus nigra. Next base: position 575,469,934 of record OX422214.1, on the reverse strand, counting down.
GAAGGAACCCCAGGGTCCGTCCACTGTAGAAGCCCAAGCTGAGAGGGGACACCGCAAGGGTCCCTGTAGAAACTGAAGTTATGAAAGACCACCACGAGGGTCACCGAAGAAATGACATTTGAGAACTGCCCCATAAGGGCCACTACAGAAGTCCAAGATTGAGAAGGGCCACTGCAAGGGTCACTGCAGAAATGACATTCGAGAAGTTCCCCACAAAGGCCACTGCAGAAATAACATTTGAGAAGTACCCCGCAAGGGCCACTGTAGAAGTCCAAGTTGAGAAGGGCCACCGCAAGGGTCACTGCAAAAATGACATTTAAAGAAGTGCCCCGCAACGGCCACTGTAGAAGTCCAAGATTGAGAAGGGCCACCGCAAGGGTCACTGTAGAAATGACATTCGACAAGTGCTACCGCAAGGGTCACTACGGAAATGACATTTGAAGAAGTGCCCCGCAAGGGCCACTGCAAAAGTCCAAGATTGAGAAGGGCCATCGCAAGGGTCACTGTAGAAATGATATTCGAGAAGTGCCACCGCAAGGGTCACTGCAGAAATGACATTTTAGAAGTGCCACCGCAAGGGTCACTACATAAATGACATTTGAGAAGTGCCCCACAAGGGCCACAGCAGAAATGACATTTGATAAGTGCCACCGCAAGGGTCACTGCAGAAATGACATTTGAGAGTTCCATCGCAAGGTTCACTGCAGAAATGACATTTGAGAAGTACCCCGTAAGGGCCACTGCAGAAGTCCAAGATTGAGAAGGGCCACCGCAATGGTCACTGTAAAAATTACATTCGAGAAGTTCTACCGTAAGGGTCATTACGGAATTGACATTTGAAGAAGTGCCCGGTAAAGGCCACTGCAGAAGTCCAAGATTGAGAAAGGCCACCACAAGGGTCATTGCAAAAATGACATTCGAGAAGTTCCATCGCAAGGATCACTACAGAAATGACATTTGAGAAGTGCCCCGCAAGGGCCACTGCAGAAGTCCAAGTTGAGAAGTGACAACGCAAGGGTCACTGTGAAAATAACATTTAAAGAAGTGCCCCGCAAGGGCCACTGCAAAAGTCCAAGATTGAGAAGGGTCATCGCAAGGGTCACTGTAGAAATGATATTCGAGAAGTGCCACAGCAAGGGTCACTGCAGAAATGACATTTAAGAAGTGCCACCGCAAGGGTCACTGCAGAAATGACATTTGAGATGTGCCACACAAGGGCCACTGCAGAAATGACATTCGAGAAGTGCCACCGCAAGGGTCACTGCAAAAATGACATTTGAGAAGTGCCACTGCAAGGGTCACTGCAGAAATGACATTTGAGAAGTACCCTGTAAGGGCCACTGCAGAAGTCCAAGATTGAGAAGGGCCACCGCAAGAGTCACTGCAGAAATGACATTCGAGAAGTGCTACCGCAAGGGTCACTGCGGAAATGACATTTGAAGAAGTTCCCCGTAAAGGCCACTGCAGAAGTCCAAGATTGAGAAAGGCCACCACAAGGGTCATTGCAGAAATGACATTCGCGAAGTGCCACCGCAAGGGCCACTGCAGAAATAACATTTGAGAAGTGACCCGCAAGGGCCACTGCAGAAGTCTAAGATTGAGAAGCGCCACTACAAGGTTCACTGCAGAAATAACATTCGAGAAGTGCCACCGTAAGGGTCACTGCGAAAATGACAATTGAAGAAGTTCCCCGCAAAGGCCACTGCAGAAGTCCAAGATTGAGAAGGGGCACCGCAAAGGTCACTGCATAAATGACATTCGAGAAGTGCCACCACAAGGGCCACTACAGAAATGACATTTGAAGAAGTGCCCCGCAAGGGCCACTTCAGTAGTCCAAGATTAAGAAGGGACACCGCAAGGGTAACTGTAGAAATGACATTCGAGAAGTTCCCCGCAAGAGGCACTTCATAAATGATATTTGAGAAGGAACCCCCCAAGGCTTCTTCAACTGCAAAAATGATGTTTGAGAAGGAACCCCCCACTAGGGTGCTTCAACAGCAGAAACTTATATGGGGGAAGGGACCCGCAAGGTCCATCCCCCCGCAGCTCCCAGAAAACTAAGTTAGGATGATGGGGTGTCTACCATAAGCAACCCCTCATCATAAAAAAAGAACAAAATTACTAACACTTATTTTCTTGTACAAGTTGCCTAGTTGAGCAAGAAGGGCTCAAGTAGGCCAGTTGGGACCTCCTGGGAGTTTTGAATTGGCGGCTGAGGGACAAGGTATGTTGAGCAAGCTCAACCACTTAGCACTATAGAATTGAGAGAATACTAGTAGGAAGACCAAGAAGTCACTCAAGACCACACACACTTCACACCTGGTCATAAGTGAAGTGAGCAGCCAAAGAGCTGGCTTCTCACAAGGAATAAACTCTTTATAAAAATGACTTTTCCGGAAGAGGGGGTCCTCGAGGTCCCACTCAAGAAAAATAATGATTGTAGAAGAGAGGGGTCCTTAAGGCCCCCTCTCTCAAGATTTGCAAAATTGCACCCCAAGTTACCGTTTCAGAAGATAATTACCAAATCAGATATCTTGTCTTCATTAGGAGACATATGTGCTTTTTTACTTTGGTTGGCACCAGGTGGTGCCTGTAGGAGGGGACAGGCAGGGCTGCCTTCAGGTAGGGACAAATGGTACACTTCAGACATTGTTCCCCACCAACCCTCTCAATTTTGGTGCTCAAAAATGCCAACCCTGATGCCCAAGTATAAATAGACCTATGGGCAAGGTCAATAGGAAGACAATTGAAAATTGCACTGTTACTCTGCCAAAAACACACCAGACCTACCTAGTATTCTCTCCTTGCTCATTATCTTAGTGATGAGTGCCTTGTTCTTTCACTCCCCACGGACAGCCATCATTCTCAGGTGTTTCCCTTGAGAAAATTACTATTTTTGCTGTGAAATTTCATCTTCTTGTAGGGAGTGAGTTGAAGCTTGAGTTCCATTGTTACCAAAAGGAGAAGGTTTCTTAAGAAGTTGCACTATAAGACCTTGCAGGAAGTGTCTATTGGAGTGGGTCATGCCTCACTCTTTCAAGATATTCATAGACCCCAGTCTCACTACCCTACTACATTTGGCGACTCTGCTGGGGAGGTATCCTCACTTCCATGGACATAGAAGGTTATATTGTTTCTAAGCAGCTGGTCTTTGAAAATAATCCTGCTGGAAATGGAGTTTAGAGTGAACAGACCACCCAAAAGGAGGTGGTAATGATAGGAGCTAGAGCACCTTTTCCTCAAGGAGGATAGACTAGTGCAACAATATTTGCTCCATTGACAATAGCAACCCCCTCTGGAGGGGCAGCTGCTGCAGCACCAACAATAGTGGAGGTGGATTCGCCGCAGAAGACGGAGCTGAAGCAAATAGTTACGCGAGCAACGATTCTCGCAAGAGAGAAGCAGCACCGGAGGTGGCACCGATAAAAAAAAGTGGTGGCGCTCCCTCTAGCCAAGAAAGTAGAGGTGGAGGATTTACCCTGAAAGGCTTAGAGGAGACTCTACTCACTCTAAGGATATAGGTGCTGGAAAAAAATAGAGTATTCAAGGACCATGTGCAAACATATCTTATTCTCAATCAGCTAAGTAACTGCCCTGCTTTATTACTTGTTGAATATGCTCATTTCATAAGTCTTGATTTATGTTTTACTAGGCATTTCATTTATATGCCACATGATTTAGTTGGTAAAAAAAATGAGACACATGTTCTAATTTCTTGAGATGCCCAATGATAAAATTGAAAAATATTCATAATAATTCTTTATTAGTACATCTCACTCAAAAAAATAATAATAATCATAATATCCATAATTAATTTTATGGATTTTATCCATATGAATGTTGGAAATTTTCAAAGCCACAGCACATTCTCTTATAAAATATTAAAAGTCTTAGAGGGGATGAATTATGTTATTTATTATTTTATTTATTTTATAATGAATAAAATAAAATAAAAGGGCAAATATCAATTCACTACGAGTCATTTATTGATTATTGCTTAAAAGTATATTGGCTTGCAAGCAACGGTATAATCATGGCAATTATTACAGCCACTAAATAACATAGGATCTATGGACAAAGTCTGAAAATTTTAATTCATGTCTACCTTGTATACATCTTTGATGTTCGTACTTAATGAAAGAGGTAATGACAAACATGAGGAACCCTTGAACGAGACAAAAGGCTTTAAAGACTAAAGAAGCGCAAACCCCTTAAACACGGTAAAAAATATATACACGAGGAACCCTCAAACGAGAGGCACACTAATATCAAACGGGTTCGTCGACCCGAGATTAAAAAAGCGCTGCTCGCAATCCGATGTCCATGTACCTGATATAGCAGGCACCCATGTTCGTCATTTTCACATGACCCAAAAAAAAATAATAATATACACTAGGAACCCCCAGAAGTACACTAATACCAGACGGGTTCCTCGACCCAGGATTAAAAAGCGTTGCTCACCCTTGAGTCTATACTTGTCGAGTAGTACTCGCAACACATATCTCAGAGAAAATTAAAATATATATAGAGAGAGACGAGAAACGACCTGCAGCACCGCACCTCAGATCTCAGCTCGTATATGGCCTCTCAAACTTGAAATCTTTAACAAAACTAAAGATGCTTCGGATCAGTGTTATTTTATCTTTGATCGCTCGATTTCATGAACCATGACGAAAAATACCTCTAAACTGGTTTGGGTCGTTATATTTCTCAAAACCAAAATCAAAATGCTTGTTAAATCGCAACAGATCTCCTTCTCTCTCACACGCCTTGGGCTTGAGAAGTTTAGAAACATACAATGAAGTCAAGAGGGAGAATTGCGTAACGAAAAAAAAACGAAAACGAGGGCATGTTCCCAAAGATACACAGAAAGGGGTTTATCTTGTTTCATGTAAGGCAAATGTTTGGAAAGACAGCCAACACAACTAATGAGTAACCCAAGTATATATTGATAAGTAATAGTTTTGTTTTATCCTGCGCTCTTAATCTTTATCTCGTGTGTTTAAAGAATCAGCATACATGTATTTTAAGAAGACGAGGAACCCAAGATGAGGAACCCAAAAGGTAGGTCTTCTCACTAATCATTTCTAAAAGTAAAAAAGAAATAACAGCGTGTAAGTATGCGAGGAACACAAAAAAGACTTACCCTAGTGTATCTCGCAATTTATTTCTAAAAATCAAAAGAAATAGCAGGGTTTAAAAAGTAAGTTTGTGAGGAACCCAAAACGAGGAGTAGTTGTGTCCAAACAGTACAAAAAATTCGAGTAGCATAAAAATGCAGTTGAGCTCTACAAAAGGTAGAGGAACTCACTCGAAAGGAAAAAATAATTAATTAGAGAGTCTATCACGTTAAATAGTGATAAGAGTCAAATATAAGGTGTTTCCCATTCAAAAAAAATGAAAAGTGTTGAGGGGGCTCATCCCCCTCTAAGTTATGTTTTGATTCAAATGTTGAAGAAAAAAAGGTCGAAGGGGGCTCACCCCTCCCTCTACGTTATTGCTTGAATCAAAACACATTAAAACAATGTTGAAGGGGGGTACCCCCCTTTAAGTTATGATTTAAAAAAAAGTCCTAAAAGAACAAGCATAGGAAAAGTACCCCGCAGCCAGAGAGGCAACTTTCAAATGTTAACTTTCTTAGCCTATATGCATATATGCAAGTGCCCCGCGGTTAGAGCGAAAGATTAAAAATTTAACTTGCTCAGCTATATGCAAGTACCCCACAGTTATAGGGGGAACTTCAAAATTTTAACTTGCTAAGCTTATATGCAAATACCCCGCAGTTAAAGGAAAAATTTCAAAATTTTAACTTGCTCATACCTCATGTAAGTACCCCCATAGTTAGAGGGGCATCTTCAAAAATAATAACTTGCTCACCTCAAATGCAAGTACCCCGCAGTTAAAGGGGCTTTTTCAGAAATGATAACTTGCTCAGCTGTATGCAAGTACCCCACAGTTGGAGGGGTAGATTCCAATTTTTTTAACTTGCTCAGTTGAATGCAAGTACCCCACAGTTAGACTTCAAAATTCTAACTTGCTCAGCCTATATGAAAGTACCCTGCCATTAGAAAGGAAGTCTCATAATATTAACTTGCTCAGCCTATCTACAAGTACCCCACAGTTAGAGGGGAAACTTTAAAATTTTAACTTGTTCAGCCTATATGCAAGTACCCCGCAATTAGAGGGGAAGTTTTAAAATAGTAACTTGCTCAGCCTATATGCAAGTACCCCGCAGTTAGAGGGGAAACTTCAAATTTAAACTTGCTCAGCCTATATGCAAGTACCCTGTAGTTAGAGGGGAAGTTTTGAAAGTTTAACTTGCTCGTACTGTATGCAAGTACCCCACTGTTAGAGGGGCAGCTTCAAAATTTTAACTTGCTCAACTATATGCAAGTACCCCTAGTTAGAAGGGCAGTTTCAAAAATAATAACTTACTCATATCATTGAAAGTACCCCTCAGTTAGAGGGGAAGCTTCAGAAATGATAACTTTCTCATATTGCATGAAAGTACCCCACATAATATGGGGCAGTTCTAATTGACAAAATGCTCATAGTAAATAGTGCAGGTTACAGTTAACAAACATCAGCGCAAGACAAAGGCAAAGATAGCCTCAGTGTACTTTTTTTTCGTAGTTAGAAATGAAAATTTCTAAGAAAAACTAAAAAAATATATGGTACAATATTTTAGTACCTAAGGCTCCAATGGCACCGAAGCGCTCACAGTTTTGAGCACGTGCCAAGAATAAATATAAGGTACTACAGTTTAGGACCTAAGGCTCCAAGGGAATCGGAGCGCTCACAGTACTGAGCAAGTGCCAAGTATAAACATAAGTTATAATAGTTTAGTACCTAAGGCTCCAAGGGCACCGGAGCGCTCACAGTATAGAGCAAGTGTCAAGTATAAATATAAGGTACAATAATTTAGTACCTAAGGTTCCAATGGCACCGAAGCGCTCACAATATAAAGCAAGTGTCAAGTATACATATAAGTACGACATTTTTGTACCTAAGGATCCAAGGGCACGGGAGCGCTCACAGTCTTGAGTAACTGCTAAGTATAAATATAAGGCGTAATATTTTAGCACCTAAGGCTCCAAGGGCATCGGAGCGCTCACAGTCTTGAGCAAGTATAAATATAAGGTGTGACACTTTAGAACCTAAGGCTCCAAGGGCACCGGAGCGCTCATAGTCTTGAGAAACTGCCAAGTATAAATATAAGGTACGACAGGTTAGCACCTAAGTTTCCAAGGGCACCGGAGCGCTCACAGTCCAGAGCAACTTCCAAGTATAAACATAAGGTGCTCCAGAGGATCATCTAAGGCTCCAAGGGAACCGGAGCGCTCACAGTCTTGAGCAAGTACCAAGTATAAACATAAGGTGTGCCAGTTGAGTACCTAAGGCTCCAAGAGCATCGGACCACTCACAGTCTTGAGCAAGTGCCAAGTATAAATGTAAGGTGCTCCAGATGAGCACCTAAGGCTCCAAAGGCACCGGAGAGCTCACAGTCTTGAGCAAGTGCCAAGTATAAACATAAGGTGCTCCAGGTGAGAACCTAATGCTCCAAGGGCACCACAGTGCTCACAATATAGAGCAAGTGTCAAGTATAAATATAAGGTGCGCCAGTCGAGCACCTAAGGCTCCAAGGGCATCGGAGCGCTCACAGTCTTGAGCAAGTGCCAAGTATAAAAGAAAGGTGCTCCAGATGAGCACCTAAGGCTCCAAGGGTACCGGAGCACTCACAGTCTTAGGCAAGTGTTAAATATAAATATAAGGTGTGACAGTTTAGCACCTAAGGCTCCAAGGGCACCGAAGCTCTCACAGTCTTGAACAACTCCCAAGTATAAATAAAAGGTACGAGAGTTTCGTGCATAAGTGTCTCGACATTACAAGACATTTCTGCACGAGGGGTATAATATTGAGAAGTCCTCAAGCAAGTGAACAAATAATAAAATAGCTTGGAGTGTGGGGATCCAATTAGAGTGGCTCCACCTGCCCAAGATTGCAAGCTTGACAGAAAATAGCCTAGGGCGATGGGATCTACCTTGAGTGACCCCTCTTCCCAAACTTGATGCTACAGAAAAGGACTCAGGGCGAGGGGCTCACCGCGATTAACCCATCTACCCAAGGTAAAATTATATAAAAAAGTCTAAGAGTGAGGGGCCCACCGCGAGTAACCCCTTCACCCAAGGTAAAAGGCCACAGAACCCCTCCGCCCAAGGTGAAAGGCCAGAGAAGAAGGCCACGGGCGAGGGGCTCATCGCGAGTAACCCCTCCGCCCAAGATAGAAAGTCATAGAAGAAGCTTAAGGGAGAGGGGCTCACCACGAGTAACCCCTCCACCCAATATAAAAGGCCACAGAAGAAGGTCTCACCGAGAGCAACCCCTTCGCCCAAGATAGAAGGCCACAGAAGAAGGCCAAGGGATAAGGGCTCACTTTGAGCAACCTCTATACCCAAGATATAAGGCCACAGAAAAAAGGTCAAGGACGAGGGGCTCACCATGAGCAACCCATCTAAACCAAGTAGAAGGCCAAGAACGAGGCTCACCATGAGTAACCCCTCCGCCCAAGTTGATACCCAGATAAGGAGGTCCACTATAAGTGGCCTCATCTTCAAAACTTGGGATGAAGTGGAAGAACATTTAATGACCCTAAGGGTAATGATGAAGTAACCCTAGGGTCCCTCAAAATAAAAGAAATGAATTTATGGCATACAAAACCTTTTCTTCTACCCAACACAAAAGTCTTTGCACGAGGGGCTAATGTAGAAGGGTGTTTCAAGATTCACCACTATATTTATGAGTGAGGGTCCCTCAAAGACCCCCCTTCACCTTACAGAAAATATGAGGTTGAGGGAACCCCCAGGGTCCCTCCATCGCAAAAGTGCCATATTAGAGAAGGAACCCCCAGGGTCCCTCCACCGTAAAAGTGCCATATTGGAGAAGGAACCCCAGGGTCCCTCCACTATAGAAGCCCAAGTTGAGAGGGGACACCGCAAGGATCCCCGTAGAAACTCGAGTTAAGAAGGGCCACCGCGAGGGTCACCGAAGAAATGACATTCGAGAAGTGCCCCGTAAGGGCCACTATAGAAGTCCAAGATTGAGAAGGGCCACTACAAGGGTCACGACAAAATTGACATTCGAGAAGTGCCCCGCAAGGGCCACTACAGAAATGACATTTGGGAAGTGCCCCGCAAGGGTCACTACAGAAGTCCAAGTTGAGAAGGGCCACCGCAAGGGTCACTGCGAAAATGACATTTAAAGAAGTGCCCCGCAAGGGCCACTATAGAAGTCGAAGATTGAGAAGGGCCACCGCAAGGGTCACTGCAGAAATGACATTCGAGACGTGCTACCGCAAGGGTCACTACGGAAATGACATTTGAAGAAGTTCCCCGCAAAGGCCACTGTAGAAGTCAAAGATTGAGAAAGGCCACTGCAACGGTCATTGCAAAAATGATATTCGAGAAGTGCCACCGCAAGGGTCACTGCATAAATGACATTTGAAAAGTACCACTGCAAGGGTCACTGCAGAAATGACATTTGAGAAGTTCCCCATAAGGGTCACTGCAGAAATGACATTCGAGAAGTGCCACCAAAAGGGTCACTGCAGAAATGACATTTGAGAAGTGCCATCGCAAGGGTCACTGCAGAAATGACATTTGAGAAGTACCCCATAAGGGCCACTCTAGAAGTCTAAGATTGAGAAGGGCCACCGCAAGGGTCACTCTAGAAATGATATTCGAGAAGTGCCACCACAAGGGTCACTACAGAAATGACATTTGATAAGTGCCACCGCAAGGGTCACTGCAGAAATGACATTTGAGAAGTACCCCATAAGGGCCACTGCAGAATTGACATTCGAGAAGTGAAACCGTAAGGGTCACTGCAGAAATGATATTTGAGAAGTGCCATCGCAAGGGTCACTACAGAAATTCCATTTGAGAAGTACCCCGTAAGGGCCACTGCAGAAGTCCAAGATTGAGAAGGGCCACCATAAGGGTCACTATAGAAATGACATTCGAGAAGTGCCACCATAAGGGTCACTGAAGAAATGACATTTGAAGAAGTTCCTCGCAAAGGCAACTGCAGAAGTCTAAGATTGAGAAAGGCCACCGCAAGGGTCATTGAAGAAATGACATTCGAGAAGTGCCACCGCAAGGGTCACTGCAGAAATGACATTAAGAAGTGCCCTGCAAGGGCCACTGCAGAAGTCTAAGGTTGAGAAGCGCCACCGCAAGGGTCACTGCAGAAATAACATTCGAGAGGTGCCACCGTAAGGGTCACTGTGGAAATGACATTTGAAGAAGTTCCCCGCAAAGGCCACTGCAGAAGTCCAAGATTGAGAAAGTTCACCGTAAGGGTCACTGCATAAATGACATTCAAGAAGTGCCACCGCAAGGGCCACTACATAAATGACATTTGAAGAAGTGCCCCGCAAGGCCCACTACAGTATTCCAAGATTAAGAAGGGACACTGCAAGGGTCACTGCAGAAATGACATTCGATAAGTGCCCCGCAAGAGCCATTGTATAAATGATATTTGAGAAGGAACCCCCCAAGGCTTCTTCAATAGCAAAAATGATGTTTGAGAAGGAACCCCCCACTAGGGTGCCTCAACAGCTGAAACTTACATGGAGGAAGGGACCCGCAAGGTCCTTCCCCGCGCAGCTCCTAGAAAACCAAGTTAGGATGATGGGGTGTCTACCATAAGCAACCACTCATCATAAAAAAGAACAAAATTACTAACACTTATTTTCTTGTACAAGTTACCTAGTTGAGCAAGAAGGGCTCAAGTAGGCCAGTTGGGACCTCCTAGGAGTTTTGGCTTGGTGGCTGAGGGACAAGGTATGTTGAGTAAGCTCAACCACTTAGCATTATAGGATTGAGAGAATACTAGTAGGAAGACCCAAAAGTCGCTCAAGACTACACACACTTCACACTTGGTCACAAGATAAGTGAGCAGCCAAAGAGCTGGCTTCTCACACGAAATAAACTCTTTATAAAAAAATGACTTTTCCAGAAGATGGGGTCCTCGAGGTCCCACTCAAGAAAAACAATGATTTTAGAAGAGAGGGGTCCTTAAGGCCCCCTCTCTCAAGATTTGCAAAATTGCACCCAAAGTTACCGTTTCAAAAGATAATTACCAAATCAGATATCTTGTCTTCATTAGGAGACATATGTGCTTTTTGACTTTGGTTGGCACCGGGTGGCGCCTGCAGGAGGGGACAAGCAGGGTTGCCTACAGGTAGGGACAAATGGTACACTTTAAACATTGTTCTTCACAAACCCTCTCAATTTTGGTGCCCAAAAATGCCAACCCTGATGCCCAAGTATAAATAGACCTATGGGCAAGGTCAATAGGAAGACTATTGAAAATTGCACTATTACTCTGCCAAAACCACACCAGACCTTCCTAGTATTCTCTCCCTGCTCATTCTCTTAGTGCTGAGTGCCTTGTTCTTTCACTCCCCACTGACAGCCATCATTCTCAGGTGTTTCCCTTGAGAAGATTACTATTTTTTATGTGAAAGTTCATCTTCTCATAGGGAGTGAGTTAAAGCTTGAGTTCCATTATTACCAGAAGGAGAAGGTTTCTTGAGAAGTTGCATCAGAAGACCTTGAAGACCTTGCAGGCAGTGTCCATTGGAGTGGGTCACGCCTCACCCTTTCCAAATATTCATAGACCCCAGTCTCACTACCCTCCTACAGAGTCCTTATCGTGAGCTAGATCTTTGGCAACATGTCTGTTGATATATTATCCCCACCGAGATGCATCCATCTATCGAATTTCATCCATTACATCAAAATAACTCAAAATGAGATATTAAAATATCTCAAAGTCACGATCTTTTATGCATCCCTTCAAATACTCTCATACAAAAAGTTGAGATATCAAATTGTCTCAAGACGGGACCTCCCAAACATATTCCTACATATAATCGTGTAAAACACCTATAAATTAATCATGACAGAGATGCACCCATATCTCACCTTTATATCTCTCCTCACCACATGAATGATATATCAAACTATCTCAAAAGTCGAGCTCCCTCGCATTGTTAAACACATACTCACGGCCACCCATTAGATTAGCTGAGCTTTCTCTTACACTTACATACTTAATAACATCCATTAATTATATAATACAAAGCATGGAGTCATGCACAAGCAAATCTTGTGTACTTTCACTGGTTAAAGTGACATTTGTATACCTTTCACGGATACCAATTTCCAACCTAAGCACCTATCTACATTTTTCAGGGACCCTCTCCCTAAGGTCAATAAACAAATTCTAAAATAACTAAAAATCAATCAATTAATGTAAACAGAAACAATAAGCATAGAATTAAGGAAGCATACTAAACAAGTGGGGGTGCGTAGTACCTTCCTCACTCATAATCGAGTTCCTAAAACCACACAACAAGAATCTATGTACCAACCGCGAATTTTAATACCTTACTTTGGAATATCCCAAAAGGGATAGACCGAACCTTTTTGTTTATTTTTATATTAAACAAACCAGTGACTCTGAACACCCTCTAAAACTTCCTCCTTTCTAACACGAAAATGAACACTCAGACCCAAAGCTTGAGAAGCCAAAGGGGCAATCACCAAACATGAACATGGCGTCAAACAGCATCCAAGTGCAAAATCATCGACACCTAAATGTCAATTCGATAACCCGACCTTGGGGGAGTGTAGTAATGAGATACATACACTCCCATGTCTGTCGTAATAAAATTTCCATTCCCCATCGAGCAATAGCACACCAACCGCACCACTTGCTCAGGGCCCACAACGTCATAAGGATTTAATTAGGAAAGGAAAATTTATGTTTCCAGAAAAAGAAGGGAAAACCATGGGGGTTGATGAAGACATGTTTCCCAAAGTAATAAATTGGAACTAATATGTAGCCAATCCAATGGCCAAGGAACAAAGGCCATGTTGAGTGAAAAATGAAAACCAAAGCAGACACAAAGGCTTCGAAGCGTGAGATAATTATAGATCTCGACCAAAAGTTACTAAAACACATATGTATTAGGTGTCTAATCCAGTAATCTGAAATGTACCAAATTGTTGCTTCCAAAGGAAAGCAATAACAAATTTTTAAGAATGAAGGAAATGGTAGTCACACTGCCAAATATTAGGGGAAAACAAGTAAAGGGAACTTCTAAGGACTTTACCTGGGACAGGTGAGGCCATTTTCTAAGCCTTATCATTCACGACGAAAAAAAAAGGACAATGAACTTCCAATATATCAAGCTAGGCTTCCAGGAAGGTAATCCCACCAGTACATCGGGACCCCAAAGCCCATGGGGGTTTCTAGACTGGAACCCATGGTAAAAGGAGTACCAAATTTGTTTGTGGCATAAGAACCTAAGGTGGATCAATAGTTCAACGATAGGCTCAAAAATCCAAAGGTAATAAAGCCTCAAGAAATGGCTTCAGGGATGTGGCACACTGTGCAACCACCCAAATCGAGGAAGAGAGAACTAAAAATTGATATAGCCTGCACCCAATAAAGGAGGGTCCAAAATAAGTATAGGGCCTAGCAATAGGCCTCGAAGGTTTTATGCCCAAATGGATATGAGGATAATGTGTGTTCGTCTTTGAAGATAAATCCAAGGTTTTATATAGAAGCCAGTATTTTCAAACACTATGGGTGAAAATATTAAGGAATTAAAGAAAGCCATGATCATGGATAAAGGAAAATAATCTAAGGACGGATCTTCTAATGAAGAAGATAAGGAAGAAATTATGGTTGTGGATGTGGTAGGACATGTACAAGGACATAGTCAATAGTAGTTCATCCAGTCTGGATCCTTACGATAGTATGTGGAAATTAACATGTAAATTGTCTTCCCGTAGAGGTTCAAAACTGAGGAAGGGAAGGAGGTTCCAGAGCTAAAAATGGGTGAAGACGATTGATCAAAGGTAGATGACTTAAACTTCTTCATAAGTGATGGAAACCCAAGATTTAATGCCTTGATTTTCAAAGATTGGATTCATTATAATAAGTGTATCCCTTTTTCCATGTACCAGAATTTGCTATTAATGAAGGAAGATGGGAGGGTGGAGGAAGTGAAAGCCAAACCACTACCATTTCAGACCAATTATAACTGTGTCGAAGAAGAGCTTAATTAGGAGAACATAGTAATGGACAAAGTAGATGCATCGATAGTTGAGACGCTAGGAGAGGAGGCTTCATAAGAAGCTTGGTAAGAGTTAGCTTTTGGTCTGATGGGACCAATTAAAAATGATAAAATGGATGTTACCCTTCGAATTGGAAAAGACCAATGAATCTTTGGCCATAATAATGTACAAATTTAAAGAAGTGGAGTTAAGAAAAAAATAGTGGGTAAAGGGCCATTGATTGGGTTCATTATTTAATCAAAGAAGATAAAGTGGGAGAAAGGCCTCAAGACACTGGCGATCTAACAAGTTCTCCTGCAGAATACAAAGAACTCATAGTCAACCAATTGCATCCTTTAGTAGAGGTAATCTTAGGAACTGAATAAAACAAAAGGGTGGTGTACATCAGTGTCAACCTTAGTAAAGAAGACCAATTATTTATTGTGGACCTATTACATCTGTATAAGGACTGTTTGTCTTAGGAATATGATTAACAGCCCGAGTTAAATAAAAAATTAGTGGAGCATACTCTGCCAATCAAGGAAAGATACAAGCATATAAAGCATTTACCTCGGATTATCAGTGGAGTAGAAGGAGTTGAATATGCGGCAGCGGAGGTGGCTTGAGTTCGTGAAGGATTATCAGTTTGATATCCAATACCACCCGGGTAAGGCTAACGTGGTAGCAGACGCGTTGAGCCGTAGGCCAGTAGATGAAGTGGCAGGGGTGTGGAAGGCCAAGTGGAAGGAGTTGGGACACCAGGATGCAGTGGCCCGATCATTCATGTCGGTGATGACTGTTACACCACAGATTATCACGAGAGTGGTAAAGGCACAAGCAGATGACTCGTTCTGTCAGGAGTAGATAGTTCGATTATTAGCAGAGGGAGCTGAGTCCTATACCGTTAGCTCAGACGGGGGATTACGCTTCAATGGGAAATTGGTAGTTCCAGAAGGGGAGGAATTGTGGCACGAGGTGATGGCAGAGTCACACGGCTCATGGTTCGCGGTACATCCCGATGGGGACAAAATGTACCAAGATATGAGACGACAGTATTGGTGGAGCGGGATGAAGAGAGATATTGTCGTGTTTATTTCTAAATGCGCCACTTGTCAGCTAGTAAAAGTGGATCATCAGAGATCGGTAGGACTTCTACAGCCATTGGAGATCCCGATGTGGATGTGGGAGAGCATATCCATGGATTTTATCACGGGGTTGCCTACGTCACAGAGAGGTCACGACTCCATTTGGGTAATTATGGACAGGTTGACCAAAGTCTCTCATTTTCTACCCGTAAGGACAGACTACACTACGGGATAGTATGCCCAGCTCTTTATTGCAGAGATAGTGAGACTTCACGGTGTGCCCCTAAATATCGTGTCTGACAGAGACAAGATATTTGTTTCACGGTTTTGGGAGAGTTTTCAGGAGGCCATGGGCACGGAATTACGGTTAAGTACGGCATATCACCTGCAGACCGATGGGAAAACCGAGCGCACAACCCAGATGTTGGAGGACATGCTACGTATGTGCATCATTGATTTTGGGGGTGGATGGGAGCAGTATCTTCCACTGGTGGAGTTTGCCTACAACAACTCCTACCAGTTCACCATTGGCATGGCTCCATTTGAGGCGCTGTACGGTAGACCTTGTCATTCCCCAGCATGTTGGTTGGAGGTGGGGGACAACAAATTACTTGGGCCGGAAGTGATTCAGGATACTTCGGCAAGGATAGAGCTGATACGGAGTCACATTCGGGTAGCTCAGGACAGGCGGAAGAGCTATGCTGATGCGAAGATATCCTTCAGGGAATTTGAAGTGGGGGGACCAGGTTTTGCTCAGAGTATCCTATGAAGGGGATTATGCGTTTCGGGAAGAAAGGGAAGTTGGCACCGAGATATGTGGGACCATTTCCTATTATTGAGCGGATTGGGCCGGTTGCGTATAGACTCGGGTTACCGGAACATTTGCATCGGATTCACGATGTGTTTAATATTTCCTCGCTAAGGAAATATCTTAGAGACGATTTGGCTCATGCTCACATTTCTTTGGAGTACATCGACCTCCAGCCTGATAGCTCCTACGAGGAGGGGCCAATTGCGATTTTGGATTGAAGTGAGCGGAAAGTGCGGTCGAAGATAGTTCCGTTAGTGCGTGTTCAGTGGCGACATCATAATGTCGAGGAGTCCACATGGGAGCGCGAGGATGAGATGCGCGAACGTTATCCAGAGTTGTTCTTACCAGGTACCTTCTAGTTCCGAATTTCGGGACGAAATTCTGTTATTAGGGGGGAAGTATGTAATACCCCGTATTTTCATGATATTTATTTATGGGATTAATTGAATTAAATGTGTATTAATTGGAAATTAATCCGGATAAAAATACTAGCGAGATACGAGTTGGTATTTGATTTTAATGAGTATATATGGATATATATATGAATGTTGAATTATGAAATTTGTCGTGAGATTGAAATACGGCGATTTGGAATTTTGTTGGGACGCGTGTGACAGTCGCGTCAGGAATATAATTATTTTAATTAAAAGTAAATTTTAATTCTATTAACCGTATGGTCATTTTGAGTGCGCCAACGCGTCCGGAAGGGTCGAAATAGTCAGAAAACACTAGCCGGGGTTTAGTTCGGGTCCCGGGGCATTTTTAGGCCATACCGGCAACGTAAAAGGGTAGTTTGGTAATTTTGAATTTTTGGGAATTAAAACCAACGAAAATTAGGAATTTAAAATCTGACTTGGTAATTACCCACTAAACCCACTAACTACACCTTATGACCAAATGGGCTACGGGGGTTATTAGAATTAGTTCCAAAGAGTTCCTAAGGAAAACCCTAGCCACCATTGTCACCTTGGAGAAGAAGACTTGTAGAGAGAGAGAGAGGAGAATTCTGCAGAGAGAGAGAGAGAATCATTCAGCAATTCAACATCAAAATCAGAGATATACATAAGGCAAGTGGTTTAATTTCATTATTTGCAGAGAATGCTTCTTCCATGCGTAGGAAATTGATAAAATTGTATTGTTTTTGGAGATTTATGAAAACCCATTAAATTGGAATTTGAAACTTGTATTTTGATGAGGAATTGCATGTAGAATTGTATGTAGGTGATTAATCTGATAATAATATATTTTGGATGAAACAAAAACGGATTTAATTAGGCTCATTGGGGATTTAAGAATTTCTAGGGTTCATGTTCTTGAAATTGGGGAAAAATGTATAGATTTGATATTTGGATGATGTTTAGAATGAATTAACCCCACACAAACATTAGTATGTGACCTAAGTATGTTTAGGGATGATTAGAAACCTTGAACAATTGTTGGATTGATGTTTAGATGAGATTAGAGAGGAAGAAAAGTTGGAAAAACGAAAAAGGGAATTTCTGGGCTCGAAACTGGCCTCTCGTTAGAAGACCTGCCCAGGTCCTTCGAACGAGCTTCTAACGAGTTGACAGTTTGCCTTCTAACGAGAGGAATGTTCATTCGATGCCTTTCATTCGAACGAGATATCGTTAGATGCCCAGTTCGTTCGAACGAACTCTCGTTCGAACAGCCTCGTTCGAACGAGACTTCTAACGAGCTGACAGTTTAGGTTTTTTGGCCTGTTTCGATTTCGCGTGTCACGTAACCTTGTTTAATTGTAGAGATACCATTCCCTTGATGATAAATTGATCTAGTTGGGACATTTGGGTTATATTGAGGAGTAAAACATAGGAGTGCGATTCGAATTGAATGGAAATTTTGGAATATGACGTGAGTGATTATTACGACGCGTGAATTATTGACGGCCTAAATAATTGAATTAATCGGGAACGTATGAATTGTGCAACATTATAAGTCGGTACGAGAATGAGATGTGTACCCCAAATAATTTACAGTGATTACTAAGATGTGTGTATACTTAGTACGTATATGATTTTATGTGTATGACATACCTACCATACTTGCTATCACGGGAGGTTTACGTTCACTTAGGGCCCTCTAATCCTTGTGTTGCCCAGATTTAGATTGGTACCTCGAGAACATAGGTCAGAGAAGGACTTATTGGGATGTTAATAATTTTGCTGATCGTGGGAGCGTAGGTATGTGCGTGACCCATGTGATGTGACTGTGTTCGCCTCCATTGTTTGTGATTTGCTATTATCTGAGAACGATTCCTGAGAGATTCAGAATGCGTGATCCTTATGTACGTGATGTATCGGGATGGATAGCAGAGTATGTGTGCACCGCAGCTTAGTCTCGGGTGCTTGTATTGTATATTTATGGCGTGGTTAATATACACTTAAATTAATGAGAACTTTCATGTTGGTATTGTGCGTATAAATACAGAAACGCTTTGAG
This sequence comes from Sambucus nigra, assembly GCA_949130495.1. Taxonomy (NCBI): domain Eukaryota; kingdom Viridiplantae; phylum Streptophyta; class Magnoliopsida; order Dipsacales; family Adoxaceae; genus Sambucus; species Sambucus nigra. The sequence goes on along the minus strand of OX422214.1, from coordinate 575,451,452 downwards.
TAACTATAAAGGGATAACCTGAAATGAATTGTATGACTTATAATTGAGAACCTGAGTTAAGTAAAGCCCTCTATGTAGTTGATAACGCTGGAACGTATAATGGGAATTGAGTAGTAAGGGGTAGAACTTATTACGGTCTAGTTAGATAGGTATGTCACTTAGATGGGTACGGTACGTTAGGTTTGCACAAATTAGTCGAGAGGTGAGTACTTCATGTGAGTGTACGTCCTAACATGTATTTTGCATTCATTGTTTTAATGTCATTAAAACACTTGCTGTTTTTAAAATAATCCCCACTTTCGGGCTCTGACCCGTTTGCTTTCAAATCTATTTTTGTAAAAACCATTTTAGGTGCCCAGCCACAAGGACACCATGCATAGGATTTTAATTCAGGTGACGAGCTGTAGCTGTTTGTGGAAGTTATAGGACTTTTCTAGTAGACGCTTCATTCATCTTGACTCTATATTCAGCTTTCATCAGTTGTAGGGCATGTCACCCATTTTTATTAGAAACATTTCCTATTTCAGATTTTAAGACTTTTGGCATGTAATTAATTCAGGTTACATTGTTTTACTTAGTTCAGTTGTGGGATTGTTGTGAGGAGTTTTCCTCCGGACTTATTATTATGTTGTTGGTTATTCTATTGTTTCGTTATGGTGAATGTTGTTATTCTATCATTATCCTTTTATTGCATGTTAATCAGAGTTAACTTAAAATTTGGCAACTCACTTTTTAAATACTAGGTGGTTAGTAATCTTTAAAATGTTTTCGACAGTGATGCTATTAACTGGACCAACTTGATATTTTGTATTAATTTAATAAAGGAGTAGCTACCCGTTATTTAATTAGTCGGGGTGTCACAGGTGTTATCATAGCATCAGGTTCTAGTGTCCTTTAGGATCTGTACGGCTTATTATGTTTCCGCTGAGCTTTCTTTGATGTAGAGCCCTATATTTTAGGACTGTTGTATTCTTTTGTATATTCTACATTCATCAGCTATTTCAAGTTTATAACTGCGAACTTATAAACTTTATTCTTATTTCAGATGCCTCCACGATGTGCACAACGGGTTCCCAGGGATGCAACGCCAGAACCACAGCCCGCACCAGTTCAGGGCACGATGAATGCCGCCGAGGTTGCAGCCATTGTGGCCCAGGCGGTAAATGCTGCATTAGCCGTAGTTCAGCAGGCACCACCTCAGGCGCCAGTAGCCGCGTCAGTTCAGGCACATGCATTCCCGTCTGCTTGGGAATGTGTACGTGATGCTTTTCAGAAAGCACACCCACCGGAGTTCGCAGGTAGCTCCGATGTTGTGATTTCGAGTCAGTGGAGGAAGGACATTTAGCGGCACCTGAGGATGTATGAGTGCACCGATGTCCAGAAGCAGATACTAGCTACCTTTAAGATAGTGGGATCTGCACTGCAGTGGTGGGAGTCTATTACCACAGTGGAGGAGAGAGATACTCTCACTATACAGGAGTTTTGGGTGCGGTTCGATCGCAAGTACTTTCCGTCAGCTGTTCACACGGAAATGAGGAGGAAGTTGATGAATCTTAGGCTGGAAGGTAAGATTGTGGCCGAGTATGAGGCCGAATTCATAAATCTGTTAAATATTGTCCCGGATGAGATACCGACAGAAGAGAAGAAGATACAGAAATTTACAGACGGGTTGACTTGGAGGATCCGTCAGCATTTGTTGGGGAACCTATCGTTAGCCACTTACTCTGATGTGGTTAATGCTGCACTGTTGCACTGCCAGGATCATCGCTTGCACATGGCTGAAGGCAAGAGATCGGGAGAGTCCAGCCATCAGGGCAGGACTGGGGGAAATGGTGCCAGTGGGACACATTCTGTTCAGGGGCAGAGACAGGGTGACCAGGGTTCCCAGCAGGGGGATCACAAGAGGTTCAGATCAGGAAATTTCAGGCATGAACAAGGAGGTTTCCGGCAGGGCCATCAGGGTCCGAACGGCCATCAGAACCAGCAGGGTCAGAATGGTCAACAATAGTTTCAGCAGGGCCAGGGGAGGAATGAAAACGGCCACCAGGGCCGGGGGCAGCAGGGACAAAGAGGGGGGAACTTCCCGGGGAAATGTTACGTTTGTGGCAAGACTAGCCATAAATGCCAGGACTGTCCGGATAGGGGCAGGGCCCCGCAGCAGCAGCAGGCTGCTCGACAGGAGCCGCAGAGACCCGTGTTTCCCTCCGCCCTCCTGGCGCCACCACAGATGGCAGCATTGCCACCCATTCCAGCGGTCCCGGTTCAGTAGGGGCAGCTGCAGTATGGGAGAGTATACCATCTTCAGCAGGCAGCAGCTCCACAGGCACCACCCTCTATTGAGGGTATGTTTCCTATCTATGGCACTATGGGTCAGGTTTTGTTTGATACGGGGGCAACGCATTGTTTTATAGCTACACAATTTGCGAAAGCCTTAGGGTTATTAGCCACAGCAGAGAGCACAGTGACGTGTATAGATTCACCATTGGGGAGTGGCTCACTTATATTCTTTATATGCCGGGGAGTGGGGGTAGAGATTGGTAGTTTGGTATTACCTGCATACATGTTGGTATTAGATATGCATGAGCACGATGTGATTATTGGTATGGATTGGCTCGCAGCTTATAGAGCCATGACTGATTGCTTCGGTGGGAGCATTATTTTTGCCATTCCGGGGCAAGAGATGTTTGTAGTGGCGATGCCTCGCCCAGAGGGAGGCTCGACCGCTCATTTGTATTACATAGAGGAGGATACCTCTAAGGAGGTTGTGATTCCTCTAGATTCGATCCCAGTTGTCAGGGAGTATTCAGATGTGTTTCAGGAGATACCAGGCCTACCCCCTAGTCGAGAGATAGACTTTGTCATAGACTTATTACCAGATACGAGACCTATAGCACGCGCACCGTACCGTATGGCTCCGGCAGAGATGCGAGAGCTACGGGATCAGATTGAGCAGTTGTTGGGTCAGGGGTTCATACGGAGGAGTACTTCACCGTGGGATGCCCCTGTGTCGTTCGTAAAGAAGAGGGATGGATCGTTTGTGTGGATTACCGAGAGTTGAATAAGGTCACGATATGGAATAAATATCCGTTACCCCGAATCGATGACTTATTCGACCAGTTGAGAGGAGCTTCTTTCTTCTCAAAGATTGATTTATGATCGGGATACCATCAGTTGCGTATCAGGGAAGAGGATGTCTCGAAGACTGCGTTCTTAACGAGATATGGTTCTTACGAATTTCGGGTTATGCCTTTTGGCTTGACCAATGCTCCAGCCGTGTTTATGGACTTGATGAATAGGGTGTTCAGAGAGTTCCTTGATCAGTTCGTCATTGTCTTCATTGATGATATTCTGGTTTACTCCCAGATAGAGGAGGAGCACGCAGAGCATTTGAGGCAGGTTTTGCAGACGCTACGTCAGAACGAGTTGTATGCAAAGTATGACAAGTGCGGGTTTTGGCTGAAGGAGGTTCAGTTTTTGGGGCACATTATTTTCGATCGGGGGATATCTGTTAATCCCGGGAAGGTATCCGCAGTGAGGGAGTGGGGACAGCCCACGACACCGACTGAGATCCATAGTTTCTTGGGACTAGCAGGATACTACAGGAGGTTTATTCGGGGATTTTCAAAGATAGCAGGTCCTTTGACACATCTGACTCATAAAGGTGTGTCGTTCATTTGGAGTGATGTCTGTCAGCTGGCATTTGATGAGTTGAAGGACAAGTTGACCTCAGCACCTGTGTTAGCATTGCCGAGACCGGGAGTTGAGTATCTAGTCTACACCGATGCATCTTTGCAAGGACTTGGAGGTGTATTGTAGCAGGAGATTCAGGCCATAGCTTATGCTTCCCGTAAGCTAAAGCCTCACGAGAATAATTACCCCACTCATGACTTGGAATTAGCGGCAGTAGTATTTGCCCTTCGGATTTGGAGACGTTACCTTTTGGGGAAGAAGTTTTGATTGTTCACGGACCACAAGTCCGTACAGTACCTATTCACGTAGAAGGAGTTGAATATGCGGCAGCGGAGGTGGCTTGAGTTCATGAAGGATTATCAGTTTGATATCCAATACCACCCGGGTAAGGCTAACGTGGTAGCAGATGCGTTGAGCCGTAGGCCAGTAGATGAAGTGGCAGGGGTGTGGAAGGCCAAGTGGAAGGAGTTGGGACACCAGGATGCAGTGGCCCGATCATTCATGTCGATGATGACTGTTACACCACAGATTATCACGAGAGTGGTAAAGGCACAAGCAGATGACTCGTTCTGTCAGGAGCAGATAGTTCGATTATTAGCAGAGGGAGCTGAGTCCTATACCGTTAGCTCAGACGGGGGATTACGCTTCAATGGGAAATTGGTAGTTCCAGAAGGGGAGGAATTGTGGCACGAGGTGATGGCAGAGTCACACGGCTCATGGTTCGCGGTACATCCCGGTGGGGACAAAATGTACCAAGATATGAGACGACAGTATTGGTGGAGCGGGATGAAGAGAGATATTGTCGTGTTTATTTCTAAACGCGCCACTTGTCAGCTAGTAAAAGTGGATCATCAGAGATCGGTAGGACTTCTACAGCCATTGGAGATCCCGATGTGGATGTGGGAGAGCATATCCATGGATTTTATCACGGGGTTGCCTACGTCACAGAGAGGTCACGACTCCATTTGGGTAATTGTGGACAGGTTGACCAAAGTCGCTCATTTTCTACCCGTAAAAACAGACTACACTACGGGACAGTATGCCCAGCTCTTTATTGCAGAGATAGTGAGACTTCACGGTGTGCCCCTAAATATCGTGTCTGACAGAGACAAGATATTTGTTTCACGGTTTTGGGAGAGTTTTCAGGAGGCCATGGGCACGAAATTGCGGTTAAGTACGGCATATCACCCGCAAACCGATGGGCAAACCGAGCGCACAAACCAGATGTTGGAGGACATGCTACGTATGTGCATCATTGATTTTGGGGGTGGATGGGAGCAGTATCTTCCACTGGTGGAGTTTGCCTACAACAACTCCTACCAGTTCACCATTGGCATGACTCCATTTGAGGCGCTGTACGGTAGACCTTGTCATTCCCCAGCATGTTGGTTGGAGGTGGGGGACAACAAATTACTTGGGCCGGAAGTGATTCATGATACTTCGGCAAGGATAGATCTGATACGGAGTCGCATTCGGGTAGCTCAGGACAGGCGGAAGAGGTATGCTGATGCGAAGATATCCTTCAGGGAATTTGAAGTGGGGGGACCAGGTTTTGCTCAGAGTATCCTATGAAGGGGATTATGCGTTTCGGGAAGAAAGGGAAGTTGGCACCGAGATATGTGGGACCATTTCCTATTATTGAGCGGATTGGGCCGGTTGCGTATAGACTCGGGTTACCGGAACATTTGCATCGGATTCACGATGTGTTTAATATTTCCTCGCTAAGGAAATATCTTAGAGACGATTTGGCTCACGCTCACATTTCTTTGGAGTACATCGACCTCCAGCCTGATAGCTCCTACGAGGAGGGGCCAATTGCGATTTTGGATTGAAGTGAGCGGAAAGTGCGGTCGAAGATAGTTCCGTTAGTGCGTGTTCAGTGGCGACATCATAATGTCGAGGAGTCCACATGGGAGCGCGAGGATGAGATGCGCGAACGTTATCCAGAGTTGTTCTTACCAGGTACCTTCTAGTTCCGAATTTCGGGACGAAATTCTGTTATTAGGGGGGAAGTATGTAATACCCCGTATTTTCATGATATTTATTTATGGGATTAATTGAATTAAATGTGTATTAATTGGAAATTAATCCGGATAAAAATACTAGCGAGATACGAGTTGGTATTTGATTTTAATGAGTATATATGGATATATATATGAATGTTGAATTATGAAATTTGTCGTGAGATTGAAATACGGCGATTTGGAATTTTGTTGGGACGCGTGTGACAGTCGCGTCAGGAATATAATTATTTTAATTAAAAGTAAATTTTAATTCTATTAACCGTATGGTCGTTTTGAGTGCGCCAACGCGTCCGGAAGGGTCGAAATAGTCAGAAAACACTAGCCGGGGTTTAGTTCGGGTCCCGGGGCATTTTTAGGCCATACCGGCAACGTAAAAGGGTAGTTTGGTAATTTTGAATTTTTGGGAATTAAAACCAACGAAAATTAGGAATTTAAAATCTGACTTGGTAATTACCCACTAAACCCACTAACTACACCTTATGACCAAATGGGCTACGGGGGTTATTAGAATTAGTTCCAAAGAGTTCCTAAGGAAAACCCTAGCCACCATTGTCACCTTGGAGAAGAAGACTTGTAGAGAGAGAGAGAGGAGAATTTTGCAGAGAGAGAGAGAGAATCATTCAGCAATTCAACATCAAAATCAGAGATATACATAAGGCAAGTGGTTTAATTTCATTATTTGCAGAGAATGCTTCTTCCATGCGTAGGAAATTGATAAAATTGTATTGTTTTTGGAGATTTATGAAAACCCATTAAATTGGAATTTGAAACTTGTATTTTGATGAGGAATTGCATGTAGAATTGTATGTAGGTGATTAATCTGATAGTAATATATTTTGGATGAAACAAAAACGGATTTAATTAGGCTCATTGGGGATTTAAGAATTTCTAGGGTTCATGTTCTTGAAATTGGGGAAAAATGTATAGATTTGATATTTGGATGATGTTTAGAATGAATTAACCCCACACAAACATTAGTATGTGACCTAAGTATGTTTAGGGATGATTAGAAACCTTGAACAATTGTTGGATTGATGTTTAGATGAGATTAGAGAGGAAGAAAAGTTGGAAAAACGAAAAAGGGAATTTCTGGGCTCGAAACTGGCCTCTCGTTAGAAGACCTGCCCAGGTCCTTCGAACGAGCTCGTTCGAACGAGCTTCTAACGAGTTGACAGTTTGCCTTCTAACGAGAGGAATGTTCGTTCGATGCCTTTCATTCGAACGAGATCTCGTTAGATGCCCAGTTCGTTCGAACGAACTCTCGTTCGAACAGCCTCGTTCGAACGAGACTTCTAACGAGCTGACAGTTTAGGTTTTTTGGCCTGTTTCGATTTCGCGTGTCACGTAACCTTGTTTAATTGTAGAGATACCATTCCCTTGATGATAAATTGATCTAGTTGGGACATTTGGGTTATATTGAGGAGTAAAACATAGGAGTGCGATTCGAATTGAATGGAAATTTTGGAATATGACGTGAGTGATTATTACGACGCGTGAATTATTGACGGCCTAAATAATTGAATTAATCGGGAACGTATGAATTGTGCAACATTATAAGTCGGTACGAGAATGAGATGTGTACCCCAAATAATTTACGGTGATTACTAAGATGTGTGTATACTTAGTACGTATATGATTTTATGTGTATGACATACCTACCATACTTGCTATCACGGGAGGTTTACGTTCGCTTAAGGCCCTCTAATCCTTGTGCTGCCCGGATTTAGATTGGTACCTCGAGAACATAGGTCAGAGAAGGACTTATTGGGATGTTAATAAGTTTGTTGATCGTGGGAGCATAGGTATGTGCGTGGCCCATGTGATGTGACTGTGTTTGCCTCCATTGTTTGTGATTTTCTATTATCTGAGAACGATTCCTGAGAGATTCGGAATGCGTGATCCTTATGTACATGATGTACCGGGATGGATAGCAGAGTATGTGTGCACCGCAGCTTAGTCTCGGGTGCTTGTATTGTATATTTATGGCGTGGTTAATATACACTTAAATTAATGAGAACTTTCATGTTGGTATTGTGCGTATAAATATAGAAACGCTTTGAGTAACTATAAAGGGATAACCTGAAATGAATTGTATGTTTTATTATTGAGAACCTGAGTTAAGTAAAGCCCTCTATGTAGTTGATAACGCTGGAACGTATAATGGGAATTGAGTAGTAAGGGGTAGAACTTATTACGGTCTAGTTAGATAGGTATGTCACTTAGATGGGTACGGTACGTTAGGAGTGCACAAATTAGTCGAGAGGTGAGTACTTCATGTGAGTGTACGCCCTAACATGTATTTTGCATTCATTGTTTTAATGTCATTAAAACACTTGCTGTTTTTAAAATAATCCCCACTTTCGGGCTCTGACCCGTTTGCTTTCAAATCTATTTTTGTAAAAACCATTTTAGGTGCCTAGCCACAAGGACACCATGCATAGGATTTTCATTCAGGTGACGAGTTGTAGCTGTTTGTGGAAGTTACAGGACTTTGCTAGTAGACGCTTCATTCATCTTGACTCTATATTCAGCTTTCATCAGTTGTAGGGCATATCGCCCATTTTTATTAGAAACATTTCCTATTTCATATTTTAAGACTTTTGGCATGTAATTAATTCAGGTTACATTGTTTTACTTAGTTCAGTTTTGGGATTGTTTTGAGGAGTTTTCCTTCGGACTTATTATTATGTTGTTGGTTATTCTATTGTTTCGTTATGGTGAATGTTGTTATTCTATCATTATCCTTTTATTGCATGTTAATCAGAGTTAACTTAAAATTTGGCAACTCACTTTTTAAATACTAGGTGGTTAGTAATCTTTAAAATGTTTTCGACAGTGATGCTATTAACTGGACCAACTTGACATTTTGTATTAATTTAATAAAGGAGTAGCTACCTGGTATTTAATTAGTCGGGGTGTCACACCAAGGTCACATTTCCAGTATCAGGTAATTCTGTTCCGATTCACAACTCGTATTAGGTTTAGTTCTCTAAACATGGAATCAGTTGTACTTTAGCGTAATTCAGATTTCCAGAAAAATCAATTTAAAACAAAGTGTTTTAAATGAAGTGAGATCACTACTAGTTCTAGTGTGTATAGTGTTTATAAAATATATTGCAGCACAATACTTAAACAAACACTTTAGATCTAGCACATAACATATCTGAAATTACAAGAAAACAAGAACAATAATAGAAATACTCACGATTTTTCAACCGATTTGGAGATGCAGAGATTCTGAGATTAGAAACCTTCCATTATTGAATCCACAATACGTTTTGAAGACTCAACAATGTTTTGTAAAGAATACACAAAAGATTTCTCTGAAAATACTGGTGTATAAATCTCTCTCTCTCAAAATTAATTTTGGCAGAATTTATGCTCAAAAACGAATTTTCTCGGGTTGAAAAAATGAAGACACAAGGTCTTTATTTATAGAGTGCACAAGTGTGTGCAGATTGGTGTAAAAGGGAATCACATGGATCACCAAAGAAATACACACAACCATAGATAAAAAGTAATCTGAGGGCTCACAAAGAAACACAAAGTGTAGTGTTAAAAATGTGACACGTGGTGTGCAAGCTGTTACACACTAACAGATTCAAGAATCAGATAGTTTTATAAAACACAGTCATTTTAAAAGTTATCTTGAAGGCCAGCTGTGAAACATTGCGTACCAAAGACGCATCAAATATTACCGTTGAGTACATGTATTAATACGGCATCGTTTTTAAAAAAAATATTTTGCATTTTAAAACTAAAATATTTCTGTTTAAAAAAAATATGATACCGACGTCGTTTTAAATGAAAATTCAAAACCCATTTCTGGTTTTAGAAAAACCGTGGGCGAACAAACCGGACTGAGATCCAGCTGTAAAATAATTACGAAAATTACCGTTGGACAAAAGTGACACACGGTGTCGTTTTATATCAAGATAGTGCCATCTGTTAAAAAGTTACCATTGAGAAAATTACCACGACGACGTTTTATAGAAAACCATTTCCTGATTTACAGAAACCCGTGGGCGGTATAACCAAACAAGGGGCGGTATATAAGTCGACGTCGTTTTATAAAATCAAAACAATTTCGGTTTTAAGAGAAAAAAACTGTGAAAAGTTTTTGAAATAACAGGCGCGGTCAGATATTAAAGCAACTGGACGGAATGACACACGCCAACAGATATAGGATCAAATCGCGCAGGTCATGGGATTTCACACAAGGCTTCAAGCCATATATGCTACCATACACGCATACATATATACAAAGTACAAATCATATATTAATATATATATATATATATATATATATATATATGCGATCAACTCGTTAAAGGGTAACACGCTATAGGGCCACAAATCAAAAAGGACAACAGCTAAGAAGGCATGCAAGGGTCAAGTCGTGTAACAGCTATGGCTTAAATATATAAAACAACTATAGCATGGGTAATACGCAACTGACAACATATATATATATATATATATATATATATATATATATATATATATATATATATATATATAATAAAAGCATACACTAGTAGAAAGCATACACATATGATATACCAACAGTTAAAGGTACAAACGCATGGGACAAGTCAAAAAAATCGGCCCACTGCTTTTAGCTTTGGTCAAGGTGCTAACACGTGTTACTAATATATATATATATAATAATATATAAACATACTAACATATATATATATATATATATATATATATATATATATATCTTTATATATATCCTAACATACACGTATGCATATATAATATTGTATACACGCACATGCATATTTCAAAAAAATATTTTTAACTTCAAAAAAATAATTCTGCAACTTTTATTAAAAAAATATTTAGTGTCAAACTTATTTTCACAAAAACATTTTTCTTATAAAAATTCCAAATTAAAATTTTTGAACTCAAAACTAATTTTATTATGACAAAATAAAACATTATCATGAGACATGATAAATACAATGCACATGCAACGTGGTGTTGTGTCATATGTGACAGAAATTCCTATGAGCCATAAGATTACGTTTCTCTGAGATGGCGGACTGAATGGAGTGCACATTTGATGTAGATGGACAATGAGAACTCGGAGTCGATATGGGGACACACAATCCTAAATTACAAAAATATTTTGTCAAAATTCAAGTCCAACTAGATGAAGTCCTATATAGCTAAAGCACCAAAAGCAAATCCTAGGTGTGCTCTATATAGGGCCTTCAAACTCCCCCATTGGACTAATTTTGACAAAACCCTTGAGTACATCAAATGATATACTAAGGAAAAATAATACCTAATATATCCTATACAAAAAATATCTATCTACCCACCCATCCGAGAAAAGAAAAAGACACAACAAGGATCGATTGCACGGTTAAGAAAACCTGCAAAACAGAAATACACAATCTGCCGAGAAATCAAGTTAGTAACATTTGCTCTATCAAAATTTTAAGATGACAGAATTAAATGTGCAGGTGCAGGAAATAACAAGACAGGATATGTATGAATCAACACAAGACTAGAATTTGTACTCAATTCTCCCCCATTTTGTCTAAATTGGACAATGGTAAGAAGAAGTAAGGAATAAATGTTCATGATCTGCAAAATAATTGTCTCCTACATCAAACATGGCTTTAGGAGATACCGTTATTAGTAGATACCTTTATTCGAAAACCTCAGAGATCTAGTATACAGAAAGCAGATTAAACACAACTAATTATCGAGTACTATCATTCCAATCATATGTCTCAATTTCTCAAATCGGGATTTATCTAACGGTTTGGTGAACAGATCAGCTAGTTGATTTTCAGTAGGAATATGTTCGATTACAAGTTCTTTTGCTTCAACCAATTCTCTAATAAAATGATGCCTTATGTTGATGTGCTTAGTCCTACTATGCTGGACAAGATTTTTTGCAATACAAATGGCACTTTCATTATCACAATAAAGGTGTACTTTGGACTGAATAATACCATAATTTGATAGCATTTGTTTAATACAAATTAGTTGAGCACAACATGCACCAGCAGCAACATATTCAGATTCAGCAGTTGATAAAGTTACACTAGTTTGCTTTTTACTAGACCATCCAACGAGATTCTGTCCTAAATAATAGCAACCACCCGAGGTGGAACGACAATCATCCGTGCTACTGCCCCAATCCACATCCGAGTATCCAATTATCTCACAAGAAGAGTCAATGGTATACCAAAGTCCAAACTCAATTGTGCCTTTAACATATTTTAAAATATTTTTAGCACAAGTGAGGTGAGACTCTTTCGGACTGGATTGAAACCGCGCACAAATACAAACAGCATACTGAATATCAGGTCTAGAAGCAGTTAAGTATAATAAATTTTAGCATTTTAAAGTCCAAATTTAACAAGTAAATCCTTAGCATATTTGGATTGAGAAATAAAGAGGCCATCACTTTGCTGTCTTATTTGAAGTCCTAGAAAATACTGTAGCTCCCCCATAAGTGACATCTTAAATTCACTACTCATGTCTTTTGAAAAATGTTTAACTTCATTTGGTGAGGTTGACCCAAAAATGATGTCATCTACATAAATTTGAGCAATCAAAATGTCATCTTTATTAGATTTCTTAACAAAAAGAGTTTGGTCAACATGATTAGGGAGTTTGGGATCTTGGACAAAATGGGGCCTGTTTTAAACCATATAAAGCCTTCTTAAGTCTATAAACATGATTAGGGAGTTTGGGATCTTGGAAACCTTTGGGCTGCTCAACGTATACTTCTTCGGAAAGAATACCATTAAGAAAAGCAGATTTTACGTCCATTTGAAAAGGCTTACATTGTAAGTGACAAGAAACAGCTATAAGCAATCTTATTGATTCAAGACGGGTAACCGGGGCAAACGTCTCGTCACAATCTATTCCTTCTATTTGAGAATAACCCTGTGCTACAAGTCTAGCCTTATTTCGAATGACTATCCCTTTTTCATCGGTCTTGTTTTTGAAAATCCATTTTGTACCGATTACTTTGATATCCTTGGGCCTTGGAACTAAATACCATATGTTATGATCCGTGAATTGATCTAGCTCCTCTTGCATCGCATCAATCCAATATGAATCACTAAGTGCCTCATTTACTGATTTTGGTTCCACAAGGGATAAAAAAGCACCCATATGAGCTACTTGACGTAATTGATTTCTAGTCCTCACGGGCGCACGAATATCACCAACAACTTCGGCGGAGGGATGATCTTTTGAAACCCACTTAGGCACGGCAAGGGTTGGTGCTAGTAAAGATTCATCTTCTGTCAAAACTGAATCATTTAAAATATTTATATCCAAATCAGTTTCTACAGGTGGATCTTTACTAACAGGTTCAATAGTGCTATCAATTACAACAACATTAATAGACTCTACAATGGATTTAGTTCTTAAGTTGAAAACTCTTAAAGCTCTACTATTCTGAGAATAGCCAAGAAAAATGGATTTATCGCCTTTGGCTTCAAATTTTGAAAGATTATCACGATCATTGCAAACATAACAAATGGAGCCAAAAGTACGAAAATATTTAACATTGGGCTTTTTGTTGAACCAAAATTCGTAAGGGGTCATTTTGGTATTCTTCCTAAGATATACACGATTGATAATATGAACCGCAGTAAGACAAGCCTCTTCCCAAAAGTATAGAGGTAAATTTTTAGCATGGATAAGGACTCTAGCCATTTCTTGTACGACTCTGTTTTTCCTTTCAACAACCCCATTTTGTTGAGGAGTTTTTGGAGCACTAAACTCATGAGAATAACCATTAGCCTCACAATACTCAATGGTACCAGTTTCTTTAAACTCACCACCTCTATCACTTCAAATTCGAGTTACTTGGGTGTCTTTCTCATTTTCTATCCGAGTCAGAATTTTTAAGAAATTGTTAAATGTTTCTGACTTAGCTTTCATGAAAGCTACCCAAGTAAATCGAGAAAAATCATCCACAATAACTAGGATATAAGAATTTCCATTCAAACTAACAGTCCTAGTTGGACCCATTAAATCCATGTGGATAAGTTCAAGAGGTGCCGAGGTGTTAATGTCTTTAACCTTTTTGTGAGGAGATTTGGTGATCTTACCCACTTGACATGGACCACAAACAGCAGAGAGGCATTTCTTTATTTTAGGTAGACCTCTAACAATATCTTGTGATGATAATCGATTTAAGGTATCAAAATTGATGTGCCCCAACCTATTGTGCCATAGTTCAGTATCATCTAAAAGAGTTACATTACAAGACAAGGAGCCAGAAGCTTTGTAACAGTTGTCCGTGGTACGATTGCCTTTTATGTAATTTTCTCCCATATTAGTCAAAACATCACAGGAGGTTTTGGAAAATTTAACTTGGCAACCATTATCACAAAACTGACTGATAGAAAGTAAATTAGCTCTCATTCCTTGAACTAATAACACATCATTAACATTGGGTAAACCTTCTTCATTAAGAGTACATTTCCCAATGACTTGGGAGGTCTTACCATCTCCAAAGGTCACGTTGCCACCTTTATAATGAACAACATCCTTAAGTTTGGTAATATCACCCGTCATATGACGCGAGCATCCGTTGTCTAAGTACCAACCAGCACTATGCATCTCATAGCGTAGGGCTGTTAAGACTACAAAAGATTTTAAATTCGAATGTTTTAGCTGGGGTCTTAGATCATCAGATCTGATCCAAATAGGCACCGTTTTAAATTTGTTTTGTGCAATAATATTGGATTTGAGAAAGGATTTACCAAATGGTCTTGATTTGTGATTAGTCCAATTTCTAGGCTTACTAAAATAGTGAAATGATCCATTGCGATTTGAGGTTTTATAACCAAATCTCCCCCTTTTTAGGTTAAAGTAAAAATTATCATTTTTCTTTTGAAACCGTTGGCACTCAAAGTTTTGGTGTCCAAAAACATCACAAATAGTGCAGAATTTATTAGATGTAAGAAGGCCAGAATTATAATGTTTTCTAACAAAGCAAGTTTCAGATTTCTTACAAGAATTGGACATAACATGTCTAGAAAGTCTCTTAGCAGGGGGGCAGTATCTAGATAAGATGTATCAACAAAATTTTCAATGAAGTAATCAATGTCACTTTCAAAATCATTTTCGATTAAAACTTGTTTACCTTTGGCCTTTTCATTTGACTTGCTTTCCAACGGAAGAGCCATTTCTTCTTTGGCTTTAACGAAGAGGACTGGTTTGGAAAAATCATTTATTTCCGTAATAGGACCATCATAACCAAACCCTCTAGTATCACCATGATAACGTTGGACAGCAATCAATTCTTCAAGGTCAAAGAATTTTATGTCACGACTACGACACATTTTAAAAGCAGTTTCACAAACTTCTTTAGACTTTTCAACTTGCAAAAGTGCAGCATTATATTTGTCTTCTAAAGAAGTCAGATTTTCATTTAAAGTCGTAATCTGAATTTTAAATTCAAGTGACTATTTTTCAAAATCAATTTTGACATTGCACATTTCCACAAAATTTTGTTGAGTTATCTTATATTGATTCTCTAGGAATTCGCTAAGCAATTTAACCAGATTAGATAATTCTTGTCTATTTTGCAAGGTCCTCACAAACAGTTCAGCATAATCATCATAGGCAACCTTATTATCATTATTCACCGTGTCACCGTGTGAAATGTGGCAATCTTCAGATTTAGTGTCACACAAGTATGCACGTTTAGCATCAAATGGTGCAGTTAATTCTAGCATAGATGGTTGACTAGCTAGTAAAGACTTAGCAGCAGTAATTAAATCAAACACTTCATCAGAATCAGAATTTTCTTCAGAATCAGACATTCCAGCAAGATATACATCTCCACAGCAGTCATAAACTTCTCCTAAAAACGCAAGGTAATTTGATTCAGTTTCAGCTTGGTCTTCATCTGATTCAGAATCAGAGGAATCATCCCAAGTTTTGTAATGTTTGCCTTGAGCTTTTTAGGATACTTTGACTGTGGTTTGGATCTACATTCAGCAATAAAATGTCCAAGTTTACCACAATTGTGACAAGCCATTTTCGATTTATCAACCTTACTAGTAGAACTATCATGATCAGTCTTTACTTTAGAATTTCTATTATGGGGTCGATTGGCCTGACGAGATTGATTATTCTCTTGCATACGTCTTTTAGCAATAGAATTTCTATGCTTCAAGAGTTTCTTAAATTGAGAAGACATAAGTGCAAGTTGATTGTCAATCTTATCAATGTCATCCGACTCAACATCAGAATCATTATCAGACTCAGATTGTTGCTTAACTACCTCATGTTTGTATTTATTAGGACAGGCAGTTTTAAATGCAACTTTAGAAGAATTAATCAGATCATTCTTAGCATAAGAAGTAAGAGTCTTTCTAAAAGCTGTTTCAAGTTCCATAGTTCTCAATTTACAACTAAGCAATTCAGGCGTAAGAGAAGGATCATCCATTTCTTCAATGATATAACGTTTATGATCAAATCTAGGGGCAAGGGATCTCAAAATCTTATCACACACTTCTTGATCAGTATACTCAACATCATTAGCATGCAATTGGGTAATAATATCAGTCAAACGCATATAGAAATCATCAAATGGTTCGTTATCTTTCATAACAAGCATATTGTACTGTTGGATAAGCATTTGAGTTTTGCATCTTTTTACCCTAGCATCGCCTTCATGTGCTATTACTAAAGTATCCCAAGCATCCTTACTAGTAGTGCAATGACATATACGTTTCAATTCATTTTCACTTACACTCATGAAAATCGCATTCTTGCCCTTATTATTGAAATTGCTTATCTTTTTCTGATCAGTATTCAATTCAGTGGTTTTAAGTTTTCTAAAGATAGTTCTACCTTCTGCTATAGGAGTAGTGGGGTGTTTATAACCATTTTCAATCAAATCACACACGTCATCTCCTAAAGTGCCTTGAATAAATGCAACCATTCTGATTTTCCAGTATGAAAAATTTGAGCCATCAAAAATAGGAGGTCTACTAAAATTTCCAAGCCTAAGTAATTGACTTGAATCATCCATTAAAACAAGGTAAAAAGTGTTTAACAAAAGTTTTGAAAATGATCTTTAAAAGTCTAGCTCTGATACCACTTGAGGTGACCCCGGCAATGCGGGTCGATGCGCAAAGACTTTATATGCGGAAGTAAACTTATTGTTGAGTAAACACCTTAAACCTACGAGTTTGTATGAATGATGCAAAAGGGACCAAATTAAACTTTTACTTAATTTGATTAACTTTTATGAAAATAATTTTAATTTTTAAAGTTAATTATTAGTCCAAAACAGATTCAATTTTAGGCGAGTTTCTATTTATTTAGACCTACCTTTTCGTGTGAGGTGAAATGCGAAAAACGTACAACACACAATATTTATTTAACGTCGCAAAAACCCTTCCCCGGGAAAAATGACGGACTCCCCTAGGAGTCACCTAAACTACTTTCACTAAAATAATAAAAGAATAGGTACGAGTTACAAACAACAAACTTAAAAATTAAAGAAGAATGATCTAGATATTATCCCACTCGACCAAGTCTCTACCCTGGTTGCTTATTCAGTTCTCTCTTTAAATAGTCCTCACTTATTTTTGAGTTCTTCACTTCTCAGCCTCCCCTTTAACTTCTTTAAGCGCAAGTTGGCTCAGTGCCTATTATTTATTTTCTAGTGAAGTGTGTGTGATGCAATCAGACTATATATATCACCTATATCTTTGCAAGTCTTGTGTTATTCAAATCAAGTCATCTTGACTTTGAATACTCTTTTGAAAAACTTTCTTTTCTCTTTCTTTAAATCTTTGAACACTAGACTTGTTCAGATATTACACAAACAAAGATGTGTCTACGTGAATATAACGTGAGTGATTATATGTGAGTGATATGAGATGAAAACAATTTCTAAAAATTACTAACACAATCAAGTAATCAAGTTCACACAGATATATTTTAGACTGAAAAGAAATAAAACATATCAAGCATACAGTCAGAAATAATACAAACTGTTTATAACTATTTTAGTTTAAAATGATTTAATCCAGTTTAGTTTGAGTTCCAATCAGTCTGAAAAGTTCAAGTTCTTGATTAGGTCCAGTATGTTCTTGTTCTCAGTCCAAATCCTTGGTCAAATATATAGGTATAAATTTGTTTAGTCCAAGGTCACATTTCCAGTATCAAGTAATTATGTTCCGATTCACAACTCGTATTAGGTTTAATTCTCTAAACCTAGAATCAGTTGTACTTTAGTGTAAATCAGATTTCCAGAAAAATCAATTTAAAACAAAGTGTTTTAAATGAAGTAAGATCACTACTAGTTCTAGTGTGTATAGTGTTTATAAAATATATTGCAGCACAATACTTAAACAAACACTTTAGATCTAGCACATAACAAATCTGAAATTACAAGAAAACAAGAACAATAATAGAAATACTCACAACACGATTTTTCAAACTGAAAAATCAACCGATTTGGAGATGCAGAGATTCTGAGATTAGAAACCTTCCATTATTTAATCCACAATACGTTTTGAAGACTCAGCAATGTTTTGTAAAGAATACACAAAATATTTCTCTGAAAATACTGGTGTATAAATCTCTCTCTCTCAAAATTAATTTTGGCAGAATTTATGCTCAAAAATGAATTTTCTCGGGTTGAAAAAATGAAGACACAAGGTTTCTATTTATAGAGTGCACAAGTGTGTGCAGATTGGTGTAAAAGGGAATCACATGGATCACCAAAGAAATACACACAACCGTAGATAAAAAGTAATTTGAGGGATCACAAAGAAACACAAAGTGTAGTGTTAAAAATGTGACACGTGGTGTGCAAGCTGTTACACACTAACAGATTCAAGAATCAGATAGTTTTATAAAACACAGTCGTTTTAAAAGTTATCTTGAAGGCCAGCTGTGAAACATTGCGTAGCAAAGACGCATCAAATATTACCGTTGAGTACATGTATTAATACGGCATCGTTTTTAAAAAAATATATTTTGCATTTTAAAACTAAAATATTTCTGTTTAAAAAAAATATGATACCGACGTCGTTTTAAATATTAGACTTGCGACTCATTAGTGCCTCAAGAAAATAAGAAGTGAATTCCAAGGAGACCAAATATATTGGTTAAAAGAAATAGAAAAGGTTGTCCATTTATGGGATTTAATTATTCCAAATAAGGACAAAAAAAGTTATTTGGAAGCTTCCACGCATGCAACTAGATTTGGTGGAGACACTACAAGTAGAAAAACGTGCATGCATAACAGACTAAAACCACGGAATTTACAGGTATAAATGTACAAAAATAACTAAACACGTTAAATATGCCAAATTTGGCTGCAAACTAGGATATTCGTCAAATGGTTAGGGCAAATAATGTACCAGAAACCCAAAATTGGTATAATTAAAATTAACCAACGGGCATAATACCAATAAAAACTTGATTCAACACATAACACATTGGCAAAGGTACAAGACTACAATAGTCGTTCGAAGCATAAATAAATTTTCCATTAGTTCTAAAATAAAAGGGACTACAAAATTGGGAATATGAATATCATTCTCTACATAGTACAAAACAATGGGCAAATGCATAAGTTACAAACTTGTGGAATTTATCCCACAAATAATCTAAATGTTTTTCTTCCAAGTCTCAATCGGCTATATATTGTGCCAACTCAAATAGTAAGATCTCGTGAAGCTGATGTAGACATCTCGATCCTTAATAGATATCTACATTTTCAACCACTAGCACCCCGAAATCACACAAGGTCCGAAACAAAAAAAAAACGTTGAGGGAGGTCTTAAAAGAATATAAATATCAAAAAACTGGGGCGTATTGTCAAAAACCAACTGAATTCACTCATTCGACCATGTGGTTAAATCTCCCTTTGACCATGCGGCTAATCAATCTATTGCACGATTAAATATCCATCTGTAATGACTACAAGACTCCCTTTCGACTGCACAGTTGATCTATTCGGACACGTACCACTAAAACCTTATCCACGGCGACTGTTGTCCCAAATCATTGATTACACAGTCAAAGGAGCCTTTAATCGCACGGTCAATTACAATATTTTTCTTGCTATAAAAGGGGGTCCCTACCCATTAGGATAAGCAACCCAAAATCCAATACTAATTTAATTTTCTAACTTTCTTCAACCTCGAGCATCCGAGAATCTCAAATTCTATCCAAAATCCTGAGAGAAGTTCTGAATTTCCAAAAAGTCACTTCCTTTAACAAATAGAGGCATACATTTGTGCACATACTACGAAGTCAAGCCCTTCCAAATGAAGCTCTATCTAACGGTGCCAGCTCAGAGGGTACATTCCCCTAGGAAAAACTCGGCTCGCACTCTAATGGTAATTATTTTGAAGAAAACCTGGGTATATGTCTTAAATAAATATCGGGATATAAAAATATACATATCTATGTAGTAATATAGTCTGGCCCCGTCAGGGGACCGGGTATACATTTTACAACATTTATATTTTAAAGCCTAGTTTTTCTCCAGCATCTCTATTTCTTGAACTATATAACATACTCATTTGTTAAGTAATGCCAATCAAAATTGATAAAAACTAAGTACGACATGAAAACATACCTTTCAAAACTGTTTTTAAGAAAGTGTCACTGAAGCGAGTTACTCTGAACCTTTGCTAAAACAAAAGTCTAAAATCAGAATACTCTTCACCACTTCTCCAAGCAAACATTCTCTTCCCAAATGGCCCCACCCAAGAATCTGTGTTTTCTGGAATACTTATCAAACACCTATCTTTGATTACGTATTTTTAATACAATTTCGGGACAACCAAACGGGGCAATACTTTATTAATAGGCATATGTTTAAGGCACCATTTTTTTTCTCTAACACCACAGTACTATATTCTTAACATCTCGCACAATCATAACATCATGTGTAGTTTTATTGAGAAAAAAATTTGGGTGCCTTTAAAAGGGTGGACCCTTTTAAGTAAATAGGCCTTGTGGGTGTGCACTAGTTTGTTATTAGCTTGTTTTATCCACCATCATAAAGCATTAAAGCATGAAACTAAATCCCAGTGTGGTGGTGTGTAACGAAACTTGAGTAACTTGTCTTCGATTATATGCTAACTATATGCCTTCTTTATTACTTTCTTTCTATTTCTCTTCCTGTTCTCTCCATTTAAATCCACCCATTACTTCCCCATAACTGATATCTCGTTCGACTTCATCACCGGTTACAATTACCAACAAAGACACAGGCGAACAAAATTATACCCTCGTTTGGGGGGCCTACCTTGAGCAATAGTAAGTGCAAGTGCAAGGGGCTGCCCTGAGCAAGTAAAATTTTTAATTGGTAGGGAGGTGTTTTACTCGACCTATACTTGATACACTCTGATGATTCATATACCATTAGTTGGGGCGGAATTCAACTGTTGTTCTTCAAACATCATCACTTTGGGGTTTAGTGGCGCATATTAAAATGCAGGGGGGAGGACCATGTTGAAGTGGGACAAACCGGTGGGGAAGTGAAGTGAAATATTTATAAAAAGATATCATAAATGGATTAAAAGAAATATCTATTTAGTTTATTCTGTTTTGTTGGGTACCCCTCATACCCCTATTGTAGACTAAATATTTTGATAGTATTTTGACGTTGATATTGATTATTCCCTTTATTAAATGCACCATTTGTTCATAAGTTACGATGTTTTAAATTTCTCATTCAACATTAGAACTACTCACTTATTAGTTTTGATTACTATGATATACGGATTAGCTTCTTTTTATATTCACTTTCACAAATTGGTTGAGTTTGAGATGATCTCATTATATCCGAGGCTGGTGCATGGTTTTCTTCTAATGAAGAAATCCAATTCACGAGAGATCGTCTCATCTCATTCTTTACTTAATGTTTCCATCACCCATTCTAATAATAATAATAGAATAAAGTTATAAATTTATCCGCTACCGACATTATTATTAATTAGCCAAAATGGAATAAAGTTCACAAATATATATATATATATATAATACTCTGGATAATAACAAAAAAGGCTATACAAAGTACTAGGCTATTTAAATACCATAATGATGTATAGTTTATACCCAGTATCCCGTAGCGCAAACACGTAAATACAACCCCCCGATGGAACTATGTAGGCTTTGATCTCAGGATTCCCCATGTATGTGGGCTCAATATTGCTCTATACTTATGAGCCTAAGCCTTATAATATCTCTCTCGGCTTGTTATCTGTATAGATTCCTCCATCTCTAATAAAACTCCTCAGCCATGTATCCTACAGGCTCTACATAAGATATCTGACGCATCCATTTACCTTTCCTAGCCAAGTCCTCACGTTCACACATACATCACGTTGGAACACGTATAAATAAATCACAACACGAACTATGTAGTCTTTGATCCTAGGTCTCCCTTATGTTGGTGCAATACCGAGGCTTTACTCTTGAGAACAAGCCTCCTTAATATGTCTCTCAATGTATTGATATAAAGAGATGCCTCCATCTCTCACCTTTACCTATCACCTAGCAACGAGGTATCAAACTATCTCAAGTCATGACTTATCTCTCATATTTTTAAAACACAAACACTCAAACGAATATACACAAATCACACCGAACTACGTAGGCTTTGATCTCATGGAAACACGGGTATGTATCCTTCTCGTGATCATAATCCTACGCAATATTTCCCTCAATATATTGTACGGATAGAGATGCTTCCATATCTCACTATCATCACTCTTCATATATAAAACTATATCATGTCGCGTGTTCTTGCACATATCCGTAAAAATAAACTCTCAAACGTGTATACATCAGTCATATTACGAACTACGTAGACTTTGATCTTATGGCTACACAAGTACGTAGGTACAGTACAAGGTTTCCCTCATGAGCACAAGTCTTTATACTGTAACAGCCTTCCATTACATATACACACACTAAAGGTTTTACATTACATAAGATGAGACTTCTTGCACCCATCCATCTATACACCAACGACCTTTCGTAACCCAAATACACATTCGTTCATAAGCACTCTTGAGTGCCCATACCGATTTACTAACATTCCTACACCTCTCACTAACATCGTTATAATACCCACTGTTCTAAAAAATCAGCCTAGGCTTAAGGCTTTGGAAAAACTCCTCGCCTTATGCTTTTCACGCCTTATTCTTGGTAAAACCCTTAAGGCCCACTTTTTTCTAAAAACAACAATGCTTTAGTGAAACGATGTCGCATTTTAAAGAATTTCTTTACAAATCGGACCATTATCTCATCCAAAATAATCAAATAGTATTTTAATTTGCATATATTCAGACATATTTTTATGATATGTGCAATTTTATATTTTAATAGCCTTGTTATGGTTAAAAAATATTAAAATATATTAAAAATGCCTAAACGCCTTTTCACGCATTTTTACGCCTAGGCACGTCTAGGCTTTTAAGGCTTAAGGCTTGGCCTCCACGCCTCAATCACGCCCCGCATTTTTTAGAACATTTATAATACCTAAGCATATATATACATTTAAGATATTATAAAAGTAAGGTCACTTTACATGTTCTAAAATAAACTAATACCTAAGCATATATATACATTTAAGATATTATAAAAGTAAGGTCACTTTACATGTTCTAAAATAAACTAAAAGTAATTATAAATGTAAAATGCAATAATAAGTATATATATAAGAAAGCATAAAGAGGAATAGGGGTGCCTAATACCTTTTTCGCTTGTAACTTGGTTCCCAAACACATATCAAGAATCTATGGATCATTCGCAGCCCTCAACCTTCCTTAGGGTAAGATCGAAAGGGCTAACCTAACCCATTTTTTTTATTTTTATATAAAATAAATTGGCCGACTCTTAATAACCGACAACCGCAAATAATAGTCTCATGCCTAAATAGGGGCATGCGATAAAATTGGATATGGTGTCGAACTGTTTCTAGAGGCACAATCACGTAAACCCGACCTCCGGGGGGAACAGACACCGAAAGACAAGCACTCTCACGTCCATATAAGCATCACGCTAAACCTGCATGCAGACCGACACAATATGCCTCCCTTTTGCATACACGCACTCGTATCCCATGCTGGAAGAGCACTTTCTTTTATAGAAAGAGCATCAAACCACCTTTCTCTTGGATTTTTTTTATATATATGCTAAAACTCCTTCCAATCTCCTAAAATCTCATTGGTTGTGTTACGAAAATCATCATGAGCAACAACCTGTACATCATAATCAGTCCAGCCAATAAGATATTGTCTCAGCTTTCTAATAAAATAGGGATATATCTTTAGAAAAAAAAGGCAATTTGAGCCTTGGGAAGAGCAAGATAATATTCTAAGTTATGTATAACTTTGCATGTCCAATCAAAGTTGTTTTGAGGATGGGCCTTCAGTAGAATATAAATGGGGAGATGAGAGAATGCATGGAGAGCTCCCAAAGCTTATTCAACATCAATGGTAGAGGAAGGGTAGTGCAATACAGGTTGGCTAATGTCCAGGAGAACTAAAGAATTGGCATACGAGAGTAAACAATCAGATCAGAGAGAGGAACATTAGATAAGGTGGAGTTAGTCACCAAGGGTTCGAAGGCAGGAAAATCGAAGCTAGCTCTATCCAAAACATAAGAAGTGTACATGTTATTAGTCATGACATGGTTGGTGGGATGTACAAAAAAATTAGAGGAAGGATTAGCATGGGCAGTGTCATATCTTGGGAGGATATAAGTGGCACAAGTTCAAGTAGATAAGAGGTTTAAATTTGTTCTCTTAGTAGAATCGAAGGGGTAGTAAAACTTACTTGGCCTTGTCCAAGCATAAGATCCCCTAGGATGAGGAGTGAAAGTGGGATAAACCACTTGGGGCATGTAGTCAAGTGGAAAGTAGGGAAGAATAAGGTTATGATCATAGACAACACCCATTTCATCATGAAGATGTTGACTAATCACTTATCATGGATGAGGAAGGGGAGGAGCTGGCAAAGACTCACGATGTACTAAGGTGGGATGTTGGCCAAAGTCATTGGCCTCAGCGGCCTTTTTACCTTTGGTTTTAGCTTCATTATTCGCAGTTACCTTTTTACCCCAAATTTTGACATCTTTGGCCCCAACTATGGCCTTCGTGTCTTCCACTTAAGGTTTAATGACCTAAGAAGCAAGTTCTTTAAAAGGAACAGCAACTTCCTCACAAGGAGGAAGAGAAGGGTGAACTTTGTCAGTCCAATCTTCATAAAGTCTGAATTTGGTAGAACACGTGATGTCCAAAGGAGGCACAAATCCATTGAAAGAGGTTGATTAGCATACTCATCCTTAATAGCATAAAATTCATTTAGGATGGGTGGAGGTGGAACAAAATGTAGTTAGAGGAAGCTCGGTAACACACAGACTTCAGTCCAGTTACCCCAATCATCAGCATTATTAACTAAGGGTCCGTTTGGTTGGCATAATTTGCCTAGGCAAATGCCAAAAAGTTGGCAAATATGAAAATTTACCCACATTTTGGCTGTTTGGTTGCATAATTTGCCTAGGCATTATTTGCCAATGTACAACACCTCCTATGCACAATCTGTGGGCAAATTTTGCTTACCTATTTGAGTGGGAAATATTTGCCCACAAATTTGCCAACTTCTTAAACGATTTTAATGTTTTAAAAAATAATTTAAAAACTGTTTTAAATAATTAAAAAACTGTTATGAATATTTAAAAATTGTTTTGTAATGTTTCAAAAACTGCTTTTAATATTATAAAAAAATGTTAAGAAAATGTTTACAATTTTTTTAAAAAACCGTATTAACAAAATATTGTAAAAACTGTTTTTAACATTTTTAAAAACTGTTGTGAATATATTATAAAAACAGTTTTAAAGTTTTAAAAAATAATTTTAAAGACTGTTTTAAATATTTAAAAAAACTGCTATAAATATTTAAAAACTGTTTTGTAATGTTTTGAAAACTGCTTTTAATATTATAAAAAATTGTTAAGAGAATGTTTTACAAATTTTTGGAAAAACCGTAATATAAAAATGTTGTAAAACAGTTTTTAACATTTTTAAAAACTGTTTTGGATATATTATAAAAACTGTTTTAAAGTTTTAAAAAATATTTTTTAAAACTGTTTTAAAGAGTTTAAAAAAACTGTTGTGAACGTTTAAAAACTGTTTTGTAATGTTTTGAAAACTGCTTTTAATATTATAAAAAATTGTTAAGAGAATGTTTTACAAATTTTTTGAAAAACCGTAATATAAAAATATTGTAAAACAGTTTTTAACATTTTTAAAAACTGTTTTGGATATATTATAAAAACTGTTTTAAAGTTTTAAAAAATATTTTTTAAAACTGTTTTAAAGAGTTTAAAAAAACTGTTGTGAATGTTTAAAATTTGCTTTGTAATATTTTAAAAGTTGTTTTTGATATTATAAAAAATTGTTAAGAGAATGTTTTACAAATTTTTTAACATTTTTGAATATAATATAAAAACTGTAATATAAAAATATTGCAAAAACTATTTTTAACATTTTTGAATATAATATAAAAATTGTTTTTAAATAAATTAATTGGATTGACTTTAATTTCGCCTAATGTTGTTTGATAGCGTCATCTGAATTTGCCTAGACAAAATTTGCCTACCTAGACAAATTTTGCCATGCCATGCTTTTGCCCACTAACAACCAAACGAACCCTAATGGTTGATATAAAGAAGCAACAAGAGCCTAAGGGTCAGGTGCAGTGTTTCTATTGGTTTATGTTTGAGAAGAAGAAGAAGAAGAAGAAGAAGAAGATTCAGCCTCCTAAGTGATATAATGGGAAAAGATAAGAACTCGGATGAAAAGGCCAAGAGATAAAAAGTTTAAGGGTATAAATTTTTTCACCGCCAAAACGTCTATTTAAGAGCGATGATAGCATCAATGTAATGATTACCCAAATGTCGGTTATAGGACACAAGAAATCATTATTGTCTATCAAAATACACACCAGAGAACGTGGAGGTATGGCATGAGAAATGTTAGCAGTCCACTATTTAACTTTTCCCAAAAATTAATTAATGGGGGTGGTATGTTTACACCTTATAATTTTCCGTCAATGAGGCATCAACACGTAAAAATGTAAATTGGTTATTATAGCTGGGAAATGCAAATAAGTCAAGCTAGTACAGATGACTCAACAAGAGAACGACACCTACCAAGCTCAGAACGTGGTGTAATCTCACATAACTGCATTGGAGTATTATAGAGTACCAGGGCGAGAGTATTTAAAATATATAACCGTCCAGTAGTTAAAGTGGCATTTTTAAAGGCAAGGGAATATATAAATAAGCCACAAAATCATTTTTTTCCTCATTTAAATATTTTATTTTCGTTTTTTTTTTCTTTACAGTTTTTCTAGCATAGATCAGCTTTTAATCATTTAGTTTCTTCTTTGAAGTAATCTGTAAGGTAGATATTGGTTCCTTCTTCAAGACCAACCTCTGTAACTCTCTTTTAGTTTAATATAAGTTTTTTACCCTATTTATTTATTTTTACATTCCCTAGTTTTAAACTGCCTTTACATTCCTAATGTTAAATTGTTTTACATTCCTTAGTTTAAATTGTTTTCCTTAGTTTTAAACTATATTGCTGCCTTCAGTGTTAAATTACTTTACTCCACTGTTTTAGTTACGTTGAACCTCATTTTTACCTTTAGTTTTCTATTTTTCAACTCTTCCTTAATTCTAGTTTATTTAGTTGGCAAACTCAATTGGCACTCACTGAAAAGTCTTCTTAATTGAAGCATCAAAAGATTCACAAATGGCCTAATTATCGTAGGCTAAGATAAACAACCACTTGGCAAGACCATAACCTTGCATGGCACGCTCATACATAATAAAAAAAACACAAAAACCAACAAAGCCCGCGAAACAAGTGTTAATGAACTTTTCTGTTGAATTAATGATCAACATTTATTAGCATTTTGTCAGTAGTGTTACAATTGGTTTACAATCATTTTTTCAAGTTCCGTTATTATTTAATTTTGGACCTGAAGTTTCTATAAAATGTGTCATAAATCAAAACCTCGTGCTTTGATTATTTTTATAATAGGGTAAGGACATTAAATGTCCCATACTAATTATTTTTAATTCTCAGCCTGAAGTTCCCAAAACATATGATATTGAGACCTAAAAATCTCTAAATATTTAAATTTGGGACTTGAAGTTCCCTTATTTATTTACAATTGAGCTTGAATTTTCCCAATAATTATTCAAATTTGGAAGCTGAAATTTCTAAATTATTCGAATATAAAGTCTCAAAGAAAATATAATACAATCAAACCTGAAGTTTTGTTTATTTAATAAAGAGGGCAAAGACAAGAAGTCCCCCAATTATCATACTCTTAGCATTTAAGTGATCTATTTTTCATTTTCATTAATTACGAAAACATATGAATGCAGGTCCCCTCGCATACATAAAAATGGACGAATATGGAGCGGATACCATGGTATATATTATTCATATTCATTTAGAAATACACTAATTGTATCCTTATCTGTATCCGCCTAGATATTAATCTGTATCCTCTTGGATTCGAATAATATCCTTATCCATTTTCATCATTTAATATAAATTAATGCATGCATCGCACTCATCAAGCATCATTTTGAACTAGATAATTCTCTCAGTGGGATAATGAGAATGTGTGAAATGTTGAATCAAATTGAAAGAGACGGTTTGAATATAAGTATTAAAGATACACAAATATAATAAAATTCAGGTCATCCATATATTAACATAGGAAATAAATAATTAAAAATAACAAAAATAAAAGAATAATTTTTCATATCCTCACAATTCCACTATTGATATGGGATGTGTCGTTGAGACCTTATTGCATCGATGCAATTGATTATCCCATAAAAACGAGTAAATTGAATTTTAACAAACATCATATTGAAAATGACACATATGAATGCATGTAATTAAACAATTAATTACGAAAACATTGTTCAGGAATAAGCTCACTAATCCAGTCAAATACAGTAGTAGACCTCAACTTTCTAATGTGTTCAAACACATTATTAACTCTCTCTTCTTCATCTTCCTCGCTCTCTCCCCCACACAGAAATATAGACGAACACACGTGCGCGCGCGAATTGCGTCCTCCTCTATCTCTATCTCTCTCACACGCACACTAAAACACAAAGACAAACGCACATACACAAAATCCTCATCTCTTCTCTTTTTAGGAGCTTTTGAAATTCTTGGATCTAGATTGATTGGGCTGAAGATTATATATATATTTTGTGTAGATTGATTAGGAATGAACAAATCTTAGATAGAATGTGGCTAAATATATCAAGATCTAGAATTGGGGTTGATTTTTTTTTAATGATTAAATTTGTTTGGAAAAAAAATGCTAATGTGTTTGAAAAAAAAAACAATATAATCTTTTGGATGAGATGTATTAAATGTATTTTTTCATTTTTTTTAAGTTTTCTAATTTTTTAAATAGAGGTTTTTCCAATTTTTTTTTTTAGTTCTGGATATTTTAAATATATTTTTTTAGATTTTCGAATGTTTATGATATTTATTTGCCATTTCCAGATTTTTTTTTTTTATAGTTTTAGGTATTTTCATATTTTTCCAATTTTTTTTGTAAGATTTGCTTCTTTTGCTTTTTATAGTTAATTCCAAATGTTCTAATATTTATTTGTCATTGTCAACTTTTTTATTTTCCTATTTTTTAAATAATTTTTAGTATTTCTAGATTTTTCCAATTGTTTTCTAAGTTTCAGATACTTTAAATATATTTTTATAATTTCCTAATGTTTTTAATATTTGTTTATCATTTACAGTTTTTTTTTTTTTAGATTTACATTTTTTTAGTATTTTCAGGTATTTTCAATTTTTTTTTGTAAGTTTCCCTAAATTTACATATTTTTTCTGTAATTTCCAAATGTCCTAAATATTTATTTGTCATTTCGAAATTTTTCAGAAGTAATTGCGATATTTTCTTTATTTTTTATTATTTCTCAAAATTTTCAAATTATTTTTCTATAATTTTTAGAATTTAAAATCTATATTTTTTTATTTGTAAATGTTTAAAATATTTTTTCAGTATTTTCTAAATTTTTTTCTAATTTTTTTCTATAATTTATATAATATAAAAAAAATTAAATTTCCCTTAATAGATAAAAATGTTGTTTTCTTTTTCTCATGTGCATGGCATATTATTGCTTTTCCCACTAAAAGTTAATGGTGTTAGAGTTCGGGTGTTACTTGAATCCGTTTCGAGAGTTGAAGGAGTTGAAAGTCTAAAAAATGAAAATTCAGGTTATAAAGTGAATCGAGGTAAAGTTCAAGGAATAGTTGTAACTAACTTTAGAATAAATATAAGTTGTATTGGGAGGCAGTGACAAAGCCATGTTGTAGGCTTCTTGGGCACTTGCCCAAGCCAGCTTTTTTAGGGGAAAAAAATTATTTTGGGTCATATGTGAAATATACCAGAAAACAGGGGCAAAAGTTAAAACCTCAAACAATATACATCCCAAAAACGTAACCTACATATATTGAAAAGGATGTCTTTAATTACATTTCTAATGATGCAATTGTGAATCGCTTTCAGAAGATGAAAAGCCGCAGAGGGAGATTGTAGAATTTTTAAATCTAGTATGATGTATTTTGACAACTTTCTACTTTTGTATAAGAATTTCAAGATATGTTTATCTATTTCTTAGTAATGAATTGTTATTGTATTCAATTTCTATTTATTTGAGTTGTAATTGTCTAAAAATATAAATTATCAATTAAATATTTGTAAAAAACTAAAAATAAGCCTAAAAAAAATTCGAGGGCTACCGCCCCCAAACCCCCATGCCCCATCTATGCACTATGCCCCACGAGCCCTTAATTTCTGGCTCTGCCACTGTTGGGATGCACACACATTCGTTCAGAGCGCAATATTGCATGATGCTTTGCACAATATTTCTCTCTGCTACCATCTCCAGAGTGACATTTCGGGTTCGTTTAATTAGCGTGGATTTCATTTCCATGGAAAATAATTTATTCAGTTTTATATTTTACTTTTGCAGTACTTGATTTCAAATACATTCTATTTATAGATATGAAAAGTACTTCATAGTTTTATCGTTTTCCAAATAAAATATTTCTTACCCACCCTTAAAGAATTGATTTCCATAAAAAACTCTAAAGTAAGACCAAACCAAAAAAACATTCACTCATTTTCCAACTTCTTATAAAAATAATCTATTTTCCAATATTTTTAACTTTGTAATAAAAAAACACCATTGAGTAGAAGCAAACTAAAGAGTTGCCAACAAACATAAACGAATCCAAATATGGAGACACATGACTCGACTGATTAAGAGGATCCAATAGGGGTATTAATTATTTTCGAACTTTTAAATTTTTTGATTTTCGATCCAAATTTTTTAACTTTGGCACCATTTTAATTTTATTAATTTAAATTTTCCTAAACAAATTGAAATGAAATTAAAAATCAAATATAAATAACAAATTTTGAATTTCTGAAATAATAATATTTCTATTTATTTTAATATTTTTTTTACTTGTCATTTTTACTACCCTTATTTATATACAAAGTTTATTATTTGTTAATTTATTCACGACCCTCTATTTAAAACAATCCCACTATTAAAGGATAATAGTAAAATCAAACACTAATTAATGTCTGACCTAAAGAGAACATCATTGCATATGAGCATTTACCAGCTAGTGTACAACATAAACATAAAATACTTAAACCAAGGCAAATCTTTAAAAAAATATCATTTCTTTAAAACCCATCACATAAGCTAACTTTACACACATGAATATTGTCCACACTTACTTAAATAAATGATTTTTGCAAGATTGATAGTTTTACTCAATTATAACATACTCGAATCATCCAGGTTTTAAACTTGACACTTTTTAATTGAAATTTCCAGCACTATTAACGTCAAATCGTAGTTCATACATAAAGGTTGAATACCATTTCAAACCAAGACAATCACCAAAGGACTCGAAACAAACAATATAATACGAAAAATTTGATAGCCAAGGAAAATGTTTTTCGAGATATATCCGAATTGTAAATCGGAGTTTTACAATATTTTTCCGAATATTTAAATTTTCGAATATTCCGGATCAGCCGAATTGGAAAAAAAATGATTTCCCGATTTGGAAAGGATTTTAAAATTTCGGAAATTTTGAAAAATTTCCAAACACCCTTGCGCCAATCCGATCCAGCCAAAACACCCCTAGGATCCACATAGCTCATATAGCAGAAGTGTATACATGAATCGTTGTCGGAGGAGAAATTTAATTAACCGAAATTATGTTCTAAAATACAGCTATAATCACAAATTTTAGCACATGAACACCACAAAAGTTAATCACGGTCATGCTTATAGTACGAAAAGTAAAGACAACGTTTTCACGAGTCGCACAATTTTCTTTTCTCGCAAAACATACTCAATATGATCAATAATTTAGGGCTTTCGAGGTGGTGAACTGCTGCTACTGCTGTTGCTAGTGCTTCTTCCTCTCAGAGGCCTAGACACAAACACCCATTTATCAGAATGTCATTATCAGGATGTCATAATCAGTAATATACGAGAAAATATTAAATACAACAGTCGTATAACCTTGTATAACATACAGAAATTTTGAAAAATAACTCTATTCCAACTCATATTTTCTTTCTCATTTCAATGATTGTGTAGCATTCATAAAACTGTTGTACTCGATATTTTCTCTCTCTCTCTCTCTCTCTCTCTCTCTCTCTCTCTATATATATATATATATATATATATATATATATATATATATATATATATATATATATATATATATATATAGTACTGCTCTTGTGCATACCAATCCGCATTTTAAGAGTGCGGACCGAACATGTGTCACCTGGCGGTGAGCCCAGAAAAGAGAGAGTGTGCCTATAATTTCTAGGCTTGACACATGTCCGGTCCGCACTCTTAAAATGCAGATTGATATGCACAAGAGCATTATTATATATATATATATATATATATATATATATAAAGGAATCCATTAGCTATGTGTATTTTTAGGCTGGGCTTTAAAATTTTGCGTATTTGCACTTTTGGGCCTATTTACACTGTTTGCGAGGCTTTTTAAGATTTGTTTTCCCTATATTTTCACCCAAAAGTGATGCAAAAAATGCAAATAAGCAATACACATGGGTACTGATTTGATTTATATGTAATTACTAAGTTTGTGTTGGCAGTTAATTTTGTAGTATAATATTTACAAATCTAAATAAAAAGCAACTAACCGCACTTTCTAGAAACTCTAGAAAAAGGTTAATGCTATTAAAAAAAATGACAAGTCTGGAAAATCTTCGTGGTCATGTTGATGAATATATATATAAACCTCTATTCACTTCTCACATAATCTTTTTAATGAAACTATTAAAGGAGTATTTTGACTACTCATCATGTAGTTATCATTATTTTAGACTTTACAACTCATTGACATTCAACGAGATTTTTTCACTTTTTGCGACGGTCAAAGTGGGTGGTGAAGTCTAAAGAAAAACAAAATGATGGGTACAAATAATGATAACTACATGGTGGGGTAAAGTGAAAATACTCCAACTATTAATGATCACAAACAACTACCTTCTAGGACTTCGACTCTTTGATATCTTCCGAACCACCTGTATCAATTATTAGACAAAACTGAATGAGATACTAAGATGGTAAATTTTCTCAAGACACTTAAAACAGACACAAACCTTGCGTGGGGGACTAGGAGAGTCAGAGAAGGATGATGACCTCCCACGCCTACCAGCCGGTGCCCGCCCTCTGTTGTAGATGCATGCATAAAAATAAGAGAGGTTATGACGTAAACGGTGCCAATGGCACTGACTGAGTAATAATACTCAAACTAACTAATACTTGAATGATTTGCTCCAATGGGGTATTACACTATTTATAGGGATAAGAGAAGGATCTAGAAAAGGACCCATGGAACTTGAACATTCCCATTACACAATACCTATTCGAGCCCTCATTAAACCTAATAACTACAACTAAAAATGTAAAATAATAAAAGGATAATTACAATATTAAAAATAAGAAATGCTAAAAATTGCCCTCAACTATAATTCACATCATTATGAAACAATTATTTATACATAAGAAAAACAACCACCCAAAAAGGCATAGAATTCTAACACAATCACTTTTGAGTGCCAAAGTTTAATGTATAATCACTTCGAGTGCCATTTTAAAGTGTCACGGGTGGTGAAAATGGTATCCTGAGTAATAATGTGTTAACTTTGGCACCCCAAGTGATATATGGCATATTAAATAAGGGGAAAAGACCAAATGACCCTTTAGTTTGTATAGTTTGCTTGTTAACCTAGGCTATTGTAATAGAATTCTTAGCATGTGATGAATAATTTTATTTATTACAAATTGTTTCCCTATAATAGTTTGTCCCGTTTCCATGACATGGGACTATGAAACGAGCCCCCAGCCAGCCCTCCAGCCAACTTTGTTAATAGTAACTGAAAACATATACCACAAGAGATCATCTATTGTATCGAACTTCCCTTCCACCTAGTCGTGACAAGATTTAAACCAAATATACTTGGCCTTAGTCAAATGAAGCTTGACCCACCTTCCCACCTCATTATGTGAAATGCACTTGTGCATGCACAATGTTACCTGGATCGGGGTTCGTTATGGTACGCTGTACGGTACATCCTACGGTACGGGGTGCGCTGAGGGTAGACTTAGTTGGACCGCAATTTCGGGTCGCAAATCGTTTTGAAACTAATTATCGGGCGCTTTCATACTATGTGCTTTTATATACACTCGTACACAACGGATCATTGAAGCAAAAATTAAATGTGTATACCTTTTTATGTAAAACTCAATTTAAACTTGAGATTTACATATCTATTTAAGAAAAATAATTAGATAAAAAAAACTTTATATTTTTTAATAAAATAAACTGAAATTTGTTGATTAGAAATTGATATATTATAAATTATTTTTTAGTACTAAATTAAACTGAATTTTATGTTATAAATTTTAATCGTAAACTTAGGTTATTATTATTATTATTATTATTATTACTCAATAGACTTAATTTAAAATTAAGTGTCGGTGCTCAATAAACATTGTGGACCCATTTATATAAAACAACCTATGTTTGTATTTACACATCAACAAGTGAACTACAGATATATCAGCTGTCAGAAGCAGCAGCCGAGCTTTTTTTTTAGTGGGGGTGGGGGTGGGGAGGGATTAGCTATCATCAGCCACATGGCCCATATAACCACATTTTAGAATTAACCATGAATAGACTTTAGGGTTTGTTTAACCATTAGTGAGAGACTTTTGGGTTTGCTGTAAAAAGAGAAGCAGTGCACAAAAGCGAAGGCGGAAGGGCTTCGCCTTCAATCGGCCATGGCTAATTACCCAGAAATTAAAGCATTCAGATGATGCGAAGGGTTCTATGACAACGATACCCAGATTTTGATTTGTTTGAAAAAATATTCCTGTACATGCTCCAGAAACTTCTATGTTCACTCACTGTATTATGTTTGAAAATGGGGTCGCCATATTCTGCGTTCCAGATTGCAAAGCACCCCGTTTGGGGTCATGCGACCCAATTCGCGGTACGCATAGGGCTTGAGCGAATTAGGTAACTCTGTGCATGCACATAAGTATATCGATCATGATGTATATTAGTGACACGTGACGCGTGGTTATGCTCCCGGGAGAAAACTATGTTTTTTTCTATTTTTAGTTTAGGGTATTATTGTCATTTTCTTTTATTTTTAGTCTTTAATTAGTTTTCAAATATGTTTGGGGATAATTAGTCAATTTTAGTTATTAGTTGCCCTTTTTAGTCTTTTTGAATCATTAGCAAGCTAATCTCTCCTATATATAGGCCCTTAGCCTTCATTTGTAAGTAGACTTGAATATTGAAAATCAGAATATAGAGAGAGAAACTCTTTTTAGTTTTATTTGGTGTATTTAGTTGGTGTGTAGTGTAATAGTAATGCTTTCGCATTCTTGATTCACATCAGATCAAGATCAAGTCCATTAACTGATCCTAAACCAAAAATAATAAGACATGGCATGAAAAAGAAGAATCACAAAGACCCTTTTCCCCTTGAAAATTTCATTACACTAGGAAGGAAAGGCAGGATATCAATCCATCTAATTTGATTTAATTACTAAATTAGGAAGTATCACAGAGTGGCTTGTGTCTTCATCTCCCAAGGCATAAACAGCTCAATTAGGGCCGTCGAAATCAAGTTGCTCGAGCTCGGCTCATTTGCAGCCCAGGGGGAAAAAAACTTTAAAAGGGAGGGGGGGCGTGGGAAGAAAAAAATCATTAATATTTTTCCACCCACTCCAATCAAACACACCCTAAAGTTAAATAAGATTGGATGATTCCATGATTTCGTTTATCCTTTCGAGCACCAAGCCTTGCATCAGGACGTGTTGGAGTGGTATTACTTCTTGATCTGATTTATTATACCTTTTGTTGGGATCAAAACTTGTTTCTACATCCTTACGACATATCTCAATTTGCATATTTATATGTTACCTCCGTGGAGAGATTGATCTTGATCGCGAACGAATAGGCCTTCTATTGGGAGAGCGGCTACGTCTACGATTTATTGGGGACCTTCTGGGTGGACTTCGAGCCCGTCTAGGAGAACTGCACAAGCAAGTGGGATCATAAGAAGAAAAAAATTACAAATGTATACAATATATGTACACACATTTATGACGGATAGTAATTTTGACATAATTAGTGAACACACAACTGATCTCCCAATTTAAATATGCTTAAGAATGACAAGTCATAACACAACAAAGACAAGAAACCATTCAGAACACTTCACAAACAATCTAAATAAATGTTTTATGACTAACATTTGATAAATTTTCCAACAAGAAAGCATCTATATTCTCATCCCTGCATTCACATCCAAGGTTCAAAATGTGTCTCTTCAAATTCATTTGTGCACTTTGCAGCAGAGTTTTATTCAACTTACCCGTTTGTATGCTAGACAAAATAGGAGCAAATCATATATAATGTAGTTGTAGGCACGATACCGAATTTCAGAGTTTGCAGTTTTTTGCGATCCACATCCACCAGACTGGCTTCGATACCGAAGAACACAGACAGCTAATTGTGTGGCATCGGTTGTTCTTAGAACCCCCGCTTTAGGAGGAATTTGTATAATGTTGAGATCATTCCATTTACCTCGCTATTAAGTTTGGTAGATGGCTGTAATTTGTATCCAGACAGGGAGGATAGGAGGAGATGGAGTTTAAGGGCGAGGAGTTTTCTCGTGGATCTTTCTTTCAATTCTTGATTGATAAGATTTATTTTCCTCTCTTTGAACCTTTTCAAGTAATATGGACAGAAGCTACAGGTTTTTCTTGGCTTGTGGCTCATGGAAAGGTCAACACATGTGACATGCTACAAACGAGAAGACCCTTCAAATGTCTATCCCCTTCTTGGTGCTGTGTTTGTACAAATAGTGGTGTAAAGTTGGATCATTTACAAATCCACTGTAGTTATTCCACTTTTCTATGGAACAAGATTTTCCAAGAGCTGAGTTTCTCGGGAGCGCTTCCTAAAGAAAGAGGAGGTTGATCATTTGCTTTTGGAGTTGGGGAAATGGGGAGCAAACTAGAGTAAGTTGTCTTTGGAGATGTGTGCTGTTGGCCATTTTTTGGGCCTTGTGAAATGAAGATATGCTAGAATCTTGGAGAACAAAGAGGAAGAGGAGTGGTTCTGGGATAAGATCAAACTTAAGGCTTCTTTTTGGGCTTAAGGATTGTCCGCAGATGTTGCTTTATATGAATTTGGCCGACGCTATATCTTCAATTTGTTTATGTGGGCTGTCAATTTCTGGTTCGGATTGTTGGTAGCAAGGGGCTTTTGTTTGATTTCCAGTGTCTATTAGAGCTAAAGACTGACCGCTACTTTGTTTTGTTTTGTTTTGTTTTATGTGGATTGTTGATCCACTCCAACTGTACCTTTTTTTGAGTTCTCAATAAAAAAAACTTTGCTTCAGATCCAAAAAAACAATCATAATAAAAATTGTCACCTAAAAAAACTATGATTGAGCAATTTTCCATAATCTATTGGCAATGGTCCCATCTTTTGACGAAAACACTTTGTGGTTGATCATTCACTTTGATACCAACAATTGCATGATGATTTAGCGTTATGACTAATTTATATGTACAATTTACTTTCACAACCACCACGTGGCAATCAGAGGCTGGAGAGTGAAAGAGAAAACTTCGGCAGTTTATGAATATACAATGTGAAATTATAGTAAAGAGTAGCATTTTCATATCATTAATTTAGGAGTACAGGATTTGAACTAAGAAGCCGATCATTTTTTTCTCATCAGCAACAGCAATATATCATTTAGATTTTTTTTTTTATTTTTTTTTTTGGGGTGGGATGGGATGGATGAGAGGGAGAAGGGCATTGTTGGTATTTTCAACTAAAAATATTCACACTTTAGTTACCACAGAATGCCACCAGGGGCGGATGCACTTGAAGCATAAAGTGGGCCCTTGGTATATGCCCACCTTAATTTTCGGGAAAAGTATTAAGCTATATTTCAGGGGCAATATATATATATATATATATATATATATATATATATATATATATATATCAGATATGTTGATGAAATGAAGAAATTGTTCCATAGAAACATAATTAGAAATACTTAACATGAAAATTCAGAAATTTAATAGATAAACTCAGACACATATTCACACAAATAAATCAGACAAACAGGTTTGCACAGATAAAATCAGATATACAACAAGAAATAAATAAAATTTAATAAAATCAGAAATAGAAAAAGAAACAAAAAATTTGGATAAACTTGGCAAACTTGAGTCAGGGTGTTATGTTCGACGTAGGGTATTCTGTTCGATGAGTCGGGGGTATTCGTCTGAGAAGCCCGCTCATTTTGTTACTAATATTGGTCTCTTAGCTTTTATTTTTTTATGTGTTTTCATTCAATGTTTAAAATTATTAAACATTTTATCCCATTTTAGGTTTTCAAAATAAAACAAACAAACTAACCCCATGTGTCCAGAAAAATATTTGTGGGTCCCTAGTGTGTCCATATATATTTTTTCATTTCCCCAACTTATCAAAAAAACGTGTGTCCAAAAAAGGACACGTGTCCAATCATCCCCAACTAATCCAGAAAAATATTTGCGTGTCTGAGCATGTCCTATGTCTGACATTTGTCAATTTGAATACGCTGCCTTCAGGAGAGTGTCCATGCTTCATAGGCTCCATCAAAGTATACCTCCACCATACCATGTACCAACGCCAACCGCGATCCTGGTAACATTGTCCCCTCAAATTAACCAAGATGATCGCGACCAAGATGCTCCTAAGAGAGAGGATAAAAGTTCAAAAATAATTTGTTCAAAGTCGGGAGTTTGATTGACCTTTTCTAGATGACAGGAGATTTTTTTTGGATAGTCTTACTTCAAGTATGAATTTTGTATATGGTTTCTTATTATCTAAAATGCATCCTCTCTTATGGTGTTATGCTAACGAAATAAAATTCAAACACCGTTACTATTTGGTATTAATTAACATGTAGGGGGTAAGTCTATATACTGGATTATCCCAGGGGTAAAGAGAGTAAAAAGAAAAGGAAAAAAAATAAGTTTAATGAGTAGACAGAATTTACCGGCGCCTTGGAGGAAGAGGGGAGCGTCTTCGAACAGGACTACCGCGCATCCTTCGGGGTGAGGCCCTATTGAGAATTAAATTGTTCAAAATCTGTCAAAACCACTAAGTAATCGAATAGTAGAATCATATAGCAGTACCCCACCTGGGAGGTGATCTATTATACCGCCTTGGCGGAGAGGGCGGTGATCGACCTCTAGCAGGAGATGCAGGCCTCCTCCTGGGTGGTGGTGAATCACCACGACGACGAACCGGAGATCCTGCACGTCGACGAGGAGGAGAATTCGTCTCTCGTCTAGGAGATCCTCTTCGAGCTACTGGTGATCTCCTTCGTGGTGGTGAAAGAGGTTTCCGACGAGGCGATGCTAAAGATATGAAGTCAAAAATAAATTGTAAGTACTAGTAGCCAGGGCACATGTATTGTGTGAGCGGCAAATATTAAGAGTGGCTTTAAAAAAAATTATAAACATTAATTCATGATGTTCGATTGCAGTAGGTAGAAAAATAGTTCTATGTAAAAAAAAAAAAAATTACCCCCTCCTAAAGATATATTTTGAATGGAAAATGTCCAATATGTGCATTATCAGGTTCTACTTAGGCAACATAGAAAACAAAATAAAGTCAGAATATATGGATTCTTCCATATTTTCCAATGGAAAATATTGTCAATCAAGCACACCCTTATATTTTAATAATGTACAATTTTTTTTATATAATATTAGTCATTTCAAAAGTTATTGAAGTAAATCAATGTGTATGTCCACACGTTAAAATAAATTCCTTTAGGGCTGAACTAAAATTTGAGTTAAAATAATTGTTTAATAAGGGTCTTTGAGACAATTTTGAGGCATACCAAAAAGCAGTCAAAACACTCATCTCCATTAATATGTAGACTAGACAAAAAAAAGGGAAGGATCTCCCTAACTGCTTCATGACAAATAATTAGTATATGGAACATACGTTCTCTCTGCCGCTTTGATCCATCTTTTACAACATCAGAACCACCATCATCATCAGTTTTGGGAGCTTCTCTCCTTGAAGCAGTAGCAACAGCCTTAGGAGGAGATGAAACCTTCTTCCTTTCAGGTAAAGTGAACTTGGCTTGAACAACTTTCCCATCAATCTGAGCCTGCAGTTGCACCAAACGAACATAAATTTACCAGTCACAATACACAATCAGAGTAAGTCGCTTTTTCACATTCCTAAATAGAAAAAGGGAAAAAAATGAAGCGTACACCATCCATGTATGCCTGGGCTTTTTCAGCGTCAGCTCTCGTCTTAAACTCAACATATCCAGAACCTTTTGGAAGGTTAACCTATAAGACCATGTTTAGTTTAGTTTATTTAATATTTTAATATTGTTTTGGGAGTGGATGTCTTGTACCATAAACCATGTTCGGTTAATAACTTACAATATGATCCATTGCCAACCGTACATGCACAACTTCACCAAAATTACCTGCACAATAAAAGTAACAAATTAAATACAGTACACCATACCTGAAAAATGCATATCAATTATTTCCTCTCTATTTGATAAGCATAACCTCAATTACACGTGATGTTTTATCATTACAAATAATTTACTTCCCTATTCAGACTGTGAACTAGCATCTATGAGATCCAGACCTGTCAACGGGTCATGTTGGGTCGTGTTCGTGTCGTGTGATAACGGGGTCGTGTTGAACTCCCTCAACCCATACACGACCCGTTAACAAATCGGTTACAAATAACAAATCCAAACCCGAACAATTATTTTCAACGGGTCACCCAACCCAAACCGTTAAGACCCGTTGTGTAACTAAAATTCTCCATCAAAACATACTATATTTAATTCCTACATCCTAAATTCTAAATGTTAATAGTAATAGGATCTCAACAACAAAATGCTCATTGCCAAAATTTATATACATGACAAATATTACGAAATGTATTGAAGATAAGTTATCAACAGAGAGTTAGGTAGTATTAACGGGTTTAAATGGGTACAAACGATTCTGATCGGGTGTATCAAAATTTCCAAACCCGAACCGTTATCGTAACGGGTCTATCGTGTTGACTTGATATTGATCCAAACCCTACAAGCCTATATCAATTAATTTATAATTTGTGTCATGCCGTGTTATCGTGTCGTGTCGTGTGTCACTTTGACAGGACTGCAACAAGTCAACAACATAATTAACATAGCAATTTAAACACTTGCTACTTTCCAAACAACCCTTGTCAGAGTTGAACTACACTGCTGAAACATACTTAATGGGCACAGATTAATGTGAATATTAAAATTAATATTTGGGAAGGAATTTTTAGTCAATTATCCCAATTTCGTTTTTTAGGTTTTTTTTTACTTTAATACATTAATAATATTCAATTTTAGACTGAAATACATTTTAATATAAAAATTAGAGTTGACCCAAAATCATTAGAAAAACTGTTAGATTTAACTGTCACGTGGCATTTTAAATTAACATAATTCAAAAACCCAAAAAAGACGTCAATTAAAAAATAAAAATAAAATGCATTTTAAGTTGAAAATTTCAAATCATATCCAAACACCACCTAAGAAAACCCCCTAACCAAAAAACCCTTGAGAAAAAATATTCAACATTCAGAGAGAATATATATAAACTACATAAACACCCCCAAAAACCACGACCACCTGCCAACGCCTTCATCACCACCAAAATTCAAAATCGATTTCACCAAATGCATAGTCAAGAAATCAATTTCAAACAAATCGAACCCAAATCGATTTCGGCACAGTAAACCCAAATCGAACAAACACCAGATCCATTTCAGCCTGCGAACCCAAATCGATTTCAGCCTTAGAGAATTTGTGATGCTGGAAGTAGAGGTTGGAGAATTGTGGTGATTATCAAGGTTTGAGAGGTAGAGCGGGTGACGGGGGTGGGGGTTGTTTGAGTGGTTGGTGACGGGGTGCTCCGGTTGCAGGTGGGTGGCAGGAGATGGGGGGTGGGTTGCGGGGGTGATGGGGGGATGGGACGAAATGTGTATTTATTTTCTTTTTTTTTGGTTTTATATTTTTTTGAATATTTTTTGAGGTTTTCGAATCATTTTCAACTTAAAATTGATTTGTTTGTGTTTTTGAATTGTTTTAAATATATTTTTTTGAATATTTTTTAGTTTTTAATTGATTTGTTTGAGTTTTTGAATTGTTTTAATTTAAATTGCCACTCGGCTGCTAAAGTTCAAAAATTTTCTAACGATTTTGGCCAAAGTTTAAATTAGAATGTATTGAATTCTAACACCGAAAATTAGTAATGTATTAAAGTCAACAAACCCTTTTTAATTATAATTAAGGGATACTGCTGCTTAGGCTATGGAGAGATTTTTGGAGAATATTGAGGAGTTTTTAGGGATGGAATTGTCTTTTGGTAATAAATCCTATATTTATATCTATTGCTCTTTTAGTAGTAGATTTAGGACTCTACCAGGTATCACTCGCCTATTTAAATGATGCTTGTAAAGTCTTTTAATGACTTCGAAATTGAATAATATTGAGAGAATTAGAAGCTTTTGTGGTAGAGTGAGCTATCTTTCCACCGCGATTTACATCAAATTGGTATGAGAGCCATCGCTCTTGGCAGGTAATAGAGTATGTAAGTAAACATGTACGAAAGCACGCTTTTTTCCAGTCACGTGTCGCAGAAAAGCAGGTAACAAAAGGCAACAGCCTCTCCGTGAAGATATGTGCAAGTTATTCATGATGATGAAAGGTATGATAACCCAAACAACCGACATGAAGGACTGATAAATCTTGGTTTTCGAGAGGGATAACCAACTCCGCAAATATTGATCGAAACGTGAACCCGGATAAAGGTATGCAATTTCAGAAAGCACAACAATTTGATAGAATCGAGAAAAGTAGACACGTGTCGTCGTTACTCCAGCTGGACAAAACCTCTCCACCGCGCCCTTCCATGATGACTAAAGAAGGTCCAGCATAAGCAACTGAGGAAGTCCCACCCCAAAAGGTGAAAAGACAACCAAGTGACGTTTGCTCATCATATAAATTGACCCCTGTGATGATGACACTTGATAATAATGACCATGTGGTAAGCCAATGCCCGGCAATGATAGCCTAGGAAATATCTCTAATTCATCTCTAAAATTAAAATGAGTACAATTGTTGGCCAAGAAACTTACTTATAGGAAAAGGTCAGCTTGCTAGTCAATCTAAAGACTAAAAAGAACACTTTAAAGACATTAAAAGACAATGTCACACTCTAACCTAAAATAAGAAAATATTTTAATAAAACATGAAATATAAAATAAACAAAAATACAAATAAATCCAGGATTCCGTACACATCACTCTCCCCCACTTGAAAAAGCTCGTCTCGAGCATGGGAGGTGTGTGACAAAGGAGCGAATAACCCATCAATGGACTCCCCCACTTGAAGGGGGAGCCATCCTCAAAAACGCCCTACATACCAGCTAATAAAAAGTCCTGGGAGAATAGTCACAAAATCCAACCACGATCGACGAACGAGAACTTGGCCCCGAACTTTGCCACGACGAAAACTAACGAGCACATCCCTAGGGGAGGGCCAACGGTGCCAAATGTGGTCCGAGTCTCCCATGATGAGTGCTCGTAAGGTTAGGCGCTCCAACTCGACCATCAAATGCAACGACAAACTATTTCCATCATAATTGTCATCATTCCTATAAATTGGGAAGAAATCAACCAAATCATACAACTCCAACTCCTGAAAATGCGTGTGAGTCCCAAATCATCTTCAGCAAAAATATGGAAGAAATCCCCGATAAAGAACCCACCCTCTTCTTCCCCAAAGATGGGAAAGAAATCCCCAAGCTAGAAAATCTCCGAAACCAGGGAACCGAGTGTGAGTGAGGCCAATCATCCTCCTCAAAAATACAAATGAAATCACATGGGAAGAACTCAGGGTCCATACCATCTGGTAACGGGGCCTCGCCATCCTCGGGGACGTCTTCATTTAGCGTGATTGGGTAGAGGGCATCATCGTCGTGTACAGGAATGACGTCGTTGGAGGAAAATCGTATCGGTGGACAAATACTCAAAATAACGAGCCAAACGCCTAGCCCGCTCATGCACCCAATGCTCGCGTACCACCTTCAACTCGAGATACTCCGAGCTGCATTGACTGAGGAGGTAATGGCGTTCCTCGTACTCCCCGGTGGAGCAGGCATTGAATTGAAAGCTCTGAAGCTCTCGATGTAGGCATTGAATTGAATTAGAGGGTTGGGGTGGGTTGACTTGGGGTTTCAAAGAGTGGAAGATGTGTTTGAGGATTTCCAAACACGAGAGGAGAAATGGGGAGACTAGGGTTTGTTTGGGTGGGTTCTTGGACAAGGGAGAGTAGAGATGTTAGACTTCTTGGTGGCGGGATTGAGATCGAAACATGTTTTAACACCTTCGGTTGGAGTTATGGTTTCTTTTGGTCGTTGGAGTCCACGGATGATGTCGGTGATTG
This sequence comes from Sambucus nigra, assembly GCA_949130495.1. NCBI lineage: Eukaryota > Viridiplantae > Streptophyta > Magnoliopsida > Dipsacales > Adoxaceae > Sambucus > Sambucus nigra. Next base: position 575,406,496 of record OX422214.1, on the reverse strand, counting down.
GTGGAGATGGGTTTTCAACCATGGGAGGAGTTTGGGTAAAAATGGGTTGATATGGAATTGAATTTGGGGGGGGAATGGTACTTGGTTAGTTTCGATTGGTTCTTGGATGGGTCGGGGCAAAGAAACACATGTTCGTGAATGGCGGGGGTAATTTCTTGAATTTTGGGAGGAGCTCGAATCGTGAGAGGGGTGGATTGCACCCGAATTGGAGTAGAAGGGACTAAAATCTGGTTGGATAGGCCTTTGGGATTTCAGATTGACCCGCAAATGGTTCTTGAAGTCGTCAGAGGGTGAATCTGACTTGTATTGATGTTGTATGGTTGCTGCTGAAATTTCCGGCCAGGCTAGACAGCTGGAAAATCTCAGCCAACCACCGAAGAGGTGGTCGGGTCATACCTTGGAAAGGAAAACACCGGAATGGGGTTGGATGGGGTTGGTAATGGCCTTCGTTAAGGCAGCAGCGGCAGCTGGTATAGGGCGGGAAGTGCGTCGAGAACTGCCGACGTAAAATTCCAGCCTATTTGTTGATGTTCCGGATGTGTTTGGCTTCGGATGTGATATCCGGTAGGCGGGAGATGATTTCTGGTGTGTTGGAGGGTGGTTGGTCTCTGAATGGAAGGGTTTTGGGTCAGGTTGGCTTCGAAAATAATGATCGGTGGTGTTTGGGGCTGAATGGGGCAGATCAGGTGTGGGCTGTCTTGGAAAAAGTGTGGCAGGGCCTGGGATTGCGTCGACTGGGTGCTCTAGTGCAGTCGGAGAGGGGTTCTCCCCCTGTCGGTGGGGGGAAGTTACTGCCCAAGGGGTGTTGCCCCTGTTGTGGCTGGTCGGTGATTAAAATTGGCCAAGAAGTGGTGGTGGTTGTATTTTGGGGGTAAATGAAATTAGGGCCTTGATTTTTTGGGGGTAGGGGTGAAAAGGGTTGCAGAAGCTTGGGTGGGGTTTGGGGGGCTAGGGTTAGGGTGAATGGTGGAGGGTGGCAATTTGGGTGGTGGTGAGGGGAGGCAGGCGACGTATCCATCCACTTGGGCCTTCAATTGGTTGAGGGCTTCCATGATTTGATCGAAAGGGTTTGCCGCGAAGGTGTTCATCTTTTCTTGAACCCAGCTTGACGTTGTTTACGAGTTTTTGTTTTACAACAGCAACCGATGGAGCCATGGTTCAAAGACTCGGTCGAGTCAACTCGGTATCGGTCGAGTCAACTCGGTATCGGCCGAGATGACTTGGAATCGCAGCTAACCGGGCCGATTACGAGTCACGTTACGAATAAAACTATATATCGGACGATATAACCCTAAATCGCAGATAAATCGGTCGATACGAGTTGCACTACAGAAAATCCGCTGATACGTTTTTATCTCTGCCGAGTTGAGGTAAAAAATAAAGGAGAAGAAGTAAAAAACAAGAAAAGTGAGGGAATCTTAGCTATAAATCAAATCGACATACCTTTTGACAGCAAATTAGTCCGGAGAAGACATAAAGTTAGTCACGGGTTCAAATCTTGGACGAAATCTTCAGCTATAAATCAAAATCTCAACTATACAAACCATCCATCACCGAAACCTTTGTATTTTCCATCGATTCTCTCTCCTCTTCTTCTTTTCTTCTTCTCATTTCTGTCGGCAGAGGGAATCTCACCCGTTTTGTGGTTTGAGGTATGTTGGTTGTGTGGTTTGAGGAGTTTAGAGTTTTTTTTTTGTTTTGAATGCCGTATCCGCGTTGGGCTGTGTTTTAGAGTGTGCGTTGGGTTTTTTTGTTTTTATGCCATTTGGTTGTGTTATAAAACTGAGACTTTATGGTTGTGTTGTTTTTTGTTTTAATGTCGTTTGGTTATTCTAACATTTTATGGTTGTGTGCGTTAGTTTTGTTTTTTTTATTTCCGGTGTTATAAAACTATTAATGAGAAAATGTTATAAAAATGTTAAATGTTATGTTATAAAAATCTTGCAAAAAAATATTTTTTTAAAGAAAAATTTTATTTGGTTGTGTTTTAATGAAAATGTTACGCAATGTTACAAAAAATATTAAATGTTACAAATAATCTTATAATAGCTTTAAATGTTATAAAAATATTTTTTTTAAAGAAAATGTTATAAAACTGTTAAATGTTATAAAAATATAATTTTTTTAAAATGTTATAAAAAGGCTACAAAAAAATATTTTTTTAAAGAAAATATTTAGGTATTTCTGGTGTTTTTTTGGTTGTGTTTTATAGAAAATTTTACACAATGTTACAAAAAATATTAAATGTTACAAATATTGTTATAAAACCGTTGAATGTTATAAAAATATTTTTTTTAAAGAAAATGTTATAAAACTATTAAATGTTATAAAACTGTTAATTGTTATAGAAATGTAATTTTTTTAAATGTAATGAAAATGTTACAAAAAAATATTTTTTTAAAGAAAATATTTAGGTATTTCCGGTGTCTTTTTGGTTGTGTTTTAAAGAAAATGTTACATAATGTTACAAAAAATATTAAATGTTACAAATAATGTTATAAAACCGTTAAATGTTATAAAAATATTTTTTTTAAAGAAAATGTTATAAAACTGTTAAATGTTATAAAAATGTAATTTTTTAAAGAAAATGTCATACAAATATTACACAATTTTATGTTATACAAATATTACACAAATGTTATACAAATGTTATAAAAATATTACACAATTTTTTAAAATGTAATTTTTTTTGTTGTGTTTTAAAGAAAATGTTACAATGTTACAAAAATCTTTTACAAAAAATGTAGCAAAAAATCTTTTAACTCTATTTTTTTAACTCTATTTTTTTACAATGTTACAAAAAATCTTTAATATTATTTTGTAGAATGGCTCCAAAATTAGATATTGAATGGGAACATGAAACTGCTATTGGTGGAGATAAGAGGAAGGTTGCTTGCAATTATTGTGGCAAGGTTTGTAGTGGTAGTGTTACAAGACTAAAAGAACACTTGGCAGGTGTATAAGGGAATGTCGAACCTTGTCGTCATGTACCTCGGGAGATAGCAACTAATATTAAAAAAAATCTTACAGATGGTATGAAGCAACGGGCCCTTGAGAAGAGGAAGAAGGAGAAACAAGTAAAAAAATTGCGAGAGCAAACAAAATACTATGATGAAGATGATGCCAGTGAAGATAGTGATGACGGTAATGAAGATGATATCACCCGTTTAGAATTAGCACAGTTGAAAGCTGCTATGAAAGAAAGTTGAAGAATGGCAGGAGAACAACATAGACATTCAGTTTCCAGGGCAAGACCATCCACATCTGGGCTTAAGCAACCGCACGTGTCACGATCGTAGTCATTGAAACAGGGGGTTGAATTGCCTGCTCAAGGAATTTACCCTCTTCCATGTTTAGGTCGAGGAAGTCTAGTCAGAAAACTGTCAAATCCATGTTCTCTACAGATGGAGTCAAGAAGTTTGTGAAGACCATTAGCAAGTTCTTTCATTTTAATGCCATCCCGTTTCATGCTGCTGATAGTGGACCTGCCTATCAACATATGATTGATACAATTGCTACGACGGGTCCAGGGATTAAAGGCCCTAGTGGTTATCAGATTAGAGGTGTTTACTTGGATGAGGAGGTAGAAGAGGTGGATGCATACATAGCAACTCTAAAAGAGAAATAGCCCGAGTATGGTTGTACAATCATGTGTGATTGGTGGAGTTCAAGGACAATGAAGCCTATCATAAACTTCATGGTATACTGTGATCGTAATATGATATTTCACACTTCTATTGACACAACTAACAAAATCAAGTCGGCGGATTATATTTTTTCCCTTATGGATAAAGAAAGTTGTGGAGGAAATTGGTGAGGCTCACGTCGTACATATTGTCACTGATAACGAGCCAAATTTTAAGGCAGCTGGCGCGTTATTGATGGCGAATAGGAGATACTTATTTTGGAGTATACCAGAAATAGTTCGTTCATATATAACATTCAAAAAGTTCTGAATTTAATGGAGTATACCAGAAATAGGGAGTTGCTAAGACTAGGCATTACGAGATTTGCTACCGATTTTATTGCCCTTGAGAGTTTCATTCGCTATCAGTCTGAGTTGAAGCGAATGTGTACCACAAATGAATGGCGTGAATTCAACCGTGAGAGGACCCGAAGGAGTGCGGCCACTAAAGTGTCGGATTTAATTTTGGCAGATCGATTCTGGCAACGAGCTGTCGAAGTTGCCAAGATTATGGAGCCCTTAGTATTGTTTTTGAAGATAATAGATCAAGATAAAAAGCCTACTCTCTCTATCATTTACGAAGGGGTGGATAAAGCAAAACTAGCAATCCAGACGAGTGTTAAAAACTGGAAGAAGTATTGGTAGGTGATCGATGGAAGATGGGAGAGACAATTGCACCGACACTTGCATGCCGCGGGATATTTCTTAAATCCGGCGTTTCAGTATTCATCCAATTTTTCAAACCATCCCGAAATAAGAACCGGACTAAAAGAGGTCATCAAAAGGCTAAAGCCAGACGTACAAAAACAGGCCTTGGCAATAAATGAGGTATCACATTTGTTTCCATCGAGTTATATTTATTTCATATATGTATTGTTTCTAAATTGATTTGTTTGCCTTTTAGGTTAAACTCTTTAGGATAGGAGAGGGGAGTTTGGTTCATATCTTACCAAGCAAGCAGTCAAATCTTCTCTTTCAGCTGAGTGGTGGAAAAATTACGATGAGGATGCACTCAATCTTAGGCGCATTGCTAAGTACTGAGTCAAACATGGTCATCTTCGGGCTGTGAGAAAAATTGGAGCACATGGTCTCTCATCCATACAAAACTTCGCAACCGATTGGCAATAAAAAAAATTGCATAAATTGGTGTATGTGCATTACAATTCGCGACTTAAAGTTAGGAATTTGATGTGCATGCGAGAGACCGAAGATTTTTACAATCCGATCGAGTTGAATTTAATATTTGAGGAGGATGACATCTTGGATGAGTGGACCTGAGAGAACGATGAAGGGATCTTACCAGTCGATGATTTAGACTGGTTGGATGAAGGTATTCAACAAAGCGAAGGGGAAGGACAACGGGGGGGTCACAATCAACCGACACCGGCCAGCCAGATCTGATGATGATCATGGTGGTGATGATAGTTGGCAAGATATTCCCGTTACTTATGGTAATCATGAAGATGACGACAATGATGATGATGATGATGATCAAGGTGGTGGCAGGGGAGATGTTAGTAAGGGAACAACGAGTGGTAGCCGACAAAGGAGTGGAGTTGGTGGCCACCAAAGGGGTGGTTCTTACAATACTGGTACACAGCGTGATGATAGTATGACATGGGAACAAGGATATGAAATCTACTATGCCACGCAAGACACAGATCATGGTTATCGCCCGGGAATCAGTGAACAACGGAGGCATTTAGACAATTTGATGAGATTCCCTAATAGTGACGAGTATTCAAGCGAATATGATCAGCAACGTCTTGATGATCAATTACGGGCAATGGGTTTAATGACAGATCATGCAAACCACGGTGGAAGACATAGTATCTCTGGGAGTGGAAGTTGCACAGATAATTATGGTCCGGCACAACTTCCAAGATCTACTAGTACTCGTACAGGTGGTTACTATGATCGTTATAGAGACCATTATGAATCTACTAGTAGCGGCACAACAGGTGGTGATTATTATCGATATAATCAAGGGACGCAATATGGTGGGTCTTCAACTGATAGTTCTGGGTATAGAGGTTTTGGATATCATCATCACGGTAGTCAACCGGGAGATCGTCAACCACAATTTCCAAATTATGGATCATCTAGCCGATCATCCCAGCCATCTGAGCAGCAATATGGTTCATATTTCTTTCCTTACCTAGCTGAAGAAATTACCCCTATCCAAATCCGAATGATCGATACCGCAACTAGATGGGGAGATGAAAATGATGAAACATTGTAACCATTTCTATTTATCTTCCATACAAATTTTTTATCTAAGTTTATGTGGCATTAGATTGTTTTTCAATATTATTATTGGTTTACTATGCAATATTGAATATGACAACTTTGTCGCGCTTCAATACAACCAATTCTACGATGCAATGCATATTGAATGATGGGTTTGAATGTACATCATTGGTCCACTTTGTTAATCTTATTTTTTTTTTAATTTTTCTGGAATTTTTTGCGCTCTCTAAATAGCGTATCTTTGGGCATCGCCCGATACCACAATCGAGTTGAAAATCGGGTGTCTGATACCGGAACCGATACCGAGACCAATTGACGTAAATGACGTAAAATGGGAGCAAGAAAAGATAAATCTCTCTAAACTCTCTCAAATCTCAATATCTCAAAATGGAAGAATACCTCAAATGAGGCTACATATGGGTATTTACAGGAAGAAGGTTGCTTGGCCTCTAAGCGAAGAATTTAATTACATTTATGTCCCTAAGGGCCAATAACCTTCCTTCTAAATACTAACAAAAAAGGAAAATACAATTAAATACTAAAAATAAAAGAAAGACTAAAAAAATAACAAAAATACAATAAAACTCTAAAAATATTAAAAATAACCCCTAATTCTTTATTCACATCACTTTCAAATTGGGATATTAAAGGATTTGAAGCTTTTGTGATTGTCAGTCACTTCCACTGTGTTTCACATCACAGATGTTCATGTATTCAAGTTTTATCAGTCCATCACAGCATCACACCATATCAAACATAGGACACCATTTTTTGTGACATGGACGTAATCACTACCAATATACGGCACGGCATTCTTTAATGGTTGCATAAGTTATTAACGCCTTAAGAGTTTGTTCTTAAAATGATACACCTGAGGTCCGTGATATACGGCAAAGCATTCTTAATGGTTGCATAGGTTTCGCCGCTTCGGTGATGGATGTATCATATGACGCATTAATACTTCATTAAGGGTCCCCGTATCAATATCGAATACGCGTCCGACACATGGATGCATGCTCAAAAAGGTACAAGATCCATGTATCAATGTGTATCCTAATTTATTATCTTTTTCAAATGTGCAACAGAATGGGAATACTCGGGGATCCAATCGGGGCACTTTTGTAAGTTTTGAAGTAGGTCATTGTGTATTTTGAAAAACATATATATAAATAATATTTTAAAAATAAAAAATAAAAAGCAAACCCAAGCTAGTCATTGCTTGTAAGTCAAAAACTGAAATGACTCTGCATTGCCTTGTTGTTATTAAACATAATTGAACAAGACGTGTATAGCAAGCAAAGTTTGAGCATGAGTGATGAATGATGGATGATGAATGAAGCATTCAGAATGATGAATAATGAATTAATGTTTTTTATTTATAAAAATTACTAATGAATGACGAATGATGAATTATTGTTTTTATATTGGATCAATTATCAAAAAGTCCCTCAAACATTTTTTAATACACATTTAGTCCAAGCCTTTTTATTTTGTTCCAAAAAGTCCTTCAAACACCTATTTAACCAATATTCTCTTATTTTTAAAGGTCCGCGCTAGCGGCATTCCCACCCCCACCTCCCCCCTACCCCACCCCACCCACTACCGGAACTCCGGCGACCTCACCAGAGCTCCTTTTTTGAGAGTTTTTATGTGATGAGGGGCTTTTTGGAACAAATTAAAAAGGCTTGGACTAAACGTGTATTAAAAAAATGTCCTCGGGACTATTTGATATATGCCCCTTTTATATTTATGATTTTTAAATTAACTTCAAATTATGTTTCCTGGTGATATTGTTCAAAATTTTATTAAATTAGTATTTTTTATAAATAAAAAACATTATATTATATTTTTATCATCATAACCTGGCTACATCGTATCTTAGTTTTTTTCAAATTGTCATATCCTTGTGACCATATTGTTTCAGATACAATACCCGTACGCGTAAGTTTTGCCAACTCTACTTGGAATATCCTAAGAAGCTATCTGCAAATTACATTGTTGTCTTCAAGGAGTTTAGACAGCCAACCTCCAATTTTTACATACATTTTGGTCAAGGTAGAATAGCTGATTTCTACTTTTTTACGTCAATAAGAGTTGATCTCCATTTTTTATGTTGATTTTGATGCTTTGGAAAGGTAATCTCAATGTTATTTTATTTTTCACTGAATTGGGCATTTAGACAGCTTGATTCCACTTTTATGTTGATTTTAAGGGATTTGGATGGTTCTACATTTTTATTGTCAGTTTGGATGGTATGGATAGCTGATCCCAACTTTATTATTTTTGCTTCTAAATTAGTATATGATCCTTCGATGGCTCATTATCCTCGTTTATTGCCTCTCTTCTCTGTCTATAATATATGGATAGCTGATCCCAATTTTATTACTTTTGCTTCTAAATTTTTATATGATCCTTCGATGGCTCATTCTTCTCCTTTATTGCATCTCTTCTATGTCTATAATAAATTTCACTTCTATAAATAAAAAATAACACACTGAGAGATGAAGATTGGCAGGGACAGATAACTTATTGTGAGAATATATTATTTGAGGATAAAATTTTTACATAACAGCTAACGCCAAATAGTAAATGTGAAACTGGCCCAGTGTAATAGAACTTTTAGGCTTTGTTGTTAATGAAATTTTTTAAATGAAAAACTGAACGAAGTAAAATATTTTTTAAATTTATAGTCTCATAAGTAATCATATTATCAGGAAAAGTCAGGTACATACCAAATATTTCTTTTAAATGGTTTTCATTCACATTTCTAGTGAGCTGACCAATGTGAAGAACAAGCGACTCGGGGACAGGAGAAGTTTTCCTGAAACCAAAGATCAAAATGTTAACAGAATCAAATTTAAAAATAAAAGGAAATAAACAACAACCGTATGGTTGATAGTGGTAACGGTTGTAAAATATAAAGAATGTGGCATTTACTATATAGGCAGCCAAAAAGTTTGCCACTGCACAAACAAGTGAAAAATCAATATTTTTCAAGCATGACTTGGATACATAATCAATACTCCTAATGTGGCAACCAGACGACAATTGAAAAACTTCAGAATTTATAGTGGTGCTCAGACTTTATGTTTCACAAGACAAACCCTCCATGAGAGTCAATTTCCTCGATTCGTTGAAGTTCCTTAGAGATGACATACTTGATCATGTGGCAATTGACCAAAAAAAAATCCAAACATGACATCCTTTGAAAGAAATTACAACCACTCAATTTAACTTGTAACATTCACTAACATAAATAACTATTCTTCAATGATAATTAACACGATAATTTAAGGTCGTCTTTATATAAACCCCCTTTTTCAATATATAACCTCCTTTTTATTAACCACGCATGAATGGGTTGAACCTGTTTAACACCCCCAATCGATGGGGATTATAGAAAGAAAAAGGGGAAAAAAATCTCGATCCAGATTCGGAAAATTCACTCGTTCTTCAACATCTCTCCAATCTGAAGTCTGATATTGATTTTATTAACCCCAACTTGAATCTGAAATTGAAGTTCCTATCCATTGCCTCTCTCCTCTTCCCGCCCACTTAGACCCCCATACTCACACCAGATTTCACTAAAATAATCCACACTAGTCATGAACGAGTGTCTTTTTGTTTTCTTCCATAGTTGATCAGCTACTTGGCAGTCTTGACAACAAGGGCAAGGCTTTTGATGGCTATAAGAGATAGTGATTAAGAAGGGATTATCAGGCTGGAACAAAGGCAGCGATCTTCATTCCCATCTCGACATTTATGGGCCATATTCAGACCACATTATAGTATTCAAAGCTTTACGAATATTTTTTTTTCTTTTCAAATCGCGTGTTGAGTTCTTTTTTGTGGTTAATGGAGATCGTTTGTTGAATTCATTTGATGTTGATTGGTTTTTTATGTTTAATTGAGTACTATTTGAACTCTCAACATTTCTAGTTTGTGAATATAGCAAAGAAGCGTACATGCCGTCGGGGTTTGGTAAAAGGGCTGTTAAGGTCATGTACAAACATAATCACACCTAAAACTGGTGATTGGAGTCGGTAGAAAGTTAAGAGCGGTTTATATAAAAAGACACCAATTTAATAGATCTCAGGTACAAAATTCCATGTCATACAGCTGAGGTAAACTCGCCTGAATTGACATGCTATGAGATTTTTAATTTCTCCAATCTATTGTGGGCCTTGTGGCATGATTAGATGCATAGAACTGAAATTCAATGAAAATTCTATTCCATGGAATTAGAATTGCAATTCAATCCTATAGTTTTAAAATTGAAGTGTTTCGTTCAATAGTACAATTCATTCAGAATTTTAAAAAAAAAATCAAATTAATTGTGTGATTTGCGCTCGTAGACCATGGGCTGGCCAAAATCATTGGCGCGGAGGGGGGGAGGGGAGGGAGGAGGTATTTTCTTGTTTGATTTTAAGATATATTTTAGGTGTTAGAATATTGCTAGGATATTTCTTATTATCTTTTAACTGGGGGAATAATATTTCAACCCACATAGATTGTCTATATGCCCCTGCTTAAAAAACTTTTAATGAAATAACATTATTCGGATGATATTCTTTTATTACACCCAATGATGGGATGTAAATATAATCTTGATTATCCTAAAATTCACATTTTCTTAAGATAAATTTTAACCAAAAAAAAACACAAACTGCTTCTCTTAATACAACTAACAAGTAGTCACACACATGTACACATAGACATACAATCAGTGTGTGTGTGTGTGTGTGTGTGTGTGTGTGTGTGTGTGTGTGACGTAAACTACATGTCAATGGCCAAAAAAATAACACAACTTTAGAGAGAAACTAAGAATATCTTATATTCAAAATCAAGTCTAACTCAAATGAGGCTTACATGGGGGTATTTAAAGAGGAGTAGCTTAACCTCTAAGCTAAGGCCCTAATTACAAAAACACCATAACTACTCCTTACCTCTAAATAATAAAGCAAAAGAAAGAAAAATACCGTAACAGAATAATATTGCTAGGATATTTCTTATTATCTTTTAACTGGGGGAATAATATTTCAACCCACATAGATTGCCTATATGCCCCTGCTTAAAAAACTTTTAATGAAATAACATTATTCGGATGATATTCTTTTATTACACCCAATGATGGGATGTAAATATAATCTTGATCATCCTAAAATTCACATTTTCTTAAGATAAATTTTAACCAAAAAAAAAACACACTGCTTCTCTTAATACAACTAACAAGTAGTCACACACATGTACACATAGACATACAATCAGAGTGAGTGTGAGTGTGTGTGTGTGTGTGTGTGTGACGTAAACTACATGTCAATGGCCAAAAAAATAACACAACTTTAGAGAGAAACTAAGAATATCTTATATTCAAAATCAAGTCTAACTCAAATGAGGCTTACATGGGGGTATTTAAAGAGGAGTAGCTTAACCTCTAAACTAAGGCCCTAATTACAAAAATACCATTATTACTCCTTAGCTCTAAATAATAAAGCAAAAGAAAGAAAAATACAGTAACAGAATAAACGAAAATAAAAATGATAAATAATCCCTAAAAAGGGACCCATTTGCATCACATATACTTTTGAGAAATTGGGCCTTTGACCTCTTAACATGTTAAATTCGCTTCCACTTCCGCTCGCAACTACACACCAATTTCTCTTGGCATTTAACATTTTGGTGTGATGTTAATGACCGAGAGATTCACGATTCATTTCCCTTTTTGGTATTGTTGACGGGGTTTCTCTTTAAAAAAATCCTTTCTATGTAGATTCAATTAGGTACTCTTCTAGGTACTTTTCTTGTAAATTTTATTTCGATATCATACTGGAGTCCCCCCTTCTTTACACTTGGAATTTAACATTTTGGTGTGATGTTAATGACTGAGAGATTCACAATTCATTTCCCTTTTTGGTATTGTTGACAAGGTTTCTCTTTAAAAAAATCCTTTCTACGTAGATTCATTTAGGTACTCTTCTAGGTACTTTTCTTGTAAATTTTATTTCGATATCATTATGGAGTCACCCCTCCTTTACTCTTTGATATGCCCAAAGTGCACCCTCTTACTCAGAGCAACTAACCTCGGTTAATTTCACAGCCGAGGTGACCAGAAGCCTATGACAACGATCAACAAGGTCGTCACTCAGAACGTCGGCCCCAGCAGACATTGTATCAATCTCATACATCAACCTCGGTTGGGTATCAGCCGAGGTCAGCAAGGACTTATGGGTTCAACCACCCTGCAACACCATCACCGGCCTCAGCTGACATTGTAGTCATCAGCCGAGATCAGTAATGTTACATTGGATCAATCTGGAAACGTCTTCATCGGCCCAAGCCGACGTTACAACTCCTCCTACCTAACCTCAGCCAGCCAACCTGGCCGAGGTCATCATGAATAACCTCGAACAAAGCAACAATCGGACTTCACCAACCTCGTACTCTTCCAGGCCGAGGTTGCACCAGTCAAGGACAAGACCGAGCATTTATAAGCGTATGCAAGGTTAGGAACGCGTGGACAAAATCAGTTGTAACCAAATCAATCCCCTCACGTGGGGAAATATTTCGTCATCATTCCCTACATGTGACAGTGACAGATGGCTTCATTAGATTGGCTAGATCATCACACACATGCTCATTGTATGCTTGGGGGTACATTACACCCCCCAAACACTATATATACTTGTTGGGACACCCCGCCTAATAAAATATCGGGTGATCAGTCCTATATCAAGTTAAAACAGGAATCCCAGTTGGTTCATCCTTAGCATCACTGTCGAAAACCTTTTTAAAACTTACTAACCACCTAGTGTTCCAAAAAGCTGGTGCCAAATTTTATATTTTTAATTAAACAAAACGATAACATGCGGAATTATAATATGCACCAAACACAACGACTAAATTAAATCAATTGAATAAATAATAAAACGACATGCCGAATAAACCATCGGCCACCAAAGTAAAATAGTCCAATACAAACATCCAACACTTGAATAAATAAATCTGAAAACTGTACTAAAAAGTCTGGCGACAAGCCCTAAGTAAAACTGAAACCGATAACTGATTCCTACTCTAGGAAGGAATGAACGATGCGTCTAAAGTCTAAACCAAACTCCTGCTAGCATCCACATGTGCCGCAGCGCCTCGTCTCTGGAATAGAATATCAATCCTGACGTCCCTGTGGCTGGACACCTAAAAGGTTTTGAAAATAATTTTATAACAAGGGTTAGAACCCAAAACATTTTGAAAATATTTAGCAAGTGAATTAACTGCAATAATTAAAAATATATGAATGCGCTTCATATTTAAGTTAGTGTCGCACTCCCTTGAGGACATACTCACCCCCTCCACTAATGTGCACACCTAACGGTTACTTTACCCCACCTAGTCGTACTACCCCGTCCAACTAGTCCTGGTATAATCTCCCCTTGCTATTCTACTCTAAACCGAGTATTATTAATGCATGATTTATAAGTTATTTACCATCTTAACTTAGTTAATCATCTTTCCTTGAAAGTCATATAACATTCACTAGTTATATAAATAAAAATAATAGAATTTTCTCCATGTATTTAAACTTCCTGTATATAATTATTCACCCCATTATGTACGTACCGTTATCTTACAACAAGCCCACATGTTGAATGTCAATATAACTCATATATAATTAATACAATTCACTACATGTATTTAATGACCCGTATATAACTATTTATCCCATAATATACGTAGAACCATATTACAACATTCACACATATGTTGAATATAAATATAAGCCATCATCTCGAGTAATAACTCACCGGATGTATTCTCTAAAGTGCTATCCCACTAGGTATATTCACATAACCTAGTTACCCCAAGTCAGAATCGCTTACTAACTTGGTTAATACATACATGTTGGAGGCGGTCATATTCCTTCCCTGAAAGTGAGATGTCCCTCACCCATATAATGGACGCTATGACCTGGGAATATACTCGCCCTACTCCTCAAGCTAGGGGATTCATCCACTACGCGCAACCTCCCCATATAGCACTAGAGTATATGATAATATCTAACCACTGATATTTATATGCACACACCATATATATACTATCACACAGAGTGTATATATATATATATATATATATATATATAAGTATAAAATATTCCGACTTTACCGTGTACTGAGTCCGCAACACTAGCCTATATTTAGTATCTCGAGTTTATGGTCCAACTCTGATTATTAATTAATTTACACATTAATTAATATAATACTTTCTCGAGTCTATAGTCCGACTCTAAATAAATTAATTTATCCCTTAATTAATTTATTACCTTGGTGTCACTCAACCAATATACCCGGACTCACTCACGTGGCCCGAAATGAAATATCACCCGAGTCTAATCCCCGACTCCAAATTAATTAGCTTTCCTCTATAATTAATTTAAATGAGTAGTGTTGCCCTACTACACTCACTCACGTGGCCCGAAATGAAATATCACCCGAGTCTAATCCCCGACTCCAAATTAATTAGCTTTCCTCTATAATTAATTTAAATGAGTAGTGTTGCCCTACTACTATACCCGAACTTATTCACCCATTCCGTTATTTTATTTTTCAGAATTTATTTCCCAAAATTCATTCGCAATGTGTCGCACTTAATTCCCCCACCACTCCCAATTATACTCCCTTATAATTGTTAAGAATTAACTCCCATAATTATTATTTTTTTTCCTCTTAATTATGCTAGGGGAATTTGCAACTAAAATTTTTACCCATATAAATTCCTAAGCCAAACTGCCGAAAAACCTGAAGGGTCGATCGATCGACCCCCAACTGTCGATCGATCGATCGAACAGGTGTATGGGCCCCCTGGTTAGTGTGATTTCAGAGTCGTCTTAAATAAAGGGATGTGTGAATGAACATATTGAATGTATGCCTGTAGGGCCGTCAGAAAATAAGTGGGAAAGTGCAGTGAACTGAAATCCGTTTGAACGAGGAAACAATCCGACTATATGCGTATCAAGGTGAACTATCTCCACCGTAAGAAGTGTAAAGACGGTGGAGGTGCATGTAACAAAATATCTTAAGGCAAGAAAGAAGTCACGTTTCTGGAAAAATAGAGAGAAGTATCACTTAGTTATATGCTTAGAGTGGTCTTACGCATAGACAAGGTGTAGATTCCTATCTGAAGAAAACTGCACAAGGAATATAGTTCTTGAGCATGGGAATTGGTGTTGAGTGAGACATAGTGAATTTGTCTCCGGATAGACCATTTATAAATGGGAAAAAGGTTGATTTGAGGGTATCAACCAAGAAGTTTTTGAAATTTTATGGTTCCAGAGATGGAATTAATGCTCAGGTTGGTAAAAATCGTGGAGGGGTCAAGGTTTCCATCGGGTTGTTGAATGGATTGACCTGAACACGAATTGTTATCTCGGAATGGGTTACACTATCGAGTAGTATGCCCAACTTTACTATTAATGGGAAGGAGTGAAACAGAACAAGGCGTCGTTCAATATTGTTGAGAATTTGGGTGAGACCTTTCAGTCCCGCCTCCGGTAAAAAGTGTCAGGAGGTGATAGGGATTGAGTTGCATATTGGGTTGAACGTGTCGCCCATAAGTTGATGGGTAGACTGGAAGCGAAGATTGTGCATTCGAGATTTTTAGGTAATTCGGGAGTAGTAATTACCACAGGTAGAGTTACGTGTGATGCATCGTAACAATTTAGTATCTGCGCGACACCTTGGGAGACTTTATGGGAAATGTTTCATTATCCACCTTTAGTTGATAAGAGATGGGGAAATAACAAGCTAGGACCCGAAATGGGTTATGGTCCAGTAGCGGGAATTGAGTAAGTTGTATCCTTGCGTATAGTTCAGGGACGTAAGGAGGGGAATTTCCTAACATAGAGGTAGTGGAGTCGATGGAGTATAAGCTCATCTTTTGGGGAACTATGTTGTCAGGGGCCATCGAGTTAAAGATTTGTGACCAGGTATTGGTTCGGGTGTCTCCTATGAAAGGAGTGATGAGTTCGACAAGGGAAGCTAGCATCGAGGTATGTGGGTCCTTTCCCTATTTTTGAGAGGGTGGGACTGGTGGCTTATCGACTGGATTTTTAGAACATCTTCAGTGGATACGTGATGTGTCCCACGTGGCATAACTGGAGAGATATAGGAGGAACGATATGGCTTTTTGGGCACGTTCCACTCGAGGAGAATGACTTGCAATAAGACACCTCATATAAGGAGAGACTAGTAGCTATGCAATAAGACACCTCATATACACCTCATATGAGGAGACACCTCATTTGCAATAAGACACCTCATATAAGTGGGCACGTTCCCACTTATTTTCTGATTGCCCTACAGGCATACATTCAATATGTTCATACACCTGTTCGATCGATCGATCGATCGACGGTTGGGGGTCGATCGATCGACCCTTCAGGTTTTTCGGCAGTTTGGCTAAGGAAATTATATGGGTAAAAATTTTAGTTGCAAATTCCCTTAGCATAATTAAGAGGTAAAAAAATAATTATGGGAGTTAATTCTTAACAATTATAAGGGAGTATAATTGAGAGTGGTGGGGAAATTAAGTGCGACACATTGCGAATGAGTTTTGGGAAATAAATTCTGAAAAATAAAATAACAGACTGGGTGAATAAGTTTGGGTATAGTAGTAGGGCAACACTACTCATTTAAATTAATTATAGAGGAAAACTAATTAATTTGAAATCGGGGATTAGACTCGGGTGATATTTAATTTCAGGCCACGTGAGTGAGTCCAGAAATTTTGGTTGAGTGACACCAAGGTAATAAATTAATTAAGGGATACATTAATTTATTTAGAGTCGGACTACAGACTCGAGAAAGTATTATATTAATTAATGTGTAAATTAATTAATAATCAGAGTTGGACCATAAACTCGAGATATTAAATATAGGCGAGTGTTGCGGACTCGGTACACGGTAAAGCCGGAATATTTTATACTTATACATATATATATATATATACGGTCTGTGATAGTATATATATGGTGTGTGCATATAAATATCAGTGGTTAGATATTATCATATACTCTAGTGCTATAGAGGGAGGTTGCGCGTAGTGGATGAATCCCCTAGCTTGAGGAGTAGGGCGAGTACATTCCCAGGTCATAGCGTCCATTATATGGGTGAGGGACATCTCACTTTCAGGGAAGGAATATGACCGCCTCCAACATGTATGTATTAACCAAGTTAGTGAGCGATTCTGATTTGGAGTAACTAGGTTATGTGAATATACCTAGTGGGATAGCAATTTAGAGAATACATCCGGTGAGTTATTACTCGGGAGGATGGGTTATATTTATATTCAACACGTGTGAATGTTGTAATATGGTTCTACGTATATAATGGGATAAATAGTTATATACGGGTCATTAAATACATGTAGTTAATTGTATTAATTATATATGAGTTATATTCACATTCAACATGTGGGCTTGTTGTAAGATAATTGTACGTACATAATGGGGTGAATAATTATATACGGGAAGTTTAAATACAAGGAGAAAATTGTATTATTTATATAACTAGTGAATGTTATATGACTTTCAAGGAAAGATGATTAACTAAGTTAAGATGGTAAATAACTTATAAATCATGCATTAATAATACTCGATTTAGAGTAGAATGGCAAGGGGAGATTATACCAGGACTAGCTGGACGGGGTAGTACAACTAGGTGGGGTAAAGTAACCGTTAGGTATCCACATTAGTGGAGGGGTGAGTATGTCCTCAAGGGAGTGCGACACTAACTTAAATATGAAGCGCATTCATATATTTTTAATTACTGCAGTTAATTCACTTGCTAAATATTTTCAAAATGCTTTGGGTTCTAACCCTTGCTATAAAATTATTTTCAAAACCTTTTAGGTGTCCAGCCACAGGGACGTCAGGATTGATATTCTATTCCAGAGACGCGGCGTTGCGGCACATGTGGATGCTAGCAGGAGTTTGGTTTAGACTTTAGACGCATCGTTCATTCCTTCCTAGAGTAGGAATCAGTTATCGGTTTCAGTTTTACTTAGGGCTTGTCGCCCAGACTTTTCAGTACAGTTTTCAGATTTATTTATTCAAGTGTTGGATGTTTGTATTGGACTATTTTACTTTGGTGGCCGATGATTTATTCGGCATGTCGTTTTATTATTTATTCAGTTGATTTAATTTAGTCGTTGTGTTTGGCGCATATTATAATTCCGCGTGTTATTGTTTTGTTTAATTAAAAAGATAAAATTTGGCACCAGCTTTTTGGAACACTAGGTGGTTAGTAAGTTTTAAAAAAGTTTTCGACAGTGATGCTAAGGATGAACCAACTGGGATTCCTGTTTTAATTTGGTCTAGGACTGATCACCCAGTATTTTATTAGGCGGGGTGTCACACTTGTCTTCTCCTATCTTGAAAGGGATCCAGAATTATAAACCCTAGCCAAACTCTGTTGCATTTACAGTAGAGAGAGAAAGTGGAGTGACTGTATTACCATGGCCATTAGAACCCTCTTTTGATAGTGATATTCACACTCACCTGCACAGTGGACGTAGACAATTGCCGAACCACTTATATTTCTGTGTTCATCCCCTTCTCCTCATCTCCTACTATATATATCCGTTCTTGTGCTGCTATTGTTATCACTTGTTTGAGCTTGTTAACACCTTATCTGGTAGTGTTGTTTCCAGCATCATCACTCTTCTAGGTACTTTTCTTGTAAATTTTATTTTGATATGGAGTCCCCCCTCCTTTACACTTTTAATCTTTACAAAATGATTTGAAAAGTCGAAATACCTTCAAAAGTACGTATATCGACTGCTTATATGATAGGATAAACAAATGAATACTTTCCTTTGCAAAAGATGTCATGAGGAGGCTGATCTGATAACTTAATATTCCACTGCAGCTTCTCCAAACATATGTGGGAGAAGAACTTTTTGAAATTGGATGTGATTGGTGCCATGCTAAAATCTTGGCACGACTTGCTAGCTATAGAAAGTCTCTTGGGAAGTAATCGTGATAAATGAGAGACTTTGTGGAGGAATATTTGCTTGGCCATAGCCTCGGTAGTATGAAAAGAAACAAATGACAATATATTTCAAGACAGGGAGTTATCAAAGGAAGACATATGTGATATAGTCAAATAGTAATACTTGGCCTCTTTATGAGTTTCTTCTTCAAAAACTTCGAGGGGACCAGCAATGTTCGACTTTGATATCTCCTCACCACTGTGCATACAATAACGAGTTGCCGTAATCGTTGTTGCATGCGTACTTCATCACGAGTACACTAACATGGTTCAAAGTCTCGGTATCGGTCCCGGTATCGGCCATTCGATTTTCAACTCGGTCGCGGTATCGAGCGATAAGCAAAGATACACTATTTGGAGAGCGCAAAAAATTCCGAAAAAAATCTAGAAAATTTTTAAAAAATACGATTAACAATGTGGACCAATCAGATAAAGTTTAAAACTATTCTTTAATATGCATAACATTGTACAATTGATTATATTGACGTGCTGCGAACTTGCAAGATTCAATGTTCCATAATAAATCAATATTTTTTTTTACAAAGAAAAACAAATGTTACTTTTTTAGTAAGAGGATATTTTTTTTTTACAAAGAGGATACAACTATTATGTTCTTACTATTATTTTTAATAAGAGGATACAAATGTGTTTTTTAAGTATGTTATATTTTCCTAAAAATGATTTTACAAAAAGGATGCAAATGCTATTTTCTTACAAAAAATGATGCAAATGTTATTTTTTTATAAAAGGAATGTAAATGCTATTTTTTTTTTTTTTTGTTGGGTTGCAAATGTTTTTTTAAAATTGATGGAAATGTTATTTTTTTACAAAGAGGATGCAAATATTTTTTTTTACTTGTGTTGCAAATGTTATTTTTACATAAAGGATGCAAATATTATTTTTACAAATGTTTAGAGGATACAAATATTATTTTTACAATAATCACAGTTGTATATTTGTTTGTAAAAGAATAACATTTACGTTTTTTTTTATAAATAACAACATATTAAAATATAACATTGGGAACATTATTATAAAAAATAATAACAAATAACATTTGGATCATTTGCATTCTTTAAAAAAAAAATGGCATATATACAACGCACTAAATTAAACCCACACGATGATCAAATAACCCACACACAGATTCTTAGTAACTTGTACCATCTCGGCCGATATATCACCGATATGGGTCAATACTATTGTGATATCGCCGATATGGGCCGATTCTACTGCGATATCGCCGATATGGGCCGATTCTACTGCGATATCGCCGATATGGGCCGATTATACCGCTATATCACCGATACTACCGAGAAATTACCGATATAGGGTCGATTCACATTAATAATTGAAAACTCAACTCGTAACTCGGAATCGGATCGGTGGGCACCGATACCTAGTCAACTCGGCCGTATCGTCGCGGTATCGGCCTTGACTTTGAACCATGCTAACAAGAGAGGAACTACGAACAATAATCATTCGTCACTCTGTTACTTAAATAAAGAAATTGCACTGGTCGAGCACCCTGAATGAAGAAAAAAAGGACGGTTAGGGAATCAATGATTCTTATTCGACCAAATTGACGCTAGGACTTATTCCAATGATGTAATCTTAGAGCTCGCTTATACCAAGCATACCATTAGTGGGAAGGCAAAACGAGTCTCGTTAACGCTTCCAGTGTCGAGTTGTCACAACTAGTTTTTTTATTAATAGACTCCTGACGGATACGAAGGGCTTTAGAAAGTCAGGCTGACTTGTTAATTATACAGGGGGTGTTGGGCTTTAGAAATCAGGTTGTCTTTAGAAGTCAATTCCAGCATCTAACAGAAAAGAGAGAAGACAGTAGTTTAGAAGGTTCAGGGGGTGTTGGTGTATTCAATAAAGTTGAATAGAAGAAGTTTAACCAATTAGATGAAGAATCAACAGTATCCCGTATCTAAAGCTATGTTTGATTTTGAACAATTCGGCAGAATCTTTATTGTAATGGGAAATAATAGCTTCTCCAGACAGGTCAGAATTTTGGTTCTTTCGCTCATTCGGTGTTGTCAGTAATTTGGATGGATGTTTCGAGACTTACAACTTTTCGTCTTTTGTTCTCTTTGCTTTGTATAGGTTCTTTTCCTTTTCCTTTGGCTTGTTGCTTTGCTTTCTAGTGGACTGCTGGTCCACTTCTGATTTATTTATTAATATTTATCCTTTTCTTATCAAAAAAATAAATAAGTTCAAGGGTAAATGAATAATAAAATTTTCTCTTCAGTTGCCGTTAATGGAGGGGAGTGATTTCTTAGCCTTTTAATTCTGCTGATGCTGCTTCTGTATCTTTTGGATACTGCTTTGGTTTTTAATTTCCCATTTTTCCTTTTCCTTTGCTGATTCTGTTTTAAGTGGGGTGCCAATTCACTGTCTATGGATATTACATTCATTTCTCTATTAAAAATTTCTTCTCTTGTTTCCTACCAAAATAATAATCTGAAGAAATAGATGAATGATAATGGTGTCTTTGTCTTCCAATCAAATTCTGTTGCAACAAAATAGTCAGTAATATGTCGATTCCATGAGCTGATTCTTTGTGGTAGCCAGAGAAAAAAAGGAAACAAGATTCCATCACAATCAACAGATTTGGAATTAAATTGTAGCCCTAAACTTCCCATATGCCACATATCCTAAGGTTGTTTTCGGCAATCCCTCCAAGCTTTGTAAACGGAATTGAGCAAAGAATTCCTATTCCATTGCTTGGTTAGAAAAAATGAGTGTAGAATTGCCATGGAATTCTAAAATTACAAAGTAGTGGATGATTACAAAAGCGAACTTTTGTGGAATTGGTTACACTCTCTCTCTCACACACACACATACATGCACATACTAACCACACGCACAAGCACAAACACTGCAACCACATACACGCACACGCACTACAGAACACAGTTACGTTACACAGCTGCAAACTCACACATACTGTAACCCACACAATTGCACACACAGAAACACAGCTCCACGCGCAGTCACACACACATAGCTGCGCAAATGTTTCTAACTCGCGAAAGTGCGTGCGAGTCACCCAACCATCCTCATCAAAAATGTTATAAAAAACCCCAATACACAACCCAATTTCGTCATTTCGGTCTTTCTTGCAATCAACTGACTTGGGAGGAAAGTTTTTATCGTTGATTTGACCCGATTGGAGGATTGAGGAAGGAAGAATGATTGGGTGAAGCAACCAATCTTGGACTAGCCGCTGGCAATCTTGAATTGAGCATCGGGGTAAATCAGGGCAAAAACGTAATTTTGTTATGTTTGGGGTTGGAAAAATGGGTGGTTAGGGGTGGGAATTGAGTCAGGTTGGGCACGAGAGGACCTTCGGGTAAAGCAGAGGACCCGGGGGGTTGTTAGGTCGGTGAGCGGTTAGGAGGACTGCCCGGTGGCCAGTGGCCACGGACTGCCATCGGAGGCGGGGCAAGGAAGGGTTTGCGGTTGGGTCAGCAGTGGGCTGAGAGGGTTGCGGGGGCTACCTCGGGTCTGAAGCGGGGTAGGGGAAACTTTTTCTTGGGTCGGAGGTTATACCAGCAGGTGCGAGAGTTTAATTTTGGGGTTCAGATGGGTGGGGCTACCTGCAGGAGGTAGGGTAGATAGGACAGAGGGGGTTTGGGACAGAGGGGTAATTCGAGTAGGTGTTTTGTAAGGGGTTGGCAGCAAGTGGACTGGGGTAGGATGGTTGGGGGGGGGGGGGGGGGGAGGGAGGGAGGTGTTGGCTGACCGGTGGGGGTTGGGGTTTAAAGAGGGTAGAAGCTGCTGGTTGAGATTTCTAGGGTTAGGGTTAGGGTTTTGGAAATGAGTATAGATTTGTTGTTGTGATTGTACCCACTCTCTCGTTCGTCTTTGAATCTCCTCGATTAGTTGTTCGGATCTTCTTGGAGCCATTGAAGAGTAGTGTACGATTTGATAAAATAAACACCGATACACCAGACACCAATGTTGGAGCGACACCCGCTCTGATACCAATTCGACATAAGCTACACGTCAATGGCCAAAAAAATAACACCAACTTTAAAGAGAGAAACTAAGAGTCTCTTATATTCAGTATCAAGTCTACTTCAAATGAGGCTTACATGGGGGTATTTAAAGGGGAGGAGTAGCTTAGGCTCTAAGTTAAGGCCCTAATTACCTCTAAATATTTAAGCAAAAGAAAGAAAAATACAATAACAGAATAAAAGAAAATAAAAATGATAAATAATCCCTAAAAAGGGACCCATTTCCATCAAAATGCGATGGTTACAAAGAGGGGCCATTATTCATAGGCTAAGTTATCTTTCTAGGAAAGATAACCCCAAAAGGTAAAATGACTAAAGGGTGTACAATAGAGTATTCCAAAGGGAATATAACCCTCAACCTACTATACATAACTACAAGAGAAAAATGACCAAACAACACATGAAAATAGAATAAAGATTATAATTTAAAAACTGTCCTGATTTCTGGCTAGAACCCATGCATGCGCCACATTCCCGAACACATCATTTTCCCCTCCTTTGGAAAAACTCGTTCTTGAGGGTGGGGGGAAATTATAAAAACCCATGCCACCAAAATATGTATTTGGAATAATTTCTCCTTTTCAATTTGGGTCCAAACGATATTTCTTTAAACTTTAGCCTCCCATTTAGGAGTTGTGACGGTTGAACTTTTGGGGTGGGCTCACATGGCATTTATTATTTGTCCACTTTCAAAATATCGCGAAAGTTGAATCTTCAATTGAGATAAGAATTAGAATTGTTTTTGTGGGATGGGCGAAGTAAGGGAAAACATGACTACTAAATAAAATGGAAGAAGGTCAATAGGCCTAACGAAAAAAAGAAGTTATTGGTAACACTATAAAGCAAAAAATAAAGTTTTTCTAGGAAAATAGTTGTGGAGGTTTCTGATTCAGAAGCAATCTTTTTGGTGCAATTATTAGGCATAAAATGGGTCGAATGGTAACGGGTGGGATTGCAAGAGGGTTGAGAGAGAATCTTTAGAAGTCTTGCAAATACATTCCCGACAACATTGAACACTTAATGCCTCTCATTGGTAATTGGGGACGGCTCATCCATGCGGTTTTGGGAGGACTGTTGGATTGAGGTAGGTTCTTTAACCTTTCTTTGAATAAGAATAGCTCAACTACATAAGAGCTTTGTTGATTCTAACAATTTGGTCTCGTGTCTCTTTTCGCATTGAGGTTTTTCATCTTCAAACAAGGTCGAGGGATAGAAGAAATAGGAATTTAGGAGAAAAAGGTTTCTCTCGTAAATCTTATTTTGAGTACCTTCGCGGTCACCCTCCTGAGATTTGCCAACCGGTATTCCCCAAAAAGTCAACGCGTTGGCATGGTTCGTGTCTCACGAAAGAGTTACACTTGTAACATGCTTCAAAGGAGAAGACACTTCATGCTTTTATCTCCAAATTGGTGAGGAGACCAATCGTCACATTTTCATTCATAGCCCCCTTCCCAAACTTATTGTGGAGAAAGTGTTTAAGAAAATTATTTTTGTTGGGACAATTTCCTTCTTTGGGAATGGGAGGGTTTGGGAGAGCATTCTAAGGTGAATTATTTACGGAGATGTCCGGGTTTAGCCGCTTTACGGAAAAATTTGGATCGAGAGAGATAATAAAGTATTTGAAGGAAAAGAGGAAGGGAAAAAATGGATTTGATAAAAGATCAAGTGTATAGCACCTTATCTCCCTTGGCTAGCGCAAGGGTAGCCCTCAGATAAACCAACATTTACTGGCCAGCATATATATATATATATACCAAATAATGATATAGTGATAAACTTTACAACATTCAAAGAAGAAATTTGACAGCATTACCTCGGAGGTGGGGAAACCTTTTTAGAGTGAGGTGGGGGAGAGCGACCTCGCTTAGCTCCTTCAACAGGACTGCGGAAAATGAAATCAAAAGTAAACTTTTTTTATCAAATTGAGAAATTTAACGATGCAAAGTAGATGAATGTATATTAGACGATGATAGAGGGAGAAATGAACCTTTTTTTGTTGGGAGGGGGAGTTGAGCGAGATGGGGATGATGAAGAAGATAAAGACCTCGAGCGTGAGCGGGAACGGGAGGACGAACCGGAGGAGCCGGAACGAGAGGATGAACCGGAGGAGCCAGAACGAGAGGACGAACTCGAGGCCCGACGGCCTCGCCCTGGTTTCGCCATACCCGCACAAACACTTGGATAAACCCTAACTACACACACCAACTCCGCCGATTCAACTCACGTTTTTTAGTTTGGACGATGAATTATGTGTTTAGCGCTATGTTGTTGATATTATGACTTGATGTTAATTAAGCATTCTTAATTGCATTTGTTTTTTCATATCTCAATCTAATATATAAAATTTGAATCTAAAAAATATGTTTATTTTTATATTTAAATGAATGTATTTAAATTAACTCATATTTCAAATTTAGATTCAAATTATTGAGGGTCGTTTACCTCTTAATCATCTATATGCAAGAACAGACGTTAATCTCTTAGGGCCTGTTTGGTTGTCCCCAAAATTATAAATTAGACCATTTAAAATTAACTCATTCATGAATTGCCTTATTATTAGTGTTTGGTTACAAGAATGAACAAATTCAAAAATGAACCAATTCATGTTGATTCGCAAAAATTTAAATTAGCTCATTTCACCAAAAGCTTGAAATTGCACAATTTATAATTACAACATGAATCTTCAATGCACCACTCCCATAGAGTACCTCTCACCATACTACTCTCTCTCTCTCTCTCTCTCTCTACACACACACACACATCAAAAGTAAACAACTCCATTTTCTTTTCCAAACACATCACAAATTAGATTTAAACCCATTTAAAATTATTATATCGACAATCTATTCATTTCAAATTGATCAATTTATAAAATTAAATAATTTACGCAACCAAACGGGCCCTTAATCAATTAACACCTCTTAAATCTGAATGGTTTAAATTCAGACTTAAGAGATAAAAATAAACACAACCTTACTAAAGTGATTATATTGTAAGTTGTTGGTGTTTATTATATGTGTATTAATTGTTAATTATTTGGTGTCATTTAGTGGCGGAGTCAGGAAAAAAAATTAAGTGGGGCACCATTGGTACGAAGTGCGATTATTGACGGGGTTTAGGTGAGAGTCCCAAAGGCAAATTTTTTATGGGTTATTTTTAGATTTTTTAATAAATATTTAGTTGATAAATTGTATTTTTAGAGGAAATTATAATTTAAATAATAGATAATTAAGGTCAAGCTCATGTTCCTTCCTATATTTGGATTTATAGGACAGTAGTTTTCAGGTTTATAAATTTAATCCCTGTGATACAATAAAATTTATTTGTGTGGTCCCTTTAGAGTTAAGAGTAATTTTATTTGTTTTAGTTAAAGAGGTATTTATATATATACTCTTAGTTATACTCATTTAAAACTCATTCTAAAAATAAAAACATAACCCCACCTCCACCCCATCCCACCCCACTCACCAGAATTTTCGTCAGAACGCCCAAATCCTCGTCGAAGACCACTGTAACACCTTGTAATTTCTGGGTTTTATCTTTATTAATTAATTCGATAATTTGATAATTTACTTGTGTCATAAATTAATGAGAATTAATTAATTAGGATATTCAAAAGTGGGTAATTCAAATAAATTGACTAGTGACGTTAATTTTAAAAATTATCATCCGAATGGAGGTTTTGAGCACACGATTGAGTCCAGTAGGGTCAAAATAGTTCGAAACGAGTGGTAATATGTATATAATGGGTTTCGGGACTTAATTAGGCATGTTTGAGCTCCAGATAGAGAGTTTTGAGCCTTTTTAGGAGGCCCATAGGCCAAAAAACGAGATTTAAGCTTTTAACCCTAATTGGGTAAGGGTAAGACAACCTAAAGTCATTTTAGAAGATTAAAAGTGTGGAGAGCTTGAGAGAAAAGCCATTAAAAGAATTTGGGGATTTTGGAAGGTAGCTTCAAGAACAAGAAGAGACCTTTGGATTCAATCCATCTCCCTCATCCAAAGACCTTGATCTACATTAAGACAAGTGGTTTAATTTGCAAATTGTTAATGGGTATTTACTTATTCATATTAAAGGAGGTAAGACTCAATTAAAATGTTAGGGTTGTATTCATTAGAAATTGGGGATTTCTTTGATTTGAAGTTATAAATCTGTAGAGGGGTTAAGATTTGATGAAATTGATGTTCTAATTGATGAAATGGTTAGGGTTAAATTGAATATGATACAAGTATGGAATTAGGATGACTCTGGGGACGTTTTGATGCAAAAATCTATACAGAATAAAGGTTGGAAACTTGTTAATGGCGGACTGAGTTTTTAGCAAAAGATAGATAAAGAGAAATACAAGGGTCGTTCGAACGACCTGGTATTTCGTTCAAACGAGATCCACGATCGTTCGAATGACAGGGCTCGTCGTTTGAACCACCTGTTAAGTATGCCAGAATTCTGTTTTTCCCCTAGTTCAAACCTGTTGTGTTGGAGATTCACAGTTTCTGCCATGACTGATTTCTGAAATTGAGTATGATTTAGGGTTTAATTTGTGATTACATAACCTTGAATTAATTAGGGGACTAATGAAATTGAAGTTGTAAGTTCACGATTTAGTATATTATAATCTTGTTGTTTAAGTGATTAGACTTGATTGCATGAAATTGAAGGAGGGATTGAAACTACTGAATTTCGAGCCGAGAGATAGAGAGTCCGGGTATTCTTGGTAGGGATACACCAAAATAATGAGAATTAATTAGTGTATAATTAATTAAAATGAAGTCGGACCATAGACTTAAATATTTTAAGCTTTGTGTAGCCTAGATTTATATATATATATACGGTGATGATAGTATACATATGACATAAATATTTGTGTGAATAATACTTATAATGAAGCATATTAATATTAGTGCTATCGGGGAGGTTGCGCGATGTGGGACACCCCCCTGACTAGCGAACGCAGGGTGAGTCTAGTCTCCAGGTTATAGCGTTTCGGTTCGGGAGTGATGCGAATGGTGTCTAATTCGTTGTCACTACCTTGGAAAAATATGACCGCCTCCTACGCGTTTAACGATAGCATTTATATCTGACATGTGCGTGAATATTGTGATGTGATACGTATATATAGTGCAGAATTATATACAGATATATAGATATCCATGGTGTAAATGTATAATTAATATAACTTGTGAAACGGTTATATAATATTGAATGAGTTTTTGTTGAAATAAGTTAATGTGCATAACAACTTATTACGTGTATGCTAAACTCACTCGGGGTATAGTAGTGGGCGGCAAATAGTATAATATTTGGGACAAGGCTAGTTACGGGGAGGGTGGTTAGGTGAGTTATGTATAATTCGTTAGGCGTGCACATTAGTTGAGGGGTGAGGTGTACTCAAGGGAGTGTACGACACTAACTTAAATATGAAGAGCATTTGCATTTTAATTTCTTGCATTTAAATACGCTTGCTAAATATTTTCAAATGTTTTGGGTTCTAACCCTTACTATAAAACCTTTTCAAAATCCTTTTAGGTGTCATACCGCCAGGCCTGATTCTTCATACAGGGTGAGCAACTGTATTATATATGGATTGTTGTGGGATCTTTGTTTAGACATTTGTCTTATTCTCTCTTTAGATAGGGACTTTTTCAGTTGTACTATTGGGTTTGTACTTCTATATTCAGTCTTGGCATGTATCAGTACTCTTTTATACTTGCATTTTGTGGATTGCGTGTAGTCGATGTTGCTCAACAAACGCTTTACTTGTGTTTGTGGCATGTTTAGTTTCCTTTTTGTGATAGTTAGTTTGGTTGAGTTTGATTTAACTCATAAGCTAAAATTTGACATCAGCTTAATTGAAGGTTGGGTGATTAGTAATTAATAAGTTATTCGACAATGATGCTAAGAACGAACCAGATGAGATTCATGTTTAATTTGGTATAGGACTGATCACCCGGTATTTTATTAAGCGGGGTATCACAACCGCTAGAATTCTCATCGAATTATTTCTCTCTCCTCGTTTCTCTCTCTCTTTGTGTATTTCTTTCATTTTTTGGGTCCACGCCAGCAGCACCATTGTCAGCGGCAGGGAATAAGGTATTTCGCCGGAAAAAATATAATGTTCGTCGAAAAAATAGAGCTTTTTCCGGAAAAATTGAGGTTTTAGTGAAATAGCAAATTTATCGGTGTCGATTTTTTTTGGCAAAAAATATAAAATATGGATGTTTTGGATAGATCTCGAACAAGTAAATTTCAAATATATAAATTTTGTGAATTTTGAATTTGTAGATTTGAAGTTATGGACTTCTAAAAATTTGATATTTTTTTTGTATGAGTTGTTAAATGGTATATTGGTAATTTTCCATGGCCTTTTAATACATGGACTAAATTTATAAAATTATGTCGAGTGTCCTATTTTTACACACTTTGAGTCAGATTGGTCCTTTCCCCCAAACCCCCTTTAAATAAAAAAAATTCAGATGCAATAACATAAATTCAATAAACACGGTAGTAATCAGTAACAAAACCCTAAAATATATCAAATCCAAATAATTCAAACCCTGCCCTAATATAAATAATAGCAAATTGACTCATGACCTAAACAACAACAAATTAATGTAAATAATCAAAGTTAATGTCAATATGCCATGTCATCCAGTCTAAATAAATTAAGTAATGGATAAATTAAAACAACTAACAAGTTACAAACCTAAAATAAAAAATAATACAAGGAAATAATATTAACAGCCATAAAGGGTTAAATCTTAAATGCATAAAATATTACCTTCTTGTGTGAGGGATCGAGGGGATCTTTGAGAAAAAAGAGAAAGGCGGATGAATGGTTGAGAAAAAATAGAGTTGTGGCCTTTTTTTCACAGAGAGAAGGAAGAAGGTGAGGGGTGAGAGAGGGGTGAGAGGGGTTTGAAAAGCGGAAGTGAGGGGTGAGAGAGGGATGATAGGGTCTGAAAAGTGAAATAAGAGAAATGGTGTCAAGTGAGTAGGAGAGTGGGTAAGTATCGTGTGCTTTGCAGTTTTAAGGTGATATTATAGTTTTTTGTCCTCAATTTTAGAACTTAATTATTATACCCTTATATTTTTTATTTTTGAAAATTCTGGGGTGGGCAGTTGCCCTCCCCAAATGCAACACAGCTCCGCCTGTCATTGAGTGTTAATGGGATATTCATTGTGCCATTGTGGGGAGAATGGCATTGTTGGTTCAAAGGTTGTACACATGGTTCGTGGATTTGTGTGTGATTCTTTTTGTTGATGAAATTTGGGTGATTGGATCATATTTATCGTTGGTGAGATTTTTGTTATTAAATATGGATTGTTGGTTATGTGGTATATGTTGAGAGATATATGATGTTAATGAGAGGCCTAATATATTTGGGATTATTTATGATTGAGGTTTGGGGTTATCGTACCTGCGTTATGTACCTGTAGAGTTTTGAAATAAAGGAGATGGTGTTTGAGGTTATTTGTATTAACATTAAGAGTGTTGTTGAGACTTTAATGTATTAGTCGTTATTTATGAGGATTGTTAGGTCATGTAATGACGTGCTCGGGTGGTTACATAGTGATTTATGGGTTTGATGTGAGTGGTGCGTATTGAATTGATTCGAGTCAATGTACTGTATTTAAAAGGTTATGTTTAACAGTCGCCCACTCTTGACGACTACCTAATCTAGAAAAAAGTGTATTGAGGGGCCTTTTTTTAGATTTCATTTATGAGACGTCCCACGTACAAATTCTAGAGAAGGTAGGAGTTAGGAGTTTAGGATTAGTAAGTCTTGTATGTAAATTTAGTAGCTAGGTTACGAGTGATGGGTAAACGGTTGTTGAAATGCATGGCTTGTGACTATATTTTAACTATGAATGATGAGATGTTTGAGGAACGTGTGAAGTGCGTTAAAGGTAAATAAGGGGAATAATAATGAAGTGCCATTCATTACTAGACTAATTACGATACTAACCAATATATGGTACATTGTAGATAGCATTAACCTAATTTGATGTTATATGATACCCACACAACTTAGTTCATTACTGGCCTAGCTATCCAATAATTCACTATACAAGTATTTATTAAGCTCAATCAAGCTATCTACATGATAACGCTATAAGAATACAAAATAGTATCAAAGCTCTAATTATGCAAAAGAGTAATTGTAGGGGATATAAATCCTACAATAGTTGTAATATTCTAATTTGGTCCCAATATGTAAGTGCAATATGAGAAAGACACATAAGTTTATGTGGTTTGACTTTTGGGGTAAAACCCCAATAAATGCAAATATTAGGGATCGAAATGAATATCATAAAATTAATGGGGGCTAAATCCCAAATAACCTAAAATTATATCTGTGAACCCAAATTTTGATTAAAAAAACTCTCATTTAGAACCAAATTAAAACCAAGGGTTCGTTTTTGTTTCCTAAATATAAATATGAAAGGAAAAATTTATTTTTTATGTCCGAATAAAACCCCCCGAATGGATGTTTGAATTTGAAGTCTAGCTTTTAATAACTAACCTCTTAATATTTTGGGAAAAAACACTTAAATTGTCATGTTAGGCTCATTTTCGCTCGCGTTATTTATTCACTTTGGCATCACTATTTATTCTCACTCTTAGTGATCATGATAACACTGCTTGGTTTTAAATTATGGGTTAAATATAACTACTCATCTTTTATTAAAAATGAGAGGTTTGTTTGTTTCTTACTTTTAAGTATGGGGCATTTAGATCTAATTGGTATTATATAAGGATAAATTGAAATACAGTTAAATTTTGTTGAGTCTGATGTGTACGATTAAGGTGATATAGTGTATTTAAGCATGTGTATTGGATGATATATGATTTGTGTGTTATTTTTGACATGCAACTGTGTGTGTGGACATACCAGGAGGTGCGCCCCGAGGGAAGACTCGCGTGAAGATGGGGTTAATGAAGAAAAATCTCTTTATGCTACTCGCACAATGTTCGCGGGCTCCCACAGACATAAAACGACCGTCGTTGAGGGGTAAAAATGTAGAAAATGGACTCCATAACCTATTTTACTCAAAATAGGCAAAAGATATAACCGTCCCCAGATAAACAACATCGAAATACTAACTGATGGATACGAAACCAAATAAATAACGGGTCCAAGGACTAAGTTATGAAACGAGAAGCTGTTAGGCACCCATTCCGCCCTTTTTGTTCTCTTATAGGCTATAAAAATATTCTCATTTTTTTATTATAAAACGTATACAGTGTATATGGGGTGAAAAGTGTATATATGCATAAAAAGTGCGAGGAGCGAAATCATTGTGTGTGCGTCATGGAAAATACGAGAACGAATAATTCGAAGGAGTGTAACTAAAAGAAGGAGTATATATATATATAGTGGTGCACCGGATCGTGACACGATATTGATAAATAAGTACGCATGTTTGACAGGACCACTAAAAGATAATAAAGCAGGTAGAATATATACTATGTGCAGTACGGTGGATCGTGACTCATTATGGACAAATGAGTACGCTTGACTGACGAGATCTCTGAAAGTAGACAAAGTATGTCTGAAAATAATAACGGAAACGTAATGAGTATATTGTGAAAATGAGGAAAAAGAGGACTCGAATCCAAAGAAAACTCAAGACGCCTACGTAGACGGAACCAACATTAAACTCCACATAGTTCGAAACAGCATAAGGGTGAGATATAACCTATAAATCCGAAATTAGAGTTTTCTATTTTGGTTTGTGAGGAAACCTGCACAAGTGGTGAAAATGTGAAGAGATGGAAGAACTTTAATTATGGATTTATGGATTAAACCCTCTTTTGGGTTTTTTGATATTTATAAAAATAGGTTTTGTGAGCATATAGATAATAAAAAAAAGGTGATTGAAGGTGATAAAATAGAAATTAGATGAAAAGATACGCTAAAACTAGTAAAGTGTAAGAAATGACACTAAGTTGGTAAGCTTGAATGAGTAGAATATAGAACTTCTAAATAACTTGAAATCTCATTTTGGAGAGATATAGGTTGATTTTGATTGGTGATGTAATGGTGGTGAAAGATTATGTGAGAGTGAGATACTGGAATGTTGAAGAGAATGTTTGGAAATGGATGTTTTAAAAGGTTGTGCACTGATTTGGAAACAAAAGGTCTAAGGGGTATTGAACAATGAGGTCAAGACTTAATTAAAAAGGAAAATTTAAAGCCAGGGGGTATCTTGGTCCGAATAAAAGAAGGTTGTCTGCCCATCGGCATAGGTGAGAGACTTGACAACCAAGTAAAGTACCATATGCTATAGGCAGAGGGGGAAGTGTGCCCGTAGGTAGGCTGAAGTGAATTTCTCGGAAAAACGGTCGTAAAATACAAATAGTAAACATATTTTCTGCAATGAACGGACCATTGGAAAGTGGATTCAGAGCTCTATGAAAGTTTGGTTAGGTAATCTCGAGTTTGAGAGTTGACCAAAGTCAAGCAGAGCTCAGGAGCAACTAATGACATCCGGTATAGGGTTTCGAGGTAAAAAGACAAATAAATGCGAGTTGTAAGTCTAATTCATGCACGGTATAGACCGTCAGAAAGGGGACTCGGGGACCTGCCAAAGTCAAACAGAGCTCGAGAAGCGTTCAGTGATCTTTCGAGTAAAAGGGGTGTTAATTGTGAAGTGTAAGACCGATTCGTGCACAGTATGGGCCACTGCAAATTGAATTCAGAACCCTATGAAAGTGTGTTGAGAAAATCTCAGGTTCGATAGGTGAAAAAAGTCAAACAAAGCTCAGAAATCGTTTGGTGCCCTCCGATTTAGGCTTTAAAGAAAGACCAGGGGTCCGAGGTTTGAATAGATTGTGTTTGGACCTATAAAGGTGTGTGGGGATACTAGAATGGGGTGTCTATAGAGCTCCTTGACGCATGAGCTTAGAAAAAACGAAGGTCATCGAAAAGTAGACACCTTGTTGAAAGTTGTGAGTGCTGGGGATAAGGGCCCAGTTTTGAGGACTAAGAGAATTTATACGATTGATTCAGGGGGTTGTGGCTAGGGCTGTGTTTCGACCGGATCGGATCGAAAAAGGATACTTCGAAAAAAATTCCAAAAATTTTGGCAAAAAAATTGGCGTGCTGAATCCAATTTCTTTTTAATTAATTTTTTTTCGATTTCAGAATATGCGACAAAATCGGGAAAATTTAATTTTTGACAAAATTCGATCGCTTTTTTTCGGAAAAATCCAAACAGTATCAGTGTTAAGAAAAATCAAAAATTATAATCGGAAAAATCCAAACAGTAAGAGTGTTAAAAAATTTAATTTTTTTAAAGGGTTAATTATCGACAAATTAATTGGAAATTACAATCGAAAAATATTTCGAAAATTCGGATCAGCAAAAATCAAAAATTCATATTTAAAAAAAAATATCAATTTTCGAATCGATTTTTTTTGAAAAAATCAAAAAACGACAAACAAAAATTCCTTCCAAAATTGGAAAAAAATCGGATCGAAATTCAGAAAAAAAAACACAGCCCTAGGCGTGGCTAATTCTGAGAACCAAGGTAAATTCTGAGAACCTAAATAGGGTATGCGACCTATTCAGATTATCACGGATAATTTTGAGGTCCAAGGTCGATTCCAAGGACCTAAAGAGCGTATGCAACTGATTCAAAGGATCGCGACCACTTATGAGGTCCAAGGTCAATTATGAGGACCTAACGAATGTATGTGACCGATTCAGAGGATCGTGATCAATTTTGTGGGCCATGGTTGATTTTGAAGATCTAAAGAGTGTAGAGGATTGAGGCCAATTATGAAGGTCAATGTTGATTATGAGGACCTAAAGAGTGTATGCAACTCATTCAGAGGGTTACGAAGAATTTTGAGGGCCAATATCAATTATGAAAACTTAAAGAGTATAGATGATCGCTGACACTTTTAATGATCAAGGTAGATTCTGAAGACCTAAATAGTGTATGTGACAGTTTCAGAGAGTCGTGGGAAATTCTGAGGAATAAGGTTGATTCTAAAGACCTAAAGATTAAATAAATCAATTATGTGAACTTAATGGATGGAGAGGTCAATTTTACGGAGCTAAAGCGTAAGGAGGTTAATTTTACAGACCTAAAGATGGAGAGGTCAACTGTACGAACCTAAAGGATGCAGATGTCAATTCTGCGGACCAAAGGAGTGAAGAGATCAATTATGCATACCTAAAGGATGAAAAGGTCAATTATGCGGACCTAAAGGATGAAGAAGTCAATTATACAGACCTAAGAAGTTTGGGGATGGAAGTGCGATGTACTGATAATTTTTTGGGAAGTTTAAGATTTTTCTAAGAGAAGTTTGCGATTTTTTGATGATTTTTAGATAATTGTATATTTTTTAATTTGAGGTTTTTTATTAGAAACTGTGTAATTTTGACTTTTGCAATTTTATGGAATTTATTTGAATTTTTCTAAGGAATTTTAGGGTGATTTTTCATGGAGAGAAATGTAATTTTGGTAAAATTTGAGATTATTGAGAATTTTTCATTTTATTTTTTTGCAATTTTTTGGGCTTTTTGTGATTTTTGTAACGAAATCGAAATAGGGGTGTCAATTAACAAAGGCTTGGAGGTGCTTATAGGCAGGGCACGAAATCCTGAGGGACTTTGGGGGTTCCTAAGGGCCACTGTCGATTGGCATGCCCAAGGGGGTGTCGATCGGCATACCCCTTGGTCCCTTATAAAAAAGAGCCAAGGCATCTTCTATTTCTCACAACTCTCAAACAAAATAACCCCCCCCCCCTCTCTCTCTCTCTCTCTCTCTCTCTCTCTTTTGAAAGCAGTTTTACATAAAATTCTTATAAGGTACTCTATAAAAGTAATGGCCAACAACCCATTTGTTGAAACTAACGACTGAGCTGGCATTGAGTGGTGACGTGCGGAAGCGATGGATGTGGGGATTGAGAATGTGTATCATGGTGTTAGGCCAGTAAATGATGATAGGATTCTACCGCAAGAACCCGAGCTCCATCAATCTGCGAGGGTGAAGAACCCAGGTGGTTATGTAAGTATTTATTTCCTTTTATTTTTTATTTTTCATTTTGCCGTTGAATTTTTATTTTTAAATTTATTTCTCCTTTAGGGAGTAATGTTTTTTAATTTTGGATTTTGCAGACTAACATTGCCTAAACGAGTATTCATTCCCAATGCATGATGGAGATAAAAAAAAAAGGTATGGGAGAAATTTCCCGATGAGGTGCGGCGTATGGTGGGTGTTACTAGGTTTGGTCCCCTTGCGGGATCTCTCGATGACACGTTGCGATCAATGACAATTTTGTGCGGTTTGGGTGAGCAGTGGTGGGACACCACTCAGAGCTTCTACTTGGGTGTTGGTGAGATGATGGTCACCTCGATTGATATGCATCAGCTGATGGGGCTAGACTGCGAGGGGCAACAAATAGAGGTGGACAGGTTGCTTCATTTGACTATGGAGGCCATTTCGGCGGCTTTGGGGGATTTGGGACAGATTGGCTCCAGAGTGTCCTTGAAGGTGTCGGTGTTAAAAAACACCTTAATGTCCGACAAATAGACGTCACGATGGGCGGGAGATGTGAAAGGCGACCCGCATGTTGTTTTTACTTCTTTTGGGAGGTTTCATGGTGGCGACGAGTGGAGATGTCATTTATTTGTGGTTCTTTCCATTCCTACATATCATTTACGAGGTTCATACATATGACTTGGGGAGTCTGACACTGATCAGC
Source organism: Sambucus nigra (assembly GCA_949130495.1). Classification (NCBI taxonomy): domain Eukaryota; kingdom Viridiplantae; phylum Streptophyta; class Magnoliopsida; order Dipsacales; family Adoxaceae; genus Sambucus; species Sambucus nigra. The sequence continues at coordinate 575,369,769 of OX422214.1, read as the reverse complement.
TCCCGCCTAACCCTCTTGCCCAACCCTCCTCTGTCGACTGATCTCCTTCTTTGACCGTGGTACAATCTCTCTCTCACTCTACTATTTCTTTTTCTGTTTCATTTATTTGTTAAATGATAACTTATATTATATGTTTTTTTAGTTTATTGTTAAATTAAATGGTTATACTATATATTTCCTAGTGTTATCGTTATATTAATGTTAAATGGGTAATGTTTTTTTTTTATTTAGTGTTATTGTTGGTTGGTCTAAATTATAGGGTTAATATTGGGGAAAATTTTAGGACTGAATTTTAGGTTAATTTTATAGTAAAGTGTTATAGTTTTTAATGCAATAGAGAATTTTTTATTAAAATGTTATAGATATTTACAAAAATATAGGTGTAAAAAATAATTTTTAAAGTGTTTGAGGACATATGTGGAAATAATCAAAACTTTCATTTAACTTGAATCGAACTAACTATATTGATGCTAAAATCTGGGATTTATTTTAGGGTTATAATGTTGATGTTTGTTAGAATTTTCTTTAATGTTGTTGTTATTTTACATTTTAGGGTTAATTGTAGAAAATAATTAGGGATATTGTTGGTTTAAATTTGGGATTGAAATGTTGGTTTAAATAGTTGTTTATCTTTCCATTAGTTTAAAAAAGTTACATTCCTTTTCGATAAATACTCAAAAATATCGGCTCGGGGGATCCCACCCCGAACCCCCGAAAATTGTCGCTAAATTAACCCCCATTCTCGAGAATTCCTGGCTCCGTTCTTGGTTGCTGGTTTACGAGTTTGGGTACGTCTGGTACCTAGGTGAGAGCGTAGTCAGGCAGTTGATAGAGAGCGGAGTAAAGGTACCATTGTTGATCCCTCCTGCGCATATGAGGAGCCTGGGGAAGATGACTGACGAGGCAAGGGCGGTGGCGATGTAGGGGGAGTATTGCATGCTCCATACTGATGCGGTGGCATGGTACGATTGCCTAGAATTCACATCTAATTGGTTGATGCCACCATCGATATATGACATGGAGGGTACGCCTCCACCATCGGCAGAGACTAAGGATGACAGCAGTGCACCGAGCACTTCGATGCAGGCATCCGAGAGTGGTGCGGTAGTGGTGGAAGCTCTAATTCCTCGACACTACCCCATTCCTTCTTGCTACATCCAGTTCGGTGGGGACCCCATTGCATTTGTGCGTCATCGTCTTCAGGTGACGATAGACGACTTCCCTTGTTTTTCCCGAGGAGGATCTTAAGAGAGAGGTATAGTTCTTTATTTTTCACTCTTCTACACCTTACTTCTGAGTTCCTTTTTATTTTTTCTCTGTTACCGATCTGGATTATTTGCTAGATTCTCTCTTATTGCAGATTGTGTTGGTGTCATCATCCTGGCTGAGAGATATTCGGGAGTGGATAGCCTCTTTGATCAGGCATGTTCCAATGATAACTCGATCTTGCATGGCACCTTCGACGACTGTTGATGATCCCGTGCCAGAGTAAAGTTTGGAAAGTGGGGGGTCTACTACATATCGTCATGAGAAATGCATTTGTTGGAACCCTTGAGATGGTGGTTTAGATCTCAGGCTTAGGTTTGGAAAGTTTGGGCTGCATCCTAAAAATTTTAATCTTTTTTGCTTATTTTCTTTTTGTCCTAAAAAATTTAAAAGTAATGGCAAAGATATATAAAATGATGCATTTTTCATTTTCGTTTTATCTTGAATTAATGACTTAATCTACATGCACCTTTTAATTTTCCAATGGGGATATTATTTGGGTAAAATGTAGAAACAACATTCAAATTTTAAATATTGTATTCTTTGGATATTTCAAATAAGGAAAAGCCCGAGAAGCCCTTTTGTAAAAGGTTAACTTTATAAGGGGATTATCTGAAAATAAGGGAGCCAAAAGAGGAACAGAAAAAACTTCCCAAAATCGGGGTGTGCCAATCATCATACCCTTAGTCCGCCCATCGCCATACCAGTACAGTGCAATTGTTTTTTAGTCATAATTGTCCTCTTCCTGCATCTTCGGTACTTATGATTGAATATTGCACTAGCAATTATATTATTTCACCCTTTTATGGGGGATTTCAAGTGTAAAGGGGCCATTAGGTGGAGTTTTAAACCACATTTCAACTATTCTTCTCCTTGATTCCATAAAATTTATTTATTCTTCTGAAATGGTTATTCCCATGACGGAGGTTTTGGCCTCTTATCTTGAAAGGTTGGGGGCCACATGCTCGTACAATGTTAAATATGAGGCATTCCACTTGCGCCCGACCACTTTGTGGCATAATCGTTCAATTAACTGGAACTTTTTGGAGGCATCTTTGCAGTTTTGGTATCTTGAAGACCATATGTTTCGCTTTGGCTTGGATGAGGTGTGTCCTACTTATGAAAAGTTTCATGCTATGCTGGGTGTTGACCAATGAGTTTATGCGATTATGCCTCTCCTTTCTCGTTCTCGGGTGCTTTTAGCTAAAGTGTTACACGTTTCAAGCCTATTGTGACCATATTAGCAAAGACATTAAGCAGTCTTGATGATTGGAAGGAAGTCCAGTCCTCTTTCTTGCGAGGCAGTCTTGTGATGTTATTTATGTGGTTGTCAAAAAGGCTTCATTTGATGGATCCTCTTGAATATCATCTAATTGGCATACCGAATTTCTTTGCACGACATTTTGAGAGTTCCATCCCTTTCGTGGAGAATTAGATTGACTCACTTGTGGAGCACGGGGCCAGATACCTCCGTTGATCTGTGTTGTAATGGGGTGAGTTTCAACTCTTCTTGTAGTTAAATTACTATTATTATGTTCGGTTATTAAGTATCCTCCATACCTCTTTCTACTTCCTTTAATGGCTTTTTCTTCAAGTAGGCCGAGAAAATATCGCTCTTCCATGATAACTAATTTCTTTCCTGTGAAGGATGTGCCGAATCTCTGAGGAGGATCTTGGGGCTTCTGGGGTAGTGTCATAAGTCGTCCTCCTGTTCGTGACAATCTGAAGGGGAAGCTTATGTAGCATCAAGGGAATATTTAAAGTGGTTATGGAGGGGTGTGGTCTCGGATATTAGTGCTGAGGATGTTTGAGGTTATGGAGGTAGGCGAGGTGGTGTCGTCTAACCTTTTCAAGGCATATCGCCACATGGAGCATAAAATAAGTGCCGTGATTATTGGGATTTTTAGGTATCCTCGAGAAATAGCAATGGTCATGGTAATGATAATAATGGTGAGGCAAGGACTTTTATTAGTTAAAATGGGTTTGTGGAGATCTTATTAGGTTGTAGGTGTGTTTGTGTTTTGGTTTATGCTTAGGACATAGATTTTGTTAAGATATGTTGTTGTGGTAGGTAGGCTATTTATGTAAGTTTCTAGTGTCTTTTCTTGTCACTGATACTTCATGTAACTGTCATGTTTTGAATTAAAGAATGTCATATATGATTATTTAAACGTATTTTGTTGTGCGTTTGGAATAATTGCGTTGTGTTTGAACTATCTATACCGACCGTTAAGGCATACATAATCCTTTTGTTCATTAAAAATGATGAGAGAGAGACTAATGTTTCCTAATAGGAGAAAATAATAACATTTTGTGAAAAAGAAAGGATCGTGCCCAAAGTGACTTCATGGGCAGGTTACGTACCTCTATGGGGATAAAAAGTTGTTTATAAGTTTTGAAAAATTTATTTGAGAGGATCCAATCCTACGTAGTTCTTATAGAGTAAGGACAAGATATTTTTTTTTGAGAATATAGTGGAGATGAGAAATGCGTATCGCGATGAGAGTCAATTTAAGGGTAATATTTCTTGAGGCGGTCCTGATTGATTGGACGTGCCACCTCTTCTCCATTGAGGTCCGTGAGCATAGCAGCATCGCCTGATAGGATTTTCTTCACTAGGTATAGCCCACTCCAATTAGTCTTGAACTTTTCTCTTGGGTGCCAGATGGGTTCTATAATTTAATTGAGAGCAAGGTTATCTTCTCGCTTATTGAATAATCGTGCAATGCGACGGTGGAACCCGTGTATGTGTTATAAAGCTTCCAATCTCTTTTCATCCAAGATTTCGAGTTCGTCGTAATGATTTTATTACCAGTTAACCTCTTCGATCTGACTTTCAATCATAACCCGCAGGGAAGGTATCTCGCGCTCAATAGGCAGCCATGTCGTACACCAAGGAGTAAGGGGCAGCCCCAGTGGGCGTTCTGACAGATGTGTGGTAGCCCAAGAGGGCATAAAGGATCCGATTTGCCCAATCACAACATCCGTCGGCCATCTTGCTGATTATTGATATAAGGCTTTTATTGGCAGCACCTACAACCCCATTGGTTTGTGGTTCATGGGGAGAAGACTTGTGCCTCTTAATTCCGTATTCTTCAACCACTTATATGAATTCTGTTTCACATTATCTTATACAAGATCATAAGGGACCCCATATCGACAAATGATATTCTTTTTGGTAAACTTGGATACTTTATTCGTATTCAACACCGCATATAACTTAAATAATCGATGGCGATCATAATGAATTCGTGCCCATTTCGTGCTTTAGGATGACTTTACTATTGAGACCAATACCCCAATTTACGAAGGGCAGAGAATAGGTCATGTTGTCACGAGGAGGTAAGTGTTGGAAAGAGGTCATGTTGTTGCAGGGAGGTAAGTGTTGGAGATTAGCGAATTGTTGGCATTTGAGGCACCTTTCGACATAAGTAGCTCAGTCTTGGACCATAGTGATCAAATAGTACCCTTGTCAGACAATCTTCTTGGAAAACATGTGACCATTCATGTGGGGTCTATATTCCCCATTGTGGATCATCTGCATCATTTCTTCAATGCTATCCCCTGCTATACACTGTAAGTGGGTGCCATCGAAGTTCCATTTGAAAAGCGCTTTATCGCAGATGATGTATTGATATGCACTATGGAAGGTCGTGCATTCTTTCTTACCAGCCCCCTAAGGAAACCGATTATGCTCTAGGAGACACCAGATGTCTTAGTACATAACCCAATCTTATATGAGTCTACTTATGTAGCGAGCTCGATGTGGTAGCAGTGAGTTAGCATGGAATGCCTTTGGACTTAAAAAGGGGCCATTGTTATTCCCTTGGGCATGTTGACCACGGAGGATAAGGCTACCTATGCATCGATGAACTTATTTCTTGAGCTGGAAAGGTAGTGGAAGGTGACATTATTGAATTAAGAGGTGAGTTCTTCAAGGTGAGCACTAAAAGGTAGGACTTTCTTGTGTTTGATTTTCTACTTTTTGAGGACTTATTTTGTGAGGAGGGGTGAGTCTCCATAGATATCGAGGTATCAGATTCCTTTCTCAAGGGCAATCTTAAGGCTTACAGTTCATGCTTTATAATCCCTCGTGATGTTGGTGCAGGGAAAGTCACTTTATTACGATGGGAGTGTAGAAATTATCAGGCGCGATTAGGAGAATCCCAATGTTATATCCTTTCTTATTAGCAACTTCATCGAAGAACATCTTCCACCGAAGCTCTTCTTGAAAAGCACAAAGAATATCCTCATTCAAGAATTTGGAAATCCATACATCGGCTTCTTTCATGGGATAGTCGACTAGATAATCAGAGATGGTTATCCATTTAATGGCTTTTTGCATGACATAAGTGATATCAAACTTGACTAAAAACAACAAACAACAGGTCGTATGGCTTAAAAAGGCAGGTTCCTCTAGCAGGTACTTAATGGGATCCATTTCGGACACTAGCCTGATGGGAAATGCAATCATGTAGTTTCTAAGTGACCCAAACTAGGGTGACACACGCCTTCTCTAATTCGTTTTAATTTACGTTATATCATGTAACTTTGTGACTAACATAATAGATAACTCTTTCCTTATGCGATCCTTCAATGTATTAGGCTAGTATAGCCCCAGTTGGTATTCATAATAGTAAGGTACATGAGAAGGGGTAGATCGAGCTACGGTGGCATGAGCACTGGAGGTTGGGTAAGGTATCGCTTGATTTTATCAAAGGCCTCTTGATATGCCTTGTTCCAGACTTTTGTTAAATCCTTTTAGAGGATCTTGAAGATAGGCTCACAAATAGAAGTAAGATAGCTGATAAATCTCTTAATGTACTGGAGCCTGCCCAAGAAATCATGAACTTCCTTTTCTATTCGGGGCGGTGGCATTTCGAGGATTGCTTTGAGTTTTGGAGGGTCCCCTTCGATCCCTCTTTCACCGACCATGAAGGCAAGGACCTTACCCTCTGTGACATTAAAAATGCATTTTTACGGGTTGAGATGCATCTGGTATTACAATAGTCGTTAAAAGAATTTCCTTAAGTCAGGAATTGGTCATTCTCGAGTTTTAGATTTTATGATCATATCGTCAACATAGACCTCGACCTCCTTGTAGATAAGATATTGTAAGATAATTATAATTGCTCTTTGGTATGTAGTCCCATAATTCTTGAGTCCAAAAGGCATGATAGTGTAGCATAATGTCCCTCATGGGGTAGTGAAAGTAGTTTTTTCTTGGTGGTCGGGATGCATCTTAATTTGGTTATACCCCACAAATCCATTAGCAAATGTCTTGAGGGAGTAATTAGCAGTATTATCGATGATTGTGTTAATATTGGGCAAGAGGTTAATCGTCCTTCGGAGAAGCTCTGTTCAGATCTTTATAGTCGACGCAAATGTGGGATTTCTCTACCGATTTCGACATAAGGAAGATGTTGGTAAGCTAATTCGGATACTCTACCACACAGACGAAACCCACATTCAACTGTTTGACCACTTCATCCTTGAATTTGGGAGACCATTTGGGCTAGAGCTTTCTCAGTTTCCACTTGACAGGATTACATTGTGGATAAGTCGAAATTTCATATTGCACGATCTCTAGATTGATGCCAGGCATATTATAATGGGACCACACAAAGACGCCCACAAATTCTTTCAGGAACTCTTCAAATTATAACCTCTCATACTCATTAAAGGTTGACTTTATCTTAATCTTGTACGGAGAGCTACTAGAACCAATATTAATGTAATATCCCATACTTTTGGCTATATTTATTTTTGGGATTAATTAATTAAATGCGTATTAATTGGAAATTAATCCGGGTTATAAATACTAATGAGATGCGAATTGGTATTTGATTATGTGCATATATGATTATATATGTATTTGGTACTATGAAAATTTGTCGTGAGATTTATATACGGCATTTTAGAAATATTGTTGAGACGCGTGGGACCGCCGCGTCACGGTATAATATTTTGATAATAAAAAGTGAATTTAAAATCTATAGTCCATATGGTCGTTTTGAGTGCGCCAACGCGTCCGGAAGGGTCGAGATAGTCAGAAAACACTACCCGGGGGTATAGTTTGGGTCCCGGGGTATTTTTAGGCCATACCGGTAACTTAAAGGGTATTTTGGTAATTTTACATTTTGAGGAATTAAAAGTGACGAAAATTAGAGATGTAAATCTGATGTGGATTAAACTTATTGAGTCCATTAACTAAGCCATATTAACCTAAAAGGCTACGTAGGTTGTCATTTAGGTTTTCTAAGTTTCCCCAAATCAAAACCCTAGCCACCTTAAGCCACCATTGGAGAAGAGCTTGGAGAGAGAGGAATTTCTGCAGGAAACTTCATCTAATCTACACCAAACTCAGAAACAACCAAGGCAAGTGACTTTATTCCAGTTAATTTCTGAGAATGTCTTTTCCATGTTAGAAAATTCGGATTTATGGTTTGTTCTTGATAAATATGAAAACCCATGTAGTTTAGATCATAGAACTTGAGAAATTGTGAAGAGAATTGCATGTAGAATAGTTTGGAGACAATTAATCTGATGTTAATACATGATTGGGTGAAAGAAAAACGAATTAAATTCTGGAATTTGATGTTGATATATATCTAGGGTTCATGTTCTTGAAGATATTGGGGAAAAGTATAAAATCTTGGGATTTAATGATGTTTAGGATGCCTTATTGCCTTAAAAGACGTTAGTTTATGACCTAAGCATGTTTTAGTATGATTAGAGGACTTAAATCATTGTTAGAACGAACTTTGGAGAAGGATTGAAGTGATGAAAAATGATGAAAAACGAGATGGGAAAATTCTGGGCCGAAGCTGGAAGCTCGTTAGAAGCAGCCCCCAGGTCGTTCGAACGAACTCGTTCGAACGAGCTTCTAACGAGTTGACCAGTCGTTACTAACGAGTAGTGATTTCGTTCGATATCTCGTTCGAACGAGATATCGTTAGAAGGGACAGTTCGTTCGAACGAACTGGATCTCGTTCGAACAGCCTCGTTCGAACGAGACTTCTAACGACCTGACAGTCCAAACTCGTTCGAAGTCTCGTTCGAACGAGACTTCTAACGAGTTGACAGTTTGGTCCTTTTTGGACTGTTTTGATTTTCGGAGTCCCGTAAACTTGTTCGAGGATATAGATGACCTTCCTTTATTGATGTGAGGTTAGATTTGGGACTTTTGGGTTATTGAGAGGAGTAAATTATATACGAGAGTTATATTCAATGAACCATTTGGGATGAGACGTGAGTGTCTAGTACGACGTGAGAAATTATAGCGCGTATAATCACAAATCGGATTAGTATAAATTATTATAATTATAGTTAGTACGAGAATGCGATACGTACTACGATTAAAATACGGTATTACTAAGATGTGTGTTTACTTAGTATTAGTATATGGATTGTGTGTATGACATACCTACCATACTTGCTATCACGGGAGGTTGCGTTCGCTTAGGACCCTCTAATCCTTGTGCGCCTACGGGGGGGATATAGACTGGTACCTCGATGAACATAGGTCATAGAAAGACTTATTGTGATATTAATAAGTCCGCTGATCATGGGAGCGTAGGTATGTGCGTGACCCATGTGATGGTGACTGTGTTCGCCTCCATTATTTGTGATGTTGTTATCGGTAAACTATTCCTGAGAGATTCAGAATATGTAATCCTTATGTACGTGATGTACCGGGATGGATAGCAGAGTATGTGTGCACTACAGCTTAGATTGCGGGGTGCTTGTATTGTATATTTATGATATGAATAATATACATTATATTAATGGGAATCCTCATGTTAATGTTGTAAAAATATTATGGTATTGTTTCGAGATATATAATGAGTTAATCTGATAGTTATATCAATGGCATATTTAGTAACTGAGTTTACGTTAAACTTCTATTTAATTACGAGCGTTGTTATGTTAAATGGAACCGAGTAAAATGGGTAGAACATTTGGCAGTCTAGCTAGTTATGTTGTCAATTAGCTAGTAGTATGGGTCGTTATAGATGGGTACTTACGTTAGGAGTGCACAGTTAGACGAGAGGTGAGGATATCATGCGAGTGTACGTCCTAACATGTACTTTGCATTTAATGTTTTAAATGTTTTTAAAGCACTTGCAGGTTTTTAATATATAACTCCACATTCGGGCTCTGACCCGTTTGCTTTTCAAATCTTTTTCTTGTAAAACCATTTTAGGTGCCCAGCCACAGGGACACCAAGCATAGGATACTCATTCAGGTGACGAGCTGTAGCTGCTTGTGGAAGCTACAGGGACTTTGCTTATAGACGCTTCGATCTTTTGGATTCCAGAGTCACTATCTATCAGTGTAGGGCATGTTGCCCATTTCTTTAGAGACATCTTTTACATTTCAGTTTTCAGACTTTAGCATGTATTTGTTTCAGTTTATTTATTTCAGTTATGGGATTGTAGTGAGGGGTTTCCTCCAGACTTTATATACGCTATGTGATGATTATTCATTTTACTTCAGTATGGTGAATGGTGTTATTTATTTCTACTTTACACTTGTTGCATGTTAACCAGACTTAAATTAAAATTTGGCAACTTGCTTTTTAAATACTAGGTGGTTAGTAATAATAAAATGTTTTCGACAGTGATGCTATTAACTGAGCCAACTTGGCATTTTGAATTAATTTTATAAAGGAGTAGCTACCCGATATTTAATTAGTCGGGGTGTCACAGGTGGTATCAGAGCATCAGGTTCTAGTGTCCTTTAGGATCTGTACGGCTATTATGTTTCCGCTACGTTTCTTTGATATAGAGCCCTATATTTTAGGACTGTTGTACTCTTTTTGTGTATGCTTCGTTCTTCAGCTATATTAAGTTTATAAACCGTGAACTTATAAACTTTGTTCTTATTTCAGATGCCTCCATGACGTGCACGACGAGTTCCCAGGAATGCTACGCCCGAACCCCAGCCCGCTCCAGTTCAGGGCATGATGAACGCCGCTGAGGTTGCTGCTATAGTAGCCCAAGCGGTAAATGCCGCAATTGCCGTGATTCAGCAGGCACCGCCTCAGGCGCCGGTTGCCGCGCCAGTACAGGTTAATGCATTCCCGTCTGCTTGGGAGCGTGTACGTGACGCTTTTCAGAAAGCGCATCCGCCAGAGTTTGCAGGAAGCTCGGATGTAATAGTCTCGAGCCAATGGGGGAAGGACATACAGAGGCATTTGAGGATGCATGAGTGCACTGATGTTCAGAAACAGGTGCTAGCTACTTTCAAGCTAGTAGGATCTGCACTACAGTGGTGGGAGTCTATTACCACCGCGGAGGAGAGGGATACCCTCACGATTCAGGAGTTCTGGGTGCGGTTCGACCGCAAGTACTTTCCGTCCGCAGTTCATACAGAGATGAGGAGAAAGCTGATGAGTTTGAAGCAGGAGGGCAAGACAGTGGCCGAGTATGAGGCCGAGTTCACTAACCTGTTGAATATCGTTCCAGACGAGATTCCAACAGAGAAGAAGAAGATAGAGAAGTTCACCGATGGGTTGAATTGGAGAATCCGTCAGCATCTGCTTGGGAACCTATCGTTGGCCACGTATTCTGATGTGGTTAACGCTGCATTATTGCACCGCCAGGACCACCATTTTCATATGGCCGAGGGCAAGCGGTCGGGGGAGTCTAGCCATCAGGGCAGGACTGGAGGACATGGTGCCAGCGGGGCACAAACCGGTCAGGGGCAGAGACAGAATGAGCAGGGTACCCAGCAGGGGGATAATAAGAGGTTCCGATCAGGGAACTACAGGAAGGGACAGGGAGGTTTCCGTCAGGGCCATCAGGGTCCAAACGGCCAGCAGGGGCAGAATGGGCAACAGTTTCATCAGGGCCAGCAGGGCCAAGAGAGGAACGGTAACGGCCACCAGGGCCGGGGACAGCAGGGGCAGAGGGGAGGGAACTTCCCAGGGAAGTGCTTTACTTGTGGCAAGACTGGCCATAAGAAGCAGGATTGTCCTGATAGGGGCAGGGCCCCACAGCAGCAGCAGCAGGGTGCTCGCCAGGAGCCACAGAGACCTATGTTTCCCGCCGCTCTTCCCGCCCCGCCACAGATGGCAGCATTGCCACCCATTCCAGCTGTCCCAGCTCAGCAGGGGCAGCTACAGTATGGACGTGTCTACAACGTTCACCAGGCTGCAGTTCCACAGGCACCGCCCGCGATCGAGGGTACGTTTCCTATCCATGGCACTATGGGTCGGGTGTTATTTGATACGGGTGCTACACACTGTTTTATAGCTACACACTTCGCGAAAGCTTTAGGATTGTTAGCTACGGCAGAGAGCACAGTGACGTGTGTCGACTCACCATTAGGGAGTGGGTCACTTATTTTCTTTATATGCCGGGGAGTGGGGGTAGAGATTGGTGGTTTGGTATTGCCTGCAGACATGTTAATGTTAGATATGCATGTTCACGATGTGATCATCGGTATGGATTGGCTCGTAGCATATAGGGCCATGATTGATTGCTTCAGCGGGAGCATTATTTTTGCCATTCCGGGGCAAGAGATGTTTATAGTGGCGATGCCTCGCCCAGAGGGAGGATCGACCGCTCATCTGTATTACATAGAGGAGGATACCTCTAAGGAGGTTGTGATTCCTTTGGATTCGATCCCGGTTGTCAGGGAGTATTCAGATGTGTTTCAGGAGATACCAGGCTTACCACCCAGTCGAGAGATAGATTTCGTTATAGATTTGCTACTGGGTACGAGACCTATAGCACGTGCACCGTACCGTATGGCTCCGGCTGAGATGCGAGAGCTACGGGATCAGATAGAGCAGCTGTTAGGACAAGGCTTTATTCGTAGGAGTACCTCACCTTGGGGCGCTCTGGTTTTGTTTGTGAAGAAGAGGGATGGTTCACTGAGATTGTGCGTGGACTACCGAGAGTTGAATAAGGTCACGATACGGAATAAGTATCCGTTGCCTCGAATCGATGACTTATTCGACCAGTTGAGAGGAGCTTCTTCCTTCTCAAAGATTGACTTGAGATCGGGATACCATCAGTTGTGTATCAGGGAGGAGGATGTCTCGAAGACTGCGTTCTTGTCGAGATATGGTTCTTATGAGTTTCGGGTTATGCCTTTTGGCTTGACCAACGCTCCAGCAGTGTTTATGGACTTGATGAACAGAGTGTTCAGGGATTTCCTAGACCAGTTTGTCATTGTCTTCATTGATGATATTCTGGTTTACTCTCAGACAGAGGAGGAGCACGCCGAGCATTTGAAGCAAGTTTTGCAGACACTTCGTCAGAACGAGCTGTATGCAAAATATGAGAAGTGCGGGTTTTGGCTGAAGGAAGTCCAGTTTTTGGGTCACATTATTTCCGACCAGGGAATATCTGTCGATCCGGGAAAGGTATCAGCGGTGAGGGAGTGGGGACAGCCCACGACGCCAACGGAGAATCGTAGTTTCTTGGGTTTAGCAGGATACTACAGGAGGTTTATTCGGGGTTTCTCAGAGATAGCAGGTCCTTTGACACATCTTACTCGTAAGGGTGTGCCTTACATCTGGAGTGATGCCTGTCAGTTGGCATTCGATGAATTGAAGGACAAATTGACCTCAGCACATGTGTTAGCATTGCCGAGACCGAGAGTTGAGTATTTGGTTTACACCGACGCATCTTTGCAAGGACTGGGAGGTGTATTGCAGCAGGAGAGACAGGCCATAGCTTATGCTTCCCGTAAGCTTAAGCCTCATGAGAAGAATTACCCCACGCATGATTTGGAGTTGGCAGCGGTAGTATTTGCCTTACGGATTTGGAGGCACTACCTTTTGGGGGAGAAGTTTCAGCTGTTCACGGACCACAAGTCACTACAGTATCTGTTCACGCAGAAGGAATTGAATATGCGGCAGCGTAGGTGGCTTGAATTTGTGAAGGACTACCAGTTCGACATCCAGTACCACCCGGGTAAGGCTAACGTGGTAGCAGACGCGTTGAGCCGCAGGCCAGCAGATGAGGTGGCAGAGGTGTGGAAAGCTAAGTGGAAGGAATTGGGACACCAGGATGCAGTGGCCCGATCTTTCATGTCTGTGATGACCGTTACCCCACAGATTGTCACGAAAGTAGTACGGGCACAGGCTAATGACTCGTTCTGTCAGGAGCAGATAGTTCGATTACTTGCAGAGGGAGCCGAGTCCTATACCGTTAGCTCAGACGGGGGATTGCGCTTCAATGGGATATTGGTAGTTCCGGAAGAGGAAGAATTGCGGCACGATGTGATGGAAGAGTCGCACGGTTCACGGTTCGCGGTACATCCCGGAGGGGACAAAATGTACCAAGACATGAGACGGCAATATTGGTGGGGCGGTATGAAGAGAGATATCCCTGAGTTTGTCTCGAAATGCGCCACTTGTCAGCTTGTAAAAGTGGATCATCAGAGACCAGCAGGATTGCTACAGCCGTTGGAGGTTCCGGTGTGGATGTGGGAGAGCATATCCATGGATTTTATCACGGGGTTGCCTACGTCGCAGAGGGGCCACGACTCCGTTTGGGTAATTGTGGACAGGTTGTCCAAGGTCGCTCACTTCTTACCCGTAAGGACTGACTACACTACGGGACAGTATGCCCAGCTCTTCATTTAAGAGATTGTGAGACTTCACGGTGTGCCCCTGAATATCGTGTCTGACAGAGACAAGATATTTATTTCGAGGTTTTGGGAGAGTTTCCAGGAGGCAATGGGCACGGAATTGCAGTTGAGTACGGCTTATCATCCGCAGACTGATGGGCAGACAGAGCGCACCAATCAGATGTTGGAGGACATGCTACACATGTGCATTATTGACTTCGGGGGTGGATGGGAGCAGTACCTTCCACTGGTAGAGTTTGCTTACAACAACTCCTATCAGTTCACGATTGGCATGGCTCCGTTTGAGGCATTGTACGGTAGGCCTTGTCGTTCCCCAGCATGTTGGTTGGAGGTGGGGGACAACAAACTACTTGGGCCGGAAGTGATTCAGGATACTTCGGCAAGGATTGAGTTGATTCGGAGTCGCATTCGGGTAGCTCAAGACAGGCAGAAGAGTTATGCTGATGCGAAGAGGTTTATAAGGGAGTTTCAAGTGGGGGACCAGGTTTTGCTCAGGGTTTCTCCAATGAAGGGGATTATGCGATTCGGGAAGAAGGGGAAGTTGGCACCGAGGTATGTGGGGCCGTTTCCTATTATTGAGCGGATCGGACCCGTTGCGTATAGACTTGGACTACCGGAGCACTTGCATCGGATTCACGACGTGTTCCATATTTCCTCGCTGAGGAAATACCTTAGAGATAATTTGGATCATTCTCACATTGCTGTGGAGGACATCGATCTCCAACCAGATAGCTCCTACGAGGAGGGGCCAATTGCTATTTTGGACCGAAGCGAGAGGAAACTGCGGTCAAAGATAGTCCCGTTAGTGCGTGTTCAGTGGCGACATCACAATGTCGAGGAGTCCACATGGGAGCGCGAGGATGAGATGCGCGAACGTTATCCAGAGCTATTTTTAGCAGGTACTTTCTAGTTTCGAATTTCGGGACGAAATTCAGCTATTAGGGGGGAAGTATGTAATACCCCATACTTTTGGCTATATTTATTTTTGGGATTAATTAATTAAATGCGTATTAATTGGAAATTAATCCGGGTTATAAATACTAATGAGATGCGAATTGGTATTTGATTATGTGCATATATGATTATATATGTATTTGGTACTATGAAAATTTGTCGTGAGATTTATATACGGCATTTTAGAAATATTGTTAAGACGCGTGGGACCGCCGCGTCACGGTATAATATTTTGATAATAAAAAGTGGATTTAAAATCTATAATCCATATGGTCGTTTTGAGTGCGCCAACGCGTCCGGAAGGGTCGAGATAGTCAGAAAACACTAGCCGGGGGTATAGTTTGGGTCCCGGGGTATTTTTAGGCCATACCGGTAACTTAAAGGGTATTTTGGTAATTTTACATTTTGAGGAATTAAAAGTGACGAAAATTAGAGATGTAAATCTGATGTGGATTAAACCCATTGAGCCCATTAACTAAGCCATATTAACCTAGAAGGCTACGTAGGTTGTCATTTAGGTTTTCTAAGTTTCCCCAAATCAAAACCCTAGCCACCTTAAGCCACCATTGGAGAAGAGCTTGGAGAGAGAGGAATTTCTGCAGAAAACTTCATCTAATCTACACCAAACTCAGAAACAACCAAGGCAAGTGACTTTATTCCAGTTAATTTCTGAGAATGTCTTTTCCATGTTAGAAAATTCGGATTTATGGTTTGTTCTTAATAAATATGAAAACCCATGTAGTTTAGATCATAGAACTTGAGAAATTGTGAAGAGAATTGCATGTAGAATAGTTTGGAGACAATTAATCTGATGTTAATACATGATTGGGTGAAAGAAAAACGAATTAAATTCTGGAATTTGATGTTGATATATATCTAGGGTTCATGTTCTTAAAGATATTGGGGAAAAGTATAAAATCTTGGGATTTAATGATGTTTAGGATGCCTTATTGCCTTAAAAGACGTTAGTTTATGACCTAAGCATGTTTTAGTATGATTAGAGGACTTAAATCATTGTTAGAACGAACTTTGGAGAAGGATTGAAGTGATGAAAAATGATGAAAAACGAGATGGGAAAATTCTGGGCCGAAGCTGGAAGCTCGTTAGAAGCAGCCCCCAGGTCGTTCGAACGAACTCGTTCGAACGAGCTTCTAACGAGTTGACCAGTCGTTACTAACGAGTAGTGATTTCGTTCGATATCTCGTTCGAACGAGATATCGTTAGAAGGGACAGTTCGTTCGAACGAACTGGATCTCGTTCGAACAGCCTCGTTCGAACGAGACTTCTAACGACCTGACAGTCCAAACTCGTTCGAAGTCTCGTTCGAACGAGACTTCTAACGAGTTGACAGTTTGGTCCTTTTTGGACTGTTTTGATTTTCGGAGTCCCGTAAACTTGTTCGAGGATATAGATGACCTTCCTTTATTGATGTGAGGTTAGATTTGGGACTTTTGGGTTATTGAGAGGAGTAAATTATATACGAGAGTTATATTCAATGAACCATTTGGGATGAGACGTGAGTGTCTAGTACGACGTGAGAAATTATAGCGCGTATAATCACAAATCGGATTAGTATAAATTATTATAATTATAGTTAGTACGAGAATGCGATACGTACTACGATTAAAATACGGTATTACTAAGATGTGTGTTTACTTAGTATTAGTATATGGATTGTGTGTATGACATACCTACCATACTTGCTATCACGGGAGGTTGCGTTCGCTTAGGACCCTCTAATCCTTGTGCGCCTACGGGGGGGATATAGACTGGTACCTCGATGAACATAGGTCATAGAAAGACTTATTGTGATATTAATAAGTCCGCTGATCATGGGAGCGTAGGTATGTGCGTGACCCATGTGATGGTGACTGTGTTCGCCTCCATTATTTGTGATGTTGTTATCGGTAAACTATTCCTGAGAGATTCGGAATATGTAATCCTTATGTACGTGATGTACCGGGATGGATAGCAGAGTATGTGTGCACTACAGCTTAGATTGCGGGGTGCTTGTATTGTATATTTATGATATGAATAATATACATTATATTAATGGGAATCCTCATGTTAATGTTGTAAAAATATTATGGTATTGTTTCGAGATATATAATGAGTTAATCTGATAGTGATATCAATGGCATATTTAGTAACTGAGTTTACGTTAAACTTCTATTTAATTACGAGTGTTGTTATGTTAAATGGAACCGAGTAAAATGGGTAGAACCTTTGGCAGTCTAGCTAGTTATGTTGTCAGTTAGCTAGTAGTATGGGTCGTTATAGATGGGTACTTACGTTAGGAGTGCACAGTTAGACGATAGGTGAGGATATCATGCGAGTGTACGTCCTAACATGTACTTAGCATTTAATGTTTTAAATGTTTTTAAAGCACTTGCAGGTTTTTAATATATAACTCCACATTCGGACTCTGACCCGTTTGCTTTTCAAATCTTTTTCTTGTAAAACCATTTTAGGTGCCCAGCCACAGGGACACCAAGCATAGGATACTCATTCAGGTGACGAGCTGTAGCTGCTTGTGGAAGCTACAGGGACTTTGCTTATAGACGCTTCGATCTTTTGGATTCCAGAGTCACTATCTATCAGTGTAGGGCATGTTGCCCATTTCTTTAGAGACATCTTTTACATTTCAGTTTTCAGACTTTAGCATGTATTTGTTTCAGTTTATTTATTTCAGTTATGGGATTGTAGTGAGGGGTTTCCTCCAGACTTTATATACGCTATGTGATGATTATTCATTTTACTTCAGTATGGTGAATGGTGTTATTTATTTCTACTTTACACTTGTTGCATGTTAACCAGACTTAAATTAAAATTTGGCAACTTGCTTTTTAAATACTAGGTGGTTAGTAATAATAAAATGTTTTCGAGAGTGATGCTATTAACTGAGCCAACTTGGCATTTTGAATTAATTTTATAAAGGAGTAGCTACCCGGTATTTAATTAGTCGGGGTGTCACAATTAATAACAATAATCTCATCATAATTAATTTAAACGCAGTTATGTCATTTATTTTTTTTCTTATTGAGGTCAGTTAAGAAATTTTCATTCCTCAGATCATCTTTCTAGATTGTTTGATTGTAATCGATACAATGAATATAAGCACAACAAAATACTCAAAATCTTCATTTATTTTACTAGCAACGTGTTCTAAAAATACAACACTGAGAACCTCGTCAAAGGAGGCATCGTTTACACTCATATCAGTAATAGAAAAAGGAGAAACGTGTTCAAGTTCATTCTCCAAAAGGTGAACGTGAGGAATTTGGATAGGTAGGGTTCGGTTGACTAGGACGTTTCACCAGTTGAGGATTTAGGATGTTTCGCCGTTGAGGATAGGTTTATCAGCAGGGATGATCTTTGCAGATAGGTTGGATGACTCAGCCTCGACGTGGATTATGCAAAGATCCATTCTCAATATATGAAAGTCAAATAATTCAATGCTTTTAATGCTTTTTATGCTTTCAGTATTTGAAGAGCTTAAGCTGGTAGACTTGATGGCCAAGGGTTTTACCTCATGCTTTGGGTCTTCGGTCCAAGTAATCTTATCTTTGAAAAAGATCTTAAACCCCAGTTCTAGCTTCTTATCGACAACATTGTACCATAGCTTGGGGAAACCGCAAAAGGGGAAGTCTTAACCATCTTTAAAAAAATGCCCATTTAGAGTATCACCAAAGATCACCTATTTTCTTTTCAATACATTATTCCGGGATGGCTGATGGAGATCCATGAGTTGAGCTCAAGATGGTTAATGTTCTAGTCCACACATAAGTAAGGACTCTTTCAAGACTATCGGTTCAAGGATTCCCTATTGATGATGGTGTATCCCCATTCCAGGCATAAAATGGATGTTATTTAATATCTTGATTATATTAACATTACCATGCGGGTTATGCTCTGTACATACTCTATATTTGAAGTTATCCCCTACAGGGGAGGAAGTTGATCAATCTTGAATCCTGAGAGATACGTATCATTAGCGTTGTGTTGTATCTCCAAGATAGGGTTGCTTGTCCATCATAGTTGTCATCGTCTCCGATAATGGTGATGACTTGCTTATCGACGAAGAACTTCAACTCCTGATAAATGAAATAAGTTACTCCCCTGATACTGTAGTGCCATAGTCGCCCAAGGAGAAAGTTGAAGCAAATAGGGATATCGATGACTTAAAATTCCATTTGAGGGATTATTGAGCCAGCCCCTAGTGTGAGCGATATCAAGCCTGTTGTGTGTAAAAATTACTCTCCTACATGGACCAACGATAAATGTACACCTGTCCTCCTACGTAGCCAACAAGCCATCTTGATCTGCATTAGAGATACTTAATCGGATGGATGGCCGACCAACTCCAGGAACGCCGACCGTCAGGAATACCAAAAGTTACTCTAACGGGATGCCAACCAGCATTGAATTCCAAGAGTTTCATTTATTGTACACAGATGTAAATGCCTGACAATTTAAAGGTATTCCATCTCTAGGGTTTTACACTAATATAAATATGAAATAATCTCTCAGTTGGAGGGAAGGACAACTCAAATCACTCATACACACAGCATACTGAGCTATTATAAATTCTAATAAATAATACCAACAGTGGACGTAGGCTATTTTACAGCTGAACCGCTATAAAAATATCTTCTTTTGTGTGTGATTTGATTAACATACTATATTATTATCTGTGATTATAAATCTGGATAACTTCCATTTTTAGACATCAACAAAACCTATAACTTTCAGTCAGGTAGGCACGTACAACAATGAATGTAGGAGTTAGGTCACTGACTTGTAATCCCAAGGATTTAGGGTTATTAAATGGCAAACATTCAAAGCAGTACCGTTATCCACAAGCACCAACAAGACTATTTTCTCCATGACTTCTACTGTGATATTGAGAGTGTAGTTGTGATCCAGACCAAATTTGGGAATCACCTCATTGGAAAAGGAGACAAGTTTGGTAGAAGTTAGGGTTCCAACTATATGAACTACCTCTTTGGGGGTGGTAGAGAGAGGAACCGTAGGTCCGGTTAGAAGCTTAATCAGGGCATTTATGTGAAATTAGAGAATTATAAAGAGTCCTAATAGGGTAATATTGGCTTGGGTATTCTTAAGTTGCTAGAGGATTTTTCTCTCTTCAACCAACATTTCTAGCATTGGTCGGAGGGGGTCTGAATCTCCAGCCCAAGCAAGGGAAGACAATAAAAGGGCAAGAAATAATAATTTTGAAGAATATCTAGACTTGTCAAAAAAGCCTGATGAACCAGGGGTGGAGGTAGGCATAATATCCTTTGGATGCCACTTCATTGCAGGAGGAGATACTAGAGGAGGAGGTGCTATTGTAGAAAGGAAATCTTACTTAAATGAAGCTAAGGTCTGCCCAACTGTCAGACATATTGATATGGTTGAATCCATTGATAGTCGGCCAAGGAAAGTCAACAGAGACAAGCTTGTGATCGAATTCTCCAAAAATGATATAAGTGGGGACCTTTATCCTCATGACGATTCGTTAGTCATCATATGCAGAGTTCATTATGGCAGAGTTGCAAGGATACTAGTTGATAATGGGAGTTCAGCTGATGTAATATTTTATAACTATTTTTAAAGCTTAGGGCTAAAAGACGGTAAGCTGGAACCATACCATAGACCTCATATAGGATTTACAGGAGAGAAAGTATGTCCATTAAGAACGATCAAGCTGGAAGTTTTGGTCGGCACCTGACCGGCGAGTAGGAGAGAAAGAATTCATTTATTTGTGTTAGACAAAAAGGTCCCATCAACTTAAAATATCATTATAAGAAGAGTGAGAATAAAACCGTTAGAGCTTGAGCCCTCTACACTGCATCAATGCATGAAATTTTTGATAAATTATGGAGTCGACATAGTAAATGTAAATCAGAAAGAAGACATGGAATTCTATTATATTTCGGCCGACCAATAACAAATACAAATGGAGGGCACAACCACTTTCCAAATTAACACTCTGGATCCTCGGGAAGAGGAGGAGCTGGTGAAGGGGAAAGTTATGGAAGAAACATAAACTATTGCACTCAACGACGAAAAGCTAAAAAGAACTACCCAGATTGGTTTAAGATTATCTTCCTCTTTCAAATATGAATTAGTTACATTCCTTCGAGAAAGGAAAAATGTGTCTGCTTGGAGCCACGAAGATATGCCAGGGATTGATCCAAACTTCATTTGCCATGAGCTTAATATCTATCAAGATTCTAAGCCGATCAAGCAAAATCGAAGAGTTTTCAGCCCTTAAAAGAATATGGTAATCCATGATGAAGTGGAGAAATTACAGGGAGCACAGTTCATTGAAGATGCCAACTATCCCAACTGGTTGGCTAATGTGGTAATGGTTAAGAAAAATAATGACAAATTGCGCATGTGTGTTGACTTCACAAACCTAAATAAAGCATGCCCAAAAGATCACTTTCTTTTACTAAGGATTGATCACTTGGTCGATGCTACAACACGTCATGAATTACTCACTTTCATGGATGCGTATTCTAGTTATAATCAGATTAAGATGAAACCTGAAGACAAGGAAAGTACTTCCTTTATTACTAGTCGTGGAACTTACTGTTACAATGCCATGCCCTTTTGGTTAAAGAATGCTGGATCTACTTATCAGAGACTAGTGAACAAGGTTTTTAAAGACCAAATCGGCAAAAATATAGAAGTGTAAGTAAATGATATTATAACCAAGAGCAAATTTGTTGTCGGCCACATTGCAGACTTGGCTCAAACCTTTGATCAACTGGATAAACATCAGATGAAACTCAACCCAGCCAAATGTATCTTCGAAGTATAAGAGGGAATGTTCTTAGGATACATTATCAATCAGAGGGGAATAGAATCAAACCCAACTAAAATTAAAGCCTTACTTGAAATGCAGTCCCCGCATAATAAGAAATATGTTCAAAAGCTGACAGGAAGAGTAGCTGCATTAAACCGCTTTGTCACTCGAGCAACTAATAAAGGTGTAGGTGAAGGTTTGACGAAGAGCACTCAATTGTTCTTTGATTTGGCTCCCAAAGGCTCTCCCAATTTCTTCATCTTTTCTCCTCTGCAAAACTAGGGTTTTCTAATTGAGTTTGATTTGCCACAAACTCCCTAATGTAGGTTTTATAATGTTTATTCCGAAATTAAGCCTATAGGCCAACCCCAATTGACCCGAACACCCCCGTGTGAGCCCGATTATGCCTAAAAATGCCTCGAGACCCCCTGTATACTATTTTTTGACTATCTCGACCTATTCGGAGTCAACCGTGCACTCAGAATCTCCATCCGAGTTACTTTACTAAAATTCTCTAATCTCGATCTCAATTTACGGCACACGTGAATTTTAAAAATGACCCAAATTAATTAAATCTGAATTCACTAATTTAATTAAATCCTTGAGATAAATTAATTCTTATATTATCGAATTAATTAAATTTTAAATCCTTAGGAATACCGGGTATTACATACTTCCCCCCTTATAAAAAATTTCGTCCTGGAAATTAGGATGAGTCTAATAATCCAAGTCTCGAAGACTTCCTTACTCACACGCCTCTAAGATCGCTGCACATATCTCCACCCCTTCTAATCGCAAATTATATTAAAATTAATTAATTACCCAGGGTGCCCATACACCCTATACCCATGCTCATCCACACCAATATTACTCGGCTCCACTAGCCTTAAATTGTAATATAACTTTCAACTCACTGTTATATATATATATATATATATATATATATATATATATATATAATAACAAGGGTACCAAACCCATGTCCTAATGACCAAACATCTCCCCATTTCTAACGTTGCGATAAGTTTCATGCGTGGGACGCCTCGTAAAGGGAAATCCAAATAAGGAACCCCCTGATACACTACTACCTAACATTTCCAGTCGTCGAGATCCGTTAGGCCCTCAGTCCATAGCACGTACCCCCAAATTCCCGTCTCACGACATAAATGTATACTCGTCCATTTTCATGTTACAAAAGACATCATATAATACGTCTCCCTAACTATCACTAGTTTCTTAGCGCGAATGAATCACGAGCTATATCTCCACGCTCGATAAAACGCCTATCCACATTGAATCCCATAAGTAAACGTCCCTACTCACCGAGATCAAATATAATAATACAAACATTTTCTTATACATTTATTATGCAACACACTATAACATATATACACGTATATATAGGTTAGACCCTCCTGCATGTGATAACTAGCACAAGTAAATCATACATTGGAACAACGAACACAAAGTCTCACCATACTTTATACTATAGCCCAAACATCCCAGCATAATTATCACTAACATCTAGTACGTAACATAATTATCTCAAGCTCAGCTCCGCACTCTCAGCGTGGCTATATCATACAGGTATTCTCGATTACCCCACAAATTGCAATTTAATTCTTCTCTATACTACCTCCCCCATTAACTTGTGGTACATAAGTTTTCTCAGTGCTTCCTTTGCAGCACTACCCGACTCCACTGGCCATATATCGAAATAGCTCTCAGCTTAAAGTGTTTATTCTACACGTTTAATAATTTAACATTTAAAACCGATGCACTAGCATCCAATAACGTCTCACTACTCCTAACATTTATTAAGGTCCATGCATGTAACATCCCATATAAAAGCTCAAAAGAACTTTCCCCAATGCACTATCCCCTAACATTACCGATCATCGAAATCCATGGGTCCAAAGCACATAGCTAAGATATCACCAATTCTGTCTCCCGACAAATAAATCAATTCGTCTATTCCCATGTTTGTCAAGGCATCACACGATACGACGCTATCACTATCACTAAGTTCTCAGTGCGTAAATAATAATGAGGTAGATCTCTCCACTCCACGATAAACCCGATATACCCTGAATCACATCAGTAAAAGTCCATACGCACCGAGATCCAATGTAACTAGATAACTGTACTCTCTGAATCCTACTTTATAAAAATATCACCGCGAGCTCGACCCTCTTTCAAGTGAGACATTGCATAAATATACATCCTATCTCGGAACAGCGAACACGATAATCTTGTTGTAACCGCCCATCATCGCTTAACAGCCCGTACCCAAGATAAAACCATACCTCGAATATCACCTCTCAATATTAGCTATGTTCATAAATATATATCCTCTCAGTGTCCACACCTACTCCCCTGTAGATGGAACTAAAGAGAGCCTCGTTAACTCAACGGTGAATATATACAACTATAGTAATATTAACGATACCTCTGCTAAACCCGTTTCTCATGCGAATCTAGTACTAATAAAATACTGTGACTCACTCGTGTCACATAGAACAAACCCCAATCACCCCGGGATAAAACTCATACTTTTAATTGCCAATAGAACTCGCGATTCAAATGGTTCCTGGACATAACACTCTCGTCCCAACCGAATGTAATACCCCGTATTTTTGTGATATTTATTTATGGGATTAATTGAATAAAATGCGTATTAATTGGAAATTAATCCGGATTAAAATACTAGCAAGATGCGAGTTGGTATTTGATTATAATGTGCATATATGATTATATATGAATACTGAATTATGAAATTTGTCGTGAGATTGAAATACGACAATTTGGAAATTTTGTTGAGACGCGTGTGACAGTCGCGTCCGGAATATATTTATTTTAATTAAAAAGTGAATTTTATTTATATAAACCGTATGGTCGTTTTGAGTGCGCCAACGCGTCCGGAAGGGTCGAGATAGTCAGAAAACACTAGCCGGGGGTTTGGTTTGGGTTCCGGGGCATTTTTAGGCCACACCGGCAACGTATAAGGGTAGTTTGATAATTTTGGATTTTTGGGAATTAAAACCCACGAAAATTTGGAATTAATATCTGATTTGGACTTTACCCACTAAACCCACTAATAACCAAATAGGCTACGGGGGTTATTAGAATTAGTCCCAAAAAGTTCCTAAGGCAAAACCCTAGCCACCATCCACTTTGGAGAAGAAGGCTTGTAGAGAGAGAGAAGAGAGGAGAATTCTGCAGAGAGAGAGAGAACACTTCAGAAATTCGTCATCAAAATCAGAGATACACATAAGGCAAGTGGTTTAATTACATATTTTGCAAAGAATGCTTCTTCCATGAGTAGGAAATTGACAGAATTTCATTGTTCTTGGAGAATGATAAAAACCCATTGAATTGGATGTAGAGATTTATAATTTTATGAGGAGATTGCATGTAGAACAATGTTAGGATGATTAGTGAGTGAAAAATACATCTTTTATACCATAAAAACAGATTTATTTATGTCTATGGGTGAATTAAATTTCTAGGGTTCATGTTCATGAGACTGGGGAAGAAGATGTGGAGATTTAATATTTGGATGAGATTTAGGATGAATTAATCCCACAAAATACGTTAATATATGACCTAAGTATATTTAGGATTGATTAGAACCCGTGTACAATTGTTGGTTTGATGTTTAGAGGAGATTAGAGGTGTAGAAAAGTTGGAAAAACGAGTTAAGGAAAATCTGGGCTCGAATCTGGCCACTCGTTAGAAGACCTGCCCAGGTCGTTCGAACGAGCTCGTTCGAATGAGCTTCTAACGAGTTGACAGTTTGAATTCTAACGAGAGGGATGTTCGTTCGATGACTTTCGTTCGAACGAGATCTCATTAGAAGGCCCACTTCGTTCGAACGAACTCTCGTTCGAACAGCCTCGTTCGAACGAGACTTCTAACGAGTTGACAATTTAGGCTTTTTATCCTGTTTTAATTTCGCGTGTCCCGTAACCTTATTTAATGGTAGAGATAACCTTCCCTTGATGATAAATTGATATAGTAGGGACATTTGGGATATATAGAGGAGTAAAACCTAGAAGTGTGATTCGAACCAAATGGAAATTATGGATTAGGACGTGAGTGTTTATTACAACGTGAGAACAATTAAAGGCTTGTATAATTGTATCATCCGGGAATATGTAAATTGTGTAACATTATACGTAGGTACGAGAATGAGAGGTGTACCACATATAAATTATGGTGATTACTAAGATGTGTGCTTACTTAGTATATGTATTGAATTTATGTGTATGACATACCTACCATACTTGCTATCACGGGAGGTTTACGTTCGCTCAGGGCCCTCTAATCCTTGTGTTGCCCGGATTTAGACTGGTACCTCGATGAACATAGGTCAGAGAAGGACTTATTGGGATGTTAATAAGTCTGCTGATCGTGGGAGCGCAGGTATGTGCGTGACCCATGTGATGTGACTGTGTTCGCCTCCATTGTTTGTGATTGTCGTTATCTGAGAACGATTCCTGAGAGATTCGGAATGCGTGATCCTTATGTACGTGATGTACCGGGATGGATAGCAGAGTATGTGTACACCGCAGCTTAGTCTCGGGGTGCTTGTATTGTATATTTATGACGTGAATAATATACACTTAATTAATGGAAACTTTCATGTTGATATTGTGAATATAATTATGGTAATGTTTTGAGAAAACATAACGGGTTAACCGATAGTGAATTGTATTACTAATTGAGAATCTGAGTTTAAGTAGAGCCCTCTATTTAATTGATATCGCTAGAAAGTAATATGGGAATCGAGTAGTAAGGAGTAGAACTTATTACGGTTTGGTTAGATATGTATGTTATTTAGATGGGTACGGTACGTTAGGAGTGCACATGTAGTCGAGAGGTGAGAATTTCATGTGAGTGCACGTCCTAACATGTATTTTGCATTTAATGTTTTAATGTTATTAAAACACTTGCTGTTTTTAAAATGATTTCCACTTTCGGGCGCTGACCCATTTGCTTTCAAATCTATTTTTGTAAAAACCATTTTAGGTGCCCAGCCACAAGGACACCATGCTTAGGATCCTCTTTCAGGTGACGAGCTGTAGCTGTTTGTGGAAGTTACATGACTTTGCTTGTAGACGCTTCATCTATCTTGACTCTATATTAAGCATTTATCAGTTGTAGGGCATATCGCCCATTCCTTTTAGAGACTTTTTATTTAATTCAGTTATTCAGACTTCTGGCATGTAATTAATTCAGGATTCAGACTTGTCTTATTATTTTCAGTTGTTGGATTGTTGTGAGGAGTTTTCCTCCGGACTCTTATTATTATTTGTTGGTTATTTCATTACTTCGTTATGGTGAATGGATTATGTTGTTCTTCCATTATTCTTTTATTGCATGATATTCAGACTTAAATTAAAATTTGGCAACTTACTTTTTAAATACTAGGTGGTTAGTAATTATTAAAATGTTTTCGACAGTGATGCTATTAACTGAACCAACTTGGCATTTTGTATTGATTTAATAAAGGAGTAGCTACCCGGTATTTAATTAGTCGGGGTGTCACACCGAACCAAAAACTTTTTATAATTGTTGACCTTATTGGGCATCCCGTTCCTGTCCCCCAATTCATCGCGGATAATATCCACACACGTGTTCCTACTCTATACACATAAGACACCTATCTATGTCATTCCCCTTTCTGTTTAAACAACTGATGAGAGGATTTGCGGTCAAGCCGCACCCCAACTTCTTCATTTTTCTTGGTATCTCTCCATGGTGGTGATGACTGACTCCAATCACTACAATGTCTCTCTTATGAGCAAAAATTTTATCCAAAATTAAATCCTAGGTATCACTACACTCCACCCTACATAATTATTTTTGGATTTTTTCCTTCCATTAACCCATCACACTTCCTTTCTTCCCCAAATCCTTACGGATGGCTCTTCGAAAGGGTTCCTCCGACTCCCCCCCTTTTTACCCACTATGCTGGGTGAGTCTGAATTTGTATCACCGCTTTCTCTAACGATGCTTATGGAAGTAACTGCGCCCTAGTAATCACCTCAACACCATCTGCATAAACAATAATTGTGGAGACATCTATCGCGATTACCATTCCCAGAATATTCCATGGCTTGTGCCGAGTCTCTCCCCCTATAGTCCTTCTAACGACCCTCTCTAGTCGCCCAAAGTTTTTCGGTGTACGAAGCCCAATCGAACTCACCTACGAATCGCATCAACTATAGTTAACAACATGAGAAAGTAAGTCACATACGTAGAGGAATACAACAATCCCATAGTAAGGTTCTATATCAAAGAATGTAATAAGCTGCACAAATCTTATAGACACTAGAACCTGGTGTTCTAATACAATCTGTGACACCCCGCCTACAAAAATACCGGGTGGCCATCCCGTGATCAAAATAAAAAGTTGGTCCCATATGACTCATTCTTAGCATCACTGTCGTAAATCTTTTTAAAGTTACTGACCACCTAGTAATTTAATTATACCGGTGTTGAATTTTATTTTTCATCAATTAACAACATGCAGAAATAAATAATAATAAAACCATCCGCACAAACTGGTAACTGAATACAACACAAATGAATAATATAAATAATGTTGACCCAATCAACTATCGGTTCAACAATAAAATACAAGAGTAAACTGAAACCATAACCTCGATACACAAGGTCAAATAAATAACTGAATACTAAATTTGAGGGTGACATGCCCAAATGAGTACCGACGTAAAGATCCTACGCTAGGAATAAATGAACGAAGCATCTATAGCAAAGTCTTGCAACTTCCACACGATCTGCAGTTGCGCATCCCTCGATAAAATCCCCAAACTGGGCGTCCCTGTGGCTGGAGACCTAAAAGGTTTTGGAAAATATTTTTGATACTCGTTAGAGCCCAAGTAAAACATTTTGAAAATATTTAGCAAGCACTTAAATTGTACTAATTAAATATGCATGCACACTCTTCATATTTAAGCTAGTATCGCCATCGGTTGAGGTACAACTCACATGTAATACCCCGCCTAATCAAATACCGGGTGATCACTCCTTTATTAAATTTAAATCAGGGTGAACGGAGTGGTTCATTCTTAGCATCACTGTTGACAACAATATTCCATTTTAATCACCTTATAAATAATTAAGCTAAGTGTCGAAACATTTTAAAATAATATTTCACTTATTAGATTCCATAATGAAAACCTTTTAAATCATAACAATTTATGACTAACACGAGAGATAAATAAAACAATCCATTTAAATGAAATGCCAACTAGATATCTCAACCCAATAAATATCCACAAATGTAATCCACATGACAGAAGAATAAATTCCAAATGAACACTGAATACTGGAAACATAAATAAATACAAAATTTCTAATAGGTCTAAATTGAAATAGGAAATGGGTGACACATGCCCTATCTAAGAAGAGACTAGATCAGAAGCTGAATCAAGGGAGAAATCGTCTACTGTAAATACCTGCAACTCCCACATAAGCTGCAACACGTCTAATCCAAAGAGTCTATGCCTGACGCCCCTGTGGATGGGCACCTGTAATATATATATACACACACACACACACACACACACACGCACACACACATACACACAAGAGAAGAAATGAAGTGACAGGAAACGGGTCAGAGCCCGAGTGTAAAAATAGATTTTAAAAATGGTTTAACAAGTATTTAAAATGCTTACTAGTTGATATGACATACATATTAGTACGCAACACTCTCTTGAGAATTCTCACCTCTCATCTAGTGTGCACGCCTATCGTACTACTAAAATATCATAAGTCTAACCCAAATTCTCCTCCCATAAGTTCTAGCACGCGAGACCGTACGATTACAATTTATTTAAGTTAACATCTTCTTAAGAATGATTTAAGCCAATTATGTGTATCTCAGTACTGATGTGAAATCTCATGCACATACTGCAATTTGGAACACCTATTCAATATTTTTCTACTTACACGCACAGTAGAAGAATTTCAGGTATAAGTATATATCTCACACCATATATATATATATATATATATATAGCACCCCACATAAAATCTATGGTGCTGGCATACTCTGCTATCCAGTTCCTGTACCTCTCATACAATAAAGGAAATACTAGTTCGAATCCACTCTCGAACCGTATTAACAAAAACACACTTATTGGAGGCGAAGCATAGTTCCCAGTCCTAAAAGGTCAGCGCATACCCCTCACGTCTCTTAAGACCATTTGACTATCATTCTGATATAGTCTGTACCAAGGATACTATCTTCTAGTGTACACGTCAATATCCCCCATAAAGTTCCAATCGTGATAAGACCGTCCCGGTGCGGAAACCCACGTGATAGCAAGTAGCTCGGGTATGATTATACATAGATTTATAATATTATATATACATATACACATGCACACTGTTATATATATATATATATATATATATATATATATATATATATTAATTTGGTTTGCCCACGATCTATAATAAATATCGTAACCATACGTGGCCCATATCACCCAAGTCCTACGTATAATTAACCAGTTCATTTTATTCTCAATTATCGCCCTTTTCGTAATTATTTTCGTCCCTAGAAGTGTTCTCTTATACTATATATAATTTTATTAGATGTACGCTCATTATCATATTGGTCCCAGCCCTTCCCGAGTCTCCCAATACCTCACTTAACGTATGCACGATCTCTGTTTAATTTTATGCCTCCGTTATCCCACAGATACATCTCGTTATAAAATCCCATATATCAAAACTTACTTAGACCCTACTGGTCCTCCCCATGACCTATTATCATCTATGATTAATATCCAAGGTACCTACGCATTCTCCTCGAATTAATTCAAAAGGGAAAAATTATAAAATTTCCATGAGGGGTCGATCGATCGATGAAGAAGGGTCAATCGATCGACATTCTTGAGTCGATCGATCGATCGAACAGGTATTTCCCAGATTCTGTAAATATAACCTACGGGTTTCCTCCTTAAAACTCAACTAAATCGCCATTAAAGAGTCCCAAACTCCCAACCAAACATAAGAATCATTATATAACTAATTATGAAGGACTTCTAGTGTAAAGTTCACATTATTACATCAAGAATCATCATCAAGTAGGCTACTTTAAGGAAAGTGTCTTCTAACCCTAGTTTATCCAATTTTCTATAAGAATTCATTTGATTTCCAGATTTCTTCCTCTACTAACATTGCAATTTCGTGGTTGATACTTAACATATAACAAGATATCATCCTAATCTGATTTCTACTCCCAATTGAATTAAAATTTCCCAAATAACAAAATCCTCTACATAAAACATGATTTAATCATTTACTTCTCTAATAGGGATGTAATATCACATCAAGGACAACAATATAAATACTTGCCTTGAAGGTGAAAGGCTGAATTCCAGGTGTTGATGGGTACGACTGCATTCCCGCTTTTTCGATCTACGCGACGGTGGTGGAATCAGACAAAAAGGTTGTGAGTTGGGGGTTCTCCTCCTTGGAAGGTTTCCCTCTTCTCTATAACTTATCCCCTCAGCAACTTATAACTCCCTAACCCTTAAGGACTCTATTTTCATCGGATATAAACCTATTAGTTTCATCCATAATCTAAAACACCCTTCCGGGTTGTCGGTTAGGCTTAAAAACGTTTCGAAACCCAAACTAAACCCCCGGGTATACTTTTCTGACTATCTCGACCCTTCCGGACATGTTGGCGCACTTGAAATGACCGTACGGGCGACTTATAATTTATTTACTCTATATTGCATTAATTTAGTCTCGACACGACACAAGCGCGTCCCGACTTTAAAATCTGTAATTGTCGTGTTATTCACTCGCGATAATTTTTAATAAAATCAATTCTATATATTACTTTTACTCATTAAGTAATTTTCACCAAATAATTACTAACTCTCATCACCCTAGTAAATATTTAATTAAATTCTATCCCAATTTAATTTAATAAAAATCCCATAATAAATAAATAGAAGCCACAAAATTATGGGGTATTACATATTTCCCCCTAATAAAGAAATTTCTTCCCAAAATTCGAAAAATGAGGCATACCTGGTAAAAACGGTATCTTCGAGTACTCAAAACCTTCTCCAAAGTAAGGCTCTATCACTATAGCCCCTGCTTTACAGCAAGCTTGATTAACACTCTCCACACCATATCAGTTATAGAGTCACACCTCTATAACGGCACCTCACTTCGTGTTCCTACCAAACAACATTCGAATAAGAATAGTCTATACATCATTGGCCCGCATTATCTCAATCTTATTGGGAGGTCGCACCTCACTTCGTATCAACTCACGTGTTTATCTAAACACAAAACTCCCATCTTGGGAGAAACCATATGAACACCTGACTGCTCTTTCCAGTTCTTCGAATCTCGGTTCTTAGCAACGTGACTCCTACTACACTCAATAGTCACTCAAAACCATTTGTGGTTATTCCACTATAGCCATTGGATTCCAACTCTTAACTAAACCAAAACTCTGAATATTCGCCCACCTCTATAAATCTAGAGGAATAATAGTTAAGGTTTTTCCACCCCAAAACCTCAATAAGCATCTTGTCCACAATTTACAGGTATGAGTGCTTCCGCACAACTCTACCATTTGGTAAAACCCTCTCCCCATTACCTTATTATACTTCACTTACTAGCTATATCCGTTGTGGAAATGAAATAATCGCAATGAGTCCAAAATTACCTTCATACAGGTCCACCGATCGTTAATAACAGTGTGCCTACTCCTCGAGTTATAGGTGATTAGTTCAGAACAGTACCGTGTAGGACCAAGTACCGGTGCAAACCTTCTTTTCAAAGGAAGACTACTCACACTATCGAATATTGGAAATCATCCCAAGGAATATCAATCGTCTCATTCTTAGTTAACTTGTTCCACATATTCGAAGGAACTCTTGACCTTACCTTAAGGTTGGCAACCCGTCAAAGAAATTTACCGACTTGACTGCCCTCTTCCATTACTGGAATCGTTGGCTAAAAATAGAATTTATGGTTAATCATATTACTTAAACCGATTTTTATCAACGGGTAGTGCACGTGGAGACTACTCATTATGTCCCGCTCAATACCTACTTCCACTTATAATGCCTCACGTTAAGTAGTACTTGGTACTCCTCTTCTTCCCTCGACATATCCCAAAAGTTCCGACCCGTGCACTTTCGCCACGATGTGCACTTATGGACTCCTTATACCTTTTTGACATCACCTTTCTATTTACGCGTAGGTCACTCTCAACATTCGATCGAGTAGAACGCCGCTCCACATTCTCCACAATAGTAAGATATTAGTCCTCAAAGATACCCCTTTTTAAATGGCTTCCCACAGCCTTACAACCAAGTTCAGGCGTGCTACTCTGATCGCACACGTATATATGGATTTCCGTTCTTCTCACACGACACTTAATCCACTCCACCACTTCCATTTTGTTATACTAGTCCCACAATCATATATTTCACATATCTATTCCCACGTCTCTTTTCCCTAGGCGATTTTACATCAACTAACTAGGGTGCCCACACCCTTTAAATTGTGCCTACTGGTGTAAACGTCACATACGCTTCACACGTAACCCCTAATTCTTTATTGACCATATATTCGCAATGTGGCTATACCACTTGGGCATTCTCAATCACCCCAAAATTTAAAATTTTAAATCCTCCTTAACATCATTTCACCCCTCAACCTGCGGTGATAAAATAAAATTTTCGACTTCCTCACCACACTACTGGCTCCACTGGCCTTATATCGTAATCTAACTTCCAATGTAAAGTTATAACTACATACTTTTATAACGACCAAGGTACCATACTTATGGACGAATGGCTAAAACATCTCCCTACTTCCAAACTTACGCTAAGTTTCATGCGTGGGATGTCTCGCAAAGCAAAATCCAAATAAGGAACCCCCCGATACACTACTACTTAGCATTGTCGATTATCGAAATCCGTTAGGCCCTCAATCCGTAACATGTACCCCTACATTCCCGTCTCTTGACATAAAAGTTACATCTCTTTCTTCAATTACATTTAAATGAGGAACTTTCCTCCCCTAAAGGCACTATCACTAAATATTGGTGTAAACGGCATTCCATAAACATCGTACATTTACAATTGGAACCCTAGAAATCCTGTCCCCAAACACATAACTATGAGTCTTAACTCCCACGTCTCTAAAGGAGTGATATAATAACGCGCTCTTCCTATTACTAAGCCCTGAGCATTAAATATAATAAGGAGTTAAATCTTCTCGCTCAAAAGTAAACCCAATATACTTCGGACCATTATAATAAAGTCCCTACACACACCTGAATCGAACATCTCGAGACCACTATACCATTCAAAGTCTCTATAATATATACATAAATGCGAGCCTGACCCTCTCATAGGTGAGGTTTTTGCTAGAACCAAAACATCCCGCTCATGCTCATATCCCGTTAAGAAAGGAGTTTTTGGTACGTCCTGCTCCCAAATCCGTAACTGATGGCATTTCGATCTCAAGTCCATCTTTGAGAAGAAGGCGATTCCTCTCAACTGGTCGAACAAGTTATCGATTCGTGGCAACGGATACTTATTCCATGTCGTGACTTTATTCAACCCTCGATAGTCCACACACAACCTTAATGAATCATCTCAATTTTTCACAAACAGCACCGAAGCGCCCCAAGGCGTGGTGATCCTATAAATGGAGCCCTGACCTAACAGCTGCTCAATCTGATCCCTAAATCCCTCAGCTCAACTAGAGCTATACGTGTATAGTACTTGGCTATTGGTCGAGTTCCCGACATCAAATTTACAATGAAATCTATTTCTCAACTAGGGGTAATCCCGGTATATTCTGGATTACACCGAAAACTTACGGACCACGAGAATCGAATCAATGGAAATTACTACTTCCTTATAGGTCTCATCCTATATGTAAAATAAATAGGTGGGCGATCCTGCTTCAGGATGAGGCATCGCTACCAAAAACATCTCCTAACTCGGAATAACGAGATAATACTCTTACTGGAATATTCTATTATAGTTCTATAAGCAAGAAGTCAATCTATGCCAGTAATGGCGTCATGCTCGCGCATAACAAAAACTAGTTTGTGTGCTGGCCATAATCTGGCTCCCATTCTCTATACGTATTCCCCTGTATATAATGAAAGTCAATGACCCATTATCCTGCAGTAAGTCTACACCTGTCATAACACTCTCTGATGTGCCTAACAACTCTGGGGCCCGTGAAAACTAGTGGATATGAAGGAGCGTGATGCCTCAGTATTGAATAAAATGTAACCCATAGTACTAGGAATAAGAAACGTACCCTCAATGGTCGATGGTGGCTGCTGAATTATTGTATAATGGACGTTGTACACACATCCATACTGTATTTGCCCATGCTGCTGGGGTATCTTACCCTTATCTGGGCAATCCTGCCCTCCTATGACCCATCCTACCACAATTGAAGCATCTACCAGTAAACTGTCTCATTTTACGACTCTGTGGATTTCGACCCTGTTGCCCAGTCTCACCTATTTGTTGGCCTTGCTGAGCATCTTGATGAAAAATGATATCAGGTTGAGGACAACCCCTCCACTTGTGACCCGATTGTACACACTTATAGCAGAGTCCTGAAAGTTCTCGCTGGTCGGGTCAGAGTTTTTCTCCAGTCTGATCCGTACAAGTTCGACGTTCATGGCTATCCCTTCCACATTTAAAACACCATTTTGTGACTTCATTCTGACCCCGACTTTGTTGGCCCTGACGCTTTTGGCTCTTTATGTAAATTTTGTTACCTTTATGTCTTTTACGGTCTCGAGGAGATTGTTGTTGCGATTTTGGTGTCTTCCCACAATTATTAACTCTAGTCACGTCAGACTGACTATTCTCTCTTGATCTTTTGCCTCCTATAAGTTGCATACTGCGATCTTAGTACTGTAAGATTGCAGTGGTAATTGCATATGCCACAATACATGCTAATTTGACATTTGATACCCTCTTCGGAGACACCTGAGGTGTGAGGTGACCTTGCTCATTGACTCCCCCAACGGCATTAGCTTGTTCTTCTTGACGATCCATCTGAAAGGTGAAATAATCTGGACGAGTTCAACATTCACATAAACAAATCGCAGAATTACGAATTTCCAACGCATAAAGATGAATACAACATCCTAATATTAGGGTTCTAAATCAAAGAACGCTAAGCAGAAACGTAATTAACCGCACAGATCCTAAAGGACACTGAACCTGATGCTCTGATACCACCTGTAACACCCCGCCTAATTAAGTATCCGGTGATTTGTCCTTAATTAAATTAAAATCAAGGTGAACGATGTGGTTCATTCTTAGGATCACTGTCGACAATAATTTTCCATTATAAATAATTAAGCTAAGTGTTAAAACATTTTAAAATAATATTTCATTTATTAGATTCCATAATGAAAACCTTTTAAATCATAACAATTTATAACTAACGCGAGAGATAAATAAAACAATCCATTTAAATGAAATGCCAACTAGAAATCTCAACCCAAATAAATATCCATAAATGTAATCCACATGACAGAAGAATAAATCCCAAATGAGCACTGAATACTGGAAATATAAATAAATACAAAATCTCTAATATGTCTAAATTGAAACAGGAAATGGGTGACACACGCCCTATCTAAGAAGAGACTAGATCAGAAGATGAATCAAGTGAGAAATCGTCTACTGTAAAGCCTGCAACTCCCACATAAGTTGCAGCACGTCCAATCCAAAGAGTCTATGCCTGACGCCCCTGTGGTTGGGCACCTGTAATATATATATATATATATATACAAGAGAAGAAAGAAACTGACAGGAAACGGGTCAGAGCCCGAGTGTAAAAATAGCTTTTAAAAATAGTTTAGCAAGTATTTAAAATGCTTACTAGTTGATATGACATACATGTTAGTACGCAACACTCTCTTGAGAATTCTCACCTCTCATCTAGTGTGCACGCATATCGTACTACTAAAATATCACAAGTCTAACCCAAATTCTCCTCCCATAAGTTCTAGTATGCGAGACCGTATGATTACAATTTATTTAAGTTAACATCTTTTTAAGAATTATTTAAGCCAATTATGTGTATCTCAGTATTGATGTGAAATCTCATGCACATACTGCAATTTGGAACACCTATTCAATATTTATCTACTTACACGCACAGTAGAAGAATTTCAGGTATAGGTATATATCTCACACCATATATATATATATATACACACACACAATAGAGCACCCCACATAAAATCTATGGTGCTGGCATACTCTGCTATCCAGTCCATGTACCTCTCGTACAATAAGGGAAATACTAGTTCGGATCCACTCTCGAACCATATTAACATAAACACACATATTGTAGGCGAAACATTGTTCCCAGTCCTAAAAGGTCAGCGCATACCCCTCACGTCTATTAGGACCATCAAACTATCATTCTCCGATAGCCTGTATCAAGGATACTACCTTTTAGGGTACGAGTTAATATCCCCAATAAAAGGTCCAATAGAGATAAGACCGTCCATACGCAGAAACCCCCGTGATAGCAAGTAGCTCGTGTATGATTATACACACACACACACACACACACACACACACACACACACATATATATATATATATATATATATATATATATATATATATATATATATATATATATATATATATATATTAATTTGGTTTGCCCACGACCTATAATAAATATCGTAACCATATGTGGCCCATATCACCCAATTCCTACGTATAATTAACCAGTTCATTTTACTCTCAATTATGGCCTTTTTTTCGTAATTCTTCTCATCCCTATAAGTGTTCTCTTATACTAGATATAATTTTAGTAGGTGTACCCTCACTATCATACTGGTCCTAGTCCTTCCTGAGTCTCCCAATACCTCACTTAACGTATGCATGATCTCTATTTAGTTTTATGCCCCTGTTATCCCACGGATATATCTCATTATAAAATCCCATAAATCAAAACTTACTTAGACCCTACTGGTCCTCCCCATGACCTATTATCATCTATGATTAATATCCAAGGTTCATACGCATTCTCCTCGAATTAATTCAAAAGGGAAAAGTTATAAAATTTCGAGGAGGGGTCGATCGATCGATCCATCGATCGATCGATCGAACAGGTATTTCCCAGATTTTGTAAATAAAACCTATGGGTTTCCTCCCTAAAACTCAACCAAATCGCCATTAAAGAGTCCCAAACTCCCAATCAAACATAAGAATCATTATATAACTAATTATGAAGGATTTCTAACGTAAAGTTCACATTATTACATCAAGAATCATCATAAAATAGGCTACTTTAAGGAAATTATCTTCTAACCCTTGTTTATCAAATTTTCTACAGGAATTTATTTGATTCCCATATTTCTTCCTCTACTAACATTCCAATTTCGTGGTTGATACTTAACATATAACAAGATATCATCCTAATCTGATTTCTACTCCCAATTGAATTAAAATTTCCCAAATAACAAAATCCTCTCTATAAAACATGATTTAATCATCTCCTACTATAACATGGATGTAATATCACATTAAGGACAACAAGATAGATACTTGCCTTGAAGGTGAAAGTATGAATTCCAGGTGTTGATGGGTATGACTGCGTTCCCACTTTTTCGATTTATGCGATGGTGGTGGAGTCCGGCAAAAAGGTTATGAGTTGGGGGTTTTCCTCCTTGGAAGGTTTCCTTCTTCTCTCTAACTTATCCCCTCTGCAACTTCTAACTCCCTAACCCTCGAGGACTCTATTTTCATTAGATATAAACCTATTAGTTTCATCCATAATTAAGCCTAAAATGGCTAATTACTAAAACGCCCTCTCGGGTTGTCGGTTAGTCCTAAAAACGTCCCGAGACCCAAACTAAACTCCCGTGTACACTTTTCTGAACATCTAGACTCTTCCGGACACGTTGGCACACTCAAAATGACCATACGGGCGAATTATAATTTATTTACTCTATATTGCATTAATTTAGTCCCGACACGATACAAGCGCATCCCGACTTTAAATTATGTAATTGTCGTGTTATTCACTCGCGATAATTTTTAATAAAATCAATTCTATATATTACTTTTACTCATTAAGTAATTTCCACCAAATAATTACTAACTCTCATCACACTAATAAATATTTAATTAAATTCTATCCCAATTTAATTTAATGAAAGTCCCATAATAAATAAATAGAAGACATAAAATTACGGGGTATTACATCACCCCTCATCTAATGTGGACACCTAACGCTTGCCGGCTAACCTTCCTAGTGAAGTTACCACAATTAACTAGTCGTATACCACCTCCTTCCACCGCACTACTCTAACCCGAGTATTCTTACTTTAATTATTAAGTTATCTTCTAATTAACTTATTAATCGGTTCAACTATATTAAATCATATAACGTTCACACTAGTTATATAGAAAACCCCATTTTTAAATCATACAACTTTCACACTAGTCATGTAAGAAACTCCTTTTTAAATCATAGAACTTTCGTAATCGTTATACAAGAAATACATTCACACTTACGTATTAATCCTGTATATTATTATTTACTCATATTATATACCTACTAGTATAGTACAACAATCATACACACGTCAAGTATAATAGCCATCCATTCATGAGTAATAACTCACCGGATGCTTTCTCTAAAACGCTATCATGTTCCAGGTCTGCTCATTCTAACCCTATTACCTCAAGTTGGACTCACTCTCGAGTTTGAGAAAAAAATAATAATAAGCGGAGGCGGTCATTGTTCCCCCGGTGTGAGACTGAATCATACCCAAGACGTCTCACCCTAACAAGAATCACAATATATAACTACTACACGCTATGACCTAGGGATTATACTCTCCGTGCTCCTCAAGCTAGGGGATTCCCCGACATCGCTCAACCTCCTATGGTAGCACTAGAGGGGTATGTCTTCCTATAAATATAATTCACACTGATATCTATAAAGCGCGCGCGCACACACACACACACACACACACACACACACACACATATATATATATATATATATATATACACACACACACTATCACACTACCGTATACATATATTTAATAAAGTCTAGCTAACCCGTGCCTAACACCCGTAGCACTAGCCCAAGAATACCCAAGTCTATATCCCGACTTGTAATTTAATTAATCACACATTAATTAATTTATTATTTAAGTAGTGTCACCCAACTACAAAACCCAGACTCACTCATTCGGTCCGTATCTTCACCTTTTAGAATTCGTTACACAAAATCCCACTATTAAGTTTAACACCCCTCATTTAAATTTAATATTCGATAATTTATTATATATCTCTATAATAAATTAAACCGCCTGCCCCGTGCCTAACTCCTGAAGCACTCAGCCAAAAAATATCCGAGTCGAATCTCCAACCCTTAATTAAATTAATTCCACCTCTATTAATTTCTTCAACGTAGTGTCACTCAACAAAAATGCCTACCCCCCTAACTTGGTCCATACTTCAAACGTTTTGAGTTTCTTTCTCCCAATTTCAATTGTTTAAATTGGCACTTTATCTAAATAAATTATATCTCGAAACCCCAATTCCTAAGGCTCTAAATATCTTAAATGTATCAAGATGTTTTTCTTACTTCTTTCCTTGTAATTCTTTTGGATGCTAACTGAATTAAGAATTGGTCCCAACAAAGTTTGAAACAAAAGACGAACTGACCAAAAATCCCCATACATCAAATTGAAATAAAAAAGACGAAATTGTTTGATTTATCCCAGCGTCGTTCAAACGACAGCTAGGGTCTTTCGAACGATCGCTGTCTTTTTCCCCAACTCGCGGCAGTCATTGTTCCCTAAGCTGTTAACTCCTAACAATATAAATGGGTTCCAACAGATCCCAACTTCTTATTTACATCATTAACCAATATCGATGTGTAGAACTAATAATAAAATCTGAGTTGGGTAATTACGGTTTCCCTTACACAGTGTCTTCAAGGTTCAGTTTGGGTATTTATGATTTCTTCTACACAGAATCTTCAAGGTTCGGTTTGGGTATTTACGGTTTAACATCCTCGATTTACCAGACTATGAATATTCTCAAATCCTCACATTTTTTAATCATATTATCACATCAATTGGGTCTCTAGTCTACACACATTACCCAATTCATTAAACACCCATTTTTCATGTGAAAACCCACCCAAAATGAATTTTGTTTACACCCAGTACGATATCAATTGTAAACTGCAAATCCTTTGATGTAGATGAGGGTTTGACGAAGAAGACTCAATTATTCTTGGATTTGGCTCCTAATGGCTCTCCCAATTTCTCCATCTTTTGTCCTCTGCAAAACTTGGGTTTTCTTATTCAGTTTTATCTACCACAAAATCCCTAATGTAGTTTTTTATAATGCTACTCCCGAAATTAAGCCTATGGGCCAAGCCCAATCGACTCGAACCCCTCCATGTGATCCCGAATATGCCTAAAAAGGCCCCGAGACCCAATTAATACCCCGAATACTCTTTTCCGACTATCGCGACCTATTCGGAGTCAACCGTGCACTCAGAATCTCCATCCGAGTTATTTTACTAAAATTTTCCAATCTCGATCTCAATTTACAGCACACGTGAATTTTAAAAATAACCCGTATTAATTAAATCTCAATTCACTAATTTAATTAAATCCTCGAGATAAATTAATTCCTATATCACCGAATTAATTAAATTATAAATCCTCAGGAATACGGGGTATTACAATCTCTTTATTCATTTCAGCCTGGATGGTAAGTATTCCTAGAATAGAGAATGCCTGAGCAGACGCTCTTGCTCGGTTTGCTTTAACAACTCAAACATAACTCAAACGAATAATCCCAGTTGAAATTCTCGCCCATTTAAGCATTTATGGGATGGAAGTTAACGTCATCTATATGGAATTAGGTCCCACATAGATCGACCCAATTAGAGAGTACATCTAAAGAGGAACATTGCCGCTTTACCATAAAGTAGACAAGAAGATGAGGTACAAAATAACCAATTATGTGTTAGAAAAAGATGTCCCGTATAGGTGAGGATACAATGTTTTTCTACTTCATTATGTTCTTCCAAACGAAGTAAATGATCTGATTATAGAGGTGCATGAAGGCTCATATGGAGCTCACATAATAGGGAGGTCCTTAAGACAACCGATAGTAATACAAGGTTACTACTGGTCGATGATGAAAGAAGATTATGTTGCCTTCACCAAGAAGTATGATAAGTGCCAAAAGTTTTCCACCATCCATTGAAGACCAGGAGGAACTTTGACACCCATCACTTTTCCATGGCCTTTAACTATCTGGGGAATTGACTTGGTCGGACCACTGCCGACCACCAAGGGAACATTTGAATATCTGGTTGTAGTAGTTGATTACTTCACCAAAATGGGTGGAGGC
The DNA here is from genome assembly GCA_949130495.1 of Sambucus nigra. Classification (NCBI taxonomy): domain Eukaryota; kingdom Viridiplantae; phylum Streptophyta; class Magnoliopsida; order Dipsacales; family Adoxaceae; genus Sambucus; species Sambucus nigra. The sequence goes on along the minus strand of OX422214.1, from coordinate 575,327,640 downwards.
TGAGCCTTTGATTAATATGCCATATTAAAAGGTTTTCTAATTCATACAGAAGAAAATCATTTGTAGGTATAGTATGACTTATGCCTTCATCACGAACCATGACACTCAATTTGATAATGAAGAGTTTGAAGAGTATTGAGTTAGGTTTGGCATCTAGAGACTTCATTCAGATCCTGGGCACCCACAGTTCAATGGCCAAATAAAAATCACCAACAAAACTTTGCTAGATGGGTTGAAGAAAAGGCTGGATGATGCTAAAGGCAACTGGATTGATGAACTCCATAGTGTCCTTTAGACATATAGGACCACTCCCAGAACAACAACAGAGGAAACCCCATACATGTTAACTTTTGGCACTAAGGCAGTGGTACCAGTGGAAATAGGTTTGTCGACTCACAGAGTGTTGAACTTTGACTCACCCGAGAGTGATCTCATGAAATGCCTAACCCTGGATATGATAGAAGAAGTTAGAGAGGATGTCGCTATTCGGATGGTTGCTTATCAACAAAGGACTGCCTGTGTTTATAATCGAAGGGTTCACTACACTAAAACGCTCATTTAGTAACATACTATTTTTAGTATTTGTAACACTATTTTACCGTTACTATTTCTCACACTATAGTGCCGTTAGGAATTTCATATAAGTGTTACTAATATTAGTATAGAAATAAAAAAATGAAAAAAATACTTAACACTTTCTGAAAGAAAACACGCGCCAAAATTTTCATTTTCATCCCTCTAAAACCAAAGCCTACTTTCCCCTCTCTCTCTTTCTCTCTCCTTTCGTCTGATATTTTCAGAATCGTTTCCAATTTTATCAACAAAATAAGGTATGTTTTGTGTACATTGTTTATTTGATTTTTTTTATTGTATACATTGTTTATATGATTTTGTTTTGTATACAGGGTATGCTAGTACTAATTTTATTCATCATCATCCCCAAAAATTAGCTAATCTTTAGTTTGAAGATCATCATCTCAGACCCATATTTACGATCGTAGAGTCGTTGGAAGACAAAAATGCATTTCCAACCAACCAACAACTTCTAATGCAAAGGTATGTACAACGTTTTTTAGATCTATTTCCAACCAACATTTTATACATTTCCATCCCACTTTCACAAATCAACAAAAAAATTGCCTTTCTAAAATCAAACATAAAGGAGGTGGAGGTAGCCCAAGACCTTGTGGACTCACATTTAAATGCAGGGTATAAACTAGTAGTTACAATATATTCAATGTGTGGGTCTCCTTCATAATCTCGGTCCCTTTTTGATCAATTACAGAGAAAGAATTTGTACCAATAGAATGCACTTGTTAGTGGGCACACTAGGAATGAGCTTTGGTATGATGAAATGTCTATGTTTTGTGAGTTGATAATGGTAACAGAACACAAACCTGATAATTTTACTTTGCCTTGTGTGATTAAGGCTTGTGCTGGCCTTATGAATATGGGTTTGGGGCAGACTGTTCATGGGATGGCAGTGAAGATGGATTTGGTTTCTGATGTGTTTATGGGTAATGCACTTATTGCAATGTATGGAAAATGTGGGTTTGTGGAAGAAGCAGTTAAAGTGTTTGAGTGTATGCCTCAGAGGAACTTGGTTTCTTGGAACTCAATAATTGGTGAAATTTCTGAGACTGGGTTAACTCGGGAGAGTCTTAATTTGTTTAGGGAGATGCTAGGGGTTGAGGAAGGTTTCGTACCTGATGTTCCTACGCTAGTGACTGTATTACCAGTTTGTGGTGCACAAGGAAAATTTAAAGTGGGGACGGTTGTTCATGGTTTCGCTGTGAAGTTGGGACTGAGTCACGAGTTAACGGTGAACAACGCCTTAATGGATATGTACTCAAAATGAGGGTTCTTATTTGAAGCCTAAATTCTTTTTGACAAAAATTAGAGGAAAAATATTATTTCCTGGAATTCCATTATTGGGGCTTATTCTAGAGAAGGTCATATTGATCGAACATTTGTCCTTTTGAGGAAAATGCAGATGGACAGTGACAATATGAAGCCCAGTGAGATAACCATACTGAATGTCTTGCCAGTTTGTGTAGAGAAATCGAAACTGTTGAGTGTGAAGGAACTTTATGGATATTTGCTCAGACATGGGTTTCAATACGATGAATTGGTAACTAATGCCTTCATCACTGCCTTTGCTAAATATGAGTCACTTAATTCTGTGGAGCTTGTCTTTTGTGTCATGGACAATAAGACAGTGATTTCTTGGCATACTGGCAGATAATGGGTTCGATGTGTGGCTAGCCAATACCCTAGGAACTAAATACAGTCGGGGGCATTTTTTTTAGGACCCTCGATATATCTTCCATGCAGGAGGATAATTCGAAAGATCTTGACGTTGTTGGATCGATCCTATATGATGTAGCTGGGGTAAATATTTCACTTCAGACCTCGTTTATAAAACTATATGAGAAAATAACTAACAAATAAAAAAATGTTAGAAAAATTATTTTGTTTAATGAGACAGAAGAGCAAATTTAGTTCAATAATATTGGTTGGAGTTTCTAAAAATGGATCTTTTAGGTTGTTTTGAATGGACCTCATAAAATTCTTACAGGGTTCGGGTCACTAACAACTTGACCCATACTTTAGACTTGCTAAGGCAAAGGGGTGACAGAACATTTCCAAACACATCACGAACCAATGATATGCAGTGAATACACAATTTAAGCACGACACAACCTGATAAAGCACAACCTTATCAAGTCTAGTTATCAATGGTTTTCATATGAACCTTAATAATGCCACTTGGTTTAGCTCTGCATTGTTGAAGTGTAAAATCCCCATAAAAACTATGCAGCTTTTACAAGGAAAAAATAAACTCTCGCGGCTATTTTAATGCAAAATATTCCTTAAAAATTATGCATTTTTTTGCAAAGAGCCTCTGCATCACTGAGAAAAATGCATAGTTTAAAGTTATTTTTTTGCACTTTCCCTTCTGAATATATCTAAAAGCTTTCCCAAAATTTCAAGAAAAAATGTCTAAATTCTTCTCGGAATCTTGATATTAGGTGAAGTCCGATTTAAGCGCGAGGAGGATCGTCTTGGAGGTTTACAACACCATCGCAAAACGTAATGGGCGCTTAGCCGGTGCTGGAATAGTTAAAATTCTCCAAAATATGATGGAGGATTCAAAGGGCGTTATTTTTGGGAAGAGGACAGTTGTGGAAATGGATGGAGGTTTGAATGAACACTACCCCCAGCACAGAACATACCTCCAAGATGCGGTTACAGAGCTTTGTGTGGCAGATAATGTATTTTTTCCCCTTTTTATTATAGTCTTATTGGGATTGGTCATGGGATGAATTGGTTACTTATGATCTTCCTGCTATATTTCAGTACGTTTATGATCAAACAGGATAGAAATTGCACTATGTTTGGCACTCCCTGGTATATATTCATTACTTTATGTTTCTTACTAATGTTTGGATATTTTGGAGCTAGTTTTGATATATATATATATATATATATATAGAGAGAGAGAGAGAGAGAGAGAGAGAGAGTCAGGCTCTCCAACATACCTCCTAACAACATATCTAGCAACATACCTTTTTTTTAAATAGTAAAAAAAATAATTTTGAGTTGATATTTTTTATATGGGTTCATGATATTTAAATGTGCCCCTATGAAAAAAATCAGAACAAAATAATGTGTTTTGATATTTTTAAAAAATTGTTAAAAAATGTCAATTTTTACCCTTTAAAACTGCCAGTTTTTTTACCTATTTTTTAAAAATATCAAAAGACATTATTTTGTCATGATTATTTTTACAGGAGCACATTGAACTATCATGAACTCATATAAAAAATATTAACTCAAAATTATTTTTTTTACTATTTAAAAAAAATAAGTATGTTCATAGGTATGTTTAATGAGGTATATTGGAGAGCCTAACTAACTATATATATATATATATATATATATATATATATATATATATATATATATATATATAGTATAAATTGCAAATAAACGGACAGGCAGAGTTGGTTGCGAAATGTTAATGAGCTTAATGCTTTATCTGAGTTGCATTTGAGCTATTGTCAACTTCCCAACCTCCCCCATTCACTACTTGGTTTAAATTTTACTTCCCTTTTAGTCCTTGATCTATATGTCAACAACTTTAACTCTTCAATTTGAATCTTACAGATTTTTCTCTTGATCAGATCACAAGAGAAAGTGCATTTTTGTCGTCCTTGGCATCATAATCTACATCTTCTTGCTATACAACACCAGGTATATAAAATCTCGTAGAACTTTATAGGCATCACTCTAATTTTTTCTACCAAATCATTTATTAAACTAATTTTTAAAATGCAAATTTGAAATCATTCCTATTCCATCTTATATGTTTGTCAATTGCCTCTTGAAGAACAAGACATAAATGGAACTTGAAGGTTCAAATTTTCATTTTGGCCTATTAGAAAAAACTTTTTATGATCCTGACAGGCCTAGTTTCATTGACCATCTTTGGTTGGCTACACTGATTATTTGATTATTGTTCATAACTCTATTATGCGTATAATCTAAAATTCCTTAAATTATGAAAATGATTACCAAAGGGACTGTTGCAGATACCCATTCTTTTCCACTATAATTGTTCTTCATAATCAACACAAAAGAAAGATATTGTAAATGGAAGAAATAAAATGATTGTTTTCGTTTTATTCTTCTTACAAAAGTAATAGTATAGTTATTTTCAATTGGTGCAATAATTCAGGAGATTTCTAGTAATATACCCATTGTCTCACTACTTAGTTGTATCATTGCAGAATGTGCCTGAATTAAAAGGCCACTGAACAAATGGACGCATACAACTTTCATGTGGTGTTATTAGAGCTTGTGATAGACCGACAGGCAAAACAAATAGGGAAAACCGAATTAGGGAACAAGGCATCCTATGTCAAACCACGGAACAAGGCATCGACTTGAGTGAAGGTGGTATTAGTTCAAGTTAAAATTTTAAATTGACTGCAACCCACTTGTGTACTTGATTCTAACTCATCTTCATGATGATAATTCTTAGATGTATTGAGATGAACAATTCTTAGATTTTCTAAATTTCCTCGTGTATTGAGAGGAATTTCATATGTATTGAGATTAATGGAATTTGGGCTATTAATTTTTATTGAGGTAATTGTTTGGATGTGTATTAGTGTTGCTATTGCGGACTATTTGTATTGTTGTACTATTTTTTATACCTTAAACATGTGGATAATACTATAAATAAAGGAAATTTTGTCCATTTTTATTAAACGTAACTTATTCATATTGAAATTAAATTGGATCGACAGTTATTTTGTTGTCATTATGTTATCATTTTTTAATATTGTACACCCTAGTGTCTCTCTCTCTCTCTCTCTCTCTCTATATATATATATATATATATATATATATATATATATTTTAAATTTTTTAATATTAGTAACTGACCTATACTGTTACTAAATGTGTTACAAAAAATGTGTTAGGAATGTGTTACGAAATTAGTAACACTTTAGTAACACTATAAAGTGTTAGTAACACAGAATTTAGTAACACTTTAGTAACGGTAAAATAGTGTTAGTAACACATAATTTAGTAATGGTAAAAAGTGTTAGTAATTTTCTTCCCCACGCCTTTTTTCTAACACTTTTTAGTGTTAGTAATTATTTTAGTAACACTACAGTAGTGTTACAAATTGACTGTTTTGGTGTAGTGGTTAAGCCGACCAACTTGAAACAAGGAGATCTGGTGCTTAAGAAAGTAATGCAGAAGAGCAACAAGCTAGAGCATAACTGGCATGATCCATACCGTATCTCGGCGGTTATCTGAACAGGAACTTAACAATTGGAGACTCTACAAGGGGAAGTATTTAAGAATCCTTGGAAAGCAGACCATTTGCGCAAGTATTATCAGTAAGTAAGTTTTCAAAAATTCCATTTTTAATGTAATCATTCATTCAAGTTAATGAAATTTCATGTTTTTCTCTATCATACTTCCTTTTTGTTTTGTTTTTCAAAGTATGGTGTAATGCACCTTAAATTATTAAATTAATGAGCCATTTTAATTCAAACTTTTTCAACTTTAGAAAAGAGCATGGTTCAAACTTTTCCAACTTCCAAAAAGTTCCTCGCCAATCTTTCCCAACTTAAAAAAAGTGCATGGTTCAAACTTTTCCAAACTTTTCCAACTTCAGAAAAGTTAAGCTTCATGTATGATTTGTCCTCGACAAGTTACGAACAAAAAGTTAGTAAAATTTCTTAATTAGAGGTTTTACCCAATCAGGTTAAAACACTGGAATAATTATACATTCCTAATACACTTGGTCGCCACTGATAACTAATGCTACAACTTAGTACAATAAAGATATTTACACTTTTATCTAAGTGCATTAGTCGAATTTAAGGCCGTGAATGATTTAAACATGAATCAAATATTAAACATTTGAGCAAGTTATTTAGTCTATAAGCCGATTAACTAATTATTATATAGGTTACCTAGTCGGCAAAAAGAGTAATAACAAATACATGCTTAAATAAAGGGAACTCAATAAAAAATAACTTCATTTCATTGATCAAAATGCACTACAATAGAAAAGAAAGTATAGAACTATTCCATTAGATGCTTTTCATCAGCTTTGTTCATCCAAAGAGGAGGACCATTAAGGGTGCTATGATGATTAATAGAACCAAAGGGCTTCCTCTTAAATCTTCTATTATCACTTGGCCGATCAAGAAGGTGGAGGACGAACATACTCCACTTCTCCTGCCAAGCCAAAATCTCCAACATACTTCCTAATCAAACTCTAAGGAATAACATCTGGAGGAATCTAACTGAAGTAAATTGAAAAAGGAGGATCAAGATAGTCCATTATTCCTGGAGTATGCCAATACCACAGTTCATCTTTTTTAGGAACCTTTAATATGGCGAGTAGATTCAACCAACCCCATTTATAACCATGATTTCTGGCATGCTCCATATGCACATCCAGATAAGTTAGAGCTTTATCATATCCATCCTTCCAAACAGATCTGGGTTGATTGTGGAAATGGAAAGTAAGTCGGTCCACATCATCTTGAAGCTTTTTGATGGCCTTATCTTTCTCTTTAAGTTGAGCAGCTTTCTCGATAAAGGTTCTTTTGGTTCTCTCCTCATCAATAGAAGGCCGAGCAACTATATTTTACCTTGATTGTTGACCAAAGGAAATTTTGCTTTTCTTTTTCTGTAAAGCCTCTACTTTCTCTAGCAATCTAACATTTTCGGCCTTCAAAAATAAAACACCCTCATCTAGACCAGCAGTGGTTGCTCTCTTCAAACTGCCAAGTTCATTCCTCAAGGCATTATTTATCATCTCCAGCATAACAACAATAGATCGAGCATTTTTAAACCTTGTTTTAGAGATAATTCTTTTTTATTCATGGCAGACGTGATGACTTGTAGTTTTTTATCAAAAGCATTTGCTTCACTCAGGACTTTATATTTATCCTCATAATCAGAGTGAAAAAAAGCCAAGGATAATGTGTGATCTTATCGCAGCTGCTCAATCATCTTGTAATAAGAAACATTATTAGCTATGACCCTATCCAAAAGGCAATAAAGATGGATATATGACTCCTTAACTTGGTCGGAGTCTCGAAGACGTAGGGGTTAAGCAACCCTGTCAAGTCTTCCTCATACATAGGAACATGATTAGCCTCCATAAGGTTTTTACTCCACTTGAGTAGGTCGGATTCAATAGAAATTATGGCCCTCTTTTAAAGATTAAACTGGAAAGTAACAAATATATGAGTTTATGGGGCAAATTCAGAGAAGTAGATAATATAAAAAAGAACAAACCGATAAGAAATAAAAATCATTCAAAGGCAAAAAGAGTTGAGAAAAAAATTTGTTCTTTCATTGATTAATCATTGAAGTACAAGGGCTGATATATCATCAAGAAAGAAGAGACAAAAAAATAAAACTTGCTAAAAAGGTGTTAAATCTTCTCTTTGTCTTTAGTATGGTCTTGGCTGGAAGTAGGTTGGTTAAAATTTGCATCTGTAACCATTGAAGACGTAATGGGCATCATAGAAGACTCTCCAGACCCCTCCTCATCATCAAACTCCTCATCCAGGATAGGAGGAGGACCAGAATCATGCCTTTGGAAAAGCTCTGAGTTTTCCTTTGTGCTGACCACCTTTAGAGCTTTCGACCAACCTTCCTTAAAGGACAACTTCTTGGCATATTCATTTGGGTGGAGGCAACAAAGAGAGCTTTCTCTTAACCCTTGTCAAAAGCATCTTTGCCCTTAGCCTTCAAGAAGATGACTTCAGAAGTCAAACCAACCACTTTGTCTTCAACATATTGGGCCCAGTGATGACTTCTATAAGTTTGTCTTCAGCAGTTTTAGCTCTGTCTTCAGCATCACCTAGTTTCGATGGAAATGGAGGCCCCCAAATTTTAACCTATTCAAAAATTATTTCCTTTTATAAATGGATATGCAGAAGCGAAATAATGGGTCAATTAGACAAATTTTAATTTCTTTTCAAAATTAAAATTAAAACAAGTGAAATATGAAGAAACACACACACACACACACACACTTTTAATTTCACTTAAACACAATTAATTCAAGTCCTAGAAATTTGCCTAAGTAATATTTTCAATTTTACCAAATTAGGCCAAACCAATTTTAACAAATTAGCATAATGACTTGAATTAAATACACATTACCCAAAATTATTTTAGCACCAAATTAAACAAGTAGTGATTAAAACCAAATTTTATCTTTTTACCTAAGCATGCGTTCTAGGTGATATAGCAAGATAAAATTAAACAACAAACCACTACACCGCGATGTACGAGGAAAAACCCACAACGGGAAAAAACCTCGGACGACCCTAGCCGTAAGTCCACTAAGTATGGTTTTACAATTACGAGACAAATGACTTACTTCCTCGACTCGACCCCTTTCAAGCCTTGACGCGTCTTCTTATAAACACCTACGCCTAGTAGACAACCCTGGAGCTCCACCGAAATCTTGGACTTCACCAATGAGACAATAGGTACACCGTCAACCACACATGGTGCCTTTCACCAAGGGAGAATGCCGCAGCAAAATAAGGAACTTCTTCTTTTAGGGATGTAGAAGTAAACCCAAACTTCTCTTCTTCAAGGAGTAGAGATGAACCGGTGCCAAACACTCCAAGAAAGGATATATAAATTGAAACTTGGAATAAACAAATTATGGGTGTGTAAACCTTGATTTTGTTCTAAGGATTAAAACATTTTAACAAAATTCAAGGGGGCTTTTTCTTTGGAAGAATTAACTCTCAAAACACTCTAAGTGAAGAAAAGGTTATGAAAAAGTCTTTTTAAAAATGTTGCTCCCGCATTAGTTAAATCTGTCAAAAAGTTAGTGGGGAAAAGTAGTGAGAAAAGTGGGAAACTGTCAAAAACTGCCCAAAAAACTGTTCCCGCCAAATCTTGTTCGAACGACATTTCTAATGATGTTCTAGTGTATTAAAATATGAAGTCGTTAGAAATCTCGCTGGAATTCTCGTTCGAACAACCTTTTCGTTAACGACAATTCGAACGATATTCTAGTGGCCAATCAGTGAACTCATTGACAAACTCGTTCGAACGAAATTCTCATTCGAACGAAAAACACGTTCGAACGATAATATCGAACGGACTTCCAGAAAGCTTAATTTTTGATTTTTAGCCCATAAACTTTATATTGTTTATTTTAAAGTTTTAATTAAATCTTTCTGAAAATAACAACAGTTTTAAACAAAACTTACACCCATATAAATATTGTTCAAAGCTCCTATATATATATATTAAAATGCATTCATACCTTAGGAGCAATGGAACCATGTTGAAGACGTAGAACGGAGGCAGAATACAAACGACATTTGATGAAGCTTTAATATCTTGGCCGCTACGTCTTCAACTACCATGTCACAGGCTTGAATGGTTACAATTTAAAACAATCCTATGACATAAATGTTTTTGTTCGGAATTGAGCCAAAACTACATTAAGACTCAATTGGAGAATTATGTCCTTACAAGTTTCTTCTCGATAGCTTTGGCCTTTTCATCAACATCATTTATTTGCCTTCAGCCTTAAATGGTGCGATCATTGGCCCTTTTCAGTTCATCTTCCCAATGCTTCTACTTTGTGTCCAAAGCTTGTCGAGAAGCCTCCAAAGATTGTCTTAGGCCCTCAAAAGCCTCTTCACTTCACCAGGAGAAGACCTCAGTTGATCGTCCTTTCCCATTAAGGGAAAAGTAGAAGATAAGGTAATTACCAGTGCCAAATTATAGCAAGCCCTCTCAGTTAACCTTAACCTGGGCATGGCGCTGAGGCAGCCCGATCAGTAAGGAGAGTTCCAGACTTGATCAAACCCATAGCCAATCCAAGGTTAATAGCAACAAAAATGTTAAGGCCAACTTGGATTTTTCACACCAACTCTTATTAGTCGGCCAAATTCTTTTTTGCAGCCAGTTCTTGCTCGACAGCTTGAGACTTCTAGGCATGTTTATGAGGGTCAGACAAACCTCTTCTCAATCTCTTAAGTTGAGACTCAGTATGTTGAGTGTCTTCAGCACCAATAGATCTATTGTCACTGGTCTAGGACTTTTTCTCAACTAGCTTCTTGCCAGTGTCAGCCTTCTTCTTGGGGGGGGGGGGGGGAGGACACAGTAGCCCACCCATCAAGTTTGGCATATTCCTTTTAGTCATGCCGGCTTGAGGAGAAAGGGGGATCTTAGAAATGTCAAAGGATTCAAATGAGGAAGAAGTTCCCCCCAACTCAGCACCAACAGATTTTGTAGCTGAAGAAGTAGGTACATGATCTTCTTCTAGATTGATGACAGCCTGGAGCAATGCAAATGTTAGTCGGGCAACAAAAGAAGTGATGGAAATCTTATATTCTAACAATAAAGAAGGAACTCGTGGATGTTCCTCTCCAACCCTCTGGTTAAGTCCCCACGTAAACTTGAGCTCGTCAATATTCATTTATCCTTATTTGGGGCAACTCCTCTTACACTCCTCTACATAAAAAAAGGAACAACAAAATTCATAAACAGCCAACAAAATAAGAAAAATAGGCAGCAGAATTGTAACCTATGCCACACCTTGTTTGGGGACATCTGGGACCGGTATAAGACACTCCTTGTGGAAGAGGAGCATATTGCCATTTCTTAACAACTACACCATAATCCCAATAATCCTTATTGGAATCTGGTAAATTCACTACTAAGGCCCTATTTACTTGCCCAGTCTTCGTGTAGTACATGTTCTCTCTAATAGTACCCCATTTATAACAAAACAATAACTCATGGACCCCAATATGAGTCTGATAAATTTCATTAAACCTATTGACACCATTTACAACCCTCCAAGTTGTAACAACACGCCTAATTAAATATCGGGTGAGCGGTCCTTCATTTAATTAAATCAAAATATCCAGCTGGTTCATTCTGAGCATCACTCAAGAAAATAATTTCTTTATTAATCACCTAATAGTTAATTAAGCTAATTGTCAAAAACTTTGTCCTTTTTTTTAGTTTAATTAAAACCATTCCACGACACGGAATAATAATACGCAACAACGCATCACAACTGAATTAACTATAACAAGAATAAATGTGACTGGAATAACTCTCCAGTGAAATTATAACATTTACACTAAATAAAACTGATATCCACAATGCTTACATAAATAATTACAACCTCTAGAATCCTGGGCGACAAGCCCTAAATGAAGTAGACGTTACAGATAAGTGAATCAACAGAAAGGAAGCGTCTAAACAAAATTCGCATCGCTGCTAGCAACTATAATCCATCGGAACATCCATAATCTATGCTGGGTATCCCTGTTGTTGGATACTTGATGTACAAGATATAGTAGAGAAGAGAATATGCAAGGAAACGGGTCAGAGCCCGATCGTAAGAGATTTTAAAAATAGCAAGTGCTTAACAATTACAAATAAGCATTTATTATGTACAGGTTAGTTTCTCGGGCTATCTCTTAAGAATTCTCACCTCTTATCTAGAGTGCACACCTATCGTATCTTATTATCTTCCTAGTTAAGGTTCCCTCCTAACTAGTTTCCACAACATAATTCTAACCCATATCATAAACCCATATGTCCCATACCATACGTAATATAATTATTCATATTCATTTCTCTTTAATATGAACTAGTCTTGTTACAACCTTGGAATTAAGTGTTCACTTACTTAATTCAATTCAGATTTCATTATTTACTTCAATCTACAACATTACACAGTAGATTAAATCACACTTTATATTTTTAATCTACAATATCACACAGAAGATTACATCACAGTTTATTTACATAATATAACACTATATATATATATATATATATATACGACACCTCCCCAGTCACAGCTGCCGTGCATGCATACTCTACTATCATGTCCTGATATATAATGTCACCGTATAGAGGACTATTGATTCAGTGTCTCTCATGAATCATATCATAACACAAATATATTGGAGGCAAGCATACTCTCCAGCCAAATGGGTCACGCACATATCTACGCTCCCATTCAACCATCGAAACTATCATATACACCGATAGCACGTGTCCAAGGTCCTATGCTCACGGTACGAATATAAAATCTTCCCAAATGGGCGCATAGGATAAGAATGTCCACAATGCAAAACCTCTACCTCGATAGCAAGAAGCGTAGGTATGTCATACATACAAATAATAATATAGGTATTCATCACACCTATATAAATATAACATCCATAAGGCATTCACACAACCATATGATAATTCTCGTACGTAGTATTTTTATCTATCAAATCCTACGTATTAAGGATTATGACTTTACTTCTTTATTTTATATTCCCGAGCCTCGCTCATTACTCGAAGATTAAATAAATATTCCTTAACCTAATTCAGTAGGTAAATGTCTACACCATACTTGCCCCGGTCATCATAACTTTCGAAATTCTATGAATTAAACTCATCTTTAATTAGGTTTAATTCTCGATAACCCTTAATTCATTCTTAACCCTTCATTCTATCTCTTAGGGTTAACCCCATCTATTCCTAAGGTTATACCGATAATTAATAACTCTCTTACTACTGGTCCCAATCTTAAATGATCATATATCCAATTTAAATCCTAAGTAATGTAAGTCTCGATAATAACTCGTTTAATTAACACTCATTAATTTCCCCTCATTCAAAATCCCAAAATAGTATTTTTCGGGTCTTAGGTATATCCTACTGCCCTTCCCTAAGTCCCATTAAGTTCATTTAATCATCATCAAAGATTTCTCAAAGTTTGGGATTTAATAAAAAATTAAAAAGAAAAATATTTCACATTTCCAGGGGGAGTCGATCGATCGATGATTATGGTCGACAGTCTTGAGTCGATCGATCGATGGACCAGATATTGCCCAGTTTTCTGCATTATTTTTCCTATGAGTTTCATACTTTTTAATCATCAAAACCTTTATCAAATTATCCCAAACTCCCCAATATTCATTCCACATTATAAACCAAGATATATAAATGATTTCTAATAATCAAACCACCTAAAATCATCAAGAATATTGGATTTAAAACATACTATTTCCATAAAACTCATATTTTATATTTATCCATTAACATCATATAAACTCCAATTTTTCTTCACCAAATGATTCCCAATTTAATCTCATGATATCCAGATCATATACCATCATATATGAATAAGTTCTAACGTATCCAAAATGATTTACACCTCACTAACATGAATTAATTTACTCAAATTCCATTTTATTCTCAAGAACTCTAATTTTTTATTGAATCATCAATAAGAGTGTAAATCCCAGATTTCTTCACAAGATAATATAAAATTCATGGAGTTTATTCTATACTCAAAAGACATATTTCCTAGATAATATCCATTTCAAATATCACAAATTTATCTTTGATTATGCAACTTTTCAGAATTTTCCTAACTATCCTAACATGGACTATATAAAACCTAAGATTGCAATAATTAATCACTTGCCTTTAGATTGTAGGTCTGATCCGTTGGGGATGATACTCTTCCGGCCATCTTTCGGCAGTAGTGGTTGTGGCTCTTGGTGGTGCAAGGTGGTTGTCCTTTGATTTGCTAGAAAAATCTCTTCTTCTCCCATAGAAAGTCTCTCAATCTCCCCTAAACCTTTTCCTCTTATTTTTGGTGAATGAACCTAAACTCTCTAATCCCTTTACTTATAAAATAAACTCAGATTTCCGTAGTTACTATTCAACTCCCTCGTAAAATGATCGAAATACCCCTCTGGGGTGTCCTTTCGGTTCCAAAGTGCCTCGAGACCCAAATCAAACACCCAAGTAGACTTTTTCGACTGTTTGAATCCTTCTGGACACTTTGGCGCACTCAAAGCGACCATTCAGATGACATAATAATAATTCACTTTTATTTCATTAAATTATAATCCCGGCATGACTCAAATGCGCGTCTCAGCTTAATTACCATAATTATCGTAAACATAATTCACGATTAGTTTATAAAGTCATAATCAATTGTAAAGTCATAATCATATATATTACTTTAATCACTAAGTAACAAAAATCACATATTATTTTATTCTCGAGTAATCTTTAAATCCGGATTAATTTCCAATTATATCACAATTAACTCTAGTTAATCCCATTTTAAAAGTCATTAAAAATATGGGGTATTACATACTTCCCCCCTTACAACGGAATTTTGTCTTGAAATTCGGAAAATAAAAGTATAGCAGTCAAGAACAATTCTGGATAAGTATTGCGTCTAGTAGATTAATCTGTATCGCCCATACAGTAAGCTATCGAATATCCCCAATAATGAACACCTGACTTATGATCATTTTAACCCCAGGCTACCCTGTTATGTAGGTTCTTGTCCAAGCCTTACAGTTTAAGTTTCACTACTTATACTGTAAAAACGTGAATAAATGTGGTGTGTGATAATTGATTAAATAAATTTGCAAGTTTCCAATTAAACCTTATTTAATTCGAGTCCATTTTTAAACAAACTTAAATCAGCCCCGAACCATTCAACTACGTGTGTGCGTGTGTCAATCCATAAATAAATAAAGCTTACGACACAAGTTTAAGGAAAAATCCCCGAAGGGAAAAACCTTTTTATTTCTATAACTCTGACAAGTTTACAAGACCATTGACTTACATACAATATTGCTTTTGCACACAAGAGTAACGCACGGTGTCTTCGACAAACCTCCAAAGCAATGGCTAGAAACAAAATAGTAATGGTTCACACGTAGCTATACCACAAGGACCGTAATACTAGACACCCAATCTTTTCGGTGTTGGTTATCCTCCCCACAAGAGTAAACTACAGCAAAGTGTGTTCTTCAAACACCAAAACAATTCACTAAAGCATATGGAAGTTTTGTGAATTGAAAACAAAAAAGGGATTAAACCCTAAAAGGAAGAAGCCAAAAGAATTATGCTTTCGCAGTTTTTCTGTTTTGTAAAACGCTGGGACCAAACGAAACCATTTAATGAGTTTTTATAGAAAAACACGCCGCCTCGAAAACAGTGCTCGTTCGAACGAGATAAGGGTCTCGCACGAACGACTTATAGATGTCGTTCAAACAACATCTCGCGACATCCCTATGTCGCTCGAACGAGATGGATATCTCGCTTGAACGACCTCAGCATCAAAATCGAGGTACGCTCCAACAGTTAGAAAAAATACTCATTCTTAATTTTTGACGAAAAAATACTCATTCTCAATTTTTCTCATCGGGGTGTGCAACATCATGATCTTCAATATTTGTACCTACACACATGAGATAAAGCAAAATACCTTCGTGACGCATCGAGTTTGAAATGATATAAGAATAAAACATTAATAAATAAAATCTCCCCCATAATGCAAAAACTCCCCCCGTAACATGATAATTCTTTCTCCCCCTTTTTATGATGTCCCCAATAGACAGATAAGAAGAAACAATCAAAACATGGAGTGTCACGATAAAGTGCATAGCAAACATGGATCAAGCTACACGCATGCAAAGGTATGTCTAAAAACATTCACAAATTATTTTTGATTTTTCAAAATTTTCATACAAAAAAAAGATACCAAAAATCACACCATGGATTTAAACTCAAGCAACCAAATCATGGAAACGGAATGTATGGGTGTGAACACATTCGATAGGTAAATCAAATCAATCAATCATATGTGCACGATGCATATGTGTACTCCTAACGAATGAACATCAAAAGTATCTTTGTGTGTAAAAATTTGTTGAATTTATATGACATCGTCTTATGCAAATCAACAAATCAAAGTCAAAGTGATTTCCACACCAATAACGTCCAAAACTATTTAGCATTTTTTCAAGATTTTCAAGGATGTGCAAACCCGTTATAAAATCTCCAACAAAACTTCCTCATATATATTTTCTTTTAGAGGTGTTAAACTAAATTCTCAAACTTTGGAAAATTGGTGCAAAAACCTAAATGACTGATAATTGGCATGGATTTCTTTTTATTACCTTTAAATTTTTTCGAGCTCTTTTAAACCTCTTTGGACCCCGGATAGTAAAATTCCTCAATTTTTTAGGTCCAATTTAAACGGTGGCTTAATCGCAAAGGATAAATGATAATATTTCGTAGCCCGTCACCGTTTTCAAACAAAACACACAAACTCACAAACGGCTCTTACATGCACAACTTTCTTATCAAGTTTTATCGCGCTTGGTTCGTTTTAAGGACAGGATTAAAGTGAAAACACCCAACCAACATGTGATAAGACAAGCACAATAATCAAACAAATCCGTACATGTGTGCAATAAAGGAAATCATGAGTCAAACATGTGAGAAGTAACACTTAATTACATCTTAATGATTCCAAACATTATAAAGCACATGGATGAATTGACCTATTGTCTCAAAATACTATCAAATAGCCACATGAAAAAATGGAATGATGTTGTGACTCGGTCATCCTAAGTGTCCATCCATAAATGGTGCAAACAAAATGCAAAAATCTTTTTGGATTTTTCAAAAATTTTATCAAAATAAAATCTATTTTGTATTTTTTAAAAATTTTCAAAAACAAAAAATCTATACAAAAAGTACATGTCACAACGCTAGCAAAAATATATCAAAAAGCATAAATAGCGTATATCAAACATGTAAACACAATCATCTATATGATATGGCAAGAGAAGAATCATGTGCAAGTAAACGAGAATCAACTTGTTTAAAATCCAGTGCCTCTAAAAGTGATTTCCTAACCCAAATAGATGTGAAACATTATGTGGGGGATTTAGTAACCAAGGGAACACTATACATAAACTTCCTAGGACATTTTCCAAGGTCGAAACAAAAACGCCTAAGGTGACCTTTCCTACCACAACACGAACATGTATAAACAGGTGGAATGACACCTATGGGTTGGCCTTTTCTAACATCCTTGGGAACGGTTGACCCTCTAAAACAGATAATGATTTTGGATTTAGCACTAGAAGCATAAGAACAAGATGAGCCATTACACTCACTATCAAACCTACTTGAATCGTTTAAATCATTTTTCAACTTCAAAATATTTGATTAAAGCAAAGAATTAGACTCTTCCAATTTATGGGATGCCTTTTTCAAATTTTCAATAATTCCTAAAAGGGTATCTCTCTCACCCCTCAATTTAAGCAAACTTATCCGTAAGAGTCTTTTCACGTGCCGTAAAATCCTCGATTAATTTTTTTTCCTCGATGGCTCAAACGGGAACCCTAAAATTTTTTAAGTCCTCCAATTCCTTCTCTAAAAATAGGACCCTATCATCACTCTCCTTCTTGGACAATTTTAAATCAACAAAGTCATGGTCCAAGGAAACAAATTTTTCACGATAAAAATCTAGTTGATTTTGAACCGTTTGCAAAAGATCCATCGCGAATTTAAAACGAGAATTTTCTTTTTCCAAAAAATCAATTCTTTTCGCAAACGTCAAATTCAAACGATTTATATCATCAAAATTCTGACTCCTGTCATCAAAGGGGGGCATCCGATTAGATAAGTGCTCCATCGAAAAAATTACGATTTTTCACAAAATAGATTTTTCAAAAAATATCAATATCATACAAATTTTGCAGAAAAATAGGAATACGCGATAAATTAGTGCAACCCGCTCTGATACCAATTTGACGACGTGAGAAGTCAAATTGTATAAAAAAAAATCCTTGAAAAATCAGGATCACGCTATAAATTAGCGTAACCCGCTCTGATAACGATTTGTAAAAACGTGACTAAATGCGGTGTGTGAGAATTGATTAAATAAATTCGCAAGTTTTCAATTAGACCTTATTTAATTAGAGTCCATTTTTAAACGAACTTAAATCAGCCCCAAACCATTCAACTACGTGTGTGCGTGTGTCAATCCATAAATAAATAAAGCATGCGACACAAGTTTAAGGAAAAATCCCCGAAGGGCAAAACCTTTTTATTTCTAGAACTCTGACAAGTTTACAAGACCACTGACTCACATAAAATCTTGCTTTCGCCGACAAGAGTAACGCACGGTGTCTTCAACAAACCTCCAAAGCAACGGCTAGAAACAAAACAACAATGGTTCACACGTGTAATACCCCGTATTTTTATGGCTTTTAAAATTGGGGATTTATTAAATTTAATTGAGATATTAATTTAATATTAATCCAGAAGTTTATTTTTTTTATATTTACTAGCGTGATGTGAGTTAGTAATTATTGGATATTTGTTGAATATTACCGGATGAGTAAAGTAATATATAATATTGATTTTATTAAAATTGTCACGAGTGAATAAAATGACAATTATGGAAATTTAAGTCGGGGCGCGCCTGTGTCGTATTAGGATTAAATTATTATTATTAAAAGTGAATAAATTATAAGTCACCAGTATGGTCATTTTGAGTGCGCCAATGTGTTCGGAAGGGTCGAGATAGTCAAAATAATGTACCCCGGGGTTTAGTTTGGGTCTCGGGACGTTTTTAGGCCTAATTGACATCCCGGGAGGGTATTATAGACATTTAACATTTTTGTGTAATTAAACCCACGAATTTCCTAAGGATATATCAGCCTTTAGGAGTTGTCTTCTAGGGTTTACAAACACAAAATCAAAGAACGGCCATTAGAGAAGAAGTTGGAGAGCTTTCCAAGCAACCCAAGGCCAAAGACTCATCCGTTTGCACCGCCGCCACCACCAAATCGTAAATCGCGCAACAAGGAACGCAGCCATACCTTTTCATCCACAAATCAGAAACTTGAAATTCCAGGAAAGTATCTATCTTGCTTTGTTATTAGTTAATGTCACACCCATGTTAGTTTAGGATTATCAATAACTTATCTTATGAAAGAAATTGATAATTTAGAGACCTTAAATTGCATGTTTAGTGGAATTTAATATATTCTGGACAAACCCATCACATGTAGAGGATTACCCACGAATTAGTATGAATTTGTAACAAGAAATCTGGAAAATAATTAGAAGAATGTATGTTTCCTCCTAAATTAGGGTTCCTGAGTATTTTGTCAATTTTACCCCGTTAATTCGATATCGTTGATGAATATGAACATGTTTCACGTGGGAAATCATGTAGTTAGGTATATAGTACCAGTAGTAATGTTGTTTGAGAGTTTGGGTGAAATTGATAGAGATTTTGAGGACTTTTGGTGATGAAACTCGTAGGATAGTATATGCAGAATCTGGGAAATATCTGGGCGATCGATCGATCAACCTTGAATGTCGATCTATCGACTATATCGATCGATCGACCCCCTCCCTTTGATCGATCGACCTCTTCTGAATTTTGACGCTTGTTCTTTATTATTAATGATTAACCCTGTGCCACTTTGTGGAGACCCTTATACATATTTTATTTACCATAATGGGACTTGAGAAAGACCAGTAGGGTTGTAGGCAAGGTTTGGGTGATACGATTCATATGTGATTTAACCCTGGGGTTTCGAGAATATAAATTTAGTGGGAAATCGTGCATAAGTTATAGTATATCTTGTGAAAATTAAGGAAGACTTAGATCAGTAAATTAAGGGTGCACCTACTGATTTTACATTATTTTTAGAGGATACACTTCGAGAGTCGAGAAGTACTTAAGGATTTGTTACACTTAATAGAATAAAAAGAGTGATTTACTTATACGTAGAACTCGAGCATTATATGTTACGCATATCTAGAATAATGTTATGGGTCGTCGGCGTACCTAGCTGATTTATGTAAATATATATATATTATTTGAATATCTGTGTTTAATCATACCCACTCTGCTTGCTATCACAGAGGTTTCCACACCGAGACAGTTTTATTCTGATGTGACCTTTATGGGGGATATTGACTTGTACCCTAGAACGTAGGATTCCTTGGTACAGGCTATCTGAGAATGATAGCCAGACGGTCCTAAGAGATGTGAGGGGTATGTGGTGACTTCTTAGTGACTTGGTGATTAGGCACATATTCTTCACATATATCCCCTTAATTTCGGTATTTTTATGATCCTGTGCAGTGTAAATAGCTTGGACTTATCTCGTATTTATGATACTAGCCTCTTTTGGCAAGTATTTCGTGTTTTGTGTATTTCTCATGTGTTTTACAGGTATTTCATGCAAATTAGTGCGAAAGAGAATGCAGAACAGTGAAAGAAACCAAGAAACGGGGAGTTCAAGGGCATTTTCGTAACTTTGCAGCCTTAGTTCGGAGGTGGGTCCAATTGGAAAGTTTAAAAGCTCTAAATTACAAGAATATTGGAAAAAACGACACCCCAATCCGAGCTACGGTGAAGAAGTTATGCCCATTTAAAGTTGGAGACAGAAAGTCAAAAGTTGAAATTATTTATGGAAGATGAAGAGACAACTCTTGAAATTTCCTATTTAATTCATTTTTATTAGTTGTAAAACGTGGAGATGCATGGGAAGAGTCTAATTTAGGTATATTAAAAGGGTAAAACGTGGAGAGGCATGGGAAAAGTCATTTTTGAGATCTATAAAAGGCCAAGCCCTACATCATTCCAAAGGGGAGTCGAATTCTAGAGAGTAGAATAGAATTTTAGAGAGAGAATTAGATTTTAGAGAGTCTTTTTGTAAGTTTGAAGAAGAAGAATTTTTCTGGATTCAAGTTCATCTCTTTCCCTATTGCTGAATACAAGTATCAATTTTTCATTCTCTTATTTATTCTCTATTTTATTTTCAATTCAATTCTCAATTATCTTGCAATTTGTTACCAATGTTTGCTAGATCCATAATTCCATGTATTGGTATGAATTTGTTTTATAGAAAAATCATGTCTAGTTAACTTCTCAAGGGATGGGGTACATGAACTCATTCCGAGGTGAATTACCCATTTAGAAAATAGAGGGTAAATTAAATATTGACCGAATCGTGTATGGAAATTATACAAACATAGTCAATCTTTTAATCTCTCTTGCCATAGGTACTTGGGATGTTTAATAACGATATGCAAGTGTATTTGTTCATTCACCGCTTTGTATTTACCTTTGATTTCATATGATGAGGTAAAGATCCCTCATATATGTAATGCTTAGGATCTATAAATACTGGATTTAGTCAAAATTTCAATTTACAGTTCTAGTATTATATACGGTGATTTACTAAGGTTTGAGGGATTGTACTCCACCCTATTTTCTCTCATTTTCAAATCTAATTTCTTTACAATTCTTAGTATTTTTGTGCACATTTTATTTCATCACCAATTGGAAATTTAAACCCATCAATCATCTTTTTCTTTTCTTTTATTTTAACATCAACTTTAGGATTAAACTACCTTACCTTTGTTGTCACGTTCACACGTCCTAATTCCCTGTGGATTCGATACCCAGACTCGCCACTATACTCCTTAAGAAGTGTAGTTACAAGTTTAGTTTTTTTGTATTGAGGTTGGAAGCCGATAACAATGACTAGCGTATTACACGGACGATCGGTTTTTCCACTCGATCACTTGGAACTATGCTTCGCCTCCATTTTGTGTGTATTATGTTAATATAGTTTGAGAGTGATTCCGAACTAGTATTTCCCTTAGTTTGAGTGATACGGGGACTTGATAGCAGAGTAATCCAGCACCATAGATTTTATGTGGGGTGCCGTTAGTATACATATTATATGTGTGACTAATATATATACGTAAATCTATATGGGAACTTTCTACTGTGCGTATAAGTAGTTAAGTAATGAATAAATGCTTCAACTTTGTTGTAAGTGATCGGGAACTTTATAACGGTACTGAGTTGTTCTAAATAACGTAAGAAATCTTGAAGAGATTGATTTCCTAAAATAAATATCATAACCTTGCTTTTCACATGATAAAACCTTATGGAGAATAAATTAGAGAAACTTATGAGATTTATTAGTACAGTAGGCTTGCACACTAGATGAGAGGCGAGAATTCTCAAAAGAGTGTCGCATACTAACACGGTTGTTGCATTAGCCGTTAAGCATTTTAAATACTTGCTAAACTGATTTTAAAACTGTTTTACACACGGGCTCTCACCCGTTTCCTGTCTTCTTCTCTCTTATATATATATATATATATATATATATATATATATATATATATATATATATATATATATATGTATATATATATATGTATGTATATGTATTACAGGTGCCCAGCAACAGGGGGGTCATGCATCGTTCCTTGGATTGGACGCGCTACAGCTTATGTGGGAGTTGTAGGCCTTTGTTTTAGACAACCTCTTCATTAATTCAACTCTTGTTTTAGTACTTCATAGTTAGGGCATGTGTCACCCGTTTCCCTATTCAGTTGGAATTGTCAGAGAATTATGTTTATTATTTAAATTTTAGTATTCTGTACTCTTTGGGTTTCGATTACTGTCGGGATGATTTCATTTGTAGTTGTAAAAACTTGGTATTGGTTTTTATGAATGGTTGAATCTCATGGGTGTTTATTACCATTCTTCATATTTACGTGATTCTAAAATTGTTAATTATTAAAAAGGTTTTCTTCTCTGGATGTAAATAGAATGTAAATAAGGTTTTAAATTGTCTTGACACTTAGCTTAATTATTTAGGGTGTTTAAATTGGAAATTTATTTTGCGACAGTGATGCTAAGAATGAACCAACTGTTCACCTTGATTTTAATTTAATACATGACTGATCACCCGGTATTTAATTAGGCGGGGTGTCACAGGTGGTATCAGAGCATCAGGTTCTACTGTCCTTAGGATTTGTGTGTCTTATTATGCTTCCAGCGTTACTTTGTTTTGATATAGACTCCTAAGTTTAGGATTGTTGATTTCTATGGTGAGATTTCGTTCTCCTGCTATAACGTATGTATATTAGTGAATTCTATTTGCGTTCGGATGTGTACGTGTGCCGAGCGATGAAGGATGTCAGATGAGGGCCGTTAGGCGAACATCAGGAGGCAGGGCTCAGTTGGGGTTGTAAAATATATTCGAGGATGATGACCATAGTCAAGGTCACCCCTATTAGGGAACGAGAGGCCAGGACTGTAAAGATGGCTAGGACGCAGCCTAAAAATTCCAAGTGCTGCTATAGTCAAAAGTGAGGACAAATTTGGCACACCCAACGTGGTGTGCTTAGGAGAGGGTCAAAAAGGTAAAAATCGAGAAGGCTCATCAGCGAAATTCTAGACATGCGAGAATTGTGTGTGTTACCCAACGAAGGTAATATATTCAAAGGCTTGGAAATATAGTGGAGTGTGGTTAACTAGAAGTAAAAATTCGGGGTAAATTTTTCTTTTGACTCAGCGGAGCAAAGTTATAATAATGGGAGTCAACCACCACCATTAGTAGTGAAATATTGCGTCAATAAAAGGGCCTTAGGTACAGTCTAACCGCACGTTCTTTCATCAGTTTATCAGGATAAGATATGAACGTCGTGCTGAACCCATTACGGAAGGGCCGGACAGGGGTCCATTTGTAAATGGATTTAGACTCTTAGCAAATTTTGTATCAGCAGGAGTGGATACCAATGGTAGAGAAGATTTCAAGTGGGAAATTAACTCATGAGGAAAGATTGACAACACTTAAAGAGAATTCTGTTGGACAGTCGATCCATAAGTTGACAATGTCACGCATTGTCCGTAGAGATGTTAACACTCTTATGAAGGGAGCTAAAGTAATCGAAATATTTATTGGAGAGTGAGTCTAGATGAAAAGTAGTTAGTAAAACACCGCAAGGGGGAGACCCATCTGGGGGCCCATTTTAATGATTTGGATATCTGAATTCTTACTAAGCGATGGTGAATTCAGTAAGGGTTATTGAATCTAGTAGCACGTTCTTTATGGCCAACAAAGCTATGGGAACAACGAGGGTAGCCATCAGGAATTGAGACTACCAAAGTCCGAGAGAAGGACAGTCTTAATATGGTTAGTATGACAGATGATAAGTGAATTTTGTGTAGAGATATTTTGTGAAGAATGATTCGCATGCGTTAATGTTTTCCTGAAGTGAGTAAAGGGACAAGAGTAGGATGCCTAGTAAAGGTTAATGATGAAAGTAGTTTGCAGTCAAGAAGATTGGCAAGGTAGAAGTATGAGTTTTATCCTCGGAGGTTGAGGCGCGTTGTATGTGACACGAGTGAGTCATTATATTTTTTTCATTATTAGATTAACATGTGAGACGAGTTTAATACTTATAACTATAAACATTACTATTATGTGAATATTTTCCCTAGTGTAGCGGAATTATCTTTAGTGCTATCTGCGGAGGATGGATGGGTGTATAAATAGTGTTATGTGCTTTATTGAGATTAATCGTTTTAGTGATGTGATATACGAGTATGATATTGTCTTAGTTGCAATTTTATAGAAATGGTTAGTACAATAGTAGGCAGTTATTGCAAGGCTATCGGAATGGTTGCATTAGTGCAACATGTTTTGTTCGGGCAATGCCTCACCTGCGAGAGGGTTGGACTCGCACTTATATTATCTATTCTAGAGACTTCGGAGGGGATAGTGGGCTCGAGATATTCGATCCCGGTGTGTGTAGGGAGTTTATTATTATGATTCAGTATGTATTGGGTTTACTGTTGAGCGAAAAGATTTAACTCATTATTATGTTTAACGCTCAGGATTTGGTGATAGGAAGAGCGCATTAATATATCTATCCTTTAGAGATGTGAGAGAGTTAAGAGTTATACCCATATGTTTGGGGACATGATTTTGAGAATTTCGATTGTATGTATTCAAGGTCTATGCAATGTGATTACCACCAATACTGAACGATAATGCAATTGGCTAAATTTTCTTTGTTAAGTGTAATTACGGGAGGAGATGTAACTTTTCTGTCAAGAGACAGAATAAAGGGATACATGCTATGGACGAAGGGCCTAACGAATTTCGATAACCGACAATGCTAGGTAGTAGTGTATTAGGGGGGTTCCTTGCTTGGATTTCGCTTTGCGAGACATCCCACGCATGAAACTTAGCGTAAAGTTGGAAATAGGGAGATGTTTGGTCATTAGTCCATGAGTTTTGTACCTCGATCGTAATAGGAGCAGGTAATTATATCTATAAGTTGGAAGTTAAATTATGATTTAAGGTCAGTAGAGCTGGTGGTGTGGTAAGAAAGCATTGAATGTTTTGTTTTATCACTACGAGTTGAAGGGTGGAATGATGATAAGGGGAATTTAAA
Source organism: Sambucus nigra (assembly GCA_949130495.1). Taxonomy (NCBI): domain Eukaryota; kingdom Viridiplantae; phylum Streptophyta; class Magnoliopsida; order Dipsacales; family Adoxaceae; genus Sambucus; species Sambucus nigra. The sequence continues at coordinate 575,301,975 of OX422214.1, read as the reverse complement.
ATTTCGATTTCTAGGGGTGATTGAGAATACCCAAGTGTTGTAATCACGTTCTGAGCACAAGGGAAATAAAGAGTTGGGATGATTTTTTTAGCGTGAATTATTTAGGAAGAATTTTTAATACAAGAGAAAAGACTGGTATTTATTCTGATGTATAGAGCATTGGTGATTTATTTTAATTGTTGTATTTATTCGGGAGAATTGTTGTACTTAGTTGAAGAGATTTAATATTAGTGGTTTCTTTTTTGTTATTGTGGGATGTAGATGCTTTATACCTAGTATTTTGATGGAATTGGCTAGCTTTATCGATGAATAGAGCACCGTTCACTCTTCCCGGGTGGGCGGGGCGCTACAGAATGTGGGCATCCTGGTTAGCTGATGTTAGTATCGTCCGAGTTGTAGGGATGTGGGAATATACGTGTGTGATATATGTTTATGTGACTAACATAACGAGGTGAAAGTGGTAGAGTGGATTAAGCGTCGCGTGAAGAACGATGATCCATATATACGTGTGCGATTAGAGTAGCACACCCGAATTTGGTTAGAAGGCTATGGGAAGCCATTTAAAAAGGAGGTATTCCTTGAGAAGGGTATAATTTAATTACTATGGAGAACACTCGGAGTGGATTTGTAATTAGTCAAATGTTGAGAACGACTGATGCGTACAAAGAGTGAAAATGTTAGTATAGTATAAAAGGTCCAGAAGTGCACATCGTGGAGAAAAGTGCACGGATCAGAACTTTCGATATACGCTAACGAAAGAAGGGGGGTATTAAGTGTCACTTAATGTGAGACATTTCAAGTAGAAGTCGATGTTGTGCAGGACATAGTGAGTAGTCTCCGCATGCACCACTCATAGATAGGAATCGGTTGGAACACGAGTATCAACCGAAGAATTTTCTGGCTATCAACAATCCCTATAGTGGAAGAGGCCGGTAAAGTCGATAAAATTTCTTGGATGAGTTTCCAACCTCAAGATAAGGTCACGAGTTCCTTAGAATGTGGGAACAAGTTGACCTAAAATAAAGTAATTATTATTCTTTTGGGGGTATACACTATTAGACAGTGTGCCCCAACCTTTCTTTGGAAATAAGAATCGCGTCGGTAAGAGGTTCTTTCTGGTAATTTTCTAAACTAGAATGGGATAACGTTTCATTTTGAGTAAGTTATATCACCATTCGCCAGGGAGTAGGCGAGGTGATTAAAGATTAGTGGAACCGCGTGAAAGAAAATTTTAAATTCATGGTGGTCATTTCATTTCCACAATGAATGTATCTAGCAAGTGACGTTAAGTAAAGTAGAGTTCCATGGAAGCACTCGTAACTGTTTATTGTGGACAAACTGCTTATTGAAATTTTGTGTTGAAAAACCTTAACTATTCTCCCTCTGGTTGTTTAGAGGTGAGTGGATAATCAAAGTTTTTGATCGGCCGAGTTAGAGTCTGATGACTGTGGTGGAATGACCATGACCGTTTAGGTGACTTTTGAATGTCGTAAGAGTTCATTGCCCAAAAAATCGAGATTCGAAGAATTGACAAGAGTGGTCAATTATCCGCATGGTTTCTCTCAGAAAAGAGAGTTTTGTGATTTGATAAATACGAGTGTTTGTTATGTAGTGAGGTACGACCTCCCAATAATATTGAGACAATGGGGGCCAACGATGTGTAGGCTTGTCTTATGCGAATAGCATGGATTGGAACACAATGTGAAGTACCGTTATTAAAGTGTGACTCTATAACTGATTGTATTGAAAGTGATAAATAAACTTATTGTGAGGCGGGGAGGACTATAGGAATTTGCCTTACTCGATAGTCCGTTTTGGGTATTCTTAAAGTATCCAGATCTATTTTTACCAGGCATACCTTATTTTTTGAATTTTGGGACAAAATTCCGTTATTAGGGGGGAAGTATGTAATACCCCGTATTTTTATGGCTTTTAAAATTGTGAATTTATTAAATTTAATTGAGATATTAATTTAATATTAATCCGGATTTTTTTTTAATATTTACTAGCGTGATGTGAGTTTGTAATTATTGGATATTGGTTGAATATTACTGGATGAGTAAAGTAATATATAGGATTGATTTTATTAAAATTATTGGATATTGGTTGAATGTTACGCATGGCTAGAATAATGTTATGGGTCATCGGTATACCTAGCTGATTTATGTAAATATATATATGAGTGCATGTATATATATATTATTTGAATATCTGTGTTTAATCATACTCGCGCTACTTGCTATAACGGAGGTTTTTGCGCCGGGACAGTCTTATTCTGATGTCACCTTTATGGGGGATATTAACTTGTACCCTAGAACATAGGATTCCTTAGTACAGGCTATCTGAGAATGATAGTCATATGGTCCTAAGAGACGTGAGGGGCATGTGCTGACCTCTTAGTGACTTGGAACTATGCTTCGCCTTCAGTTTGTGTGTATTGTGTTAATACAGTTCAAGAGTGATTCTGAACTAGTATTTCCCTTAGTTTGAGTGATACGGGGACTTGATAGCAGAGTATGCCAGCACCATAGATTTTATGTGGGGTGCCGTTAGTATATATATTATATGTGTGACTAATATATATACGTATATCTATATGGGAACTTTCTACTGTGCGTATAAGTAGTTAAGTAATGAATAAATGCTTCAACTTTATTGTAAGTGTTCGGGAACTTTATAACGGTACTGAGTTGTTCTAAATAACGTAAGAAATCTTGAAGATATTGATTTCCTAAAATAAATATCATAACCTTGATTTTCACATGATAAAACCTTATGGAGAATAAGTTAGAGAAACTTATGAGATTTATTAGTACGGTAGGCGTGCACACTAGATGAGAGGCGAGAATTCTCAAGAGAGTGTCGCATACTAACATGGTTGTTGCATTAGTCGGTAAGTATTTTAAATACTTGTTAAACTAATTTTAAAACTGTTTTACACTCGGGCTCTGACCCGTTTCCTGTCTTCTTCTCTCTCTTGTATATATATGTATATGTATTACAGGTGCCCAACCATAGGGGCATCATGCATCGTTCCTTGGATTGGACGCACTCCAGCTTATGTGGGAGTTGCAGGCCTTTGTTTTAGACGACCTCTTCATTAATTTAGCTCCTATTTTAGTACTTCATAGTTAGGGCATGTGTCGCCCGTTTCCCTATTCAGTTGGAGTTGTCAGAGAATTATGTTTATTATTTAAATTTCAGTATTCTGTACTCTTTGGGTTTCGATTACCGTCAGGATGATTTCATTTGTAGTTTTAAAAACTTGGTATTGGTTTTTCTGAATGGTTGAATCTAATGGGTGTTTATTACCATTCTTCATATTTACGTGATTCTAAAATTGTTAATTATTAAAAAGGTTTTCTTCTCTGGATGTAAATAGAATGTAAATAAGGTTTTAAATTGTCTTGACACTTAGCTTAATTATTTAGGGTGTTTAAATTGGAAATTTATTTTGCGACAGTGATGCTAAGAATGAACCAACTGTTCACCTTGATTTTAATTTAATACAGGACTGATCACCCGGTATTTAATTAGGCGGGGTGTCACAACACGCAGATATACCACAAGGACCACAATCCTAGACATGCAGTCTTCTCGGTTTAGGTTATCCTCCTTACAAGAGTAAACAACAACAAAGTGTGTTCTTCAAACACCAAAACAATTCACTAAAGCATATGGGAGTTTTGTTAATTGAAAACAAAAAAGGGATTAAACCCTATAAGGAAGAAGCCAAAAGAATTATGCTTTTGCAGTTTTTTTGTTCTGTAAAATGCTTGGACTTCTTGAACAAAATGAAACCATTTAATGAGTTTTTATAGAAAAACATGCCCCCTCGAAAATAGTGCTCGTTCGAACGAGATAAGGGTCTCGCGCGAATGACTTACAGATGTCGTTCAAATGACATCTCGCGGCATCCCTATGTCACTCGAACGAGATGGCTATCTCGCGTGAACGACCTGGGCGTCAAAATCGAGGTACGCTTCAACACTTAGAAAAGATACTCATTCTCAAATTTTGACGAAAAAGTCCGCTCCAACACTTAGAAAATATTTTGGAAAAATATCCCAAAAGCTTTAAGTGGAAAGTTAAGGTATTTAAAACATAACATTACCAAAGTAAACTTCGGGGAGTCTTTTTGATGAAGAACTTGATTAATTCGGATCCGTTTTGACGTAGATGGCTCTTGAATGCTCTTCGACGGTGTAGGGGTATATGACATAATACATTGATAACGAACTTATAAAAATATGTTCTTACATATACTTTATTCAGGATATTCACTATCTTACCTTTTATTATATGCACTTAAATAGATTTAACCGTTCTTTAGATAAATACCATCTCGTCTTGAGATTATCATACACAAGTAGGTTAATTGTGCAGTATATATTCTACACACAATATATACTATAAGTTTCATATAATCTCTATTATTCACAATAGTTCCTGGTTCCTCACCTTTATCCCACAAGTAGGAGAAATAATAAGACTTACCGTACCATACTTAAACTGGCACCATGCCCAACAGTAAACTTATAAGAATTTTAGTACACCAACTTCACTAGTGGAACGTACGTCTCTCGTCCCCCCTTAAGATTCAAGGTTACAAACATAATTTATCTTCCAACATCAGATTTGTCCTCTCAGTCTGCCCATTGTTCTGCGAATGATAGATCATACCCAATCACAACTCGGTACCCATGACTCGTGAAAATTCTTCCAAAATCGGGAGACAAAATCTCATCCTAATTGGACACAATATTAAATGGTACCCTATGTAACCTCATTATCTCGGTTATATTAAGATCAAAGCATATTGTTGTAATACCCCGTACTTTTGGCTATATTTATTTTGAGGATTAATTAATTAAATGCGTATTAATTGGAAATTAATCCGGGATAAAAATACTAATGTGATGCGAATTGGTATTTGATTTTGTGCATATATGATTATATATGTATTTGGTGTTATGAAATTTGTCGTGGGATTTATATACGGCATTTTAGAAATTTTGTTGAGACGCGTGGGACCGCCGCGTCACGGTATAATATTTTGATAATAAAAAGTGAATTTAAAATCTATAATCCGTATGGTCGTTTTGAGTGCGCCATCGCGTCCGGAAGGGTCGAGATAGTCAGAAAACACTAGCCGGGGGTATAGTTTGGGTCCCGGGGTATTTTTAGGCCATACCGGCAACTTAAAGGGTATTTTGGTAATTTCACGTTTTGAGGAATTAAAAGTGACGAAAATTTGGTTAATTAAATCTGATGTGGATAAGACCCACTAAGCCCATAACCAACCCTTATTAACCTAGAAAGCTACGTAGGTTATCATTTAGTCTTCCAACTCTCCCAAAGGAAACCCTAGCCACCATAGCCACCTTTGGAAGAAGAAAGTTTAGAGAGGAAGGGAAAGAGGAGGAATTCTGCAGAAAATCTGCAGAAAGAGCTTACAAATCCAACACCAAATCCAGATACAATCAAGGCAAGTGATTTATTCCATTTAAATTTCGGAGAATGCTTCTTCCATGTTAGATTATTCAAAAACTTTATGTGTTCTTGGAAGATAATGAAAAACCCATAAGATTGGAGTTATTAGTTTAATTTTTGGGATATAGGTTGCATGTAGAATGTTACTGGAAGATCATATTAAGAGAATTACTGACTTTTGTGATACCAAAAACGGATTTAAGATGAGGTTTATGAATGTTCTTGAGATAAATTAGAAAACTAGGTTTTTGATAAAGATTGATCCATATGTAGCCTTTAGTTGTTGAAATATTGATTTATGGACGTTAGTAATATTGTAGGATGGTTATATAACATTACAATAACGTTATATTAGAGAATCATGCTTTAAAAATAAGTTTTGGGATGTTTTCAAATCTGTAAATCGAAACAGTCCGTAACCACACCTGTGTAATCGATCGATCGACATTCATCAGTCGATCGATCGACAAAATCGATCGATCGAAGGTCAAGGTCGATCGATCGACCTTCCCAGAATAAATGAAGTTTTCCCTTAATTGAATTTTAGTGGTGTTAACCCTTGGATAATATTATTAGAGACTTTATGAATACCCTTAACTTTAAGGAAGACCAGTAGGCATGATTATGAGATGGGACTTTATTTGGAATGTAATTTGAGGAATTTTTTCTAAATAAATGAAATTTGTCATGTGAGATAATATTTGGGTTAATAGTACAAATTTGAATAAGTTGATGAAATAAGGTTTGGGGCAGAAGCAAATACCTTAGGTATAAAGATGTCATATTTGGGAATTATGGGAGACTTAATAGTCTAATTGAGATGGGTTTTAAGTTTAAGGAATTACGACGTGAGACGTGTCGACCATTTAAATTATATATTATCGGGATACTTGAAATATATGGATTTGGAATAATGGTATAATGATGTAGAGTATGACTTTATTAATATTGAGATATCTAAGATGTGTGAATGCTTAGCATAAAATCTTATGTGTATGACATACCTACCATACTTGTTATCACGGGAGGTTTACGTTCGCTTAGGACCTTCTTATCCTTGTGTTTCCCGGATTTAGATTGGTTACCTCGATGAACATAGGTCATAGAAAGACTTATTGTGATATTAATAAGTCCGCTGACCATGGGAGCGTAGGTATGTGCGTGACCCATGTGATGGTGACTGTGTTCGCCTCCACTATTTGTGATTTGTTATCTGAACTATTCCTGAGAGATTCGGAATATGTGATCCTTATGTACATGATGTACCGGGATGGATAGCAGAGTATGTGTGCACCATAGCTTAGATTGCGGGGTGCTTGTATCGTATATTTATGATGTGGATAATATACATTAAATTAATGGGAATCCTCATGTTAATGTTGTAAAAATATTACGGTATTGTTTCGAGTTATATAATGAGTTAACTAATAGTTATATCAATGGTATGTTTAGTAACTGAGTTTACGTTAAACCCCTATTTTAATTACGAGCGTTGTTATGTTAAATGAAACCGAGTAATATGGGTAGAACCTTTGGCAGTCTAGCTAGTTATGTTGTCAGTTAGCTAGCAGTATGGGTCGATATAGATGGGTACTTACGTTAGGAGTGCACATTTAGACGAGAGGTGAGAATATCATGCGAGTGTACGTCCTAACATGTACTTTGCATTTAATGTTTTAAATGTTTTTAAAGCACTTGCAGGTTTTTAAAATATAACTCCACATTCGGGCTCTGACCCGTTTGCTTTTCAAATCTCTTTTTCTTTGTAAAACCATTTTTAGGTGCCCAGCCACAAGGACACCAAGCATAGGTACTCATTCAGGTGACGAGCTGTAGCTGGTTGTGGAAGCTACAGGGATTTGCTCATAGACGCTTCTATCTCTTTGGATTCCAGAGTCACTATCTATCAGTTGTAGGGCATGTTGCCCATTTCTTTAGAGACATCTTTTACATTTCAGTTTTTAGACTTTAGCATGTTTTATTTCAGTTCAGTTTATTTATTTCAGTTTTGGGATTGTAGTGAGGGGTTTCCTCCAGACTTTATTTACTCTATTGTGATGGTTATTCATTTTACTTCAGCATGGTGAATGGTGTTATTTATTTCTTCATTACTTTTGTGGCATGTTAATCAGACTTAAATTAAAATTTGGCAACTTGCTTTTTAAATACTAGGTGGTTAGTAATAATAAAATGTTTTCGACAGTGATGCTATTAACTGAGCCAACTTGGCATTTTGAATTAATTTAATAAAGGAGTAGCTACCCGGTATTTAATTAGTCGGGGTGTCACAATTGTCTCATAGTATGATCAACCCTAACTTGCATAACGTGATCTACTTCAGTCAACTGATCCACTATCACCCATATATGATCGTAACCATCTTCGCAATAAAATCCTTAGGAATATTCTTCCAATACTACTTAGAAATCCCTAACGGTTGGAGAAACCCCTGCTAGATTCAAATGGTCCACCCTAATTCCAACAGACAGGTGGCCCGCTACAAGAGGAATCTAGCCAAATATCTCTTCATTTAAATCCTATTACTATAGTCATGTATAGCCTGATATATTTGTTATTCTACCTACTATATCTCTAATCGTCATAAAGGACGGGACATTTAAGTCTCGATATCTAAACCTCTATAATTATTTTTCTTATCCCATATCTCCAAAATGGGGTACAATACTAGAATTAATTACCTAGGGCGCCCATACACCCTATATTTCTCGCATTGTTGCTCAAATAACATATACTCTTCTTGAGTCAATTTTCTCTCACTTGGCATGCTGATATGGTTGGGATGCACTCAATCACCCCACTAGTCATAACTTGATCACTCTATCAGTGGGATCATTATTTTATTCATAATGTTACTAGGACTAAGCGACTCTTAAGTCATAAGTGAATTATCAACTCTAAATTTATGTTTGCATAAATAAAATAACTAAGGTACTAACTTATGCACAATCGACCAAACTTCTCTCTCTGTCCCGACGTTCATTAGTTTCATGCGTGGAATGTCTCGTAAAGCAAAATCCAAATAAGGAACCCCCCGATACACTACTACTTAACATAGTCGGTTGTCGAGATCCGTAATGGCCCTCAGTCCATAATATGTACCTTCCCATAATTTCAGTATGATGGCATAAAAGTATACTAGTCCATGCTTATGTATCCCTAAAAATAACATAAAACACGTTGCTCTCACTATCCCAAATTCTCGGCGCTATATATAATGAGCTATTTCACGCTGTTCGACAAAAACATAATATATCCTGAGTCACATTAGTAGAATAAATTTCTACTCACACATATAACTAAACAACATTTTCACTAAGGTCTATGATATCATGAAATATAGGCCCAACCCTATTTCAGTTGGCGCCGCACAAGATTAATTTTACTCTCCCCGGAGTATCCAACATGATAGTCTTATCACTCAAGCTACTATCGTTAAAACATTTGGTAATTTATCACTACATATTACCATAATAAGTTCTATTATGCTAACTCAAAGCAATAGAGAAATTATAATAACAAAATATACTCTTAGGACCCACTCGGTTCACTCACGGGCGACACGAAAAAGTCCCGCTATCAATGAGAAATACTTTTGTAACCAGACTGTTAAAATTATCATTTCCACTAACCTCGACTCGCACTTGAATTTAGGGATTTCAATTTATATATAACTGTTGTGACACACCATGTCACTATAATTAATCCTTTATTCACAAGGATGAAATAAAACTTCATTAGTCTCTCCTGATCACGTAAGGTTCTTACATGCACTTCTCACGGTCAAATACAACTCACGATCACTTGAACCCGTTATACATATAGGATTTCATCCTATAGTTGTACCCACTCGTTGTGGACAAATTATTCACTCTTGTGGTTTACACACCCATTATTGAAACGTTGGCGCAACATATCTAGGCCTCAATTATGGTCTTATCGACCTCCCTTTTTTCTTTTTGGACCCCTCCGACCTTGAAATACAGTATGCTACAATTATCGAGGACTCCACTGGTCCTATTTAAACCTACCACTCTTGGGTCATAAATTTCCTGGGCCCAATTCTCTTGACCCAATTTCTCCCCTAGAAGTCTCACTCCTCCAATTGTTATGCCTAATTGGTATGGTTTACTATTCCCAAAATTTGTCAGTCTCACTACTCAATGTGGACACATTTAACACTTGGTTGTCTCTCTCTATACATACGGTAATTTCCTTTACTATTTCCTCGTTATTGACCATTTTAACATCCTCCTCTTGGACCTATCAATCTTAACTCCTAATTGGTATTCCCATTTTTCTTTTGGCTCTACGGGTCCTATGGGATACATTGTCGACTGCACTAGTCTTGGATGATTTCATCGCCACTAAGTAGGGATTTAATCATGTCACTTTAAATGGGTCCCCTACTAGGTACACCTTCTGATGATGTTTCATTAACAATATTGAATTCAATCTTGCCCTTCGGCTAGGTTTCCTACCCCTTCTAGCTCCCCTGCATTTGGAAGCATCATCAAATTTCTTGGTGACGTTAATCCTAGTCGTATTCGTCAGATTTACACTCACATTAGAGTATTTCACTCACGAGTCCTTTCACATAATGAACTCTATTTATCTTCTATGTACCCAATTCTTCCTAGGGTAAGGAGTTCGTTAAACAAGTTACTTATCTCTTTCTTGTCCATAAAAGATAAGTTTCGAAATTCCATCTATATCCTGATTAAAACATCAAATTAACAATTTTACTATTGAACTATACCTAAAATTCTTATCCCAGCTTCACACACGTTCTTTATATTTGATGTCTAACTCTCATCACTTAAGTTTCTTCTTCCAAGAAAAAATTTACTAGAAAAATTTCAAATCCTGGGTGTTACTACACTTCACCCTTCATAATTGTCTTTGAATTTATTCATTCACAAGAGTCCTTTCGACTCCCTCACCTTTCATATACAGTGTTGGGTGAGTTAAGAACGACACAACCATCAACTAGGATGGTGCTTGGGAAAATACAACTCCCAAGTGACTTCCTTAATGTTCTCAGCCCAAACAACAATTATGATGGTTTCTATCTCAAACACCATTTCCAAAATATTCTATATCTTTGGCTGAGTCCTCCTCCCGCTGTCCTTTTAACGGCTCTTTCTAGTAGTCCCAATGTGTTTAGCGCACGATGCTCGACCAAAATCGTATAAGCATTACATCTTACATACTTCATGGCAGGAGAACGTAAGTCGAAATATGCAGAAGAATTCAACATCCTAATAATAGGGCTCTACATCAAAGAACGCTATGCTGAAACATAGTAAGTCGCATATATCTTAAAGATACTAGAACCTGATGCTCTGAAACCACCTGTAACAACCCGCCTAATTAAATATCGAGTGATCAGCCCTTCATTTAATTAAATCAGAATATCCAGTTGGTTCATTTTTAGCATTACTGTTGAAAATAATTTCTTAATTAATCACCTAATAGTTAATTAAGCTAATTGTCAAAACCTTTTTCCATTTTTTAGTTTAATTAAAACCATTCCACGACACGCAATAATAATATGCAACAACACATCACAACTGAATTAACTATAACAAGAATAAATGCGACTGGAATAACTCTTCGGTGAAATTATAACATTTACATTAAATAAAACTGATATCCACAATGCTTACATAAATAATTACAACCTCTAGAATCCTGGGCGACAAGCCTTAAATGAGACGCTACACATGAGTGACACAACATAAAGGAAGTGTCTAAAATCCATCGGAACATCCATAATCTATGCTGGGTATCCCTGCTGCTAGATACCTGATGTACAAGATATAGTAGAGAAGAGAATATGCAAGGAAATGGGTCAGAGCTCGATCGTAAGAGATTTTAAAAATAGCAAGTGCTTAACAATTACAAATAAGCATTTATTATGTACAGGTTAGTTTCTCGGGCTCTCTCTTGAGAATTCTCACCTCTCATCTAGAGTGCACACCTATCGTATCTTATTATCTTCCTAGTTAAGGTTCCCTCCTAACTAGTTTCCACAACATAATTCTAACCCATATCATAAACCCCTATGTCCCATACCATACGTAATATAATTATTCATATAAATTTCTCTTTAATATGAACTAGTCTTGTTACAACCTTGGAATTAAGTGTTCACTTACTTAATTCAATCCAGATTTCATTATTTACTTCAATCTACAATATTACACAGTAGATTAAATCACACTTTATATTTTTAATCTACAATATCACACAGAAGGTTACATCTTTATATCTACAATGTCACACAATAGATTACATCAGAGTTTATATATATAATATCACACTAATTAAATATATATACTAATACGGCACCTCCCTAGCTAGAGCTGCGGTGCATGCATACTCTGTTGTCATGTCCTGATACATAATGTCACTGTATAGAGGACTATTGATTCGACGTCTCTCACGAATCATATCATATCATAACACAAATATATTGGAGGCGAGCATACTCTCCAGCCAAATGGGTCACGCACATACCTACGCTCCCATTCAACCATCGAAACTATCATATAGACCGATAGCACGCGCCCAAGGTCCTATGCTTAGGGTACAAATATAAAATCCTCCCAAATGGGCGCACAACATAAGACCGTCCACAACGCGAAACCTCCACCCCGATAGCAAGAAGCGTAGGTATGTCATACATACAAATAATAATATTGGTATTCATCACACCTATATAAATATAACATTCATAAGGCATTCACACAACTATATGATAATTCCTGTACGTAGTATTTTTATCTATCAAATCCTACGTATTAAAGATTATGACTTTACTTCTTTATTTTATATTCCCGAGCCTCACTCATTACTCGAAGATTAAATAAGTATTCCTTAACCTAATTCAGTAGGTAAATGTCTACACCATACTTATCTAGGTCATCATAACTTTCGAAATTCTATGAATTAAACTCATATTTAATTAGATTTAATTCTCCATAACCTTTAATTCATTCTTAACCCTTCATTCTATCTCTTAGGGTTAACCCCATCTATTCCTAAGGTTATAACGGTAATTAATAACTCTCCTACTACTGGTCCCAATCTTAAATTATCATATATCCAATTTAAATACCAAGTAATGTAAGTCTCGATAATAACTCGTTTAATTAACACTCATTAATTTCCCCTCATTCAAAATTCCAAAATAATATTTTTCGGGTCTTAGGTATATCCTACTGCCCTTAACTAAGTCCCATTAAGTTCATTTAATCATCATCAAAGATTTCTCAAAGTTTGGGATTTAATAAAATATTAAAAAGAAAAATATTTCACATTTCCAGGGGGAGACGATCGATCGATGATTATGGTCGACAGTCTTGAGTCGATCGATCGATGGACCAGATATTGCCCAGTTTTCTGCATTATTTTTCCTACGGGTTTCATACTTTTTAATCATCAAAACCTTTATCAAATTATCCCAAACTCCCCAATATTCATTCCATATTATAAACCAAGATATATAAATGATTTCTAATAATCAAACCACCTAAAATCATCAAAAAGGTTGGATTTAAAACGTACTATTTCTAAAAAACTCATATTTTATATTTATCTATGAACATCATATGAACTCCAATTTTTCTTCACCAAATGATTCTCAATTTAATCTCATGATATCCAGATCATATATCATCATATATGAATAAGTTCTAACGTATCCAAAATAATTTACACCTCATTAAGATGAATCAATTTACTCAAATTCCATTTTATTCTCAAGAACTCTAATTTCGACTTAATCATCAATACGAGTGTAAATCCCAAATTTCTTCACAAGATAGTATAAAATTCTTTTAGTTTATTGTATACTTAATAGATATCATTCCTAGATAATATCCATTTCAAAGACTCATTTAAAATTATCATAAATTTATCTTTGATTATGCAACTTTTTAGAATTTTCCTAACTATCCTATCATGGACAATATAAAAGCTAAGATTGCAACAATTAATCATTTACCTTTAGATTGTAGGTCTGATTCGTTGGGGATGATACTTTACTGGTGGTCCTCTCTTTTTCCGGCCAACTTCCGGCAGTGGTGGTTGTGGCTCTTGGTGGTTATCCTTTGGTTTCCTAGAAAAGTCTCTTCTTCTCCAATAGAAAGTCTCTCAATTTCCCCTAAACCTTTTCCTCTTTTTTTGGTGAATTAACCTAAACTCTCTAATCCCTTTAGTTATAAAATAAACTCAGATTTTCCCAGTTACTATTCACCTCCCTTGTAAAATGATCGAAATACCCCTCCGGGGTGTCCTTTCGATTCCAAAGTCCCCCGAGACCTAAATCAAACACCCAAATAGACTTTTTCGATTATTTGAAACCTTCCATACACTTTGGAACAGTCAAAATGACCATTCGGATGACATAATAATAATTCACTTTTATTTCATTAAATTATAATCCCGACACGGCTCAAATGCGCGTCCTGGCTTAATTACCATAATTGTCATACACATAATTCGCGACAAGTTTATAAAGTCATAATCAATTGTAAAGTCATAATCTTATATATTACTTTAATCACTAAGTAACATAAATCACATATTACTTTATTCTCGTGTAATATTTAAATCCGAATTAATTTTCAATTATATCACAATTAATTCTAACTAATCCTATTTTAAAACTCATTAAAAATAAGAGGTATTACACAAGTGTTTGGTGCTACCCTAGAAGGGACCACATCAAAGTATTGAAAAAATAGAGTAAAAGAGGGTTTGGTGGAAAAGTGATGCCACACTCGGCAGTGAATAAGGTGGAGATCGAGTGGCTCTTAGGAAGAGAATACACATCTATGGGACCCTGGGCTATCTCTAAATCTACCCAAGATATTTTTTTTTCTCTAAACTCGTTTAATAAACTCTTGTCTACGATGTGAACCAAGGTGGAAAAAGAGGAAAAAATGATAAAACCAGAGAAAGAGGGAAAGAAGGCTTATAGGGAATTTAAGGTAACTTCAAGAACCGAAGAAAAATAATGGCAGAAAATGATCGTACAAATAAATCCTTAAGATGAAGAAAAAATCTTAAGTGCATAAGGTTTGAGGTGAAAAGAAAGGAGGTAAAAATTGTACCTATTTATAGGTTGCCTCGATAAAAGGGAATGAAATGATTAACTGAACCAACTATTGAACTACCGCCGACTGCACGCCTCCCGAAGCTTCAAAAGACTGTTGTATCCTTTGGCAGTTCAAAAAAGTATGAATTATTTACAAAAATGCCATTTTCGAACAGTACGTGTGAAAATTTTAACAAGTGTGGGAAGTCGGCTGCTGACCCAAAACTCAAAATAGTATGCCGAGTAATTTTTTGGACCAACTACTCCATACTTTTGATCAATCATGAAGCATGGAGCACTGGAGGCTTTTGTTGTGTGTAAAAACTACTCTTCTATGTGGGCCAATGATAAATGTACAGCTGTCCTCCTACGTGGCTGAACAACCACCTTGATCGGCATCAGAGATACTTAGCCGGCTTGATGGCTGACCAACTCCAGGAACGCCAACCATCAGGAATACTAAAAGTTACTTAGATGGGATGCCAACCAACACTGAATTCCAAGAGTTTCATTTATTGTACACATATGTAAATACCTGGCAATATAAAGGCGTACCATCTCTAAGGTTTTATACCAATATAAATACGAAATACTCCTTCAGCTAGAGGGACAACTCATATCACTCATATGCACACCATACTGAGCTATTGTAAACCCTTCTAAATTATACCAACAGTGGACGTAGGCTATTTTATAGTCGAACCACTCTAAAAATATCTTCTTCTGTGTGAGTGATTTGATTAACTTACTATATTACCTGTGATTATAAAACTAGATTAAGTCCATTTTTAGACATGAACAAAACCCATAACTTCCAGTCAGGTAGGCATGTACAGCGATGAAAATAGGCGTGAGGTCGCTGACTTGTAATCCCAAGTATTTGAGGGTTATTAAATGGCAAGCATTCAAAGTAGTACCGTTATTTACAAGCACCAGCTAGACTATTTTATCCATGAATTCTACTGAGATATTGAGAGTGTAGTTATGATCCGGACCAAATCTGGGAATCTCTTCATTGGCAAAGGAGATAAGTTTGGTAGAAGTTAGGGTTCCAACTATATGAACTGCCTCTTCGGGGGTGGTAGAAAGAGGAACCATAAGTCTAGTTAGAAGCTTGATTAGGGCATTTCTGTGAAATTAGGAAGACATAAAGAGTCATAATAGGGTAATATTGGCTTGGATTTTCTTAAGTTGGTCGAGGATTTTCCTCTCTTTAACAAACATTTCTAGCATTGGGATTTTTTCGACTATCCCTTTTCCCTTGTCCTCCAAACACACTGGCTGGTGAGAAGATTAGATCTTTTAGTATCTCCCTAATTGGTTCATATGATTCACAGATTCTGAGAAGAATAAAAACCTAGTTTCTTCATCTATCTCGAGTGCAAGAGATATTTCATTTATTCCCGATAATAACTCTTTGAACGAGATCATTGCACAAAAGAAGTTAATTGTAGTGCCATTTTCATCATTAGATTCACCATCTGAGTCATCCAAAAGGTTTGAGTCATCTCCCACTGGTAGCAAAAATATTATCTTTTCAAGAAACGTCGATGCATTCTACAACTTCAACTACTTAATTGTACAAGTCTTTCCACACAGTGGAAAAATATTAAGAAGAAGGGACCATATACCCTTTAAGTTTCAGTGTTGTAAGTCGCTCAGAAGCTTCACATATCTTCTTCCTCTTGATACATTCTTATAATAGAACTTGAATAATGTTGTCTAAGATGAATTCTTTTGGAGACACAAACTAATCATCAGATTGATGGGCCTACTTTTGGGCCTCCATGCACACATCACCGATCGTCTCGCAACTGCTTTCTTCAAGAGTCATTTCAGATGGGAATTTCATCCAAAAGATTCCGAGTTGTTCTAAGAGAGATGAAAACTCCATATTTGTTATTTATGAGTGAGTTCAGATAATAAAGTAGGCTCTTATCATGAGGGAAAAATCTTTATAGAGGGTATTTTAAGGGTATAAGAGGAAGGATGGGCAAACTTAAAGAGGTTCAGATGGTTTAATTGAGTTGCTAGAAGGGAAAGGTTTATTGATAGGTTTGATTCTAGTGGATGGATCAAAATATGGGTCTTATTTGGTGAGAATGCGTTCATACCTATTTGATGTGTTGGTAAAGGGTTTTCGGTAGTGTTTAGCTTAGATTTTGCAGGAAGTTCGATAACACCTTTGTTTATAAGGCCTTATATGAAATTTCTCAGGTGGAAGCATTGATCATGGTGTACTTGATGATTTGGTGGAAGTCACAGCGGGCGTCAGATTTGATGTTTTTAGGAAAGGGATTAGGCAGCGAACGAGGATCTAAAGGCTTAATGAGATTTCGGGACGAGATATTAATAAACTTTTGAGATAAGAGCATGTAGCTCAATATATTCCTTATAGGTTACAACAGGGTGAGCTTCTGGTGCCCATGAAGTGGTAGGCTGAGAGATGTTGTTAATAGCCGAGACAATGGTAGTAGGTGGCTTATCATACTTGTGAGGAGTGAATTATCTTGGTGACTTTTTCGATTTAAACTCGATCTTCAGATCGTGGGAATTCTTTTCGATCTCAACCCAAATTTCCCGAAGGGCTCTGAAATAGGGGAAATACTAGCTATCCATAGAGGTCCTAATGTGCGATATAAAATTCTTCTTCATGATATTGACCTATTCGCCTTCAGATGGATGGTTAGTCATGGTAGCAGAATTTTCTCTCCATCCACTCATGAAATTATTAACAGATTCTATAGGTTTTTTCTTGATCAGTTTAACATCTCGATGATTTACCTCAAACTCTTTATTATATTTGTACTGAGCAATGAATTCCATGAATATAGCCTCCCAACTGCAAATCCGATATTCTTCTAGTGATAAGAACCAATGAAGGGCAATTTCCTTGAGAGTCTTTTGGAATATTTGAGCCATGATTTCTTCGGTATCCCCAAGTAAGCTTGTGGAATGGTGGTTATTGTGAAGATGCACAATGGGAGGTCTGTTACTTACAAACTTCTCGATATCGGGCA
Source organism: Sambucus nigra (assembly GCA_949130495.1). Classification (NCBI taxonomy): domain Eukaryota; kingdom Viridiplantae; phylum Streptophyta; class Magnoliopsida; order Dipsacales; family Adoxaceae; genus Sambucus; species Sambucus nigra. Next base: position 575,284,338 of record OX422214.1, on the reverse strand, counting down.
TCTTGAATTTTTTTGAAAACCTCGACTTCAGATAAAGGGTCATGTGGGTGTAATCCACGTAATTACTTAAAATTTTGACGTTATATAACTTCTTGGAAAGCATTCTGAGGTCTTTATTAACTAGGTTTAATTATTCCTCCTTGGGATCGGTAGGATTGGGCACCGGAAGGTTAGCCCCCGGCTGAGCAAGGTGGGGAATTGGCAAATGAGATGGGGGTGGTCCGTTAAAAGGAGGGATGTGCAGGGCATGAGGAACTTATTGATAAAATTATGGATACCACATCGACTAAGGTATTTATGGTCCCACGATAGGGGGAAGGAAATATTTGGTTCAGGCACCTTGGGGATCTGTCCCATATTTCTATGTATTTCTTGGACATCAACTTCCAGAATGTTTATCTTTATACTGAGTTAAGCAAGTACCGTCATCAGGTTCAACTCAACACTGGCATAGTGATTCGTGTTTTCCATGAGGTATCTTCGGTAAGATTGTTCGATTTTCCCTAAAGTGGAAGATGAGGGTGTAAAACTCTAGGGTGGCTTGATAACAAATCTAAGCCAATAGGGAGCCAGTCCAAGTTAGGGTATGTGGTTTCACCTGAGAGGGAAAGAAAAAAAATATGTTTTTGAACAAGAATATTTTTTATATTTTGAAAACATATGATAGAAAATGTTTTTGGTATTTTTGAAAAGAAAAAAGATTAAGGAAGAACCCCTAGTGTAGTTGTTATTATTAGGTTTCACTTGTATTATGATCCTCTTATTGTGAAAGTGAAATGCCAAACAAGACCTAAGTCTAGGAAATGATAGGATACACGATGAAAAGACATTTTTTTGGCTTGTTTTCAGATTCACGTATAAGGTCCTATTTTAAAAATGGGCGAAATACAACAAAATCTGGGAGGTAAGACGACCCAAAATTTGGATAGAGTTTTGTGTTGAAACTTATGAATTTCATAGGGCAAACGCCTATGTGAGGTTTATGCATAGGAGGTTAGTGTAAGGCTCCCCCCCTTGGGCATGACTTCCACGATATACCTCTTGCTTCTAAGGGAAATTATTCATCAGTAAATGTGAAAAATCCATTTGATATAATTGAATGTACTGACGATACACCTCATGGTCATGGTACATGTGAGATCAAATTAGATATACTCAATGCATGTGAATGAATTCCCTGATATATACATATCGTCCTAAGTTCGGTCAAGAGGTACAATGCGGGAGAACCGTTTGATATACGTCGAATGTACTTAGCCAATGGAAGGTGGGAGTCATATCGCTTAGGTAAACTCAGAGGGTTTAACTTTTTCCCCAAACCCCTTATTTTTAGATTTCTTAAGTACTTTGAGGTTGTCCCTGCTCAATGTTCCCCAAACACTTGGAAAATAGTGAACAGGGTACACGGAATCAATGAATTATATGGGATCAACTTGGGGATCCTAGAAATTTGTTATTGCTATGTTTGGTCGCACGCCATCGATGGTGTTATGTACCAGAAGGCAAAAAAGGTCGACAGGGTTTTGGTCGTTAACCTTCCTGACTTCTATAAAGGATATTGGGAGCAGGGTTTCATTGTCAGGAAGTGGTAACACCCTCCCTTATCTAAGGGCATTAGGCACCGGGGGCCTTATGCCCTGACTGGGGGGGAGGATAATATAGGTCGCTGCTTCTTTTCCTTCTGCCAGCTTGCTGAATTTTTTACTGTTATATATTTTTTTATCTTTTTATCTGTATTTCTTCCTTTGTTTTGCAGCGCATGACAAGAACCAAGAGCCTACTCTCTGAGAGCTAAGGTTTGCTGATCTGCTAAAGGCCAAAAAGATTAGAGATAGGTTGCCTGATGGCAAGCAGCCTCGTGCAACAACTTATCTTCTGGAATATACAAATACCACTTCCAGTTTTATCGCTCGGTCGGTAGACAAGATCCCGATATTAGATATTTTGAAAGAGGAATCATCTGGTTCATTTGGGACAATTGAGATGGAAAGAGAGAAAGAAGAAGAATAAGAAGAAGAAGAAGATATGGCTCCCCCGAATAGGAGATTATTGTTAAGAATGTGCTTGCGCTCGCGTAGGTGTGCTTGTGAGTTTTTACAATTCAACTAACATCCATATAAATTCTAGAACTCACAATTCTCAAGTTTGACAATTATAGTACTTACCATTAAAGGTCCAAACTCTCATCATTATTTAAAGTTCAAAAAGGAAAAATAACTAACTCGAACACAAATATTCCAACACATATGTGGAATCCCATTTATTAGATATACATATGTGCGTATAATGTTGAAATTTTTTTTAAAAAGTTTTTTAAAGTCAAAGTTATCTTTTGAAAATAGAGAGAAACCATTGTAAGTGGAGTATTTTCAAGTGTATTCCCACATCCCACGTATTAGAGATACCCTCTTGGTCAGGGGTGTAGCAAGAGAAAATTACACCTTTAGGCAGGCCTTTGAGCATTAAATTTTGTGGATGAGGGAGGACTCACCAAAATTGAGCTTGGCCCACACGCGCATTCCCTGAGCCGAGCCGATTCATGTCGGGCACGGGTTTGTGATCGGAGTTGGGCTCAATTTGTTGGTTTGTTTCATACTTGAATTTTTTGGGCAAAAATAATGTGACAATTCTTCTGATTTCAAAATTGTCAAAAGACTAGATTTTTGCAAAGGTCTTTTGTCCTTCGCGACCTTATCCGAGTGCATTCTTAGTGCAACCCCTCGTAGAATAACGGGTTGATGTATTCATACGAAATCAACTTGTTAATTTTTTTTACCCCATGGCAGACCTTTAACGTTTCACCTTTCTAGGCGAATCCTCCTCAACGCCCTCGAGCCTCGTTTACTAAGTAGTGGGAGTTTTCATTGTGTATTATGTTAGTTTGACAGCCCTGGCAGCCATTTTCATACTGCAGATCGTCTTTAAGTTGAACTCCATGAATCCTAGTGACAGATTAGTGGTAAAATATGTAGAAGATTAACAACCAAAATGAGAATTTTCTAAGATGTACATCACCATCCTACCTATTCTTAGACTAAAATCACTACTAAATAGAGAGGGCGGAGAAGGAGAAGAAGGAGAAGAAGAAGAATAAATTACCATCGTTGTTGCTAATAAGTCCAAAAATCACGGTGAGGTTGTTTATTTTTTTCGCATATTATTATCATATCTCTTCTCCCTCCCACCACCCTCACCCTCGAACACAGGGACTCTCAATTGTGGTTTTCACCATTATTTAAATTTAGAGCCACTTTTCTAGAGCTAAAGAAATTTTGAGCTTCAATATTTTGTTTTGGTAAAATGGTTTGTATGTTAACTTCTATGACTAAAAATCTTGTGAAACCTATTTGGACATATGATTTTGCGATTCAATATTCGTTTTGGCGAATTGGTCTATATTTTAACTAAAAGTGGATAAATAAAAATTCCAAGTTGATACCAAATGAGTAATTCATTTGATTTTTCTTCTTCTTATTCTCATGGAAAGAGATGCCATTTACCTGGCCAATTGGCTAGAACAAAGGAAAACCATACTTAGCGAATCAAATAGTCATACAGTGCCACATGTGGAGCCTGTTGCCAATTTGTAAAATACTGCAAGTGCACGAGCTATTATAGAATAGCGAGTGTAAGTACGGGTCGAACCCACAAGGATTTGTCAATTTTAATTATTAAAAGAATTGCAACTGTCCAACTAGATCAAATGGGGTAGAGAATGATTACGAACTACACTGAATAAAAGCAACTACGGTAAATGAGGGTAACACAAGATATTTGTAAACAATTAGGAAATAATTAGGATTCGGGGTCCATTTATCACGTAACTAATATTGCACACTAATTTATTGTTGTCATCCCCTTTTTATAACTCAAATTATATCAACTCTCGTCGCTTTTAATTCGAAAAATATGATGGTTATGATCATAATATTTTTAACGTTTATAATAGATGGCTAAAATCCCTATTCCCTTAGAAAATACAAGTTTTAAGATTCACAAATGTATTTAAGCATGGACTATCAAAACAATCAAAGTGCAAGCATAATCCATCAAAATTTACTTTTTTTAAATCTCAAAACTTGATTTGACAAAACAATCTTGAAGGTTTTAAACACACTCTCGTGTCGCTTTAAAATGAATACCAAATCTTTAATAACAATTAAAATAAGTAGGGAATAAACAACAATAAAATTAACGTGCCAATATTAGCTAACTATGATAAACTTCACCCTACTCCTAATATAAGAATCAAGCTACCATAATGAAAGAGAAATTGCAAGAATGAGCAGAGATCTTCATTAATATACCATACTTACAAATAGTTCTCTCACAACAATCTTCAATCCTCTAAAAAAATAATAAAAACTTGGCCCTCAAATTGATTGCAATCACTCAAAGTTGCTCCCCGAAATCCTCCACGAAATTCCTCTCTAATTGTATCCGAAATTATGAGCCCAAGGGTCCTTTTTATAGGACAAGTGGTGAGGTATTTGAGTTATGGTGAGACTCTTTTTGATTGGCCGAATGGTGTTGGTAGCTATCTCTCCACCTCTTTAATCTTTGGATCGTGATAAGGGACGAAACTTCCCCCACTCGAAAACTCTTATCTTTTCTTGCTGAACAAGCATGCCGAGTTTCATCCAAATCGGAGAAAAAAAATTCCGACTTTTTTACAATTTCACGTGTAGAAAATAACTTTTTTCGAATGACCATAAAAATCAGCTTTTTCGCGCCTTTTTTGAATTGATCATTGATTTGCACCAAATTCCATCATTATCTGCAAAAATTTCACAAGGCAACTTTTTTCACAAATTAGCACAAGAACATTATAAAATTATCGAAGTGTCCATTTTTACTTAAAATTGCCATTTTCAATATGAATTCAATCATTTTCGCATTTTTTTCCTATTTTTAATAAAATAGTCCTAAGAACTTATTAAATACACTAAAATGGGACTAACAAAGTATAATTTTGGGTATAAAATATACAAAATAATGCACTCATCAGAGCCCAATGCAAAAAAGACAAGTGAGGTTGTTTTATTTCTTATTCTCTCTCTCTAGAAAATTTGATTTTCGCCACTAAGAATTCAAAATCATTTGTACAATGCAAAAGAAATAATGGTTTTTTCATTTTGTCTAGTCTATATCTCACTCATATTCTTTTATTTCTTCTCACTTTTCTCTCTCATTCTTTCTAATCTCATTTTCAAACCATTTAATCTATCCACTACTAATAAAAATCTGGGGCTTTATATTTAGTTTTTATAAAGTGCTTTATATGATAATTTCTATGATTGATAATCTTCTCAGACCCATTTGGATATTTGATTTTGGGGCTTAAAACCTCATTCTGCATCTCAACTGAAAGTGGATAATACGAAATTCAATTTGCTAACTTCTATGATTCAACACGTGATTTCATTATGGGGTTTAATATTAAGTTTTTGCAAATTGGTCTCTATCTCGACGAAAAGTGGATATGAACAAAATTCCATATGCTAATTTGTATGATTGGAGAGTTTGCGAAACCCATTTGGAATATTCAGTATCTCAACTAAAACGAACAACACCAAACTGTGTGTTTTATAACTGTACGATGTACATTTCTCATTAATGAAATCATTTCATCTGTACACCCTCAACACTTAATCTGAATAACATTCCTTACAATTAGATAATGACAACACAACATCTTCAAAAAGAATAAGAAATAATATAATAGAAAAAATAAAAAAATCAATTGACATTCCACAACTTAAATTTAAGTGGACTAAAATGACGAGGTTTCTTATCATGGAATATATTTATTAAGAACATTCAAGCACAAAAGTAAGGAGTTGTATAAGGGGTCAACACACATGTGGATAATTTAAAATGAGATGAAGATATTGGAGGTATTTCTAAACAAAATTTGCATGTCAGGAAAATAGATAAACTTAGTGATCTAGCATAAAAACTACACAAAAATATTGGAGCATTTTATACATAAATTGCACGTGCGTGTGCGTGTGAGTGAGAGGGAGAGAGAACAATTCAATGTGACACCCCGCCTAATTAAATACCGAGCGATCACTCCTTTATTAAATTAAAATCAAGGTGAACAGTTGGTTCATTCTTAGCATCACTGTCGTAAAAATAACTTTTCCAATTAAACACCCTAATTAATTAAGCTAAGTGTCAAAACCATTTTTGAACATTACTTTCCAAATTTTATTTTAAAAACAAAGATTTAATTATTTAAAATACTTCAATGATAAAAAATCACATCACAATAATCCTGGAGCATATAATCCAAATAATTTAAACATTCAACAACTAAATCCCAACATTTAAACTTAAATTAAAACATCCAGACAGTAATAAATCCCAAAGTAACAATACTAGAAATAACTGAATCACAATGTCTAAGTAAACAACTGAATAATGTAAAGGGCGACACATGTCCCACTAAATGAATATGCTACGAGTGGAGTCAAATAAATGAAATCGTCTAAGCAAGAGGCCTGTAACTCCCACCTAAGCTGTAGCGCGTTCCTTCCAAAGGATCCTATGCAAGACGCCCCTGTGACTGGGCACCTGTAATATATACATATATATACAAGAGAGAAGAAAAATAGAAACGGGTCAGAGCCCGATAGTGTATATAATTTAAAATTCGTTTAGCAAGTATTTAAATTGTTTACAGGCCAATGCAACAACATATTAGTGCGACACTCTCTTGAGAAATTCTCACCTCTCTTCTAATGTGCACACCTATCGCACTAACCTTCCCAACGATTTATTTTATCATATATCTCGCACTAAAATTCCCAATGGTTTAACTTATCTCAGGTTACTCATAAGATTTAAAACTGAACAATTTAATCATTTAAGAGGATAATTTCATTTGAATACAAAATTCTCATTTAAAACTTATTTGCTAATAAAGTTTCGCATTTCACTTTCCAAATCAAGTATTTCCAAATTGAAGTCATTATTCGTTTCTTACTTTCCATAAACACAATAGGAAGTTCCAAATTTCAGAAGTTCATATATATATTAAATACTCGTAGAATATATATATTCTAACAGCACCCCACATAAAAAATTATGGTGCGGGCATACTCTGCTATTCAATACCCGTATCAATCGTACTAAGGGAAATACACGTTCGGAATCACTCTCGAACTATATCAATACAAACACAAACAATATTGAGGCGAAGCATAGTTTCCAAGTCCAAGAGGTCAGCACATACCCTCGCGTCTCTTAAGACCGTGACTACCGATTCGATAGCCTGTACCTAGGATTCCTATCTTCTAGGGTACGAGTCAATATTCCCCATGAAGGCCCATTCGAGATAAGACTGTCCCAGCGCGGTAACCTCAGGGATAACAAGTACTGCGGGCATGATTTTCACACGTATATAATAAATGCAATACACACAGTCATATAAATATACTACTTTTATCATATCAATTTAGGTTCATCTCATAACCCATAATTACGACATTTATACTTATTTTCACATTATTAGTTATCACGTAAAACAGTTCGTCTTTATCTTTAATTTGAGGGATTATTCCAGCTTACTGCGTAACACTCATGGACTCTGTCCTCCCAAGTGTAGAATTCAGTAGGTACTCATCTATTTCCCATTGTAACTATCTTACGCGTCTCTTCCTTTAATACAAAATTTCATCGTCCCTTATATATATATAAATACACCAAAAATGCAATTCTTGCCTTACATTAAAGGTCTCATAATCATTAATAAGTCCTACTGGTCACCTATATCTCCCAAAATATTTTAATAAGGATGTCTAAGGAGTATTACTCATCTAAATTTATTTCAACTAATTAAAAGGGGAAATATGAGTCTGCCAGGAGGGTTCGATCGATCAAGGTCTGGGGATCGATCGATCGAAGCTCTTGGCTCGATCGATCGATCAAGCAGGTATGGCGAATTCTGCAGTTTAACAGTTACGGGTTTCATAATCCAACCTTAATCAAATCTAAATTTTCCATTCCAAATCGTCCAAAAATTTGTACTACTAACAATATAAACCCATATTATACATCTTCTACGTAAAGCATGCCAATTTTCATCAATAACCATGGATTAATAGGCCAATAACTCATATAAAACTCAAGAACCCTAGAATTTCTTTAACCTTGTTCTAATAAATCTTTTCCAGAATTTTCTTCTTCTAAAACATCATAAATTCGTGGTTCAACCTCTACATATGAAGGGGGATTTCCAAATTTCCATATATATCATAACTACATGCGATTTCCTATCTCCAACATGATTTTTCTTCCATGAAACTCATCCTAATCAACCCTAGACTAACATGAGTGATGCATTAACGAAAATAAGCAAGATAAACACTTGCCTGAGATTTTCGGTGCAAACGGATGACTTTTTGGCCTTGGATTGCTTGGAAAGCTTCCTCCTTCCCTCTCCTATGGCCGTTCTAAGGTTTTGAGTCTGATAACCCTAAAGGACTCTTCTAAATGGCTGATATAGCCTAATAAATTTCGTGGGTTTAATTACCCCAAAATGTAAAATGTCCAAAATGCCCTCCTGGGGTGTTAAATAGGCCTAAAAATTCCCCGAGACCCAAACTAAACCCCCGAGTACACTTTTCTGACTATCTCGACCCTTCCGGACACGTTGGAGCACTCAAATCGACCATACGGATAACTTAAAAATATTTCACTTTTATTAATCAACATTTATTCCTGACGCGACACAGACGCGTCCCGACTTAAATTTCCAAAATTGCCATTTTATTCACACGTGACAAATGTATAAAAAGAATCTCATATATTACTATACTCATCCAGTAACATTCAACAAATTTCAGTAATTACTAACTCTCGTCACGCTAGTAAATATTTAAAACAACATTTCGGATTAAAATTAAATTAATTTTATCTCAATTAAATTTAATAAAATCCCTAAATTTAAAAGCTATAAAAATACGGGGTATTACATTCAACTTATAATAAATATGAATTCTAAAACTCACAACTCATAAGTTTTAACAATTATAGTAATTATCGTCAAAGGTCCAAACTATCCTATAGTTCAAAGTTCAAAAAAGCACAAACATTTAATGTATCCCAACATTCCAGGAGCACAAATATTCCCACACATATATAGAATCTAATTCATTAGATATACATACGTGCTTATAAATATATGCGTCTAAAGTTACCTTTCGAAAAGAGAGAGACCAGCGTAAGTGGAGAAGGCTTTTAAAGTGTATTCCCACATCCCATGTCTTAGTTATATCCTCTTAGTAAAGGGTATATCAATAGAAAAATTACACCTTATGGCAACCCTTTGTACATTGAATTATGTGTATGAGGGAGGACTCCCAAAAATTGGACTTGGCCCACATGCCCCTGAACAGGGACGGGTACGAGTTTGGGCTCGGAGTTGGGTTTAATTAGTTGGTTGTTTATTTATTTAAATTTTTCGATCAAAAATTATGTAACAGTTCTTTTATTTCAAAAATTTCAAAATATAAGATTTTTGAGAAGGTCCTTTACCCTTAGTGACTTATCCGATTGCATGATTATTGAAACTCCTCATAAAATAATGAAGTAATGTATACATACAAGCTTTGGCCTTCACCATCTCGAACACTAAATCAACTTGTTCATTTATTTTAATTGTTGAGGACTTTTAGCACTTCACCTTTCTCATAGCCTAGTTCTCCTCAATTTCATCGAGTTAGAACATGCTAGTGAAGATGAAATTTTTCCCTCTATTTGAGTAAGGCTGGGTCTGGTGTGGGCTTACAAGGAAGGCTTGTGCCGATAAGTCTGCCAAGGTATGATTCCACTCTATTTAGTAGGTTTTGGTATGTTAGACTCTAATCTCACTCCTTATCCCTTAATGACATTTAAAGAGAATGTGCAGGAACTTATTTATGCACACTTATGATATATTATATATATCAATTTTTGATGAAGTGGTAGCGGGTAATGGGAGTTTTCCTTGTGTAATATGTTGGTTTTGCAGCTTTGGGCGTGAACCATCAACTCCATACAAAATTTGACGACATGATGGCCGGCCTTGGAAAATATGTGACTCCATATAGGGCCTCCACTTGAACAGATCGTGTAGCTCAAATTCATTGCAAGTGTTGGGAAGGCTAGTATTATAGTGTGAGTTATGGTTTCCTTAATTTGGTGAAATGGACTTTCAGCCTCTGGTCGCGAGTCTTGACCTAGTTAAAATACTCCCCTTAGCCCTTTTATGTTTTTTTGTCAAGGATAAATCCACCATGCATCTTGTCTTGAAAGTCATTTTCATTTCACTTAACGTGGCCCCGTATACAAATTGAAAATATACTTGGCAAGTTCAGTGATGTTGCAAGATTTTCATAGATTGGAAGGACCCTATAAGCAATCCCGTCCCCAGTATCTAAATAGGCGGGTTGGTAAACTGATCTGCAAAAGGTTGCTACAATTTCTTAATAAAAAAATACAGAATCCAACTGTTGTAATGGAAATGCGAATACTATCATTCCTAATGTCACAACATCTATAATTGTTTTTTTTTTGGGGGTGGGTGGGGGGGGGGGGGGGGGGGCAGGAACTTCCAAGTACCGACAAAAGTATAATCAAATTTGAATAATAAAAGGTTGCAACATCAGCTTTTGATTATTCGTTTAGTGGATTGCTAAAATTATGTAACTAAAACTCCACAGTGATTATATGTTTCCAATAATATAAAAGTGTGGGACCCTCACCCACATTATACTTATAATAGCATTCCCACTGATAAAAAGAAGATAGAATAAAAATGGAGGAAAATAATTTTTATAATCTAAAAATATTCTCTTATCGTTGCCTGTAAGCGAAAAAAGGGGGGACGGGGGGGATGACATTTAACTTTTGCTACTATGGAATGTTTGGGAAGCTCAATTACATGCCTTGGAACTGGAATTGGAATGTTTTAGTCCAAAATTTAAAAATTTTGAATTGAACATATCCAAGTTCCAATTAATGGTATTGGGACTCCAAAACACACCCTTAGGGAAGAAGCAAACCTTTCAACACAATATCCCGGGGTGAAATCAGTTTCACGATAGTTTCCAGATTTATAAGGATTAACATCGGTGACAAATCCGACGTGGTTTCGATTTTATGCAATCCTCCTCGATGCTTATTCCCCAAATTTTTACAGCCCTTGTCTTTTGAACTCACTTTTATAACTGCCACCCTGACATGGGGCAACGAAGGACTTGGTGAGCGAATATTTTTGGGTCTCCTCTTGTACATCTGAATATGTTCTGCAAGCATTGTTCTATACCTCCCAACGGAAATGTGTGTACTTTTACTGGCCTCTCCGTCCACCTCACTACTAGTTATGTTCAACCTCTTTTTTCCCAAATTCAATTCTCTCTGTATCATAATATCGTTATTGCATTTTGCAATTTTCCATCTTCATAACCGATAAACGTATCAATGCATATACACGAGTTCAAACATTACTGGCTCAAATTTTACACCACAATATTAAAAATTTATTTAATAAAATGTAGTGCGACATTGACTTGGGCACCTCCTTAATGTTGTGTTTAGATTTGGCCCCATAATTATTTTTTTAATTTAGTATTAATTCCCTCACTGAATGTAGATGTTTCACCACTAAATGTACCCCCGTTGAAAAAATATAAGTGACGAAACATTTGCATTATGAAAAATGTAGCAGAGTCTAAAAACAATTATGCAAGTATCAAAGTCTTATATATGACAATTAGCGATGTCCCGGTAAAACAAATATATATATATATATATATATATATATATATATATATATATATATATATATATATATATATATATAATTTGAGACATATAATAAAGAGCTCAAAAGTAATTTTTCATTTTTTCCTTTTGGGTGGGGGGATGCGTGTGGGTGTGTGCGGGCGGGTGGGGGGGTTATAGTTGAGTATAAATTGAATTTTTCTATACTAAAACAAAATAGGGACACAATTGGAGGATCCAGACATGTGTCCCCCATTCATTGGAGGCGTGTGAGTAAGAATGGATCCACTCAAAACAAGTATATATTGGGTAACAGTTGTATATATTGTCTGATGTAGCTGGTTAAACTAGAAGCGTCGTATTAATTGAAATTACAGCTGCAATAGGGGGGACGAGAATTTTTTTAAACTTTGTGAAATCTAAACTGTTTAGTTATTGATCCAACGCTTCTCGTTCAACGGATCAGATTATGCAATGATTGCACTCAATATTTTTCCACTTAAAGTATCACTCAATAGATTAAAGATACGCGTCATTGTCCACAAAACATGTCAATGTATTGTGTCACTTTATCGTTACGCGTATAAACTTGATGGTAAAAAATGGTTTCAAAATGAACTCAAAAGTATTGAAATTTTTTAACCGAGTGAAAATGCTCAAGAAATAAATTTCCTACCTCGGCTACCTCTGCTCATGTCTTGACTACTATTCCCATAATAATCAAATTCATCATCTTGTTGTGGTAGTTGAAAAGCTCATCAAGACTACAACACAAACGATAAGAAAAAAACACAATTCACACCAAAACTTAGAATAAATAACAATAAAAATGTAAAATTCAACATAGCTAATTTACATCATTACAAAAAAAAACATTATCTTCCAATAACACTGATTAACCTAGTAACAAGTACACATGCCCACATTGGAGAAAACAAAGAGAAACCAACACAACCCAAAGGATAAAACCCGTTATTCATTCCAAAACTTGAAGGGGAAAATAACAACATAAAATTCACATAAATCACCAAAACCCCAAAACAGTACTTATGACGTTTTTGGGTGCCCAAGTCCAAGAAATGAAAATTATTAAGTTGAACTAAACGTGGAAAATGACCCTTTTTGCTAGAACTCGCATAGGCAAAAATTGCACATAGAGATAAATAATTGTATAGATTTTTCTCATCTTCCACACAGCAAGGACTGCAAATTTGAGTACATTTACAATCTTTGACTTAAATGGCTTCCTAAATTCAAATGGCATATTCCAAATGAATAGATTGGGGAAGCCTGACCTTGAATAAGATCCCAATCATATACCAGTGATGAAAGCCTGTTGGACAAGAAAGTAATTGAAGATCCCCAACACATATTGCACATTAACTTAGAATTAGATACAAACTAACTCCCACAGGCTTTAGTATGAACACTATAGATCAAGTTGACATAAAATAGTAAAATCCAGGTCACATGCCTCTAGATTTTTGATTGATGATAATTCTTATTGGCATAGTGGAAACCGCAACTTCAATAAAAGAACAATACCAAATTAGTCAAGTAAAGAATATCTTAAGACGTTTAGTTTTCCAACAAGAGAAACAAGAAGGCATCAACTTACTCCCTAGGCCATACCTAGGGGTGTATATCACAATCACAACCATATGGTTTTTTGTAAAATTGTAGTACGTCATATGTTGGCTAACATATAATCAGTAAAAACAAAAGAAAACTTTATTTAATACCTGAAAGTATGTAGACATGTGCTTAATAATCGGGAGGTTGCACCTACCTAAAAAGTCTGGATAACCCTCCTTTTCCCCAAACACGTGTTCCTATCTTGTTTTATTTTTCTTCCTTTTTTATTTTTTATTTTCTTTTTCTTTTTCCTTCTCCTTTTTTTTTCTTTTCGTTCCTTTTCCTTTTTTCCTTTTCTTTTTTAACCATTTTTCCTTTTTTTCACTTTTCTTTCTTTTTCCTTTGTTCCTTTTTCCCTCTTTTTTCCCCTTTTTTCCTCTCTAAATGATATTCTTTTTAATCATTTTCCTTCTTCTTTTTCTACTTTTCCCTTTACTTTTTTTTTCTTTTCTTATTTATTTTATTCCTTTCTTATTTATTTTTTTCCTGTAGGCCCCACAGGAATTTGATACTAACACTCACTTTGTCTGGCTATGAATTCGTCCACATGAATGGACAGGGGACTCCCACTAGTGAGTCCACTCACAGTACCATGATTACGTATGAACTAATCGTGCCAACAAAGTTTCTATCTCTTTAGATATAATTTTCCACGTGCATAGAAGAAGGCCTGCTACTAGTGTTGGTCTTGCGTTGCCAAAAATTATCCCCATGAGAGGGTCCACATGGGCGGTAGAGGGTCCTGAACCCCGAGCATGCACTTTGGGACATCAACTCGGATGGGCCATTATCTCTCTAGGACATCTATTTGAACCCTCAAGTTCAGGAATTTTCTTCTTCATTGGAAGAGCCGTCTGTGAGAATCTCTCTCCAGGTGTTTGGGGTATTCCCATTGAAACTAATCCCCAAATTTAGTTATGTTGTAGTCTTCTATCCTATTAGCGCACCCATCCGCCATCTTCTTTATCTTTGAAGAAATTGGAAGATTTCTTGATGATAATGAAGGAACAACACCAGAAATAATTTCCTCTGGCTTTTGCAATAAAAGAAATAATGACTTTGCAGACTCTTTAACCTGTATATACATGAAAATTCAGTTTGAGCAATTGAAAACTCGATAAGAAGGTGCGAAAATGAGCAAGGAAAGAAAGATGATGTTGAGGCCTCGTTTGGTCCAAAGGTGAAATATTATTCACCTGAGTGAAAGGTGAAATGGTGAAGGGTAATTTTACCCATTTGGAGTTGTAATTTTAGTCGTATGAAATCGTTTGTAAGTGTACAAGATATAATTTTGAGAACTTGGAACATAACGAAATTCAACTCCAGATAGGTTAAATATTTTTGACCATTTTACTTCGCCTAGACAAAAAGTAAATTACTCCATACTAATCGGACTTGAAATTACTTCTACCTGATACAGACATCTGTGAATAGCAGTTGAATACTCGTTATCACTTTTTTTATCCTGCCAAGATTGTCAACTCCTGTATAAACTTGATATTATCTTCAGAAGTACCATCTGCATCACTCAGGTCATAGGAAAGACCAAAATGGCACTTCATAGCAACAACCTGGTCCAAATTTAAACTGGGTGTGGGGGGACAATACATTTAATGTCATTTAAAGGGCTTGTGAAAAAAAATTATCAAATTAGAATAAATAAAATCTGGCAAGAAATAAGGTCGGTGTTGATCAGCTCTATATACATATAAACCTTTTGAATACATGGTTGAGCAGTATAAATAATAAGTAATAATTTTCTACATCCATCCAACATATATAAACGGAGAAACAAAATATCAAAAAATAAAGCTAATACAATAATTTCAAAAATAATTCGACCTAAACAGTACTAAGATGACAGTATAACTGATGGACATCAATTTAACAACAAATCTAGATAGTAAAGAGGTTTGAAAAGAGATAGGCGGGTTACAAAAGAATAATGTTGTTATGAAGTACTTTGAGTAGCCTTCGTACATACTTTATGTCTACATTGATTATTCAAGCATCAGTGGCAGATAGTATATAGAAAATCCATAAAGAGATTACCTTTGGGTGAGTAGGATGGGGAAAAAGTATCACAAGCATTTGTTGGAAACTGATTATGGAGGTTTATAACAGATCATGAACCCGTGGGGAAAAAAATTGTGTTAGCAGGCATGAGATTAGTGAGGCTGAAGGATTACTAAAATGATTATAAGCGATTATTTTAATGTATACGCGATTTTATATGTTGATCTTGTATCCAAGACAATATGTAATGTATACGTAGGGGAAGTTTGACATTATGTTGTTTGGGTCCTTATATCGCAATTAGTTCGAAAGCCTGGGCATATATTTAATGAATAAAAGAAATTACGAAATCTATATAAATAAATTACGAAACCTATAAAAATACCATCTTTTTCTTTTGGTAAAAATCCTAATTTTTGGTACTGAAATTCAACGGGTGAGGCCACCCCCTTCCATCAACCACCAATGTTACCACCGAACCAATAGAATGTGTAAGCACACAATTCTCCAATTGAGTCTCAATATTGTTTTGGCTCAATTTCGGACAAAAACGTTTATGTCATAGGATAGTGTTCAATGTACCTATTCAAGCTTATGATGTGTTTAGTTGAAGACGTAGAGGCCAAGAGCATAAAGCTTCATCAAATGCTGTGTTTAAGTGCCTCGTTTCTACGTCAACAACATAGTTACAATTGCTCCCAAGGTATGAATGCATTACATATATATAGGAGCTTGGAACATTTTATATTGGGTGAAATTTTATTTAAAACTGTTGCTTATTTTTCAGAAAGATTTTATTAAAACTTTAATATAAAGTATATAAAGTTTATGGGCTAAATTCGATATTTTCAACTTTTTGTTTTTTCGTTCGATATTGTCATTCGAACGAGAATGTCGTTCAAACGAAGCCTGCCAACGAGTTCCCATTAAGGCCACTGGAATGTCGTTCGAAGTGTCGTTCGAATGAGAATGATGTTCGAACGATATTTCCAACGAGATTTCTAATGAGTTCACACTGGAACTTCGTTAGAAGGCTCGTTCGAACGAGAGTTCATTTGAACGAAAATCTTGTTCGAATGAGACTTCATTCGAACGAAAATTTCGTTCGAACGAGTTTTGGCGGGAACAGTTATTTTGGCAGTTTGAGCAGTTTTTTTTCCACTTTCCCACTTCTTTTCCCACTATATTTTGACAGAACTTCTTAAGTGGGAAATCAAATTTTTCTAATTAACTTTTTCATAATATTCTAACTCCTAGAGAGAGTTTTGAGAGTACATTTTTCCTAAGAAAAAGTTCAAGTTTAAGTGTTCATTTTTCAAAGAAAAATCCTTTAAATACTTTGTTTCACCCATATTGTTTATTCCAAGTCTTCTTTATATATATATATATATATATGTATATACATTTCTTGGAGTTTTGGCACCGGTTTACTCTACCTATTGAAGAGTTCGTTTAGGTTTTCTTCAAAATCCCTCAAAGAAGAAGAAGCTTATTTTTTCGCGGCATTCTCACATGGTGAAAGGCACCATGTGTGGTTGACGGTGTACCTATTGTCTCATTGGTGATGTCCAAGATTCCTGTGGAGCTCCGAGATTTGCTACTAGGTGGAGGTGTTTTACAAGAAGACGCGTCTAGGCTTGAAAGGGGTTTCAAGGAAGTAAGTCATCTGTCTTGTAATTTGTAAAACCATACTTAGTGGACTTAAGGCTAGGGCCGTCCGATGTTATTTTCCGTTGTGGGTTTTTCCTCGTACATCGCGGTATAGTGATTAATTGTTTATTTTATCTTTCGCATAATTCACATAGAAAGTATGCTTAGGTAAAAAGATAAAATTTGGTTTTAATCACCACTTATTTAATTTGGTGCAAATTAATACCAGGTAATGTTTAATTAATTTAATTCAAGTCATTAGTTTAATTTGATAAAATTGGTTTGGCCTAATTTGGTAATATTGAAAATATGACATAGCCAAATTTCTAGGACTTGGGTCAAATTAATTGGGTTTAAGTGAAATTAAATTGTGTGTGTGTTTCATCCTATTTTACTTTGTTTTATTTTAATTTGAAAGATAAATTAAAATTTGTTGAATTGAATCATCATCTCGCTTCCGCATCCATTTATAAAAGGAAATAATTTTTAAAAAACTAAAATCTAGGGCCTCACATTCCAACAAGTGGTATCAGAGCCAAACCGATAAATTATTTCGTTAAAGATCCTTTACATATTTTTGGCTAAAATGAAATTTTTCCCATTCTCAAAATTTCCTATTTTCGATGGTTCTAACTACGCGTACTGGAAAGCGTGAATGAAATCGGAACTTAAATCTATCGACAAGAGGGTTTGGTTGTCTGTAGTTGACGGGTGGTCTCCACCAACTCATTTAGTAGATAATGAACGTGTTCCAAACCGGCCGATAGATGGAGTGAGAACAAATTTAAGTTTTCTAATTTTAATTCCTGAGGTTTAAATGCCTTGTTTAGCGCTGTCACACCGGATGAATTCCGACGCATGATGACGTGTGAGACCGCTAAAGAAGCTTGGGATATTTTATAACTCACTCATGAAGGTACAAGTGTCGTTAAAGCTTCAAAACTCCAAAACCTCACCACTCAATTTGAAACCTTCAAAATGAACGAAAAAGAAACCTTTGATGAATTTTATGCTAGACTTTTCGATATTGTTAATTCATCTTCTAATTTGGGCGAAAAATACCCGACAACCGAGTAGTAAAGAAAATTTTAAGGTCCCTACCCGATAGATTTATTCCAAAAGTGACCGTTTTAAATTCTTTACCAACTTTAGCCTCTACGAAATTATAAGAGCTCGTATGTGATTTACAAACCTATGAACTAGACATGTTTCCCTCGAAAACTGAAAAGAAAATTGAAAAGGACATTGCTTTAAAAGCCCAAAAAGAGGAAAAACAAGTAATAGAGAGCGAGAGTGATAGTGACTCGGAAGATATGGCCTTGTTTGCTCGAAAATTTAGAAATTTTCTTAAATTTAACAAAGATAAATTTAAAAATGATTTTAAGAAATTTGAAACTTCTAAGCATGACAAAGCCGAAAGGATCCCTAAAACTTCTAAAGATAATTTAAACAGGGACGAGTTAAATAGGTGTTTTGGTTGTGAAGGGTATGGCCATAGGGCTTCTGAGTGCCCCACTAAACTAAGAAGAGAGGTTAAGCGACGCATTTCATATAATGCGACCCTTAGTGATAGTGATAAGGAAGAGGGACCCGATTCCCCCACTAAGCCCAAGTTTTTGGCTTTTATGGCTAGTCATGTGAGCACTGATAATGAATCTTCCCATGAAGATATTCAAACACATGACACTTCCGAGGTCAAAGTTTATGATTCCCTTATTTTTTATGGTAGTGAGAGTGAAGAAGAGAGAGAGAATGAAAATGATGAGGTTGATGTGAGTGAACTTTAAAATGCTTTTCAAGAACTTTATGAAGAATCTATTAAAATAAAAAGAGCTAATTTGAAGTTAGAAGCGTGTTTAAGAGAGCGTGTCAAGGTCGTTGATGAGAGTGCGTTAGTGGAAGACCTTAGGACACGAGAGAGATCTCTTCGAGAGAAGCTAGAATATATAGAAGGCGAGAGAGATAGCCTTAGAGGTTTAATGGAATCCTTGAAAAAGGAACTTCTCAAGTTTGAAGAGAGAAATGTTTTGTTAGAGTCTAAAATTGTAGAACTAAAAAATAAATTAAAAGACTCTAGCAAGGTCGAATTTGATTTGGAGTGTAGGTCCGAAAAACTCGATAAAATCTTAGGCACGGTCCAAATAAAAAATGACTTGTGTGGTTTAGGCTTCGATCCTTGTAATGAATCAACTCATAAAGTCAAATCCCATGTTTTAGGAGAATCCACTAGTAAAGCTTTTAGAGATCACTCCTTAGGAAAATATTTTCTCCGTGAGTTTAAGTGTTCACATTATGGTCGAAAAGGTCATCTTAGGAAATTCTGTTTTGATCTTAAAAAGGGTCTTAGAAAATCCCTACGTAAGACAACCGAGCTATCCAAGATTCCTACACCACGAGTTAGTCACTCGTCGTTAGTTTGGGTTAGGAGATTCGACTTGGTAGCTTTACAAAATAGGATTTTTGATTCTCATTTACTTTCATATGCACCCTCACTTGCTAAATCTAAAGGTTGAATGTGTTAGTGTTTGCATACTTTAGCATTTGTACAATATTTTTATGCTAAATGTATGCTTATTTAATCATTTTCTAGTCTATGCTCCATGCTTAATCACATGCTAGAATAATGATTTTTATGTATCTTTTGTATTATACTTCTTTCATTTTTGTTTATATTAAATGAAAAATACAAAAATATTTTTGTTTATCATTTGTGTTTCACCTTTTAGTGATTTAGGCTTAATGAAAATTACGAATGATTTTTGTTTGCCTTTTGAGTAAATATTTTTATTTTTGGTTAAAAATTTGAAAAACTCAAAAATATTTTTTTGTGTATATTTTAGTTTGACACACTTTATGTGGCATATACTTGTGTTTGAATCCCATCTTTTAAGCTCCCATGTGGCTAGAACTTTTGGTTTAGATTGTCAATTCTTATTATGTTCTTTACCATGCTTACATGGAGTAGTTCGATTTTGTGTTGTTTAAATGGATTCTATTTTTATATGCCTCAATTCACACATGCACGAGCTTTTTTGAAATTTAATCGTCACATGTTATATTTGAGCTTTGTGAGATGTTTTCCTATCAATTTTGTCATCTACATATTTGTGACCTAGGAGGACTAGTGCATGTCAAAATCCGTTGCATGTGAGATTTGTGAGAAATAAGAATATTATACATAAATGTGCACGGGGAAGGGCTCCAAAAGGATTTATTATCCTTTGCGACTAGTAAGCCACCGTTTGAAATGGACCTAAAAGAAATACATGGTTCAAAGGCCAAAAAATAGAATAATGGCATTAAAAAGAAAAATACAATTGCCAAGGCCTATGTTTGATTGATATTATCGTTCAAAGAATAATATATATGCTTATTGAGGGATATTGGATGCTATATCAACGATTTGCACAATGTCCCTTTATCCTAGTTGCCCTATCAATATCATGACTCCATTGGTTTGTAGAATCATCAACATGCTAGGCTTGTATGCATTGTATATGTTTGTTCATTGAGTTCAATCTATATTTTCACATGAGGTTATATTCAAATGTGATGAAGTTTGCAATCAATTGAGAACTCTGTGAATATGTTTAAAGTGTTTGGGTCTAAATTTAATTGTTACTAGTTCATACCCCTACACTTCCGTTTCCATATGACACATTTTTGCCATACGAGTGTGAAAAGCTTATTTTATTTTGTGTCATTTGTGTGTTTATATCTATATATACTTGCATGTGCATTATTGGTATATTTAGTCTCTGTATATATGATATTTTTTCTGTCTTTGCCTTGCTTTCTAGTCCATCTATGCTTTAACTAATAATTAGTATCTATCTAGTTGCATTCTTTATTTGATATCACATGCTTAATACTTTCTGTATCATATTGGTATCATTTTCTTGCATATCAATTGGTATACGTGATTATTTGTTGGATTAGTTATGCTTTTTTGTTGCCCATGTGCTTTAATGTTCTCATCACTTTACACACAATTGCATGTTTAAATTAGTTTATCCTTTGTCTATTCCTGAACAAAAAGGGGGAGAATGATAGGGGAGAAATGGTATCTAAACCTATTATAATCATATCTTAGTTTGGGAGATCTATCTTAGGGGGAGACGTCTTTCATATTATTTTATCATGTTTGATAAAAGGGAGAATTAATTTAGGGGGAGTACTTATTTTAATTGCATTTAATATTTTGATATTCCCTATGCGTTTAATAGTTTGCTTAAGTGTGCAGGAAATCTTTCAAGTGGCAACTTCATCGGCAAAGTGTTTTGATCCTTGGGTATTGAGTCAAGTATTGGGTGGGATGTTTTGAGTCTAGTGAGCTTGACGGCCCTTTAGGATTTTTGTTGGTTTTGGTCCCGGAATAGCCAAAGGGGGAGATTTGTAAGGACGTAATTCTCAAATTGAGTCTCAATATCGTTTTGGCTTAATTTCGGACAAAAACGTTTATGTCATAGGATAGTGTTCAATGTACCTATTCAAGCCTATAATGGGTTTAGTTGAAGACGTAGCGGCCAAGAGTATAAAGCTTCATCAAATGCCGTGTTTCAAGTGCCTCGTTTCTACGTCAATAACATAGTTCCAATTGCTCCCAAGGTATGAATGCGTTACATATATATAGGAGCTTGGAACATTTTATATTAGGTGAAATTTTATTTAAAATTGTTGCTTATTTTTCAGAAAGATTTTATTAAAACTTTAATATAAAGTATATAAAGTTTCTGGGCTAAATTCGATATTTTTAACTTTTTGTTTTTTTGTTCGATATTGTCGTTCGAACGAGAATGTCGTTCAAACGAAGCCTGCCAACGAGTTCCCATTAAGGCCACTGGAATGTCGTTCGAACGAGTTCACACTGGAACTTCGTTAGAAGGCTCGTTCGAACGAGTTTTGGCGGGAACAGTTATTTTAGTAGTTTGAGCAATTTTTTTCCACTTTCCCACTTCTTTTCCCACTATCTTTTGACAGAACTTCTTAAGTGCGGAAATCAACTTTTTCTAATTAATTTTTTCATAATATTCTAACTCCTAGAGAGAGTTTTGAGTGTTCATCTTTCCTAAGAAAAAGTTCAAGTTTAAGTGTTCATTTTTCAAAGAAAAATCCTTTAAAGACTTTGTTTCACCCATATTGTTTATTCCAAGTCTTCTTTATATATATATATATATATATATATATATTGCTTGGAGTTTTGGCACCGGTTTACTCTACCTATTAAAGAGTTCGTTTGGATGTTCTTCTAAATCCCTCAAAGAAGAAGAAGCTTGTTTTGTTGCGGCATTCTCACATGGTGAAAGGCACCATGTGTCGTTGATGGTGTACCTATTGTCTCATTGGTTAAGTCCAAGATTTCGGTGGAGCTCCGGGGTTGTCTACTAGGAGGAGGTGTTTTACAAAAAGACGCGCCAAGGCTTGAAAGGGGTCGAGTCGAGGAAGTAAGTCTTCTGTCTTGTAATTTGTCAAACCATACTTAGTGGACTTAAGGCTAGGGTCGTCCGAGGTTGTTTCCCGTTATGGGTTTTTCCTCGTATATCGCGGCGTAGTGATTTATTGTTTATTTTATCTTTCGCATAATTCACCTAGAAAGCATGCTTAGGTAAAAAGATGAAATTTGGTTTTAATCACTACTTATTTAATTTGGTGCAAATTAATATTGGGTAATGTTTAATTAATTTCATTCAAGTCATTAACTTAATTTGATAAAATTGGTTTGGCCTAATTTGGTAATATTGAAAATATGACTTAGGCAAATTTCTAGGACTTGGGTTAAATTAATTGGGTTTAAGTGAAATTAAATTGTGTGTGTGTTTTATCCTATTTCATTTTGTTTTATTTTAATTTGAAAGATAAATTAAAATTTGTTTAATTGAACCATCATCTCACTTCCGCATCCATTTATAAAAGGAAATAATTTTTGAAAAACTAAAATTTGGGGGCCTCACATTCCAACAGAATGAAATGCGAAGAACAACAAAGGTTGTGGGTATAAAATTTTCCATATACTGAAGTTGGAATCCAAAAAAGGTCATAAATCCTTGTGACTCTTTTTGAGGAATTGAATTATGTTTTGAGGACTTTTTTGCATATGAGACTCTGGACCCAAAACTTTTAATGCACATAATAAATGGAAATTAACAGTCAGTTCTGATATTCAAACCACATAGCAGTTAATTTGGTACCTGATATTCTCAAGACATGTGACAAGATAACAACCATCAATATATTTTACATTTTCTCTTGCCACATTATGCAGAGCTAGAGGCCATTTACATTTCCATTTTGTTCATATCTCTCGAGAGCACTTGCAGTTACATAGGACTTGCACACAACTGTAAGCATCTGATTATCACTCAGATACTCGGCCAATATCCCGTGTCAAGATAAATGCAGAAAGATCAAAAGATCATATATTAGGAAACTGATAACTTTCATGTGCACAAAAGTCAATTATAAAAGAAGAAATAGAGAGAATACATGCTAAGCTCATTTGTTTGAACTGTTATGAAAAAGGAAACACACCAACTACTTGTTCCACAAAGTCACTATTTGACATTCGCAGGAGTTTGCATACAGTAATTGCGACTGAGTCACCCTTACTGCATTCAATCCTCTCCGTTATTAGCTCCGTATCCGATAAAGAGCCCAAACTTCTACGTATACTAATGTCCATGGAAGCTGCAAAATGAAATAATCTTACATGGCCACTCTAGATAACAATTTCATTTCCATATTGATGCGTTGCAGCTCATGTTAACGCATAGCTAATACTTTCCATTTGATTATTGACTAACATCAAAAGCATACTCACATGGAAACATAAATATATATAGGTTTTTATATAAAACATACTATGACTGTAAAATAGATGTTATTTTCAAAACAATAATGTACAGTTGGATTGAACATGCACCACCATTGATTTGGACCTAAACTCAATGACCTTAATTAGTCTCCATTTAAAGAGATAATCAATTCAAATTAATGATCCATTAAAGGTAAAATTTTACAACTTGCCAAATACGGGTCCACCTTTTTCTCACCATGAACTATCCTATGCTCAGTTAGTTTGTTTCTTACCTAGCCAATAAGAAGAAGAATAGTAAGAAACAAAATCTAAATACGTGTTATATGGAATTTACACTTGCACTATGTTCCCTAACTACTAATGTTCCATAACTTAATCAAGAATCAGGAAATAAAAAGCCAACTGCTGTTGCAAGTAACATGTAGTTAAGAAGAGGACTACATGGTCTAACCACTACTCAACACACACCCATAAAGGATACAACAATGACTAACCGTTCTCACAAG
This sequence comes from Sambucus nigra, assembly GCA_949130495.1. Lineage (NCBI taxonomy): Eukaryota > Viridiplantae > Streptophyta > Magnoliopsida > Dipsacales > Adoxaceae > Sambucus > Sambucus nigra. Next base: position 575,259,945 of record OX422214.1, on the reverse strand, counting down.
GCTCATTCAAGGAGCTTAGTGTTGATCGAGATCTAGTCATATACACTAACTAGCATGAAGAATTTCAAGTTATGATGACTACAAATCGAGTGTCAAGTTCAATTATGATGAAGCGGGAAAATACAAATTTTTAAAACCTTCAAATCAAGAGATGATAATGATCGAAGCATTTAGGAATCAACTCCACTCAACAAAGTTTTTTCCAAATTACTTGGGGTCGGCCTTTGCTAATTATTAATCTACCAATATATCTAACTTGAATTAAATAAATTCCTAATTTTATTAGACGATAATACCACTCAGAATTTGGGTCTAAACAATAGTGAGTAAAAACGAATTCGAATTGCATGTGAGTTGACTCCCCGCACGTCACTAGAAAACTCACAGAAGCGCATACCGATGGTTTTCCTAATTTAGGCAACTTATGGCAAATTTGAAGATTAAAGGAAAAATATAGAAAGGGATCACAAGTAGACAAACAAAAATAAATAAATTATACGTACATGTCAAGATTATTTTACAAACCTATAAGAAAAAAGAAACATACCTTACACAATTTAAAGATATATGGCAAAAACAAGGTAGAATCTTCAACCGTCAACCTTTTTTTTGTGCCTAAAACACACCTAGAAATATTTGTTAACAAATCAACCAATCTCTCTACTTGCAAGGCGAACAAACATTTAACAAGGAAAACGAAGTAACTGGGAATTTATCAAATCTTTGCTCACCTATCAGACATCCCGGAATATTGCAAAGATGTCTTAGAATCACATATAAAGGAGATGGACTTGAATACAAGGATGCACCAAGTAAGCGGAAAATAATTTCGTTTCCTATTGAAAATAATTTAGCATCTATATGAATTAGTAGCGCCTATACAATTTTCAAGCACTTTTGAGAGCATATGCAAACCCCATCTTTTAATAATAATGGCTGATGAGAGGAAAAATAATTGTAAGCTACATATAATTCTACCCAATGCTTTTTAGTGCAGGAAATGTAAGCACAAGAAACATAGAAGATAAAAGAAAACCTTAGCACGTGGATGATCCTATGTAAGATGGAAAGAAAATAGAGCATTCTATAAACTTGAAAAAAATAAGTAAAAGGTGTAACAAGAGGACAATTATAGTACACTGAAGCAGAGATAATATAATAGGATTAATGGCTGAAATACATGTCACCTTTTAAGAATCAGCGTTAGATAATGAAGGTAAATCAGAAAGACGATAACAAATCAATAATATTATAGGTGGCAGGAGTAGGGAGCACTATCTTTAAGGCATGCGATGCAGACAGTGAAACCCCGAAACATGTCTTGTATCACCACTAGTGTTTGAATAATTGACAACGATATCATCAGAAAAATAAAAATGAAACACACAGTGGGATTATACACAGAAAAATGCATAGGTTTGTATTGTCCCCATTCCTCACCTGATGTCACCGCTTAAGCTTTTGCTGTTTTTCTTATGGGAAATTATGGCTTTGCACCCTATATTTTTATCCATATTTTTGTGTTTTCAACCACATATTAAACTCTTGTATTTGCACCCTGTTGTTGTTATAACAGAGGTCCCAAATGCAAAGATCGTATAAGAATTTTTCAAACTTGCACCCTATGTTAATATGTTTTGTCGTTGGTATGGCATGAAATAATGGAAGGATGAAAACAATTGATATATAGTAGGGTGAAAATAATCAAAATATAGTACAATACGTAGTGTGAACAGTCAAATTTTCCCATGAGGGAGGGGGGATGAAGGGGGGGCTTTATATACATGACATATTAAGAGGAACCATGTACACTGATAACACAATCTAAAATAATGTGCAATTTTTCTAAGTTGTGTGTCAATTGCGCGAGCAACTTCTCAGTGTTATCAATATATAAGTACAAAATAATCTTTCCTTATGAGGATAACTAATGTCCCAACCGCCAACTTTCTAAGAGCACTCAACATGGGCATTCCATTCTTCCAAAGCCAGACACCTTACTTAGGTAATAATAGATCTTTATAGTATGCAGAAAAAAAAGGAAAAAATATGTATTTCACATTTTGGTAAATTACACTAACCTTCTAGTTCTTATTGTTAGTTGTTAGAGATAATTACATATACCTCCCTCTTGTTTTATATATTACACACCGGCTTGTTTTGAATACTACAATCGTGTAATACCCCGTGATTTTTAGGACTGAGAATTTAATTTAGTTGGGAGAAATAATATTTATTTAAATTGGAGAATTTTAAATTGGGTAATTGAGGTCAATATTTGAGAATGTTACAAAGTATTTCGAATAATGATTCTGAGTGCGCGGTTGATCCCGGATGGGTCGAGATAGTCAAAATGGCTGTACTTGGGTTTTATTTAGGTTCCAAAATATTTTAAGTTGGTTTGACTCGAATTGGAGTAAACGAGTCATTTGAAGTGTGTATTATCATTTAAAGTTGGGTAATTGAGAGATGAGGCTTAAGTAGGGCTCGTGAGAAGCCAATCTCATTTGTGAGAAAGAGAAAACCTTAGAGAGAGACAGAAGAGGAAAGGAAGAGAGAAAAGTGAAGAAAAGCTTGGGGATTCCAGCCAATACGCGAGCTCGAGGAAGATTCAACGTCTACAACTTTGAGTCAAGTGATTAAACTTGCTAAATACTTCATGTGTGTCATTTATTTCACGATTTGTGGAGAAAAATATGAATTTTGGGTGTATATGTCAAAAACCTAGATTTTAGTTAAATCTTGCATTTGAGGTGTATGTATGAATTTTTGGGTTGAGCTGTAGTATAAGTTTTAATGTCAGAAACATGATTGGGATGAAGATTTATGGTTAGAGGATGGTATTTTGGGGTTTTGGAGAGTTGGGTTTCTTCCAAAATGAAGGTTGGCTGAATTATCTGGTATGGTCGGTCGATCGCGGCCAGGAAGCCGATCGACCGCGCCTCAAGGGAAAAGCCTACTGCTTCCTTCCCAAGGCAAATTCCAGAATTGCGGTCGACCGGGGGTCGGGGGCCGATCGACCGGTACTTTGTTTCTAGCTCAATAATGGGATTTTATTCCCACTCCTTTTCTTTTGGGTCTAAAACTTAGGGACCTTCTTAGTTGATGTATTATTGAGGGTTAGGTCATAATACCAAGATATTGATATCTTAGGATAGTAAGGCGGTATTCGGGCCTATTTTAGGAATGGATTATGAGAAGTATGTTTTGGGAGATTTTCAGTGAGTTTCACATGTGAAGAAATATTGGGGGTTATATCGAGAGAGTATAAATTCAAGTTATCGTGTTAACATAGTGGGGAGTCATATACGCACTGGGACTTCCATTTGGAGAAATTATGGGTCAACAAGAGAGAGGTAGTGTACGCTTAGTGACGTTGGACTTTAAGACCTAGTCACAAATGCGGTAACGTTAAAGGTTCATAGGAATAACTGAACCGAAATCTGAATTTAGAAGGATTCAAGGTTTCACCGACTAATAATCTGTGTTTGCACTTTTAGCCGGGATAATTATCGTATAACCATGTGCCTATGGATGAGTAAATTTCAAGTGAGAGATCGTATTATAAAATTTATTGGGAAGGTATGCGTTATAACAACGGTTAGTATAATGAGAGTTATATACTTGTAGCCGAAGTCATTTCTTTCATACATACGGATGTGAGATATTATGTATATATATGTATGGCGTAAATGTATATACCTTGTGTGATTGTTTATGTATAGATGATGTTATTGTATATATATCTAGTGCGAATGATATATACTTATTGTGTGAGCATACCCTCTGGTGCTATCATGGTAAGTTGCGCAATGTGGGTGAGGCCCCTGACTTGAGGAGCAGGGAGAATATAGTCCCAGGTCATAATCGTCCCTCACTTATTGTGTGATTTTTATTCTGGGTGAGAAGTCTTTGGTATGAGTCGTTCTCACTTTCAGGTTCGAAACTATGACCGCTTCCTATACGTTTTGATTTATTTTTGATATTCCGTGTTTTGTTATTTTAAAAGTGATAATTTCGGTAAATCGATTTTTAAAATGCTTAAACCAAAACCAACCACAAAAAAAATCGGTAATTTCGGTTTCGATAATTTCGATTTTCGGTAAGTAAAAAATTTAAACCATTACCACTTTTTTCCGGTACGAATTTTTACCGTACCACGAACACCCCTAGATTAAACAAATACATAATTAATACTCTTTAGAACAAAAATCAACCACGCTTTTTGAGCACGACGGTGAAGATTTAAATCCTAATTACTCCTGTCATCTCCTCAATTTAAGGATAATGCTCTCCTCGGTATTTTAAAAGTGATATATAAAATTAAGTGAAACTACCCACCCCAAATATAATACCCATGGGAGCGCAATTAGTCAAATGGTGAGTTCGAAAGGTATTCACAATTCTTTAGAGATTAAATTTGTATTTTAATATACTTTATTTCAGGATTCTTAATTTGCGACCGAGATAGGAGGAGTGCAAATCTCCCAAAAAACTAGAATAAATCTAACTTATATTTTCCAGACCTTTCAGGAACCTACATTCAACCTTTTTATCAAGAAAAAGGTACCATCATTAAATTCAAAGGAATTTTCTTTGTAAAAGAACTTTAATAAGGAAATAGTATGGAGTAGAAAACTACATTAACTGTTATTTAAATTTTTAGTCTAGGGGCAGTCCCATTTGCTGATCAATAGCGATAGAAAAGAAGATCACGTAAAAAAAATGAAATAAATAATTAATTTCATCTCCTCATGTTTCAGCTGCAATCTCACGCTCCAGATGTTGGCTGGCTTGTTCAAAGGACAAAATTTGCTGCATGAGAGTGGAAAGCTTGGCTACGTTCTCTTCATGTATTTTGGGTGGAACCTTCTCCTCATAACCAAAAGAATTCATCATCTTTTCTAGGCCATCCCTTTGCCTGGAGAAACAACAATATAAATAAATAAATAAATAAATAAATATATATATATATATATATATATATATATATATATATATAGAGAGAGAGAGAGAGAGAGAGAGAGAGAAAGGCTCACCTACCTCACACTCCATACAACACACCTAGTTCTAGGCCCTAAAAAAATCATTTTTTTTTAATTTTTCTCTTGAAATTAACCTTTCAATCAACTCATGTTCAAAAAATTATATCAAAATATATTTTGCAGCTTTTTTTAAAAAAATTCACAAAATTCTGCTGTCGCAATGTATTTTCAACATTTTTTTTTAAAATAGCTACAAAATATATTTTGACCTAATATTTTGAATATAGCTTGATTTTCACGATAATAACAAAATTTTGAAAAAAAAATTAGACCCTAGAACTAAGTGTGATGTATATAGTGTGATGTAGGCAAGTCTTCTTATATATATATATATAGAGAGAGAGAGAGAGGGAGAGAATTTTCATAATCACAATCGACATCAAATTAGCTCAGTTAACTTCCTCTAAAGAATAAATGATCCCTCAAGCCAGCTAATCATATATACGGTTTCATATAAGGTTCTGGTTAAACGAGGCACATACTTCTTTATTTCCTCCATTTTTTTCTTAAGCTTATCACGTTCTGCATCAGCATTGATAGTTCCTCGAAGCTTTAGATAAACAGAAAGGCATTCATTTACAACACACACACCATATCCAGCTCGAGCAGCATCACTCTCCCCCAGAACCTAATAAATGTTTATTGGGTAAGAATAATTAAATTAAAAGATTTAAAATGCAGTTTTTATTTAATAATAACAAAATTTAAAGTGTAAGAAACCCTTGGCGCTCTAGGTAGAAACTAATTATCTAACTTGTCTATATACACCCAAAACACAAGCTTAAAATATCTTCACATTTCGAACCTAGCATCAACCTTCATACCTGGTCTAGCTTTTACTACAAAAACAAAAAGGGAAATATGAAGATAAATATATGTATGTGGTAACATACATATATAAAGATAGTAAAGGAGTAATGACATAATATTCCCTCCCAATTATGAATATTGTGTTCAAGGATTTCAATAAACATCATTCAAAAGAGAATGGTCATTACAATTTACATATAATAGTTCAGTTGATTATCTAATACATTAAATATTTATGTTATATTATTCTTACTAAATACACATAAAAAAACTCCACACAAAAGGCCACATACGTCACCCCACAAAAGAAAAGAGAAAAATGGGAAGGAAAAAAAAGGAAGAAAGCAACTGAGAAATGCAAAAATTCAACTTGCTGCCAGACATTTTCCTACCTTCAAAGATGATAAAGCTGCAAGGGTTGAAATCTCCAGTTCATGGCTTTTGATAATCTCTGCAACTGCAATGGTTTGACAAAGTGCAAAAGCTGCTCGCCTGGAAAACAAAACTCCATCATGATTATTTAAAAATTTACAACAAACATCGCAACAATTCAATCAAGTTACCAGTAATAGATAGAAATAACTTCCAAGGATCCGACAAAACGAAACATGAGTTGAATCTACTCATATTATGAGAAAAATGGAACTACAGAGGATTTATTGTAATCTCTTACCATGCAATAATAATTTCACCTTTTTTGCATGATTGAGCACTCGACAGGACACTTAAATAAAATAGTGTGAATGGTAGAGGGAATGATATGGATTCAAGAACCTATTAAGAATATATACATATAATGACCTTGTAAGGGTTCTTGTGAGTGAATCAACGAAAAAGTTCGGCTTGATCCATAGATAACTAGATAAGCATGTATATGGACAAACAAATATATATATGCACATCTAAAGAATATTAAGAAAAAAAGGAAAGAAAGTTAAGAGTCTCATAAACAAAATGACTGATGAGCCAAAATTGGTAGAAATCAACATGGAATGTATGTGAAAGAGTTTTGACTGATGAATTATAATGTCAGTGCTCCCTTTGTGTTGAATTACCGGGTCACTAATTGAAAGCAAAACATTTTTAAGAAAATAATAATTAGAGTGTAACCAAATGTCATGATCAAAACTTATTCAACTGTTGCGGTCCCTGCGAAACCTGGTACACTAATTTTCAAAACGCATCTTTTAATTTGAGAGGTTTTATAAAAGCTAACTCTTAATTTGAGACGGTGGGAGTAAAAGATTATTGGATAAACAGTACGTGACACTAGAATTAAAATTTTGGGAAACATGTTATTCTAATTCTGAGGTCGTACCTAGGTGCGGTGCCAAGCGCCCTCACCCAAGCTATAGTTGGTATCAGGTTCGAGACATGGGAGAAACCGCTCCATATATAAGGGTAAGGCCAACCAACATCAACCTCTCCCAGACCCTATAACTACGCAGGAGCCTTGTGCACTGGGTACGACCTTTATGTTATTCTAATTCTAAAGAGCTAATCCATAAAAATCAATCAAGGGTTCTTGGTGGCAGCATGACAATAGATCATAACAAATATGTCTAATGGAATCAATATTGACTGAGCACAATGAGGAAGATGACAAAATCATTTCAAACTTACCTTTCATGTCTTTCCTTGGTGGGTAAAGATGCCCTAAGTGACCTAAGTGATTTCACTGCAAACTCAACAATATCCATCTCATATTCTACCCTTTCATTCGTCCAGCACTGCAAAAAGTAGAACATTGATTAAAAAGATGTGTCAATCAACATTTAGAAACCATGTCAACAACATAAACTAGACCACATAAAGAAAGACTACAAATCCTTCATCCACATCATGCCCGCAGGCTGAAAAATGGAAACATAAAATATAAAATGTAAAACATCACCCAAAGTAAGTGTGTGAATCAACAATAACCAAAATTCTACAACTTAGTTCTTTTTGCAATCAGGTGGTTTGCTTCACGTGCTAGCTAATTGTGGGTGAAATTTTTCAGAGAGTATTCTTGGTAAGAAAAAGTTTGAACGAATTTCCGTTCACAACCCAATAAACTTTACCGGCTATTCATTAAACTGATAACATGATATTATGATAATTGGAAACGTAAGCCGTCACACATTATTGTAATGATGTGTTTCATTCATATATATATATATATATATATATATATATATATATATATATATGGGTTTACGGTTGTGAACATATTTGCGGTTTCTGGAATGTGAACTGGATTTTTCAATTATACAATAAGATCTCACCTCAACGGTTGATGGATACTCGCATAACATGATAGATTCTTTCCTGGTACAATCTTTTGGCTGAGGAAGGCGCTGCCACACCTCTTTTGTAACAAATGGCATAAATGGATGGAGCAACTTTAATCCGTTATCTAGACACACCCACAAGGTATCTCGTGCAGAACTCCATGGAGCTGCAAACGCTGGATCATTACCGAAAAAGTAAGGTTTGATTGCTTCAATATAAACATCACACAATTGGGATTGCCACCATGAATATACTGCACTGGGTGCATCTGAGAACTCGTACAAATCTAGGGATGACACAGTTTTTGATATGGCTTTGTTCAGAACCGAGAGTATCCACTGGCAGCTGAACGACATGTTATCAGGAACTATCTTCATTGGAGGGGTGTAATCTTCTCCAAGTTTTCTCATGGCAAATCAAACAACATTCCATAGTTTTTTGCACCATTGACGATACCCAACAACCCTTCAGATATCCGGATTTATGTCATCCGACCGAGATGTGTAAGAGACGAGGGAAAACCGAAGAGCATCTGTACCACATTCGAGAATACCACTAGGTAAGTCCTTTGCTTGTCCCTCTTTAGCGACCTTTAATTCACTGGAATCCAAGTTACCTTGATCCAATCTCTGATGAAGGCCTTCCAGTCTTATTCCACTTATTACTTCGAGAGGGTCAATAACGTTTCCCAATGACTTGGACATCTTACGACCATGTGCATCACGAATCATGGGGTGCAAATATACCTTTCTAAAAGGTACATCACCACCCAGTTTGATTCCTAACATCACCATACGAGCAACCCATAAAAAGAGAATGTCGAGTCCAGTTTTGAGAATAGAAGTTAGATAAAATGTCATCAAGTCGTTTGTATCAACAGGCCACCCCAACACAGATAAAGGAAATAGAGCAGAAGAAAACCAGGTGTCTAGAACATCGGGATCTTGAGAAAAATGAAATTTTTTCCCAGTAAATATTCTGTTAGCCTCCACTTGATCCTCTTTCTCATCTTTACCAACAACCCAGTGGTTAGTGTACGCTCCGAGATCCTTCAATTCATCACTTTCCAGTGTCACGTACCATGCAGGAATACGGTGACCCCACCAAAGCTGTCTTGAGATACACCAATCATGAATGTTCTCGAGCCACCTGAGAATCCCATTACAACATAGATTACAAGTATGAACTCAAGTAGGAATAGAACAGCATGAAGAACTTACATATACAAGAAAAATCACAACCTACCCACCCACACACACCCCACCCAAAAAAAATCCAAATCAATGATGCCTAGAACGTAGAATATTTTGGTATGCCGAACAATAAGAATGCAGTATACGCCATACACTCTAAATGTGGTGCATGATGGGGGATGTGTATGAAGATCATATTGTTTAAAGTAATTAAACTACCTCAAAATAGTAGAGTGAGGAAAGAAAAGTTGAAATCTTATAATATTGTTGACATGCAAAAATCAACTTCAAAACTTTATATATTGTAATTTATGTAAACATGCCAAAGCCTATCTAATATTTCTAATGCCTTTTAAAGTTTGATGAGTACCCTCTTAAAAACACAGTAAGATTGTTATTATATTGCATTGCATTGTAAATTCACCATGTTTTTTATATTTTTTCCAAATAAAATCCCAGCATGGCAGAAGAAACAGGAAAATATTTCGCAGATCTCCTAGTTTAGTGAATTGAACAAAAACGTACCAAATTTGAGAACGTATGTACAATCACATACAACGTTAAAATACCAACATTTTCTAGTAATAGTGATCCTAATGGCATAAGCTTCCTAATCAATTCCCTAAATCTATGGAAACCAATATAAGGCATAAATTTCAATATACTTATTACCACATCTTCTGCGACATAGGATAAGTTAAGATCGAGAGTGTAAGATCAATTCCATACCCCCAAGATGTTCAATATGGATAAAGTAACGTGAATTATATCAAATCTTTACGAACAATTACTAACTGTATGGAGAAAGTTACGAGTACCTCTTCCATTCAGCGGCATACTGCTTTGGAATGATCTCCATTTTCCTGTTGTCAGTGTTAAAAACAGCATCAAGAGCTTCCATTGCCATGCTACTGCAGTTAACATACCACTGAGGCTTTATCATGGGCTCCACTACATCATTGCTTCTTGAACAAACTCCAAGGCGCATCTCATTAGGTTTATAACCTCTGTAAAGTCCCTAAATGCAAGGAAGATACATATTCAGATACATAGTCAATAAAAAAATTAATAAATGAAATTACAAAGTCTGATGTGCTAAAAATAAGCCTAATAGCAGCGCAAATGCAGATTCTGAATAGAATAGACCCTAAGGCTCCGTTTGATGTGTTGGATACAAAGGTCAAACAGAGTGAAGTAAACACATCCGAAAATGAGAAATTAATCTAATATCAGTTGAAATGGTTTTATCCCACTCAATATAGAGTAAAAAGAATAGTTGGGATATTATCTGACCCTATATCCCACCATGACTAACAACAAACATGGGATAGGATAAAATAATCCTATCCGGTTCCCTTACCCTACAATCCAATACGGGGCCTAAGCTATACCAGCAAACTTGAAGTAACTCTTATGTTAAATGAGTATAGTTACTACAATTGAAAAAATGCTCTTACTGCACTCTGCATACCTTATTCTTTAAAGCTACAGTTATGGCCTCACGAGCTTCGAAGCGCGGCATGTCCTTGAACTCTAAACCACCGTTGGAATTTATTTTCCCATCATCACAAAAAATGTTGATAAATTCAAGATTATGACGTTTCCCAACCTCAAAATCATTCAGATCATGGGCTGGAGTTATCTGCAACATCGTCAACCACCAAACAGCATCATCAAAATAAAAACTCAATGTCAGCATTCTTGGGCCCCATTGGGTTTGCAGTAAAATTACGTGAGTAAAAAGCTGAAAAGTATTTCACCTAATTAGAGTTCAAATTTTGTTCATATAAATTGAATTTAAGTAAACAAACTACCATTATGTGATTTTTTTGATAATGGCGTACAAGATTTCACCCCAAATAGGTGATATTATTTTCATTTAGGTATTTCATGCCCAAGCACACAGGACGTTTATCTAGAAAGAGAATTTGTACCTTAACAGCACCACTCCCGAAATTCGGATCAATAAGTACGGCATCACAAACTATAGGTAGTTTTCTTTCGTTGAATGGATGAACTGCAAATTTTCCATGACGATGAGTATATCTTTTGTCATCGGGATGTATAGCAATAGCGGTATCACCAAGCATTGTTTCCACTCTAGTAGTGGCCACAACAATCTCTCCGAGACCTCCTTCCAGAGGGTAAGCAAATGACGTCAATACACCGAACTCCACTGGCTTTTCATATCCCGGCACCTTTAACCATGTCTTGTCTTTGATATCCAAATAGATTACCTACAATCACTCCCCATAATAATAATAATAATAATAATAATAATAATAATAATAATAATAATAACAATAACAATAATAATAATAATAATAATAATAATAATAATAATAATAATAATAATATATGCTTGATTGGCATTTAAAAGTCAAATGGCGGTGACTTACTTCAATATCAGATATTGCCGTCAGCAAGACACAATCCCAATTCACTAGTCGTAGATCCCTGAAACAGAAAGGAAAAGGATAAAAGTCCAGCTGTTAAAAAAGATGGATCCAAATAATTAGAGATGAACCAACAAAAATTCAAAGCGGTGGCAACATAACTGTTTTGAATAAGAGAAATAATGGGCTTTAGTCAGCATTTTAAACCCATGGAATAAAAAAGTTGTATTTTTTATTAATTTTTTTCGCAAGCGTGTGTGGATGTTTTTTTTTGGGTGGGGGGTGGGGTGAGGGTGGGAGGGAGGGGGGTATTAGTTAACATCAATAACAAATCCAACATAGAAGTGTAGGGTCAATGCAGACTTAACAATGGGCCTTTTTTCAGGGAAAAAAATAGCAACACAGACTTTCATTTCAGGTTTGAAAGACCAAGGTTTATCAAGACACTCAACATGGGCACCTCACATCAAAACCTAACAAAGATTTTCACGGATTTACAACACGAGAAAACTATGTCAATTTAGAGTTGACAAAAAACATATATCAATTGTCTCTCTTGTCCACAGAGAAAATTCTGTCCCCCCCGGGGGGGGGGGGGGGGGGGGGATGGAAAACCTCCACTCTCTCCTACCCAAAATATAGTCTTCCACTGCTTCTTCACTAGTGGCCCTCGATACAATTCTACTCGATGATTGAGCTCACATCTCAAACACATTTAATTTAGAGTGGGAGATGGCAAAATATAATATTTCGGGAGGACTTGTGGATGGGATTCCAAACTTCGCTTCATCTTCCCTAGACTATATTGATTGGCTAACTTTCCTCATGGTGTTATTGCATCTATAGTTATAAAACTCTCCTCTCAATTTCTCTTGGATCTTTAGGAGTAATCTCAATTATCGAGAAATTCAAGATTTCATTTCCTTTCTTGGTATTGCTGACAGGGTCTTTTGGGTCTTTCTTCCAAAAATCTTTGTTGAAGAAGAATTTGGATAAATAACACTTTTGGGTCCTTTACTTGTAAATCTCATTTCATTATCATGGTGGAATCCTCCTCTCTTTCAAATTTTGATCCTTACAAAATGATTTGGAAAGGTGAAATTCTTTCAAAAGTATGTACATTTATTTCAACATAGAAACCGGAAACTTGCCTCTCGGCACAATGGTGCATCCTTTGCAAAGGATGTCAAGAGCAGATCGCTAAATATTACTTTGCAGCTTCTCTGGATATTTGTGGGAGAATACCGTGTTAGAATTTATGTGATTGGTGTTATGTCATAATCTTAGCATGAGATGCTAGCCATGGAAATCCGTTTGGGTGATCCTCGTGATAAAGGAGAGACTTGGTGAATACTTTTGGGCCTTAGGTGTATCAAAAGAAAGAAATGGTAGAATATTTGAAGATAGTCAATCATCAAAGGAATACATATGGGATAGAGTTGAATACATGGCCTCTATATGGGTTTCTTCTTCAAAACATTTCAAGGGGACCAAGCTATGTTTGATCTTAAACAATTGGGTAATATCTTTATTCTAATAGGAAATAACAGCTTCTCCGACTAGTTGACCAGAGTTTTAACTCTCACGCTCTTGCATAAACAGTGGAAGTGGCACATAAAGAAATTACACTCAGTAGTAATACTACAATTAACTATCCTTGAATAATTTCCCCCAATGGAGAATTGCACTATTTATAGGGGTAAGGAAGGTCATGGAAAAGGCTCACCCACTAAGGGATGCTTAGATCACATAACGTCATGGGGTGACATCACTAATAGCATCACATGGACTAGAACATTCCTATTACACAATACCTATTCTAGCCCTCACTAGACCTTATTACTACCAACTAAATTTTTTTTTACAAAAATGAACATGAAATAGGACTCGACACAAATAAAAATGACAAAAATGCCCCGCATCATGGAACACATCACTCTCCCCTCCATAAAAATAGTTCGTCCTCGAACTCGAAGGGTAGCACTATCGGAATCGGGATCGATCGAAATGGCTTGTTCAATCAAGGCCTCATGGTGTTCGACATCTCCATCATCAAACAACTTGAACTCCGATCGATAGAAGGTCACTTCTCTTCCCCTTGTGGCACTCCAATGCTCGGTGGCCACCTGCTTCGCATGTAAAGCATTTCATAGCGGTGGGTGAGGCATCCCGTGCTCGAGGTAGAGGAGTGATGGTCGGAGGACGAGGAAAATTGGTTGAGCTCCAGTGGTGCTTTTCCACCTTGATGCATACTCAACGCCTTTCACAAAAGTTATAATCTCTTTGAAGCTCAAATCTTGGCAAGTGTAGGGCTATAAACCATAAACGAAGCGGTTGATACGTCGCTCCTCATTCTCACTCAAACGTACTCGGGTGCATAGAAATTGAAACCACTTTGTGTAGGCGGTAACTATTGTGCCTTGTCAGAGGTGCTGAACCAGTGAAAAGAGATCTCTCTCATAACTGAGGGAACAAAAAATGCGCGCATCTCGTCCTTCATCTGAGTTCAAGAGGTGATATGGGGTTGCTGAATTAAAGTGGAGCTATGAACCGAGTCATTTCCACCCAACACGAGCAAAGCTCTGATATGCGTTTACGCGTGGATATGCATTTATGATAAAAAACTTCCTCCGGTGCATCCAATTAATCAATGAAGCCATCAGGAATAGTCGTAACGCATATGCGAGGTGGTCATTTCCCGATAATAGATATATGGCATCATCATCTTTATCCTCGAAATCATCAAATGAAGGAGGGGCACATGCCATGAGCATAAGAGTCGAAGGTAAGGTCTCATAAGGAGGTGGTATTTCATCCACTAGAAATGGGTAGCCTTCTTCCAGTTGCCTGAAGGGTCAAAAATTATTTTGATGACCCTTCTTATGGCATAAGAAGAAAATAAGATCTTTGATTTGTATGAATGGGACCAATTCATCCTCCATTCTTCGAGTACCGAGGCTCTACCATCACCATAAAGCGAGGCATGTGTGGGAGGCAATTCTTCACCTCCAATTTAACGACCAAATTGAATATGGTTATGGTTGAAGATGAGAGGTTGTTGGAGATATTCTTTGACCTTTTGTTTATAATCAACGATGATAGTTGAACAAGCATCCAATTGAGCATCGAACAAGTGTTGGGTGTTTTTTTACAAAGAATATTTTTGGGGAGATGGGGGGTCATGTTAGGGTAGTGTTTGGACCATAATCCAAGTGTAAAGGGAGAAGGTGGGCCTCAACTTGGTGGGCTGGTCGAATTGCACTGTGATTGAAAAACGACCTAGGGTTTAGGTCGATGGAGGTTGGTTGAGAGGTTGCAGGAGGTATAGATGAGAGGTTAGTGTATATTTAGGGTTTTGGGGACAGCGGAGAGAGAAACAATGAGGCAGTTCCACCAACGATTGTTTTCACGACCGGTAAGTGGTCGTCGGTTGGGGGGGGGGGGGGAGCTGGAAGGATGTCGTTTGCGGGTCTATAAGGGCTTTAGGAGTTGGTTGGGCTTAGCTAGGATTAGTTTCAAGTTTTTGGGGAATGTCGGAAGGTCGGGCGAGGCTGCAGGTTGTGCTGGGTTTGGTTTGGGGTCCGACTGGAGGGATTGCATGTGTTAGATTCATGGGTTACCACTGTGGAGGTTGAGTGAATGTCTAGAACAGGTCGTACCTGAGGAGGTAATCTATTTTTTGGTGAGGTAAGAGAGTTTGCTCTATTTTGGTGTTACGGCGTTCGACTTGGGTGTTCTTTAGCACATTTGTGGGGGCGTTAATCATTTCATCCCACCCACCAAAAAAATCATATCAAAATAATTTTTCTAATATATTATAAGATTTCATTTTGAGCTGATTTTTTGGGGGGTGGGGTGAAATGTTTAAACTCAAATACATATTTTTAGTATTTTAAAAAATTGGTCCGCACCAGGTCTGCAGACCCACCCCCCCGTGTGTTCGTATCTCAGCGTAGTTGTACCCTACATTTTACAAAAACTATGTATCCCATGTCCCAAATTGTTTTGTACACCGAATCGCTTATCGTGGCCATGCTTCCTAGGATAATGCACTTCTAAATAAATATGTTAATGGATTGTATCATATGCATCCATTTTAAACCCTAATTTGGGACATATACCTTTTTGTCTTTGTTTTTTTTGCTTTGTATAGATTCTGTTTCCTTAGGCTTGTTTTGTTTCCTAGTGTGTTGGTCCACTTCTGAGGTACTTCTCTTTGTTGATATTAATATATTTATTTGTTTCCATCTCACCCTATATCCTAATCTAATGATTACAAAATCCAAATAACTCAATCAACATGATCATAAGTTTTCTCAAAATCAATTTTAAAATAACTCCCTCTTTCCTCTTTTATCCTAAACTCTTCACCCTCTTCATTTGATGTCAAAGTACAAATCAAGAATTTCCCAATCCACATAATCATCACAAGCCTCTTCAAAATCGATTTTAAACACCAAACCTTCTTTCTGTTTACATCGCCATTCCTCGGCCGCCTCAATAACTATCAACACTAAATCAATAATTTATCCTCCCCACAAAAGCCCCCTTTGTCAAGGTGATGTGGACGCAAAAGTATTTAAACAATAGCACCAAATATAAAGAATTTAACTCCAAGTCTCATATTCATTCATGATATAACGTTGTTTTAAAAGGCGCTAAAGGCTTGTCGGACAACAAGGGGCCTTCTAGCGGCTAGGTGGGGCCTAAGATATTTTTTATTTATATTATTTTTTTTAAATAAGGCTATAAGAAAGAAATAGTATAACAACTTTCCAAGTAAACATTTCACACAATACATAATAATAGTTCATTCTTGTAAAGACGGGGTACATATTTAAAAGTGATAAAGCATGAGTTAGTTCCATATAACTATCACATTAAGATAAATCGACAAGGTCTTACAAAAAGTAAAAAGGTGTCGTTTTGAGTTAAAATATCAGCACGCCAACAAACTAAAATGTGGACGAGACTGAAATGTGCAATGGTTAAAAAGGCGTTTGGCACAAGGCGGTGGCAGGACTAGACAAGGTGGCAAAACAGTGCGTAAGCTTTTCAAGCACTATAAATAATATTGATAGTTGATTAATTATCTCAATACATGGCTAACATCACTAAAGTAGTGACATAAGCACCTCATTTAGAAGATTTTACATTCTCTTTATTACCTATGAGAAAAAAATACCCTTTAACTACTATTGAAATATTTCAAAATAATTATAGAATATTTTTGATGAAAGTTTATATCTTCTAATAATACTAACACAACTTTCTTGTAGTTCATACTTGTTTTAATAGACTACTTCATATTGTTGTTTTAAGATGGGGCTTTTACACTTAAGTACCTTGTTGACAAATTTTTCCCTCTTAAGTCATACTCAAATAATTTTTAAACATTAAAAGACAAACACAAACCCATTTCTCTTTCTCAATCTTTACAAAACCTCCCCCTTCCACCAAGCCACCCCCTCCCCCCACCCCACTGCCAGACCTTCGACAACCTCACCGGAAAGGTTGCCAGATCTCCGGTGGTGGGGAGTGGGTGGGGGTCATGGTGCCAGTAGCATGGACTTCTAAAAGTAAGAGAGTATTAAGTAAATGGGTATTTGAGGGACCTAGGTGTTTAAAAATTTGTTATCTTGGTTTTAAAGTTCAAAAATTATCTGTGGGTGTACTTATCCCTTTTAAGATTAATGGAATCTGGATTTCACTTGATATATTTATGAATTGATAGGGCAAACAATGTGATAGTACTATTACCGCAGACTCACTACCCATAGAGCATGGGATTTGGCAGGGCCGCATGGGTGTAGTTTTCATTTATGTAGTCTTTTTTTATCATAGACAGAACAAAATTTATTAGAAAGAAACAACAATTAGTGTATATTGCAACAAATTTTGAGGGTATGTCGTGTCATTGTTGATTTACACACATGTTTGTTAACATATTGCTATATTGTTTTTAATGAAGCAAACATAATATGATGGACTATCTGAATAAATTTTTAAAAAAAATATAGGGTACTTGTTGAGTCTTATATACGAAATAACTGAAAAAATAATTATGGTTCGGATTATTAACACCTATAAGCTATATAATTATAGATTTTTTGATTTGGGATAAGTAGGACGACTTGCTTGTGGATCGACCCACTTTGTTAACTATTTTCGGTCTGAGGCGAGTCCCCTTCCACACTCTTCAATCAAGAGTAGGTTTTATTGACTTCCTTTGTCACTCTATATATTTTTAAACTGCTAGTAGTTAGGTCTCACGGTTTGGAAGCCATGTTCTTAGGATGGTGGTATTCGATTTTGAATTTGATGCTAGAATTTATTAGCTTCTCGTTTCTTATTATTATCAACTGAAATCTCTAATTGTAGCTGGATTCACCATGTCAAATTCTCTTCTATTCCCATATAGCTCTTATGATATTCAAGTGTTTGGAGCTCCTAGGACACCCCCATACATGGAAACTAAGGTACCAGACAGGACTGGGTTAAGGCCACCCAAAAAAAAGAAAACTCAAAATAGATCCACTGCAAAAAAAAATTTCAAGACAATGGCAATGCTATGGTTTCCAAGTTCCAACAGGTCGAAAAAGAAAAAAATGTAGGCGAGAAGTCGCAATATTGATTGTAAATTGTTGCAATGCTATTAAGGATACAAATGTATGTATAGAAATGATGGAGATGGATATGGGGGTTGTTGCTAAAATACTGGAGTTTTCCTTTCTTTCAACCTTTTTTGTAGGTTTCTTTCCTCAACTAACATCTGACAATGCAGTGTGAATTTTAACCCAAGTACTAATGGCTAAAGTACATCTGCAATGATGCTAGGTCCCTCCCTCTGTTGCCTATAAAAAAAATACCTAAACTTCGGGGTAGGGAATATTATTTACAGTATAAATATGCAAAACTCGCTTTCCTAATGCAGTATATAAGCAAACCAATTAAGCAGTATGCATGAGCAAAAAAAACTAAGCAATATGCAATCAAGGTCAAACATACCTATAAATAAGACCTCTTTGTGCAGCCTAACAAAAGCCTCTGCCACAGACTTTGATGATTTCTCATCCAAAGTAAAGCACTAGTTGGAAATTTAATAAATAAATAAATAAATAAGAAATTAAAATAAATAAATAAATAAATAATATGTTATAAATACAAAGAATGCTTCAACAAGAAGCTAATGATCTGGTAACACCAACTATAGAAGTTGTCCATTCAATTGAGATTGAAGTCAAATGTAAAATAATGTTCTAGATACTACCTCACGGAACCAATCAAGAGAGGCACCCAGGAACCGTAGTTGTCTCAATATAGTCCCTCCATACTTGTTCTTCCAATTCCACACCTTTCATCAGACAGTACGAAACCCACAATCATGAGTATATAGGTGAAAATGATGTAGAAACTTTTTAAGTTCAGAAGTTTGTGATATTGATATTGAGTTCAGAAAAGTTTATATAATTAATAAAGCTAATATGAGTTTTAAATCAACTCAAACTCACTTCAGATAAAAATGTTTCACGACCCATATCGTGCCTGCTTAAATAAGGCACCAAGGTCCCCATAGTGCCTAGAGGCAAGGTGCACGACGAGGCGGGCGTCTGATCATAGTGAGGCGCAAAGTCTATAAAACATGCAAAAGTTGTATATTTATAATAATAAGATCAATTATTATCTAAAATTTGAAATATATAGCATATATTAACATTATACACGATTATGAAGAGAAACAGAAGATAGTACTTATACCGCTATATGAAAAAAAAATCTATATATTTATATATCAAATTAAATTGAAAATTTAGTTATCCAAATAGCCAAAAAAAGAGAAGATATTAATATTTATGAAAAAAAAGAGATTCTAATGTGTGGAAAGAAAAATCAAAATCAACATATAATTTGTTCCATGATGAAACACTCTTGAAATTTAGTTTTGTTTGTTTCTTTTACCTAAGGACTAGTGAGAAAAATTAGGTTTCAATAGGAATCAAGGACTTTACTTTGGTTAGTTTTGGGGTGGGAAATCATCTAATCTTCCGTATTTTATTAGAAAATTGTAAAATAACATATCAATTAGTCCATTCTTGTATCAGGCGCATTATCCAAAAAAAATTAACGAGTCGAGTCTCAGCCTTGCCATGAGCCTGGAGCCTAGGCACACAAGGTGCACGCCTTATTGAAGAACCCTTGTCTGAGTGACGCAAGGCGATGAGGTTGCGCCTAGGTAAGACAACAATGGGACCACACGGGTGTTCCCAAGGTACAAAGAAATCTAATTACCAGAAATGAGAAACTCAATAATGAGATATTCAAAATATTTATAATTCCATGCAGTTAAACAATAAGACTAATCAATAATCAATCCAATTTAATAAAATTATGACACATCATAAAATTTGCTGTCTATTAATTCAAATTTGTTCGTAAACCAATCAAATTCAACTGAAGTGGCAATGAAATTAAACACTCATTTTATTTTTATCCATGTTCTCTTTATCCTTTTTGGTGACTTTAGAAAATGAGTTACTGTTCATGCAGACCATAAGTGGTCAACTATTAGTCATTTAATGCTTGTTCATTTACATGTGAACTAAGACTCTGTAGCATTTTAGCAACCACAATCTGGAGCAACTCAAATAGGCTAGTCCCTAAATTCAAAACCAATTATATGAAGTCAATTTTTATCAATGTATGCAAGGTTTTCAAAATGCATATCGGAGCCATATTATTTTCTCAAAAAATGTGTATCGTATTGCATCGTTAGATACATTTTGATATTCGATAATTATACAAATAATATTATATACAATCGTAGTTGTCAAATCGCGAATCGTATCGTGAATCATTTACCCCGAGAATCGTGAATCAAATCGGAATCAAATGATAAAAATGTAGTAAAATATACGTAAATGGGATTTAACACTATAGAATTGGTAATTAAGCATAATATGACACGTGATAAACCAAAGTTTACCACAAAATTAAAATAACATTAATTTAAAACGGCCTACATATTAATTTAAAATAATAAAATAATTACTAAGATTTATTTAGAATAGCAAACAAATACGTTCAAAAATTTAAAAAAGCCTACTAAGATTAACAATATTAATTTAAAACAGTAAAACATATTAATTTAAAACAGTAAAACGTATTAATTTAAAACAAAAAAAAAATACTAAGATTTTTTAACAAAAAAAAAATAGCAAAAACACAATAAAAGGTACCGTCTTAAAAAAACAGCAACAATAAACTTCGGTTTGCTGTTTGCGGTTGGATTAGGGTTCGATTTGTTGTTTACAGTTGGATTAGGCTTCAGTTTTAAGAGAAGCTTGTTGTTTGTGGTTGAATAGGGCTTCGGTTTGCTGTTTGTGGTTTTGATTAGGGCTCGTAAGTTTTTTTTTCCAATACAATACGACTTAAAGAAGTAACGTGCGCCAAACAGGGGGTTTAAAAAACCCATTTTAGTTTCGAGAGGCGATTCCCGATTCCAACCGAATCGTCCGATTAATTAACCAATTACGATTCACCTCTTGATTCGAATCGTTCCACGCTTGAATCGAATCGAATTAGACGATTCGACTCGCGAATCGGACAATTTGACAACTATGTTACATTAATATATGTGTGTGTGGTATCTAAAATTAATATAAAAGAAAAAGACAAACCAACACAAATTATATGCAATCTTAAGTATTAAATAATGTCTAAAGTATTAACCAATCCAAAATATAATCAAATGTTCATGATATCATATTTCATAACATAATTCTAGAAAACCAAATATTCTATTTGTTCCTCCCTAATGACAAACACCACATTAATTACATCGCAATCATATCATACTACATTGCTAAGTTTTCTAAGTTGTTATGGTTTGTAAGTTCTAGTCCTTGTTTTTTTCAAATCGGGCAACTTGCTCAATCAAATTCCAAAATCCTTTAACGAACTCCCAAACCCTCATCTTTTATTATTTATTTTTTGTTAAAAAGAACAAAAGTGGTGTCCTTTGGTCGAGAAATAGAGAAGTATGTATCGGTGATACGATATGTCTGATACGTATGTATCGCCCCTACGAGTGAGCAGAAAAGGGAGGAGGAAAGAGGCCCTAGTGAACCGTCATAATTAGTGAACAAGTGTAAGCTTCGCTGCCCGACAGTATGGAGTACTGACCACACTGAGGGACAGGCACAATACTTACAAAAAATGATACATCCACCGATACATGTTTTACCCTTGATAAGATATGATATATCTAATACGTATCGTGTATCGGGCGGTATTCACAAAATTGAAAAAATGAACTTTGAATTTGTATAACATTTTTTCCAACCACAACCTGGACAGGCTCATATTGGCTCAGTAATAATTCTAACCTATATATTAGCAGTAATACCATTTATTATACAAACTGATTATGTGACTCAATAGTTTTCTTATATTTATTAATGTACCATCTTTATTCGACTTTTATAGGTAAAATATTATCATGAAATGATTTTAATTCTACTAAAGTTTATAAACCCACATACAAATTGATTATGTAAATGATTAGTTAACTGATTATATTTAGAATTATAGTATCTTTGTTCACTATACAATTTGTGAAAGTGTTGGGATGCGAGGCCCCTGAATTTATTAAATTTCTTTAATAAAAATATTATTATAATTTCCGTTTATATAGAACGAGACGCGGAAGCGTTAGGATGGTTCAATAAAACAAACGAAAACCAAATTTTAATTTATATTTCAAATTAAAATTAAATCGAGTGAAATTAAATTAATCCATTAAAATCAATTTCACTTAAACCAAGTGAATTCATCCAAGCCCTAGAATTTGCCTAAATCATTGTTTAGGCACATATTCTTCACATTTATCCCCTAAATTTCAGTATTTTTATGATCCCGTGCAGTGTAAGTAGCTTGGATTTGTCTCAAATGTATTCTACTAACCTTTTTTGGCAAGTATTTCTTGTTTTGTGTATTTCTCATGTGTTTTACAGGTATTTCACGCAAGTTAGTGCGAAGGAGAACGCAAAACAGTGAAAGAAACCTAGAAATGGAGAGTTGAAGGGCATTTTCGTAATTTTTCAGCCTTAGTCCGGAGGTGGGGCCAACTAGAAAGTTGAAGAGCTCTAAATTACAAGAATACTGGAAAAAAAGGCACCTCAATCCGAGCTACGGTGAAGAAGTTACGATGTTTTGAAGTTGCGGGATAATGAAGAGTCTAGATGTGCGGATTTCTGACATTAATTATGCATTTAATGCAGTGCAACTCTTGGAAAACTTGTTCCACAAGCACTATTGGTTGCCAATTTCGAGATTTTGTGCTATAAAAGCCCATGACCTACATCATTTGAGAGGAGGCTAGAGAGAGGTTAGGGTTAGAAATTTTAGAGAGAGTTTTTAGATCAGATTTTTAGATCAAATTTCCATTTCCTTCAAGATTTGCATGAACCCTAGTTGTATTCTGAATCTCAATTCCGTTTTTGTGCTGAATTCAAGTAATATCATTCTATTCTCTTTTGTTTAATTTCTGCAAATTTCTTACAATGTTCTGCAATTTCATAGTTTCATATGTGAATTTATTTTTCAACCAAATCATGAGTAGCTAATTTCTCAAGGGTTGGGGTACATGAACTCAATCCTAATACAAATTATTCGTATGGAAAATTAGAAAATAAATGAAAATATTGGTTGAATCGTGAATGAAAATCATATATGCATTGTCATATCTTTTAATCTCTCTTGCCCTAGGTACTTGGGATGTTTAAGAATGCTTTGTATGTATAATTCGTCATTCACCGCCTTATATTGATCTTTGATTTCATATGATGCGGTCTTGAACCTCATATATGTAATGCTTAGTGATGATAAGGACTGGATTTAATCAAGAATTTTGATTTATCATTCTAGTATTCTAAAGGATAATTTGTTAAGGATTGAGGGATTGTACCCTACCCTAATTTTCTCTAAATTGTTAAACCCAAATTTTGCTGTTAATTTCCAATTGTTTTTCATAAGTAAATTTTTAGAAATTTTCCCAAAAAAATCAATCATCTTTTTATTTCTTTCAAGAAATCATTTCAAGGTTTGGTAATTTTTCTTGTTATTGTTTGGCAATTTTGATCCCTGTGGAGACGATCCCTACTTACCGGGTTATTACTTGAGCGACAAGGCTTGCACTTGAGCCTAGATAAATACGCACTTTTGAGACAAATATTAAGTCGCGTCAAGTTTTTGGCTCCGTTGCCGGGGATCTAAAATTGTTAAATTTCCAAGAAAGTTATTGTTATCTACAAGTGATTTCATAAAAAAAAAAAAACAAAATATTTTTCATTTTTTCCCTTGTGATCTTATATGCAGAATTCATCTCCCACCCAAATTCACGAAAATCCTATTGCCGAAGCCGGATCTGAAAATTCTGAGTCTTTGCCGTTTTGGGTTCCACCTCCTTCCCCTAATAATTCCATCACAAGTCGTTCATTGAGTCAAACCTTGAGTGAGAATTCTGAACCTTTCGGTAGCAATATGTCGGATCATGGTAGTGTCGGTCTTGGTGCTGGAGAGGATGATGTACCATATCAACCCATGAAAGATCTTTTATTTCCGGAGAGAACTGCTAACCCTGGTTGCATTTTATTCCCGTATAATGCCGGTCAGTTCCACTTTCGGAATGGAATGATCCAAATTCTTCCTACATTTCATGGGATGGATTTGGAAAAACCATATATCCATATTAGAGAGTTTGAAGATACGTGTGAAACATTTGGAGACCAAACTTGTCCACAAGAAGTAATCCGGTTAAAGCTCTTTCCTTTTTCCTTAAAGGATAAAGCGAAAACTTGGTTATGGACCCTGCCCCCAAATTCTGTTTTATCATGGAGAGATATGCAAAACAAGTTTATCTCAAAATTTTTTCCACAACACAAAACCAATTCTGTTAAAGCCCAAATTCAAGCTTTTCGTCAAAATGAGAATGAGGCTTTTGATAAGTGTTGGGAGAGATACCAGGAGTTAGTTAATGCGTACCCCCATCATGGTTTTGAAACTCATCATCTAATTTCATTTTTCCATCAAGGCCTTACTGTAGCGTCTAAACAACTTGTTCAAACCATGTGTGAGAGACCTTTTTGGGAGTTAAGTACGAGCGATGCTGAGGCTCATTTGAAATATGTGGCGGAAACTACCCAAGCATGGGATACTTCTGATCCAAATAGTCAAAATAGAAATCGACAAGTGTCCAACTTGCCTGCTGCGTTCGGTATTTATCACGTGGACAAGGACACTTTGTTGGATTTAAAACTTGATCAAATGGAAAAGAACTTTAGAGAAATGCTAGATATGCGATTGAGAGATGTGTCTGGACCCGTAAAAACCGGGATGGAGAAGGTATGTGCCATTTGTAATGCAGGCCATTCTACCGAAGGATGTCCTACCATACCTGCATACAAGGCCATGTACACTGAACAGGTTGATGCAATAGGAGGTTTTCGAGGGAATTATAATGCTCAGCAAGGGAATGCATATAATCAATCGTGGCGGAATCCCGGGTTTAATTATGGACAACCCCAAGGTGGGATGGTTCCTAACCCACAGATGACTCTACCACAACCCCCTCAATTTCAGCAAGTGGCAAACCCTATGCAAGTACCACCTCCTGGTCCTTATGTACCTCCACCTAGGAGATCTCATGAGGATAATTTCAATCAATTCATCCAAGCCCAAAAAGAAAGAGATGCCAAATTTGAGTGAATGTTCGCTGAAATGCTTACTAACATCTCTAGGTTGCAGTCTGCGGTGAATACTCAAGAAAAGGGTAAACTTCCAGCCCAAGGCCAAAGACCACCTCTTCAAGGTCAAACCACGGTTTCCTCCACATCATCAGAATTGCAAGAACAATGTCAAGCTGTTACTACTCTTCGTAGTGGCCGCGTACTTGATCTAGCACCTAAATTACCAAAGGTGAATGATGATGGAGTCGAACCCGAGATTGTGAAGGAATCTAAAATTTCCGAGTCTGAAGAACCTTCCTTAGAAAAGGAATTGAAAGATGCGGAGGTTGAGCCTGATATTGAAGTCAAGTCGCCTACTGCTGCTCCATTTCCTCAACGCTTAGAGTCACCCCAGAAAGGTGCTTCGCGTATCGAGGTGATGGATGTGTTGAAGCAAGTAAAATTGAACTTGCCGTTCCTTGATGCTATTCAATAAATTCCAGCATATGCGAAGGTTATTAAAGATCTTTTGACTGTCAAGAGACGTCTTAAGGTGAAGAAAAATGTTTTCTTGGCACAAAATGTGAGCTCAGTTCTTCTCAATGATCTTCCACCAAAATTCAAAGATCCAGGTTCACCTACCATTTCATGTATCATTGGAGAAATGAGAGTGGAAAGAGCGTTGCTTGATTTAAGTGCAAGTGTAAACATCCTCCCATACTCCATCTATAAGAAGCTTGATTTAGGTGATTTAAAACCTACCCGAATCACTCTACAGTTAGCGGATAGGACAGTCAAAGTGCCTCGTGGGATTGTAGAAGACGTAATTGTTCAAGTGGATACGTTCTACTTCCCCGTTGATTTTGTTATTTGGGACACCGAGCCTGTTCTCCATACGAGAAATCATGTTCCAATTATATTGGGCCGACCGTTCTTAGCTACCGCTAATGCTTTGATCAATACACGGAATGGCCAAATGCAACTCACTTTTGGAAACATGACTCTCGAGAAAAATATTTTCAATGTCGCTAACCAAATGGGTGATGAGGATGAGATTCTTGAAATGGATCTTATTGAAGAAGTGGTGGATGAAAATATTGAAAAAATCATAGGAGGAGATGCTCTGAAAGTGTGCTTAGGGCAAAGTGATTCTCAAATGAGTGATTATACTGAGTTTGGGAGAGAGGTGGAAGAGTTAAAAATGTGGTTACAAGAGGAAGAGAGTTTTGAGAGTTTAAGAGCGGTTGACTGTATTTCTAGGTATGAAGAATTGCCTCCGAGGGAGACACCCTTGGTCCCCTCTGAACATAGATTTCCTAGTCTTGAGTTGAAGAAACTACCTTCTCATGTCAAATATGCCTTTTTAGGTGAGAATGATACATTTCCTGTTGTTGTGTCTTCCCATCTAGAAAAAGGGCAAGAAGGTATGTTGTTAGATGTGTTGAGAAAGCATAGAAGTGCTTTTGGATGGACCATAGCAGATTTGAAGGGTATAAGTCCTTTGATTTGTACCCATAAAATCCATCTCGAGGAAGAAGTGAAGCCATCTCGTGAGATGCAAAGGCGGTTAAATCCAACAATGAAAGATGTTGTAAGAGCGGAAATAATCAAATTGCTAGATGCTGGAATTATATATCCCATTTCGGATAGTAAATGGGTGAGCCCAATTCAGGTCGTTCCAAAGAAATCAGGGATGACTGTGGTTGAAAATGCGAAGGGAGAATTAATACCTCAACGCACCACCACCGGGTGGCGTGTTTGCATTGACTACCGAAAGCTCAATGCCGGAACTCGAAAGGATCATTTTCCCTTACCATTTATCGATCAAGTTATTGAACGAGTAGCGGGCCATCCTTATTATTGTTTTCTAGATGGGTATTCCGGTTATAATCAGATTGAGGTGGATGTTCTTGATCAAGAAAAGACGACTTTTACATGTCCATTTGGTACGTTTGCCTATAAACGTATGCCATTTGGGTTATGTAATGCGCCGGCTACTTTTCAGAGGTGCATGTTAAGTCTCTTTAGCGACATGATTGAAAAAGGTCTTGAGGTGTTCATGGACGATTTCAGCGTTTTCGGCTCATCTTTTGACCATTGTTTAGCTAATCTTGAGAGAGTTCTATTCCGATGTGTGGAAAAAGACTTAGTCCTCAATTGGGAAAAATGCCATTTCATGGTTACCGAGGGTGTAGTCTTGGGCCACATAGTCTCATCTAGGGGAATTGAAGTTGATCGAGCAAAAATTGAAGTAATAGCTGAGTTACCCCCGCCAAAATCACTTAAAGATGTGAGGTCCTTTCTAGGCTATGCTGGATTTTATAGGAGGTTTATCAAAGACTTTAGCGCCATCGCTAGACCTTTGAGTAATCTTCTCATGAAGGACACTCCATTTGAGTGGAGTAAAGCATGTCAAGAAGCATTTGATAAACTCAAAAGCATGCTTATTTCTGCACCTATCATGCAAGCTCCGGATTGGTCGCTTCCCTTTGAGCTTATGTGTGATGCAAGTGATTTCGCGATTGGGGATGTTCTTGGACAGAGGAAAGACAAGAAAGCTCATGTTATTTACTATGCTAGCCGAACATTATCTGGCCCTCAGCTTAATTACTCTACTACAGAGAAAGAGTTGCTAGCTGTCGTTTTTGCTCTCGACAAATTTCGCTCTTACGTTGTTGGGTCGCCTATCCTTTGTTTCACTGATCATTCGGCATTGAAATATCTCTTGAGCAAGAAAGATGCCAAACCTCGTTTAATCAGGTGGATCCTACTCCTACAAGAGTTTAATCTCTCGATTCAAGATAAGAAAGGAGTAGAAAACGTCGTTGCTGACCATTTGTCACGACTCTCGTCCGACGTACCTATTGATCCCATTCCCATAGACGAGTATTTTCCGGATGAGAATCTATTTGCTACCTCTTCTCTCCCTTGGTTTGCGGATATTGTCAATTACCTTGTCACCGGAGTTGTTCCCTCTAGTTGGAATCCGCAAGAGAGAAGGAGGTTCATTACTTGGTCACGCATGTTCTTTTATGATGATCCATACTTGTTTAAGTATTGTGCTGACCAAATTATCCGAAGATGTGTACCCGATGAGGAAATCCAAGGGGTGATTCGATTCTGTCATTCGGAAGCATGTGGCGGTCATTTTTCTAAAAATAAAACTGCTGCGAAAATCCTTCAAAGTGGTCTTTATTGGCCCACAATCTTCCGGGATGTGAATGCTTTTTGTAAGACTTGCGATAGATGCCAAAGAATGGGAGCTATTACTCGCCGTGATATGATGCCATTATCCCCTATTTTAGTCTTGGAGTTGTTTGATTGTTGGGGAATTGACTTCATGGGGCCCTTTCCCCCTTCTTTTGGTTTTCTATACATTCTCGTCGCTGTAGATTATGTCTCAAAATGGGTAGAGGCTATAGCTACAAGGACGAATGACAGCAAGGTGGTGATCAAATTTATTCAAGAAAATATACTTTCTCGCTTTGGTATGCCTAAGGCCATAATTAGTGATAATGGAACTCATTTTTGCAATAGGCCGATGGATAAACTAATGCGAAAGTATGGAATTGTCCACAAGGTTAGCACCCCCTATCACCCCCAATCGAATGGACAAGCCGAGCTTGCTAATAGGGAGATCAAGAATATCTTGGAGAAGACAGTTGATCCTAATAGGAAAGACTGGTCTCTTAGGTTGACTGATGCTCTTTGGGCTTATAGAACCGCATACAAGAATCCCCTTGGGATGTCCCCATTTCGATTTGTGTATGGCAAACCTTGTCATCTTCCGGTTGAAATCGAACACAAAGCGTATTGGGCTATCAAAAGGGTGAACTTCAAAATGGATAAAGCCGGTGAAACACGTAAACTTCAGTTGAATGAGTTGGAAGAAATGCGCAACGATGCGTATGAAAGTGCCAAAATTTCCAAGGACCAAATGAAACGAGCTCATGACGGAATCATTCGTAAGAAAGAGTTTCATTTGGGACAGAAAGTACTCCTCTACAACTCGAGGTTGCACTTGTTTCCCGGTAAATTGCGGTCTCGATGGTCTGGTCCTTACATTGTGAAAGAAGTGTTTCCCCATGGAGCCGTTGAGCTAATGGATGAAAAAGGGGGAACCACTTTTAAAGTCAATGGGCATCGTCTCAAGCCTTATTTGGAAGCCATGGTTAAAGAAGCCGACACAATCTGGCTGTCGGACCCCATTTATGAGGATTGAATGAACAAAGAGAGGTGAGGTCGTCGCACCCCCGACGCGTATGGGGTGATTTTTGTTGAATTTTTGAGTCATGTATAAGTGTTATATAGTATCTTGTTGCATTTAGAGTAATTAGTTCAAGTATTGTTATTTTTTTGGTATGCTTGGTTCTAACATGTTTTGTAGATTCAATGGACTCGCACTCATCAGGGATCGCTCCATTTGGGTAATATCTTTCTTTTCCTCTCTTTATATTGTGTTCTTGATTCTCATTGAGGACAATGCAACATTTAAGTTAGGGGGTGTGGGATATTCTTCCCATTTATTGTTTAGATTCATTGATTCGATCACATGTTCTTTCCAAGTGTGTTTAAAAAAAAAAAAAAAAAAAGAGCCAAAAATATTTTTCTTCAAAATAAATAAAAATTAGAATTTAAATTTTTCAAAAATATCACCTTTATTCTATTTATAGTCTCAAATTGTAAAATTCATAATGCACTAAGCCAAAATTGACCGAAGATGGAAATTGAAAGAAAATTGACGACTTTACGAATAAGTGTGGAGATTAGTCCAACCCGGTGAGATTTCGAGCCTATCAATTTTTTATGAGTTTTTAAATCAATCCGAGTTTATGATTAACTCAAAGTTCTTTTCAGCGTTTTAATAAGTCGTTGATGATCTCAATCCTTTATTTTGATCGGTTATGGGAAATGTGTGAATTATTGTCTCGAAATTCGTGCTAAATATATCTCTAAACTTAATTAATCTCGAGATGCATATGGTAATGTGATTAGCAATTTGGACAATGAAGTAGGCCCTCGTTTGTTACCCAAAAATATTAGCCATAAAAAGTTGTGAAAAATAAAATTATCCTTTTGCAACCCAATTTGAGCCTAATAAAAAATTTATCCTTTCGTTTGATAACCCGAAAAACCCAAATAGCCCGGAATTGTGAAAATTGAGAAAATTCATCAAATAAAGTCCATATTGTGCAATAAAAAGGGGCAAGAAGAAAAAAAAATTAGAAATGCTCAACAAAAAAGAAAAATAGCAAGAAAAAAAAGAAAAAAAAAAGAGAAAGAGAAAAATGAGCAAATGCCCGAAAAAGCACAAATGGACGTCATAAAGACATTTTCCAATTTCGAACATTCCGTTTATTCCCATTTTTACCCTTTACACCTTTTAACCCAAAAAGTCCTAACTGAGTCCGAATGGCGAAATTAGTTACCGCGTGGAGAGCTAAGACATGAAAAGATAATATGAGAGATTAAAGTGGTGTGAATTAGAGGTGATGTTCCCATTTCCTAATAACCGTAATCCGATGATGAGATCTTTTCACCATAAATTTCCTTCTTTTCAATTTTGTATGCATGAATTTGTGTCCATTATATTTACTCTTTATATCATGCATACCGAGAGAAAATAGCCACAATCCGAGTGATTCGTTTGTGAGTGCATCCGTAAGAATTTGAATTCAAACGAATTTTCAGAAAGTAACGTAATGCTCAATCGGTGGAAGTTTGAGGTTTAATTTTTGGCTTTGCACACACACACTATGGTTTGAGACAGTTGAATATGAATTTATAGTGATTATTTTTTCGAAAAGTTTAAATTGTACAATTTTTAAGTATTTTGATATTTATTTGAGTCAATAAAGAATTTTGTGGGTGTATTCACTGCAAACCCTCACGAGACAAAACTCGTCCTACTAGGGTAACCTAGGGGTTTAAAGGCTTGTTGCATACGCTAAATGCAATCGCTTGCCTGCGAAAGTGGAATTTTATTTTAATAAAGGAATTTTCAAGAGTAGAATTTTGGTTAGGATTCATATACATTGCTCGGGACGCGCAAAGTTCTAAGTTAGGGGGTGTGTTTAGGCACATATTCTTCACATTTATCCCCTTAATTTCAGTATTTTTATGATCCCGTGCAGTGTAAGTAGCTTGGATTTGTCTCAAATGTATTCTACTAACCTTTTTTGGCAAGTATTTCTTGTTTTGTGTATTTCTCATGTGTTTTACAGGTATTTCACGCAAGTTAGTGCGAAGGAGAACGCAAAACAGTGAAAGAAACCTAGAAATGGAGAGTTGAAGGGCGTTTTCGTAATTTTTCAGCCTTAGTCCGGAGGTGGGGCCAACTAGAAAGTTGAAGAGCTCTAAATTACAAGAATACTGGAAAAAACGGCACCTCAATCCGAGCTACGGTGAAGAAGTTACGATGTTTTGAAGTTGCGGGATAATGAAGAGTCTAGATGTGCGGATTTCTGACATTAATTATGCATTTAATGCAGTGCAACTCTTGGAAAACTTGTTCCACAAGCACTATTGGTTGTCAATTTCGAGATTTTGTGCTATAAAAGCCCATGACCTACATCATTTGAGAGGAGGCTAGAGAGAGGTTAGGGTTAGAAATTTTAGAGAGAGTTTTTAGATCAGATTTTTAGATCAAATTTCCATTTCCTTCAAGATTTGCATGAACCCTAGTTGTATTCTGAATCTCAATTCCGTTTTTGTGCTGAATTCAAGTAATATCATTCTATTCTCTTTTGTTTAATTTCTGCAAATTTCTTACAATGTTCTGCAATTTCATAGTTTCATATGTGAATTTATTTTTCAACCAAATCATGAGTAGCTAATTTCTCAAGGGTTGGGGTACATGAACTCAATCCTAATACAAATTATTCGTATGGAAAATTAGAAAATAAATGAAAATATTGGTTGAATCATGAATGAAAATCATATATGCATTGTCATAACTTTTAATCTCTCTTGCCCTAGGTACTTGGGATGTTTAAGAATGCTTTGTATGTATAATTCGTCATTCACCGCCTTATATTGATCTTTGATTTCATATGATGCGGTCTTGAACCTCATATATGTAATGCTTAGTGATGATAAGGACTGGATTTAATCAAGAATTTTGATTTATCATTCTAGTATTCTAAAGGATAATTTGTTAAGGATTGAGGGATTGTACCCTACCCTAATTTTCTCTAAATTGTTAAACCCAAATTTTGCTGTTAATTTCCAATTGTTTTTCATAAGTAAATTTTTAGAAATTTTCCCAAAAAAATCAATCATCTTTTTATTTCTTTCAAGAAATCATTTCAAGGTTTGGTAATTTTTCTTGTTATTGTTTGGCAATTTTGATCCCTGTGGAGACGATCCCTACTTACCGGGTTATTACTTGAGCGACAAGGCTTGCACTTGAGCCTAGATAAATACGCACTTTTGAGACAAATATTAAGTCGCGTCAATCATATTTTGCAATTTTATCAAATTAGGCCAAACCAATTTTAACAATTAAATTAATTGACTTGAATTAATTAACTACACATTACCCAAATTAAACACGTAGAGATTAAATTAAACCAATTTTATCTTTTTACCTAAGCATGCATTCTAGGTGATTTTGCAAAAGATAAAATAAACAATTAATCCACTACGCCGCGATGTACGAGGAAAAATCCAAGACGGGAAACAACCTCCAACGACCCTAGCCACAAATCCACTAGATACGGATTTACAGATACAAGACAGAAAGACTTACAACACACGACTCGATCCCTCTCAAGCCTCGACGCTTCTTTTTTTAGATACCTCTTCCTAGCGAATAACCTTGGAGCTCCACCGCGGTCTCGGAATCCACCGATCGGACTTTATATGGTCACCGTCACCCGAGCAAGGAGCCTTTCTCCAAGTGGGTAGTGTTGTAACAAAAACTCTTCTTCTTTCTTTATGGGATGTAGAAGAAAACCCGAAACGTCTCTTTGAACGAAAGAGATAAACTCGGTGCCAAACTCCAAGCAAGATGTATATATATGAACTTGGATACATAAAACTATGGGTGAAAACTAGAGTGGTAAATGATTTTCTCTTTGAAAAGTAACACTCAAAACTTGATCTTTTTCTCTTTATGAATTTGCTCTCTAAACACCCTCTAAGAGTTAGAAGGATATGAAAAAGATGCCTTAGAAAAATGGTTTCCCGCACATCATAAAGTCTGAGAAAAATTAGTTAAGAAACAAGTGGGAAAGCGGGTGAAAATTGCTCAAAACTGCCAAAAAAACTGTTCCCGCTGGAATCTCGTTCGAACGACATTTTGTTCGAACGACATCTCGTTCGAACGAGTCTTCTAATGAAGTTCCAGTATGAACTCGTTAGAATCTCGTTAGAAATTTCGTTAGAACGACAATCTCGTTCGAACGATATTTCGAACGAAGTTCCAGTATGTCATAATGGGAAGTCGTTGGCAAGTTCGTTCGAACTACAAACTCGTTCGAACGACTATATCGAACGAAAAGACAGAAAGTTTGAATATTCCATTTTTAGCCCAGAAAACTTTATAAACTTATTTTAAAGTATTAATTAATTCTTTCTGAAAATAAAACCGCAGTTTTAGGTAAACCTAACACCCAATTAACAAGTTCCAAGCTCCTATATATATATAATTGCATTCATACCTTGGGAGCAAGGAACTATGGTTGATGACGTATAAACGAGGCTCGAAACCGGCATGATGATGAAGCTTTATACTCTTTGCCTCTATGTCTTCAACAAACACTTCATAGGCTTGAGAATATTACAATTAAATACAATCCTATGAATAAATGTTTTTGTCCGAAATTGAGCCAAAACTATTTATGGACTCAATTGGAAATTTGTGTCCTTTCAAATCTCCCCCTTTGGCTATTCCGGGACAAAAACCAAACAAAAATCCTAAAGGGCCGTCAAGCTCACTAGACTCAAAAACATAACCCACCCAAACTTGACTCAACCCAAGGATCAAACGCTTTGCCATTGAAAAATGCCGCTTTAGAAGAATTCCTGCACACTTAATCAAACACATCAATTGCATAGGGAATATCAAGGTATTTAAAGCAAATTAATTCTCCCCTTTATCATCAAAATGATTAACCCAAGAAGTTAGCTACTCCCCCAAAGTTAATTCTCCCTAAACTTAGATAAGATGATAATAGGATAAGATACCATTTCTCGGATAAGATACCATTTCTCCCCTATCATTTTTCTCCCCCTTTTTGTTCAGGAATAGGGAAAGGATAAAGAACAAATATAAAAACATGTTGAAGCATAAAGGGATAAGACATGAAAGCATATGGCAAACAAAATAAGGCAGAGGCAAAACAAAATATCATATATATATATGTACTAAAAATATATCAAGAATGTACACGCACATATATATAGATATAAACACACACATGACACAAAATACAATAAGTTTGCCCACTCGTATGGCAAAAATGTGTCATATGGAAACGGAAGTGTTGGGGTGTGAACTAGTAACGATTAAATTTAGACCCAATCACTTAAAACATGTTCTCGGAGTTTTCAATTGATTGCAAACTTCATCACATTTGAATATAACCTCATGTCACAATATAAATTGAACTTAATGAACAAACATACACAATGCATACAAGCCTAGCATATTGATGATTCTACAAACCAATAGAGTCATGACATGAGATACGCAACTAGGATAAACGGACATTGTGCAAACCGTTGATATACCATCCAATCTCCCTCAATAAGCATTTATATTAATTTTGAATGAATATATCAATCAAACATAGGCCTTGATAATTGTTTTTCTTTTTAATGCCATATATTCTGTTTTTAGGCCTTTGGACCACGTAGGACCACGTATTTCTTTTAGGTCCAATCAAAACGGTGGCTTACTATCGCAAAGGATCACTTAGTCCTTTCGGAGCCCTTTCCCGTGCACATTTATATTTATCATGTTTTCATTTGTCACACAAATCTCACGTGCAACGGATTTTGACATGCACTAGTCCTCCTAAGTCACAAATATGTAGATGACAAGATTGGAAGGAGAACACCTTACATAGCTCAAATATACAAATGAAGTTAAAAATTCAAAGGAGCTCGTGCATGTGTGAATAGAGGCATATAAAAATAGAATCCATTTAACCAATAAAAAATCCAACTACTCTGTTAACGCAAAAATTCTCCATCTACGAGGACCAATCAGAAAATGACACATGTCATCCTACGTTGTAATATTCGACACCCGAGGAGAGTTGGTCGGTACCCGAGGAGAGTTAGTCGACACCCGAGGAGAGTTAGTCGGCACCCGAGGAGAGTTGGTCGGCATACCAACCGGGAAGATCAAAGGATAACTACGCATTTAATGAGCATTAATGTATATTTATACTGTAGATGACAACACATAGCATACCAAGCAATTCAACAATTAGATTCGTTGAATGTAGACATAATGTATAAATGTCTACATACAATGAATCTCTTTATCTCCCATCACTATAAATATATGTATTCCCTTAGCCAAAGAAGAAAAACCAAGAACCGAGAGACACCATACACAAGATCCACACCTTTTTTCTCCCTCCCTCTACCACATTGTGCTATTGTAAACCCCTGGGAATAAAATAACAGTGGACGTAGGCTTTTCCTTATAGCCGAACCACTTTAAAAATCTTTGTCTCTTATATGTTTGATGTGAATGTTTATATTCATCTTCAATCTCATCCTCATCATTTATCTGCTGTTGACGCCACTAAAATGGCAGTGGCCATTTTTTGTCTTCAACAGATTGGCGCCGTCTGTGAAAAAGTGATACAAGCATTGTTCTCCATCAAAAGCTAAGTTTTTATTTTCTATATGTACAATCAATTATATATTATACATACATCTTTTGATTCAATCATGATTTTTATGTTTATATACATAAATTAATTGTCCAATTTTTATCTGCAAAATGTTGCATATCATGATTTTTAAATCATAACTGCTAGATTAATTCTTGTTTAGATATCTGAAAAATAGTGGATTTTATAAATCATAACTTTTTGCTTGATTCTCAAGTTTCAATTTTATATCATGGCATAAATATTTTAAATGATTAAATATACCAATATATACGGCAATGATAAGATTTGATAATTTTCTTTGTTAATTTTGAAATAATTTGTGAAAGATCTTTGATGACTATTCAAATTCCCATTATATTTTTGTTCAAATCATGATTCTCATATGTTTATATCCATAAACTTAGAGATCAAATCAATTATATATTGTGCATACATTTTTTAATTCAATCATGATTTTATATTCACAAATTGTTGAATCATATTTTACAAATCCGCATAAATGTTCATTTCATAATCACAAAGTTTGAGAAATTTGTGTACATATTATATTATTTCTTCTTTAAGGAGATAAAATAATTTCTCTATATTCATAAATCTCTTTTATATGAGTATATACAAATTTGATTCATTTGGAAATCTTTTAATTTAGTCATAATTTTTATATGCACTAACTGTGTGATCGATTTCAATTTGGGGATCTCGTGAATTTTAGACTCATAAATATTATACAAATCCTTGCATCTATGGATCCACTTGAACATTTTCTGAACAAATATGTTAGGATAGGGATAAGAATTAAGAACGATTATGTATTTTCCATTCCGATATTAACATGAATTGAATCAAACCCATTTTCTCTCTCTTCAAGAAAACTATGTTCTCTGCACAAATAATCATATTATGTAATTGTGTTGATACGATCAATTTTATCCATATATAAATAATCAATTATATGTTTTACATACATACATACATCTTTTGATTCAGTCATGCTTTTTATGATTATAAACATAATTTAGTTGTCCAATTTTTCATTTATCAAATCTGCAAAATATTGCAAATCACGATTTTATTAAATTAGTGGATCGGTTTTTATTTCCAAATATGAATAAACGAAAATTTCATAATCACAAGTCCGTTAAAGATTTTTAAGGCGACACGTTTATGTACATCATAGTTTTATGAGAACACGAGATATTTTGATTGTTATCTCTCATATTATTATCTAGAAATTTAAATTGTCCAATATTGAAGCCGATGCACACTATATATTGGTCGGCTGAATAATTATTCTAATCGTAATTTTTATATGATTCAGCCTCAATCGGTGCTCAGGCAAAATTATTCGCCCATACAATTCTTGGATGCTCATCAACATCACATAAAGACCTTAAAAGGTTAATACCGAACAAAAACAACGCAGCAAGACTGCAAATAATAATTCAATTGGCACCATCAGATTCATTTCATACATGCCCCAATCCTGGGCGTAGAGCTTCATACTTGACTTAATCGAGTTAAGAGAAGAGATACATGTAGGCCTTTCTAATTAAGAATTCAAACATCTATTCCTCAAACACTCGTACTGAGCTAAAGAACACATGTAGAAATTCCCAAGTTGGAATTCAAACAGATTCTTCAAAAGCCGACAAGAGTCCTATGATGGAAGAAATGTAGAAATTCATAATTGAAATGTCAACATATATTCTTCTTAAACACTTGAACTGAGTTAAATAATAGAAGCCAGAAAATGCAAACATGCAAAGATCTCAGGGAGTCATTTCATGGAATATTTCCTCGGCCTTATTTTTCCAGCAAGACCAACATATTTCAAGGCCAAGAAAGTACTCAAAGTTCATATTCCACACTTGGGGGCTTCTATTACAAATTCAGTTGTTCATTCGGTGGCACATTCTCATAACATCATGCAGTCGGGTATCAAATTCAACTCCACAAACTTACACAGAGGCATATTGAAAATCAGGAGTCAAATTCAGCATGTACAACACTGAGATCTTTACTACTACTGTCCCGACCAATAATGAAGAAAAAGTTGTATGAAAATGTTTTGAAGTCCACCACTAGCTTGGTACTAACAAGATTGAAGAGTTGGGTTCAAAAGCTAGTATGTTACTCGACAAAGTATTCAGAGGAGCATAAATCAGAAAAATCAAGCACGTGAAGTTAGCACTCAGTTGCTCGGCACATGAGGCAATTGGTCGACTAGCAAACCAATCAACATACTTGAAGATTATGACAAGCTACGAGTTGCATACTATGGCATGGCTGCATCGAAATTTCCAGGGGTGATACATAGCACACGGAGTTACTCAAAAGAAAGATTAGCAACCATCGATCAGCCTGCATCATATGTCGTCCAGGAGATAATGCACTTTATGTTGAACAAATCAAGAAGGTAGATCAAGAATTTCACAAGCACCGAGCAACACTGCAGAATAAATACTCCATCCTTTCAAGTAAACCATCAATCATGGAGCATTGGGGGCTGCTATTAACGCAAAAATTCTCCATCTACGAGGACCAATCAGAAAAGGACACATGTCATCCTACGTGGTAATATTCGACACCCGAGGAGAGTTGGTCGGCACCCGAGGAGAGTTAGTCGGTACCCGAGGAGAGTTAGTCAACACCCGAGGAGAGTTAGTCGGCACCCGAGGAGAGTTGGTTGGCATACCAACCGGTAAGATCAAAGGATAACTACGCATTTAATGTACATTTATACTGTAGATGACAACACATAGCATACCAAGCAATTCAACAATTAGATTCGTTGAATGTAGACATAATGTATAAATGTCTACATACAATGAATCTATTTATATCCCATCACTATAAATATATGTATTCCCTTAGCCAAAGAAGAAAAACCAAGAACTGAGAGACACCATACACAAGATCCACACCCTTTTTCTCCCTCTCTCTACCACATTGTGCTATTGTAAACCCCTGGGAATAAAATAACAGTGGACGTAGGTTTTTCCTTATAGCCGAACCACTTTAAAAATCTTTGTCTCTTATATGTTTGATGTGAATGTTTATCTTCATCTTCAATCTCATCCTCATCATTTATCTGCTGGACCGAATCGCATTTTTATGATCACAGATAAATAGATAAAAGCAATCCAATCAATCACATGAGAGACAAAGATTTTTAAAGTGGTTCGGCTATGAATAAAGCCTACGTCCACTATTATTTTATTCCCAGGGGTTTACGATAGCACCATAGGGTGTAGAGAGAGAAAGGATGTGTATTTTGTGTATGGTGTTTCTTGGTTCTCGGATCTCTTGGATCTCTTGGACGACATATGATGCAGGCTGATCGATGGTTGCTAATCTTTCTTTTGAGTAACTCCGTGCGCTATGTATCACCCCTGGGAATTTGGATGCAGCCATGCCATAGTATGCAGCTTGTAGCTTGCCATAATCTTCAAGTATGTTGATTGGTTTGCTAGCTGACCAACTGCCTCCTGTGCCGAGAAACTGAGTGCTAACTTCACGTGCTTGATTCTTCTGATTTATGCTCCTCTGAATACTTTGTCGAGTAACATACTAGCTTTTGAACCCAACTCTTCAATCTGATTAGTACCAAGCTAGTGGTGAACTTCGAAACATTCAACTGAGTACTAACTTCACGTGCTTGATTTTTCTGATTTATGCTCCTCTGAATACTTTATCGAGTAACATACTAGCTTTTGAACCCAACTCTTCAATCTGATTAGTACCAAGCTAGTGGTGGACTTCGAAACATTTTCATACAACTTCTTCTTAAATATTGGTCGAGACAGTAGTAGCAAAGATCTCAGTGCTGTAGATGCTGAATTTGACTTCTAACTTCAACATCATGTGAATAATAACTTCTGAATATGCTTCCTGAACTTCAATATGCCTCCTGAACTTCAATAGCATGTGCATAATAACTCCTGAATATGCCTCCTGAACTTCAATAGCCTCCTGAACTTCAATATGCCTCCTGAACTTCAATAGCATGTGCATAATAACTCCTGAATATGCCTCCTGAACTTCAATAGCCTCCCGAACTTCAATAGCATGTGCATAATAACTCCTGAATATGCCTCCTGAACTTCATAAGCAAAATTAGCTCCTGAGCAAGAAAAATAATTTCTGAATGATAATTAGTTGGGGCTGAATCTGATGCTCGACTGCATGATGTTATGAGAATGTGCCACCGAATGAACAACTGGATTTTTAATAGAGCCCCCAAGTGTGGAATATGATCTTTGAATGATTTCTCGGCCTTAAAGTATGTTATTTGATAGATTTCCCTGTTTTGCATAGACAATAAGATTTGTTCCACCTGCTGTTTGCTGTTCGACCAACCGAAGTTGATGAAGATTGATTCCCGACCAACCTGAGTTGGTGGATTTTTTCTTCCCGACCAACTTTAGCACTTTTGGAAAATATTTTTTCTTCCCAACCAACCTTAGTTGGCATTTTTGGGAAATAGTTTTACTTCCTAACCAACCTTAGTTGGCATTTTTAGGAATATTTTTGTTTCCTAACCAACCTGAGTTGGC
The DNA here is from genome assembly GCA_949130495.1 of Sambucus nigra. Taxonomy (NCBI): domain Eukaryota; kingdom Viridiplantae; phylum Streptophyta; class Magnoliopsida; order Dipsacales; family Adoxaceae; genus Sambucus; species Sambucus nigra. Next base: position 575,219,091 of record OX422214.1, on the reverse strand, counting down.
ATTTTTAGGAATATTTTTGCTTCCTAACCAACCTGAGTTGGGATTTTTAGGAATATTTTTTCTTCCTAACCAAACTGAGTTGGCATTTTTAGGAATATTTTTGCTTCCTAACCAAACCGAGTTGGCATTTTTAGGAATATTTTTGCTTCCTAACCAAACCGAGTTGGCATTTTTAGGAATATTTTTGCTTCCTAACCAACCTGAGTTGGTATTTTTAGGAATATTTTGCCGTGCCGAGTAGTCTGAGCCGAGTAGTGTGTAGCACTAGTATTCCCCAAAAAATTTTCAATAAAAGGAGAGAATCTGGCAGAATATCTCCATTTTATTCATACTGATGGAATAATTTCTGTAACTCGGTATTGTCCATGCCAGTTTGCCTCCAATTTATTGTGCTTTTGAACCACTTTCTTTACCAATAATTTCGTTGTTGGTAAGCAGCATTCCTGAAGGCCGCTTCTTCTCTAACTTCCTCGAGCATGTCTAAGTCGCTGACAGGGGAATTGAAATTTAATACTCTGTGTGTTGGGAGACCCAACTCGGTAGGTATAACAGCTTCACTTCTAAACGCCAACATATATGGTGATTCTCTAGTTGCGGCTCGGGGAGTAGTACGATAAGCCCACAGTACTGAGTGTAACTCGTTGATCCAATTTACTTTTGCGTCACTTAGTCTTTTCTTCAAGCCATTTAGCAGTGTTCTGTTCGTCACTTCAGTATATCCATTGCTTTGGGGATGATCTGGTGCCGAGTGGAGCTTCAAAATATTGGACTGATGGCAGTAGGCAGCGAATTCCTCATTATCAAATTGCGTTCCATGGTCGGTGATGAATGCATGGGGAAGACCATATCTACAAATGATATTTTTCCAGACAAATTGATATACCTTCTTGTACGTCATGTCGACAAGAGGCTCAGCTTCTACCCACTTAGTAAAATAATCCACTGCGACGACGAGATATTTGAACCTTCCTCTAGTCGTTGGAAGTGGTCCGACCAACTCAATTCCCCACATTGCAAATGGCCAAGGGGAAGTGATGGGTGTCAACAATGCTTGTGGAGTTCTTAGGATGGAGGAAAAGCGTTGGCACTTGTCACATTTCTTAGTGTAGGCTATACAATCAGCTCTCATCGTTGGCCAATAGTATCCCTGCGTCATAACCCTTTGCAAAAGTGTCCGACCTGCTACATGGGCTCCATAGGACCCTTCATGGATCTCTTCAATCAATTCTTTCACCTCGGAGGGATGTACACATCTTTGCAAACCTGCTATAATTCCTCGTCTATACAGAATACCATTAGTTAATACATACCGAGCAGCTTTAAATTTCAATTTCTTGGCTGCGAGCTTGTCAACTGGTAATTTTCCCTCCTCAATATATGCCCTGATGGGATCCATCCAAGATGGTCCTAAATCAAGGGTAATAAAAACTCATCATCAGATCTTCATCTATGCTTCGACTAGCCAATACTTCAATTGGGATTGTTCTTCGCAGCTCGGTACGAGTAGCTGATGCTAATCGGGCCAAGGCGTCTGCTCTCGCATTCTCCATTCGATATTCTTACCAGTTGAACAGCAACAAACTCTGATACCAACTCCATCACCTTTGCTTGATACTTGATCATCAATTCTCCTTTGTCTGCATATATTCCCAACATTTGGTTTACGATCAATTGAGAATCACTGAAGACAATAACCTGCTGTGCCTCCATAATTTTTGCCAAATTAAGACCTGCAATCATAGCCTCATACTCAGCCTCATTATTAGAAGCTTTGAATTGAAAACGTAGGGCGTATTCCATGTCGACCTCGTCTGGGCTGTTCAAAACGATCCCTGCCCCACAACCTGTAGTGCAAGATGAGCCATCTACATATAGCCAACTCGTCTTCTAATTTCTGATCTGACAGAGTTCCTCGGTGGAATATTTGTTGCTTCTTTTCACCCTCCCCTGATATTTCTTGTTCCTCATCGACCATCTTTTCTTGCCCTTTTACCAACCTAAGTTGGTCTGAGCTCGAATTTGATGATCCTGTAACATCCACTTTCCCTTTTACCAACATAAGTTGGTCTGAGCGAGTGTTTGCTGATCCTGTAACATCCACAGGTTGATCGGTGAGCAACTTTTGCTCCTTGGGGGTATCAGGATAGGTGAACTCTGCTATAAAATCTGCTACTGCTTTCCCTTTAAGCGATGATCTGGGTTCATAAATTATATCATATTCTCCAAGCTCTATTGCCCAGTACATTAATCTCCCTGATTTTTTTGGTTTATGAAGGGCTTGTCTCAACGGCATTTCAGTATATACCACTATAGTATGGGCCTGGAAGTATGGCCTCATTCTCCTGCTCGCCTCAATTAGCGCCAGTGCTAACTTCTTCAGTTTTGGATATCTGATCTCTACTCCTCGGAAGGCCTTACTCGTGTAATAAATTGGTTTTTGCACTCCATTTTCCACTCTGATCAATGCCGAGCTAACTGCATTCTCCGATACTGCCAGATATAAGTACAATTTTTCTCCCATCACTGGCCTGGACAACAGTGGAGGTTCTCCCAAATATTTCTTCAAGTCTTGAAAAGCCTTCTCGCATTCATCATTCCATTCAAAAGTCTTTCGGAGCTTTTTAAAGAATGGGAGATATCTATCAGTTGCTCGCGATACAAATCTATTGAGTGTTGCTACTCGTCCTGTGAGGCTCTGTACTTCCTTCTTCGTCGTTAGAGATCGCATCCCTAATAAAGCTTTGATCTTTTCAGTATTTGCTTCTATGCCTCGTTGATTGACAATGTACCCGAGAAACATGCCTTCTCGTACTCCAAATATGCACTTCATCGGGTTCAGCTTCATTTGATATTTATCCAGTTGATCAAAGGTCTGGCCTAAGTCAACTAGATGATCGGCAGCTTTCTTGCTCTTTGTCAGCATATTTCCATATTGCAACTGATTTGCTCTGCAAAGACCTTGTTCATCAGTCCCTGATAGGTTGCTTTGAAATTTTAATAGGCTGCCCGAGCACCTGTCGAGACTAGGGAAAATAATTATTATCATGAGAATAATTATTCAGCCAAACAATATGTGATGTGTATCAGCATAAAATAATAAAAATTTCAAAATATGAAATAATATTTTTGTGCCAAATGTGTGTGAGATGGACAAATTTTTATCAGATATGCATCATAAATAAGATGTAGAGTTATTTAATCTCCAACAACTAACCAGGTATAAGTTGCTGTTTGAAAATTATTTATCACTTGGTTTTAAAAATATTTTTGGGGTGATGAGGATGAGATTGAAGATGAAGATAAACATTCACATCAAACATATAAGAGACAAAGATTTTTAAAGTGGTTCGGCTATAAGGAAAAGCCTACGTCCACTGTTATTTTATTCCCAGGGGTTTACAATAGCATAATGTGGTAAAGAGAGGGAGAAAAAGGGTGTGGATCTTGTGTATGGTGTCTCTCGGTTCTTGGGTTTTCTCCTTTGGCTAAAGGAATACATATATTTATTGTGATGGGAGATAAAGAGATTCATTGTATGTAGACATTTATACATTATGTCTACATTCAACGAATCTAATTGTTGAATTGCTTGGTATGCTATGTGTTGTCATCTACAGTATAAATGTACATTAATGCTCATTAAATGTGTAGTTATCCTTTGATCTTCCCGGTTGGTATGACGACCAACTCTCCTCGGGTGCCGACTAACACTCCTCGGGTGCCGACCAACTCTCCTCGGGTGTCGACTAACACTCCTCGGGTGCCGACCACCTCTCCTCGGGTGTCGAATATTGCCACGTAGGATGACATGTGTCCTTTTCTGATTGGTCCTCGTAGATGGAGAATTTTTGAGTTAACAGAAGCCCCCAATGCTCCATGCTTGATGGTTTACTTGAAAGGATGGAGTATTTATTCTGCAGTGTTGCTCGGTGCTCGTGAAATTCTTGATCTACCTTCTTGATTTGTTCAACATAAAGTGCATTATCTCCTGGACGACATATGATGCAGGCTGATCGATGGTTGCTAATCTTTCTTTTAAGTAACTCCGTGTGCTATGTATCACCCCTGGGAATTTGGATACAGCCATGCCATAGTATGCAGCTCGTAGCTTGTCATAATCTTCAAGTATGTTGATTGGTTTGCTAGTCGACCAATTGCCTCATGTGCCGAGCAACTGAGTGCTAACTTCACGTGCTTGATTCTTCTGATTTATGATCCTCTGAATACTTTGTTGAGTAACATACTAGTTGTTGAACCAACTCTTCAATCTGATTAGTACCAATCTAGTGGTGGACTTCGAAACATTTTCATACAACTTCTTCTTCATTAGACAATAGTAAAGATCTCAGTGCTGTAGATGCTGAATTTGACTCCTGAACTTCAATATGCCTCCATGTAAGTTTGTCGAGTTGAATTTGATACTCGACTGCATGATGTTATGAGAATGTGCCATCGAATGAACAACTAAATTTGTAATAGAAGCCCCCCAAGTGTGGAATATGAACTTTGAGTACTTTCTTGGCCTTGAAATATGTTGGTCTTGCTGGAAAAATAAGGCTGAGGAAATATTCCATGAAATGACTCCCTGAGATCTTTGCATGTTTGCATTTTCTGGCTTTTATTATTTAACTCAGTTCAAGTGTTTAAGAAGAATATATGTTGACATTTCAATTATGAATTTCTACATTTCTTCCATCATATGACTCTTGTCGGCTTTTGAAGAATCTGTTTGAATTCCAACTTGGGAATTTCTACATGTGTTCTTTAGCTCAGTACGAGTGTTTGAGGAATAGATGTTTGAATTCTTAATTAGAAAGGCCTACATGTATCTCTTCTCTTAACTCGATTAAGTCAAGTATGAAGCTCTACGCCCAGGATTGGGGCATGTATGAAATGAATCTGATGGTGCCAATTGAATTATTATTTGCAGTCTTGCTGCGTTGTTTTTGTTCGGTATTAACCTTTTAAGGTCTTTATGTGATGTTGATGAGCATCCAAGAATTGTATGGGCAGATAATTTTGCCTGAGCACCTGTTGAGGCTGAATCATATAAAAATTACGATTAGAATAATTATTCAGCCGACCAATATATAGTGTGCATCGGCTTCAATATTGGACAATTTAAATTTTCAGATAATAATATGAGAGATAACAATCAAAATATCTCGTGTTCTCATAAAAATATGATGTACATAAACGTGTCTCCATAAAAATCTTTAATGGACTTGTGATCATGAAATTTTCGTTTTTGTATATTTGAAATAAAAACCGATCCACTAATTTAATAAAATCGTGATTTACAATATTTTGCAGATTTGATAAATGAAAAATTGGACAACTAATTTATGTTTATAATCATAAAAATCATGATTGAATCAAAATATGTATGTATAGTTGATTATAGGTAGAGAAAATAAAAACTTAGCTTTTGATGGAGAACAATGCTTGTAACACGTTCCCACAGACGGTGCCAATCTGTTGTTGCAAAAAACTGGACCGTATCCCATTTTTATGATCACAGATAAATAGATAAAAGCAATCCAATCACACACATGAGAGACAAAGATTTTTAAAGTGGTTTGGCTATAAGGAAAAGCCTACGTCCACTGTTATTTTATTCCCAGGGGTTTACAATAGCACAATGTGGTGTAGAGAGAGAAAAAGGTGTGGATCTTGTGTCGGTTGTCTCTCATCGTTGTCGGATCTCCCCGGTTCTCTTGGATCTCTTGGATCTCTCTTCTTTTTGGCTAAGGGAACACATGTATTTATAGTGATGGGAGATAAAGAGATTCATTGTATGTAGACATTTATACATTATGTCTACATTCAACGAATCTAATTGTTGAATTGCTTGGTATGCTATGTGTTGCCATCTACAGTATAAATGTACAATAATGCTCATTAAATGCGTAGTTATCCTTTGATCTTCCCGGTTGGTATGCCGATCAACTCTCCTAGGGTGCCGACTAACTCTCCTCGGGTGTCGACTAACTCTCCTCGGGTGCCGACCAACTCTCCTCGGGTATCGAATATTGCCACGTAGGATGACATGTGTCCTTTTCTGATTGGTCCTCGTAGATGGAGATTTTTTGCGTTAACAGAAGCCCCCAATGCTCCATGCTTGATGGTTTACTTGAAAGGGTGGAGTATTTATTCTGCAGTGTTGCTCGGTGCTCGTGAAATTCTTGATCTACCTTCTTGATTTGTTCAACATAAAATGCATTATCTCCTGGACGACATATGATACATAGCACACGGAGTTACTCAAAAGAAAGATTAGTATGATAAAGAACATTTTAAGGATTGACAATCTAAACCAAAAGTTCTAGCCACATGAGAGCGTAAAAGATGGGATTCAAATACAAGTATATTCCACTTAAAGTGTGTCAAACTAAAATACACACAACATAAAATCTTTTTGAGTTTTTAAAATTTATATACTCAAAAGACAAATAAAAATCATTTGGATTTTTCATTAAGCATAAATTACCAAGAAATAAAATCCAAATGATAAAAAAAAATCTTTTTGTATTTTTCATTTAATGCAAACAAAATGAAGGAAATATAATACAAAAGATAAACAAAAATCATGATTCTAGCATGTGATAAGCATGGAGCATAGACTAGAAAATGATTAAACAAGCATACATTTATCATGTGAATATAGCATGAATAGGGGTGTTCACGAACCCGAACGGACCGAATGGACCGAAAAAACCGAACCGAACCGAACCTACTTTTACGGGTTTTTTATATTCGGTTTTAATTCGCTCTTAAAAAAAGTAGAACCGCATTTTTCGGTTCGGTCTCGGTTTTGACTCTTAAAAAACGGTTTTGGACCGGACCGGACCGCATTTATTAAAAATATATTTATATATTTTTATACATATATATATTTACCCCACCCCAATATACCCCACCCCAATATTTACCCCAGTTCACGCACGCACACGGACACAACAAATGACAAACGTTCCTAAGTTTGTTGCCATACCACACCACCGCTGGCCCTAAGTTCTCTCTACAGCCCTCCTTCCAATCTCCCTCTACACACACGACTTCTCATCTCTCTCTCTAGAGTCTCTACAGCAGCACGGCTGACCCTCCTTCCCATCCCACCACCGGCCCTCCTTCCCATCCCACCGCCCATAGGCCTAGCACGCCTAGCGCGCCAGACAACGCCCACAGCAGCACGACCGGTGACCTCCCACCGCCCACAGCAACACGGTATTTCACTTGTTTTTCTAGATCTAAATGTTTGTAGATCTAACATATGGTGTTTTTTTTAAATGTTTGTAGATCTAACATATGTTGTGGTTGTTTTAAATTCTTCTCTGAAACATATTTAAATGCAGATTGTGTTTGTGGCTCTGTTTTTTTGTTAAAGATTGTTGGATTGTGTTTGTGTCTCTGTTTTTTTGTTAAAGATTGTTTAAAGTGTAACAAAAATTATAAACTTAAATTTGAGAGGTTGTCGCGCTATTGTAAGCTTCTTGTCATCCACACGCTGGGAATATTTGGTATCCGTTATCATGGGTAATTTTTTTTCTTGAAGAAGAACAACCGTGTCCTCTGATCTCTGATTCAAAGTGTAATAATGAATACCATTAGTAATAGATAATAAATTACTGCAAAAAGTCTCACTATTTATTCCTGATAAAAAAGGTCTCGAAATAACTAAATCTTAATTTATATTCGCTTTATAGAAATATCCAAAAAAAAAAAACCAGAAGCGGGATTAAAAAATATTATGTTAAAGAACTGAATTCGCTTTTTTATTGGTATGGACCGAATAGGACTGAGACCGAACACGGACCGTTTGAAAATCGAATAGGACCGAGACCGATAATTCCGGTCCGGTTTCGGTCCGTAAATTTTTAGGACCGATTAATGCGGTTCGGTCCCAAAAATACCCTAAAACCGGACCGGACCGGACCGCGAACACCCCTACTCACTATCATAAAAAATAAGAGAATCATAAACAATGACCTTGGAAGTGTCATGTGTTAACGTTTCATCAATCGATGAGTTCTCACTATCACTCACATGACTAGCCATAAAAGCCACAAAATTAGGCTTAGTGGGGGAATCGGGTCCCTCTTCCTTATCATTATCACTAAGGGTCGCATTATATGCAATGGGTCATTTACCCTCTTTTCTTAGTTTAGTGGGGGCACTCAGAAGCCCTATGGCCATAACCCTCACAACCAAAACACCTATTAGACTCGTCCCTATTTAATTGTTCATTAATAGGTTTAGGGATCTTCTCGGCTTTGTCATGCTTAGAAGTTTCAAATTTCTTAAAATCATTTTTGAATTTATCTTTGTTAAATTTAAGAAATTTTCTAAATTTACGAGCAAACAGAGCCATGTCTTCCGAGTCACTATCACTCTCGCTCTCTACTACTTGTTTGACCTCTTTTCAGGCTTTTAAAGCAACACCATTTTCAATTTTCTTTTCAGTTTTAGAGGGAAACATATCTAGTTCATAGGTTTGTAAATCACCTACAAACTTTTCTAATTTCGTAGAGGCGAAAGATGGTAAAGAATTTAAAACGGTCACTTTTGGAATAAATCTATCTGGTAGAGACCTTAAAATTTTCTTTACAACTCGGTTGTCGGGTATTTTCTCTCCCAAGTTAAAAGATGAATTGACAGTATCGGAAAGTCTAGCATAAAATTCATCAAAAGTTTCATTATCGTTCATTTTGATAGTTTCAAATTGAGTGGTGAGGTTTTGGAGTTTAGAAGCTTTAACGACACTAGTTCCTTCATGAGTTAGCTGTAAAATATCCCAAGCTTCTTTAGCGGTTTCACACGTCATAATACGTCGGAATTCATCCGGTGTGACAACGCTAAACAAGGCATTTAAACCACGGGAATTAAAATTTGATAGTTTAAACTCATTCTCAGTCCATCTATCGGCGGGTTTGGGAACACGTTCATTTTCAACTAAATAAGTTGGTGGGGACCACCCGTTAACAACAGACATCCAAACTCTGTCGTCGATAGATTATAGTGCCGATTTCATTCACGCTTTCCAATACGCGTAGTTAGAACCATCGAAAATAGGAAATTTTGAAAATAGGGAAAATTCCATTTTAGCCAAAAATATTTAAAAGATCTTAACGAAGTAATTTATCGTTTTTGGCTTTGATACCAATTTGAAAGTGTTGGGATGCGAGGCCCCCGGATTTATTAAATTTCTTTAATAAAAATATTATTATAATTTCCTTTTATATAGAACGAGATGCGGAAGCGTTAGGATGGTTCAATAAAACAAACGAAAACCAAATTTTAATTTATATTTCAAATTAAAATTAAACCGAGTGAAATTAAATTAATCCATTAAAATCAATTTCACTTAAACCAAGTGAATTCATCCAAGCCCTAGAATTTGCCCAAATCATATTTTGCAATTTTATCAAATTACGCCAAACCAATTTTAACAATTAAATTAATTGACTTGAATTAAGTAACTACACATTACCCAAATTAAACACGTAGAGATTAAATTAAACCAATTTTATCTTTTTACCTAAGCATGCGTTCTAGGGGATTTTGCAAAAGATAAAATAAATAATTAATCCACTACGCCGCGATGTACGAGGAAAAATCGAAGACGAGAAACAACCTCGGACGGCCCTAGCCATAAATCCACTAGATACGGATTTACAAATACAAGACAGAAAGACTTACAACACACGACTCGATCCCTCTCAAGCCTCGACGCTTATTCTTGTAGATACCTCTTCCTAGCGAATAACCTTGGAGCTCCACCGCGGTCTCGGAATCCACCGATCGGACTTTATATGGTCACCGTCACCCGAGCAAGGAGCCTTTCTCCAAGTGGGTAGTGTTGTAACAAAAACTCTTCTTCTTTCTTTATGGGATGTAGAAGAAAACCCGAAACGTCTCTTTGAACGGAATAGATCAACTCGGTGCCAAACTCCAAGCAAGATGTATATATATGAACTTGGATACATAAAACTATGGGTGAAAACTAGAGTGGTAAATGATTTTCTCTTTGAAAAGTAACACTCAAAACTTGATCTTTTTCTCTTTATGAATTTTCTCTCTAAACACCCTCTAAGAGTTAGAAGGATATGAAAAAGATGCCTTAGAAAAATGTTTTCCCGTACATCATAAAGTCTTAGAAAAATTAGTTAAGAAACAAGTGGAAAAGTGGGTGAAAACTGCTCAAAACTACCAAAAAAACTGTTCCCGCTGGAATCTCGTTCGAACGACATCTCGTTCGAACGAGTCTTTTAACGAAGTTCCAGTACGAATTCGTTAGAATCTCGTTAGAAATCTCGTTAGAATGATAATATCGTTCGAACGATATTTCGAACGAAGTTCCAGTATGTCATAATGGGAAGTCGTTGGCAAGTACGTTCGAACGATATTTTCGTTCGAACGACAAACTCGTTCGAACGACTATATCGAACGAAAAGCCAGTAAGTTTGAATATTCCATTTTTAGCCCAGAAAACTTCATAAACTTATTTTATAGTATTAATTAATTCTTTCTGAAAATAAAACCGCAGTTTTAGATAAACCTAACACCCAATTAACAAGTTCCAAGCTCCTATATATATATATAATTGCATTCATACCTTGGGAGCAAGGAACTATGGTTGATGACGTATAAACGAGGCACGAAGCTGGCATGATGATGAAGCTTTATACTCTTTGCCGCTACGTCTTCAACAAACACTTCATAGGCTTGAGAATATTACAATTAAATACAATCCTATGAATAAATGTTTTTGTCCGGAATTGAGCCAAAACTATTTATGGACTCAATTGAAAATTTGTGTCCTTAAAAATTGAATATGTGACTCATTAATTTTCTTATATTTATAATTACAGTATCTCTGCTTTAATTTTTATGGGCAATATATTATTATGATACGATACTATTTAATACCATTGAAGTTTACTAGTATTCTACTGGTGAGAGCGGTGAGGAACGACTGGATGAGAGGGAAGGGAAGAAGGAGATGTTAATGGAGGAAGAGGAAAAGAAAGAGAGCAAGTAAGGATATGAGGAGAAGAGAGGGGATCAAATATTGAGGAAGAAGATATCAAGAGAGGCAGATAGACAACAACATTTGGGAAACCATAGAGTAAAAAAATGGGATCTCAAGTGTTTAGTTCCATTTTTTTAAAATTTATTTGCATCCACACCCATGTATTTATTTTTTTAGTTGTTGGTTGGTCCTATTGTAATCATTACAAGACAAGTGTCATTCTCTCCCAAAAGGAAAATAAGCGGTTACGTAGGAGTAATGAACAGTTTTTTTTATAGTTATGGTTATGGGACTTACTAAAATTTTAAAAATGATGGAATGGGAGCCTAAAAAATTTTAGGAGATGGGAGTAAGCCAAAAAAAATCTATAAAAAATCCCTGTCGGGTGTTCGGTAAACTCAAATACTATAATTGTACAATATTTCTAACAGAGATACTTTAATACATCTATTCTTATTTCCATATGTGAATAATTTTATTTGATATACTTAATTCTATGAATATGCTCGGAAAAAGTTCATCGGTTGTCCTAAGGAATGGGATTTCTGTTGATGAAATCTCACCCTACACGTGGGAATGATGTAGAAAAGAAATGATGTTCCCATTCACACCAACCGACCAAAGCCTGTGTGTATAATGTGATTAATGATGTTTAGGAAGAATCAACTCCCTCTTATGTAGGAATAAATATAACAGGTTTTTATCATTGACTACCTCGTGACATGTATAAGACATCTTCTCACCTCAGGGATGCGTGCTCACAGTAGCATATGTATATAGATTATACACTCCAAAGAAACTAACAAGTTTATTTAGTTTTTGGAGGAGGGGGGCTGGAGGAATGTAAAATAAAATATAAATATAAATATTCAAAGTGGTACGTCCAAACAGAACCTGGGTTGCTATTCCGGCATGATCCATCCCAGGGACCCACAAGGTATTGTATCCGAACATTTTCTGCCAGCGAATGATTGTATCCTGCGTGCAATAAAAAACAACAGGAAGTCAGATAAATAGCAAAAGATAAATACCAAGAGATACAGACTAACTGAGGACACGGGAGGTTGTAATTATAAGACCTGGATAGCAGCGGTAAGGGCGTGGCCTATATGTAGAGCCCCAGTAACATTAGGGGTGGTAGAACCTGCAGTTATACAGAGGGTAAAGAAATATGTGATTAGATGAATTTGTTTCAATAGGGTATGAAGATGAGGAAGAAAGAAGAAAAAGGGTCTTGCGTTGTCTTACCACTATAAAAATGTTGCTTGAAGTTCTTTAAAACAACAAAACAAATTGAAAAATTAACCCTGACTTTACAGGTCAACTTCGATTCGTTCCCAACATTGCACTTTTGGTAATGTAAGCCCAGTTTTTTAAAACTCAATGTTAACCTTTTCATTTCACATCCGCATTGGGAGAATTTAAGGTAAAGCTGACTGTGCACATAATGTCACCAATGTCTCATTTGGCATGGTAAGTCTACTAAATTTTCCAATCAGATTACAAGTGGCACCAAAAATTAATTGCATAAAAAGATGAGGACAAATTTGTGTGCAAATACAAAAAATAAAATAAAAATACATCAAAAAGTAAAAAATAAAAAACATTCGCAACTACCATCTATACTACGCGCATACCACCATGACAAAGCAACCCACAAACCACCATTGGAATCCCCTTCCATCATCGCCCTCTTCATCTGACGTAAAGGAGCGTTAAATGGAAAATAAGAAGATGATTTAATACTCGTCTCAGCTCTCTCATAAAATCTCAATATGTATGAATGCCCCAAATGAGGCTACAAAAGAAGTGTATATACTTCCAGCTATAATACTAATAAAAACAACTAATAAAAGAAAGTGCATCAAAATAGAGAAAATAATTAAAACACCACTATGTACTAAAAATATTCTCTACGCCTCCTGATTCATATCATTCCCCCGCACTGGAAAAAGCTTGTCCTGAGCATACGAGATGACATTTATTGTTGACTTATCCGATTGGGTGCGTGAGTGAGGGAGAATGATTGGGTGGAGCAACCAATCTTGGACTTACCGCCGATAATCTTAAATTGAGCCTCGGGAGTTAATCGGGGTGGAAACATAATTTTTTTGAAGTTTGGAAGATAAAAAATGATTGTCACAAGTGGCGGGTTGGAGGATACATGGTGGTGGAAGATGCGGTGGTGGTGGTTGGTGATCGAATAAGTGTGGATCGGGTGGTGGAGGAGGAACTTTGTAGAGTTGGAGGATAGGGTTTGCAAATTGTGGATTGAATTGGGAAATGGATGGTGAAACCCTATAATTGGTTTGTTTTGGACCTTGGATGGAAGATTTATGAAATTGGGTTGGATTTTGAGGTGAAGGGGACAAATTATGGTTCAAGAAGTGAGTCGGATTGACTGGGGATGGGAAAGGAGGAGCCGCACCTCGCGATAGGGTGGCGATAGGTGGGCCGGAAGGAATTCCGGTGGGGTTGATAATTTCGGTTGCGGTCCATAATCTCGATTGCTGTCTATAACTTGGACACCCAATTTTCGGTCACAAGGAAAAGATACACTATTTGGAGATCCCAAAAAATTTCCAGAAAAAAAAGAGAACTTCATGAAAATAAAATTTAAAATGTGGACCTATCGGATATGGACAAGTTCAGAACCATTATTTAATATGCAAAGCATTGTCCAATTAATTATACTCGCGTGTGTCGAACTTTGAGCTTCCGTAGGTTAACAAAATAATCGAAAATAATCCAATGACACATAATATTTCATAAAGACTTGCATAAAAGTTAAATAGATATAATTACATTATTTAGGAGGCATTCTACAAAATACAAAATAACAAGCATTTTTATTAATCAATAAATGCCAATTCATTTAACTAAATTTATTAAGACATAATTTAAAAAAAATTCTAAGATGCACTACTAATTTTTTAAGTAAAAGTACAATCATTTGTTAAGAAAAAATAATTATTTTTGCGATATGCTACTAATTGTTTAAAAAATGTACAACAAATGAAACTAATGCAAGTATACTTTATTTAATGTAAACTTTTCTTTTAACGATTTAATTCAATGCATACTTTTCTTGTTGTAATTTAATTGAATGCATACTTTACTTTTAATGTAAAATTAAACTCTTTCCTTTTGATTTTTATAATTTTGACGTGATTTTACTTTTACGGAGCAAGATTTAAGTGACATTCCTCTTTTACTTGTAGTCTTTTTTAAAAGACCGGAGACTAGAGACCGGAATAAAACATCCATTTTTTTAAGACAGAGATGAAATTATTGAATACAAGGAACAAAATGAATTTTGACCCCATCTTAGTTCTCAATAATTTTGTGGCATCGGGCGTGGCCGAATGAATCAGATCTCAATCTTTTTTCTTTCATAGTTCCCAGCGGCTTCTTTGTTAGTAGTGCTATTCAATCTATAGATTGAAGGGCCCCGCCGGTCTGCTTATCCGTTTCTCTGATCCATTTGTCGTTCCTCTGTAGTATGCGGTCGAACCTACTTTAAAGATCCTGCAGCTCCAAACGCTACTATGGCCTTCTTTTCGTGAAAGTGTGGGTCCCCATTATTCGGCTTTCATTAAAGGTAGGAACATCAGTGAAAACATTCTTCTGGCTCACAAGCTGGTCCGTAACTTTCATAGAGACAAAGTAACTCCTAAGTTTTGTGCCAAGTTAGATATTCGCAAGGTGTACGACTTTGTTCCTTGGGATGCTGTCCTCAATACCCTTGAATTATCATGGGTGGCGTTGTAGACACGGACACTAACCACTATTCAGCTAATAAGCCCATTTGCAATATTGGGATTATTTTGTTTGCTTTTACTTTTGCAAGTAAATTGAAAAACTAACTCTACTTTCACATTTATTAGTTATGTGTTGTTTTGCTTTCCCTAGCACATTAAAACAATTAGGACCCTTTTTAAGTTTTATTTAAACGATTTATCTTATCTCTCTCATCCCAAAGTGATGAGGTTTTAGTTAATCTCCCACTCTCGTGCAAAGTTGGACTCATTTAATAATTTTGATTTTTCTATTCCTTTAACTAATTCAACCCGAGAGCATTGCCAACTTGGGAATATCGAACGAGATTTCGCCGAGCCATAATCTCGGCGATACAACCTGGATATGTACCGAATTTGACATATACTCAATTCGCCTCCTAGTATCTTCTCAATAAGGTGTGATACTGAGTTAACTCATCCGATAGCGAGTTGACCAAACCGAGATTTTGAACCACGTGTCGCAAGCTCACAGCCCCTCTCTCTCTCTTCAGCCGAGATTTTAAACCACGCGTGTGTGAATATGATCTATGTCAGGGGAAATACGTAAGGACCAACGTCTGGATTGGTTCAGTGAAAGTGTTCGTTCTAAACCAAGTCGTGGTGACAAAAGAAAAGTAAACGTGCATGTCAGATCAGCCTGCCGCTTATCAACTAATAATTTGAACCATGCGTCACAGTATCCCTCCCCCCCCCAACAAAAAAAAATCCTGCCATAGGTTAGGGTTTCAGTGAGGCCTCATTGGGTGTAATGGTGATGACACAACAATGAGAGGCCCTCAGATATTGATTTTGAAAAAACCCTAAAGGTTCCACCATTAACTAATTCAAATTGGTTCCTTCAAATTTCGATATTGATTCAATTCATATTCAAAGGGGTGGAATGAAAAGAAGGGGAGGGAAAGCGGCACAGTGGAAGGGGATGGGTTTGGCTGTGGCGGGATTAAGCAAAGGGATCTTACAGACGCACACAGACACTTGGCATAAAGATCGATAAGGTTGGACAAGCGCCAATGGAGAGAAATTTGCATGTACATGTCTACAAATCAGATGCATAAATCAATTTAGGGTTTTAATTTTTCTCTATCAATTTGTGTAGTAACAAAGTGTAGGGGGTATAAATTCCTGACAGCCAATCAATATCTATTAGAAACCCAAGGCATCTGGGGCAGCGGATACGCAAAACTCAGCGGGCCATGATGAGCCAATCCAAAAACCCATTTGAATATCTAGAAACCCATTTTCTTATGCTTGGGAGTGTCAAGAGTTTTCATGTGGAAGCTAAAGAGTAAGGTTTATTAGGCTACTGAGTGCTAAAAACCTCGATATGGGAGAAGGAGCACGCTCTTGACACCATCCCCTCACTCTCTCGATAACATTTTGTGAATCACCCATCCCCCTAAAACATCACTTGAATCCTTAGACAGACATGACAGCCTGCAAAGATACCGTCGGTGATAAAATCCTACTGGTTACGTTCAACACAATATTAGCCGAACATAAAGTAATCATGCACAATCACATAAGAAGAATATTTACGAGGTTCGGCAATGTGCCTACGTCCACGAAAGGTTCTCTCTTTTCTAATTAGTCTGGTTCAGTAATTATGATTATATTCCCTTTCCCTTTGGGGCTAGAGTTACATTTATAAAAAGATAAGATTAGTTGAGTCGTGTAAAGCTCAATGACTGAGATAGTTATCCTAGCTCGATCGGTTGTATCTTTGACGTGAACTACGCGTCAATGACCTAAAAATCAAGATAATATGATTTCTAGAGAGAGAAACAAAAAATTTCTTATATTTCAAGAATGGAGAATTAAGTACAAATGAGAGAGTACAAGCCTATTTATAGTAGATCTATTACTTGCTAATCAAGTAATTAGCTAAAATGACTAAAAGACCAATTAAGGAAGAAAAAAACACCTAATTAGTCCCAAACATGCTTGGCAACTAATTAAGGAGAGAAAATATCTAAAAAGGCTAAAAATAGAAATAAAAGGGCAAATAAAAGGAAAATAACTATGAATTCTCATCACTCTCCCCGGTTTCAAAAAAGTTCGTCCTTGAACTTGCAAAATTGAGGAATCACGTGAGAAGTTCCCAAAAATGTGTGCAAAAAACATGAGGCAAAAATATCTTCTTGAAAATTTGAGGAAGGGTCATTTTTTTCAATTCTTGAGTTCAAGATCCATCTTCTTCCTCTTGTCTCTATCGTCCAACATCAAGATAGCATCCACCGGGGTCCAAAACCATTTTCTTAGCCTCAAATCCTAGTTCTTGATCACATGGGAGAATTTTCTTGATGCTGAAAGAACTGGGCAGCTGCTCGATAGGGTTTTCAGAGGGTTTGTGACATTTTTTGAGGTTGGAATGAGCTCGAAAGAAGTCGGAATGAGGTCTGGAGTGGTCAGCTGCTTCCTGGCTCTGTTGCCGAAAAAGGGTCAGGACAAGGGCTGTATGGTCGCCCGCTACGACAGAAGGTTTGGGAGGCTAGTGGAGGGGCGTCGGCAGGCGGCTGGATTGATGAAGGCCGGCGGCTGACAAATGATCAGTTGGAGGGACGTCGGCCCCCATTTGAGAGGTTCGACGCCATTGATGTTCCATTTGACCTTGGTTGGCGGCTACTGGCATAATAGGTAACCCCGTCGACGTCAGAATTTGCCCACGACAATGATCAATGGTTTCGGGCCTCTGTCCAGACTTTTGGGTTATAATTTTTGGTGATTCTTGAAATGAATTAGGGTTTTGCAATTTAGAAAATTGCAACATTAGGACTTCAAATTATTCTTGTTGTTTTCGTGCCAATTCTTCTAATTTTTTTTATCATTTTTCTCTTCCATTCTTGCCATTCGTTGTCTCTATTCTTCATTAATCTCATCTTGAATTTGGGTTGTCTTCTTCGGGGCCATTGCGAATGTAGGGCACAATTTTGATACTCAACTCACACTGATACACATAATCACCAATGTTTGGAGCTTCACCCGCTCTGATACCAATTTGACGGGAACTACGCGTCAATGACCTAAAAATCAAGACAATATGATTTCTAGAGAGAGAAATAAAGAATTTCTTATAATTCAAGAATGGAGAATCAAGTACAAATCAGAGAGTACAAGCCTATTTATAGTAGAACTATTACTTGCTAACCAAGTAATTAGCTAAAATGACTAAAAGACCAATTAAGAAATAAGAAAATACCTAATTAGTCATAAACATGCTTGGCAACTAATTAAGGAGTGAAAATATCTAAAAAGGCTAAAAATAGAAATAAAAGGACAAATAAAAGGAATATAACTATGGATTCCCATCAATCTTGCTCCTTAATTCTCGCATGTCGGTTAACTCCAATAACCCCAATTTTCTTGGACGAGATAATGATCGGATCAGTAGGCAAGTGTCCTCTCATATGTATTCAGATTATTTCCCCCACAATACCATTGCTTTAATGCACATTTTTGCTCAACCCAGGATCAACGCCCAAGATCATTCTCGATATTACTACAAATATAATCTCACCCCATTAACAGCTCAGTGCCCCTACCCACAAACTACCTAAAATTCTGAGAGCAAACCTAAAGAATTCGAGGAATCAACATTAATACCCATGAATATTCTCTAAACTACGTAACTCCTCCATTATACTCGTAAACATCCCATCATCATGGAGAACTTCTCCTCTTTATTCTCGTTATATAACCAGCCCTCTTATAACATAGCCTATTAATAACCCAACCATGTCGCTTATCTTTGCCTGGACTGTCCTCCTCAACCAACTCCCTAGTAAAGATGCATAGTCTCTCTCCCGCACAATACACAAGACTCTGGAATCTCATTCTTAAAGACCCTCCAAAAAAGGTTACACATCGATTCTCGAGGAGCACTTTAATGATATCTCCCACACAAAGATGAACGTGTTTGGCTTGAGTTGTTTAATTCAATGTGGGTGTGAGAGCTTACAGTTTGGTATATGAACAACTTGGAAAAGTGTCAAGTAAGATTTTCACCTTTCCCTTTCCTTCATACTAAAAGGTGAGCCCTTTTCCTTCTCTAGTCTTACTCCCCAGCCTTGTCACCTGTCCTCCAGTCTACCAAAACGAATCTTTAAGGGTCATTTAAAGGTTCCATCGTAATAAAATTCGATTAATTGTGATATTCAGTACATTCATCTCTAAAATGGAGACTTGACTGTAATCACCAGGGAAGTAATGAGATTTCTACCGAAGCCGTGAAAATTTGATTATGTTGCCCGAGTTTTCCTCCCCAGCACTACAGTACAACTTTTTAAAACACAATGTGCAATCATTTTAAAGCATGATGTGTTATTGGGGATAAATAACGGGGGTGCCTTTAGCACAACCCAATTCGATTAATCTATAACACAAAAAAAGCCTATAATCACCGAAGCAGCACACAAATGAGGCTTCTATAGAAGCCATAAAAATTCAGTATATTGATAACTAATATGGAGTCATGCTTGTTTTATCCATATATTTCTTTGGTTATGATGGTGATTGTAGAAAAAAATGCCACCTCCATAGCAGGACACTCAAAATTGGCAATTAATTACCAACCTCATGTACTCAAAGTACCTGATATCATGACTGCTGATTGTTCTCCAGCTTGTGGGTTACAACACTTTCAATATCTACAATTATATTATGCCAGAGTGTTCTGATCCTTTTCTATTATATTTCCATTTATACTGCTATAAAGAAAATATGCAACAAGCAATATAAGATATGATCATACAATTACTGTAATAACTCAAAAAAAATCCAGAGCGAAACTCATAATCGTAAATGGCGGTTTGGAGCTGCTAGAATCTGCCACAAAGAATTGTGATTTCTCCCACCAAGCATACCACCTAAATCAGTAATAATAGGAGATGAGGATTGAGAAGAAATATGAATTATTTTTTGTTGTTGGTGGTGGTGACATGATGTTAGCTTTGAATTGCAAAACACACATCCCCAATAGAAAAATTATAAGGCCAAAACCTAATTAAATTAAAAGACAAACCAGATGGCCAGAATACAAGCCCACCAGAAGAAACTGGCTAATATAAGTTCATTCATGCTTGAAAGGAGATACATAAACTTGTTAAAATCACGATTTCTCTACTGCACTTGGGCAGTACTGCTTTGCCATCTGACGAGAGAGCTGTTTCTTCTCACCAAAAGGAGTTTCAGGGTCAACGTAATCCTCGATGTTCTCTTCCCCAGTTTCCCTCTATACGTTCTTTTTTCTACCCGTTTTAGAAGCCTTAGATGCTTGTTGTGCCTTGATAGTTTCAACATACAGTTTTAGGAGACCTTATATATAAACATTGAAAAATAATAGAATCAACATGTGTATATATCTAGTTTACTTGGAGTTTGGCTACTTCTGCTTTTTGTGCAGCCTTAAGTTTTTTCAATTCTTTCTCTCTTGCCTGTAATGGAAACAAGAAAAAACTCACGTTGAATTTAAAAAAAAAAAAATCAACATGAAAAATAGACGAATGGAATTAACTCAGCCATGCAATTTTTGAGAAATTCTAAGGAGCTTTTTTCCCCAGGAGAATATATAAAAATGTGTTTCCACTTTTTTTCTAGCAAAAAATATGTTAAACATCAAAGGGAATTTGAAAAACCATTACAAACATGTATTGCAAAATAGTAACAATAAATTTACAACCCATCATGACTTCATACCTTCTCTTCTTTCTTCTTCTTCTTCTTCTTTTCAAAGTCTTCGACATGTGGTTGTGCCTCGGATCCGGCCTAAAAATCAAGAATTTTCCAAATCAAACCAAGCACAAAAAAATAGATAAAACACTAATGCGCGTGCGCACACACACACACACACACACACACACACACACATTGCGAATGACAATCATCTAGCTAGAAGTTGCAAAACAGGCCCCAAATAACAGCCTATATCAGCCAAACATCAAAATATGGGGCCCAATTTTTAAAAGCATGGGGCAAATTGGAGCCCACATATTAGAATTAGTGGGCCTAATATGGCACCCATATATAAAATGCCTTGACCCTGGCAGCTCCTAACACAAGCAGCATTCAAGACGGAGGAGATGCCATCAAAATTTTCCCGAAACGAAAAAAAGCGAATGGCTACCAAGTGCGATATAAAAATTGCATTCCCGAATCGGATAAGGCCTTACCCATTAGAAGAGATGAAGGAGATAGGATTCATAATGAATTGCATACCCTTGGTGCATTTTTCTTTCAGGTATAATTAACAATTATTTAGTTACTTAATTCAAACTTGTAAAGTCTTTCCTTGATTATTTAAGTTTAACCATTATTAAGCTGTAGGTTATTCTTCACAAAGATGATGCCGAAAAATAGTGAGTGAAGTTCTACCAGTACCAAATGTGCTAAGAGAACCACATATTTAGTTTTGGAGGATCATAAATTATCAATGCCAATCATGGAAGATGGGATAGAGACGGAAAAATGCAAGCGGTGTACCATCATTTATGTTGCAAAAAACAAGTTTGGCAAAAGTAGCATGTTACACCACAATAAATATTGTAGAAAAGGTTCGTCGCGTGAGTTAACCAGAATTGTTCCATAAGAAGATTGGTGTGGTAATAGAAAAGCATAATCAACAATATAGTTTTGCGGAATATGATAGAATTCACAACTTGTTTAGCTATTTACAGCCTAAAGTAACCCACATTTCACGAAACACATCCAAATATGACACTTTAAATTGCACAATAAAAGGAAGGAAGTGATTCGAGAGCATTGAACTCTATTCCAAGTCGAATACGTCAAACGTCTAATAGGTGGACAAGTATTTTCATCCTACTTTTCTTGGTGCTTATTTTTTTTATCTTGTGCACTCCTTATATATGGGATTTCGCCCCTTCAGTTGGATCTATTAATATATTTTTATTTACTTATCAAAAAAATGTGCACACTTATTGCTACCAAAGGATAGTTGTCCATTACAATTCATTAAATGGATGAGGACTGGGTGTTGTAAATGGATATTAAATTTTCGCCATGCCCCCCACCACATAGTGCCCTATTTTGGCACAACAAATTACCAATTTATTAAAACATTGGGGAATTGATTGGAAAATCTTTACTCTCACCATGGATAGCTCCAAATATAGTGATAGGTTAGTAGACTCTTTAAAATGTCATCAACATTTTACTCGTCATTATGTGAATTTTTTCATATATGACGTGAACACATTTTGAATCTTAAAAGTATGAGCTAGTTTGAAAGTTATCACTGAACCGGTCACACGGTTCGAGAATCCGTAAAGAGAGTGAACTGAAGGAAGGAAAATAAAATTTATTGAGTGTATATATAGTCTTTCGTTGGAATGTCAAAAGAAAGGTCGACAAGATGTTCTAATTAAATGGAATTCTATGCATTTGATGCTTGAGAGCGCACTTGTATATTGTCGTGTATTTGACCGCCTGCAAATAAATCCCCAATTCAAGACATACCCAACAGTTTTAGAACTAAAGCTGATTGAATCACTAGATTGTTGAAACCTTTTCACTCTTTTCGCTTAAACTAAATATCCAACCACAAATTTATATTATCCTATCATTTAAAGTATACAATTACTTCTAGCGGAAGAGATGGGAATCTAGATGAAATTATAAAATCTACAGCTCAATAGGTAAAAGTCAAATATGATAAATATTGGGAATCTTGCATCATTATTTTGTTGTTTGACGTTATCTCGGGTTCTCGGTATAAGTTAAAATTCATCGAATTTTGTTTTAACAAACTTTGTTCCGAGACTAGTTTGGAAAAGAAGTAGGTTCGCGAAAAATAATATATGCTCTTCGAAGAAAACGAGAATCCCCCTTCCACACAACATCATACATCAATTTCATGCTTCGATCGTGTGAACAAGGATATAACTCGACATAAGATTATTAATTCCATCTTAATTTTTCTAGATATACTTAATATTCAAATCTATTAAATGTCAATGTCATTTATAGTTTGATGCCTTTGATAGCCCCCCCCCCTTCTTACTTCCACACAACATCATGCATCAATTACAAGCTCCAACTAATGGAATGGACGGAAGATTATTCATGACCTCTTAATTTTTTTAAATATATTTATCATTCACGTGTATTAAATGCCAATGTCATTTAAGAGTTTGATACCTTTGGAAGCCAACAATCTAGGCAGACTCAACAAAGTCAAATCCCAATTAGACATCTCGAAAAGACCAGACTTGGTTGAAAGCAATGTGCTGGATTGAATGTTCTTAGTCATTGGAAAAATAACGAAATTCGTTTTCCAGAGCTTTCTCAGACGGCACGTGATATCTTAAGCATTCATATACGTCGCTTCATAATTTGCTTTTAGCATGATTAGTGTATAATTACTAAATATCGTAGTCAATTTTTGCCCGGTAACACAGAAGCCTTGGTTTGCACCAGAGATTAGTTATAAGGTGTACCATGGACCTTTACACACGCACACACACACACACACATATATATATATATAGTCAGGCTCTCCAACATGCCTCCTAGCAACATACCCATTTTTTAAAATAGTAAAAAACATAATTTTGAGATGATATTTTTTATATGGGTTCATGATATTTCAATGTGCCCTTGTAAAAAAAAAATCAACTGAAAATAATATTTTTTGTTATTTTTAAAAATTAGGTAAAAAAAACTGACAGTGTTTACCCTATATAACTGTAAGATTTTTTTACCTATTTTTTAAAAATAACAAAACATATTATTTTGAGATGAATATTTTTACATGGGCACATTGAAATATCATGAACCCATCTAAAAAATATCAAATTAAAATTATTTTTTTTACTATTTTAAAAAAATAGGTACGTTTAATGAGGTATGTTGGAGAGCCTAACTCATATATATATATATATATATATATATATATATATATATATATATATATATATATATATTATATTATTGTATGTATCTTTCAATATATTTTAAATTATTTTGTTTGTATTGAATTCAACATCGGAAAATTCGGATGAAAATCTAATTGAAGCTTTTTCATCTCGTGTTGAAAGAGTTGCACAAGGCCGAAGACAATGAAGAGAGAACACGTTAATCTGATGGAACATAATTGAGCTGATTATGTTCAGTTAATTAATTAAATTATCAACATTACATCGAATTCTTGGACCTCGGGTCGATCCGGGCTCAAGAGGGCCTAAGAATACATGCTCAAGCCCACCCCCCAAAAAAATCGGGCCTATAAAATTTTACTGAACCCAATTCGCGGGCCTATTTACCTCACCCAAGCCCTATTTTTTTCAAGCGAGCTGGGTGGGCTTGGCGGGCCTCGAGCCTATGGCCACCCCTATTACAGTCTATATATACGCTTAAGTCAATCATGAAAAGCATGTAGAGTCATGGTTAAAAAAAATGAAAACAAAAGGTATTTTCAAACGATTTCACTTATCAATTACTGATTTCACCATTCAATTAGTAATACAGAGCATCACAATTATGTGTATTCCTTGTAATCCTAATTTTTAAACGCATAAAAGATAACCATAGTTGAACTGAATGGATTTAACGACTGCTACTCACCATTATCGACGCTTTCAAAAGTTTACTTGTATACCACTCATCGATGGGAGCGATGGGGGACGTTGTATACTTTACTGCCCGTGAGAATTAAAAATAAGAAGCACACATCATGTCAACCAAGAAGTGCAAAAACAAGTAACTCCAAACATAAAAAACATGATCCACTAAAAAGGTAAAAAAGGGATATGCTAAAAATTGTTAAGATTATCTTATATCTATATGTTGGGGTCACCAGACACTATTAGGATGGATGATCTTTCATAAGAATGATCAAAACTTAACATTTTTATGTGAAAGATAATATTAAAATTCTAAATTCATTTCGCAGATGAAAAACTAAAAGAGAGGATATGTTAGAAACTGAAAATGTAAAAATAAGAATTGAAAAGAACGTAGCGTACTTGGTAGTCAATCTTAAGGCAGTAGAAATTACAGCAAATATAGGGTTTCAATTGGAGTAAAATTACAACATTCTTTCATGAACTTAGTCTTTTAAATGGTCTTTGATTATGAAAGTGATGGAAAGGGGGGAGACTTACAGGTAACCAAAAACGCAATGAAAGCGGAGGAAGCTAATGGATCTTCCTCTTCCTCCTCTTTGTATATCTATTTATTTCTTTCTGGGTCAAGGTATAATGCGGCCTTGCTAAAACCATAGACGTACAGGGTGATGTTACGCTAATGGGTTCTGCATTGCATTTTAGGCTGCGCATTTATGGATGCTCATCAACAGTCGTCTCTCTCTCTCTCTCTCTCTGTTTACAATGTTTTCATTCACAAACCTTATGTCGAACAGCTGTGAGGCGTGTGTCAAGATTGGGAGGGGAAACTAAGGCCATCTCCAATGGACAGTCTAAATGTATACATTTAGACTGCCAAAGTTTGCAGTGGGTCAAATAATGTGCACATATGAGAGAGAGAAAGTGTAGCGCCAATGCCGATCTGGATGGCCGGAAGACATTGTGTAAGAGGAGGCCCACAGCTGGGCGGGCAAGTTTTAGCTGCCCAACGTGTGGGCGGATGACTCTCTACCGCCCAGATCCCACCCACTAATAAAAAATAAAATAAAAAAATTAAAAGCCAAATGGTTAAAGGCTTTTAACGGTCGGATTTGAATTGTGGGAACAGTGGGCGGCTAAATGTCTCCCGCCCAGGGTGGGCCCTACCTCTGGGCGGATAAAAGTCTCCCGCCCAGCATCATTTTACATAGTCCCACTGTGGAACCACACTCAACAATCTATCTAAAAAAATCTAAATACCCATTGTTTGTGCACTTCCCATTGGAGATGGCCTAAAGAGCTTCGCACGTGAAATTGTAATAAGGATTGAGTTTCTAATTTATAATATATGGTTCAAAAATATCAAAATTTTCTTTAAATATTTTTTAATATACTTTTTATTCAAATATTTTTATTTTATTCTAAAAATTCTCTCAAATACCTATTTAAAAAATATTCTCTTATTTTTAAAGTTCGCACTAATAATATGTTGACAAACTTTTTGAAACAAATAAAAAAATTTAGACTAAACGTGTATTAAAAAATATTCGAGAGATTATTTGGTATATTCCCCTTTATACATATACATATAATTGATACATATATTTATAATACCCCTTAACCATAATTTGTCATCTTTGAGTGCAAATCAACTTTGCGGGACATATTTTTATATGCCACATTTGAGTAACAAATCACTCAAAACCATTTTTTTTAAACAATATATATTTCATAAATATATAAATATATATTATTCATAAATTTGTAAATATATATTGGTATATTTTAAAATGTATGTATATTTCGTATATTTTAGTATATATGTATATTTCGTATATTGTGTATATTTTGTATATTTTATATATTTCGTATATGTATATATTTTATATATTGTGTATATTTTATACAGTGGCGGAGCTCCTTTGCTATTCGGGGTGGCAAATGCCTACCCCAGTGTTTGAAAAAAAAATTAGACAAAAAAGATAACATCCGTAGTATAGCAGCTATATATGTTTACAAAAAAATAATATATATAATATGTTTTGACAAAACTGATAACATCCGTAGAACAAATGATTCTCCACCCGCTTGCCCTTCCCACTTGCCCCACTTGCCCATTTGTCTTGACTCTTATACCCTTTTACAATTTTCTTCCCCCCATTTCCCAACAACAATATATGCATATCTATTCTAAAAAGAAAGTTATCTCTATTTTTCATTTCTCTGCCACTGCCTACCCCAATCCCATTTTCAACAGCTTGGCTATTTGAGGGAGTCTCCCTATTTTACTAGGTAATATTTTTATACGGCTAACCTTTTTTAGCTTTAGAGATTGTTTATATTACATTTTTTTTAGTTGGATTAAATATGTTGAATTAATTTCATTTCAAGTACTTACATGGATTAAATATTATTGTTACTTAGATTGGGGTTTGAATTAATATTGTTATTATTTTAGATTAGGGTTTGAATTAGTTTTGTTGTTATTTAAATTAAAGCTTGAATTAATATTGTTGTTACTTAGATTGGGGTTTTAATTAATTTTGTTGTTATTTTGGTTATTGTTTGAATTGATTTTGTTACTATTTATATTAGGCCTTCAAGTGATGAATTGCTAATTTGAACTAATTCGTGGATTGAGATTTTCGTATGTGGTCCTATTGATGCATTTATCCTAAATTATAGTATAATAATTTTTTTAATATTGACATCGTGATAAATGTCAAATAATAAAGTATATATCACATTTTATTGGTAATGAAGTATGATTGCTAGGTTTGTTACAATACTATAATATTTTTTTATTGATATGATGTTGATTTTTTATGCAATTTATTTGGGAAAAAACGTAGCCTACAAGTGCCCCACCCCAATCAAAATCCTAGCTCCGCCACATATTCCATATATATATATATATATATATATATATATATATATATATATACATTTTGTATATTTAATACATTTCATATATTTATATTTGATATGTTCCGTATATGTATAAATTTTGTACATTTAATATATTCCGTATATTTATATATTTCGTATATTTAATATATTTCATATATATAACTCATTCACTTTCTACTACTTTATTTGTTTGATGTTTTCAATTTAACATCGTATGAAAGACATCGATATGAATTTGCCAGTTGTAAAAATGGGGGATCATGAGGAAGATAATAACACTTTATCCGATGTGTGTAAGGAGAAAAAGCTTAGGTCGTCTAATGAACAGTTGGGGGTGCTATAAGACATGTTAAAGGTCAACACTAGTCTTATTCCGGTTAGTGGCATTCTTTGTATATAAATATCGCCTTAAATAAATGTGTTCGTTCTACTATGTTAAATATGCCTTAACTATATTATCTTTCACAATTTGATTCTTTAAAAAATAACATTTTATGGTTACGCAATGCGTAACCTGCAAGCTGGTATATAGTTATGATAGTAGCAAATACCCATTCACACACATTCATATATTTTTTACTAGGGCCTACTGTTGGGGGGTCTAATTTATTTAATTATGTAAAAGAAAGGAACTTGGAATGGTGTGTATAAATGAAGCGATGAATGCAATGTTTAGGTAGTTAAGCATCAGTATATAAAGATATGAAAAAGACATGTGCTGGTGAAAAACCCATAATACATACATACACATGTTGTCCAGGGCATCTACATCCTACAAAGCTCAACGTGATAGAGACATTGCACACCCTGCTTAGTTTAGTACAAATAAAAGTAGAGAGTGGCCTCCATCCCATAAGGCTCAACTAAAATTAGAAGGACATATAGAAAGCAGGGAAGGCCTTTGAGGTTGTTAGTAACCGATTTGAGTCTATCTTCATGCATTTAAGCACATGCTAAATACACGGGTCTAAATTAAATGTCTGAGTTGGGTCGGGCAGTCCTCTTTGCATGTTGGGTTGGTCGATTGTCTCAGTGGGCTTGAAGAATAATTAAGCCCCCATAATTGCCCCTAAAATCTTTGGGCAGAAACAATGGACCAATAGATTTTAAGTGAGTTCAAGGCCCAATGCCCAAAACTGTTTTAAAACAGGCATGTCATAGTAGTAATACTTATGAAATTGGTGAGGACACGATCGTCGGAGTGGGATCATCGTGGAAAACTTGTAATATTCCTAAATAGGAGAGGGTGTGTTGTTCCGAACAAGTATGTGAAGCATGTTGATCTTCATTGGGAATCATTATTTCATCATTAGCATGAAGTTCAAACTGGGTTCAAATGTATCAACAGTCATTTATCCACCGTTTCTTCTTCATGAACTATTTACTGAATCTTCTCTCTTGCCCTTCAAATTTCCAGAGATTTCTCCCATCATATTTACTTATAAGTTCCTTTGGTTTGCTTCCTTTATTCGTCATTTTGATTTGGTACTTTATTGTTTGAAACCTTTTCTTCGTGTATCATTTCAATGACAAAACTATTGTGAAGTTTAGAGAGTCATATGTTATTATTGAGTGGGTAGAATTTGATTGTGTCCCTATGCCAAAGGAGATTCGGGACATAGAAGATGGACACTGGATTCACATTCTTCTTTCGTTCAGAGGGTTTAACTTTTTCCCCAAACCCATTATTTTTTAGATTTCTTAAGTACTTTGAGGTTGTCCCTGCTCAATGTTCCCCCAAACACTTGGAAAATAGTGAACAGGGTACACGAAATCAATGAATTATATGGGATCAACTTGGGGATCCTATAAATTTGTTATTCCTATGTTTGGTCACACGCCATCGATGGTGTTATGTACCTGAAGGAAAAAAAGGTCGACAGGGTTTTGGTCGTCAACCTTCTTGACTTCTATAAAGGATATTGGGAGTGGGGTTTCATTATCTAGAAGTGGTAACACCCTCCCCTATCCAAGGTAAATAAACACCGGGGGCCCTTGTGCCCTGACTGGGGGGAGGATCATATGGGTCACTGCTTCTTTTCCTTCTGCCAGCTTACTGAATTTTTTACTATTATATATTTTTCTATCTTTTGATCTGTATTTCTTCCTTTGTTTTGCAGTGCATGATAAGAACCAAGAGCCTACTCTCCGAGAGCTAAGGGTTGCTGATCTGCTAAAGGCTAAAAAGATTAGAGATAGGTTGCCTGATGGCGAGCATCCTCGTGCAACAGCTTATCTTCTGGAATATACAAATACCACTTCCAGTTTTATCGCTCGGTCGGTAGACAAGATCCCGATCTTAGATATTTCGAAAGAGGAATCATCTAGTTCATTTGGGCCAATTGATATGGAAAGAGAGAAATAAGAAGAAGAAGAAGAAGAAGAAGAAGAAGAAGAAGAAGATATGGCTCCCCCGAATAGGATATTATTGTTAAGCAATGTGCTTGCGCTCGCATAGGTGTGCTTGTGAGTTTTAACAATTCAACTAACATCCATATAAATTCTAGAACTCACAATTCTCAAGTTTGACAATTATAGTACTTACCATTAAAGGTCCAAACTCTCCTCATTATTTAAAGTTCAAAAAGGAAAAACAACTAACTCGAACACAAATATTCCAACACATATGTGGAATCCCATTTATTAGATATGCATATGTGCGTATAATGTTGAATTTTTTTTTAAAAAGTTTTTCTAAGTCAAAGTTAGCTTTTGAAAATAAAGAGAAACCATTGTAAGTGGAGTCTTTTCAAGTGTATTCCCACATCCCACGTATTAGAGATATCCTCTTGGTCAGGGGTGTATCAATAGAAAATTACACCTTCAGGCAAGCCTTTGAGAATTAAATTTTGTGGATGAGGGAGGACTCACCAAAATTGAGCTTGGCCCACATGCGCATTCCCTGACCCGAGCCGATTCGAGTCGGGCATGGGTTTGGGATCGGAATTGGGCTCAATTTGTTTAATTTGTTTCATACTTTAATTTTTTGGGCAAAAATAATGTGATAATTCTTCTGATTTTGAAATTGTCAAAAGACTAGATTTTTGCAAAGGTCTTTTGTCCTTCGCGACCTTATCCGAGTGCATTCTTAGTGCAACCCCTCATAGAATAACGGGATAATGTAGTCATACGAAATCAACTTGTTAATTTTTGTTACCCCATGGCAAACCTTCAACGTTTCACCTTTCTAGGCGAATCCTCCTCAACGCCCTCGAGCCTCATTGAATATGTAGTGGGAGTTTTCATTATGTAGTATGTTAGTTTGGCAGCCATTTTCCTGCTGCAGATCGTCTTTAAGTTGAACTCCATGAATCCTGGTGACAGATTAGTGGTAAAATATGTAGAAGATTAACAGCCAAAATGAGAATTTCTAAGATGGACATCACCATCCTACCTATTCTTAGACTAAAGTCACTACTAAATACATAGGGTGGAGAAGGAGAAGAAGAATAAACTACCATTGTTGTTGCTAACAAGTCCAAAAATCACGGTGAGGTTGTTTTATTTTTTCGCATATTATTATCATATCTCCTCTCCCTCCCCCCACCCTCACCCTCGAACACAGGGACTCTCAATTGTGATTTTCGCCATTATTTAAATTTAGAGCCATTTTTCTAGAGCTAAAGAAATTTTGAGGTTCAATATTTAGTTTTGGTAAAATGGTTTATATGTTAACTTCTATGACTAAAAATCTTGTGAAACCTATTTGGACATATGATTTTGCGATTCAATATTTCGTTTTGGCGAACTAGTCTATATTTCAACTAAAAGTGGATAAATAAAAATTCCAAGTTGATACCAAATGAGTAATTCATTTGATTATTCTTCTTCTTCTCATGGAAAGAGATGCCATTTGCCTGGCCAATTGGCTAGAACAAAGGAAAACCATACTTAGCGAATCAAATAATCATACAGTGCCACATGTGGAGCCTGTTGTCAATTTATAAAATACCTCAAGTGCACGGGCTATTATAGAATAGCGAGTGTAAGTACGGGTCAAACCCACAAGGATTTGTCAATTTTAATTATTAAAAGAATTGCAACTGTCCAACTAGATCAAATGGGGTAGAGAGTGATTATGAACTACACTGAATAAAAGCAACTACGATAAATGAGGGTAACACAAGATATTTATAAACAATTAGGAAAGAATTAGAATTCGGGGTCATTTATCACGTAACTAATATTGCACACTAATTTAATGTTGTCATTCCCTTTTTATAGCTCAAATTAAACCGACTCTCGTCGCTTTTAATTCGAAAAATTTGACGGTTATGATCATAATATTTTTAATGTATCTAATAGACGACTAAAATCCCTATTCCCTTAGAAAATACAAGTTTTAAGATTCGCAAATGTATTTAAGCATGGACTATCAAAACAGTCAAAGTGCAAACATAATCCATTTAAAAATTACTATTTTTAAATCTCAAAAATTGATTTGACAAAACAATCTTGAAGGTTTAAAAACACACTCCCGTGTCGCTTTAAAATGAATACCGAATCTTTAATAACAATTAAAATAAGTAGGGAATAAACAACGATAAAATTAACGTGACAATATTAGCTAACTATGATAAACTTCACCCTACTCCTAATATAAGAATCAAGCCACCATAATGAAAGAGAAACTGCAAGAATTCATTAATAAACCAAACTTACAAATAGTTCTCTCACAACAATCTTCAATCCTCTAAAAAAATGATAAAAACTTGTCCCTCAAATTGATTACAATCACTCAAAGTTGCTCCCCGAAATCCTCCCCGAAATTCCTCTCTAATTGTATCCAAAATTATGAGCCCAATGGTCCATTTTATAGGACAAGTGGTTAGGTATTTGAGTTGTGGTGGGACTCTTTTTGATTGGCCGAATGGTGTTGGTAGCTATCTCTCCACCTCTTTAATCTTTTGATCGTGATAAGGGACGAAATTTCCCCCCACTCGAAAACTCTTATCTTTTCTTGCTGAACACACATGCCAAGTTTCGTCCAAATCGGAGAACACAAAATTTTGACTTTTTTACGATTTCACGTGTAGAAAACAGCTTTTTTCGAACGACCGTAAAAATCATCTTTTCCGCGCCTTTTTTGAATTGATCATCAATTTGCACCAAATTCCATCATTATCTGCAAAAATTTCACTAGGCAACTTTTTTCACAAATTAGCACAAGAATATTATAAAATTATCGAAGTGCACATTTTTTTACTTAAAATTGCCATTTTTAATATGAATTCAATCATTTTCGCATTTTTTCCTCTTTAATAAAATAGTCCTAAGAATTTATTAAATACACTAAAATGGGACTAACAAAGTATAAATTTGGGTATAAAATATACAAAATAATGCACTCATCAGAGCCCAATGCAAAAAAGACAAGTGAGGTTGTTTTATT
Organism: Sambucus nigra; assembly: GCA_949130495.1. Classification (NCBI taxonomy): domain Eukaryota; kingdom Viridiplantae; phylum Streptophyta; class Magnoliopsida; order Dipsacales; family Adoxaceae; genus Sambucus; species Sambucus nigra. The sequence goes on along the minus strand of OX422214.1, from coordinate 575,186,382 downwards.
TCTTATTCTCTCTCTCTAGAAAATTTGATTTTCGCCACTAAGAAAATTCAAAATCATTTGTACAATACAAAATAAATAATGGTTTTTTCATTTTGTCTAGTCTATATCTCACTCATATTCTTTTATTTCTTATCACTTTTCTCTCTCATTCTTTATAATCTCATTTTCAAACCATTTAATCTATCCACTACTAATAAAAATCTGGGGCTTTATATTTAGTTTTTGTAAAGTGCTTTATATGCTAATTTCTATGATTGATAATCTTCTCAGACCCATTTGGATATTTGATTTTGGGGTTTAAAACCTTGTTCTACATCTCAACTGAAAGTGGATAACACGAAATTCAATTTGCTAACTTCTATGATTCAACACGTGATTTCATTGTGGGGTTTAATATTAAGTTTTTGCAAATTGGTCTCTATCTCAACGAAAAGTGGATATGAACAAAATTCCATATGCTAATTTGTATGATTGGAGACTTTGTGAAACCCATTTGGAATATTCACTATCTCAACTAAAACAAACAACACCAAAATATGCGTTTTATAACTGTACGATGTACATTTCTCATTGCCGAAATCATTTCATCTATACACCGTCAACACTTGATCTGAATAACATTCCTTAGAATTAGATTATGACAACACAACATCTTCAAAAAGAATAAGAAATAATATAATAGCAAAAATAAAAAAATCAATCGACATTCCACAACTTAAATTTAAGTGGACTAAAAGGACCAGGCTTCTTATCATGAAAATTTTTATAAATTTAATTTTTTCATGGAATATATCTATTCAGAACATTCAAGCACAAAAGGAAGGAGTTTTATAAGCACATGTGGATAATTTAAAATGAGATGACGATATTAGAGGTAATTCATAAACAAAATTAGCATGTCAAGAAAATAGATAAACTTTGTGATCTAGCATAAAAACTACACAAAAATATTGGAGCATTTTATACACAAATTGCACGTGCGTGAGCATGTGAGTGAGAGGGAGAGAAAGAGAGAACAATTCAACTTATAATAAATATGAATTCTAAAACTCACAACTCATAAGTTTTAACAATTATAGTAACTATCGTCAAAGGTCCAAACTATCCTATAATTCAAAGTTCAAAAAAGCACAAACATTTAATGTATCCCAACATTTTAGGAGCACAAATATTCCCACACATATATAGATTCCCATTCATTAGATATGCATACGTGCTTATAAATATATGCGTCTAAATTTACCTTTCAAAAAGAGAGAGACCAATGTAAGTGGAGAAGGCTTTTAAAGTGTATTCCCACATCCCATGTCTTAGTTATATCCTCTTAGTAAAGGGTATATAAATAGAAATATTACACCTTATGGCAAGCCCTTTGTGCATTGAATTATGTGTATGAGGTAGGACTCCCAAAAATTGAACTTGGCCTACGTGCCCCCGAATAGGGATGGGTACAAGTTTGGGCTTAGAGTTGGGCTTAATTAGTTGGTTGTTTATTTATTTATTTAAAATTTTCGATAAAAAATTATGTGACAGTTCTTTTATTTCGAAAATTTCAAAATATAAGATTTTTTAGAAGGTCATTTACCCTTAGTGACCTATCCGATTGCGTGATTATTGAAACTCCTCATAAAATAATGAAGTTATGTATACATACAAGCTTTGACCTTCAGCATCTCGAATACTAAATCAACTTGTTCATTTATTTTAATTATTGTGGACTTTCAGCACTTCACCTTTCTCATAGCCTAGTTCTCCTCAATTTCATCGAGTTGGAAAATGCTAGTGAAGATGAAATTTTTCCCCTATTTGAGTAAGGTTGGGTCTGGTGTGGGCTTACAAGGAAGGCTTGTGCTGATAAGTCTGCCAAGGTATGGTTCCACTCTATTTAGTAGGTTTTGGAATGTTAGACTCTAAAGCTCACTCCTTAGCCCTTTATGACATTTAAAGAGAATGTGCAGGAACTTATTTATGCACACTTATGATATATTATATATCAATTTTTAATGAGGTGGTAGCGGGTAATGGGAGTTTTCCTTGTGTATATGTTGGTTTTGCAGCTTTGGGAGCCATTTCTTTGTCAATCGTCTTCCAAACCAGTTATTAATTATTTGTAAAGCGTGGACCATCAACTTCATACAAAATTTGACGACATGATGGTCGGCCTTTGAAAATAATGTGACTCCATATAGGGCCTCCACTTGAACATACCTTATAGCTCAAATTTATTGCAAGTGTTGGGAAGGCTAGTATTATTGTGTGAGTTATGGTTTCCTTAAGTTGCTAAAATGGCCTTTCAGCCTCTGGTCCCGAGTCTCGACCTAGTCTAAGTACTCCCCTTAGCCCCTTTATGTTTATTTGTCAAGGATAAATCCACCATGCATCTTGTCTTGAAAGTCATTTTCATTTCACTTATCGTGGCCCCGTATACAAATTGATAATTTTTTTGTAGATAGTTATATCTATAAATAAACAGTGGGATATATTGGGGATGATTGTGTTTCGGGACAACAAAAAGACAAGTTTATTCATGTGGGTCACTTGTATCTCTCTAAATGTCTCCAACCATTTTGACGGTGTACCATCTCACTACAACTGGGCTCGGTAACTATTATTAATGTTATTTTGATTTTGTTTAAAGAGCTTAGACTGATAGTGGCACTATATAAGACACACATTATCATAATAAACCCACTCCCTTCACATGACTAAACTTGACCCATGATATTATGTTTACTTTACCAAAAGAGTTTTTGACCACTTAGTTTTTGGTTTCTAAAACCTATGTTCTCTCTCTCCTCATCAAAGACATGTCACTAGAGAGGAGGAACTGGTGGGCCGGTGTATGATAAGTTATTGAGTCTTATGGTGGGTTGTCTATTTTGGAAGATAATGGGAGGAGTGCCGGAGCTGGGGTGGAGATGACGTTGGATCTGATGTGTGGGTGTTCGAGTGGGTTGTGGAATTATTTGATGAGTTATGTGATGAGAGATGGGTATTGTGTTGAGGTGTTGGCGAGTAGGTTCGGGGTTAGTCTGGATAGTATTGAGACGGTGAAGGATTGCAAGTCCTGACTCTTGATAATGTGACTGTTGGAGGGTTGTATTGTATATACCGCTGAATTCAGGTATGTTATCTTTTGTTTTGTGTTTCTTGGGTTTTCAAATACTTTTTTTATTTTTTTAAGTTTCTGTTGAGTTTGACATTGATTTTTCATGACACATTTGAATGCTGTAACATTGGATCATTCTCAACCCCAAAATTGTTTAAAGTTGAAGCATAAGAAATTTTAAGAACTAGCAAAATTTTGGCTCTGGACAATGGTGTCCATATCTCAGCCTTGCAAGTGATTTTCAAGTGGACAGTGATGTCCCTGTCCTAGCTTTGCAAGTGATTTTGCAATTTCAAATTTAAATTCTTCTAGGGTAGTTGTCTAAAAATCATTTCGAGAAACCCACCACTGGAACGTAAAAATCAAAATCAAGCTGATTTTCCTTAGAACTGAGATAACTGTTATTTGAACTTGATGACTTTGATATGCCGGGAAATAATACACCATCAGATTCATTCAAAGAGGGAACTAAGAAATGAGGATGATGTGGCAAACGTGAGTAGGGAAATCAGTGGCCAAATGTCACCTCGAATTTTTGTGCAGAAGGTGAGCTTTCTTTCCAAATCTTGATCTACCACAATTAAGCTGGTCCAGAAGGGTGTTGATCCGGTAGGAGCAAAGAAGAGGATATTATGGGGCGATGGGTTGGGTCGCCGGGGGGGGGGGGGGGGGGAGATAAGAGAGACTTTATGTTCATTTTTGGGTTTTAATTTCTAAATTTTTATATGATTATGGGTTTGGGGTGACGAGTAGGGTGTAAATGAGTTAAGCCAAGACAAGCTTAATGTTGCTCAAGCTTGTTTAAAACGTTAACGAGCTTAAAAGTTTGCTCAATTTTGGCTCATTTATCTTATAATCAGAGCTTGGATGAGCTCCCAAGTGAACGAAAACGAGCCGAGATCAAGTAGCTTGGTTGTTTTATACTATCTTAGAATTAATATTTGTAATCGTGATGAATTCGATCAGAGCTTAAAAATACGTTCGAGTTGAAGGAGATTTTCTCCAAAGGAACATGAGTTGATCTCGAGGAGCTTGGTTCGCTTTACAACCCTACTGAAGAGGTGGGCTTTCTTTTAAGTGTTATAACCATACTAAACCGAAAACAGAATCACAATGGATAATTGTTATCCACTACTGTCAAGTTGTGGTAGTTATAGATTATTGCTTCATATGCTATAGTTGAAATATTTTATCCACGTGTATTGGTACTTTTATGTTGGAGATTTTATTTTCACTAGATTTTTTTAGCAATTAGTTGTGGATTCATAACCACTTTTGTTTTTATAAATTCACAAAGTTAATAGTGTAACACTAATAGAAAACTTATGCATGAAGTAAATATCATGGTATGTTTTTAAAGTTGAGATCTGTTTGGATCAGCACCGGACCAAAATGGTTCATTGGCATGCTTATAATTTTACATATGGTTTCGTTTAGAACCGCACCAAAATTTGGGTCAGTTTATAACCTATTTAGCAAGGCTTGAAGGCGTGGTAAATATAGAATGTTACTTTATCATGCTAAAATTTATGCAAGTTAGTTTCTTTCTTTATTTTTGAAATATTAATGTTGACCAAAATTTGGGCTCGCACACTTCTACCGCATTTCTTATTTTATATTCCCGCTCAATCTTTTGTCCCCCACCCTATATCAGGAGAAAATATATGGTAAACCTGTGCACCATGTGGCATGCCTATGTGGTGTAGGCCTCTCAATGGATCGAATTTTATCCGAATCCGAATCTGAACCCGATCCATTTAAGCGGATATGGGTCATGCCTAAAATCCGATTATTCGATTGCCTGATTACCCGTTTATTAAATGGAGCGGATTTGGATTCATATACTCCGATCCGATTAATATTTTTAATATATATATATATATATATATATATATATATATATATATATATATATATATATATATATATTAATATATATTTTATTTAATAATATTTTAAATATTTATTATAATAGTTATGATGTGCCCAAAGTGTAACCTCTTATTCAGAGCAACCAACCTCGGCCAGTCTCACAATCGAGGTGACTAGAAGCCTCAAACATCCGTCAATTAGGTCGCCGCTCAGAAGATCAGCCCCAGCAGATGTTGCATCTACAAAACATCAACCTTGGCTGGGCATCAGCCGAGGTCAGAAAGGATTATACCTGGGTTCAAGCATCCACCAATAACATTGGCCCCGACTGACGTTATATTTTATCATCCAGTCAGCAAATCCTCATGGGCTCCATCAGCATTACATAGGGGCGACCCAGGCCGATGTTACATATACCTTGGCCAGCCGACCTGACCGAGATCCACATGAATATTGACCTCGTACAAAAGAACATTAAGACTTCACCAACCTCGTACTCATCCAGGCCAGTGTTGGCACCAATCGAAGACAACCGAGCATTTAAAAGTACATATATGTCTTGGAACACGTAGACAAATCTGTTTTAATTAAATCATTCCCTCCACGTGAGGGAATATTGAGGTCATCATTGTTTGCTTAAGATCAGCCAGGTCTCATCCTTGTACTGGTTGGATCTTCATACACATGCTCATTGCATGCTTGGGGGGTACACTACACCCCCTAAACACTATATATAAAGGTCATCCTCTACCTTGTAAAGGATCGATAATTGCAACCCTAGCTAGCACTCAATCACTTTTCATAGTAGAGAGAGAAAGCTTGAGAGATTGTATCTATGGCCATTAGTGCCTTCATTCAGTGATATTACTCACACACACTCACAGTGGACATAGACCAGATTGGCTGAACCACTTATATTCAAGTGTTCACCCTCTTATCCTCACCTCCTTTTACTATACATATATACACTCTTATGCTGCCATTGTTATCTCCAGCTTGAGCTTGCCAACATCTTATCTAGTGGTGCTATTTACAACATCATCATTTTGGCACCGTTTGTTGTAATGAGAAGCTATCTCTTCGTTTGTTGCTACTTAACCTCACCGGAGACTCTGATGGTGAACCAGGCCCAACCCCTTGCGTGGAGAAGTTTCACCATTGAAAGAGGTCCTTTAAGGCAATAAGCCCATCTTCTTCACAAGCTATTTAGTTTTAACATATGGCACCGGAGTTACCACCACCTCCTCCACTATCTGGCATTGGAGGAACCAGTTCCAGCTAGGCACCGCCCCAGTCCGAGATGGCTGAGGAGGCAGCATCCTTGAGGTCGTTGGCTGCGATGCAGCAAGTAATAAAGGAGCAGTTTACCCAGCTAAGCCAAAATATGATGAGGCCACTTGGGATATCACCGGAAATGATTACTCCAGCGGCTGTTCAACCACATCCAGAGGCCAGGGGACCACCCTAGGCACCATGAAAGGACCAACCTACACCTCAACGAAGGAGGGACGTTGCTGACCCTAGACGTTTGCATCTGGGGAGGTAAGGAAACCCTTGCCCCGAGGATAGGTACGATGATATCTAAGCGTAAGGTACTCCAACAGACTACTGGGAACCATATAAGTTTTCAGATAATACAATACGTCCTCTACAGTAGAGCCGAGGTTGTGGAGCAAGAAGGGCCAAGGTTGGGGATGCCCATCCAAGAGGATCTGCTTTTGATCACTTGAGTAGAGGGTCGGCCTTTGAAAGGCTCGACCCAGTTAATGATCTGAGGCAGAGGTTATCCAGGTCGAGAAGTGCAGCTGGATCTCAAAGGGGAGATGGTGAACATCGACCTCACCATGGCCGACCCCTACATGGACGAGATTGGGCTAAGAGGTCAACAATCGACGTTATGCTCCAACTGGGGAACCCTCAGTCCACCCCTTGGAGGTGGCTAGGGACAACCTCAGCCAGGCCGACATTGCTAAACCATGGAAGGACTCCATTCAATGTTTGGAAGAGAGGATAAGGAACCTCATCAAAAGCCGAGACCCACTGCAAAGGGGGTTCTCAGAGGGCTCCCCATTTGTGGCAAGGATTGTGAACTTCCCAACCCCTGCCAAATTGAAACCACCTATGGTGTCTCCCAAGTATGATGGAAGCACCGACTCGGTACATCATATTGAAATGTATCAATCTGCGACAGACATTTATTCAATTCCTGATGAGATGAGGTGCTGATCTTTTTTAGGCATTTTGACGAGAGCTGCGCATATTTGGTTCGCCTCCCTTCCTAAAAATTATGTGGAGAAATTTAAAGGTTTGGCTAAGCGATTCATACAAAACTTCTATTTTGGGGTAAGACCTCAGAAGAAGACAACCCATCTACTCTATATAAAACAAGGCAAGAATGAAAGCCTCAAAGATTACATTGCAAGATTCAACAAGGAAAAGTTGGAGGTTGAAGATTACGAAGAGAATATAGCTATGACAACTCTTATAGGAAGGTTGAAGAAAGGGAAGTTAGTGTGGAAGCTTGTGGAAGACCCTCCGAAATCCATGGACGAGATGTTAACAACAACTGGTAGGGTTATGAACGCTGAAGAGGCAATGGCTGCTAAGTATGAGGATGAGAACGAAAGTAGTAGCAGAAAATTCCAAAGGAAGAAAGACGAAAAAAAGAGGTCTGCATACGATAAGTTTTCACACTACACTCCTCTAAATGTGAGCTGCGAACACATCCTCAATGAAATAAAAAATGATCGGTCCCTGAGATGGCCATAGAAGCTGAAGGCTCCTCCGCATAAGAGGAACAAGAATTTATGGTGCGAGCTCCACCAAGACCACGGTCATCTGACTGACAAGTACTTTGCCTTGAAGGATGAGATTGAGAAGATGTTGAAGTCTGGAAAGCTCAGGAAGTATGTGGATGGTAGAGCTTCTAAGGGGGGAAGAGACGACCCTAAAAAGAAGACAAATGACAGGTGTCGAGAAAATGCACCAACCAGAAGAGCTAAGGAGTCAGATGATGATGATGATGACGACCCTGACCTCCCACTAAAAGATGACAATATCCCTGTGAAGTGGGTTGGTATGATCTCCTTCGATGTTAACACCATCTATGGAGGACTAGCAGGGGGTGGCTCAGAGGTAGTCGACCGCAAAGCTCATGTGGCAGAAGCTAAGTCAGTGACGAAGGTAGAGGTTATGAATTTGGCATCTTTAGAGGTTAAATTGAAGATAAAGAAGGTAGATATGGATACTCTTATAGTTGGATTCTCCCAACTTGATTTCAAAAGTATCCCAGCTCCATGCGATGACCCTTTGGTAATCACTACAAGGGTGCTTGGATGTGAGGTACAGAAAATCCTAGTCGATGGAGGAAGTTCAGCGGACGTAATGTTCTGGCCCTGTTTCAAAAGCCTAGGCCTCAGCAGAGCTAGGTTTGTCCTTTATCATCACCCTTTGATCGGTTTTAGTGGAGAGAAATTTCATCCATTGGGAATATATGAGATGGATGTAAGAATGGTAGATGAGTGGCCTAAGAGGTTGACCCAAAAAAATTAATTTCTTCATGATGGATGAGAACGTCTTCTCAGCTTACAACCTCATCATAGGAAGAGTATCCCTCAAAGAATTTGAGGTCGTGCCGTCAACAGTTCACCAAATGCTAAAATTCCTGACCCCTTATGGGGTAGGGGAAGTGCAAGGTGACCAAATATCGACACGTGAATGCTACTTTAACTCTGTGAAAGAAAGAGAAACCCATAAGAATGCAACAACCACGTACAACATTGACACACTTGATCCTAAGGACAAGACAAAGCTTGAGAAAGGGAAAGCCGCAGAAGAGGTAGAATCCATTGTCCTCAATGAGGATGAGCCGAAAAAACCAGTCCAAATAGACAAAGCCTTAAGACCTGAGATCAAGGGAGAGCTGGTGAAGCTACTGAGGAAGAGGCAGAGTGTCTTCACCTGGAGCCACGCGAATATGCCAGGGATTAAACCTGAAGTTATGTGCCACAAACTCGATGTTTTAGAAGATGCTAAGCCCATCAAACAAAGAAGAAGGGTTTAATCAAGGGAAAAATACGATGTCATCAGGGAAGAGGTAAAAAAACTTGAAGAAGCCAAGTTCATCAGAGAGTCCGTATACCCTGAGTGGTTATCTAATGCTGTCATAGTACCAAAGGCAAATGGGAAATGGAGAATGTGCGTAGACTTTACTGATTTGAACAAGTTCTTCCCAAAAGACAGTTTCCCTCTGCCTCGTATTGATCAGATGGTGGATGCCACAACTGGACATGAGCTTATGAGCTTCATGAATGCCTATTTCGGGTATAATCATATCTTCATGAACCCTAAAGACTCAGAGAAGACGACGTTCATCATAAATAAGGGGACTTATTGCTACAAAGTCATGCCCTTCAGGCTGAAGAATGCTGGGGCTACGTACCAACGTCTTGTAAATAAGATGTTTGATGATAAAAAGGCAAATCCATGGAAGTGTATGTGGATAATATGCTGATGAAGATCCCGAAGGTCGACACACATGTGGCCGACCTTGAAAAAACTTTCGACACCATAGACAGATATATGATGAAGCTCAACCCGGCTAAGTGTGTCTTCGGGGTAGGAGCTGGAAAGTTTCTGGGATTTAGCAGCAAGTTGCCTTACTATATCTTCAAGGTCATCATCAGGGTTCGTGGGTCTATTTTGTGGCTTTTCAAATGAATATGAGCTTTGGAGCCCATGAACAAGATCTTGTGGATCCTACAAAATAATAAAATTTACCCAGACAATCCATAAGTAACGCATGATCTATTGTTAAATTGATGAACTGTATTTTATTACCAAAATATGCAGCGAAAGTAATAGTGAGTTGGTGACTATGAAATAAAATATGCTTGAATTAGGCGAAGGAAAATACCTTGAACAAATAGAGGTCCTACAGGCCACACCTCCATTAAACCACCACAAAAGCATAAAACATCCACCGCAATACCATTGAATGCAAATCATTTGCCAAAGATTAACCTCAACTCCAAACAACCCTACACTACCATCAACTTTATTTTTATTTTTATTTAGTACCAGTACTTGTGAGAAAATTCAGGCATACTCTATTTTTTTGGTAATTAAAGTTGACAAATTTTGGTACGAACATGACACAATATTGGTGATTTAAACATTTTTTATGGAGATTGGAAATTTAAACATATACAGACTTAGAAATCAGGCAAACGAAGTAAAATATCAAGCTTGAATAGTTTTTTCATAAACTGAACCTATCCAACCAACACATATTTTATGAAAGAAGGGTAGAAAATAAACTAAAAGCTGAAACCGCTCTTTATCAATACAATTAAGAGAGAGTGCGCCTGATATAAATGAAATATATGTGGAGTAAAATTAGTTTAAGCCAAAAACTGAATGTCCCAAATTGTAAAATGATACAAATATCACCCTGTAATGAAAAAGTTGACAACCCCCGAAAACTATAAACATGAAAATCCAAAGAAAAAATACATTGAAGCATCCAAAATAAGTTATTGCTTGCCTCAAAACTTACAGCACCATCTATAGACAAAAATGTAACAGTAGGCCATATATTAGAATAGATAAGATGAAGCAGAATAAGAGAAGTCGAAAAAAACAACCTGCTGAAAATGGATTTCATTTGTTTCATGAACACAACAAAATGGATTTCATCAGCGGTTGATTGACCGAGAATGGTGGTGATCACGGTTAATATATATATATATATATATAGATAGATAGATAGATAGATAGAGAGAGAGAGAGAGAGAGAGAGACTTTTCAGAGATTCAAAATTTGAAGAGTGTCTGTAGAGTGTAGTAACGGATTGCGTGAGACGAAGAGTTTGTTTGATGGTCAGCTGATAGAGTGATGGTGGATATTATGGGTGGTGGGTTTATGATTGGACGTGGTAGTTGTAGTGTTGACAATTTGAAAGAGTGTACAGGATCCCCGTATATATTCAGAGTGTTTGGGTTCAATGGATTCATTCAATCAGTTTTTTGATCTTAGCCTTCAATTTTCCCAGGGAGTAAATCTCAACCCTTATTGTAAATTCAAATTTTAAGAAGGTTTACCGTAAAATATCCTTGCATATATATATATATAAATTCATTTTTACTTCGTATCACATACTTGTTCTGCATGATATATACCCGTATAAATCCATATATATATATATATGTGGTACAATGCTAGTCATTGATGAATTTTCTGCCAAATAACAAAATCGGGGAGTTAATTGGTTACTAAAATAAAGAGTGAATTACACAAAATCCCCATGAACTATAGAAGTTTTGCAGATAGTACCCTAATCTGAAAAGCCAGATAAAGAGTCCTCTAAACTATTGAATTTTGACAAATGTCCAAATTCAATAGTTTAGGGGGCTCTTTGTCGGGTTTTTTAGAATAGGGGGCTATTTTCAAAATCGCTATAATTTAGGGGGTTTGATGTAATTTATCCTAAAATAAATTAAACTTTAAGTTACCGAAGTTAAGGGGTTAGACTGGTTATTTTTTATTATTTGTCTATAATATATTGATTATATTATAAAACTTTGCCCTTTGTAATTGTGGGATATGGATTTCATGAGCTTACAAAGACACGTGGGGTACACTGACCTTGGGCCCATACCTGTGAAAGGCGGGTGTCAACATAAAGATCTCATTTTGATAAACTCCCCAGCTGTCGTGTGGTAAATTATGATGTTAGGGATATGTTTAAACAAGACTTATCACCACGAGATGAGAAGTGATGAGGGGGGAGTCCAATATTTTGATGACACCAATATTTATCATTATATATAATGGTTACCACTCCATTAGCGGGACATGGATGGAGAGGACTTAGAAATTCTGTCAAGTTATACTCTTAAGTCTCAATTAATAAAAACTCCCATTCCGAGGATGTAGGCAATTTTTACTGAACATTGTTCTCTATTCATTCATGCTTGATAATCTTTGCAATTAAATTTTCGATGTTTGTGTGATAAAATTAATTGTACCACTAAGTTTTGCGTACTTATAGTAACGTTATGGCCCTCAAACTTAATTTTTTGTAACAATTAAGCCACTCGGTTAACTTCTCCTTTAGATCTAACTGAATTAAGGACAAAAGCGTCTTTTATCATCTCCACACGCAAATCCTATAAACAAAATAACTCCAAACTACATCCCACATGTCCCAAATCCATTATTTGAAAATTAATAACATGTATTATCAAAGTTTTTTTTTTCCTTCCCAATAATGGGTTTGGGTACAATTTAAAGTTACTTTGGGTATAGTGTTTGGCTATGGGGGTGACAAAAGACATTTTTTGGAAATAAACTCGTCATGTAGACTAATTATGTTAAATTTAATGGAAAAATTAACGGAAGGGCTATTGTTGAAAACTTGACACAATTTAGGGGCTTAACTGTTGCCAAAAAAAAGAGTTCAAGGGTCAAAATATTATGAATGGAAAAAGTTCAGGGGACACTCATGTAATTCTCTCTAATACATACATCTACAGGTGTATATATAGAGAGAAATGGTTTCATTTAAATAGTTGATGACTTGGCATTTGCCAAATCACCATCTAAATTAAAATACAATTCCACATCATGAATTAGAGAAGCCGAATCAACATTCCATTTACTTTTGTGGATGGAAAGATAACTGTGGCCTAAACTGACAATTGAAAAAAAGTTAAATTTTAATTCTGAATACAAAGTTCGATACCCAACTTGAGAAAATGAGCGAAGTTTGTTGTACTTTTCGGTCATTCAGCCTATATGTATCAGAGGAAATGATCCAAGTTTATAAAATCTCATGATTTAAAGCTTGCTTATTCTTTAGATACTACACTGCATACACATTCAATACGAGAGTGTGTAATTAAAAATTAAAATCTTGGGCAAATGTGTTTGGAGGTTTTCTGCACCTCTTTTTATTTGAAGCATCCATGGGTTGCATAAGACTCCAGTATTGCTAATAGTGGTACTTTTAGTTTTAGAAGCCCATTGACTTCCATTCTAAAGGCCTCAGATCCTTCCTTCGTTGTATAACCTTAAAAGTGAGAAGTGGGGATAGGTTTTTGGAGGACACCCGGGGAGAAGATTATTTGTTTAATATTGATCTCCGTTCGTTATTCCAAATTTCGTCCAATACACCCTTAAATCGATGATTCTATTTTGTGGAACCTTGACTTCATTTGATTTTTAAAAGAAAATGTAATTAAGCAGTTTAATTTAATAGTTAACTTGGTGGAGGGAGTGAGATTATGTATGGGAAATAAGGGTATGAAGGAGTGGACTTTGGGTATTCAAAGTGTTGTCTAGTTGGCTTGTGGCATAATAGAAGATAAACACTTGCGACTTGATCCAAAGGACACCTAGTTGTATCCTTTCGCCCGATTGGTTGGTTATGTGTTACGATGCAAATTAAGAGTTAGATAAAATGCTGGTTTATTCTAAGTTTGTGTTATTCGTTTGGAACAAAGCGTTCGTGGAATTTAGTATTGTTGGCAATATTCGTAAGGACAAAATATACGTTCATTGTGGAGATGGTTTTCCATGGAAACAAGAAAAGGCGTGGACACCTATGGGGACGTATAGTAATGGCGGCTTACAGATAATTTGGAATGAGATAGTGGAAAATAAGAGCTTATGGTAGAAGATTAAATTTCGTTTTTAAGTTGGAATGATTACATATAACCTCATTTTTTTGTTGTAAGTGAGTGGTTCTCTTGATGCTAGTGTGTTTATGAGTAAATTTAGGCTTAACCCTATTAATGATTATAATACAACAACAAGCACTTACTAATAACAAGGAAATAACTTGCGTGTATAACTCACAAACTCTTGTGTGTAACTCAATGATAATAATAAATACAATTTGTTTTAGGACAATAACTGAATCTCTGACAGCAACCAGTCAGAGAGAGAGAAACAAGTACTTTAGATACACCTTAGGTAGTCAGTTCAAACCCCGAGGTATGAGGAAATAATAGTTAACGTCAATAAATGCTTATGTTCTTAGCAGAACTGGGTAAAGCATTCATGGTGGGAAGCATAAGCTCTTTGGTTTTTAATAACTCTCTTTGTGTTCTTTTGACATAAAAGTTATTCCTTTTCTCAAACTGTACAACGGGGTATATATAGCCTCAACCCACACCTGTGGAACCCCAAACTGTCAAGTGCATTAAATGATGGTCAGTCCACCATACCCAACATATCAAATTCATTAAATGCTGAGTGAAATATCGAGTGACCAGCCGCCGTGTCAGCGGCGCTATAGTGTGTGACAGTGCCAAACTAGCTAGCTACTCATCAAACCGCCAGTGTTTGAGTTAGGAACGATTTGATATGGATTAGGTATGGTATGACAACTTAGATCTTTTGTGAAAAGATACTCAATTTTGTGCCAAAAATTAGTGATAGATAATCGAGTAAGCTCAAAACTAGTCTCTTATTGTTGCTCGAATACTGCTCAAATAGGCTAACGTGTAACTCTGTTGGGGCTAGTAATAAGTTTTAGCTGTGGTTGCTCGACTAATGCTCATTTGAGCTCAACTAGGTATTTTACGTGGTGTAATGGTTAAATCATGTTTTAATGCAGCCTTGCTCTCTATCCTACAAACCAATTCCCTCAGATGTTCCTAAGTGAGACTGCTCGATATAGCATAAAAGCTCTCCTATGTCATGCCAGATATGGTCCATCATTGGTAGTGAGAAACCTCACCTTAATATACAATATAACTCAAATTAACGATTCAACATACAAATATATGACAAACACATAAAATACATGGTGAATCTAATTAGCTTCCTCCAGCCCTTTTCTTCGTCTTCGAATGAGCTCCTGCTTTGCCTTTTTCTCGAAACAACTTGGTTGACTCCCCGCGCTCCTTTGTGATGTCACTAATCTTTGAGGAATCCTTCTTTAGTTTCTTATCTAATTTCTTAATGAGGAGGTTTATCTCTAAGTAGGTTTATCATTAAGCCCCTACTGTTTGTGATCAGCTTTGTAATTGTGGCTATGTCTTTTTTGGGGGCTGATTTGTGTACCTTCTATATGGATTTGCCCATGGGTTGCGATCTCATTTTCGATCATTCTTTGTTTCTGATTAATAAGGGTTTAGTAGTAAGGTATCCCCTTATAGGTCATACTTCAGCTATTTTCAATCTTCATCACCTAATGATTCAATTACATCCTTTCGGTGTTTGTATACCCTCGAAAGTTCAAATTTCTGATTGCCAAGTGATTCATGGGAAGGTTAGCACATGTAATGTGATCTAAAGAAGGCCCCATTGCTATCTTTCGCCTAATTGGTGTGTCATGCTTTGCGAATTCATTGAATACCTGGATCATTGATTCACTGCAAGGTGGTGTCATTTGTTTGGAGGGAAGTATTGGGAGGGTTCGGAACTGAGGGAGGGCTCCTCCGTCATGCAAAGGAGTTTTTTTTAGGGGAATCGTATCTCATGGTAACAAGAAGGGTCGCAAACATCTTTCAAGATGTATGGTGATAGCATTAGTTTGGTGGTTATGGACCGAGAAAAACTTTAGAATTTTCCAAGACTAAAGGATAGAGTAGGAAAGCCTATGGGGAATTAACAAAATTTGTCAACTTTGTGGGCTAGTGTATCCTCGAGCTTTTTGCGGATATGGCTTATTGTCATTATCCTGAAATGACTATTAATAAAGAGATGCTGGTATCTTGATTATAACTGTTGAAGATAGATGGTCAAATCAGAGCATGTGTTTTTCCCCTGTAGAAGTGGTAATATAATTTGGTTATAGCTTCTATTTGGATATCACAATTGTTTGTATTCGGTGGGTTTTATGTAGGGGAGCAAATTTGTGTGTAACGTGTGACCTTTTCGTACTTGAGTTGTACTATATTGGGTAGCATTAGTCCAACCAAACCTAATCCGATGTGTAACTAATCCTGTCAATTGACCTGACAGTCTGACACTAACCTTTTCTGTTTACCTCGTTGTTGATACTGAAAACTCGTAAACCAGAATATAAAACAACTGCCCTCATTTATCTCAACGATGCATATAACTCATAGGCTCTTTGTAAACTAAAATATAGTTAATTCTAAATGCTAGCAACAAACAAAGTAAAATATATTCTAATTGTACAAGAGTTTATTCAATAGCCGATCAAGACAGGATTTTTTTACAGTTAAATAGATTTATTCATGATATTTTCTGTTTTTTTCGTGATTGATACTAACCCAACCTATTTATTATTCGTGTTTTCAAGTCATGTCATTTTTTGGTTCATGTCAGGAAATAGCGATTCCTAACCCATTAACATCGTGTCGTGTAAAAAATTGTGACACTGCTTTTGTGGGTTATTGAGACTATAATCACACTGTTGGACAGCTTGTCCCCCTTTTGTACTTTTATGTGACTATTAGTGAATTTTTGTCTCCCATTAAAAAGGCAATCCTCTTCACACCTTTATGTTTGTAACTCATCCCGTACCCCCTCTAGACAGGCAGTCCTTTTTCCATCCCTTATGTTTAACTTTTCTAAGACCTAGTCACACTAGATAGATATCATATTCATGGAATACGATTCACTTTTAAGATGCCTTGGTGGTGAAATGGTAGACTCGTGAGACTCAAAATATCGTGCTAAAGAGCATGGAGGTTCGAATCCTCTTCAAGGCATAATATAGAGAATGCTCATTGAATAAGCAATTTTATAAGAGAGCTTGGATCGAATCGATATATAAATACCGATTTGATTCGAGATCTTGGAATTGGAATAAGTTCGGCAGAGGATCTCGAAATCTTGGCGATCTTCTCTATCTAATGAATGGAGAGTCTGCTTTAAAATAGGTCGTCTTGCACCCACCCGCTGAGACACAAGGATAGAATAGAAACCTTTGGTAAAATGCCCGCACGTAACCCAATAGTTAAAGTACATCACGTAGTCCGTTTTAGATATTGGCGACTTACCCCCAATGGTAAACCCAAGGAAGATAAAGGCCAGACTCTAACTGCAACCCATACTCCACATCTTAGGTTTCATAATTTATCTTCCCCACTTTTGTCCAAGTTCACTTTTAAGACCCGAGATTTCACAAAATAAGAGAATCGAAGACGTTACCTATTGTTGTCCCAGAAAGAGAAAAATTTAGAATCCCCCGCAAGCTGCAAATGTGTCACCTCAATCCAGTGCCTAAAACATCCACCACCTCATTGCATGGAAGTAATTGGCTTTACCATACATTAGACACTTAATTCAATCGTAATGGGATTTAAAGATATATACTACACTTTTTATAATATTTTAAGCTATCTATCTATCTATCTATATATAGAGAGAGAGCCAGGCTCCTGTGCACACTAAGTTTGCACTCTCTCTCTTTCTCTCTATCTCTCTCTCTCACTCTCTCTCTATCTCTCTCTCTCTCTCTCTCTCTCTCTATATATATATATATATATATATATATATATATATATATATATATATATATATATGTTGTAAAATATTCCAATCCCCCCTTGTCTGGGGTAAGTCCCCCATCACACGTATTCACCCTTTGTTTTGCAGCCATCGATCTAAAGATGGTATCCCTATCTTTCATCACCCTTGTGCTCGAGAGTAAACCTTTATGAGCATCATCATTAAAATACTTTCCAGTACTCTGTTTTCATGTACTTTGTTCAGATGGAAGGATTTCATTATATTTTGATGAAACAAAGAGCACATTTTTTTCCCTTTTGTAGGACGTCCCATCTCACTAGCATTGACATCACTCCTTGTGATGTGAATCGAGGTCATTTTTGGGCATATTAGTAGTTTTTTTTCTTTTTATTAATTTTCTTTTATTGTGTTATTGTATTTTCATTTGTTTCATTTTAATATTCAAAGGTAGGGAGTAGTAATGACATTTTTGTAATTAGGGCCTTAGCTTGGAATCTTAAGCTACTCCTCTTCTTTAAATACCCACATGTAAGCCTCATTTGAGGTAGACTTGAATTTTGAATAGAAAAGAATGTTTCTCTCTCTAAAAGTGTGTGTTAGATATTTTAGGAGCGTTTTGACTTATAGTTTCGTCAAATTGGTATCAGAGCGGGTGTTGCTCCACATTAGTGTTGGTGTATTGGTGTATTTGTATCAAAAAATTGTACGATACAATCAATGACTCCCAAGAAATCAAAACAACCATTGGAAGAGATTTAAGAACTCAAGCAACAAATGGAAGAAATGCCTCTACAACAAAAACAACAAACCCAAACCTTAACCTAAGAATTCAATCAAAAGTTTGAGGCCCTCTTTTAACTCTTATCTTCAAAACAACCTCTAACCACCATCCCCCACCCTTTCGACCAACCTGCTTCCCTAAACCTAGTTTCCCCCTCTACCACCATCCCTTACAACCCCTATGACCCTACCAATACAACCCACCCCCTACCTAACAGGTCCCACACCCTCAAACCCTACGCCTGCTGCTACCGCTGCCCTCCCTTGTGTGGAAGGCAACATCCCAAACCCAACTGCATACTCCCAAAACCCCCAAAATCAGCCCCTACCCCAACCGATCTGCTCTCCAGCCTCCTCAGCCCGCCCGATCGGCCCCATTCAACCCCGAGAAGACCCATTTCCTCTACCCACTACCCAAAAATTCAACTTGAATCCACTCAGGCTCCATCCGACCCATCCCCATGCCGATCGACCCCTTACCGCCCATTCCCCAATCCCCCAAGTGCCGACATTCATCCCCATCCCCTCGTTAGCCCCCAAAAAAGTCCCCAGCCCGATTTAAACCAACACCCTAGTCAAAACCAACCCTTACCATACCCATACCCACCCCGCATGAATTTTTTGGTGCATCCAGCTCATTTTAGCCCCCGAGCCTATTTTACCCACCCACCGGGCGACCCGAGTCATCTCCGCACCCCTTCGGATTATTTGATCAACCCAGGAGCCTCGGCCATCATTTTGGGACTCCCCACTACCCTCCCGATTCCGGTTCACACTACCCGCATGATCCCACAATTCCCCTTAACTCCCGGCTAGCTACACCCCCTAACCCTCTACCTTTTCATCATACTCCCTCCCACCACACCCTCTCACTACTCCATTTAGGTTCCTCCTCCGAGTTCGGGGGTAGCCACCTAAATATTTTACAGTGGATACCTCCACACCCAACCAATGCCTACCGCCATGCTCCACTTTGAGATCGGCGCTATTTCTATTGCGGCGAACGTGGCCACTTGATAGGCACGTTCCCTCACTATCCCCCAGCTCCTCCTGTGCCCCAGTATGCCAGCATCTTCATCAACCCCCGCACAAATGTCACGGCCTCCTGCTGATGTTGTTCCTCCTGTGCTAGGTGACGTGATGAGGGCCCACTATCTATGGCTTTTCAGCTGCTTTCCTGGAGCCTCCACGAGGATATCCGCATTGATGTGCCCATGTTTTACGGGCGATTCTTCCCAGATGCTATGGTCAATTGGTTAGCTTCGATGGAGACAATTTTTGAGTACAAGCGGGTTCAAGGCCGCTGCTGTGTTCTCCTTGCAGCCACTAAATTCAAGGAATTTGCTCGGGTTTGGTGAAACGACCGCCGCTACCGTCGCACGATGGTCGGATTGCCTCCTATATAGAGAAGACCGCTCTCCAGGCGTCCTTCATTCCACCTACCTATGAGCGCGACCTCTTTGTTCGCGTTCAATCTCTTAGGCAGAACACCTTATCGGTAGTGGAGTACACAGAGCTCGCCTTCATTAGTCGGAGGATCAGCGGATCAGCCGCTATATATTGGGGTTGCAACTGCATATTAAGCACAATCTCAGTTTGTGGGAGATATCGACTTTCCTGAAGGCGGTCGAGTACGCGACTAAGGTCGAGGCTTACCACACATCGTCCGCAGCTCTCCCGGCTTCACGTACTCCGCCTACACCGATTTCTTCCTCAGCTCCTCCTCCAGTGGCATCTTCAGTTCCTACCTCTACTACTCCCGCTCTTCCACATCTAGGAACTCCTACCTTTCGGTGCTATAACTGTGAAAATGTTTGGCACGGAGCTTGTGATTGCTCACTTCCGCGACGCCGCGCATTATTGGTGATGGATCATCCACCTGACTATTTGGATGCGTTCGAGGAGCTTCCCTAGCACGTCTTGATTACCGTCTTGTAGGGTGATTCCGTTGGTCTTCCCCTTTGAGTTTGAGGACGAACTCTTTTCAAGGAGGGGAGATTGATGTGAATCGAGGTCATTTTTATCATTTTTGGGCATATTAGTAGTTTTATTTCTTTTTATTAATTTTCTTTTATTTTGTTATTGTATTTTCATATGTTTTGTTTTAGTATTCAAAGGTAGGGAGTAGTAATGGCATTTTTGTAATTAAGGCCTTAGCTTGGAGCCTAAGCTACTCCTCTCCTTTAAATACCCACATGTAAGCCTCATTTGAGGTAGACTTGAATTTTGAATAGAAAAGAGTATTTCTCTCTCTAAAAGTGCGTGTTAGATATTTTTAGGAGTCTTTTGACGTGTAGTTTACGTCACCTTGATATGTCATTAAAATTCGTTTATTATAAAAAGAAATAGGGAATTGCCTAGTGACTAGACAACTTTGATGGTTTAGCCTGAATTGCACCCAGCCTCAGTATTTGTGAAGTGCTGCGGTGGGTAATTCCACATCATATATTATACTAAATTTGATGTACTATGTCCCTTCTTTAAACTTTCAAACACTGATTGAAAGGATCATTTTGTCACTCCAGGTTATGAAAATGCCCCTGGTGAATGGGATGAATACCCTCCTCCATACGATAATGTTGAAGGTTTGGATACCAGCTCACCTGTAAGTTACAATATTTTTTTTTCATTTTTTTAACTTTACCCCGTGAATAATGCTTATTTAGAGATACCCCTTACATGTTCAATAAATAGAGTTACCGCCTTTCTGCATGTGCATCAACCTGTTGGACCTCATGCATCAACCCGCTTGTACCTTATGCATGCCGGGGGTAACTCTAATTATTGGACATGTGCGGCTTATATCTAATTACTGTATCAACTTATGGGGATGACATAAAAAAATGTATCTGTTAAGTTTTCATCTCTAAACAGTTTATATATATGATTAGAACTCGCTGTAATTTTTTTAAATATCTTTTTAGGGTCTCTACAATGATAATCCTCCTGTTTATCATACGGGTTATGGTTACAGTCCACAAATGCCATATGGACCATATTCCGCTGTCACTTTTGTGGGAGGAGATTCCCACTTATACTCCCCTCAACAATACCCATTCTCAGGAGCACTATATTATCAGCAACCATATATTACTTCATCAACTCCAGTTTCACAACCAGAGATGAATTCCCTAGCCAACAAGTTGATGATGGAATGTTTTATGGGCACAGACCTGCTTATCCCTCTCCACGAGGGTCTTTTGGCAGAGGTAATATTTCTGGAAATCATGGGGGTCTTGGTTATCAGGATTCACGGCAAGGGTTTGAATCATTGAGAAGCGATAGCCTTTGGTCGGATTATCCAAAATCCTCGGACAAGCGGAGGTCACTTACTTCATTATTCCATCGGCATCTCCTCAAACAATTGGCACCCTTGGGTCATTGGAGCAAAATGTTGGAATGGTTTGGTCCCTTTTACCTATTCATGTATCATTACAAGTATAGAAACCTTATGCATGCTTTTGATAACTCGATATGATCATCTGTTTTGTTTTTTCCCCCTTCGGTGGACACACGAATAGAGATGTTGGATGTCAATTTGGCTTCTCTCAAAGTTTTGGAAATTATTTTGCTCTTGGTTCATAAATGTTGTTCTGTTAATTGATAAGTAGATTATACTTCCTGCTTTTATATGAAATTTTAATCCACGGGATACACTTTATACCCAAAGAGCTATTAAAGTTGGTTTAAATTCTGTGCTTGTAATTATCACTAGCACAAAATTTTTGAACTATTATCGTTGAGCGATAATACTTTATGGGATGTAATATAGCAATCACCTGAAAGTTATTATAATACAGAGGGAAGGTGGTATGTCCTGGATGCAGTCTAGTTGTAGTGTTTAGATTCGTGTAATTATGGAGGATGGCATTATCCTCCTTGCATAATCAGTAATAGAAAAAAAGAATCTTATCAGAAAATAAATAAGTTGAGGATTAATATGTATCAGGAACCTTTTATTCATTATGGATTTTTCTCATTGGTAGCTCTTAATGGATTTCATTTTTTTCCTGCCATTATTTTGAAATCCTGGAAATTTAGAGGTGCTGGTCTTCTTACCTTTTGGACATTGGACCCTTAAGAATCCTAAGATTGTGAACTCTGTATTATTCATAAAAGCTAAGCTGAATGTAATTTACCTATAAGTTCTTCACCGAATATCAGAAAATTAAGCCTCCTTTGTTCTTCTCCAAATCAATGCGCTTCCAGCTGTATCGTAAAGTTGTGTCCTGAGTGCAAGTTAATATTTTTGATTGTCATCATGATATTATCATTAGTAACTAGACCTGACAACTCATATTGGGCTTATCTTGTTTGGATCATATGAGGTGTATTGGAATGGGAGTACTAAAAATGCCTTGCCCCAAGATGATGTTGAGTGAATTTGTAAAAGATTAAAGGTTTGTACTCCTTGAAACCACTTGGTTTTAGGTGAGATGGTGGCTTTAGATCTGACGGGGTAAGTGGTATTGGAGCCAAATGGCCATGGGTTCGACTGTTTTCCTTGTCATTCGTTGGGGTGATTGGGTTGGAATGAGAGTACAACATATGCCTTTTCCCGGGACAACGATGTTGAGTAAACCCGTAAAAGATTAAAGGTTTTCCTTCCTTAACATCAATTGGTTTTAGGTGAAATGGCTCCCACAAATTCGTGCATGACTCAGTTTCTTATTGGGTACAATATGACCCGCTACAAATGAATAACATTGTCATTTTGGTTGACCAGCCCATCAACGTGTTTATTTGTGGATAACATTTTCCTCATCCTCTAAAAAAAAACCTTGCAGTGAATACGCTGACTTGACATGCATGGTCAAGTGGGAGTTAAATGATATGGATGAACAACTTTTAAGCAACCAAGAGAACTAATTGTTTTAAGAGATTTCAATATGGAAGCTAGATGCTATGCAACCAATTTGGTTTATCTTATGTATGTAAGGTCTATCGTGGAACCAACATATATTATATTCTATACATAAGTACATGTAATTGTTAACGGGCCAATAAGTATCCGTTAAAATTAACTGACCAACAGGTTAGTGACATTTAACCGGCATGATTTGTTAGCTATTGTGTCTTATCAGTTCTACCCAATAAGAATCCGAACCCGTTAAGTCCCTATAAATTAACACATAATTTGTAGTTTCGTATAGTGTTAACATGTCATGTCATATTTTGCCGGGTCAAATAGTAACATTGGCTGACCGTAAGTGTGTGTATACATCCTGCTATGCTAGCTCTGACAGCTATTATACTAATGAACCGTTTGATTTCTGAACCTGAGAATTAGTTTGTCATGGCTATATTTCTAATGCTCTTATTGTTTATCTCCTGCAGGCTTCTCTACAAGCAAGGTCATTCTATGGATTTGGATTTGGTTCAAACTCTTATAATAGAGGCACTACTTCAATAGCGGTTATGTTCAAAGCTCCAACTTTGGAACCAGTATGGGATGAAATAGTAGGGGATGGCTTGGTATTGATAATGACAGGAGGCGTGTTAGGGGAAGCAGTCGCTATGCAGTTGTAGCAGTACACTTGATATTCTCTGTGAGCAAAATCGTAGACCGAGAGCTTCAAAACCAAAAACTCATATTGACAATGAAAATAGTCCTACTAATAGTACCAAACATAGATTAATCCCTAACGAGTCTTATAATCACTCAGATTTTGTGACGGAATACACAAATGCTAAATTTTTCATCATCAAATCTTACATCGAGGACAATGTCCACAAGAATATTAAATATGGTGTCTGGGCCAGCAGTCCTAATGGAAATAGAAAATTAGATGCTGCTTATCAAGAAGCAAAGGAGAAGAAAAGCAACTATCGTATTTTTCTTTTGTTTTCGGCGAGTTCATTGGTTTCGAGGTCTGATTGGTGCGAGAATATAGCTAAAAATTGGTACTCTAGTTGACTATTGCCAGCACCAAACTGTTGTTATTGGTATTCTTTTGAGTAAATTACACTAGTGGCCCCTAAACTTTGGCCAGTGTAACATCTTGTCCCTCAAACCTTTTTTGTAATATTTTTGTCCTTAAAACTATGTTATGCACCAGTGGACCTCCGTCAACTTTTCAATTAAATATAATTAAATTAGTCCACGTGATTATATTAGCATATAAATGTCTTTTATCACCCCATATCCCAAACCCTACACTAAAAATAACTCCAAATTATTTTCAAATGAAGAAAAAAATATTGACAGAACATGTTATTACTTTACAAATAATGGGTTTGAATGGTGGTTTGGAGTCATTTTGGGTATGGGGTTTGGTTTTGGGGGTGATAAGAAACATTTTTCTTGATTAATTGCTTTTGATTTAATGAAACAACGGAAGTAAGGGCCATTGATCAAACATAATGTAGTTCAAGGGCTTAACTGTTACAAAGAAGTTTGGTGGCCAAAATGTTACACTGGCCAAAGTTCAGGGGCCACCGCTGAAATTTACTCTATTCTTTTTAGTTATCCAAAGTATATTATGAATTTCCTAATTACATGGAATGAACATTAATGCAGAAATGCATGTCTTTTATCTGTTTGCTTTAATTGTTTTCATAGTAATACAATTGCTTTACAATTAGACTAGCACGGTCTTATCAATGATCTTTAGATTGCATCGTTTGACTTCCCAGGCAAGGTTCAAATCTCGGTAGGGACAGTTGGCTAATTTAAATTGTGGTGGCCTACCTCTAGTTGTAGAGCTCATCTGTAAATAAACTATTTATTTTTTTTACTTTACCCCATGTGATAATTCAGTCAATCTCTAAATACCAAATTATTTCAGTAGTAAAGTAAAACAAACTTTAAAAGATCGCACATTCTTGTAATACATTTGGCATGGATTCGAGTTCTATGTGTCCCCTTTTTTTAAAATGCTTTTAGTTGCTTTTGTATACCCGATTTAGTTTTTTAGCAGTTTTTTATGTTTGATTTGATTTTATACTTTTCTTTTAAGACTATATGCAGGTAAATGCTAGTGCTCAGTTCTATGGAGTGGTTGAAATGGTTGGACCTGTAGATTTTGACAAGAATGTGGATTACTAGCAGCAAGATAAATGGAGTGGGCAGTTCCTTGTCAAGTGGAATATCATCAAAGATGTTCCCAACAGTCAGTTTCGTCACATAGTGGTTGAAAATAATGACAACAAGCCGGTAACCAACAGCCGTGATACACAGGATGTAGGATTCAATTTGTGGTTTCTAAATCTTTGTAGGGTATTACGAATCTGGTGCTTTGATATTTGATACAACGTTCATCTTTTGACATTTGTTTTTTACTTACACCCTACACATTCATTAATATACTTAACCCCAAACCACCCCACACTACCTCACCCCTGGGTGCATGAAACAAATAATTAATAAGGTCCAAGTGGGTTGATGCACATGCCACCCGGGGGTAGTGTAATTAATGAACGTGTGGGGGGCAAGTCTAAATACGACACGGTAGACACGAAAGGCATAATGGGTCGGGTTTGAGTGGAGGTGATTTGACACAAATTCGATAAGACCCGACCCGACCCACCCCATTGCCACTCGTAATGGCAATCAGAACTTGGTCTCTTTAAAGTTTCTTTGTCCTGAATCTTTTTTCTTTAAAAAAATGGTGTTGATGGCTTCGAGATAATTTTGTATTTAGAATATCCCTCTAGCGCATGCAACACATATTTCATAAGGTAGACTTGGGTTGATGCACATGCGGCCCTGAGTTGGGAGGGTTCGGGGAGTCTAATCAAAGAATGTGTAGGGGTAAGTCTAAATACCAAATTATTTAAGGGGGTAAAGGAAAAAAAATTCCCCCCCACAAAATAAAAATATAAATAAAATTATAGGTTTTATAATCCCCTTTAAAAGAGTTTTGATTATATTAGTCCTATTAATTAAGCAACTTTTAAATAAGTCCTATTAGCCTAAATTGAAAAGTATTAATGACCAAAATACCCCTAACATATGAAAAATAGCTAAATCCCCGTTTAATCTATCAAATTTGCCTCCGCCACCGCCACCACTTGTCTCCACCACCGGAACCATCACCTCCTACGACCTTCATCGTAATATGTCATTGCAACTGCCACCACCACGATACTGCAAAAGCAATAGCATTGCCGCCGCTGCCACCACCACCACAAAGCGGCCGCTACTACCACCCCCACCACTCTAACTGTCGTCACCTCTAGTAATATTTACTAAGATGATTAAAACAAGAATAATAATAATAATAATAATAATAATAATAATAATAATAAGAAGAAGAAGAAGAAGAAGAAGAAGAAGAAGAAGAAGAAGAAGAAGAAGAAAATAACATTTAACTCACAGTAAAATGACTGAAAGTAAATATTTACTGTCCTTGTAAATATTTACTATCACAAACAACCAATACAAACTACATACCTAGAAAGGTTATTACTCTTCATTTTGTTCTTCATGTTCTTCTTTTCTGAGTAAATATCTACTTAGTATAGATCAACACTACACCAAAAACAGCAAATTGGATCACCCTGATATTAAAAATCTGGCACAGTTTAAAATTGTGCCAGATTCTGACACGGTTTAATGAAAATTCGGCACACTTTAAAACAGTGCCAAAATTTGGCACTGTTTTAAAGTGTGCCAAAATTTAGTACAGTTAACAAAATTATATAAAAGCCCTAAAAAAATTCACTATACTACCCTTTTGTTGTGTCCCGCTCAATCTTCCCTCTCCTCGTTCGCCCTCTCTCTTCCACACTCAGTCCGGCGTCTCTCCTCCTATATCAGTCCGGCGCCGCTCTCCTCTGCACTCAAGGTTTGTTCTTCTTATTTTTCCATTTTGTTTCCTTTGTTTGATGTCACTGAAATTTTATATCGGGTTTTCCTCCTATATCAGTTTGTCCTCCACACTCAGTTAGAAATTTGTTGGTTTTTGATGCCGACAAAAACCAACCTGAGATGGGTAGAATGAAGAAAAAGAAATTAAGGAGTTGAGCTTGAACTTACTGAAAATCGATTTAACTGTTCTTTGATCGATAAGAGATACACCTGAGATGGGTATACAATATATTCACCATGACATGTTTGTCAAAATGCCCAAATCAGTTTGTCAAAATACTCAAACTAGCCCCCAAACGGCCCCGCAAGAGGCACTAACACCTCACACGGGGTCAATGTAACTCATAGGAACTGACCGCATAGTCACGGGATATATGGTTTGAGAATACGATGATAATTTGAAAATATCTAGACTTTAGCTTAAAAACATGCTGTTAGTGGGTGAAAACCCAAACCAGTCCCCAAACAGCCCCGTAAGAGGCACAGACACCTCACACGGGGCCAATGTGACTTGTAGGAACTGATCGCGTAGTCACGGGACATATGGTTTGAGAATACGATGATAATTTGATACTATCTAGACTTTGGCTTAAAAACATGCTGTTAGTGTGTGAAAACCCAAACCAGCCCCCAAACGGCCCCGTAAGAGGCACAAACACTTCGCATGGGGCTAGTGTGACTTGTAGGAACTGATCGTGTAGTCACAGGTTTACCGGTTTGAGAATATGACGATAATTTGAATCTATGAACTAATTGTTTGGAAGAGGGAAATCCTTTTATGGTTGGTCGAGTGTCTAATAAGCATATGACATTGCGCCCCTCATGGCATGCATCCACCATTTCTATGAGGGGAAATAAATCCTCCAAGGTCAAATCAACCTCTTCAATAAGAGGATCATGTTGTTGGAGTCTGAATCCTTTACCAACATAATACGAGGACCCAAAGGAGAAGCCAAAAGTGGTAGAGATAATAGAATGGAATAGTAAGAAGAGGAATCATGAGGCCCATCCTTAATTAAAATTAGAAGAATATGCTCCACTGACGTGTTATATGAGATTGGAAGGTTGATCAGGCAGGGGATGATAAGGGGATTCACTATGTCCACGAAATAGAATTAGAAATCTAAAGAGATTGCAAACTTGGATAGATATAAAGGAGAACTTTTCCATAGTGAAATTTATAATTACTGCAAGGACACGACTAAGCCAGAAGATAAATCTTCGTACTCCTTCAAAGTTTTTAATTAATGAAAAGTTACAGTTGCCTCATTTCCTCTACATTTTTTTCTAAATCTTCATTAATCTTCCACTAATCACAAGCATCCCATAATTGCATTAAGGGTTGAGGAACAATAGGGCTTGGACAAAAGTAGGGCCATTAAATTATCACGGCTCCATATGGTCAAATAACATTACATGGTCATGGATCCGTTATATGTCCTAGTTCAAAATATCATTTTGGGTTCAACCACCTTTGAGGGAAACCTCTTTCTTGGAGGAGATCCAGAATAGTCTAAAAGGTGAACTTATCTTCATCTCATACAACAAAGCCTAAGTCATAATAAAAGGACTCTAGTTCAAAGATCAGACTTAGAATTTCACGGATTTCCTTATGATAAGAGACTTATGCTATTGGATCTTAATCTGGAGCCTCAAATATAAGGTCACCCGAATAGGTGGGAGTCTTTAAAGAGAGAGACTCGGGGCATCTCCAAATAGAAAACACCCACTTTAAGAAGACCTAATAACTGAAATGACGATCTTAGAAAAAGTTTATACTCTAAGGATAGGAGAAGTCATTTATCCTTAGTTGTGAACCTTTCCTAAATCATAATTATATGGCCAGAGGACCAAAAGATATTATCCTAGAGTCCATTCACAGGGGTTAGAATAGGGTTCTCATTTTATTCAAATCATATTGTTACGATCTTACACTGTAGACCATGGAAAAAACGATAATTACATATACAGACATGATGATGACATGTTCTAGATCCAAAGGCTTGGGGGAAGATATGGCCCATAGGTCGTGCAGTTTTTATTCAAAACCTTTGGTCATGGCAAAGTGCCAAGTTTGTGGCATATATCAAATGCATCAGTAAAATCTCAAAGACAAGATTAAATTTCATGGCATAAAAAAATGTTTAAATACCTAATTTAAAATAGAGAATTCATGGAATGTAAAAAAGATAATAGTATAAAAAATAAGGAAATTTCTTACATTAATCACAAAGTTTGTTACACATGAATGCATGGAGATTATGAAAAATGAAGTACAAAGATAAAAATGTATGCCTTGGCATTTATTCAGGTGGTTTCATCCTCCTTTTCATCCGCTTCAGCGTGGCTATAGGATAGAGAAGAAATTTGGACTTGGAGATCTAAAAACTTATGGGCCTCATTCACTGCCTTTTTTCAGCATTAGAGCATTTCTCCTCATAAATTTTTAAGGTTTCTGTCGTCTTTTCAGTTTTTGCTCAGCCAAAGACATGGCATTTTTTGTATCATCCACTTTTTCCCCTCCCCTTTTTTTCTCAGCCTTAAAGGCCAGGACTCCTGAACTTTTGTCAATCTCAAAGTATGTCCTCGAGCTTCATCGACCTCATCCTTAGTTGTCAACTCCGTAACCTGAAGCTATAAAAATTCTTTTTCATATACTTGTTCCCCTATCTAATAGAGGCCTCAACAACCTATAAATAAGAAACACGAGTACAAGTGGAAAGGAAAATTAAATACAAATGGTCGAGGACTCACCGCTATATGATCCCGTTCCCATCTTGACTCCTATCGAGTGTCCTATCTCAACAATCAGTTGGCCGAGCGTGTTTTTGCTCGACATATATGATGGCCAGCTGATAGTGAGGAGGTTGAGAGATCCTAGGTTCCTCCTAGGTATGTTAGTTCATGGACGTCCCCTTCAAGACATTAAGGTCATGGTGCTCATCACGCATATGATGCCCCAAAAGGAGAACTCCGCATTGTGGTTGTGCGAACAATGCGGCGTGATGCATATTGAGGGGTGTCTCAATGCTTATATTGTTTGGCCTTTCTTCCTCCTCCAACCTACTCATGACTCTATGCATTGATTATTTGTATCTATTTTATTTGGACACTTGGATTATATTTGTATTGTTTTGATTTGTTACATTTTGGTTTGCAATCGATTGTATTTCTATTTTATTTGGATATGGAATTATATATGCAATGATTTGGTGCATTATTTCTAATTTATTTGGATATATGTTGTTTGAACAGGTATAATTTTGCTATAACAAGTACAATTAGACTTCTAGGAAGTGGCAGTGGCCATACTGCCCAACATATTTTTTTTAATTTTGCCCAGAATTGTCACAGTCAAAGGCCATGAAAAATCCGTGATAAAGAAACTTATCACGGTCTTTAATCATGACAAAAATTATCAAGGTCAAAGATCGTGATAGGACCGTGACAAGTATAATGAACTTATCAGGGTCAACGATCGTGAAAAGTCCGTTATGAAAAAACTTGTCACCCCCATACTTGTCATGGTCAATGATCGTGACAAGTTTGACTTGTCACACTTAATGACCGTGACAGTCCGACAGTTTTGGTGTAGTGGATGACTTTTCAAAATATTTCTATGTGTATCTTTTAAATTCTAATGATAATGTGTTTAATAGATTTAAAGCATATAAAAATGAAGCTGAAAGTCAATGTGATACTAAAATTAGATATCTTAGATATGATAGAGGTGGTGAATATCACTTTACTCAATTTTGTGAACATATGGATATTATACATGAAGTTACTACATCTTTAACACCATAATAAAATGGAGTATCAGAAAGAAAAAAATAGGACACTAACTGAAATGGTTAATGCTATGCTTACATATTATGGTTTAAGTAAATGGTTTTAGGGAGAAACACTTTTAACTACATGTCATATTTTGAATAGGATATATGTTAAAGATAATAATAAAACTCCTTATGAACTATGGAATAGTAGAAAATCTAATTTAGGTTACCTTAAAGTTTGGGTTATAGAGCTATTGTAAGCCTACTTAAAACTAAGAGAAAGAAATAAGGAAGTAAAGGCATTAAGTGTATTTTCATAGGTTATACACAATATAGTAAATCCTGCAGATTTATGGTTAGTGAACCTAATGATTCCGTTGAGGAGATACTATAATTTAATCTAGTGACACATTTTTTATGAGAAAATATTTTCTTCTATTACTAGAATTAACAATGGAAAAGAAGTATGCGTTCCTTCACAAGTACATGATACACCACCAGTAGAACAAGAAGAGACTAGGAAAAGTAAAAGACCTTGAAAATAAAAGATCTTTGGTCCAGACATTGTAGTCTATCTTATTAAAGGAACAAGAGAAACATCTTATAATCATTTTGATTTGACTCTTAGTATTGAAACAGACCCACAAATTTATAGTGAGGCAATTAAGTCTATAGATTCAATATTTTGGAAAGAATCCATAAATGATTAAATGGATCCAATCACGGGAAATAAAACTTGAAAGCTAGTAGACTTACCTCTAGGATATAAACCTATCAAGTTTAGGTGGATTTTAAGAAGAAAATGAACATAGATGGTGTAATACCCCGTATTTTTATGCTTTATATATTTGGGGATTTATTAAATTTAATGTGAGTTATTAATTTAATATAAATCCGGAAATTAATTACTTTATAATTATTAACGTGATGTGAGTTAGTAATTATGGAAAAATTATTTAATATTACTAATGAGTAGAGTAATATATGATATTGGTTCTATGAAATGTCAAGGGTGAACAAAATGACAATTTTGGAAATTTGAGTCGGGACGCGCCCGTGTCGCGTCGGGACTAAATATTGATTAATAAAAGTGAATAAATTATAAGTCACTCGTATGGTCATTTTGAGTGCGCCAAAGTGTCTGGAAGGGTAGAGATAGTCAGAAAAGTATACCCGGGGGTTTAGTTAGAGTCTCGGGGAGTTTTTAGGCCTATTTAGCACCCCGGGAGGGCATTTTGGACATTTTGTAATTTTGGGTAATTAAACCCACGAAAATTATTAGGCTATATCAACCGTTTGGAATAGTCCTTTAGGGTTAGCAGACTCAAAAAATTAGAACGGCCATAGGAGAGGGAAGAAGAAAGCTTTCCAAGCAATCCAAGGCCAAAAAGTCATCCGATTGCACCGCCACCACCACCAACACGTAGATCACGCGATGGGGAACGCGACAACACCAAATTCGACCACAAATTAGAACTTTGGAATTTTCAGGCAAGTATTTATCTTGCTTATTTTCGTTAATGCATCGTTCATGTTAGTCTAGGGTGATTAGGGTGAGTTTGGTAGAAGAAAATCCATGATGGAGATAGGAAAAATCGCATGTAGTAATGATTTGAATGATAATCTAGAAACCCCTTCACATGTATAGGCTTAACCACGAATTTATGATGAATTAGGAGTAGAAATTTATGGAAAAAGACTGATTAGAACCATGTTAAAGAAATTCTAGGGTTCTTGAGATTTATATGAGTTTTGGCCTATTAATCTATGGTTATTGATGAAAAATTGCATGTTTTACGTTGAAGATGTATAATATGGGTTTATACTGTATGCATTACGAATTTTAGAGAGTTTGGGTGTGAAAAATATGGATTTCATTGAGGTTAGATTATGAAACTCGTAACTGTTAATCTGCAGAATTCGCATACCTGTTTGATCGATCGATCCAACCAGGAGTGTCGATCGATCGACGCATCGATCGATCGAGCTCCTGCCATCGATCGATCGACCCCTTCTGGCAGACTCACATTTCCCCTTTGTAATTAGATAAATTCAAATTGAATGAGTAAAAATATTTGGGCATCCTTATTAAAATAATTTGGAAGGAAAAGGAGACTAGTAGGACTTATTAATAATTATGAGACCTTTAATGTAAGAGGAGATGTACATTTTTGGGATATTTACATATAAGGGACGATGAAATTTTGCATTAAAGGGAGAGACGCGTAAGATAGTTACGTTGGAAATTAGATGAGTATCTACTGAAATTCCACACTTTGGAGGATAGAGTCCCTGAGTGTTACGTAGTGAGTTGGAATAATCCCTCAAATTAAAGTAAGAGACGAACCATTATAAGTGATAATTAAATAATGAGAAATAAGGATAAATGCTATAATTATGGGTTATGAGATGAACATAAATTTGATAAGGTGAAAGTAGTGTATTTATATGACTGTGTTTATGTATACTATATACGTGTGAAAATCATGCCCGCGCTACTTGCTATCCCTGAGGTTACCGCGCTGGGACAGTCTTATCTCGATGTGCCTTTATGGGGGATATTGAATCGTACCCTAGAAGATAGATATCCTTGGTACAGGCTATCTGATCGATGGTCAGACGGTCCTAAGAGACGTGAGGGCATGTGCTATCCTCTTAGAGACTTGGAATCTATGATTCGCCTCAATATTGTTTGTGTATGTGTTAATACAGTTCGAGAGTGATTCCAAACTTGTATTTCCCTTAGTACGAGTGATACGGGGATTGGATAGCAGAGTATGCCCGCACCATAATTTTTATGTGGGGTGCTGTTAGAGTATATGTATTATACGAGCATTTAATATATATATATGAATTTCTGAAATTTGGAACTCCCTATTGTGTTTATGGTAAGTTAGAAATGAATCATGACTTCAATTTGGAAATACTTGTTTTGAAAAGTATAATGGGACACAGGGAAACTTTATTAGCAAATAAGGTTTAAATGAGAACTTTGTGATCAAATGAAATTATCCTCTTAAACAATTAAATTGTTCAGTTTTAAATCTTACGAGTAACCTAAGATAAGTTAAACCGTTGGGAAGATTAGTGCGATAGGCATGCACATTAGAAGAGAGGTGAGAATTTCTCAAGAGAGTGCCGCACTAATATGTTGTTGCATTGGCCTGTAAACATTTTAAATACTTGCTAAATAAATTTTAAATCATTTACACTATCGGGCTCTGACCCGTTTCTATTTTCCTTTCTCTCTTGTATATATATGTATATATTACAGGTGCCCAGCCACAGGGGCGTCTTGCATAGGATCCTTTGGAAGGAACGCGCTGCAGCTTAGGTGGGAGTTGCATGCCTCTTGCTTAGACGACTTCATTTATTTGATTCCACGCCTAGCATATTTATTGAGTTGGGCATGTGTCGCCCTTTCCATTATCCAGTTGTTTTATTGGACATTGTGATTCATTTATTTCTAGTATTGTCACTTTGGGATTTATTACTGTCTGAATGTTTTACTTTAAGTTTTAATGTTGGGATTTAGTTGTTGAATGTTTAAATTATTTGGATTATATGTTCCAGGATAATTGTGGCGTGATTATTTAATATTGACTTATGTAAAGTTTTAAATCATTGGTTATAAATAAAATTTGGGAAGTAATGTCTAAAATGGTTTTGACACTTAGCTTAATTAATTAGGGTGTTTAAATTGGAAAAGTTATTTTTAAGACAGTGATGCTAAGAATGAACCAACTGTTCACCTTGATTTTAATTTAATAAAGGAGTGATCGCCCGGTATTTAATTAGGCGGGGTGTCATAGATGGAACATCTGATAAATTCAAGGCAAGATTGGTTGCAAAAGGTTTTACACAAAAAGAGGGAGTTGATTATTTTTATACTTATGCACCAGCTGCTAGAACATCTACTATTATAGTCTTCGTTGCATTAACATCTATATATAATTTCGAAATTCATCAAATGGACGTGAAAAATGCATTTTTCAATGGTGACTTAGAAGAAGAAATGTACATGGAATAAGTTGAAGGGTTTGTTGTGCTAGGAAAAGAACATAAAGTATGTAAATTAATTAAGTCCTTAAATGGCCTAAAATAAGCACCTAATCAATGGCATGACAGATTTGATAAAATGATTATTTCTTATGGTTTTAAAATAAATGAATCTGATAAGTGTGTTTATAGTAATTTTGCTAATGGTGAAGGTGTGATTATTTGTTTATATGCAAATGACATGTTAATTCTTAGTACTGATTTAGAAATCATTAATAATACAAAGAATTTTTTGCCTTATAAATTTGATATGAAAGATATGGGTGTGACTGATGTCATATTAGGAATGAGAATAATAAGAAAAGATAAAAATATAATTCTCACTCAATCTCACTATGTTGAGAAAAATTTGAAGAAATTTAATTAGTTTAATTGCACACCTGTTAGTACAACTTTTGAACTACAACTTAAGATGATCCCTAATACTGGTAGAGCTATTTCACAATTGGAATATGCACGAGTAATTGGTAGTTTATTATATGCCATGGCATGTACTCGACCTGGTATTGCATATGTTGTTGGTAAACTAAGTAGATATACTAATAATACTAGCCTGTTGTATTAGCAGGCTGTTAATAGAATAATAAAATATTTTAAATGAACTACGGACTATGGTATATACGATAGTGGATATCCTTCGGTGTTAGAAGGATTTTCGATTGCTAGTTGGATAACTCAGCGGGACGGTCGTTCCTCAACAAGTGGAAGGATTTTCACTCTTGGTGGAGGGGACGTTTCTTAGATATCAAAGAAACGGACTTGTATAGCTTATTCTACAATGGAAACTGAGTTTGTAGCATTAGATGCAACTAGTAAAGAGGCACAATGGTTAAGGAATTTGTTCAATGAAATTTCAGTTTAGTCAAAACCAATGCCTCTAATATCCATATATTGTGATAGTGAGTCTACACTTTCCAGAGCCTATAGTAATGTGTACAATGGAAAATCTAGGCATATTTTCCTGAGACATAGTTATGTTAAACAAATGATAACATATAGTGTAATTTATATGGATTACATAAAGTCAACTCAAAACTTAGCTGATCCATTTACTAAAGGTCTTTCTAGAGGACTAGTGTCTAAGACATCATTGGGGATGGGACTAAAGCATATAAATAATAACCACTCTTGGTGGAAACTAAATTTGACACTTGACATATTCAAGCCTCAAGCTCAATGATTAAAGTACATTATACGTTGTGATTGTAAGCACTGCGAAATTAAACATCCCAATGATAAGTGCTTAGTACATGTAACGAATAATGAACAAGGATGAGTTTACTCTTGATAGACTTATGGTGGTTTAGTTACAATGACACCTATGAGTAAAGAGAAACCCATTAATCTATAAAAACAAGTGGGTAGCATTTTTCTTGCACTAGAAAAAGATAAATAAAGTATACACTTAATAAGTAGAAATGGAAGATGAAGAGTTACTTCATCAAGCTTTTAAGAGGGATATTCAAGAGAGTTCCAATATGGTGCGAAGCACTCTACGTAAGTGTGACACCCTGCCCAATTAAATATCGGGTGATCAGTCCTTTATAAAATTTAAAACAGAATGTTCGGTTGGTTCATTCTTAGCATCACTGTCGAAAACGCAATAACTAATTTACTCACCTAATATAATTAAGCTAAGTGTCAAAACATTTTTCTTATTAATGAAAAAAACATTTAATT
This sequence comes from Sambucus nigra, assembly GCA_949130495.1. Taxonomy (NCBI): domain Eukaryota; kingdom Viridiplantae; phylum Streptophyta; class Magnoliopsida; order Dipsacales; family Adoxaceae; genus Sambucus; species Sambucus nigra. Next base: position 575,149,841 of record OX422214.1, on the reverse strand, counting down.
ACCAAACCAAGTAATTTAATGTAAAACATCCACACACAATTAATTAATACAAATACTGAATCAGAATCGCATGCTGAAATAAATAAGACTGGATAAAACATTCGAGTTCAAAACTCTAAACCAAAATAATAGTAGCCATCAATCCAAATGAAAATGAACGAGAAATAGAGTAACATAATCTCTGAAACTGTCTAAGGAAGGGGCGACAAATGCCCTAAAGAAAATGTCATAATGAATAGGAATGAAACAATCGAGGCATCTAAACAAAGTCCTGCAGCTCCCACAACAGCTACAGCACGCCACGCAATCCAAATTCTAAGCCTGATGTCCCTGTAGCTGAGCACCTGATATAATACATATATATAGTAAGAGAGAGAAGATGCAAGAATCGGGTCATAGCCCGATGTGTAAAAATATTTATTTAAGCAAGTATTTAAAATTTGCAGTAAAGCAAGTATCATGTGCATGTTAGCTCGAACTCTCACATGAGATTCTCACCTCTCTTCTATGGTGCACGCCTAACGCGTATCTAAATTTTCTCCTTAGCTATACTTCCCCATATAACTAGTCTGAATCCATCCTAATACTATTTTACCCTCACTATTAGTCAACCCGTATCGCCATATAATACTCTATCCAATTAGCTTATGACGAAAAGCTAATTAATACATTTTCCATTTTCATAATAATTCAAGTATACGATTAAAATTTTCTTAACAAATTTCCATGCCCACATTCATTACTATACACATTAGATTAGTTCACAACTCTCATACAGATATGCATATAGTCACATCTGCCCTATATATATATATATATATATATATATATATATATATATATATATATATATATAACATGATACTGCACCCCCGGGCATTATCCCATTAGCGCACCTAATCAACATACTGTACCCCCGGGTTATCACCCTTTAGTACACTTATTTAAATAATCTTGTACCCCCGGGTTATCACCCATTAGTACACTTATAATAATAAGATTCTCACACGCCCGGGTTATCACCCATTGGTGACTTTAATAATAATAATACATAATAGGCAAACACACGTCCTATTATAATAAATAGGTATTTTCCTCACCTACATATATGCTTCTCTTACGCATTTTAATTTCATCGTTCAACAATAGTTATTTGGATTATTATCCGTCTCGTAATCTCTATGGTATGTTCTCTCCGTACCGAATTCATTAAAGGATTTAGTCCCTCATACTTCTTCTGAAATTCTGTCTTACTTAAGTTTATTATTTGGAAATATTTATCTCATTTCTGAACTAATAAACTCAAAACTGGGCCCTAAAAGAAATTATCAAAATTTCACTCTGTCTCTCGAACAAGATGGCAAGTCATTTGAACGACTGCCACATGTCGCTCGAACGACTTCGCGCGAGATTGCAATCTCTCTCGAGCGACTTCGAGCGACTTCGCGCGAGATTTCACTGTTCGTCCCCTACCCAAATTTTCTAACGTTTTCCACCATTTTTAATCTCAAATCTTCTCATTCAACACCCAAACTCCAAATAAACAGTTCTACATCGAACCCCATCAATAACATATGAATTCTAACATCCTAGAATCATCAATTCATTACGAATCATTCATAAAATGTGAAATCCCCAATTCAAATTTATCAAAACCCTAGTTCTTCCAATATATGTTCAAGAAGCCAAAATTTACAGATTCGTTCTACACATAAATTCTTCTAAGCGTGACTTCTAATCTACATACATGAAGGGTTTCAATTTAATAAATCTCAGAATTAAATTACACATCCAAATTCCTCAAATTCACCATTTTTATAACCTATAACATATTCCTAACAATCCTACACTAACATGAGTATGATGAATACCGAAATACAGCAAGTTATAAACACTTTCCTTGAGTGAGTAGTTTGATTTCTTGATGTTGTTGGTATGGGTGTGTTCCCCTTGTCCCGATCTACACGGTGGGGGTGGTGGTTGTGCAAGGTGATGTCGATTTAGCCTTCTTTTCTTGGCAAAAGCTCTCCCTCACACTTCCTATGGCCGTTCTTACTTTCTCCATCTTTCTAACCCTAATGCAATTGTTTTGGCTGATAAATTAACTCCTAATTTTCGTCCATTAATTAGGCCTAAAAATCCAATTTACCATAATGCCCTTTTGGGGTGCCGGTTAGGCCTAAAATTACCCCGGGACCCAAACTAAACACCCGAGTATACTATTTTGACTATTTAGACCCTTCCGGACTCAACGATACACTCGAAATCATCATACGAGTTACTGAAAATAATTGATATATTTATTCCATCAATTTAGTCCCGACATGACTCACACGCGTGTCTGACTTAATTCACTAAACTGTCGTATTATTATCTCTCGACAATTTGTCAAAGTATATAGTTCCATATTACATATCACACAGTGATAGTAAACTAATGAGTATTAACCCTTAGCACGCTAGTTAATATTTATTTTTATTAGATCCGGATTAATTAACAATTTATTTCTCACATTTAAATTCAATTAATCCCTCTGTAATAAATAATTCCCTTAATTATTTAAATCATAAAAAATGTGGGGTATTACATACTTCCTCCCTAATAAAGTAATTTCGTCCCGAAATTCGGAAAAATAAGGCATACGTGGTATGAATAAATCTGGATATTTCTCACACATATTCGCCTCACGCTCCCAAGTAGACTCCTCCACATTGTGATGCTGCCACTGCACCTGAACAAGTGGAACTACCTTTGAGATGAGTTAGCCTCATCTCACTACAATCTAGGATAGCCATCGGTCTCTCCTCATATGAACTATTTGGCTGTAGTTCAATCTCCTCAATTACAATGTGAGTGTGTGCCAACTCATCTCGAAGGTATCGCCTCAGTGATGAAATGTGGAACACATCATGGATACGATGCAAGTGCTCCGGTAATCCCAATCTGTATGCCACTAGTCCGACCCTCTCTATAATAGGAAATGGTCCCACATATCTCTGAGCCAACTTCCATTTCTTCCCAAATCTCATTACTCCCTTCATTGGAGATACTCTCAACAAAACCTGGTCTCCCACTGCGAACTCTCGGAAGAACCTTTTTGCATCGGCATAGATTTTCTGTCTGTCATGGGCTACCCGTATGCGATTTTGAATCATTTCGATCCTGCTCGATGTATCCTGAATTACTTCTGGCCCGAGTAGTTTGTTGTCACCCACCTTTAGCCAACAAGCTGGGGAACGATAAGGTCTGCCATACAATGCTTCGAACGAGGCCATGCCAATCATAAACTGATAGGAGTTGTTATAAGAAAACTCTACCAGTGGAAGATACTGCTCCCAACCTCCCCCAAAATCAAGGATACACATGCGTAACATGTCCTCGAGCATCTGATTAGTGCGTTCAGTCTGCCCATCGGTCTGTTGGTGATACGATGTACTCAACCGCAACTCGGTACCCATAGCTTCCTGTAAGCTTTCCCAAAAATGAGATATAAATGTCTTGTCTCTATCTGACACAATGCTAAGAGGTACACCATGCAATCTCACCATCTCTGCAATAAATAGCTGAGCATACTGTCCCACTGTGTAGTCTGTCCTGACGGGCAAGAAGTGGGCTACCTTCGTCAACCGATCTATAATAACCCATATAAAATCATGCCCCCTCTGCGACGTGGGAAACCCGGTGATAAAATCCATGGACATGCCTTCCCATTTCCAGGTAGGAATCTTCAACGGCTGAAGTAAACCTGGTGGTCTTTGATGGTCCACTTTCACTAGCTGACAAGTGGTACACTTGGATATGAACTCTGCGATATCCTTTTTCATCCCGCTCCACCAATACTGTCGCCTCATATCCTGGTACATTTTATCCCCATCGGGATGTATCGCAAATCGGGACCCATGCAACTCCGTCATTACTGCATATCAAAGGTCCTCCCCCTCTGGAACAACGAGCCTCCCATTGAAGCGCAAACCACCCTCAGAACTTACTGAATAAGACTCGGCTCCCCCGACTAAAAGCTTCCTAATTTGATCTTGACAGAATGAATCCTCTACCTGTGCCTGTACTATTTGCGTAATGATCTGAGGCGTAACTGTCATCGCCGACATGAATGACCGGCCATAACATCCTGATGTCCTAATTCCTTCCATTTTTCTCTCCATACCTCGGCCGTCTCATTGATCGACCTGCGGCTCAATGCATCAGTAACCACATTAGCCTTTCCCGGGTGATAGTGTATTTCTAACTGATAATCTTTTACAAACTCAAGCCACCGGCGTTAACGCATATTCAACTCCTTCCGCGTGAACAAATACTGTAGTGACTTGATTCTGTAAATAAGCGAAACTATTCTCCCAATAAGTAATGCCTCCAAATTCGAAGCGCAAACACAACTGCTGCCAGCTCTAAGTCGTGGGTGGGGTGATTCTTTTCATGAGGCTTAAGCTTTCGGGAAGCAAAAGCTATGGCCTTCTCGTCTTGCTGGAGTACTCCCCCAATCCCCTATAATAATGCGTCAGTATAAACCAGGTATTCCACTCCCGCTCTGGGAAGTGCTAGAACGGGTGCTGAAGTTAACTTGTCCTTCAGCTCATCAAATGCCAACTGGCATACATCGTCCCAAACAAACGGTACGTCCTTACGAGTCAAATTTATCATAGGACCCGCAATCTTCGAGAATCCCGAAATAAACCGTTTGTAGTATCCAGCTAATCCCAGAAAACTCCGCACCTCCATCGGTGTCATGGGCTGTCTCCACTTCCTCACCACTGACACCTTATTAGGGTCTACAGATATCCCTTTTTCTGATAAAATGTGTCCCAAAAACTGTATCTACTGCTGCCAAAACTCACACTTCTCGTATTTGGCATATAACTCATGCTCTCGTAGGGTCTGTAGAGCCATACGTAAATGCTCGGCATGTTCTTCTTCAGTGCTGGAATAAATCAGGATGTCATCTACGAAGACAATGACAAACTGATCTAGGAACTCTCTGAATACTCTGTTCATTAAGTCCATAAATACTGTCGGGGCATTGGTTAGCCCAAATGGCATAACCCTGAATTCGTACGATCCATTCCTCGTCAGAAAAGTAGTCTTGGCCACGTACTGCTCCCTGATGCGTAGCTGATGGTACCCGGATCTCAAATCTATCTTCGAGAAGTGGGCCGCTCCTCTCAGCTAATCAAACAAGTCATCGATCCGAGGCAACGGATACTTATTCCGTATCGTGACTTTGTTAATCTCCTTATAATCAATACAAAGCCGTAGGGACCCATCCCTTTTCTTTACAAACAGAAATGGGGCACTCCAAGGCGAGGTACTTCTACGGATGAAGCCCTATCCCAACAACTATTCTATCTGATCCCGTAGCTCCCTCATCTCTGCCGGAGCCATACGGTAAGGTGCACGTGCTATCGGACGAGTGCCTGGTGTTAAGCATCTTTGGTTTAATCTATGGCCGGTCTCTTTTTATTCACGATACATTCATTTGTTAGGATTGTAATCGTAGGGCTTTTGTACCTTTCTATCAATATAGTTTGGGGGGGGGGGGGGGGGGGGATCTTCCCTCTTCATTCATAAAAAAATTAGGATCGAAATATTTTCCTTTTTTCTTGATGAACTTTGGAGTATGTTTAACAGTGCCTCGGTTTGACATATTAAAATTGAAAAAAAATTCTGAGCTTGATTTGGATGATATTACATTTGGGTAATATCTCCTCTAACACTACATACCCAATGTGAAAATCGCTTTAATGTCTTTGACATGAAAACTTTTCTTTCCACTTGTCCATGAATCTAATACACAATGGTCAGGTTTCGAGAAGAAGTGAAAATTTTAGAGTAGTTACAATATATGAAAACATTAAGTGCTAAAATGAACGGTACATTAATTTATCTCTGTAAAAATGCATTGAATTCGATTTTGATGTTGAATTTTTAATGCTTTTTTAGCTTTATGAATTGAATGTATGGGTTCGAGTAATGTTTTAGTAATGTATAACTGAAGATGTGGAGGATCAAGTGAAAAAGATACAAGTTTAAGGGAAGATGCAAATCACTACTATTCAAACTCTCCAATAATATCTCGATTGAGGTTTGTGCCTTTCTCCTTACTTTATTCACATTACAATTATAATTTGTTATTTTTAAAAAAAAAATTATCTGTCTATGTTATTATCTATGTATCTATATAATATTTAACTTTAGATTGTAGGGTGTTAATAGTCACACTTTTTATATATCTATTCTTTAAAAGGTATTTTAGATATCAAGATGAAGAGTTTCTATTGAAAAATATATATCCACGATAGTTGCATAAGTTCAATCTTGACCAATTATTACATGAAACTGCTATTTTCTCAAATTTCACTTTCAAACAATATCTCTTTATGAAAACATGACACATTATCTCCCTCTCTCTCTCACACACACACATAAACACATGCGCACACACGCACAATATACATGCTCATAGTTTATTAATAAGACATATTCATCTCTGTTATAAAGATGGAGATATGTATGGTCTGTAGACAAACTTCTTGTGTGGCACTAGTATAAACAGCTTAGTATATATTTAACAAAAATATAATTTTACCACTATTACACTACCATGACATATTGTACTTGGTCTCATGAGATAATATTTAGGGAACCAACTCCGATGATGCGGTGGAGAGCACCACAAGTGGTGATTTCTCAGAAAAAACAATGGTAGATGTTTTGCTTTACGTATTTCATGTTGTTTTGGTTCTCCAATTCAGTTGAAATTGATTTTTTCTTTTGAACGATTATTTCTTTCTGCAATATTGCTTAAACTCATTGACTGTTAGATTCCTATGACATGTTAATTTTGCACTGAAATCTGCTCTCATTAGCTATATTAAGTTTGACCAATTTTTGGATAAATTGACTTTATATTTAGAGACTAATTACTATTACGTATATGTATCATTCCATTGTACTCTTTTTTATAATTTATTATAATACCTACTGGATATGGATTTGAATCTTCTAGTGTTTTTGTATTGGAAATATTTTGTGTATAAAAGAAACGAATTATGTAAATATTTTTGCATTGCAAACATTTTGTTTTTTTGTATACTTAGACTAAATACCTAATAAGAAATTGTTGGTGTATGCTTAGACTAAATACCTAATAAGAAATTGTAACTACTTGCAATTTATTTGCATCGATTGATCTTTATTTGAAATTTAGTAATATGTGTAGTACTTACTCTTACTTGTGCATCGCACGGATTACTATTAGTGGTAGTTCATTTTAAAGTAATATGGTGGTCGGATCCTCCCTGTGAATTGTTCTCCTTATTAGCCGTTGATGCTTTTACAATACCCACTTAAAAATTTAAATAATGACTGGTGCCTACTTTTATGTTGCCTCTTTAAGGAATATTTGTTTGCTACATATAGTTTTTGTTCAGTTTGTTGTCCGAAGGTTCAATGCTTGGTTGGTTATTATGCCGTGGGATGATAATTTAGTATAAATTGATTTGTTTTGTAGTATAACTACTTTCTTTGGGGTATAAACATAACCGTGGGAAGTGATCGCATCCTCATGGGGTTCCCAGTTGTCAAAATTTACTAGTATAGGTTCATTTTGGGGTTAAAAGTAAACGTAAGGGGAATTCAAAATAGCGACCAAGTGGCCTAGGGAGAGGCACGGACAACCCCATAGGTATAAAAGTAATCCGTGGGAAGTGATCGCATCCTCTCCGGGCTCTCGGTTGTCAAAATTAACTAGTATAGGATCATTTTGGGGTTAAAAGTGAGCGTTAAGAGACAATAACTCAAAACAGCGACGAGTGGTCCAGAGAGAGGCATGACAACCCAATGGGGGCACAAACGTTACCAGTAGGAAGTGACCGCATTCTCATCAAGCTCCCAGTTGTGGGAATTAACTAGTATAAGCTCATTTTGGAGTTAAAAGTGGGCGTTAAGGGGCGAAAACTCAAAACAAACTATAATTTTTATATTCTAAGTAAGTTGTTATAACCAAACTAGAACCTTAAGGTTATTATAGCCTTTGACTGTTAGTGAAATGCTAAGTATAATTTAATGTGATGTTCTATTGAGATTCCTCTTTGTTTACCCTTTATGTTTAATGACTTTTTCCTATCTAAATATTTGGTTGGCGTGTATAACAATTTCTTTTATTTTTTAGATTAGGACTTATGGTATATGCTTTGTATTTTTATGAAGTTATCTATTTGTGTAGTATACCAGACTTTCATTGGTGATGATGCTAAGACGATCTCTCTCGTGCATCTCTTTTGAGTCTCCTTTATACAGGCTACTCTATCTGTCTCCTAGTATTATGTAAATCAATTGTGAGAATTAAGTAATTGAGTGGTGTTTAGTGTTATGGCTCTTTTGAGTTGCTATAGATGTACTTTACAAACATTCATAGTGTATTTTCATTTGTCATTATTTACACTTTGGTAATTATTTGAAGGCCAAATGTCAAACTGTTGCGTTCGGTCACTGATTGATAATGGCGGTGGGGTTTGGTGTTGGTAGTAGAAGAAGGGAGTTGTATAAGTAATAGTACATTGGGATTTTAACTACCTTCAATCACTTGGTTTGGGGGTTATATTTGGCTGAACTTTCTATTGTGAGTCCATTATGCTATGTGAACTTTTTGGCTTGCAGGATTAGTTAAAAGCTCTTTAATTTAAACATTTTATGCTGCGGGCCAAATTAAGACAGTCAGAGGTACTTATCTTACTTTTACAATCAAATGGTATGTGAACATTAAAAGTATCTATAAATTTTATAAGAACATTGATATGAATCTTGGTTTTGACAAGAATTCATGGATTATTAGTCAAATAACTAGTATAACCTAGAAATATAAAGGAAACTTATTTGTAGAATTGTGTTGGTCTTGAATTAAAACTAGTCCACTTGCTTAGTTCTGATATGCAGAAGAGAAGAACATAGAAACCTTGTGTCTCATTATTGAAAATATTTATTGTTGTTAAAGATCGTGTTCATATGTGTTTGTGTAAATTCTCTGCTGCTTTATGTCATTCTGAATAGGTGTATGATATATTTTTATTCGGCCATGTGGAGAGATCCAGATCATTCAAGAGGATTTATCATTAAGAACTCCCCGGGATGCTGTTGGACAATTGGCACAATTGAAGAATTTTCCTATTGTTACTCTTCTCAAGCTCGCCGACATGTCCACAGAGATGAAGACGATTATTCAGATGCAATGTTAGAGGAAAGTTTTGATAGTGAACTTTCACTAACAGAAAGGAGATTGCATGAATCTGCACTTGTTTCTTGTTATGGGTCTAATATAGGTGATGAATCGACGAGTAGTGACGAGGAGAACTTTGAGTATGAGTTAGGATTCGAGGTGGGAACATCTCATCTAAACAGTACGCTCGAGCTGTTGGATTCAGGCAATGGCAAGAAAAAATTGATTTCAGATAGAAAATCGTCAGGGTGGAAAAATGATTTAGTAAGCCGAATGCGTGAAGTTCCAAGATCGTACTATCCCCATTGGGTTTACGGTGTGTATGATTCCTATTATCTAGTGCAAAGGCTGGAAGGTAGTTTAAGATTGCTTTCTTTTTCTCCCTGTAACATTTTTTGGGTCATTTTTTTGTTTAACCTCACTTTGTGACCGTTTTGAGTTAAACTCCCAATTTTGAAATAATTTGCAATAAATCCCCATTCAGGGTTTTAACAACACTGCGTCTTTTTTTCAAAATTTGGGGGTCTAACTTAAAGGGATCATAAAAGTAGGGGTTAAAGTCATAATAACCATACTTCTCTTTATAATTTTTTATTTCATTTTGAAGTATAGTTATTATTTTGATTTTTCAATGTTATCATAGTTATTCTGGACCTGTGGTGACAAATGTAGTATTTAGGATGGGTGTGTCCTCTACTACATTTGCACCGGACAAGGGGTGGTAGCCTGTAGCAATAAATCACATCAAACCACAAAAGTTTTGAAAAAGGGAAATACATATAAGGATATAGAGTAGCTCGGCGGAAAATAAATCACGTACTCTCAGTGAACTCAGAAAATATCTTTTGAATAATGAATGCTTACAAAGAGCAAATTTATCAATATTTAGACACAAGGGCTCGATGTGCCATTGTTCCCTAAGAAAACTTATAAAAGGAAATTGATTATATCATAGGAACTAATTAATAGCTACCTAAAATAAAAAGAGACAACACAAAACTAACTAGGAATAATATTCTCTTAAAACTATTAATTAAAGATACACAAAGATCTCTCTCTCTCTCTCTCTCTCTCTCTCTCTCTCATCCAAACGCCCAATGCGTCCCACTGCATGTGTCATTGAGCTTTTTACCGCCATTGTTTGGAATTCATTCTTGTAGGTCCTTTTAATGGACTGCCTTATTTAGAGTTTACCATCACATGTGGGATGATTTGACCTATAAATGCTCACACGTACTTTTGTTTCACCCTCTATGCCCCCTCCCATTGCACCCCCCATTCTCCTATGTATGCATGATTATGAATAAAGTTGTAAAGAATGTGAAACAAGCTGGTTTATTTGCAAAAAAAATTATTCTACGAGGCTATTCATCTTTCTTTAATGATATCAGTTATGAAGCTGTTTGTGCAAAGATAAACACTGGTTTGATATCGGTGGGTGATAGGAAAATGTTTATATATTTATTTTAAAACATGTTTGTTAATTATTTGCTTATCTATTTATTTATATAGCTTTTAAATGTAAGCAAGTTGATAAGAGCATTGTATAACATGGAGGTCTCATCACTGAAGGGAATTAAAAAGTAAGTAGTTGAGCCAATATGGAAGTAGAAAAATGAAGGATAAAAAACTTGGCCTCAAAACGACGAAGGTGTGATAGACTCAATATTTAAATCATATAATTGATGGAGAATCTTTGAGCCTTGATTTAATTGAGAGTTATTGTTTGCAGACTCCGAGAATTTTCCTCGTCATCTAATTCCATGTTGGTTCTTATGTAACTTTTTTCATTATCTCTTTTATTACTTGTTGGATAAATAATAGGAAGGGGAGACAACTATTAGTACTAGATTGTGTAGAATACAAGGACATTGTTTCTTCTTTTAGCAGCGTCCTTTTGTTAATTAGGTTTTAACCTACCAATGTCTCTGTTTTCAGCGGTCAATGATGGTAATTGTTCTAAATTGAAACATCGTAGGTATGTGGAAACATATAGTCGGTGCACTAGTCATGGAAGGACTTGTGAAGAAACCTAATCTTCTATCATTTCATATTGCCAGCAAAATTCTCGTGTCAGAATCTATGAGGCAGGAACTTTTAGAGATTGATGGAATTTCTTATAGATTGCGCCGAGAAATTGAGTTACTAGAGAGTTTTGATCGTGTTCGATGTAAAACATTTCAGGTAGATTTTATCACTTTGCAACTACACCCAAGTATTCTATTGAATTTTAGGTTAAAATGCCAAAAAAATCCTAAACGGTTTCTCCGATTGCAAATATCCCCCCTAAAGTACAAAATAACCCCTAAACCATTAAAAAGTTGCAAATACTTCCTTATGTTCTGCTAAAAACATCAAGTAGAAACATTTTTTGAATGATGCATATGGGGGAATTACAATCAAATGAAATAGTTCAAGGAGTTTTTTTTGAGAAATTAAGGACCTGCTGGGTGTTGTAGTTAGCACTTATTGGGAATCCGGTTAAAGAATACAGCTGGTTCCCCGAGTATGATTTTTAACTTCTGTTTGTCTTTGAACTTCTTGTTAGACTCTAAAATTATCACTCACAAACAAATAACTATTATCAAATTGAGAAATATTACTCACAACATTTCTACTATGTTTTTTAGGCATATCAGGTACTATGTTTTTTAGGCATATTTGATCAGGTACTACTGTACCAGTCCATATCAGGTACTATTTACCAGTTCTTCATAACCTCCATTATAGATATTCCCGTGATATAATTTATGTATGTATGACTTCAATATCTTATTTGCATAAAGAAATGTCTTTCTATTTCTACTCCTTTAACTTATGCTTGTGTTTTCTTCCTTCAGAGTAAGTCTGGTCCTGTTTTAATAGCAATCAATCCCTTCAAAGATGTCCAACTTTATGGAAATGATTATGTCATAGCCTACAAGCTGAAGCTTTGTGACAACCCTCTTGTTTATGCTATGGCTGACACTGCATATAATGAGATGATGAGAGGTGAGGTAAACAAGACTTCAAAGAATTTAGAAAATGATTGATTTTTTAGTTTTAGGTACTTTGTTACTAAAGTATCCATTATTATTACTTTTTCTGTGATGATGGATCTTACAGATGACCTTAATCAATCCATAATTATAAGGTTAGTTGTTGGGTCTCTGTTTCATTATATGATGAGGAAGCTCATGTATTGATACCATAGACTGTGTTCCTTTGGTGTTGACCTCCAACATTGGATCTTTAGATTTACTTTTCAATTTATAACATAATTAAGTTATTACCTCTCCAAAATGTTATAAACTATACACACATTCACCTTTAGATTATTTCTTTTGTCAGGAAAATCAAAAACTTTTTAATGCATTTTATTTTCACCTATCATTAAATGTTTGTCTGAAAAAAGCTGAGGCAGCCTTTTAATTTACTTATGTGGTATACTGGTTTGGGTAGCAATTTTTACTCAACGAGATACGATATTAAAGATTTTAAATAACCTTCAACAAAACATAGCCTTATAGTAAACTGGTTATTCTTTAGCTGAACAATACAAACTCTCGACCATCTCAGTGCACTGTTGCCAGCCACGCAGCTGCTGTCGACCATCATAGAGTGGTCCAGCCTCAGAGAACTTGTTGTTGGTTATACTCTAACTTAGTTTCTCCATCTTTTTTATTTGATAGTAAATAGAACTTAATTTAACAGTGTCGTTTCTCCATCCAGCCTCAGGGAACAGTGTGCATCTTTGTATGGCAGGGCATTTTTTAGGTTCACATGTTGTGTACGACCTTTTTTTTAATTCTAATCCTATTTCCTTACATTAATAAGGATGAGTAGTAACAAAATCATGGTCAATTATTTTTCCTTTTAGTCTAAACACATCAAGATTAACTTAAATCTCTAATTAACGCTGCAAGTTTGTTATGTATGTGTGTGTGTTTGTTTTATTATAATCTTAACCACCGTAAACAATTTCAGTTTCGTGATGCATAAATTATGTTTTGGTTCTCGGAGAAAGGATATCACAATGACTTGCCCATTTTCAGAGAAAAATCTGCAGTTTTGTTTGAAACATGGCGTGACAGATTCGTTAAAATAATCCTTAAGAGAGTGAGGTGTATGCTCTCAAAGTCACAACTAACCAATGCATTTTGGGGAGAAGTTGTGCATAAAGCATGCCACCTGATAAATAGGTGTCCTTAAGCAGCAATTAAGTTTAAAACTCCAGAGGAAATGTGGTCTGGCAAGCCAGCAAATCAGGAGAGCTTGAGGATTTTCAGATGCCCTACATACATTCATGGGAATGAAGGGAAATTGGAACCTAGGGAAAAAAACATATTTTTGGGCTACCCTAATGGAGTAGAAATGTATAGGTTCTGGCTGCGGGATGAAAAAGGAGTATAATTAGCCGAGTTGTGACTCTCTGTGAAGAAAAAATGCTGAAGATTAAAAATGGTAAAGAATCTGTCTAACCTGAGGACTGATAATTCAATAAACAGGTTGAGCAAGGTACTGTTGAGATTAAGATGGAGAAGTCCTATGATAAGGGCACTAAGAAGGTGGAAGATGAATCAGAACTTGGACAAGAAAGCTATGATGAAGTCAACAGTCAACAACAACCATTAAATACCTATAATCTAATTAAAGATCGAGTTAGAATAGAAGTTAAGCCTCCAAAGAGGTATGGCTATGAAATGTTTTGAAGTATATGCTCTGTTAGCTGTAGAAATATTTGTTGAAAATGAACCAAAATCATATAAATAAGGGCCCAACCAATATCTTTAAGCAACAATCTAAAAATGTTTTCAACTATTTTCTTGTTTCTAACTTACAGGATGTCAAATATTTGATTGAGGACGTTCTGGTGTTGAATCCAACTATATTTTGTGGAGTTCCTAGACTTTAGGACCACATATACGCGGTATATTTTCTTTGGGGCATTCGAATGGTGATTTTCAACCTGCTTCTCCACCACCTTCTGGATCAGTGGCGTATATTATATCAGAAAGACGAAGGATACAACATCGAATACGTTTTCTCTTCAGTAACAGATTGAGCCTTTCGGGTGGTGGGTTGAATGGTGTTTCAGATACTACGTCAGGAGTTGTTAAATTAGGCATCTCTCAACTTGATCCAGGTAGGCATATAGAATCTTAACATGGACTACCACTTGAAAGGTTTGTATCCAGTTATACATTGGCTGAGGAAAGGTTGCATGATGATAGCATGTCTTTAGTGCATCATATGGCATTCAATCTAAGGATGGATCAAGCGAAACCCCATTCGTGCAATAGTAGATGTAGTATTGGATATGATGTTAGCACGTCTCATGCATGTAGAGATGAGAGCCTCTTTAGTGTAGAGAAGAGACAAGGTCAACAAATAGTTAAAAGCCTTTTGGAAACATTGTCCAGAGATATTGAGTTAGGCAATACCTTCAAGGATGTCGCAAGGAGATCTACCCACATCATTTTAGCTGTGTGTGGGCTCGAGCACAGGGAGAGAGAGGTTTACCCTATGTAACCACACTCCACATGGCACCACGTGGAATCACGATCATGTATGCAGATGAGTTTGATGAAGGGTCACTGTCCATGTTGTTTTGATTTATTCATAAAGGGTGTCGTGAGAAAGATCATGGATACCATGATTATCAAATGATGCGGTGGGTGAATTGACTTACCATTCTTTCTATCCATTGACAGTATTTGTTTGGAGGTCAATCAAAACATTGAGCCATTGTTTATACAGACTTGGTCCTAGTTAAATTTTGTTGTTGTTATTTCCTTATTAACTTATTTATGGCTTTGGTTAAATTACTGACGGTGAACATCGGTGGTTTTTAAATTAGCCCAATTTTTTATTATTATAAAAAAGGATCTCAATTAGAATATCAATTGAGTAACTTCTGGATCATGAGAGTACTTCAACTCAAGAAATCATACATTTTCAGCGTGAGTATGATCGTTTTGAATTTCGATTTGATACACATAATGAATGGAAACGACAAATTTGTTTTTGTAAAATTAATTCTCTCATGGCCTTAAACCTTTAGTACTGAAATATTCAGAAGCTTCTTCCCATTTTTTGAATTGATGCTTCTTTTGCAAGTGCAGAGTTAGATAAACTTCGACTACTGATGATTATTTCTGGCTACTATGATTCTCAGAGAACTTCAAGGTTAGGAGACTCTTATTCTTTCTTTTTCTTTTTATTTAAAATCTTTTTGTGTTGATTATTAGATAATCATGTATCTTAATGTTGCTCGTTGGTGTGGCATGTAGTGCTTTTCTCTTTTAGTATCAACAATCTATCATTTTTAATGTATTTGAGTATTCAAATCCTCTGTGGTCAAACCTATGTCTTCAGTTATGTTTATTCCATATAACCAAATTTAGCATCACAACAACTAGTTAGAAGGATTTTGTTAGCATTGGTTCTTAGTAAAAAGAATTGCTAATATACCGCAAATGTCAAGAATATCATGGCTAATATTCAACAACTAATTGACAATTCTCCATTAATAGAAAAAAATAATAATATTCCTATTAATAATATTTATAATAATTATTATCTGTTGATATATTTTTTAAATTTTCTATATTGACAATAAAAGTTTTCTAGTCATTATTTTCGAAGCATGGTTTTGCAAATTCTTTTCTTCTATGATCAATGTTGACATTTCTGACTACATCAATTTCTTCTATATTTTAGGGAGAAATTCTAGTATATGCTATATCCGTTGAGCTTATGAAAAGCATGCTTCATTTCTTCGATTCAAATGCATCCCAAAGTGCACTGGGTTTATTAAAAACCTGAAGGCAAAGTATGGGTTTATTTCATTTATTTTGCTTGCACTGCAGCAATGTTTTCGTTTCATGTATTGTAGGAACGAGCTTGATATGAAAGAATTGAGGATTCAAGTGAGATGTATAATGATCATCCTTCTTGTTTCTAAAATCTTATCTTTGTAAGTTTAATTTTCATACAAATTTGACAAATGCCACTCTTGTTTTCACCAATTCTTAGTTCATGTTTGACAAAATGCATGTGAAACTTTAAAATGGACGACTTTTAAAAGTTTGATTGCCATACATGTGCATCCTTACCTTGTATATATACGCTTTCACTACTCAATAAGGTTAAATTGGTTCTTGCAATACTATCTTCTTTGTTTTTTCATACGAGAACCAAATATTGTTAAATTACTAAGTGCAAAGAAATGCATATTCCGCATAACTCATAATTTTGAATGCTAAAAAGATAAATTAACAGGTACAATGACTTTTTCCATCTAACAATAGAGGGATGGAAGAAAAAATGGAACGTCTTATTATGGTTGTCTAAAAGCAAGATTGGAAGCAATTATTTTCAGAGTTGAGTATCAATTACCTAAAGGTGAGGATAATCTTATTTGACTCTTTTTAATGTGAAACGTATCGAAAATATCAATGCGTCAATGGTTTATTTTTCCTATTAGTGAATGAATTAATATCTGAATTTGCTTGATAAATTGGGTCTCTTTGAATATTGTTGAAGTTTTTTTTTCTTAAACAGGGTGGATAGTCCTATAAACAAAGGAAACTCTGCCCAATTTTTTAAAATTGTTTACAATTATTTTTGTCATATAAAAACTCTTTTCGACTTACATTATACACGGCGTAATACTTTGAAAAAACTGGAATTCATATGCTTTGTTTTACGTTACATTAGAGATTTATATATGTTGTTTTGAACTCATGTAGGAGGATTTAATTAGAGGCATGTGAAAGGCGTATCATTGCTAGATTAGAGGCATGTGGCTGAATTATTGTATTATTTATAGAGTATACAACCATAATTAATTCATTGTCAGAATTTTGTGTTATGTGCTTAATTTCTTATATTTTATTTTATAATCGGGACAAAAAAAGATACATGGAGATGCATTTGATGAGGATGATAGGTCTCTAATGTGGATAACCGCCTAATAATCGAGAAATAAAGAATATCAAGAAAATGCAACCAAGGAAGTTGGTGAAAAAATTGTGAGTTTATTTCAAAAGTTAAGAAAACATAATTTTTTTATATAATCTTTATAAATTTGGACATATTACATAAGAGGATTGAAAATAATATGATTTAATAACATTCTTGACAATTTGCTTTATTGTAGGACGCTTTGAAGAAGCAATTCCATGATGGGAGCTTATTCGAGTTTATATTATATGATTTGGAGATTTTGAGGTGTCAGCACAATTTTGCGGAAGCCAAAGGAAGACTTATGCATTTATGCATAATTTTTGGATGTAAATTTTTTTGGAGATATTTTTTTGAATGATGTACATAGTGGTTATATCTAGTTATGATACATGTAGTAGGCCAATATTTTTTTGTGATTAATGTAGATGGTGGGTTTATCTATTTATGTCCCACTATTTTTTTTATAAGGACAAATGGCTTGGTTTGGTGCATTTTAGGTGTATATGACTTTGAATACAAAAAAATTCAAGGTTGTTTTTATATTACTATGAGTTTTGATTTGTGTTTAGATTTATTTGACAATTATGACATTAATATTGGTTATTATTTTTTTATTATATGTTTAATTTATAACCGTTTATATTAAACTCTCATGTGATGAAATATTTTATATGATATTTTTAAATATTTGAAAATTGTTTATCATGACGCTTTTTAAATCAAATATGACATCTTATAAAGTATATTATGACCTTTTTTTTATAGCAAATATGACACTTTTGAAAAAAAGTAATATATAATCATTACCTAATATGACACTTTTATGGGTATCAATTATGACACCCAAACTTATGACATTTTTTATTAAAAAGTAAAGAGTCATAACATGCGTTTTATGACACTTAAAAAACGTCATAAAAAGGCTTTTTTTCTTGTAGTGCGTATTCTTGCAGATCATTGGCTCTTGGAAGAAACTAATGGGGGATGTTTGTGAGGTGATTTTTAGTTTATTACAATTTGAATTTCAGTAGTAACTAAGAAGCAACAACATTGAACAACATTGAACTGATTGCTTGTAATGATTATGCCACCAAAAAAAAAAGATTTCTTGTAATGAATTTAGTTTTTGTTGTTGATGCACAATGATATTACTTTAATTTGACATATGGTTTATGATTGTTTATTTGTTGGGTTTCTTTAATTTCTTCACTTGATTTTGATTCGTAGGTATACAATTGTTTTTACTTTTTCTTTCCAGCTCAGTGATTGGTATTAGTTGAAAGGAGGAGATATGTAAGAATCAAAAGACAATGTTCAATTGAATCATAGAATCACAGGGAACAAGCAAAACAAACTATAAAATGGTATTTATATGACAGAAAGTAAACAGTTTCTATATGATGGCTTGTTATGGATGCTGCAAAATTATAGTTTTAATGTATCATATGGTTTATGTTTGCTCGTTTGACATTGTCCTATTATTGTGTTTCATCTTTTACACTTGTGATGTTGATTTATTTATTGATGTATGATTGTTATTACTTGAAAGAAGGGAGGGTATGGATATGAAAAAATATTTAATTATGATCTAAAAATATTGGTAACAAATACAACAAACTATGAAATGTTATTTAAAGAAAAGAATATAGGAGTGTGACACCCCGCCTAATTAAATACCGGGTGGCCAGTCCCATACCAAATTAAAACAGAATATACAGTTGGCTCATTCTTAGCATCACTGTCGAAAACATTTACAACTCACCCAATACCCAATTAAGCTGGTGTTAAAAACTTTCCAAATTTTTATTTCAACAAGATCCATTTTTAGTTTAAGAATAACACAACACATTTTATTCTACAACACTGATAACCAATTAGATAACACAAAAGAATTCAAAAGCATTTGGAATAAACATTCCCACATAATATTAATCCATTACAGTAATCCCAACAATGTTAAATTTATTAAAAGACACGAATACAATTGTATTTGACCCCGATAGGAAAAGATAACTGAATCCTTTGGGCGACATGCCCTAACTAAGAGAACGTTGTGAATCAAATGAAGATAATCGTCTAAGCAATACTCCATAGCTCCATAGCTCGTCAAAATCAACTAAGGTTTGCATCCTTACTGCTGGACACCTGATATAGAAGATACAATAGAAAAGAAAATATGCAAGGAAACGGGCCAGAGCCCGATGTAAAATGATTTTGAAAACAACAAGTATTTAACAAGTGCAATAAAGCATTTATTATGTAAATGTTAGTATCCAACTCTCACTTGCTATTATCACCTCTCATCTAGAGTGCACACTTAACGTTTCCTATTAACCTCCTAGTTAATGGTTCCTCTTCACTAATTTCCATAATATGATTTCCATCCCATATCATAACCCCGTATGTCCCATACCATACATCGTATAATCATTCATTTACATTTCTCATTTATATGAATCGTTTGTCATTAACATGAATCATTTCTCAATAATATGAATTAAGCTCTTCAATAAATATTCATTAACTTATTTCAATTCTTTTCTCAAATCACCATTATCTACAATTATCACACAGTAGATGTTCTAACCACAATATATCCATTCATTCATTTAATTCATTATATATATATATATATATATATATATATATATATATATATATATATATATATTCATATATAATACGGCACCCCGAGTCACAGCTGTGGTGCAATGCATTACTCTGCTATCATGTCCCATCATCGCTGGTCGCCGAATAGGGGACTAAAAGTTCGGTAAGGATTTCATGAACCACAAACAACAACATATAAATTGGAGGCGAACATAGTTCTCATACCCATGGGTCACGCACATACCTACGTACCCATAGTCAACGAACTTATCAACTCTCTGATAAGTCTTTCATAGACCTATGTTCTCGAGCGACAAATAAAAGATCCCATGAATTCATCAGGATATGACTGTCCTCACGCGCAAACCTCTTGTCGATAGCAAGTAAGCTAGGTATGTCATACACATAATTTATCAATAAATCAAATAGGCATTATCATACCTAAAATATAATATCAATAAGGTAATCACACTACTCTTCGATAATTCCCATGCGTAGCATTATATCTCTATAAATCCTACGTATTAAAATATCATGACTTTACTTCTTAATTTAATCATTCCAGAGTATCACTCATTATCGAGGGTTCAAATAGGTTTTTCCTCAACATTTTATACCGTAAGAAATCACTAATATCCTGCTGGTCCGTAACATCTTATAACCTGAATTACCACGAATTAAACTCTCCCTTAATTAGGTTTATAACCAATTGTTTCTAATCTCTTATAAACACATATTCTATCAACTAGGATTAAATACCATCATCACATGGTCCATAGTCTATAGTGTTTCATTCACACTATATGACTTATCAACAAAACCAACATCCTCGCATCCTATAACATCTCTCCACTCCCGACGTCGTTAAGGTTCGTGCGCGGAGCGTCTCGTAAAGAGAAATCCAAACAAGGAACCCCTCCAATACACTACTACTCAACTTTGCCGATCGAGGAGGTCCGTCAACTTCAAATACGCGATTGAGATAACCTCATCCCCTCTTTCAACCAAATGTGTTTTAAACTCCCATATCTATCCAGGAGCCATACCACTACGCTCTTGTAATACACTCAGTCCTTGCGAAATCAATAATGAGCTTAAACTCAGTCCTTGATGTTCAAATTGTAACCCTAAGGCTACCCTCACTTATTTTAAATCTGCCCTACTGGACCTATCCTTAATCCTTATGCATACCAATTAGAATCCAGCATGTGAATATAGCAACCGAAATATCTTTCAATTTAATCATTATCATTCTAATCAATTAAATCCCAATCACATTAATTCAAATCTTATCAAGGGTCTACTGATCTTTTCTAACTCCCATAATATCAAATTAATAATCACCAAAGATCTAAAAAAGGTTTGGGATAAGAATCAACATTAAAAAGAAACAACTTCACAAATTCTGGGGAGGTCGATCGATCGAAGGCAGGGGGTCGATCGATCGATCGCCGAGATAACAACCCAATTTTTTGAATTTCTTCTACTACGGGTTTCATCACTTTTAATCATCCAAAACTCTATATTAACTACCCAAATTCCTTATAAACCTTACTACATGATATAGCAACATATGAGAATGATTTCTAATGCTCTAAACATCCTAGGATCATCAAGAGTTTGAATTCAAAACATATGTTTATCCTCTTTTTCCAGAAAATTATATACATAATATCTTCAAGAACACACCATCGATTCTCTTCATCTCTTCAACAAATTTATGATTATTTCGTGGATTACTATCTATCTACAACATGAGTTTGATTCCTATAAACTTCCATTTTTCAGAAATCCATTAACAACCCTTCATTATCTTCCAAACATGTAAAAATCTCATCTTTTTATAACTATCCTAACATGGACAATATACAAACTTAGATTGCAATTATCAAACACTTGCCTCTAATAAAGATCTGATCCTTTGGTGTAGTATATCACAAGTGGTTCTCCCCTTCTCCGGCCACTTCTGGTGGTGGTGACCTTTGGTCTTAGTTCTCCTCCTTTCCAAGCAAGCTTTTCTCTTCCCTAGCAACCTTTCACTCTCTCTAGGAAGATGACTTTTTAATTTTGTGTAGAAGAGATGAAATGAACCTATGTACACTAATCTACAGATATTTATAATAAGACAAAACCCGAAATCACTATTCATCCCCCTTGTAAAAATAACCAAAATGCCCTTTTGGGTTGTCTTTTCATTTCTAAATGACCCGAGACCCAAATCCAACATCCAAATAGACTTTTCTGACTATTTCAAACCTTTCGGACGCAATGACACTGTCAAAATGACTATAAGGTCGATAGAAAATAAATTTCCTTTTTAATTGAACAAATTAGTCCCGACACGTCCCATACCGCGTCTGACTAAAAATCCAAATTACCGAACAAAAATTATCAATAATCATCACATTCATATATTACCTAAATCTCTTTAAGTAATATTCAAAATCATACATTTTAATATCCACAATTCGGATAAAACCCAAATGAATTAATTAATAATAAAATCTAATTAATCCATTAATTTAAAATATAACCCATTTTAAAAGTCATTAAAATCACGGGGGATTACAAGGAGTAAAAAGTCTCCTGGTGAAAATTACTTTTGGTCGTCAACTGCCCCGTCCTTAATAGACATACGTGTCTTCATTCATTTGAAACCAAGTTTTTTGTATAAACAAAAATCCTGCTCAAGTATTTGACAGTCATGTTTAGCCTTAATAATATTGAACAATGCATCTTTGGGATATCCGATACCAGTGTGCAACTGCTCTGAAGTTGTTTCATCAGAAACAAATTTCACTAAATTAAAAAAGTAGGACATTTAGTTTACTAGGTGGAAATAGAGAAATCGTCCACGCAACCACACACTGAGGCTATGGCTGCAACCAACTAAACCCCAAACCTGTAATAGTCCCAACACAAATATATGAAATACATGAAGGCAACCTTAAAAAATAAACACATCATGGCTGAACAATAACTAGAATCAAAGACAACAAAAAACACGCTTATACGCAATCACTCCAAGACAAGGATGAAGAAGAGTAGAACCATTTCAAAGAAGAGTGATGCTATGGGTACCAAACAAATCCCCAAAATCTCCCCCAAATAGCATTAGTGAGTTGTGCCCTGGCGGGAGCCATACCACAAGTTATAACACTTAATGCTATTTGGGGGAGAATTTGGGGGAGTTGTTTGGGACACAAAGCATTTCCCTTCAAAGAATGAAGATGCTGATGATGCCCATGAGAAAGCCACAAACTTGATGCTCACTCACATACATTCCTTATCTATGTTCGATGCAGATACGGGTGTATAATTTTGTTTTGTTAATTGTTAGTATTTAATGTAATAAAATAGGATTAGTCAACTTTATCAAATATTGAAGTAAGTGAAGGGTCTTTTGGTCTTATAGTATTTCTTAGTTGTAGTAAGATTACTTTAATACAAATAGGAGATGATGTAAAAAGATCAAGGTTCTAAAAGGCATGAGGCGTGATCGAGGTGTAGAGGTCAAGCCTCAATCCTTAGTAGCCTAGGCGCGCCTAAGCATTAAAAGGCGTTTTTCATTTTTTAGTATTTTTTAAATTATTTTAAGTCTAGTAAAATAATAAAATAATACATACTTGATAGTTGAAAATGTATCCGTATGTTTGGTAGTCATCATTCAATTATCAATATGAATAATTAATACAAAATCGTTCAATATAAGAAATGTATTTTTCAGGTTTCAAATGAAACAAATAGGAAAAAAATAGTGAATTTGGAATTAAATTTTAATTGGAAAAAAACAATCAGATTTTTTCAATAGGAAAAAATTTCGAAAACAATTCTTTCAGATTTTTTCAATAGGAAAAAAACAATCAGATTTTTTACGAATTTGGAATGAAATTTTAGTTTTTCGATTTTTTGATTTCCGATTTTTTTGAAAAATCGGATCGGAAATCGGAAACAATTCTCAATTTTTGATTTTTTCTGATCCGATTTTTTCGAAACTATGACGATCCGATTTTTCCAAATTTTTTTCGATTTCCAATTTTTCCGATATTTTGAAAGTTTCCCATATCCCACATTGGTTGGGAGAGTGGGACGGCTCCAAAATGTGCTCTATAAAAGGGAGTGTCATCCTAACATGTGCACAAATGAAAAAATGGGTCAAATCCTCATGTATTTAATGTTGGGCTAAACCATTTTCTTTGTTTCTTTAAAATGAGAATTTCGAATAATCGAAAAGCAAAAATTTATTTTTTGAAATTTTGGAATTTCCAAAATTTTTGGATATTTAATATATTTTGTGAATTTTCAATGTTTGCCGATTTTTTGACTTTTTCGACTTCGGATTTTTATTAATTTTCCAAAAAAATTGGATCAAAAATCGGAATAAATATTTTATTTCCGAAAAATTGGAACTTTTTCCGAATAGACATTTTTCAATTCGATCTAGTCGAAACAAAGGCCTAACCCCATTGATGTTTTTGGACAAGGATTTTAATCTGGAAAGTAGGTAATTGGTTTCTTTTTGTGTCGACAGGGTAGCAGGGAGGGTTTGGGGGGGGGGGGGGTGGGGGGGTGGGGTGGGGTGGATGTTGATCGCTAGGGGTTTTGAGGTTTGACCACCTTGGTTGACTAGATTGGCGACTGGAGGAAGGGGGTCGGCCACCGGGATAGTGGTCCAATCCAGTGGAGATGCTGATTTGAATATACCTGTGGGTTCTTAAGCAGTAAGCTGTTCTTCCAGTGTCGGGATGTGATTGGAGAGGTGATAGGGTGGTAGGCCGTTTGGGTTGGGAAGATTGGCGACAGCGGGAGGCAATTTCTGGGGTAGGGTAGCGGCGGTTATGGAGGCTAGGGCAAGGGCAAGGGTTTTGGTTTTGCAACATAGACAATTGTTGCATTAGGGTTCCAAATTGGATTTGTTGCTTTCTTATCAATTCCTTAATTTTTCGTTCGTTCTCCTCTTTCATTTGTACCAATTGTTGTGCTAATTGATCTTTCAATTCTTGAATCTTTTCAACTTGAGGTTTGGCTTTTCTTGGAGCCATCGAGAAAGTAGTGTACGATATTTTTGTTACACTATACGCACCGATATAAACTAACACATGAACACCAATGTTTGGAGCGACACCCGCACTGATACCAATTTTGACGTAAACTACACGTTAATGGCTAAAAGAAAGTTAGGGAGAGACTCAAAAGATGTCTTATATTCAAGAATATAAAGTTAAGTACAAATGCGAATACAAGGAGTTTATATGGGAAAGATTACTTGCTAATCAAGTAATTAGCTAAAATGACTAAAAGGATCAACTAAAAATAAAAGAATACTGAATTAGTACCAAACATGCTTAGAGACTAATTAAAGAGAGAAAATGCCTAAAAAGAACTAAAAATAGAAAATAAAATGAAAACTAAAAAGAAAATAACAATGGATTCCCATCACTCTCCCTGTCTTCGAAAACGTTCGTCCTCGAACTTTCAAAATTAGAGAATTGCGTGAGAAGTTCTAGAATTGTGCTTAAAAGGAGATGCAAAGACTTGTAAGGCCAAAATATTTTTTGAAAATTTACGGAAGAGGTCATCCTTTAATTCTTACTTCTAAGATTCGTCATCTGCAACTTGCCTCTCATGTCAACCAACAAAAATAGTGTCCAACCGGGTCAAAAACCAAATTTGGGATGTCAAACCTTAGTTCTTGAATTTGTTAGTAGGTTTTCGTGAGGCCGAAAAAACAGGGCAACTGTTTGGTAGGATGACCGACGGTTTTGCAAGGCCTTCCAGGGTCGGACCCCGTTTAGGGTTGCTTTTTTTTCGAATTTCCGATTTTGCCTATTTTCAATCAGATTTTTTTCGAATTTGGAATGAAATTTTAGTTTTTCGATTCCGATTTTTTCGAAAAAATCGGATCGGAAACAATTTTGAATTTTCGGTATTTCAATTTTTTTATCCGATTTTTCCGAAACTATGACGATCCAATTTTTCCCGATTTCCGATTTTTCCGATTTTTTGAAAGTTTTCCATATCCCACATTGGTTGGGAGAGTGGGAGGGCTCCAAAGTGTGCTCTATAAAAGGAGAGTGTCATCCTAACTTGTACACAAATGAAAAAATGGGTCAAATCCTCATGTATTTAATGTTTGGTTAAACCCTTTTATTCGTTTCTTTAAAATGAGAATTTCGAATAATCGAAAATTAATTTTTTCGAAATTTTGGAATTTCCAAAATTTCTTGATTTTTAATATATTTTGTGAATTTTCGATTTTTGCCGATTTTTCGATTTTTTCGAATTCGATTTTTTTTTTGAAAAAATTGGATCAGAAATCGGAATAAATATTTTATTTTCGAAAAATTGGAACTTTTTCCGAACAGACATTTTTCGATCCGATCTGGACGAAACAAAGGCCTAACCCCATTGATGTTCTTGGACTAGGATTTTAATCTGGACAATAGGTAATTGGTTTCTTTTTGTGTCGACAGGGTAGCAAGGAGGGTTTTAGGTGGTTTGGATGTTGATCGCGGGGGTTTTTGAGGTTTGGCCGCCTTGGTTGAGGAGATCGACGACTGGAGGAGGGGGCTCGACCACCGGTATAATGGTCTGATCCAGTGGAGATGATGATTTGAATCTACCTGCGGGTTCTTGAGCAGTCAGTTGTTCTTCCAGTGTGGGGATGTGATTGGAGAGGTGATAGGGTGGTCGACCGTTTGGGCTGGGAAGATTGGCGGCAGTGGGAGGCAATTTCTGGGGTGGGGGTAGCGGTGGTGATAGAGAGGGTAGGGCAAGGGTTTTGGTTTTGCAACATAGAAAATTATTGCATTAGGGTTCCAAATTGGATTTGTTGCTTTCTTGTAAATTCCTCTATTTTTCGTTCGTTCTCCTCTTTCATTTCTACCAATTGTTGTGTTAATTGATCTTTCAATTCTTGAATATCTTCAACTTGAGGTTTGGCTTTTCTTGGAGCCATCGATAAAGTAGCGTACAATATTTTTGTTACACTATACGCACCGATACAAACTAACATACGAACACTAATGTTTGGAGCGACACTCGTTGTGATACCAATTTTGACGTAAACTACATGTTAATGGCTAAAAGAAAGTTAGGGAGAGACTCAAAAGATGTCTTATATTCAAGAATGTAAAGTTAAGTACAAATGAGAATACAAGGAGTTTATATGGGAAAGATTACTTGCTAATCAAGTAATTAGCTAAAATGACTAAAAGGACCAACTTAAAATATCAGAATGCCTAAATAGTCTAAAACATTCTTGGAGACTAATTAAAGAGAGAAAATATCTAAAAAGAACTAAAAATAGAAAATAGAAAATAAAATGAAAATTAAAAAGAAAATAACAATGGATTCCCATAAAAAATAGTATTGTTCATTCTTTCCATTACACCATTTTGCTGTGGAGTACCCGATACTGACAACTGGGTTGTAATACCGAATCCTAATAAGTGTTCCCTAAGCTCTCCCAAGAGGTATTCCCCTTATCGTAGAGTATGAATTAATTTACCGTGCATACGCTACACCTCATCCTTATACTCTTTGAATTTATCAAAGGCGCTAGACTTGTGGTGCATAAGATAAACATTTCCAAACCTTGAGTAATCATTTATGAAAGTGATGAAGAACTCGTATCCACCTCTTGCTCGGATAGTCATAGGCCCACATGAATCATATTGAAACGATATTCACCTCTTGCCCGGATAGTCATAGGCCCACCTGAATCAGAATGAAATGGTTTCAACACATCTTTGGCTCTATAGCTCTTGGTCGTAAACGGCCTCTTGGTAATCTTACTGTCTAGGTAGGATTCATAGCCTGGAAGTGCCTCCACTTCCAATGAACTCAATTTTCCATTTGAGACAAGGCGTTGTATTTTTTAAAGATTGATATGACCTAATAGCAAGTGCCAAAGATACGTTTGGTTGAACTTTGAAGGTTCCTTTATCTTTAGGTTATTGCCATTTAAGTCATTAACTTTAGTATTAAACATTTGTGGTGAGACATGTCTTATAATATAAAAGATTGTTTTCCAATATACCAAAACATATATGAGATTTTTCATTTTTAATAAAAACACTTTTATTAAAATAAACCAAATATCCATTCATCCAAGCTTAGAAACCGAAATTAAATAACAATAAACCAATATTAACTTATTGTCTTCACCAAAATTTAAAACTAAATTTCCTACTGATACTACTGTTGCCTTTCGACTTGTTATCCACTCCCTGAGGCTTAAAGTTCGTCTTGACCACTTTAGGTTGTGACTGAGACTTTCTTCTTCTTCTTCTTCTTCTTCTTCTTCTTCTTCTTCTTCTTCTTCTTCTTCTTCTTCTTCTTCTTCTTCTTCTTCTTCTTCTTCTTCTTCTTCTTCATTCGAGACAGAAGAAGATGGCCCTTTCTCAGCGACCTGAATCACACTCTTACACCTATCGATATTCTCCGTAGCCTGGAGTTCTTTAAGCAGTTGCCCCAGAGAGTAATCAAACTTGTTTGTAGAATAGTTTAGGCGAAATAATTTAAAGGGTTCCGGTAGTGATTGGAGCACAAAATCGACTTGGGTTCCTTATCGATTTCGGATCCAAGCACCTCCAGTTCTCTTAAGAGGGACATCATCTCTAGAATGCACTACCGTACAGTGTTGTCTATGGTCATTGCCAGGAAGGAAAAATAGTTAAGACTTCGCATAAAAAAGTTAAAGACATTCTCACCCCTAGACCTCTAGATCTCATCCATATGGACCTTATTGGTCCCTCCAGAACTGTTAGTCTTTATGGACACAGTTATATCCTTGTCATGGTTGATGATTTCACATGATTCACTTGGGTTGCCTTCTTGAAACAAAAATCTGACACGTTTCAGAATTTTTTGAAAATTTTACTAAGAATTGAAAATGAGAAGGACACACAAGTCAATCTCATTCGTAGTGATAGAGGGGGAGAGTTCATAGACACAGGAATAATTGAATATTGTGACTACAACGGTTACAAACATGAATTCAGTGCCCCTAAGACTCCTCAGGAGAATGGTATTGCTGAAAGGAAAAATCGAACTCTTCAAGAGATGGCACGTGTCATGTTGCATGCCAAATATCTACCTAAATACTTCTGGGTAGAATCTATTAGAACTGCGTGTCATATCATTAATAGGGTTTACCTTAGGAAAAACTCTAAACAAACCCCTTATGAGTTGTGGTACGGTAAGAAGCCTAATATTAAATATCTAAGAACTTTCGGAAGTCAGTGTTATGTCTGTAAAGACAGAGAACATCTGTCTAAATTCGAGACACGTGGAGATAAAGCCATCTTCTTAGGATACTCCCCAAACAGTCGTGCTTATCGTATATACAATCTGCGTACTAAGGCCCTTATGGAATCGATAAATGTAATTGTAAGCGACACTATTGTCGAAAATAAGATATCTGAATCACCTATTCTGGTTGAATCTGAAAATGATTTCAAAACTGATTCACCAGAAATAGATGACTCATTACCTATTGAGAGTCCAGAAGTACCTGGCTGGGTCTCTAAAGATCATCCCATTGACAACGTGGTCGGTAATCCTAATGAGCCAGTTCGTACTAGATCCCAGTTAAGAAATTATGCTAATTATGCATGTTTCGTCTCCCTTGTGGAATCGAAAAATGTTAATGAAGCATTGAATGACACACACTGGATTTCTGCTATGCAGGAAGAACTTTTACAATTTGTCATTCACGATGTCTGGTATCTTGTACCGCGGCCTCAAAATAAAAATGTTATTGGCACACGTTGGATCTTTAAGAACAAATCTGATGAAAATGGGGTAATCCTTAGAAACAAAGCTAGACTAGTTGCTCAAGGTTACTCACAAATAGAAGCAATAGATTTTAGCGAGACTTTTGCCCCTGTCACTCGTCTTGAATCTGTTCGACTTCTTTTCGCCATAGCGTGTCACTTAAAATTTACACTTTATCAAATGGATGTCAAGTCTGCCTTCCTCAATGGAATTCTGTCCGAAGAAACGTATGTAGAACAACCCAAAGGGTTCATTGACCCTAAATACCCTCACCATGTCTTTCGTCTAAAAAAGGCTTTGTATGGCTTAAAACAAGCTCCTCGAGCTTGGTATGAACGCCTTTCCAACTTTTTGTTGGATAAGGGTTTTAAGAGAGGAGGAAATGACCAGACTCTCTTTGTCAAACATTTTGACAAAAACATTATTATAGCCCAAGTCTATGTAGACGACATCATTTTTGGGTCTACTTCAACATCTGAAGTTAAATCTTTTTCTGCTATTATGCATAAGGAGTTTCACATGTCCCTTATGGGGGAGCTACAACTTTTCTTAGGATTTCAAGTGAAACAGAATTCTGATGGACTATTTGTCTCTCAAACTAAGTATTCCTTAGATCTTATTAAGAAATTTGGTTTAGATAATGCTAAAGTTGCCAAAACGCCTATGAGTACTACTGTTAAATTATGTAAAGATGAAACTGGAAAGTCAGTTGATTCCACACTTTATCGAAGTATGATTGGTAGCCTACTCTATCTAACTGCCTCACGACCAGACATAATGTATGCTGTATGTCTGTGTGCTCGTTACCAGAATAACCCTAAAGAGAGCCATTTATCGTCTGTAAAACGTATAATAAAGTACATAAAGGGCACTCTTAATCTTGGACTTAGGTACACTAATGATACCAGCAACACCATCATAGGGTATACTGATGCTGATTGGGCCGGATGTACTGACGACAGTAAAAGTACATCAGGTGCCTGTTATTATGTCGGCAATAATTTAGTAGGTTGGAGTAGCAAAAAACAGAATTGCACATCTTTATCTACGGCTGAGTCCGAATATATAGCAGCTGGAAGTTGCTGTGCTCAATTATTATGGATCAAACAGATGTTAAGCGATTATGGGATTAAAGAAGATCAGTTACAATTGTATTGTGACAATCAAAGCGCCATTAACATATCTAAAAACCCGGTTCAACACTCGCGAACTAAGCATATTAAAATAAGGCATCATTTTATACGCGAACTTGTTGAAAATAAGGAGTTAGAAATTCATTACCTGCCTACTGATCTGCAACTTGCAGACATGTTCACTAAACCTTTAGACTATAACAAATTTCTGTATTTGCGTAATTCTATAGGTATGGTATGCGCTGATTAAACTCTTAAGACCTTAAGTTTTACCCTTTGTCCATTTGAGACAAAATGGGGGAGAAATTTGAGTCTTACGGGTTCTATGTTTTGTTCACATTTCATCTCAACTGCTTGATCTTAGTGTGCATATTTGCAGGAATCTCTTCTACTGACTGTCTACCATTTCTAGTGTACAAATTTTGTAAATAGTTGAGTTATGTAATTTTTGACTTTCTAGGAAATGGGTAGATAATATCTTTGTATAGGACTAGGTTTTATTTGTTTTGGTTCCCTAGGAGTTTAAGCTAACTCAAAGGAGATTTTGTCTCATATTTCCAAAGGGGTAGATTGAAGCACCTTATACCTTTGACTTGCTTAAGTCTATATTGTATAAGTGCTCAACTAATTTGGAAATAGTGACAAAATTGGTTGTCAAACCTAGAATCCAAAGAGCCTCAGAATTTATCTCTCTAATCCTCTTCAATAATCCAAGAAGGTATAAATTAAATCACACTACACACAATTAGAAGTGCATACATGTGTATATATTGCTTAAAATTGATTGTGTGATTAATTCCCCTTAATATGTTGTTTTAATATTTTTTTGGGAATTTTTATAACATTTTTAAACATGTTTTAAATAATGTTTTCATTAATGAAAATGTGATTATAAAATTTGCGGGGTTAATTTTCTATTTTGAAAAACTTCATTTTTCATTAGAATGTTTGATTGGGTAGAATGTAAATGCGCTAGAGACTTCAGGGTGCTGCCTGTAATTATTTTGACGCGCGTTTGTGAGCCACTCATATGCCAACACTTGTCACTTGCCTTATGCATCAATTTGTGTTTGTTATGTGAGAGCGTTGCCTGGTAGATTGCTGATCGTTGGATCAAAGCTTATCGATGGTCTGCATGTGTTTTAAACCTATCCTGCTGCTATCTCTATGGACCAATCACATTCATCTTAACCACCGCCTTCTTATAACCCTTGGATCAAGTCAATATTAGGAAGACTTGATCTCAGCCCTTGATTCCCTTCGTCTTTCCAGAATCTTCCTCCACTCCTATATAAACCCTCCACTTCTCAACATTTCAAGACTTTTGGGCATTCGTCATTTCTGAGAGAAAAAAAATAGAGAGAAGAGAGAAGTGAGAGAGAAGAGAGAAAAGAAAAGAGAGAAGAGAGAGAAAGGGAAAACTGTTAGCCAAACCCTAACCCTAAACACTTCAAACTCTGAATCAAACCTTCGTATATTCACAACCCCAAACACAACCTTGAGTGTTTGAGAGAGAGTAGTTTGTTCATATTGAAGCTGTAACCTCTTTGTCTATGATCTTGTTAACAACTTAAACATTCGTGTGAAGATCTGTATTTCTTCTTCATAGAAATTGTAGATCTACACTCTGCATGTTATATTTCACTAGATCTGCATGTTTCTTTCTCGATTTAAGAAAATCCTTACTGATTTAGTTTTGAAAATGTTTTATGGTTTCTATTCTTACGAAACTTAACCTTGACCTAGTTGGATTCACACTTGGAGAGTTTCAATCTAAAAAATATTTTGAAAACGGAGATTGATTAAGATCTTGACCGATTTAGAAGCAAGATATCCGTGGAATCTGGGATACATTTAAAGGTAAAAAAGGTTTCAAGTTCTGTAAGAAAGAAAGAAAAGAAAATCACAGCATATAGTCTTTATATGTAATTATCTAGGACTGTCTGTAAAACTAAGTGTGTGTGAGTTCATGCATGTTGATAGGAATCACTTCACAAACACTTAACACACTACTACACTGGAAGTGTTGTGAATAAGATCAAAGATTATTGAGTCGACATAAGGAAGCTAAAGCAAAGGAAGTTATCAAACTAGAAGAACATCATCAACAATCAGATCTATGAGAAGTTAGAAGGACACCAAGTGGGGTATATTCCTAAACTTAGAATAGGTTGATTTGTGTGCATGCATGTTGTATTATTTGTAACTATTATTTGTTTTTAGTGGATTTTTACTTTTGTGACTTAGAAGTCACCGTGGATGTTTTCTCTATTGGGAGAGGTTTTACCACGTTAAAAAACTGTGTGTTCTGATTATCTTCATCTCCTCATCTCATTCTATAGTGTGCTGATTTTTGAAACTATCTTAGTTTTAAAACTGATTACAAAGTCTTGATTACTCTCGAACATAAGTTTTTGTAAACACATCTTGTTGTTTATAATTTTTATTTTCAAAAGAAAAGGGTTTCTTCAACAAACATCTCGGATTTTCTTATACAGTTTAATCTTGTATTAAACGGCATTAGCAACGTTTTTCAATTGGTATCAGAGCCCTGTTAAATTTTATTTCAAAAAGATCTTGTGTTTCTGAAATCGTTTTCTGAAAAACCTATCTATGGACGAGAAGAATGAAAGGTTTGGTAATCTGTCTAGACTTCCACTCTTTGATGGAAACAACTTTGCTTACTGGAAAGTAAGAATGGTTGCCTTCATCCAAGGGACTTTAGGAGATGATGTCTGGGACATTATTGAAAATGGATACACTTATCCTACTAAACCAGCCACTGAAGGAAGTGATGAGAGGGTAAAGAAAATCTTAAGTGAGTTTACCCAAGAAGAGAAAACTATTTCTCGAAATAACAATAAAGGCAAGAATGCCATTTTTATGTCTATTAATGAGTATGAGTTCAAGAGAATCTCATCTTGTGCCACTTCTAAGGAAGCTTGGGACACATTAATCACTGCCCATGAAGGAGACTCAAGA
This sequence comes from Sambucus nigra, assembly GCA_949130495.1. Taxonomy (NCBI): domain Eukaryota; kingdom Viridiplantae; phylum Streptophyta; class Magnoliopsida; order Dipsacales; family Adoxaceae; genus Sambucus; species Sambucus nigra. The sequence goes on along the minus strand of OX422214.1, from coordinate 575,116,157 downwards.
GTTAAAGCTGCTAAAACCCAAATGCTTACCCAGCAGTACAACTCTTTGATTATGTCTGACTCTGAGTCTTTTGATGACTTTTACATGAACTTAACTGATATAGTTACTAAGTTGCATGCTAATGGTATAACATATGATAGGAATGAAATTGTTTCTAAGATTCTAAGACCATTACCACAAAAGTTTGACAGCAAGAGGTATGCTATTGAGGAAATGAGTGATCAAAACCTTACCCCTGAGTTACTCAGTAGCAAACTTAGGACTGTGGAAATGGAATTAGACTTTAAGAAACAATTAAATCATTCACAAAGAAAACAACCCGACTCTAACTTGAGTTTTGCCTCTAAGATATCTAAACTTGAGACTAATTTGATCAACTCTGACTTTGATAAGGAGTGTGATATAGACAAACTAGATAATCAGATTGCCTTAATGTCTAAACAATTTAAGAAAATTGTTAAATTTAGAAACAAACAGGCAACTAAACAAGGCAAGCCTAATTATCATACTCTGTCTAATCCCAAACCTCATGAGAGAGGTCTTGACAAACATCCTAAGGACAACAACTCCAGACCCAGTAGAGACCTTAAAAAGATTGAATGTTTTAGATGTGGGAAACTAGGTCACATTGTTCACGATTGCAGAGTTAATCTGAATAAAGCCAACACACACAATAGAGCCAATGTCTGTAAAACTTGGAATGATTCAAGTGACTCTGATGAAGAGGAACTTGAGTCATCAAATGTACTTGACCCTTGCATGTCCTTTTATGCTAAGATCATTTACAATGATGATATGCCTGTGTGTGATAATGATGCTCCTACTCCTGCTTGTGTGAATACTTCTTTGACTGGCCTAGATGCTTTATTATCTGAAAATGTTGCTAGCTCTAGTTCCGTGTGTGTGAGTCAAAGTGATCTCGATAACGACGATGTAAATGGGTGCGTGAGTACTAAAACTGAATCGTTAAGGGTCACTACACACACTTCACTTAACGACTCAGACACAGATGACCTCCCAGATATTCAAACTTTGTATGCTAAAACTCTCAAAAAAGGCACTAGACTGGAGAAGACTGTTAAAGACCTGACTAAGAAATTAGATGATCTAAGTCTTATTGTGAAGCTGAATGCCGAAGAGTACACTAACCAGTGTCTGTCTCATCAATTCGAAATTGAAACTTTTGATCAAAAATTAAAAGAGTTGACTAAAACTAATGAAACCCTGGAAATGAAATACAAGGGAACATTATTAGAACTGGAGGAAGCAAAAACAAAGACAACAACTGTTTTCAAAAAAAAATTCTAAGTTCGAAAACAATTCAAATTGTTTTACTGACTTTGTTGTTGACTCCAAGACCAATTCTGATGATAGAACCGGTATTGGATTTTGCCCTAAGAACAAGCCACAAACTCTTGAGCCTATTAAGTTTGTGTCTGGGGGCAAAAGACCAATTGAAACATGTCCAGACTTTCATTTTATTAAAGAGGAATTTGATCAAAAGCAACAACAGAAAGACATTAGAGAGTCTAGTAATTCTAAGGCTGACACTACACTTAAGACTAAATACGTCTGTCCTTTGATCAGAAAGGCTGAATCTACCTTTAAAACCATCCCTCCTAGGAATAGGACTTCTGAACAGAATGCTGTTAAACCCATCTTTAGAAGTTTTCCTAAGGAAATTCATCCCTTAAGAAATCAATATTGCTCCTACTGTGACATTTATGGTCATTCCTTTGAAGGTTGTTATGCTAGGCGTCTAAACACCCCTGTGTACAACACTTCTGTCTACAAGAACTTTAACTATTCTAGGCAAAATCGTAACCATTATGTCCTTCCAAGACAACCTGACAAGAACTCTAACTACAGGAATAGAAAGACCAAAACTAAGAGTTCATTTAAGAGAAAGGCTCCTAGAAACTTTCCTAAACCAAAAGCTCAAAGTTTCCACAGTAGTCAGTTTTTTGCTCCAAATGTCTTTCGACAAAAAGCTTCTCGAAAATTTTATCAAATGAGGGCAAACTTGCGTAAAATTAAAACTAGAGCTATTTGGGTTAGAAAAGATGATCTTTTACCCCAAATGAAGTGTAACATTGTCATCACTGCTTTAAAAGCTGAACACACTTCATCTGGTTGGTATTTAGATTCAGGATGTTCCAAACATATGACAGGAGATGAAACCAAACTTTTAAACAAAACCAGATTTGCTGGTGGGAAGGTAGTTTTTGGTGACGGAGTTTCATCCCAGATCATAGGTAAAGGAACCCTAAAAGAAGAAGGAATGCCTGTTCTGGAAAATGTTCTATTAGTAAAAGGCCTTAAAGCCAACCTCCTAAGTATATCACAATTTTGTGACTCTGACCATACAGTTACCTTTTCAAAGAACAATTGTAAAATTCTAAATGATAAAGGTAAATGCATTATTACCGAGTTTAGAACACCTGACAATTGTTATACTGTCAAGACTGGTTCTGAAACCTGTAACATTGTCAGAATGGATGACAATGAAATCTGGCATAATCGTATGGGTCACTTAAGTTATGATATCCTTGGTAGATTATCTAGTCAAGAGATTGTTAGAGGAATTCCTAAAATTAAACCTATTTCCAGTGTTGTCTGTGGTCATTGCCAGGAAGGAAAAATAGTTAAGACTTCGCATAAAAAAGCTAAAGACATTCTCACCTCTAGACCTCTAGACCTCTAGATCTCATCCACATGGACCTTATTGGTCCCTCCAGAACTGTTAGTCTTTATGGACACAGTTATATCCTTGTCATGGTTGATGATTTCACACGATTCACTTGGGTTGCCTTCTTGAAACAAAAATCTGACACGTTTCAGAATTTTTTGAAAATTTTACTAAGAATTGAAAATGAGAAGGACACACAAGTCAATCGCATTCGTAGTGATAGAGGGGGAGAGTTCATAGACACAGGAATAGTTGAATATTGTGACTACAACGGTTACAAACATGAATTCAGTGCCCCTAAGACTCCTCAGCAGAATGGTATTGCTGAAAGGAAAAATCGAACTCTTCAAGAGATGGCACGTGTCATGTTGCATGCCAAATATCTACCTAAATACTTCTGGGTAGAATATATTAGAACTGCGTGTCATATCATTAATAGGGTTTACCTTAGGAAAAACTCTAAACAAACCCCTTATGAGTTGTGGTACGGTAAGAAGCCTAATATTAAATATCTAAGAACTTTCGGAAGTCAGTGTTATGTCTGTAAAGACAGAGAACATCTGTCTAAATTCGAGACACGTGGAGATAAAGCCATCTTCTTAGGATACTCCCCAAACAGTCGTGCTTATCGTATATACAATCTGCGTACTAAGGCCCTTATGGAATCGATAAATGTAATTGTAAGCGACACTATTGTCGAAAATAAGATATCTGAATCACCTATTGTGGTTGAATCTGAAAATGATTTCAAAACTGATTCACCAGAAATAGATGACTCATTACCTATTGAGAGTCCAGAAGTACCTGGCTGGGTCTCTAAAGATCATCCCATTGACAACGTGGTCGGTAATCCTAATGAGCCAGTTCGTACTAGATCCCAGTTAAGAAATTATGCTAATTATGCATGTTTCGTCTCCCTTGTGGAACCGAAAAATGTTAATGAAGCATTGAATGACACACACTGGATTTCTCCTATGCAGGAAGAACTTTTACAATTTGTCATTCACGATGTCTGGTATCTTGTACCGCGGCCTCAAAATAAAAATGTTATTGGCACACGTTGGATCTTTAAGAACAAATCTGATGAAAATGGGGTAATCCTTAGAAACAAAGCTAGACTAGTTGCTCAAGGTTACTCACAAATAGAAGCAATAGATTTTAGCGAGACTTTTGCCCCTGTCACTCGTCTTGAATCTGTTCGACTTCTTTTCGCCATAGCGTGTCACTTAAAATTTACACTTTATCAAATGGATGTCAAGTCTGCCTTCCTCAATGGAATTCTGTCCGAAGAAACGTATGTAGAACAACCCAAAGGGTTCATTGACCCTAAATACCCTCACCATGTCTTTCGTCTAAAAAAGGCTTTGTATGGCTTAAAACAAGCTCCTCGAGCTTGGTATGAACGCCTTTCCAACTTTTTGTTGGATAAGGGTTTTAAGAGAGGAGGAAATGACCAGACTCTCTTTGTCAAACATTTTGACAAAAACATTATTATAGCCCAAGTCTATGTAGACGACATCATTTTTGGGTCTACTTAAACATCTGAAGTTAAATCTTTTTCTACTATTATGCATAAGGAGTTTCACATGTCCCTTATGGGGGAGCTACAACTTTTCTTAGGATTTCAAGTGAAACAGAATTCTGATGGACTATTTGTCTCTCAAACTAAGTATGCCTTAGATCTTGTTAAGAAATTTGGTTTAGATAATGCTAAAGTTGCCAAAACGCCTATGAGTACTACTGTTAAATTATGTAAAGATGAAACTGGAAAGTCAGTTGATTCCACACTTTATCGAAGTATGATTGGTAGCCTACTCTATCTAACTGCCTCACGACCAGACATAATGTATGCTGTATGTCTGTGTGCTCGTTACCAGAATAACCCTAAAGAGAGCCATTTATCGTCTGTAAAACGTATAATAAAGTACATAAAGGGCACTCTTAATCATGGACTTAGGTACACTAATGATACCAACAGCACCATCATAGGGTATACTGATGCTGATTGGGCCGGATGTACTGACGACAGTAAAAGTACATCAGGTGCCTGTTATTATGTCGGCAATAATTTAGTAGGTTGGAGTAGCAAAAAACAGAATTGCACATCTTTATCTACGGCTGAGTCCGAATATATAGCAGCTGGAAGTTGCTGTGCTCAATTATTATGGATCAAACAGATGTTAAGCGATTATGGGATTAAAGAAGATCAGTTACAATTGTATTGTGACAATCAAAGCGCCATTAACATATCTAAAAACCCGGTTCAACACTCGCGAACTAAGCATATTAAAATAAGGCATCATTTTATACGCGAACTTGTTGAAAATAAGGAGTTAGAAATTCATTACCTGCCTACTGATCTGCAACTTGCAGACATGTTCACTAAACCTTTAGACTATAACAAATTTCTGTATTTGCGTAATTCTATAGGTATGGTATGCGCTGATTAAACTCTTAAGACCTTAAGTTTTACCCTTTGTCCATTTGAGACAAAATGGGGGAGAAATTTGAGTCTTACGGGTTCTATGTTTTGTTCACATTTCATCTCAACTGCTTGATCTTAGTGTGCATATTTGCAGGAATCTCTTCTACTGACTGTCTACCATTTCTAGTGTACAAATTTTGTAAATAGTTGAGTTATGTAATTTTTGACTTTCTAGGAAATGGGTAGATAATATCTTTGTATAGGACTAGGTTTTATTTGTTTTGGTTCCCTAGGAGTTTAAGCTAACTCAAAGGAGATTTTGTCTCATATTTCCAAAGGGGTAGATTGAAGCACCTTATACCTTTGACTTGCTTAAGTCTATATTGTATAAGTGCTCAACTAATTTGGAAATAGTGACAAAATTGGTTGTCAAACCTAGAATCCAAAGAGCCTCATAATTTATCTCTCTAATCCTCTTCAATAATCCAAGAAGGTATAAATTAAATCACACTACACACAATTAGAAGTGCATACATGTGTATATATTGCTTAAAATTGATTGTGTGATTAATTCCCCTTAATATGTTGTTTTAATATTTTTTTGGGAATTTTTATAACATTTTTAAACATGTTTTAAATAATGTTTTCATTAATGAAAATGTGATTATAAAATTTGCGGGGTTAATTTGCTATTTTGAAAAACTTCATTTTTCATTAGAATGTTTGATTGGGTAGAATGTAAATGCGCTAGAGACTTCAGGGTGCTGCCTGTAATTATTTTGACGCGCGTTTGTGAGCCACTCATATGCCAACACTTGTCACTTGCCTGATGCATCAATTTGTGTTTGTTATGTGAGAGCGTTGCCTGGTAGATTGCTGATCGTTGGATCAAAACTTATCGATGGTCTGCATGTGTTTTAAACCTATCCTGTTGCTATCTCTATGGACCAATCACATTCATCTTAACCACCGCCTTCTTATAACCCTTGGATCAAGTCAATATTAGGAAGACTTGATCTCAGCCCTTGATTCCCTTCGTCTTTCCAGAATCTTCCTCCACTCCTATATAAACCCTCCACTTCTCAACATTTCAAGACTTTTGGGCATTCGTCATTTCTGAGAGAAAAAAAATAGAGAGAAGAGAGAAGTGAGAGAGAAGAGAGAAAAGAAAAGAGAGAAGAGAGAGAAAGGGAAAACTGTTAGCCAAACCCTAACCCTAAACACTTCAAACTCTGAATCAAACCTTCGTATATTCACAACCCCAAACACAACCTTGAGTGTTTGAGAGAGAGTGGTTTGTTCATATTGAAGCTGTAACCTCTTTGTCTATGATCTTGTTAACAACTTAAACATTCGTGTGAAGATCTGTATTTCTTCTTCATAGAAATTGTAGATCTACACTCTGCATGTTATATTTCACTAGATCTGCATGTTTCTTTCTCGATTTAAGAAAATCCTTACTGATTTAGTTTTGAAAATGTTTTATGGTTTCTATTCTTACGAAACTTAACCTTGACCTAGTTGGATTCACACTTGGAGATTTTCACTTGGAGAATTTTGAAAATGTTTTATGGATTCACACTTGGAGAATTTTGAAAACAGAGATTGATTAAGATCTTGACCGATTTAGAAGCAAGATATCCGTGGAATCTGGGATACATTTAAAGGTAAAAAATGTTTCAAGTTCTGTTAGAAAGAAAGAAAAGAAAATCACAGCATATAGTCTTTATATGTAATTTTCTAGGACTGTCTGTAAAACTAAGTGTGTGTGAGTTCATGCATGTTGATAGGGATCACTTCACAAACACTTAACACACTACTACACTGGAAGTGTTGTGAATAAGATCAAAGATTATTGAGTCGACATAAGGAAGCTAAAGCAAAGGAAGTTATCAAACTGGAAGAACATCATCAACAATCAGATCTATGAGAAGTTAGAAGGACACCAAGTGGGGTATATTCCTAAACTTAGAATAGGTTGATTTGTGTGCATGCATGTTGTATTGTTTGTAACTATTATTGTTGTTAGTGGATTTTTACTTTTGTGACTTAGAAGTCACCGTGGATGTTTCCTCTATTGGGAGAGGTTTTACCACGTTAAAAACTGTGTGTTCTGATTATCTTCATCTCCTCATCTCATTCTATAGTGTGCTGATTTTTGAAACTATCTTAGTTTTAAAACTGATTACAAAGTCTTGATTACTCTCGAACATAAGTTTTTGTAAACACATCTTGTTTTTTATAATTTTTATTTTCAAAAGAAAAGGGTTTCTTCAACAAACATCTCTGAGTTGCTTATACAGTTTAATCTTGTATTAAACGGCATTAGCAACGTTTTTCAATGTCTTATATACCTATTATAATATATTCATATATTTTTTATTATATAATAATAATTTCGGGTATCCCCGTGGAGACCCGAGGCTACACTCGAAATCGACCCAAAATTTTTTAGGGATTTTTTTAATTGGAAACAATCCAAATTGGTTTGGGAAGAATGATGAGGTAGAGCCACCATCACAAAAACCAACAAACGATGCTGGCTCCTGTCGTCAGATCGATCCAGCCTCCTTTCGGATCGATTTGACCCTGTTGTGTTTGACAACTTCATCTTCCTTATGGGATTTGCATGCAAAAACGACCATAGCTCATCTGAAAATTCATGAATCGTTATCCAACTCACACCCAAAACACTCGCAGATACATGATTCTAAATGTAAATAAACATTACATCTCCTCACAATCGACTCCAAATACATCGATAATGAAATAATTACAAAAACCTAATTATTACAACCATATCGAATCTAGGAGTGAAAAATAACTATGGATAAACCATTGAAGTGTCCATTCATAGAGAATAAAACATATGTGACCATGATGGAAGGGATTTAAACAAATAATCTCTATAAAATCATGTTAGTACGATACCATACACCAAGATGTACAATCCTACAACATGCAAAACTAGGGTTTTCAAGGTTGGACAACATGGATCTTCCCAATGAATGATTAATCTAAATCAAAGGCTCTGATACCAATTGTTGGGGATCGATATATGCGGAATAAAATTTTCTTCCCTTGAATTATCGATTAATCAAACAATAGAAAGAAGAAAAGTCAAAACAAAGTTTGAAGAACAAACCTAGGGTTTTGAACACAATACCTTTGCGGATTTGGTTGCAATATGATGAGGAGAAAAGTATTTGTTGGTGATGAATGGTTGCCTTATTTTGGATTTCCAAAAGCTTGCTACAACGTTTCGAAACACTTGGATCTTCTAGTATATAACCTTCCCAAAGCTAGGTAGGTGTGTGGGGATGAAGACTCTTGCTTTTGAGTGAGATATGGTCCTCTCTTTAGACTCCTTCACAAAAATGCGAATAGTGTTTTCTTTCACCCTCTCAAACCCTAATAGTGAATTATGGTGCTTATAACCCCAACTTAAACCAATATACGCTAGTTTAAGAGGTGGACTTGGGCCAAGTTAGGTTCCCTGAGAATTTGAGACTAACTACTTGGCTAAATGAACTATAATAGGTACCCAAGACAAATAATTAAATGGTCTTTTAAATAAATTTTCGAAAATCCCAAATTACAGAACTTGTAATGTAATTTCTTTCATTATTTAATCATAATTAATTCCTTTAAATAATTATGATTGCACTACAATTTAATCATCTCAGAAATCACTCGAATATAATGAGGTATTATTTGCAAAGTTGATAATGGTTCATAATATGATTCTCCGCGTTAAGCTTCCGATACCCGTTTGTTAAAGTCAATTTGCTGCTAATTCACTTTAACTAATACCTAATCAATTCCTTGATTCTCAGACTCAAATTATTTTTCTACTCCAATGGATTATGAAATAATCCAATGATCAATTGGTGAAAACAAATCTTATAAGTTTATCAAGGGGTATTAAAATCCAAGATATCCTCGAACGTGAATTCCTTTGAATTATGATTTCAGACTCACATAACCGTTACCCAATTTGTGGGGATTTGATTCAATCTATAATTAAATCGCACCCTTAGCAATCAAACAATAATCATATAAGCTTTTCAATCCTCATAATTCTCGGGATTAAGAATCTATGCACGCTTTGCAAATGGTGTGAGATTTCCAGAGTTTAATCAAGACAACTCTTAGACTCAAATTTCACGGGTGGTATTATTCAATAATATCCTTGAATATACCGATTGCAATCCTCTCTTGAACTATCATACAAGTTCTTGAACCATGATACAGGTTTTCGTAGCTTGAGTTTGAGATAAACTACTAGGATTTCATCGCAACTGTTTTTATAAGATGTCAACTTGTTATCTGGGTTGTGAACGTTTCAATAATGCTATAATTGGAATTTTGATCTCCTTATGATCAAGCGGAATCCAATTCACAGGAATTTCTACTGAATTTTATTGATCGACATTTAAATGAAACAATATATTTAAACAAAAATATAACATTCTCACAAACATGATTTTCATTTCAAAGTGAATAAGACAATCTTTTATTAATCAAAATAAAATGTCTTTACATGGTTTTAAGAATGAAACCCTAACACCCCCTCCTCTCAAACACACAAACCAAAAAGAAGTCCGTATACTACCAACGCGAACCGTCTTTTCCTCCTTTTCTATGCTAAACCTTTTTCTTCTCACCTAACTTGATCATTCCTCCCACTATCTTGCCCAATTTTCTCCCTTTCACTCAGTTGATTAACTACCTCCCTTTCACTCCGTTGACTAGTTATTTTTTTTTGTGTGGTGGTTTGTGGTGGGAGTTGTAAACAACTAACGAGCCGATCCTAATGGACCAGGTTTGGGTGGTGTTAATTTGGGAGAATTTGGTTTGGGTTTTATTTTAAAACTTCCCAAACCCGCCCTAATTAACACTACAAGAAAAATATCATTTTGTGGAAATTTTGTTAGTCGTTAATCATTTATTGCCACTAAAACGTATAATTTGTGGAAAAATTTATGTTTGCCACTAAAAAATAATGTATTCGTGGCAACAAACTAAAATCGCCACTCACGATTTTAGGTTTCCACAAACTACTTAAAAATAAATAATTTACTCTAAAAATTACTATCTTTTAAACACAAAAAAAAAACATTTGTGAGATTGATTCCCCCCAAAACACTCACGATTTTACCCCTAAATCAATTCCCCGAAACCCATTTATCTCCCATTCATCCTTCTTAGGTATCTTTGGTTGATTCATTCCCCCAAAATTAGTACGCATATTGACGCATTTTTGTATGTATTTCACGCATCCATTTTGGCTTATTACACATCCATCTTGGCTACCTAATAACTACCCTTGGGTGAAGTTTTGGCTGAATCTCGTTTTCGGTAATTACGCATCCAAAATTGGTACATATAAAATACTTGGTTTGATATTAATTTACCTTTGTGAGTTGTAATTTCAGTTTTTTATGCCTCTTATCTGGTGATTACATGGTTGTTGGGTTATTTTGATGTTGATTTTCATCTCGTTACAATGAGAAGGGCTGCTCATTTGTATCAACTGAAAATGGTGATTGAATGAGTGGGAGGACAACATCATAATTCTATGTTAATTGAATATAATTATATGTTTGTTGAATATACATTAGTTGACACATACGGTACTGACCTAAGATTTTATCTTCGGCATGTTTGTTCAATGGACATAGCCGATAATATGTTCCATGTGTAGTTTTTGTTCTGTCAACGATGAGATCAAGAGTTGGGATGTTATAAAGTTTTATTTTTGGTTGCTTTCCTTTTTTTTGGTATAATTATTATTGGGCTATCAGCATTTTCTTTGATTATATACTTGGATGAAAATCATATATGAGCTCTTCAGGGCAAATAAGGGTTTGTGGATGATCCAAACAAAATTTGTATTAACTAACCAGTTAATACAAACAGGGGAAGTAGATGATCCAATTAGTAATGTTAGAATCGAATAGCCGCTTCGAGCTCAATTGTACTTTGAATTTTTTTTATGACAGTTGAGAACGCGTGAAATATCGATTTAAATTAAATTCGCAAGTTTCCAAGAACCCTTATTTAATTAGCGTCTACTTTTAAGCCAAATAAAATCAACCCTTAAACATGCATCTAAATCAACACATCAAATATAAAGCATGCGACACAAAGTTAAGGAAAAATCCCCGAAGGGCAAAACCTTTTATTTCTAGAACTTTAAAGAATTTACAAGACCATTGACTTACATACAACCTGATAATCGCCCACAAGTGTAACGCACGGTGTCTTCGATAAACCTTCAAAGCAACGACTAGAAACAGTGTGACACAGAAATACCCGCAGGTGTCGGCTCCTATGTCGGCGGGTGAAATTTTCCCTTTCCAGGAGGGCAGCAATGAAGAAGATAACGGCTTCTCCACAAGGGTTAAACAAACTCAAAGTTGTGTTCTTGGGTTACTAAAAAGATTCACAAAGGATTGGCAATTGTGTGAATCAAAACATGAGTCTTGGGACTCAAAAATATGAAGACTAGAGTAATTTGGACTCTCAAAAACCTCTTCTAAAGTCTTGCAAAACAACTCCCCCGAAGTTGGTATTTATAGGAAAAAATATGAAGAGTCCCACGTTCTTAAAACTCTAAAATTCTATCCAGCGTACAAAAAAAAACCAGCATTCTTTATGGAATTTTCTCTATCTTCAAAAGGTCATAACTCCTTCACCGTAGCTCGGATTGAGGTGCCATTTTTTCCAGTATCTTCGTTGCGGCGGGTCTTCAACTTTCCAGTTCACCAGACCTCCTAACTATGGATGTGAAATTACGAAAATTCCCTTGAACACTCCTATCGTGCCTTTTTTCACTGTTTTGACTTCCCTTGCGTACCACTTGCATTAAGTCCCTAAAATCTTGGACCGTGAAGTCGTTGAGGCAGATGTGGGATATATTAATGGAGATGTTGAATGCTAGATTCCCGGAATTCGGATTGAGGTCATCGAGTGACATCTTGAGGTGACGTGCCAAATGTAGCGGCGTACGACATACATAAATGTAACATGTTGGACATGAGAAAAATGTCCTTTCAACAGTACATTGTATAATCCTATCCCGATAGTGGAGAGTTATAAACTGGATTAACTTTCCAAACAAAACATGAGCTCGAAGTGGCTATTCGATTCTAACATTTGTTATTTTGTTGCTATAGTGTTATGTTATTCGTCAAGTGGAGTATGAGATGGTAACATATATTTCTTAAAAAAGTTATGTTTTGTAATTATTATTTTTTTTTGTTATTGGTTATGATACTTTATTTATCTTAAATTTGTTTAGCGTGACAGGAAAACTAGAGATCTCGCGCCTATGACAAATGTGTGGTACATGACTCATTGGAGAAAAAGAATGGACAAATGGGTTACTCCAAAGGCAGGAAGTGTATATGTAAGATGTTTTTAAGTTTTTTTTAACTACATTTTCTTATACTAACATTATGTTAAATTATACATTATTTACAACTGTTAATAGGATGAGGTGAAAGAAATAGTTGCAGCACAATCTGAAGATGATGTGAAGATGGATGATGCAGACGCATTTCAAAATGTTTTAGGGTAACGCTCTGGCTATGTACATAGATGAGGGGTTGGTTCTAAGACCAAACAACTTGAAGTTAAGCAAAAGGAGAAAGATATTGAGAGGGATATACAAGTTGCTGAGGCGAGAAGGGAAGCTGACGAAGCAAAGGGATAAGCATATAAAGCTCGAAGAAAGAACGCTACAATGAAAGAACGAATGGATGACCTTTTTGGAAGATTTGAGGAGTTATGTACTCGTATAGCACGTAATAATACTCGAGTTTACTTGTTTTTTTTAACGATGGAACGATTTCTGTAATTGATGTATTTGACTTAATTTTGATGTGGAATTGTTCAATTATTGATTGTCACATTGAGTATAAAATATCATAAATATATTTTGTGAGACAATGAAGCATAAAAGTTCTTACTACATTGTTTTTATTATCTTAAATATTAAATATGAAAATTGAATGCATTTAGTATTATTGGTTAATTAATTTATGCATAAAATCTTAATATTAAATGCAATAACTATTAGTGGAGGCGATAATTTGCTACAGAAAAATATTTGTAGAGGCAAATCTGAATTGCTACATAACTATCTTGACCTTAAGCAAAAATTTAGTTTTGGTACAAATCTTATATTTGCTACAAAAAGAACCTTTTAGTGGAAAATCAGAATTGTCACAAACCTATCTTGACCTTAAGTACAAACTTAGTTTTTGTAGAAAATCATATATTTGTTACAAAAATAACCTTTTAGTGGAAAATAACATGTTTTTAGTGCAATTTTGATGGTTTTTTGTAGCAAATAATTTGCCACTAAAAGTGCACCATTTAGTAGCAAAATCCGTTTGCCACTAAAAGTGTAACATTCAGTAGCAAATGCAAAAAAATTGCCACTAAAGGTATTAGCAACAGGTCTTTAGTGGCAAAGCTGTGAATTTTTTTTTTGCCACTAAATGATTTAGTGACAATTTTTTAACGATTCGTCACACTTTTGTTTTGCAATTAAAAGTCTTTTTTCTTGTAGTGTAATCATATAATTACTTAAATAGCCTTGGTTATCATTTATATTAATTTAAAACTTGGGTATATATGAGGAAGGTTTAACTTACATTAGTGTAAATGAAGATTAATTTTACACCCTTTAATAACCTTTTATTGCGTACATAATTCAATAAACTAACCATTAGGTTTGACATACTTGTTGTTCATAATATTCGCATAAAAAACTACATTAACGAGTTATTGACAAGGATATTATCGGTATGCCCACTTTTTTCTAAATTCTATATACTTCATAGTTTATTTAAATCATACAATCATGACGGTGCACCTCTTAAGCTCCAATTGATTTTATTTTTGATATGCACAATCAATGTAAACGTTGGTTTATTGAATCTAAAGATGGTTAATTGGATTTGTATCTGATAAAAAGTTATAAATGGGTGTAAAACTTCTCTTAGTTTACATTGATGTAAGTTGAACCCTCCTCTCTATATATGATTCCATTCTAAACTATTAATCCTATTATTATAATCAAACTTCATCGACACTATTTACTCGCACCACACCAAACAAAAACCCTCATCCCTCAATCTGTCGTCTGCCGCTGTTCATCTTGTCGCTTCAATTTCGACGTCTTAACTACCACAAAATGAAGTCCCTCATTCTTAGGTTGTTCAGTTAATTTTTATTTTTGAAGTACTCAACTCTTCATTGTATTTGACGGTTATCAAACTGTTATTCTTTTCCCACTCGTGTAGATTCATAATTTGTGTATGCATAATAAAGGAAGTGTGAGGTGTAACCATGTTAATGGATTGTTTTAAAATAGTAAATATAAAGGCAATACGAGTAAATCAATATGATTGTTCATTCACAAGGATCCATTGATGGTACAAGATAATAGGAGAGGGAACAAACACGTTATATAGTCTTGAATGGTATGATAGAACACCAAAGTCCTAACCTTTAAATACACAGAGCTTTAAATATCAAAAGCTCAAGTTTTGAACTTTTGAAAATATTCTCTTTGATTTGTCATAATGTTGTGTTTCGTAGAAGCTTTAACCTAATCTAATTGTATTGAAATTTTTGGGTGAAAAACTCTTTCATTCCCAAAATAGTAGTGTCTACTATATAAGAGGGCCCCTTTTGTTTATGAATAAAGAATGTTCTAGGCCTAGTGATATCACGAGTTATGCCATGGAGTGGTGACAATATCCATGACATCGCTAGAAGGCTTTAGAATCGACTACAAGGTCTCGCATCTTGGAATTGAGTACAAGTCAACAATCCTTAGTGAGAATATTGGAGACTCAATTTTCTCCTTGCCAAAGGGGATACAAATTGCCGATATAAAAAACTTATAACCATGAAGCACTCCGAGGTCCCTGAGATTGAGTCTGACGCATGTTGGACTCTGACACTCCACCGACACGCTGAAACATGTCATATATATATAACACGCTGGGACACACGGCACACTAGGGCCAAGTTTCAAATTTCAGAACAAGAAAAATTGGGCAAGAAAATCCTACATCTTTTAATATCAATACAATAGAACATATATAAAACCCTAGTTTCTAATAATGTAAAATGGGAAACACTTCAAACAACGACAAAGAGAACGAAAATCCTCCTATCATGTTTTCCCTTAGCATCGTACCCTCCATCATCTCAGCATCTTATCCCTCAAGGGTCCCACCCTTGCAACTTGCAAACACTCACAATTTTGTAGTAAATCTTGTAAGTCCATTCTTAAATTCGTGTTTGTATATTCTATTTTAAGATATCTTTGTTGTACATATGTTTATGTTTTGTTAGAGTTTCAAGTTTTATGTTTATATATAATTATATATAATGTTAATGTTTATTTTATGTTAGGGTTTCAAATTATCTATTTATAGATATTGTTAAATGTTAATGTTTAGTTTGCTATAATGTTTATGAAAAGAAGAACCATGAAATATCCAATTTTTACATTACCCCATTTGTAATTTGTGGATTTTGGCTCACATGTTGTCACTGGAATTATGATAATTTCCAGCGTGTCCCTGTGCCCTATATTTTTTAAAAATGTCGTGTCAGCGTGTCATGTCCCATATCCGTGCTTCTTAGCTCTTAACCGTGTATGAGCTGTCGTCTTAATTCACAAGGGAACAACGGGGTTCTCATACCGTCTTCAGAAGGTCCCTCGACTAGGTTTGCACATGTAATCCTCGACTAGGTTTGCACATGTAATCCTCGACCAATGTGGTAACGACGGGTGATGGGAAAGTTGTAGCACTCAAGGATAAAGAGTCAAAATATTGAGCCAAGTGCTCTTCCCGTTTGCGCATACAGAAATCACACGTTTCCTTCTCTCGTGACATTGAATAAGGAGTTGGCTACACTTCTTATCGGTCAACAAAGATGTCTCCGAATCAATTAACTCTGGACTTCCCTTTATAATGTCACCCTCACCAAAAGTTCCGAGTAGTCGATGCGAACTCAAAGGGTCTCAATGGCTGCACTACTCGCCCTCTCAATTCCTCGTAGTCCGTCGCATCAACAAACTCAAAATAATCACCTTGAGTTTCCCCGTCGGATCATTATACAAAATTAGGTGATAAATTGGTGCCGATATGAGGTATCAGGGCTGAGTTAGGAGTTCTAAAAAGTTCCAGGGCTGAGCCCTGGGATTGGTAGAAATTTAGAGGATTGAAATGTAATTTTGGAAAGTTGAGTGAGGTGATTGGTAATTTTTCTGAATGCTGGAGGAGTTGTTTTGTAATGAGAAACTTCCTCAAGTCCAGACTTACAACTTAATGAGGAGGTTTAATCAATTATCCGTAAACCTGTTCGTTTCCCCCCTTGCTCGAAAAAGCATCACCTTTTGCAATACTTGTCTTAAGGTGTAACAATATACATGCAAATATAATATAATAAGACATTGCAAGGAACCTTATATGTTAATGAGGTCTCTTGAGTGTACGGACATAAATTTCCAATTGAGTCCCTGTATTGTTTTGACTTAATTCCGTGAACAAAACTGTGTTTGTAATATGTAATAGGGAGATGTTTATTTGTGTCACGATCCCACTTGGTCTATGACGTATTGAAGAAAAATTGAAGACGTTGCGGCAAAGCTTCAAAGAATTAAATCATGCCGAAGTTTAATTGGTGCAAGTTTAATCGCCTTCAAAGTTAATTTCATTTTGAGATCACTCAAGTACGAATGCGTATAATTAATGGTGCTCGTAATTATTTTATAAAAGATAAGGATGTAATTTTTATAAACAAAAATGGTTTTAAATGTTTTAAAAGTGTTTTAAGGGTTTACACTATGTTTTATGATGATAAGCTCGTAAAAGAGTTGGACATTTTTGGATCTCTCATTGGAAGAGACGTTTTAAACAAAAAGTCAAAAAGTCAAACTTCCGCGCCGTCGTTCAAATGACATCCAATCTCGTTCGAACGAGATGGGATGTCGCTCAAACGAGTTCCTCAAGTCGTTCGAACGACACGTTTTTTGAGGCAGAATTTAAATCCTATTTAAATAGTGTTTTCATCATAGTTTCGTAAGTGTGCATTCTGGAAAATAGTATTCGATCAGAAACTTGTTTTGCACATGTTTTCTAAGGTTTAAAAGTCTTAAACACATCCTTAGAGTTTGAAAAGATCCGAGTTATCATTCTTATATGTTTAAGTGATCTTGTTGCACCAAATTTGGTTGTTCTACACATTGAACATCAAAGGATTTTGCGGTGAGGAAGTGATGGACATCGTGTTCGACATCATAGACGAATCAAAGCCATTCGGTGGACACCGAGACATACGTGGATGCGTGTGTTGTGGAAAGGTATCGTGGAAGATGGAATTTCTGCGTGGGCCCTATTGAAGAACAGGTGAAGATCAGAAGAAGCGTCAAGACCCGTGGGGATCGAGTCTTAGTGTAAGGCTAATCTGTCTTTGTAAAACCATTGTTCATAGTGATTGTCTGGCTTGGGCCGTCCGAGGTTGTTTTCTCGTTTTGGGTTTTTTCCTCATACATCCGACATTTTGAGTATTCTTTACTTTACTTGCTTTAATCACTAGATGCATGTTTAGGATTAATCAAGATAAAATTAGTTTAAAGTAAGAATTGAGATTTTCACAACTTGGTTTGGTGCACATTTAAAGGTTGGATCTTTTTCGGAGAAAAATTGGTTTTGTTTAAAACACACATATTGGGCACTCTTCAAATTGGTATCAGAGCCAGAAAACATTTTTTATTTGTTTTGTGATCCCGTGTGTTTTCAAAGATGAATTCTGGATATAATGAATTTTCTCGAACTCATGTTTTTGATGGCGCTAATTACACTTATTGGAAGATGAGAATGAGATGTTCTTTAAAATATATTGATGATCGTGTTTTGCTTGCAGTTGAGAAAGGTTGGACACCCCCTGTCACTATTATAGGTGAGGTCACTAGTTTAAAACTTGTTGAGTCGTGGACCAAAATTGAACAAAGACTTGCACAATATAATTCTAAGGGTCTGCACGTTATTTCTTCACATATCACACAGGAAGAATATAATATAATTATGACTTGTGAAACATCAAAAGAGGCTTGCGATATTTTGGCGCTCACTCACGAGGGCACTAGCACGGTTAGGGCATCAAAACTTCAAAATCTCACTACACAGTTTGAGACCATTAGGATGTTAGAGAGTGAGACCTTAGATGAGTTTTATTCTAGGTTGTCCAATATTGTTAACTCGTCATTTAACCTAGGTGAGAAAATTCTCAACAACCGTGTCATTAAGAAAATCCTTAGGCCATTGACTAGTAGGTTTGATGCGAAAATGACCATTTTAAACTCCTTGGGTAGGTTAGAGTCGACGAAACTAGAAGAGATCGTAGGTGACTTACAAACCTATGAAATCGACATGATTACCTCCAAGAAAGTGCCTAAGAAAGAAAAGGGTATTGCTTTGAAAACCCGAAAGGTGGAAATTAAAGTTTCGGATTCTGATTCCGATTCCGATTTTGAGGATGTTGCTTTGTTGGCAAAGAAATTTAAAAAATTTATTAAGTTTCAAAAGCAATCAAAAGATGCCAAGAAATTTGAAAAATTCAAGAACAACAAACTAGATCCCACCTCTAAGGATAAGTTTGAAAAGCCTAAGAGAGATGAGTCGGATAAGTGTTTTGGGTGTGAGGGGTACGGTCACAAAGTTAAGGAGTGTCCCACTAGACTTAAGAAAGAGGTCAAGCAACCCATTGTCTATAATGCCACCTTAAGTGATAGTGATCCGAAAGAGGGAGAGAGTTCCCCTATTGATCGTAACTTTGTTGTGTTTATGGCATGTCATGTGAGCGACGACGATTCTCATGTGCATGACTCTTTCGAGGAGGTTTTGAGTGTATC
Source organism: Sambucus nigra (assembly GCA_949130495.1). Lineage (NCBI taxonomy): Eukaryota > Viridiplantae > Streptophyta > Magnoliopsida > Dipsacales > Adoxaceae > Sambucus > Sambucus nigra. The sequence continues at coordinate 575,097,095 of OX422214.1, read as the reverse complement.
CCACGTTAGTGAGGGTGAAGAGAGTGACGAGGAGGAGGTAGATGTGAAAGAGTTGCAAAATGCGTTTAATGAGTTGTATGCCAAAACGGTGAAGGTGAAAAAGGCTAACTCAAAATTGCAATCTAAGTTGAATGAGCTTGCCATAGAAAATAATGATAGTTTAATTGAGGATCTTAGGGCACGTGAGAAGAAATTTAGGGGGAAACTAGAGTTGTGGAGAAAGAGAGAGATAGTCTCCGTGGCTTGATGGAGTCCTTGAAAAAGGAGATTTTAGAGTTTGAGGAGTCTAGGCGTTTGCTCGAGTCTAGGATTCATGAATTGGAGGAGAGATTGAGAGACTCATCTAGAGTCAAGTTTGATTTGGAGGATAGGTCGGAGAAGTTAGATAAGATCCTAGGCACCGTTCAAATTAAGGGAGATAGGGGAGGTATAGGTTTTGATGAGAGAGTTGTTCCCATCCCCCCCGCACGTGTGAGAAACACTAAGATGGTTAGAAAAGGTCCACATAAAGGTAATCATTCCCACCACCGCTACACTTGCACATTTTGTGGTAGGAAAGGTCACCTTAGGCATTATTGTTACGACCTTAGACAAGCTCCTAGGAAGTTTGAGAATAAAGTTGCCCCAGTTACCCAAACCCCCATGCGTCGTTTTACACCTACTTGGTTTAGGAAATCAGATTTAGTGGATTTAGGAATTAAACTTCATAATTCTCGTTTGGGTGCACTTGATTCTTCCCATGCTAAATCTAAAGGATGATAGTGTTACCATCTTTGTCATATGCTAGTTTGCTTCACGATATATTCACTGCTAGTATAGTGACATGTGTATCATTTTGTACTATAGTTTTCATTTATTTGAGTCCTATTTGAAAAATACAAAAAGATTTTTTTTGAGAAAACTTTTGAAAATCCAAAAAGATTTTCAGTTTTTGAGATTACAGGTTTGATGTGGCATATTGGTGTGCTTGGGCCCCCCATCGTTTCATTATCCATGTGGCTAGGACATTTGGTCATTATTATCGATGCTTAGAATTATCTTAACCATTGTTTATATGGGGTTGTTTCGAAGTTGATATGCATTTTTATTCGACTTTATATATATGCTAACATTGCACACATGCACGAGTTTATATGGATGTTTGACTTCTCTTGCATATTTGAATTTGGTGAGGCGTTCTTATCTCAATCTTGTCATCTATGCGTAAGTAGACTTAAGGAGAAGTGTGCATGTAATAACCGTTTACCGTGAGGATTTAAATTGAAAAAAAATGATGAGTGATTCACGGGAAAGGGCTGCGAGAGTTCAAAATTAACTCGTCGTGAAAGCCACCGTTTAAAAGAGCCCAAAAGAAAATGCAATATGATAAGAAAAGGGCCAATAAGATTTTCTCTAAGTTGAGAATGCTAGAAACCTCAAAAGAACTTGAAAAGTAATATATATATGAGGGAGTTTGGTTGGGGAAAATTTAAACGGGTTTGCACAACTAATCTTAATGTTGAAACATTGCAATTTGATGCTATTATTTGTAGAATCATCAAAATTATGGATTTGTGTGCATGTAGTATGTTTAGTTCATTAAGCTCACTCTTTAATTGTCATATGTCTATGATAAAGTTTGATGATTAATCGCTACCAATTAGAGCTTCTTGATCGTTTCGATGTGTTGGAATTGTGACTCATTTGTTTTAGATTCACGCCCATTCATTCCATGCCCATGTTTGAGCACATCGGTACTATGTTTCCATGTAACTCACATTTTTATTTTTTATGAGTTTTTGCATTTTGTGCGAAAAGGCTACTGTTTTCGCACTGTTTTGCATCTGTCGGACCCTTCCTGGAATTGTTTAGTGGAATTTTTTTCACTGGGCAATACTTTATATTATTTTTGGGATTCTGGGAAATTTTGACAGGTCGCGTGAAGTTGTTCAAACGACATCTCATCTTGCACGAACGACATTTGTACTTCGTTCGAGCCACATCCTCATCTCGCTTAAGCGATGTTCCTAGCTCGTTCGAATGACAGGCTGAACAATGTCTTCTGATTGGTTTGCAGTCCTCTGGTTCAAATTGGTATATTTTTTTGGTACAGCTGAAGGATTTTTTAGTCTATTTGGTTTATATGCAGATTCTTTTATTTCAAAATTGGTATTTTGCATATAGTCTATTTACACACCTGATTAATTTGCAATATTCTTTGTGTGATTCCTTGGTTTACTAGCTACTGATTTGTCATTACATGATCTTATTTAGCTGGTTGTTTCATGGTTGTGACACCCCGCCTAATAAAATATCGGGTGATCAGTCCTATACCAAATTAAAACAGGAATCCCAGTTGGTTCATCCTTAGCATCACTGTCGAAAACTTTTTAAAACTTACTAACCACCTAGTATTCCAAAAGCTGGTGCCAAATTTTATCTTTTTAATTAAACAAACCAATACATGTGGAATTAAATATAAACTGAACATGAATCCAGTACTGAAATAGATAAGACTGGATAAAACCTCCCAGTTCAAAACTCCAAATCATACAATAAACTGAATACAATATCTCTGATGAAAGAACTAAAAGTGGGCGACATATGCCCTAAACAAGAAGTCTAGATGAAACTGAATGGAAAGGATAGATGCGTCTACTGCAAGGACCTACAACTTTCAGAACAGCTGCAGCACGTCAAGCAATCCAAATCTCTAAATCTGATACTCCTCTGGCTTAGCACCTGATATAATATATATATATATATAGAAAAAGAGAGAAGCGATACAAGAAACGGGTCAGAGCCCGATGTATAAAAATGATTTAGTAAGTATTTAAAACTGGTTCTTAAAATAAGTCTTATACGCATGTTAGTTATCGAACTCTCACATGAGTTTCTCTCCTCTCGTCTATTGTGCACGCCTAACGTACATCTAATCTCCCCCTAGTTATACCTCCCAGTTTAATCTCACAAAGTAGAAAGTTACCCAAGTACACTCATATATATATATAGTCTCATCATCCCTATATATATACACTAATCCTGCACTCTTAGGTTAAGACCACTTAGTGCAACGTAATGATTATTATTATTACCATGTCTACTAATTTCACACAGTAGCAATATTCACAAGTCCATATATATATATACTAATCCTGCACCCCCGACTAAGACCCATTAGTGCAAATATTCTGGAAATCATGCATCCCCAGGTTAGCACCCATTAATGCACATATCAATAATAATTTTGCACCCCCGGGTTATCACCCATTAGTGCGCCTAACAATAGAATCTTGCATCCCCGGGTTAGCACCCATTAATGCACCTATCAATATTAATCCAGCACCCCCGGGTTATCACCCATTAGTGCCCGGGTTATCACCCATTAGTGCGCCTAACAATAGAATCTTGCATCCCCGTGTTAGCACCCATTAATGCACCTATCAATATTAATCCAGCACCCCCGGGTTATCACCCATTAGTGCACCTAACAATAATTATCCTTGTACCCCCGGGTTATCACCCATTAGTACACTTAACAATAGGGTTTCTGCACCCCCGAGTTATCACTCATTAGTGCTCTTAACAATAAGGTTCTTGCACCCCCGGGTTATCACCCATTAGTGCTTTTAATAATAATATCACATAATAGGCATACACACATCCTATTATAAATTATAGGTATTTCTCCAACCTACATATATACTCTTCATACGTATTTTAATCTCATCTCTACGTATAGTATAAATATTTAGATTACTATCTCTCTTGTAATCTCCAAGGTATACTCTCTCTATATACCGAAATAATTAAAGTATTTATTCTCACATACTTTCCCGAAATTCCATCGTATTTAAATTTACTATTTGACAGTTTCTCTCACTCCAATAACCCGACAAACTTAAAACTAGACTTTGAGAAAAATCCCCAAAAATTCCCTCTGTCGCTCGAACCATAAGGGTTGTCGTTTGAACAACTTCCACGTGTCGCGCGAGATGCCATCTCGTTCGAACGACTTCGCGCGAGATGCCATCTCGCTCGAAGGACTTCGCGCGAGATCTCCATCTCGTTTGAACCACTTCGCGCGAGATCACACGAGATTGCACTGTTCGTCTTCTTCACCAAACTTCAGCGTTTTTCACCATTTTGAACCTAAAAACCTCTAAGATTCAATTCCCAACAACTCATCATCAACACCCATCAACACCTAATAGGTTATAAATCATTCCTAACCTCCTAGGATCATTAATTCGTCATAAATCACCATAATTATATAAAATCCCCAATTCAATACATATGAACCCTAGTTTCCAAATTTTCAATTAAAGAACCTAATCAACACAGATTCATTCATCAATATAAAATCAAATTCCGTGATTAATCCTCTACATACATGAAGGAATTTCAGCCATTAATTAAACCAATCCTTAATCATAATTTAAATCTCCAATTTTTACCCAATTAACATATAAATCATGATTAAATCAACCTATACTAACATGAGTATGATTATTGCTAAAAGAAAGCAAGTAATAAACACTTGCCTCGGATATGATGGTCTGATCCATTGGTGATGTTGGTACATACGCGTTCCTCTCTTCTCGATCTACGCGTTGGTGGTCACGGTTATGCAAGGTGATGTCAAATGAGTCTTCTCTCTTGGAATTTGGTTCTCCCTCACACCCTCCATGGCCGTTCTAACTTCCTATCACTTCTTAACCCTAATGGAATTTCTTGGCTGATATAACAAATCCCAATTTTCGTCCATTAATTTAGCCCAAAAATACAATTTACCATAATGCCCTCTCGGGGTGCCGGTTAGGCCTAAAATCGCCCCGGGACCCAAACTAAATACCCGGGTACACTATTTTGACTATCTCGACCCTTCCGGACTCAACGGCACTTTTGAAATGACCATACGAGTTACCAAAAATAAAATCTCTTTTTATCTCAATCAATTAGTCCCGACACGACTCACACGCACGTCAGACTTAAATTACCAAACCGTCGTATTTCTCACTTTCGATAATTTATCAAATGTTATAATTCCCTATTACATATCACACAGTAATATTCAATAATTCTCAACAATTAGTATTAACCCTTGGCACGCTAGTTAATAATTATTTTAATCCGGATTAATAACAAATTAATTTCTCACATTTTAATTTAATTAATTCAACAACAATAATTAATCGCATATTTATTCCCATAATAATAATTAATCACATAATTATTTAAATCGTCAAAAATACGGGGTGTTACATACTCCCCCCCTTACAACGGAATTTCGTCCCAAAATTCAGAAAAAGTATACCAGGTACAGACAATGCTGTAAAAATATTGCGCATCGTATCCCGGCGCTCACAAGTAAGCTACTCCGTACCACCCATATAGTACGCTATCGAATACCCTTAATAATGAACACTTCACATGTGTTTGCTTTAAACTCCAGGTTACCCTGTCATGTAGTCTCTTGCCCAAGCCTTTCTGCTTAAGTTTCACTACTTAAACTTTATTTTAGATTTTCACTATCTTGCCTTCTACTATTTTCACCTTAGTAGATTTAGCCTCTTTTCACATACATACGACTCTATCTCGTGTCGTTCATACAAGTAAATTGGTTTTGCAATATATATTTCACACACAATATATACGATAATATCGATTCTTCTCCGACATTTGTAATCATAACTAGTCTCCCACCTTTAACTATCAAGTAGGACAACAACCAAGTTTACCATGCCATACTTCTACTGGCACTCTGCCCGAACGTGAACTTATAGGAGTTATTTGGACACAAACTCCACTAGTGGAAGGTATTACTCTCGTCCTCCCCTAAGATCTAAGGGTTCACATAAAATTTTCTCTCCCGCATTCGATTAGACCGCTTGTCCTGCCCATCCCTCTGTGGGTATTAGGCCGTACTCAAACGCATCTTAGTACCTATAATATCACCATTACAGCTACATGAGAAGATCCTTGGGGATAATCTTCCATTCTTAAGTGGAAGAAGCCCCTACTGGTTTCGAATTGTCCACAATTTTTCAATCCGTCAGGTGACCCACTGCAAGACTATCCTTGCAATATTAACCTACATCGTAACTCATCACCACTATTGTTTGTATTCTGATACATTTCATCTTTCTTGAATAAATTTCAATTTATCTTGAAACGTAAGTCTCTGACAAAACTTCGTTAATAAGCTTCGGCTTACCCGACTACATGTTATCAAATTCGCATGCTAATCATAATCCACTACTTAATTCAATCATCCAGGGCTCCCATAAACCCTATGCCTCGCGCATCATCATACAAATGACATAAAATTATCTTACTTCAATTCTCGCATACCTGGTATGCTGATGTAGTAGGGGTGAACTCAATCGCCCCATTAATCATAACTTAATCAATTCTTCAATGGCATCATTGCTCTATTCCGAAAAATACTAAGTCTAGGCTACTCTATTGGCCTTAAGTCATAAACAAATTATTAACTCTCAATTATATTCCTTTATAGGTACAATAACCAACATACAAAACTTATGTACTATCGACCAAACTTCTCTCCAACTCCTGACGTTCGCTAGTTTCATGCGTGGGATGTCTCACAAAGCGAAATCCAAACAAGGAACCCCCCCTGATACACTACTATCTAACCTAGTCGATTGTTGAGGTCCGTAAGGCCTTCAGTACCTACTATGTACTTTCCCTCAATCTACGTATTGTGATATAAATTTTACTCGTCCACTCTCATGTCCCTAATAATGTAACATGAAGCATGGCACCCTGACTATCCCAAGTACTTGGCGCTATAGATATATAACGAGCTTTATTTTGACGCTCGATAAGAACACAATGTATTCTAAGTCTTAACAGACAAATAAATCCCTATGCTCGGGAATAGCATATAATTAGACACTATACTCGTTGAGGTCTATAATACCATAAAAGTGTTATATATATACTCATATCTGGTCCCAACCCTATTTCAGGTGGCGCCGCACAAAACTAAGATCACTCCTCCCGGAGTATTCGGCACGATAGTCATATCACTACATTTTTACTATCGTTTAACCATACGGTAATTAATCACTACATATTACCATAATAAACTCTACTAAAGCAGACTCAATGCAGTAGTAAATTATAACAACAAAACACATTCTTAGGGCCCTCCCGGTTCCCTCACGAGCAATCATCAAAATGCCCTGCTAACAACGAGAAATACGTTTGTAACAAGACTGTTAAAACTAACGTTCCCACTAAACTTGATCCGCACGTGACGTTTAGGATTTCCAATTTACATAAAAGTTGTGGCACACCCATGTAACTAGAATCTATCCTTTACTCACAAGGAAGAAGCAAAACCTCACCAGTCTCGCCCAATCACAGGGTCTCAGCACGTGGCTGCCGTCACGACCCATGAATATCTGCAATCGTCATACATCCTAGGATTTCATCCTATAGTTGTCCCCTCTCACCATAGACAATTTATTCCATCTTGTGGATTTCACACCCATTATTAAAACGTTGGCCCTAACTCTCCAGGCCTCAATTATAGCTTTATAAAACTCTCGTTTACATCCCGGGTCCCGTAGACTCTGACATACTATATGCTACTATTAACGAGGACTCTACTGGTCCAGCCTGAACCCATCATTCTCGGGTTATAAATTTCCTGGGCCTAATTCCCTTGACCCCAAATTCTTTCGCTGGAAGTCTCGCTCCTCCAGTCATTATGCCTAACTGGCACGATTTACCATTTTTAATCTTTTCGGTCTCACTTCTCAATTGTGGACACATCCAACACTTGTAGTTATGTTTCCTTTACATAAGGAAAACTTCACGAACTATTTCCCATCACTGGTCCCACTAACCATTTTGGGAATGTCCTTCTCCCGGATCGACAGTTTCAACTCACAATTATTCTTCCACTGTCCCTTTGGCTACGCTAGCTATCCGGAACTATGGTTGGACTCTACTGCCTGATTGACTTCATCGTCCTCTTGAAGTTAATCACTTAACATCATCTAACTGAGTTTCTATTGGGTATACTCTCATGTGGGGTTTCACTAACACCGTTAAATTCAGTTTCTGCTTTTCAGCAGGTTCGTTAACCCTCTTTACTCCCTTATCTTGGAAGGACTGCCATCACTAGCAACCGTATAACTTGACGACATCAACATTAGTCATCTTAGCTGGATTTCTCATCCATACTGATATTCTACTCACGGGTCCTTTATCAATTATAAACCCTTTGGATAATTTATACACCTCTTCCAGGTACGAAGTTCATTATGCAATTCAACCTCTCTCTCATGATCGGTTTCTATCTTACCCATCGTTTTAAACATCAAAATTTCACTCACATTCTGTTACCACACCGAATGGAAGACCTCACGGTCAACTCGTACCCAAATTTCTCTCTAAATTTCAAACAAACTTCTTTATATATGGTGATTGCCTCTAATCACTACACGATTCTCCTAAGAGTTATAACTTTTAACTCCAAATTAAATTCTGAGTGTCGTCACGCCCCACTCTACACAATTGCCTTCGGATTTTCTACCTCCGCAGGTCTGTTACAATTTCTCATTTTCTTTTCCGCATCTTCACCGATGGGTTTTCAAAGGATTCCCTCTGATTTCCCCTTTATCGACTATGTTAGGTGGTCCTGAAATCACCCCACCGTTATCTATGATTTTGTCCTGGGAACCCACAGTTCCCGAGTGACAATTTTACTATCTCTTACTTAAGTAATTCTCATGGTGCTTTTTGTCCCAATCACTTTTACCCGATTACTCTATGTCTTCTGTTGAGCCTCTTCTCCTGCAGTTCTTCTTACGGCCCTCGCTGGTCGTGCTAAAATGTTCGGTGTTCGAATCACACTGAATTTCATATAATGAGTCACATCCATTATAATTCGTAGCAAGAGAACGTAAGTCGCATACGTAAGGGAACACAACAATCCTATCATAAGTCTCTATTTCAAAGAACCATACGTTGAAACGTAATAAGCCGCACATATCCTAAGGACACTAGAACTTGATGCTCTGATACCACCTGTGATACCCTGCCTAATAAAATACCGGGTGATCAGTCCTATACCAAATTAAAACAGGAATCCCAGTTGGCTCATCCTTAGCATCACTGTCGAAAACTTTTTAAAACTTACTAACCACCTAGTATTCCAAAAGCTGGTGCCAAATTTTATCTTTTTAAATAAACAAACCAATACATGTGGAATTAAATATAAACTGAACATGAATCCAATACTGAAATAAATAAGACTGGATAAGACCTCCCAGTTCAAAACTCCAAACCATACAATATCTCTGATGAAAGAACTAAAAGTGGGAGACATATGCCCTAAACAAGAAGTCTAGATGAAACTGAATGGAAAGGATAGATGAGTCTACTACAAGGACCTACAACTTCCAGAACAGCTGCAGCACGTCAAGCAATCCAAATCTCTAAATCTGATACTCCTGTGGCTGAGCAACTGATATAATATATATATATATATATATATATATATATATATATATATATATATATATAGAAAAAGAGAGAAGCGATACAAGAAACGGGTCAGAGCCCGATGTGTAAAAATGCTTTAGCAAGTATTTAAAACTGGTTCTTAAAACAAGTCTTATACGCATGTTAGTTATCGAACTCTCACATGAGTTTCTCACCTCTCGTCTATTGTGCACGCCTAACGTACATCTAATCTCCCCCTAGTTATACCTCCCAGTCTAACTACTCAGTAACCATACTAATACTAACTATTCTCACTAGTAGTATTCCCGTATCGCCCATACAATACGCTATTCGGATAGTTTATCTCACATACTAGGTTTCATTATTCATCGTTTGAATGGTTAATCTTTTATTCACTAAGATGATCTTACTTCTCATTTTCATTTTATCTACTAGTCTCACAAAGTAGAAAGTTACCCAAGTACACTCATACATATATATAGTCTCATCATCCCTATATATATACACTAATCCTGCACTCTTAGGTTAAGACCACTTAGTGCAACATAATGATTATTATTATTACCAAGTCTACTAATTTCAGACAGTAGAAATATTCACAAGTCCATATATATATATAATATATATATACTAATCCTGCACCCCCGACTAGGACCCATTAGTGCACATATTCTGGAAATCATGCATCCCCAGGTTATCACCCATTAATGCACCTATCAATAATAATTCATCACCCCCGAGTTATCACCCATTAGTGCGCCTAACAATAGAATCTTGCATCCCCGGGTTAGCACCCATTAATGCACCTATCAATATTAATCCAGCACCCCTGGGTTATCACCCATTAGGGAACCTAACAATAATTATCCTTGTACCCCCAGGTTATCACTCATTAGTACACTTAACAATAGAGTTTCTGCACCCCGAGTTATCACTCATTAGTGCTCTTAACTATAAGGTTCTTGCACCCCCGGGTTATCACCCATTAGTGCTCTTAATAATAATATCACATAATAGGCATACGCACATCCTATTATAAATTATAGGTATTTCTCCAACCTACATATATACTCTTCATACGTATTTTAATCTCATCTCTACGTATAGTATAAATATTTTGATTACTATCTCTCTCGTAATCTCCAAGGTATACTCTCTCTCTATACCGAAATAATTAAAGTATTTATTCTCACATACTTTCCCGAAATTCCATCGTATTTAAATTTACTATTTGGCAGTTTCTCTCACTCCAATAACCCGACAAACTCAAAACTAGACTTTGAGAAAAATCCCCAAAAATTCCCTCTATCGCTCGAACCATAAGGGTTGTTGTTTGAATGACTTCCACGTGTCTTTCGAGTGGCTTCGCGCGAGAGGCCATCTCGCTCGAACGACTTCGCGCGAGATCTCCATCTCGTTTGAACCACTTCGCGCCAGATCGCGCGAGATTGCACTGTTCGTCTTCTTCATCGAACTTCAGCGTTTTTCATAATTTTTGAACCTAGAAACCTCTAAGATTCAATTCCCAACAACTCATCATCAATACCCATCAACACTTAATAGGTTATAAATCATTCCTAACCTCCTAGGATCATTAATTCGTCATAAACCACCATAATTATATAAAATCCCCAATTCAATTCATATGAACCCTAGTTTCCAAATTTTCAATTAAAGAACCTAATCAACCCATATTCGTTCATCAATATATAATCAAATTCCGTGATTAATCCTCTACATACATGAAGGAATTTCAGCCACTAATTAAACCAATCCTTAATTGTTGATGTAAAAAATTAGATCACTCTAATGATTCAATCACAGATAAATAAATGAGACAAAAGATTTTAAAGTGGTTCAGCCTTATAAGAATGGCCTATGTCCACTATTATTTTATTGCTGAGTGTTTGGGAATTCTCGATTACAAGAAATTCCGTTCTGGATCCCAAAGTTTGGATTCAGGATCCTCCCCCCTACAATGAGGATTGTACAAGGTATTTATAGCCTTGAGGCTGTCATATGAAAAGGGTGATACATTAAATGATATACATATGAAAGGGTAATACATTTAATGCCTTTTGAGCGTGTGCGTCTAAATGATAAGCATTTAATGAACCAGTTGAACTGTTGGTTATTCATCAATTAATGCTTTGTTCGAGATGCAGCTCGGACCGCCTGAGTAGCTCGGACCGCCTAAGATTTCTGATATTCAAGAGTTCCTCGGAGAGGTCTGTTCCTCGGAGCGTATGAGTTCCTCGGAGAGGTCTGTTCCTCGGAGGGTATGAGTTCCTCGGAGTAACATGGTTCCTCGGAGCGTGTGATTATCTTGGAAGTGCATGTTGTTGCCATGTAGATAGCCACGTGTCTTCATATGATTGATCCAAGTCAGTAGATTAAATTTGGTATCAACAGAAGCCCCCAATGTTTCGTAGTTCGAAATTTGAGGAATATGGAACATTCTTTCTCGGAATACGGTAGCTTTAAATAGTTCTTCCTGATTTTTAGGATCATCTCCCTTGTATTTATTTCTCCATCTCAATTCGTAGAATCATGATTTTTTGGACTTTTCTTCTCGCTTCGTTTCCCGCGTCACTTTTCGCGTTTTTAGCCGCTGTTGTTCGCTTTGATTCCTTTTTGTAATAATTACTTCGCCAGTTCCCAAGGCAAGGTATTTAAACTTCACAGAGACTCCCATCGTCTTCTATCTTTTCAAATTTTCATCTTCTAGTTTTTCATTGTCTTTTACTCTCTTGTGCGTTCATCTCTTTCGTCGTTCATTGTCAACAACTTCAGTCTTTTTTCTGTAAGATCTTCTTTCTTCTTCTTCATTTCTTTTAATTCATCATCATGGTTTACCCAGTTGAGTTTCTTAACAAATTTCGATCTGATTTTTCCATTCCCTCTTGGGTTGTCTTGGAAGAGCTTTCTGAGCCTTCTAATTATTTCAATTTGTCTGAGGGACATTGTTTCCCCAGTCTCTTTTTTGCTGAGTGTGGATTTTCTTTTCCACCAAATCCTCTGTGTCTGGCATTCTGTCAGTACTTTGATGTTGTTTCTGCTCGAATAGCCCCCAACACATGGAGAATAGTTAATGGGGTGCATAAATTAAATCAAGTGCATGGAACTCGTATAGGAATTCCAGAAATCATGTACTGCTATAGATGGGCAGTTAATGATAATATTTATTATTTGAAAACTAGGTTTATAAATAGAGCCTTAGTAGTCAATCTCCCTGATGCCAACATGGATTATTTTGAACATGAGGTTGTTGTAAAAAATTGGCAACACCCTCCTTTAACCGGAGATGAGGTTTACCAGGGTCCCAGATGCCCTCCTTATGGCAATGGGATAGGTTATATTTATTTTATTTTATTTTATTTATCTTGAAATCATGTTTGTTTTATATTTGATAAAATGTGTTACTGATGACAATATATGTTTATTTGCAGTTGATAGCAAGAGAAAGTGCCCAAAAGAAACAGATGTCAATCTAAGGCATTTGGGACTTATCTGGGGTCTACATCAAAGGGTTGCTGACGAGAACATTCGATCAGCCTCCTATCTGCTCCAATACAAGAGCTATATAACTTCTTTCACTGCTCGTCCAGTGATCAGTGAAGCAGAGCCAGTACCACCCTCTGCAAGTTCTTCGCCAGAATCTCACGTTCCGTTGAGCGAAAGGATGAAGAAGAGAAGGACTCCTGCTCTGTTTGAGAAAACTGCCTCCGGCTCTGGGGAGGTAAAAAGGATTAGGATTGACGTCCCAAGGGAGGGGACAAAGAAAACTGCTACAGCTCCTCCATCTGCTCCTGCGAAGATTTCTGAGAAGCCCGCAGTGGCTCCGAGAAGCTCCGCTGCTCCTGGAGAGGTGATTGTGATATCACCGACCAAGGATTCTTCCTTGGTTGTACCTGTTCCCCCGAGGATACTGAAGAAGAGCTCCTCGGTCAATTTGGATGACACCACCATTCAGCCCCCTGCTGCTGAGACTGGGGTTCCCACCTCTGTTCCCCCGAGCTCTGATATGAGCTCGGTAAAGTCCTTGACCATTCCTGAGGTGCAAGGTAATGAAGATAACCTTACTCGGGATATGGTTACTTCTTTGGCTGCTCGTCATCTTGCTTCAGTAAGTACCTTTACTTTGTACTTTTCGTATTTTCCTTTGTTATTTCTCATATTTGTTTCTGACTTTGCTTTCTTTTTCTGTTTACAGTTGACGAGCTGCTTCAACATAATCCTTAAGAAGGATGAAGTAATCAAAGCTTCTTGCTCCTCGTCCAGTGTGGAGGGAGCTCTGGAAGAAGCTACCAAGTCCTTGGAGGAATCTCGCCAGAGGTACGATACTGATAAGGCAGTCTGGGAGAAGAAACTTGCTTCCTCCGAGTAGGAGAAAACTCGGGTTGCTGAGGCCTCCAGGGATTTAGAGAGGAAAGTGAATGCCTTGGAGAAGGATAATAAAGAGCTCGATGTGAAGCTGAATACTACTGGGGAATTTGAAAATAAACTCAAGGTTGCTGAGGAGAGGTTGGTCCAACTCCAGGAAATAACTCGACAGAGGAGGAAGCTGAACAAAAACTGAAAGCTGCTGATGTTTTGCTGTCCGAGAAGCTTGCCTTGGAGAAGGACAAAAGGAAAGCTACCGTGAAGAAGTCCTTCAGCTCTGGCTGGGACAAAGGTTGGGATAAGGGATGTGCTTCCATGGTCTCTCAAGTGGATTATGGCAGTGTAAAGTATTTCAGGGACGGATGGGTTGCTGCCCTTCAGGAATTGAAGGTCGACGAGTCATCCGAGCTTTTCCAGAGACACATCCCTGGTCCCCCTCCCACTCCAGAAGAATTAGAAGAGGACGAAGCTACGTCTTATGAGTCTTCAATGGTAGTGGGAGAACATGCCCTAAATAGCCAGCCTGCTGCCGAGCAAGTAGTTTCTTCTTCCGAGAAACAACTGGTGCTCTCCGAATAAGTCACAGTTCCCTCCGAGCAACCTGCCTCCTCTTCCCAACCTCCCGAGAAGGTTTTGGGAGATAAGGAAAAGGTGTAGTGTTGTTCGGTTTTCTCTTTCTATTTTTCTTTTTTGTCAAATGTAACCGAGATCTTTGTAACTCTGCACTATGATCTAATAAAATTTGAGTTTTCTTCCATACGGCTGTCTCTTTTCTATTTGTATTCTGTCTTGATCTTCTTTTTGATGATTGTCTTTTATTTCTCTGCTAGTTTCTGGCCAGGATGGATCTGCTATCTGCCAGTGATACAAAGCTAATGCATCAATGTAATGAATATTATAAGGCTGGTCATACAGACCTGAGTGCCTCAGAAGTTGCCGACATCCTTGGTCATAATGCTTCAGAACAGGCAGTTGAAGCATATAAGTACTTGAAGTGTCTTCTTGATCGAGCGGTATCCAATAATGTGGCCTACTATGAAATGATCGAGAATCTCCAGTGTACCCTCGAAGACCTTCAGAATCAGTACAAGGAATCAACTGCCCTGTTGCATGAGGGGTATGAGAAGAGGTATCAGCAGATTTCTACCGAGAAGGGCTATGATAAGCTCCTTGTTGGGTACGATGTTAGGGAGAGAACCTTAAGGGGTGAAGTTGAAGCATGTAGACAGATTATCGAGCTGTTGGAGCAAGAGAATAACAATTTGCAGAAAGAGCTAGCACAGTTGAAGTCTGCAGCCTCTTCTTCAACAGCTATAATCCCAGTGACTGACGAGGGATTTTCATTTTTTGAGGTTGAGAATGCCAAATTGAGGCAAGAGTTGGACACCTTGAAAAGGTCGGGCCCTTCTACGTCTCCTCGGGGACGAGCAAGAGATCCTCGGGGACCAGGAAGAGCAGTTCGGGCGCTTGTGGAGGAATAGAGGACAGCATCTGCCGTAGAGAACCAAGCCTTCCAATTAATGGCTAAGAACCAAGCTTTGTCTGACATGTCAAAGAAAATTAGAGACCTGGAAAAATAACTCTCTGCAAAGAAATCAGTGTTGGAGACTAATGAGCTTTTCATCAAGAGTCTTCACGAGAGACTAGAAAGGCTAACATATCAATTCCACAAACAGCCCAGGGAGTTTTGGATGGCTGGATACAACGAAGCATTATTTCACTTGGACGACCGTATCCAGAATGCCAACAATGAGGGCTACAAGCAAGGCTGGCTGAACGCCTTAGGTGTGCTAAAGCTCGAACAAGGACACTATCTGTGGGACTACCATGATCCCGGGTTGCTCGACTTGCCTGTTCCACCGTATAATTTGGACATGGAATGGATCCCAGCTCGTGCCATTCCTCGGAGCTTAATTGCAAAATACCTCGGTGACTACAATTTACATTCTCAATTTGAGGTATCTCGTCCCGAGCATCTTCTAGATCGACCTTCTTTGATGAACGTCAAGATGCTGAAGGATTTGAACTTCATCAATTCTCCTCAGTCTTTAAATGATCCGCCTGCTGGCGAGGAACCTGTATCGAAAGCTGAGGGGAAAAGACCAATAGAATAGGAATTTTTGATGTAACAGTTAGTATACATATCAATGTAATTTTCATTTTATTATCAATGTAACTTGTAATTTATTTTGAATTTAATGAAAGACTTTCATTCTTGCTTGCAAATCTCATTTGCTATTATCTTGTGTTGTTCATCGACCAACTACAGTTAAAAAGATAATAATATTGTGTTGCTCGATCACTTAATAGTAAAGTAATGAGTATAAAATGTTTAAAATTTTTCCAACCAACAAAGGTTGTTAAATTGTACTCGTCGACCAACTACAGTTAGTGGGTTCTTATCCCCGACCAGCCATACTTGGTAAATTTTTGTCTTTTTCGTAAAATGTGTCTGACCAACCAAGGTCAATAAATTCTCCTCGTCGACCAACTAAGTTGGTACAGTTTGGAATATTTTCTCCTCGTCGACCAACTAAGTTGGTACAGTTTGGAATATTTTATCCTCGTCGACCAACTAAGTTGATACAGTTTGGAATATTTTCTCCTCGTCGACCAACTATGTTGGTACAGTTTGGAATATTTTCTCCTCATCGACCAACTATGTTGGTACAGTTTGGAATATTTTGTTTCCTAGCCAAACAGGTTGGCATTTTTAGGAATATTTCTCCTCGTCGACCAACTACAGTTAGTGGGTTTTTATCCCCGACCAACCATACTTGGTACAGTTTGGAATATTTTCTCCTCGTCGACCAACTAAGTTGGTACAGTTTGGAATATTTTCTCCTCGTCGACCAACTAAGTTGGTACAGTTTGGAATATTTTCTTGAGTAGTCTGCCGAGTGCCGAGTAGTGCATAGCACTAGTATTCCCTGAAATTTTTTCAATAAATAGAGAGACTTGCAAAATATTTTCATTTTATTCATACTGATGGAAACTGCATTACATATACATCACTGATAATACTTGCGCAGATGCTCTGCATTCCATGCATTCTTAAACTCCTCGCCTTCTAAAGTGTCTATTTGATAAGTTCCTGGTCGAACAACTTCTGTAACTCGGTATGGTCCATGCCAGTTTGCCTCCAATTTATTATGTTTTTGAATTACTTTCTTCAGCACATAGTCTCCTTCTTTCAGGTCGCACTTCTTCACTCTCTTGTTGTAAACCAAAGTTGTTCGCTGCTGGTAAGCAGCATTTCTAATGGATGCTTCTTCTCTAACTTCTTCGAGCATGTCTAAATCCAGTCTTCTCATTAAGTCGCTGACAGGGGAATTGAAATTCAGTACCCTGTGTGTTGGGAGGCCCAACTCTCCAGGTATGATAGCTTCACTTCCAAACACCAGCATGTATGGTGATTCTCCAGTTGCTACTCGGGGAGTAGTTCGGTAAGCCCAAAGTACTGATTGTAGCTCGTTGATCCAGTTTGCTTTTGCATCATTCAATCATTTCTTCAAACCGTTTAGCAGCGTTCTGTTTGTCACTTCAGTTTGTCCATTGCTTTGAGGATGGCCTGGTGCTGAATGAACCTTCAAAATGTTTGACTGATGACAATAGGCGGCAAACTCCTCGTTATCAAATTGTGTCCCATAGTCTGTGATGAAGACATGAGGGAGACCATATCGACAAATGATGTTCTTCCAAACAAATTGGTACACCTTCTCGTACGTCATATCAATGAGTGGCTCAGCTTCTACCCACTTAGTAAAATAATCCACTGCGACGACGAGGTACTTGAACCTTCCTCGGGTCGTTACCAGTGGTCCGACCAAATCAATTCCCCACTTGGAAAATGTACAAGGGGAAGTTATGGGTGTCAACAATGCTTGTGGAGTTCTTCGGATGGAGGAGAAACGCTGGCACTTTCCACATTTCTTGGCATAAGTTATACAATCAACCCTCATCGTCGGCCAGTAGTATCCTTGTGTCATCACCCTTTGTAAAAGAGTCCGACCTGCTACATGTGCTCCACAAGACCCTTCATGGATCTCTTCAATCAAATCTTTCACCTCGGTGGGATGTACACATCTCTGCAAACCTGCCATAATTCCTCGTCTATATAAAACACCATTAGTTAGTACATACCGAGCAGCTTTGAACTTTAATTTCTTGGCTGCAAGCTTGTCAATTGGCAATTCTCCCTCCTCGATATATACCCTGATGGGATCCATCCAAGATGGTCCTAAATCAAGGGTGATAAAGTTCATCTTCAGATCTTCATCTATACTCCGACCAGCTAACACTTCAATTGGGATTGTTCATCGTAGCTCGGTGCGAGTAGCTGATGCTAGTCGATCTAGGGCGTCTGCTCTCGCATTCTCCATTCTTGATATTCTGACCAGCTGAATAGCGGTAAATTCTGACACTAGCTCCTTTGCCTTTGCATGATATCTGATCATTAATTCTCCTCTAACTGCATATATCCCCATAATTTGGTTTACAATCAGTTGAGAGTCACTGAAGATCATAACTTGCTGTGCCTCCATAACTTTTGCCAAATTAAGTCCTGCAATCATGGCCTCATATTCAGCCTCATTGTTGGAAGCTTTGAATTGGAAATGCAAAGCGTATTCCATGTCGACCTCGTCTAGAGTGCTCAAAACTATCCCCGCGCCACATCTTGTATTGCAAGATGAGCCATCTACATATAGCCTCCATATAGGTAACTCGTCTTCAAATGTCGAATCAGTCAGAGTTCCTCGGTGAAATATTTGCTGCTTCTTTTCATCCTCCCCAGATTTTTCTCGCTTCTCGTCGATCATTTCTTCTTGCCCTTTCACCAACCGGAGTTGGTCTGGGTTCGAATTTAATGATCCTGTAATATCCACTTGCCCTTTTACCAACCGGAGTTGGTCTGAGCCAGTGTTTGTTGATCCTGTAACATCCACAGGTTGATCAGCGAGTAACTCTTGTTCCTCGTTCGGAGTTCTCCCAACTATCTATGCATCACATCCTGTAACATCCACACGCCCTTTTACCAATCGGAATTGGTCTGGGCTTGTGTTTGTTGATCCTGTAACATCCACAGGTTGACCAGCGAGCAACTTTTACTCCTCGGGGGTATCAGGATAGGTGAACTCCGCTATGAAATCTGCTACATCTTGCCCTTTTAGTGATGACCTGGGTTCATAAATTATATCATATTCTTCGAGCTCTATTGCCCAGTACATCAATCTCCCTGATTTTTCTGGCTTGTGAAGGGCTTGTCTCAACGGCATATCGGTATATACTACTATGGTATGAGCCTGAAAATATGGCCTCATTCTCCTACTCGCCTCAATCAGTGCCAGTGCCAATTTCTCCAGCCTTGGATATCTGATCTCTGCTCCTCGGAAGGCCTTACTTGTGTAGTAAATTGGCTTTTGTACTCCATTCTCCACTCTGATCAACGCCGAGCTAACTGCATTCTCGGATACTGCAAGGTATAAATACAACTTTTCTCCCATCACCGACCTGGACAACAGTGGGGGTGCTCCCAAGTATTTCTTCAAGTCTTGAAAAGCTTTCTCACATTCATCATTCCACTCAAAAGTCTTTCTGAGTATCTTGAAGAATGGGAGACATCTATCAGTTGCTCGTGACACAAATCTATTGAGTGCAGCTACTCGTCCAGTGAGACTTTGTACTTCCTTCTTCATTGTTGGAGATCACAGCCGTATTAGAGATTTGATCTTTTCAGGATTTGCTTCAATGCCTCGTTGATTGACAATGTACCCGAGAAACATGCCTTCTCGTACTCCAAAGATGCATTTCGTCGGGTTCAGCTTCATTTGATATTTATCAAGTTGATCAAAAGTCTGGCTTAAGTTAACTAGATGATCAACAACTTTCTTGCTTTTTGTCAGCATGTCATCAACATAGACTTCCATATTGTCACTGATTTGTTCAGCAAAGACCTTGTTCATCAACCTCTGATATGTCGCACCTGCATTTTTTAAACCAAAAGGCATAACATTATAACAATAAGTTCCCCTAGGGGTAATAAAAGAAGTACTTTCCCTGTCTTCAAGTTTCATTTTAATTTGATTGTAGCCAGAATAAGCATCCATGAAGCTCAGCAACTCGTGTCCCGAGGTAGCGTCCACCAGTTGATCAATTCGGGGCAATGTAAAGTGATCCTTTGGGCATGCTTTGTTGAGGTCGGTGAAGTCCACACACATCCTCCATTTGTTGTTTTTCTTCTTTACCATCACCACATTGGCTAACCAATCTGGATATTTAACATCTTCAATAAAGCAAGCTTTCTGGAGCTTCTCGACTTCCTCCTGTATGGCTTGATTCTTCTCGGGACTGAATACTCTTCTTCTCTGTTTCATAGGTTTGATCTCCTTATTCACATTGAGCTCGTGACATAAGAAGTTTGGGTCTATCCCAGGCATATCTTCATGACTCCATGCAAAAGTTTGTCTTCTGCTTCTAAGGAAAGTTATCAATTCTTGTTCTAATGAGGCTTCCAACGATGAACCTATTTGAGTAGTTCGCTCAGGGTGCTCGTCGTCCAGAATGATGTTTTCAGTAGCTTCCACCACTTGACCCTTCACGAGTTGTGACTCATCTCGAGGATCCAGTGTTTCAATTTCAGCACCTTCATCCACTTGATAGGTAGTAGTCTTTTTCTTTGATTCTTCCAGTTCTTCTTGCTCGGCGGATGAATAATAGCATTCTCGAGCTACTTTCTGATCACCTTTCACAACTCCTACTCCAAAGTTTGTTGGAAATTTTATCCACTGATGCACTGTAGATGGTACAACCTCGAACTTCTTCAATCCTACCCTTCCCATGATGATATTGTACGATGACTGGACATTCTTATCCATCACGAAGAATCGTATTCTTTCTGTCCGACAAGTAGGCCATGTACCAATGAATATATCCAACTTGATCGTCCCAAGTGGAAATACTTTCTCGCCAGTAAAACCGATGAGGGGTCTGTGGTAAGGCTCCAATTGAGATAGCTTTAAATTTAAACTATCAAAACATGAGTAGAACATGATGTCTGCCGAGCTACCGTTATCGACCAACACTCTTGAAATCATTACCTCCTTCATTCTCATTTTGATCACTAGTGGGTCGTCATGAGGATACAGAACTCCTGCAAGATCATTCTTTGAAAACCCAATGACCAATTTTTCTTTGTTCACCTTTCTCGGGCGATCTTCCTCGGCTAAATTTATTCGCTGAATGTACGAGCAAGCTTGAGCCTCTATGAGGTAAGCTTTTCTTTCTGCAGTAAGGTCTCCTCCTCCTGCATCTCCTCATGTAATAACATTACAATCAAATGACCCAAAGCGTATTGAAAATACCTCTCGTTTAGGCTGCCTTGGTTTCTTGGGAAGATCGGGGTCATCATCTGGATCATCTTCATGGTTTCTCTTCTTTTTCTCCTCTGCTCGACGAGGAGATCTAGACCTCTCTCTAGTTCGGTCGTTGCTTCTTCTTTCGCCTCCCCGATCAACATACTTTGCTAGCTTTCCTCGTCGGATGAGTGTTTTAATCTCGTTCTGAAGAGCTATGCAATTTTTGGTCATATGGCCATGATCCTTATGGAACTCGCAGTATTTCTCCCTATTCCTCGTGTCAAGGTCTGACTTCATTTTCTTTGGCCAGTTTAACTCCTTGCTGTTCTTAGTTTCTTCCAGGACGTGGTTGATATTTGCCTTCAAAGGCGTGTAATTATCAAATTTCTTCAAGACCTCCCATGACGACCTACTTTTGGAATGTTTGTCACCACCATTGTTCTTATGCTCTTTCTTCTTAGCTTTATCACCTTCCACCTTGGTTTCTTTGGCATCCATATTCTTCTTTGCTGACATAGCCTCCTCGGCATTCATAATCTTGGATTCTTTTCCCATCAGGTCCGACATGGTTCGAGGTAGATCTTTGGCTTAAGTGTATTACAACTTGTTCGGCAGCAGTCCACTCATCAAAGCAGTAATTGCTGTCTTCTCCTCATAATCAACGACTTCGAGCTTCTCATTATTAAAACGAGTTATATAGTCTCTAATACTTTCACCAGCTTTTTGTCTAACACTTAACAAATGTGCTACTCGTTTAACTAGCTTTGCTTCGAAGCAGAAATTCCCAATGAATAACTCGGCCAATTGAAGAAAAGTTGAAATATTACCCCGAGGAAGATTATTATACCATATCTGAGCAGATCCGGTAAGAGTTCCCGAGAATGCCCTGCATCTCATCTCGTCTGGGACATCATAGATGTCGGCAGCAGCTTGATATTGTTCTATATGAAGGACGGGGTCAGTCTTCCCATCATACTTGGGAGTCACAACAGGTGCATTGAACTTCGATGGTGTTAAAAATCAACAATGTCCTGGACAAAAGGTGTTCCCCGAACAAAGGTTCGTTGTAGAGGGTTCTTGGCCTTAGCCATTTCCCCTAATCTATCCTCCAGCCTCTGAATAGATCCTTTCCAAGCATCATTTCCTTCCTCGGGCCTATTGGTTCGAGCAACTAACCGCGTTGAAGTGGCTTCCTGGGATTTATCTTGACGAGCAGCTGGTCGGTCATCGGATCCATCTTGACGAGCAACTGGTCGCGACTGTGCAGATCCTTCCCTTAAATCTGATGGTCATTGAAAACTCCTCGACGCTGCATTAAGAGGACTCTTGTTCCTCTTAGGGCCTAATCGATCAAAAGGAGAGGCCCTACTTAATCTTTCCAATGCACTGGCCCTTTCTGGGGAGAGGGTGACACGTTGTTCAGTATCTGTGTCTAGCATTGACGAAGTTCGTCCAGGTTGATAAGAAAAATCTTCAGATTCCTCATTACGATATGAACTAGTACGCCTAGTACGCACAGAAGGTGCACGGATATTTCTTTGAATGCTTCGTGATTCGGAATGGAGGGTTTGGATGAGTTGTCGCATCGTTTCTTGCATGACGGTCTGGCCCTGAGCCAGATTCTCCATCATTCCGGTCAGATCTGGAATAATTGGTGGAGCAGATGGATTTGGAGGGGTTCCAGTGTTTCGATTACTGGATTCAGGTATATCAGCCATTGGTAATGGATTGTTTTTTATGAGAAAACGATTTTACCATTCGTTTCCCACAGACGGTGCCAATCTGTTGATGTAAAAAATTAGATCACTCTAATAATTCAATCACAGATAAATAAATGAGACAAAAGATTTTAAAGTGGTTCAGCCTTATAAGAATGGCCTACGTCCACTATTATTTTATTGCTGAGTGTTTGGGAATTCTCGATTACAAGAAATTCCATTCTGGATCCCAAAGTTTGGATTCAGGATCCTCCCCCCTACAATGAGGATTGTACAGCGTATTTATAGCCTTGAGGCTGTCATATGAAAGGGTGATACATTAAATGATATACATATGAAAGGGTAATACATTTAATGCCTTTTAAGCGTGTGCATCTAAATGATAAGCATTTAATGAACCAGTTGAACTGTTGGTTATTCATCAATTAATGCTTTGTTCGAGATGCAGCTCGGACCGCCTAAGTAGCTAGGACCGCCTAAGCTTTCTGATATTCAAGAGTTCCTCGGAGAGGTCTGTTCCTCGGAGCGTATGAGTTCCTCGGAGTAACATGGTTCCTCGGAGCGTGTGATTATCTTGGAAGTGCATGTTGTTGCCATGTAGATAGCCACGTGTCTTCATATGATTGATCCAAGTCAGTAGATTAAATTTGGTATCAACATTAATCATAATTGAAATCTCCAATTTTCACCCAATTAACATATAAATCACGATTAAATCCACCTATACTAACATGAGCATGATTATTGCTAAAATAAAGCAAGTAATAAACACTTGCCTCGAATATGATGGTCTGATCCATTGGTGATGTTGGTACATACGCTTCCTCTCTTCTCGATCTACGCATTGGTGGTCACGGTTATGCAAGGTGATGCCAAATGAGTCTTCTCTCTTGGAATTTGGTTCTCCCTCACACCCTCCATGGCCGTTCTAACTTCCTGTCACTTCTTAACCCTAATGGAATTTCTTGGCTGATATAATAAATCCCAATTTTCGTTCATTAATTTAGACCAAAAATACAATTTACCATAATGCCCTCCCGGGGTGTCGGTTAGGCCTAAAATCGCCCCGGGACCCAAACTAAATACCCGGGTACACTATTTTGACTATCTCGACCCTTCCGGACTCAACGACGCTCTCAAAATGACCATACGAGTTACTAAAAATAAATTCACTTTTTATCTCAATCAATGAGTCCCGACACGACTCACATGCGCATCAAACTTAAATTACCAAACTGCCGTATTTCTCACTTTCGACAATTTATCAAATGTTATAATTCCATATTATATATCACACAGTAATATTCAATAATTCTCAACAATAAGTATTATGTAACACCTCGCCCACCCGGGGAGAGCGAACGGAGCGCTACTGTCGATAAACTAAATTCAAATCCACAAATCACAAGGTATAGATCATCTAAATCCCATAATAGAAAAGAAACCACTAATCTCAAATCTCTTCAAATTAATACAATAAATCTCTCGAATTAAAACAACTATCTATCTAACTCGAAAATAAAATACAAATCTCCAATACTCTATACATCAAAATAAATACAATCTTCTCAACTTGTATTCTCGAATATTCTTCCCAAAATAATCCAATCTAAAAATCCATTCTCCAAATCAAATCCAAAGCACCCAAATTTGTGCAAACCTGCCACTAAAAGAAAATATGAAGAAGTACACAATACGACAGGAAAGATGCTCAACAAATATTAGCGGTGAATAAAACGCAACGATACGAATACGGATATTCAAATCAAATGAGAATCTCAATAGCAATTATATCAATATAATTTCTCAACAACACATTAATCGGGTCACCAAGCCTCACCACTGTACCGCACCTATGCATTTTTCTAGCATATCCAGAAAAAGGAATATTGGCGGGTGCCCAACTTAAGTGCCATATTAAAATCTCATGACAACATGCTCAACACCAAATATAATACCACATGAATCGAAATTAGATTCCAACAATAATTTTCCAGATTTCCAAATGAATTTAGCAATTCTAATATGAGTTCAATAATCACATGAAATCAAAGGGAGTAACACTCGCGAGATTAAGGAGCATATTGTGTAAAACTCCATACCTTAAATCACCAAAAAGAACCAACATGAATCATCACATAATTTCAGCCTCAAAATCTAATCACACCATCACGTTCCTCTCGCGAAAATATTCCAATCAAGTTCTAGCCCAAACTCGAGAAAATACCAAATAAGCCTTCTAATCTAAGGTTGAAATCTTGAATATGTTTGGGACTATGGTTTGTAGATTAAAGGGAGTAATTTTAAAGAGCTCTTCTGGTTGAAAAGTTTGAGAAAAAGTGATTTGAAAAGTCTATCCACGAATTTGTTGATATATAAAGGATTAAGAGTTTGATTAAGAAAAGAGTTCTAATTAGATACAAACACTATAAATTTTTATTTCGGACGATCGGAGCATTGAAATTGGATGAAATTTTACAGAGAATTAGCTGAAGATGAGAGGAAGCTATAGAAAAAAATTCAACTCGATCGGACCGTTCAATATTTTTAAATATTTTTTTTTGCAAGAGAGTTTTATGCTCCGAGGATTCTTCTATATAATAAAAATTCAATTAAAACTCCATTTTAATTCCAATTTCGAAACTGTTTGAAATTCTCATCTTTAAAAATAAAATCCAACATATTTGAGCAATAAAAATAATTTTATCAAAAACTTTATTTTCCTCTATATTTTGAAAATACCCCCAAAATTACGCGGGTTGTTACATATTAACCCTTGGCACGCTAGTTAATAATTATTTGAATCCGGATTAATAACAAATTAATTTCTCACATTTTAATTTAATTAATCCAACAACAATAATTAATCGCATATTTATTCCCATAATAATAATTAATCACATAATTATTTAAATCATCAAAAATAAGGGGTGTTACAATGGTTATCTAGCATTTTTCATTTCTCAAATTGGTATCACTTGATTCAATTTGGTTGCATATTCTCATGCTAGATATTTCAAATTGGTTTATCTTTTCACCGGATCGTCTATTCGAGGCAAAAAGGGGGAGAGATGTATATGATGTAGGGGGAGATTTATTAAGATTTGTTGAGCGCTTCTATAGATCTCTGGATTTATCGATTTTTTGATTATATTTTTTTCAAATTGGTATCAAATAATTTCTCACATGTTTCAAATGATTTGTTGTTATTAGAAATATAAATTGGTATCATTTGTTCCTCCATACTTCACTGGGTATATGTTTGTCTGTTTCATGTGTGTAGGTATGCTTTCAGCGATTCGAGATTTCAAGTCTATATCACATTCAGACAGTTCATGCTTATCGGTGCTACATATTCTAGTCAGTGTCCTGTATTTTCGTTTTTGGGTTTATGGGATGGGATTTAGGCGTCATACGGCTTGACGACCCGGTTAGGCATTTCACGAGTTTAGTTTTGTCCCGGAATAGTCAAAGGGGGAGATTTGTAAGGACATAAATTTCCAATTGAGTCCCTGTGTTGTTTTGACTTAATTCTGTGAACAAAACCGTGTTTGTAATATGTCATAGGGGGATTTTATTTGTGTCACGATCCCACTTGGTCTATGACGTATTGAAGAAATTGAAGATGTTGCGATAAATATTCAAATAATTAAATCATGCCGAAGTTTAATTGGTGCAAGTTTAATCGTCTTCAAAGTTGATTTCATTCCGAGATCACTCAGGTATGAATGCATATAATTAATGGTGTTCGAAATTATTTTATAAAAGATAAGGATGTAATTTTTAAGAGAAAAATGGTTTTAAATGTTTTAAAAGTGTTTTAAGGGTTTACACTACGTTTTATGATGATAAGCTCGTAAAAGAGTATGACATTTTTGGATCTCTCATTCGAAGAGACATTTTAAACAAAAAGTCAAAAAGTCAAACTTTCACGTTGTCGTTCAAACGACATCCAATCTCGTTCGAATGAGATGGGATGTCGCTCGAACGAGTTCCTCAGGTCATTCGAATGACACATTTTTCGAGGCGACATTTAAATCCTATTTAAACAGTGTTTTCATCATAGTTTCGTAAGTGTGCATTCTGGAAAACAGTATTCGATCAGAAACTTGTTTTGCACATGTTTTCTAAGGTTTAAAAGTCTTAAACACATCCTTAGAGTTTGAAAAGATCCGAGTTATCATTCTTATATGTTTAAGTGATATTGCTGCACCAAAGTTGGTTGTTCTACACATTGAACATCAAAGGGTTTTGCGGTGAAGAAGCAAGGAACATCGTGTTCGACATCGTAGACGAATCAAAGCCATTCGGTGGACACCGAGACATACGTGGACGTGTGTGTTGTGGACAGGTATCGTGGAAGATGGAATTTATGTGTGGGCACTATTGAAGAATGTGTGAAGATCATAAGGAGCATCAACACCCGTGGGGATCGAGTCTTAGTGTAAGGCTAATCTGTCTTTGTAAAACCATTGTTCATAGTGATTGTCTAGCTTGGGCCGTTCGAGGTTGTTTTCCCGTTTTGGATTTTTTCCTCGTACATCCGGCGTTGTGAGTATTATTTACTTTACTTTACTTGGTTTAATCACCAGATGCATGTTTAGGATTAATCAAGATAAAATTGGTTTAAAGTAAGAATTGAGTTTTTCACAACTTGGTTTGGTGCACATTTAAAAGTTGGATCTTTTTCGGAGAAAAATTGGTTTTATTTAAAACACACATATTGGGCACTCTTCATTGAGAGACATTGGGACCTTGTATACTTGGTCCAATCATGCATGTCTTTACATATTATTAGTTTCACATTATTATATTAAAGTTTTTCGAAGAGCCCCTGCTGCCAGAATACACTTTTATTATTTGTGTAGGGGTTATGAATGAGAACGTGATTAACCAAAGTGACCTTATGCTTGAGCAGTTGAATGTTGATCTCATCTTGTTTTGTAGTTTAATATAAATAGTATAGAGAAGATTTTGAGATTTAACAGTAAGCTGTAATGTGATCCTCGGTTTCTCTTAGTGTGTTGGAGTTTAATGTAAATTCCATTGAGAATTGTTTGACATTTAGGGTAAAGCGTGGGACAGGTGGGTTGTGGCTTGATTAGAGTCAGGGAAGGGGTCAACGTTGTCGCTGGACGGGGGAGAGGAGGGTTCCCATTATCGTTCTTACTTTTGACTGCTATATAATCTCTCTCAGCTCTCAGAGGACCATTTTTGCTTTGAGGACTTGTGGTTGTGTGTTGAGCGCTAAGGCTTTGAAGGAGGTTAAATCATCTTCTTCTGTTGTTTATTGCAAGGAGTTGACAAAATTGGATAAGATTGTGATTAATGGGAGTGATGAAGAGGTGGTGGTGTTGAGGAAGATAATGTAGGAAGAGAAGGTGAAGTTGCAGGAGAAGACGACGAAGAAGGCGAGTGGGACAAAGCAAGGTCTGGATGTTAGATGGTAAGATATTATTAATGGTGAAAATAGAGAAAATGGTGTAAATAATGATCATAGTAATGATGAAACAAAAAAATTCAACATATTATGTTATTGAACAAGTCTGATTTCAAAGAAACTTATTATTCCAGATCATAGTCGCTTGGAAGAAACTGATGGGTGATGTTTGTGAGGTGATCTTTTAGTTCATTGCAATTGGTAGTTCATTAGTAACTAAAAAAAGTATTGAACTGGTTGCCTTTTATGACCTTGGTTTTTGTGCTTGCTTGCTGCAGAATGATTTATGATGTACGGTTTATGATTGTTCCTTTCATATTGCTCTGTTATGGGTTTTCCTTTTTGTTCACACGATGTTGTTTTTGATTGGTGTGATTGTTATTTGCAGAACGAAGAAATATGAGAAGAAAAATTAAATGTTCAATTGGCTCATAAAATCACAGGGAACAATCAAAACAATTTTATAATGTTATTTATGGGATAGAATTCAGGGGAAATAATCTCTAGATGAGGCCTTGTTATGACCTTAGCTATTATGTTGGTTATTTAATTATATTTTTGTAATTTAACAGGTATAGCTTCCCATATTAGTACCGGTAGTTTAGCTCTTTAGTATATTAAACTAAGGGTATTGTATATGGCTGCAATTTTGGAAACGACACGATAACATGACATACGCGAAACGAAGTTAACACGAAATTGACAAGGATTGTGGGGTTCGTGTGTTGTGTTGATTTGGCGCGCTATCGTGTCGTGTTCGTATTTAATTTGTGCCATGAAATTGACCAGATTAGAGCCAATTAAATACACGATACTGATCATTTAGACCCATTATGGACCTATTTAAAAGTTAAAATCATTAAAGGCCCAACCCATTACACACACCCATTTGAAGTTTAACCCTAAAACTAAAAAAACCTTAAGACAACCCTTATGGGTATGCTAAAAGTCTATATATGAGGTAAATGTGTATGCTATGGGTACTGTAAATGTGCATATTTGCAATTTTCTACGGTATAAAATAACAAATTTAGCATTGCACTAGTTGGTTTTTTGTGGGACCCACCCTTAAGCGGAAAATGATGTTCCGCGGTAGACTGAGGGGGAAAACAAAAAAAAGGCTAAAGCGGAACATGATGTTCCGCCTAGCATTCTAATGTAACTTTTCATTTATTATGTTATTACCCCCATATGTTTTGCAATGGTTCTTTATTATATTGCAATGTCTATTTTTTTTTATGTTTTACAATGGCTCTTTATTATTTTGACAATTATTTACTAAATAAAAAAAGCATTAACATTAACAAACCATTAACTAATAGGAGGGACTATTTTTTTTCTAACAACTAATTCCTAAATAAATTAAGTATTAACATTAACAAAACATTAACTCACTCGAGTGGCTGTTTTTTTTTCTAACAACTAATTACTAAATAAATAAAACATTAACTAATAAATAAAACATTAACTAATAACAGTAACTGTTTTTTTTCTAAGAATTATTAACTAATAAATAAAATATTAACTAATTACTAAATAAATGAACTGTTATTTTTTTAGAAAGGGGTATATTAAACGTTACAAAATGACTGTTTTTTTTACTAACAATTAATTGCTAAAGAAAAAAATGAGACATAAATTATTGGACAAATTAATTATGCAAAAAAACTATTGATAACAGTTGGGAGTTGTGACATAAATCATCCACAAAATAAATTAATTAATAAAAAAAGTTAACATAATCATAACATTACCAAACCATTGAAAAGTAAGAAAACATTGGAGAAAAAATTTACCTCAATATGTAGATACCAAAAGAGCTATAATTTTGGGGTTAGGGAAATGAAGTTCGGCAGGTAAATATTTGTAGGGATAAATATTTATACGGGCCATTAATTAATTAAGAAAGAGTTTTTAGGAAGAAAATATAATTATGTTAAAACAATACCAAGCCTTCAACGGAAAAAGGTTTTCCACCTAAGGAATAGTGCCAAAATTCTTAGGCGGAACATGATTTTCCACGCAATTGTTTTTGTTTCAACATGGCATCGTTTCGGGTGTGTGATAGTGCATATTTGGCTTACCCGTAGAATTTTTCTTATTTTTTATGGGGTATATTTGCACTAGTAATGTGTATTTTTAGACTGCCCATAAGCGTTGCTCTTACCCTTACCTCACAAACCCTTACCCTACCATACCTTTTAGCAGCAGCAAACCTCTAATCACACAACCATCCCTTCCTCCCATTATAACTAATTAATTAAAACCCTAAAAATATTTATCCCCCAACTCATCTCAACCTTTTCTCCTCTCGTTGCTTTCTCGGTTTCTCGAAATCGATCTAGGTCTATGGTCCATACCCTAGATTGCAGACCACCTCCCCTCTCCTCTCCTCTCCTCTCCTCTTAGACTCTCCCTCTCCCTCTCCCTCACCCTCTCCCTCACCAAATCAAATCTATTTGTTTTGAGTTAAACACTTCATATCACTGTTTTCCACATAAAACACCACCGGTTCCTCTATGAGCATTGAATCATGCTAAGAAGTGGAGTGTACTATATAGATCAACAGTAAGAAAAGAGAAAAACTGTACTAGAATTGTACGAGTTTCACTAGGTAAGTTTCCAATATTTACTTTATATACCATTCTCATTTCTAGTGGATTTTTTTTAGATTCAAATTTATTCCGAGTATATTTTTGGATATTGTTGAGAATTTTATTGTGTTTATGATTGTATAATTTTCTTGTTTGTATGTGTTATCTACTTGTTTGTTATCAAAATTTGGGACAAAAATAAGCATAGGCATTTATTAGAAAAATAGTATGTGAAAGGTTTGTGATTTGTGCTGAAATGTTTGCTAATTATCATGAAAACAGTAGGTGAAATGTCTATAATTGTATATGTCATTGTTGGTGAAATGTTTGCTGAAGTATCAAAAAAATTATGTGTTTTAAGTGTTGCATCGGGCGGGTCAAATTGAGCCATAGCTATCGTGTTTATCATGTCGTTTCGTGATTTAAACATGCTGTGTTAGGGTTGGGGAAAAAAACATGCTATCGTGTCGTGTTCGTGTTCGTGTCAACTGAAATATTATCGTGTCGTGTGAAAACACTACCCATTGATCCGAATTGCCACCCCTATTGTAATAAACTAATTCTGCAGCTCATTTATTAATTGAGACAGTTAGGACCTTTGGTGCAATTGAGATGAGCTGGCAAGTCTGTTAGATGGGTGTTAGTTTGTTACATCTTTAGGCATTTCCCCCTTTTGTAGCTTTTGAGTTTTTTAGGCCTTGATAGCGCTGGATTGTATATCTTTGGACATCCAGTCCCTCATTTGTAATTTTGTTCATTTGAATTGTAATCTCTCGTTGAGGATTAAAAAAAAGGAAAAACAACTGACTATAAAAATCACATGGGTTAACACCTAATTTTCAACTTCTCCAATTCTCTTTTATTTTATAGCAAAGTACTATTAGGCGCCTTGCAAACAAACTTTAAATACTAAATGAATTTTAACAAATTTTAAATAGCTAGGTTCACTAATTTGCTTCTTGTAGAAGTCCACGCTAGTGGCATAACAAGTGGACCTAATAGTAAATTGTCTTAAATGTTTCAAAATTATTAACAAGGGATCTAATTGTAAATTGCCCTTTACTTTATGTTGTTTCCCCTTTTCTCTTAATATCTCTGTAATCAAATTGTTTGTGAAGACTAATACAGTAACATATCGTTAACTAATCCTCTTGGCCCAGTGGTGGGCAGTCTTGGGGGTGAATTGGGTTTGGTCCCCAGTTCGATCCCCGACACTATCAAAATAATACGTGGCCAGCGGAAATCACGAACCGCGAACGTGGATTAGTCGAGGTGCGCTTAATGATGATCCGGACAACACGCGATATGATACCAAAAAAAAGTAGCACATGGTTTATGATAGTTCATTTGACATTGTCCTATGATCGCCTTTGCTCTTTCTACGCTTGTACCAAATCCCTGACAATCGGTGCGGAATCACCCTCAAACCATAAATTAAATAAACATACAATGAAGATGAACATAGTTCTAAGCCCTTGGTCTACGTACATACCTAACGCACCCAAATGACTGGTAATACTATCGCACACTCAAATAGTGATCATCCTGAAGTTCTATTCTATGGGGCACACATCCGGACCTCGCTGGAATTGCTAAGGTGGGATCGTCCACTGCGCGTGACCTCCCGTGATAGCGGGCATCGTAGGTATGCTTCCTCATAAATATCTTGTACACATATATTATTTCCATTCATATATATATACTGTCTCTATACCCGTATTTATATATATATATATATATATATATATGAAGTACACTCTATACGTGACTTACTTGTGTCTAATGTATGGGAGCTTATCTAGTTTGGAAATAGAGACAAACGTTGTGTCATCCTTATTTTTTTTCCTAAACCTCATTGCCTTGTCATAATCTTCAAAGATAAAGCTACATCAACAAGGAGATGGTCCTACGGGTACAAATTCAACACACAACACTCTAAAATTGCATATTTTGAGTTTCATACTATATTTATGAGGTGTGTGTGTTAAAATGGAATTAAAAATATTTTTCTACACATAATTTGAATTTTTAGGATTTTTTTAAAACATTAAAAAATCATTTTCTAAAAATAATTTTAGGGTTTGTAAAATGTTTGGGGATGAATTTGTATATTCAAAACTTCCTATAATATGGGTTGGGTAGAATTCGAAAGTGGCGGAGAATATTGTGGTGTAAATGAGATTTAGTAAACATAAAAAGCACACATTATTTGAGTAATCTAAGCCATATACGTGTTGCACTTAGAGCGGCTAGATTTGTGTTTGTTTACCTCACATGCCTGAGATTCATTTATCAGTGTTGTATCAATCCTTATCAATGGTCGGCATGCGTTTAAGCTTGATCCTAATACCATCCGTTTGAACCAATTAACGTTTGTTTAATTGTGGTGCACTAACAGCCGTAAGATTTGAATTCAAACTTTCGATCAAATCTCATCCATTGATTTGGGACATGCCTCTAGATCCTTCCATCGTTGTTATAAATAGGATCCTTCGTCCCTTAAATTACAATCTTTGGAAACCTTAGGCTTTGAGAAAAGAGAGAGAGAGAGAGAGATAGAGAGATATAGAGAGAGAGAGAGAAATTGAGCGTTAAGAGTAGGTAACCCATTATTCTAGTTTTGAGAGTTTGAGATAAGGGCTCGCTGTGACCGTTAAGAGTAGGTAACCCATTCCTCGTCTTTGTTTCTATTGCATTCTATTGCATTCTATCACATTCTGTTCAGCGAGATTTGAAAATCACCATCAATAGCTAGTCTCTCCCAAGTCCCAAGTCCCATATCTCATTAACTCCCTCTTACACATACCTAGGCGCATAACCTGTCTCTCATAGCCTCTTCCTTTCTCACCTACCTTTGGCCCATCAAACTCGCTCTTTCATAAATTTCTCTACCTCAAGTCCCTCAAACGCCTCTCTTCTATCGTGCCCATTTTTACTTTTCACTCTCTAGACCCACTTGCTACCTCACTTTCAAAGCCTTCGTCGTTCTCTCCCAAATCACAAGCCCACTTGAGATCCACTCACCGCCTCATTATCTTCCTCCTCCGGTAACCATCATTCGACAGGTAATCTCTCTCTCTCTCTCTCTCTCTCTCTCACACACACACACACACACACACACACACACACACACAAACACTCTTATGGAGTTTTCTAATTAGAAGTTTCATTCACATCATGCTTTTTTTTTATATTAAACGACCCATTTCTTCTCACGTAATCCCCTCTCACTCTTCGATTTCGGTCTCCGAGCACCGCCAAGTTTAGATGTCTCTAATTTTGGGTTTCCTATCGAATATATTTCAAGGACCAAAATCAGAAAATTATAAAACTCTAATATGGTGATTATATTTTGTTTTATCGATCCCATAATAGAAGGTTTCTCATTGTCAGATCTCACTATATTTGATTTTAATTAAATATAAGGGTTTTAAAACCATAATATTATGCTTATATTTTATATTTCAAAACACCAGGTAGAAATCAGGTTTTCATTTGTTATTTAAATATAAGCGTTTGCTTTTGTGTTTGACTTCAAATTTTAGTTTATCTCATTAAGTTATTTTAGTGTTCAAATTAGATCTGCTATGAATTTAATTTTTATTTCAGTTTGGAGGTTAAATCTCTGGGATAAAAATAGAAAAGGTACATGGATTAATTATGAGTTGGATTTTTATTTGGGGGTTTGATCTTCTTTTTTGTGTTATTTATGTATGTATGAGAAATTGTATTTGAACTCGGGATATGTCCCTTTGTATAAACTGTTCGTGAGCTTACTATAATTGTATTTGAACTCACTATTTTGTTACCAACTTAAATTTAGATAAATTGTGACTGATTACCACTTTTAAAGTCCATGTTTAATTTATAGAAGAATGAAGGTAAATTTAAATATATTTTTTACTTACTTAAGTGTATGGGGTGTTTCCTTGATCTATTTTTGATACACTTCAGTTACAAAGAAAGGTTTCCAACAATATCTGATGCAGCTTCAACGACATCCATGAGAACTAAGGCTTTAATAATTGGATGCATTTCTCACATTTCTTATGAATTGTTGGGTGCCTCACTAGGAAACCCATTCACGGGTGAATGTGCTTCTCCAAGTATATTTTATATTTTTTCAGTGACTAAGTGAATAACAGTGAATATACTATCTTTTTCTTTAATGTTCCAGGCTTTTGGATGTAATTTTTTTTACTCGAGGTTGTTAGATTTGGGATGGTTTACCAATTATTGGAAGTGTTCCCCATTTTTGATATTGAAGCTACATGAATTCAACTACCCAAAACATGCTACTATTTCTACTACATAAGTTCTTTTACTATGTTTTTGTCTTTATTTAATTTATTGGGCCTGAAAAATGTGTTCTTAATGAATTTAGAATTTCCTATTTTTATATGTCAACGATGGCGGGGAGGTAAATTCAGGGAAACTGTGGGTAATAAGATATGGTGCAATAATTTAAATTCCACTTTTTATATTTCAACGGTGGGTTGTGCTTATTCATATTGTAGATTATATTAGATATTATGTTGTTGATTATTTTCTTAATCTTGGAATTCAATGTTTGAAGTTTATTTCTTATGGAAGTTTTTAGGTTTTTTCATTCTGGCTTATGCATTGCAGGCGTAACAATTTTATGCAAGTTCCTTACTATCATGTTTCACCTACTTCATTCAAAGAAGATGTTATTTTGGCTTGGCTTAGAGATTTTTTTGGATATGAGTGATCTTAGTTGAGTACTAAGTTATGCCTTACCATTTGGATGGATTGGAAACACTCTTCTCCGTATCAAATGGTCTAAAAATTTTCACCTGCTCAATTGTATTTACTATTGTTTAGTGATTATTCTTATCAACTCCTGGTATGATGAGCTGCCTTGACACTTCTACCGGATAATTCATAAAAGGATAGACTAGCTCGATGACCAAACCCTGATTTGGTATTAGGATCTTCCCATGTTCATTACTCACTGTTGTTGGCCTCTCTTCCTATTACAACCACACTTGGGATGCTCTTCTTATTTATCTCCCTTGCTCCTCACACCATCAAGTTTCCGCCTTCCCTCTTTAGTTGTGTTGCATTTCCCTACCCCAAGCTTAGATTTCATGGAGGACTGTTTATTCAACACTTGGGTGGTGAAATCTTGCACCTCAATAATCATAGGATACAATACAACACCAACTCTCATTTTATCATTTTTCACACATGTATCTTCTTCACTAGCATATCTTCTTTATATGTTACAAACATGAAGTACTCACACATTGTTATGTCTATGGTTTGCCATCTCAGTGGCTACTTAGATTGTTCACCCATATGCCCTTTTATACCGATTATGTAACTTTTCATTTCATATATTTTATTTTTCCTCATTATTTGGTGTAAAAAAACTCTTACTTAATTATAGAAGATTCAAAATTTGTCCAATTTTTAAACTAATATGTTCGTACCATAGGCTGTTTAAAAAAACTATTTATCTGTTACGAATTAAATACGATGTATGGTCCTATTCATAACTAAAGACATTTTGTCATTTTTTTTATAATTTAACTTATATGTATAGAAATTAAATTGGGTCGAGCGATATTTTGTTGTTATTATGTTAGCTTTCCCAAATATCATCGAACACGATCGAATTAAAAGAGGCACAACACGATTTTTTTAAACAAAAAGCGAAGTCGATAAAAATATAAATGTTGGTCAGGTTAGTTTTTTGGTTTAAATAAAATAATTTATGTTGTGTGGCGGACCTGTTTTATTATACATGTCAAAAAAATGTGCTATATACATGAGTTTTCATCATACATGATTTTTGGGACAAACAAAACATGAAATGACTAACACGATTAACAATTTAGACAACCAATTTAAGTTGAAAATACACGACTAAAACACAAGTTAACAATTTTGACACCCTATTTTTACCTGAGTTAAAACACGACTAAAACGATAATACATGATAACACTACTTATGAACACGTCACACGACCTCATATAACTGTGACAAACTTTTTCTTTGTTGAGAACTAAATACGATGTATGCTCCCATCAACGACGTACATGATACTTTGTTTATTTGAGGCACAATGTGAATTCTGCTCATGAATATTGTATATTTCATGTTATATATGAATTTGTTCAGTGAATTTAGACTATTTAAACGTTGTACTATTTGTTATTTATTAAAGAGGATATATAGTCCTATAAATAGAGACAATTATGGTCAATTGTTTTAAAATTACACTTTATTTTATTGGGAAACGAAAGTTTTGTCGTTTTGTAATTACGTACTTTAGAATTTTTCACCGTTGTGATTATGTACTTTGGAAAAATTTTGTTGTTTTGCGATTGTGTACTTTGAAAAAAATTTGGCGTGCCTTCAGGCACGGGCATACACTAGTATATATATATTCACAAAACCTACCTAACCCGTACCTATCACCCTACACTAACGCTCAAATCTCGAGTCTATCTCACGACTCTTACTTAATTAAATTCTCATCCTATAATTAAAATACAATAGCATCACCCTACCAAAATGCCCCTACTTACCCAACTGGCCCGTCGTATGATCATTTAACTTTATCAAGTAACATCACTCTGATAAAACACCCGGACATAACCCGACTAGCCCGTTCATTTATTCCCGAATTTAACTCATCAATTCGATATTTCAAATTTATTTTTAATCATCTCTCTCACGATTTCTAATTCTAATTTAATTACCCGCTCACCCCTATGCAATAAAATCTCTTTAAACCACTCCACTAAACTCTCTCTCACATTTATGGCATAAAAAATTCAATCGAAACTCCCTGAAACTTACCCAATAACCAAATCCCAAAATTCTCCAAAAATTATCTTTCATCGATCGATTGATAATCCCAAACTACTCAAGTTATGGTTCCAATAATTTATTTCAATTTTTACACCTAAACTAACAAAATTGCCATTTTCTAAGCAACCGAATCGAATCGTAAATTTTTTGGCAGATTAAACACCCTGTAGTAAAATTGTGATTTCTCCCTCTACAGAACTTCAAATTACCTAATTTAAAGCTAATTGGAAAGGTAAGACCTATACCTTTCCATACATATATGACAAACAATCTAATTCTAAGTAAAATTAAAATGGCATAAGTTTAAAGTAACGTCAAAATTCAAACATTCTGACAGATTGATATGCTAACAGATTAAACACCCTGTAGTAAAATTGTGATTTCTCCCTATACAAAACTCCAAATTACCTCATTCAAGAAATAAAGTATGCGCACTTATAAGTTTCTCTTGTCAAATGAGAAAAAGTACTTTGAATGATACTGTAGTGATAACGCGTTACATATACATCTAAAACGATAGATTAGAGGTTTTAAGGATAATTAATGCAACTCACTCCAATTAAAAATAATCTATTATCTTTCAATCTCTTATTTCTCCCGACATGTTTGTCTTCACATTTTCCCACTTCCCAACTATTCATTTCTCATTAGCCACATCATTTCCTCTCTCACACCCTTATAAATACTAGTCTCACCTGAGACCTTTGTGGGGTGTATAACTTTGTCCGCTGGTTGCACATCTGATACCTTAGATCCCATGCTAATATTATTCCCATCCATTTGGTTCTTATTAAAACCTCCACATAAGATAACCTTGGACTGAGTGAGAATATCACTTTGCGTCTTCTCATAAGATTCCACTTGCACGACATTCTTTGTACTCCCAAATTCTGCTAAAAAACAAAAGACCCATCACCTTTGTTGCTCTTCAGCTCGCCTGTCGATGTGGACTGAGCTCCGTCATCTTCTACAGGGAACACCTCTCCAAAATAGAACATCTCTTTGGTTTTGGTAGCATCACTCCTTATCCCGTCCGGAGAAAGAGCATGAAATTTTTGCATATTCAATGTTAAAAAAAGTTACAACCATTTTTTTTAATATTAAAAAAATCTTTTTATTTATAAATAACAAATCATTTTTAAACGTTTACAAAATAGGCCTTTTTAAGTAAGTATATCCAGCTATTTGTTTTTTTTACGATAAGTTAAAGTCCGATTTCTGAAAAAATTAAATAATTCGGTTTTTACTTTTTTTGCAAAATAGTAATCATTTTATAAACAATACAATTTGTTAAAAAACTACAAACAAGTATTTTTCTATATTAAAAAAAATCAATTTTTCAGTTAATTAGTTAAATCCAACTATTTGTTTTTTTTCTTTAAATAAATATAACGTCATTTAAGAAAGATTTGGATTAGTCCTTGAGCTATGTATGTGTTGAAAATACGACTCTTGAAAGTATTGAATAGTTTTTAATTTCTTACACTTTTTTGTCATTGGCTAAGTTTGCCAAAATTTGTACTACACTACTCTAAATAGTTTTAATTGATTTTTTGTTCATGTATTTTTTTAATTGTAAAAAAAATATGTATAGTTCTTAATGAATCTTTGGTTCTTCATATGTGTTACTCTCGGTGGGAGAATGTAGTCTATGTTGATTTTGAAGGGTTTGGGTCTTTTGGGACCGTCATTATGAGCTCAAAGATAAAAATGTGTTTATTCACGTTGAGTTTGGCTAATATTTGTCTGCAAATTTTGTAGTAATTTATTTTGAATTTTTGTTTCTATCTGAATGTATAGTCTCTCAAATCAAAAGTAAATTTTACTTAAGAGGTCGTGTTTGTGCTTAACTTCAAATTTTTAACACGAAATTAAACATGATAATACAAAAAAAAATAAGAGTAAAAACATGAATGAGATGACACTGTTTATGACTAGAATTCATAATTTTCACATGAACAAGGCATATTATTTTCGCTTTAGGTGAATTTTGGATCATTCTGTTGTATCGTGCCTAAAATTGTGCCCTATTTTGGGTCCATTATTTTTCAGTGATTCACCATAAATATTAAGCATAATATTGTACACAAGTGTTTATTTTTATCGCGTATGATTATTTAAATTCAATTATAGGTATTTATGTTTAATCAACATATGGTTATAGTATACATGTGGAAAACTAATTGATATATGTTAAATAAATAGATTTAAACATTATAATAGTAATAAATGGCTAATTTGGAATGAGTAATAATAAGTATCACTGTGGTGATACCTAACTTTAATAATGAGATTGAATTCATTTAATAAATTAATATGAATACTTATGCATATTTTATCATAAAATTCCAAAAGCCATAAAATTACATAATTGTAAAATTCTTGAATAGCAAAAGGTGTACAATCTAGAATTTCATAAGTCTAGAATCCCAAAAGCTTAGAATTTTAAAAAATCATTTATTGATTTAACACATGATTATAGTATACCTGTGAGAAACTAATTGATATGTGTTAAATAAACAGATTCAAATTTCAAGAGTTTGAAAAGACATAATTTTTAGAATTCCAAAATGTTATAAAATTTTGAAATTGTAAAAAATACATTATTTAAATAATTCTAAAAGGCATAGTAGCATGAATTCCAAAATTCATGATAGCATGAATCTATTATATACCTCTAATATGGTAGATTAGAGATATAAATAGGCATTAATGATGCAAAGTTATCATAGGGGATGCATAGAAGAAAGACTCTTCTACTCCCCTATTTTTTTAAGCTTGCACGACTAATGTATATTGTACATTGCAAGACTCTTGGTTATCCCAATCCTCTAAACCCATTTAGTATTTACCTACATAAAAGCCATTAACTTATAGCACTTACATATCAAACGGTCATGAACCCAACACCCATGGACCAAATTGTTGCTAGAGAGAAGGAGAATTTTTTACTTGAAAACACTTGGTATATCCCCCCGGCATAGCATCGGTATTGATATGTGCTTGGGTGTTGAAGGTTGCCTTGCTGGGTTGTAGTCAGTGGCGGAGCCAGGAATTGATCCTGTCCGGGGAAAAAATTAGTGACGGGGTGTGACAACCCGCTTTGCGAAATAAGGGGTGGCCAGCCCGATACCTCGACATCACGGAATCATGAATGGATATCATCCTTAGCATCATAAAAATAAGTAGGTATATAGGCAAGCCACTCCATAAATTAGAAAGCAGGTTGTCAAAACTTTAATTTAAAAGAAAGTTTTAAGAAATAAATTAAACAACCCAAATCTGACAAAAGTGGAATATCCATAGAAAACATAAATAGTTAACCAAAACATTATGCAATAAAAGAACCGAATAATCTGTTGGTCCACAGTTACATCACAAAGTTATATATGATACATACTACATCCATTAGAAATTACAATTTATGGGCCACTAGCCCGAATGTAAGACCCGATCATAACTAGATTCCAAAAAAATGAGGGCGTCTAACAACATCCTGTAATCATCCGCAAGGTCATACAGCTCATCAAAATCATAAGAATGGAAATTTATAACGGGCGCCCTTGCGGAGGAGAACCTGAGCGGATACCACAATATGCACAACATAGAAAGATGAACGGGTTAGGGCCCGATTTATATATGATTCCCAGAAGAGTAAGAAACATGATAGACATGGACAATGAATCAATAAATAATGTGAATGAAAGTCTAACAACCTAACCATAAAATGTTTTAATGCAATTATATGTTTCTAAGAATTATAAAATTTGACAAAAGAAGTTAAAATTAAATCTCATTTCTTCCCATACCTTATAATTTTTCCATTCCTTAGCAGGAATATAATTACCATCACATAACTTATGGAAATATACATACCTCAAGTCCCACTTGAGTTAGAAAGGTTATATTCATATACATATAACGTTTCTAAGACCGCCCCTCCGAGTTTCCCCACTGGGTGCGCCCCTAAATGACTATCATCTTCCAGGGCCTATCTATACAAGACAACCTGGGCACCTAACGCACGTCGAGAAGTGGTCATATGCCTGCGAGTGAGTCATAACCACACCCGGAATTACCTCACTAGCGCAGAAAAACATACACAAAACCCGCATATGGACGAGGACTATAGTCAGCCTGCATTCAATAGCCAGGGGACATCACCTTATGCGCGATCTTCCCTTATGATAGCATTTAGAGAGGTGTGTTTAAGTAATTTAACAATTACCAAATCATCCCATTTTCATTATCATGAATCTCATGTTTTTCATTTACTTGAAACATTTATCTTTGAATATTTCTTATTCAATTTCATCATATGATTATGTCCCAAAGTATTGACCAAACAATCCCCCAAGGTCTAACAAATCCCTAGGTTTCATACACCTCAAAAAGGGGTTTCTAACATCTCCACATATGGGCTTAGAACTCTAACTTTAACTAATTTCCTAAAAGTAAAGTGATACCTAAGCATCACTTTAAACACCCCTAAATTAACCCCAAGTGTTCCCATTCAACTTTAGGGTAACGACCAAACTCGAATAAAACTCTAAGTTTACTTCATGCAAGAAGGTCCCTATTCCCT
Organism: Sambucus nigra; assembly: GCA_949130495.1. Lineage (NCBI taxonomy): Eukaryota > Viridiplantae > Streptophyta > Magnoliopsida > Dipsacales > Adoxaceae > Sambucus > Sambucus nigra. The sequence continues at coordinate 575,054,693 of OX422214.1, read as the reverse complement.
ATGAAAAAGGAAAATCTAGGAAATGAGAAATGAATAAAAATAAAGTTTAAGAATGAAAAATAGGGGACCGATCGACCTGTCCTAAGGTCGCGGTCGACCGCATCTCAAATTTTCTGCCTTCGTTGGAAAGCAGAAAGTCCAGGAAGAGGGGGCCGGTCGACCGGTCACGGACCGCGGTCGACCGCAAGCCAAAAATCAGGCCTTAGTGAGAAAGCAGTATGCCCTCCCCCGAAGGCCCGGTCGTCCGGTCCTGGATACGCGGTCGACCGGTCATAGCAGACCCAAAAACCCTTCTTCTTCTACAAAAAGCCTCCACACCATATTTTTGATACCAAAAGATTTTAAATGCTTCCAACACCCAAAATCTATACCAATAACAATTCAAAGCAACCTCCAAGGAGTTAAAACCCCTAAATCCACTAAAAGCCCTAATATCCAAAAACCATACACAACCATAACTATCAATGCAAATTACTCTACTTAAATCATGAAATAGCAAGTAGAAAACTTGCCTCGAGGTTGTAACTTCAGATTTTGGTGAGGTTGTATGCAAGATCAAACACCCAAGCTTCAATCTCTCTTCTTCTCCTTAGGTTTTCTTCTCTTCCTTTCTTACTCTAGGTTTAGCAAATTCAATTAGGGGAATAGTAACTTAGGCAAGACATATAACGTGGCTTAGGCTCAAAATTCCAGCTTAAGTGATTAATGTGCGGTAAAATAATACGCATCTACTCATGTAAACTACAACTAGTCAAAAGTGTCCGAAAACTAGAAATACAATATGGCCCACAATTCGACTATCTCAAACCTCCCGGAACTATTGGCACCCTCCAAATCATCATTTGGAGATTTTATAATTCAGTTTAGGTTCCGATTTCATTTTAAGCCCAAATGTAATTTTAATTTCTTATGACATAATAAGACATATCATTGCAAAATTCACCTCTACATACAGTAAATATGCAACATCATAGTAGATATTAACTTATCTATCTTAAATTAATACCTACTCCACAAATCAACATCATTAATTAATCACTATAATAAGCATATTAAAATATAAAATAGAATCTTAAAAGCGAGGGTTGTTACATACTTCTCCCCTTATGAGAATTTTGTCCGTAAAATTAAAGCGTACCTCGTATAAATAGATGCGGATATTTCTCCCGCATGTCCTTCTCGCACTCCCACGTAGATTCCTTAGCATTATGGTGACTCCATTGAACCCGCACCAAGGGCAAGACACGAGATCTCAATCTACGCTCCCCATGCTCTAGTATAGCAACCGGTTGTTCTTCATATGAAACATCGGGTTGCAAATCAATATCCTCAAAAGGAATGTGCCATAGCGCACCTTCACACCTCCTATACTTCTTTAGGGAGGAAACATGGAACACATCATGAATTTGTTGCAATGGTTCCGGTAAAGCGAGTTGATATGCCACGGGACCCACTTTTGCAATAACTGGGAATGCTCCAACAAAGTGCGGCGCAAGTTTCCCGTTTTTACCAAAACGCTTTATCCCTTTCATGGGCAACACTCTAACCAAAACTTGGTCCCCAACCTCCAATTCCATGTGTCGACGACCCGCATCGGCATAGCTCTTTTGACTATCTTGGGCTATCCGGATGCGATTTCGAATCAACTCAATCTTCGAGGAAGTATCTTGGATCATTTCAGGCCCAAGAAATTTATTATCACCCACTTCCAACCAACAAGCAGGTGATCTACACGGCCTCCCATACAAAGCCTCATAAGGTGCCATTCCAATAGTGAATTGGTAAGAGTTGTTATAAGGAAACTCAACCAATGGGAGATATTGTTCCCAACCACCTTTGAAGTCAAGCATGCACATGCGAAGCATATCCTCCAACATTTGATTTACCCTTTCAGTTTGGCCGTCTGTTTGAGGATGGTATGAAGTGCTTAACCTCAATTCGGTCCCCATCGCTTCTTGGAAACTCCTCCAAAAGTGGGAAACGAAAATTTTGTCTCTGTCGGAGACTATATTCAATGGCACCCCATGGAGTCTCACCACCTCCTCGATGAATAAGCGAGCATACCGAGCGGTGTCAAAATCTGTCTGCACAGGTAGGAAGTGTGCCGACTTTGTCAATCGGTCGATAATTACCCAAATAGAATCACACCCGCTTTGTGATCTCGGCAAGCCCGTGATAAAATCCATCGATATACGTTCCCATTTCCACACCGGGATCTCTAACGGTTGCAACAAACCTGTCGACTTTTGATGATCGATCTTGACCAGTTGACAAGTAGTGCATTGGGACACAAATTTTGAAATATCCCTCTTCATACTCGACCACCAATATTGACGGCGCATATCCTGATACATTTTGTCCCCACCAGGATGAACCGTGAGCCTAGACCCATGAGATTCGGTCATCACTGCCCGCCTTAAATCTCCTTCCTTCGGAACGATGAGTCTTCCATAGAAGCGTAACCCACCCTCGGAACCAATCGAGTAGGACTCTTCTCCCTCGGACAGCAATCGACGAATATGGTCTTGACACTCCTTATCCCTTCCTTGAGCTTCTACCACCCTTGCCAAAATGGTAGGAGTAACAGTCATTACCGACATGAATGCTCTCACCATCGCATCCTCTTGACTGAGTTCCTTCCATTTAGCTTTCCAAACCTCATCTAATTCTCCATTTGGCTTCCTACTCAAGGCATCCGCTACCACGTTAGCCTTACCCGGATGATAATGAATATCAAATTGATAATCTTTCACGAATTCTAACCATCGGCGCTGTCTCATATTCAAGTCCTTCTGTGAAAACAAATATTGTAGCGATTTGTGGTCCGTGAAAAGACTAAACTTCTCTCCCAATAGATAATGCCTCCATATTTTTAGGGCAAAAACAACTGCGGCTAGTTCTAGGTCATGCACCAGATAGTTTCTTTCATGGGGCTTCAACTTACGGGAATCATAAGCGATAGCCCGTCTCTCTTGATTAAGTACACCTCCTAATCCTTGAAGAGATGCATCGGTGAAGACTAGATATTCCAATCCTGGTTTTGGCAGAGCAATGACCGGAGCCGAAGTCAATATATCCTTAAGTTCATCAAATGCAGCTTGGCAAGAATCATCCCAAATAAAGCTCACCCCTTTTTGGGTCAAGTTGGTCAAAGGGCTAGCAATCTTAGAAAAACCCTTGATGAATCGACGGTAATAACCCGCCAATCCCAGAAAACTACGAACTTCGGTAGGTGTCGTGGGCTGACCCCACTCCCTCACCGCAGCTACCTTATCTGGATCCACTGATACACCCTGGGATGTCACCACATGACCCAAAAATTGTACTTCCTACAACCAAAAGCCACACTTCTCGAACTTGGCATACAGTTGATGGTCCCGTAGTCTCTGTAGGACCAACCTCAAATGCATAGCATGATCAGACTCCGTTCGAGAATAGACTAAAATGTCATCGATGAACACAATGACAAATTGGTCCAGGAAATCCCGAAAGACCCTATTCATGAGATCCATAAATACAGCAGGGGCATTGGTTAGTCCAAAGGGCATAACCAAAAATTCATAAGACCCGTACCTCATAAGACAAGCAGTCTTGGACACGTCCCCCTCTCATATCCTCAATTGATGATACCCCGTCCTCAAATCGATCTTAGAGAAGTACATCGCTCCTCGAAGTTAATCAAACAAATCATCGATACGAGGTAAAGGGTATTTATTCCGGATGGTGACTTTATTCAATTCTCTATAGTCCACACATAACCGGAGAGAACCATCTCTTTTCTTAACAAACAACACTGGAGCACCCCATGGCGATGTGCTACGCCGTATAAATCCCTGCTCCAATAACTTTTGAATTTGATCTCCTAGCTCCCTCATTTCAATAGGAGCCATTCGGTATGGAGCCTTCGCAATAGGCCTCGTTCCTGGCGCTAAATCGATCACAAATTCAATTTCTCGGCTAGGAGGTAAACCCGGTATCTCTCGAAAAATATCCTCAAAGTCTTTCACAACTGGAATGGAATCTAAAGGAACGACTACATCTCTAGAAGTCTCCTCGGCAATGCAATACAAATAAGTACAAGTACTCCCCTCTAAACGAGGTAAAACTACCAGGAACATCTCTTGTCCCGGCACGATGAAGACTATACTCTTCCCGTAGCAATTTATAATAGCATGATATTTCATCAGCCAATCCATACCCAAAATCACGTCATACCCGACCATATCCAGGACGAGTAAATCGGCCTCAAAACATAAATTATCGATAGATATTTCTATATCTTTACAAACAAAGAAGATGAGTGAACCATCACCCATAGAGGACTCCAAACTAGTAAAAGTTCTTTCGGCGGATTTAATCAACTAAGTGGTCTGAGCAAAGCTCCTAGAAATAAATGAATGTGTTGCACCAGTATCAAATAAAACACGACCCATATGTCCCTGAATAAGGAACTTACCCTCAATGGCTGGCGGTGCAGGCGGAGCCGGAGGAAGCATAGCATCCTGAATATGGTAGACCCTACCATATTGTAACTGACCCTGTTGTGGAGGAGCAACTGGGTTAGGTACCCGTGGAGGGAATTGAACGTACGGCTGCTGTGGAGCTCGAGGAAACTGTCCCCCAATCAACTGAGGGCATTCCCTCTTATAGTGACCCGCTTCCCCGCATTAGAAACACCGGCCTAACATATTCTCGGCATTTCTACCACGATTGTTTCTAAACTGATTTACCCCCTGGACCTGCTGGCCTCTGCCTCCCTGACCACCACGGCCAACTTACTGTTGTGGGGCACCCTGACCTTGTCTATTATTTTGGTTCCCCCCATTAAACCCACCAGAACGCTGCCTCTTAGACGAGTCCCCCCGTTGGGGATCCTTTTCTTTCGGTTTGCTGCCCGAAGGTTAGGACGAGGGAAAGACTCCTCCTCCAATCCCACCACCTCCCGGCCTTCCACCTTGCCCCACTACGGAGGTCTTCTTTCCACTTTGCAAAAAGAGTCTATGCTCTTGGCAATGTAACAAAGCTGCATTCATCACTTCTCCAAAAGTCTGTAGAGCAGGATTACCCAGCAAGTGTTGCCGGATCCTCCAGTTCAACCCTCTCAAAAACTTTGAAACTTTCTTTTCTTCGGGAGTCACTTCATCCGGCACGAAGCTTGCTAACCGGGTGAATTCCTCCTCATATTCCGCTACTGACCTCTCCCCTTGTACAAGGTCCTGCAATCTCCTTATCATCTCCCCTTGAATTGCGGGAGGAAAATACTTACGATCAAATAAAACCCAGAATTCAGAGATGGACATGGTATCCCTTTGTTCTGGCGTAGTCACGGACTCCCACCAGTGTAATGCGGCACCAACCAATTTAAAAGTAGCAAGGACTTATTTCGTGTCCTCACCACACTCTACCATACGTAGATGGCGTTGAATATCCTTCTTCCATTGATTCGCCTTAATAACATCCGAGCTCCCGTCGAATTTCGGGGGCTGACTCTTCAGAAAAGATTCCCTAGCTCTCTCCCACGGAGAAGGTCCAGTAGGAACTTGGGCATCTGGCACTCTTTGCTGAGCATGTGGCGCTTGTTGGGCCACTGCTGTCATGGCCGCATTAACGGCTTGAGCCACTATATTCGCCACATCCGCGGCATTAAATGTTACTTGTGGCGGCGGAGGAGGACCAACATCCACATCTAAGATTCTATTGCATCTCGTCGGGCGACCTCTTTTAGGTGGCATCTCAGAGAGAGAACAATAGAGTTAGAATTTTACTCAAAACAATCTATAGTTGCAGAATATCGTAAGCATAAACAACAAGTAGTCCTAACATTAGGCTCTATGTCAAAGAACGCTACGATAGAACGTGACAAGTCCACAAGGTCCAAAAGACTCTAGAACCTGATGCTCTGATACCATCTGTGACAACCCGCTTTGCGAAATAAGGGGTGGCCAGCCCGATACCTCGACATCACGGAATCATGAATGGATATCATCCTTAGCATCATAAAAATAAGTAGGTATATAGGCAAGCCACTCCATAAATCAGAAAGTAGGTTGTCAAAACTTTAATTTAAAAGAAAGATTTAAGAAATAAATTAAACAACCCAAATCTGACAAAAGTGGAATATCCATAGAAAACATAAATAGTTAACCAAAACATTATGCAATAAAAGAACCGAATAATCTGTCGGTCCACAGTTATATCACAAAGTTATATATGATACATACTACATCCATTAACAATTACAATTTATGGGCCACTAGCCCGAATGTAAGACCCGATCATAACTAGATTCCAAAAAAATGAGGGCGTCTAACAACATCCGGTAATCATCCGCAAGGTCATACAGCTCGTCAAAATCATAAGAATGGAAATTCATAACTGGAGCCCTTGCGGAGGAGCACCTGAGCGGATGCCACAATATGCACAACATAGAAAGATGAATGGGTTAGGGCCCGATTTATATATGATTCCCAGAAGAGCAAGAAACATGATAGACATGGACAATGAATCAATAAATAATGTGAATGAAAGTCTAACAACCTAATCATAAAATGTTTTAATGCAATTATATGTTTCTAAGAATTATAAAATTTGACAAAAGAAGTTAAAATTAAATCTCATTTCTTCCCATACCTTATAATTTTTCCATTCCTTAGCAGGAATATAATTACCATCACATAACTTATGGAAATATACATACCTCAAGTCCCACTTGAGTTAGAAAGGTTATATTCATATACATATAAAGTTTCTAAGGCCGCCCCTCTGAGTTTCCGCACTGGGCGCGCCCCTAAATGACTATCATCTTCCAGGGCCTATCTATACAAGACAACCTGAGCACCTAACGCACGTCGGGAAGTGGCCATATGCCTACGAGTGAGTCATAACCACACCCGGAATTATCTCACTAGCGCAGAAAAACATACACAAAACCCGCATATGGTCGAGGACTATAGTCAGCTTGCATTCAATAGCCAGGGGACATCACCTCATGCGCGATCTTCCCTTATGATAGCATTTAGAGAGGTGTGTTTAAGTAATTTAACAATTACCAAATCATCCCATTTTCATTATCATGAATCTCATGTTTTTCATTTACTTGAAACATTTATCTTTGAATATTTCTTATTCAATTTCATCAAATGATTATGTCCCAAAGTATTGACCAAACAATCCCCCAAGGTCTAACAAATCCCTAGGTTTCATACACCTCAAAAAGGGGTTTCTAACATCTCCACATATGGGCTTAGAACTCTAACTTTAACTAATTTCCTAAAAGTAAAGTGATACCTAAGCATCACTTTAAATAGCCCTGAATTAACCCCAAGTGTTCCCATTGAACTTTAGGGTAACGACCAAACTCGACTAAAACTCTAAGTTTACTTCATGCCAGAAGGTCCCTATTCCCTATGAAAAAGGAAAACCTAGGAAATGAGAAATGAATAAAAATAAAGTTTAAGAATGAAAAACAGGGGACCGATTGACCGGTCCTAAGGCTGCAATCGACCGCGTCTCAAATCTTTTGCCTTCGTAGGAAAGCAGAAAGTCCAGGAAGAGGGGGACGGTTGATCGGTCACGGACCGCGGTCGACCGCAAGCCAAAAATCAGGCCTTAGTGAGAAAGCAGTATGCCCTCCCCCAAAGGCCCGGTCGTCCGGTCCTGGATACGCGGTTGACCGGTCATAGCAGACCCAAAAACCCTTCTTCTTCTACAACAAGACTCCACACCATATTTTTTATACCAAAAGATTTTAAATGCTTCCAACACCCAAAATCTATACCAATAACAATTCAAAGCAACCTCCAAGGAGTTAAAACCCCTAAATCCACTAAAAGCCCTAATATCCAAAAACCATACACAACCATAACTATCAATGCAAATTACTCTACTTAAATCATGAAATAGCAAGTAGAAAACTTGCCTCGAGGTTGTAACTTCAGATTTTGGTGAGGTTGTATGCAAGATCAAACACCTAAGCTTCAATCTCTCTTCTTCTCCTTAGGTTTTCTTCTCTTCCTTTCTTACTCTAGGTTTAGCAAATTCAATTAGGGGAATAGTAACTTAGGCAAGACATATAACGTGGCTTAGGCTCAAAATTCCAGCTTAAGTGATTAATGTGCGGTAAAATAATACGCATCTAGTCATGTAAACTACAACTAGTCAAAAATGTCCAAAAACTAGAAATACAATATGGCACACAATTCGACTATCTCAAACCTCCCGGAACTATTGGCACCCTCCAAATCATCATTTCGAGATTTTATAATTCAGTTTAGGTTCCGGTTTCATTTTAAGCCCAAATGTCATTTTAAATTCTTATGACATAATAAGACATAGCATAGCAAAATTCACCTCTACATACGGTAAATATGCAACATCATAGTAGATATTAACTTATCTATCTTAAATTAATACCTACTCCACAAATCAACATCATTAATTAATCACTATAATAAGCATATTAAAATATAAAATGGAATCTCAAAAGCGAGGGTTGTTACATGGGGGTTCGGGGCGATAGCTCCCGAAAAACAATTTAGGGTTATTTTTCCGTTTTTACTAAAATTTCATTGATAATTTGTATCAGTCACACGTAATGAGCTCTCGTATCACAATATCGGAATTTTTTTCATGCGTTATTTTAAAATATTTTCGCATATTTGATATTAATTAAAATTATGCATATTGTAAAAATTAGACATATTGAAAAACTCTAAACAACAATTAATTTTAACTCCTCCTGAATAATATAAATAATCACAATATTATGAGACTAAAAAAAAGATCTGAAGATAATTAAATCCCTCAATCCACAATAAGGCAAAAGAAAATTAACAATCAACCCTAAAAGAAAAAACAACATATAACTCATTTGGGCATAAAAATACAAAAGAGCATATAACAAAGTCTTTTGGCATATAACTAAAGATTGAGATACAGAACAATATATGGGCAAAATCCATTTGGGCAGACAAGTTTAGCAAAATCCATTTGGGCAAAACCCATTTGTGTGTTTTGGTGATTACCTTGAATGGAAAAGAGGGATGACATGGCACCACCACCGATCTTTGGAGTTTCGGTATTCAGAAGAAGAACAAAAATGGGGTCACACACGGACTGTGCGGGAGAAATGGAACAAAAGAGGGTTGGTTTGATAAAAGAATAAATCTCAGTTTTGTTTTTTAGTTGGTTTTAACTACGCACACTCTTGATTTTTTTTTTATTTTACTTTGTAGCTTAATTTTTTTGAGTTTTACAAATTTACTCAAAAAAAAAAAAATTCCAAAGTTTCTGGCCGGGGCAGTTGCCCCACCCAGCCAAAGGCTGGCTCCGTCCCTGATTGTAGTGGTGGTTTGCGATGATGGAGGTGCTTGATTGATTTTTTTTATTTTTTATGTATATCATTTCTCCAATGGTCATGGAGGTTCATGGTAGTGGTGGATATAGTGGTTTGTGGTTAGAAATTGTTTAAGTTTATGGTGGGACTTGGTTGGTACAGGATGTGCAAATGTGGAAATTGGGTTTAAGAAAGGAAAAGGAGTTTTTTTGTAAGGGTATCAGTACACAAACCCAATTTCCTACCTACTATTATGTCCTCCTAATAAAACATGGCAACAAAATATTGTACATTTGGCATTGGCGGGACCCACAACAACAAGGTATAACACTTTTATGCAGGCGGGTATGGAAAATGGGTAGGAAAGTGGGTTCACCTAGCTTTATCCTTTTTTGTAATTGTATTAAAAATAGTAAGGGTGTTAAGGTAATTTAGTGTCTTCGGGGCTATTTTTATCCATTTATGCTAAAAATATGCATGAACTCAATTTTCGAGTTAATTTGAAGCGGATTGATAGTTTAGGAGGTAACTTTGTCGGATAATTTTTTTGAGGGGTGATCCCTAAATCCGAGATACTTCAAAGGAAAAAAAAAGAGAAACTTCAAAGGCTTTAGTGCAATTTATCTTAAAAAATATAATGCCAAAATTTTTGGAACCCAAAGTAAACTTGCAAGGATATTTTAATTATTCTATTCTTTTATATTTCATAATTAAAATTTACCCATTTTTTATTTTACTTTAGACATTGCTCATCATTTTTAATCGCGCTTTTATCAGCTATTAAGTATATTTTTAGAGCGACAATTTTTTTGTGGTTGAGTCTTAAAATAAACGTATTTTTAAATAAAAATGTATTTGAAATGCAGTGGTGGTTTTCAAAAACGTTGTCTTTCTTTGTTGAATGGAATTCTTAGAACACGTTATATTAGGAATTTTAAAAGGGTGAGGATGATACATAGGTGCATGGCAAACAGAGATTGAAAAGGCTAAACAAATGAAAAGGCTAAAGACATGGATACGTATTAATGAGCAAAAGTTTGTATTTATGGATGCAACGAGAAATTCCATTAGACAGCTGAATTTCCATTAGACCGCTGCATTACTCCTCAAATAGACAACCAACCGATCAGTTACCCAATCCCCCTATATAAACCACCACTATTCCTCCCAAACCAAAACCTGTCTCACACTCCACCGCTTACCTAAAACAAAACCAATATCAAATAGGATCCATAACACAGAATGATGTCGCTTGGATCAGATGACCCTGGACGCCCGAAGAAGATGAACTATTGAGGAACCTCGTGCAACTTCATGGAGTTCCGAAGTGCGCGCTGATCATCCAATCAATCCCGGGGAGAAGTGCGAAATCATGTAGGTCGAGGTGGTGTAATCAGCTCTCCCCCGAGGTGAACCACCAACCCTTTAGTTCCCAGGAAGATGGGATCATCATGCATGCCCAGGCCCGCTTTGGGAACAAGTGGACCAAGATTTCCAAGATTCTTCATGGTCGAACCGATATCGCAGTCAAGAATCGATGGGACTCGATGCTAAAACGAAAACCCATGGTGCACAACATGCTCGGGAGGGATGAAGAGCGGTCGGATAGCGAACAGGTGACGAAAAACATGTCTAGTAGCGATTCAGTTCATGTGAACGGGTTGAAACCGGAAATGGATACCCATTGATCTAACTCTGTCTCTCCGAGGGTGCAAGTAGGGGATACTCAATTATTACAGTTTTAATTAGGATTAATAAATGGGTCTAGACAATGTTTTGGGATACCTTTAGTATTTTGAAGTTTAAAACATGTGCTACGGGAGTATATTTGCATTTTGGTTCTCCAAATTAACCATATTTTTATATCTATCTTGAATGAATTGAAATGTTCTTAATTTGTGTCTCTACAAAATAAACAAGGGACATATATCAAATAGTCCCTCAAATATTTTTAAATACACGTTTAGTCTAAGCCTCCAAAAAGTCATTTATCATGTCACTGGCGCGAATTTTGGTACAAAATAAAATGATTGGACTAAATGTGTATTAAAAAATGTTTGAGGGACTTTTTGGTACTTAACCCAAAAATTAATGAGGAAGTTGTAATAGAAACTTGCTACTTTTGAGGGGGTCTTTGAATTTTGAAAACTCACTTTATTTGGCTCCAATATTTATTCTTATATTTATAATTCCCACTTTTATTCTTAAATATTTAGGTTACCAAACGGGAAATTAAACTGTTAGATAATTTGGAAAAAATTCATTATTTTTCACTTCAATCCGAAGTAAATTAAAATTTTAGGTTAGTATTAATGTCTAAAAAAAGGACATAAAAAAACTACACAAGGTCTTAAAGACGGTGGAAAGTGAATTGTTTCTTCCAATCTTTTTTTTTATAAATAAGTTTAGTGTTTACAACTTTACATACTCGTTATGTCAAAAAAAAAATACATACTCTTAACTTAAAACTTTTCGAAAATGATGAAAAAAATAAACTACTATTTTGCCTCAATTATATAACGAATTAAAAGGTTAAAACATCAAATTTTGGCCAATTACATGAATGTTGATATTAGCCTTTGATTACATTAGGTCCTTGATATGTTTAAACTCTTTTTCCGTATACGAGAAAGTGCAACCTAAATTTGTGCCTCGCATGTTTTATTCTGTTATATCGATCTATGTTAAAATTGGTGAAACATATATCTAACCTATTTACAATTGGTTTCGTGTAAATTCCAGGTCATGTTGTCTTTGTCAGTTTGAGTAAATTTATCTCCCCGTATTGCTCGATATGTTGTCCCCGTATTGCTCGATATGTTTCCCCAATTAATATAATCGTGTCTAACATGTCAACTCCCCCCCCCCTCATTATTTATTCCCTAACTAACTTCATGTAATTCACTAACTTTGGCGTCAGTTGTGCTGCTTGTGCATTAAAGACGAAGTTTTTTTCACCTGTTACTCGGTTTTTAAATGTAAAATCTATATGACTATATAAAAATTGTTTCTTCAAATCGTGTGAGCCTAACACGTGGAAGATATATTAAATATCATTAAGTCTAATTACAGGAATCCCACACGATTCAGCAATGCATGTATATAAGCAGGCATTGGGTAGGGGCATTGGAAATACCTTAAAACTTCTTCCAACGTTTTGAAAAGAGAAAAAAAAACCGTTGCCCTTCCTCTTTTGCAACCTTTCCTCTTCCCTCTTTCTTATACATCTGTATGTATACTCATTCGCATATATGTTGTGCTGAAAGAAGAAATGGCAGGAGTATATCGTACGGACCAATATTCGGGTGAGAGAAAATTCTTAACTTTTTATTTTTATTTTGTGGGATGAGTATACATTAACCTGATTTCTGTTTATTTTATTTCATGAGAATTCAAGATATATCTGTAGAATGAATAAACGATAGAAATGGAGGTAACTAACCTGAGAGAGTACGAGGCTATTGTCAAGAAAAATTTACCCAAGATGGTATATGACTACTATGCATCAGGTGCTGAGGACCAGTGGACTCTAGAAGATAACACAAATGCTTTGTCAAGAATATTGTAAGCTTCCTAAATTGCTTCATCATAGTCAAATCAGTCAATGTGTCTCACCCTCTATGAAATAGTTTGTATGGGCCAAAAGCCATATAGAATCTGCAAATACCCTCCTATGTGAAAGTGTAAAAACATTTCTTATCAGCACAAAAGGGGAATTTTTTTCGTGCAAAATTATTAGTTTATAGAAGTATTTGCAACGAGTGCAATAATAGTTGAGAGGCTCTTTGCAACTTACCCTTTTTTATGTAGTGTATGGGACACCCCATGCGTTTTTTTACAATTATTATTTTTGGGTTCTAAACATTTCAAGGTACCCCTAAAAAATATTTCAAAATGATTTATTTTGGTATTTTAAAAAAGTATATCAATATTTAATAGTTTTTAAGTAGTTCACTTAAACGACTTAAAGGCTGTCGAAAATTGATTCATTTTTTTAAAATACCAAAATATATTATTTTTTGATAATTTTTTAGCAGTACTCTCATTCAACTAAATCACGATGAGTCAGGAAGGAGAAACACAGGTGATCGTGCGACTTTTTGAAATTACAAGAATTTTTCACTTGGGTTTGGCATTTCATTTGTTGATTGAAAAGAGTGGATTTTGTGGTTTTTGGGTTAACTGTGTACTTTTGTGTTCATGGATGAAAAAAAGTATATACTGAGGTAAAGGTTGATTTATGTCATGATGGGGAGTTGATGATCCACTAGAGCTCATTTTAGAAAGTGGTTTTGTCCCAAACTTTATTTTTTGTGATTGCGTGACCCGTTAGGATAAAATCAATAAGTATTCAAGTTATTTTTGTTCTTTTAACCTCTGTGGAGAGATGCTGTTTTAAATTCATATATGTTCTTTTGCAGACTAGACAATTTAAGAAATATCTAAATGGAGCAGTCGCAATTTTTTTGTGTTTTTTTCCGTAATTTGAAATTTGACTTTGATTATAAATTAATATTACCTACGAAGCTAAATGGTTGGATTCTAATGAGTTGAGTTTGATTTTCAGCCACGCATCGCGTTGCCTACTTGCTAGTTTGTCTAACAATAATGGAGAGTTACTATTAATTTATGGTACAAATTGATAAAATTCTAATAGCAGTGGACATCCACCCTGAATAAATAGAAATATTTATAACAAAACTCTATTTATTAATGAAAATTTATTTTAGCTTGGATAAAAGGTAGTTTGCAAATAATTCCAACTTTTCGCATAAATAAAATTCTTCACGGTGAGATAGTATCGTAGTGTTCAACATCTAAATCCGTGAGAGTCGGTTGATAAAATACCCAAAACCTGTGCTTACATATACATCTCATTCTTTCATAAACTTGTAAGTCTTTACATATAGATTACTATCGATTATTTTGATCGTATATTTCGAAACCCTTTAAATCAAATCATATCAAAATGAACCCCAAATCCCACCAATTCCAACTCTTCATCCTGTCCCCAGACCTCCAAATCCCCACTCAAACCCTAACTCTGAACCCCAACCTAACCCTCCTCAAACTGAAATCCTCCCTCCTCCGAAATTCCCAAATTATCCCCGACTCCTTTTTCTTCACCTTCAATAGAAAACCCCTCCCAGACTCCTCCACCCTCCAAAATTCCCAAATTACCCCTCTTTCCACCCTCACCCTCCACCCCCGCCTCCTGGTGGGGGCGGCGAGGGGGTGACACATGCATTGACTCCCGCGATTGCTATCCCAACATGTATGCGGTTAAAAAGCCCGATAAAGTCGACCCCAACGAGTAACGCCTCTCCAAATGGCTCAATTGCACATTGTCGAACGAGCCCTTAAAGCACCCCATTGTGGTGGATTATTTGCGGAATGCGTTTAATAAGCAATCCCTTGTGGAGGAAATGTTGGGGAAGAAATTGTCGAGGGCTTTCGGGCATATTAGGGGGTTGAAGGATATGATTACGATTAGTTTGGACCGGTTTCAGTGTCCCATTACGGATTTGGAGTTTAACGGGAAGTATAGGTTTTTTTCTTTAAAGAATTGTGGGCATGTTTTGAGTGCCAAGGCTTTGAAGGAGGTTAAATCGAGTGGTTGTCTTATTTGTCACAAGGAGTTTGGGGAGTTGGATAAGACTGTGATTAATGGGAGTGATGAGGAAGTGGCGGTTTTGAGGAAATGAATGGAGGAGGAAAAAGCCAACTTGAAGGAGAAGAAGATTAAGAAAGTGAGCGGGGCGAAACACAGGCTTGATGGTAATGTTGTTAATGGTGGAAATAGGGAGAACGGTGCAAATAATGGTCATGGTAATGGTAATGGTAAGGCTAATGGTGGGATGAAGAAATTTAAGGCGATCGATGTAGCACCTGAGGATGCGACCAAGGAAGTTTACCCGTCTATTTTTACTTCGTCGAGGAAGTCTGATTTTAAGGAGACGTATTCTTGCAGATCATTGCCTCTTGGAAGAAACTGATGGGGGATGTTTCTGAGGTGATCTTCCTACAATGCATGCTAATCCACAATCAGATGGAACACATTTATTCCTGCCTTTTTTCTTTCCTATAATCGTCCTCTTTTTACTATTTTTTCCTAAATTAATGATGGTCTTAATGTTTTTACTCCCATGAACGAATTCCCATAAAACACCTATTTCCTTCCTCTTAATTTGTCGCAACCCAAATTTGTCGCCAACAAATTACTAGAGATATACCCATGGGCATTGTCAACCATAATACCTTTCGATAAAACTCCTTTAAAAGTTCCTAACTTTGACTTCCCAATATCACCATTCTTTTTAGAATCGAAATGTGGGCACCGTTATTTAAGGAGAGTGTCGCCTTCTGAACCTGGACCTGGACAGATTTTGAATTACTCCCCTTTAATAAATTGAGGCATGGTTTCCCATAATGAATAAGACTGGGGTTGTTTATGTTGTTAAACGCTTTTAGAATAGCACTCCCGCTTAAATTATTCACGACAAGAATATTGGCCTCCTCTAGACCCAAAAATTCCACTTGTTCACCAAGGCCCATGCACTCAACATCCCTTCTTTTTAATAACCTCCATGAACCCGAGTTTCTCTCAATATGTTCCTTCCCATGTTGGAAATTAATAATTAAGTTCGAAATTAGTTATTTAATTTCAATTATATTAAATTCCGAAATTATGAATTTCCAATTTTTGTGGTCTTGATAAATATCAGATAATTAATTAAGCACGCGCTGAATGCAAATATTAAAGTATTAGGTTATTCCTATCTTTTAGTCACTTGATGTTTAGTGGAAGACTTGAAAATAAGTCTAGTTTGATAAGGATTTTCTTACCTCTTACCCTTATAAATAGATGAGCCCTTCACCATCTAGGGTTATCTCATAACGCACTATTTTCTAAGGTGGAAGAGAAAATCCGAAATTCAAATACTTCGTATTTTCTCACAAAATTCTGGCACACAAAAGATACAATTATTGGTTTTTATTCAAGAGTTTCTAAGGAGCAATTAATAGGAGATTTTAAGTCATATTTTCCCATCAATAGCAACGGACAAAGGTTGGTAATAGACCATGGTTATATAGAACAATTAAATCTATGATTGCATGAAGATAAAACATCCTGGATTCATGACGAAACTATTTTTAAACTACGATATAACATTGTGGTTTATGTCTGATTTTCTGATAACAATAAAATTTCATTAACATGTGTTGTTAGAGCTTAAAGTTTATAATATCATGTTGTCCATATACAATAAATTTCTTATAACAGTATTGATCTATTGCATGCTCAAATTCTGGAATTTTGGAAATCCAGAAATCATAAACCTTAGGTATGACAACTTTTTAGAACTTGTGTAGGACAGTTTTAAAACTAAAATAAATTAGTATTTCAAAATTTTAGATCCTCGTATCTATCTAAAATTGAGAACGAAATTGAAGAAAATAGTCTTTAATTTTATGGTAATTGTTCCATTATTGTACCCCCCGCCCCTCCTTGTGTTGTTAGAACCTAATATGTCCTATGAATGAATCATATCTTTCGAGTCTATTAAGTATTATGGAAAACACTTCTAATGATCATATGATGAGGAAACTAATATGTTTTTAAGATCAATTGGATGAAAAGCGTGATTTAGGGCCAAAGAGTTTTTGAGGTAGAATTTGTTTTTCCCGTAGTGAATAGTGTTTTTCAAAATTTTAGTGTTCGATTGACTTGAAACTTTGTGGGTTGACTGGTAATGGGCCAATGATGAAATTTCACGGCCTTTGGCCATGACATAACGTGTTTTTCGGTGGTCAAATTTCGTTAAGTCCCTCAAAATTAGACCTGGCGATGGGTCGTGTTCGTTGATTTTTATAGCGTTCGGGTCTTATCGGGTTCGTGTCTAAACAGGTGACTTTTTTATCGTGTGAAAAATCTTATTCAAACCTGACCCGTTATCTTAATGTGTCGTATCGTGTTCACTCATTATAACCCATTAAGATAATGATTTATTTTGGATCTTATTCAAGTTAAAATATTAACTCAATTTTTAACACAATTAGATCGGATAATTCATTATCATTACTAACTCTCTCATTTAGTAAAAATGGTTATGATTAAATTAAAACTAAGCTATATAAACTCTTTATAACTCACAATAATATATCTTATTTCTTTAAATTAATGGGTCTTGACGGGTTTATCGGGTGTTAATGGGTGAAGGGGTTCAACACTAACCCGATCCGTTAACTCTAGTGTCTTATCAGGATGGATTTGATATGACCCAAAGCCAATAAGGGTCCACCCATTAACTTATAACTTCGTTTTGGTTCATGTAGTGTTATCCTGTCGTGCCTCATTTTGTCAGGTCTACTCAAAACCCCGTTTTTACCATTTTGGGAAATAATCTTAGGGTTTATAATTTTTGACAAAAAATTAATTTTAACGTTCCACAAAAAGTGTAGGTTTTATGGCATGTTTTACTTCGATTCAATGGTGAAAACTCATTTTTTCCATTTTAGGCAAAATTCATATATTATGTGATTTTTCTATATTTGGGCAATTCTGTTTTGAGGCATTTAAGCTATTGTCTTTATCTTGATGATTACTTGCAGATTACTTGTTATAGTTCACATTAATGCATGATTAACTATATTTATGTTGAGATGTATAAGGAATTATTCATTTTAGTTGAGTCAAAGGCCAAACACAGGCTAAGGCTGTATATGAAAATATTGCACTTGCATTCATTAAAGTTTATTCTAATGTTCATTGTGAAATTGAATTGAGGCAAAACATATACTAATATTTGGATTAAACAACATTAGAACTGCTTTTGTGAAAATTGAATAGTTGACATTAAGTCCATTAATCATGGTATGGAATGTTTAGGAGACAAACACATATGCCAAAATTATGGGATCATTATGCATGCCCAGGCCCGCTTTGGGAACAAGTGGACCAAGATTGCCAAGCTTCTTCACGGTCAAACCGAAAATGCAGTCAAGAATCGCTGGAACTGGATGCTAAAATGAAAACCCATGGTGCTCAGCATGTTCAGGAGGGATGAAGAGCGGTCGTATAGCGGACAGGTGACGAAAAACATGTCTAGTAGCGATTCAGTTGATGTGAATGGGTTGAAACCGAAAATGGATACCCCTATAGATCTAACTCTGTCTCTCCAAGGGTTTCTAGTAGGGAATACTCAATTGCCACAGTTTGAATTAGGACTAATAAATGGGTCTTGATAATATGTGGTATAAGGTCACATCTTATGATCCCAAAATAATAGAGACAATGTTTTGGGTTACCTTTAGCATTTTGAACTTTAAAACATGTGTCTACGGGAGTATATTTGCATTTTGGTTCTCCAAATTAACCATATTTTTATATCTATCTTGAATGAATTAAAATGTTCTTCATTTGTGTCTCTACAAAATAAACAAGGGGCATATATAAAATATTCTCTCGAATATTTTTAAATACACGTTTAGTCTAAGCCTCTAAAAAGTCATTTACAATGTCGCTGGTGCGAATTTTGGTACAAAATAAAAGGCTTGGACTAAATGTGTATTAAAAATATGTTTGAGGGACTTTTTGGTACTTAACCCAAAAAATAATGAGGAAGTTGTAATAGAAACTTTCTACTTTTGAGGGGGTCTTTGAATTTTGAAAAATCACTTTATTTGGCTCCAATATTTAGTCTTATATTTATAATTCCCACTTTTATTCTTAAATATTTAGGTTTCCAAATGAAAAATTAAACTGTTAGATAATTTGGAAAAAAATCATTATTTTTCGCTACAATCCGAAGTAAATTAAAATTTTAAGTTAGTATTAATGTCTAAAAAAAGGACATACAAAAACTACACAAGGTCTTAAGACGGTGGAAAGTGAATTGTTTCTTCAAATCTTTTTATTTTTTTTAAATAAGTTTCTTGAGTGTTTACAACATTACATACTCTTTATGTCCAAAAAAAATACATACTCTTAACTTAAAACTTTTTGAAAATGTTGAAAAAAATAAACTACTGTTCTGCCTCAATTATATAACGAATTAAAAGGTTAAAACATCAAATTTTGGCCAATTACATGAATGTTGATATTAGCCTTTGATTACATTAGGTCCTAGATATGTTTAAACTTTTTTCTAGTATACGAGAAAGTGCAACCTTAATTTGTGCCTCGCGTGTTTTATTTTGTTATATCGATCTATGTTAAAATTGGTGAAACATATATCCAACCTATTTACAATTGGTTTCGTGTAAATTCGAGGTCGTGTTATCTTTGTCAGTTTGAGTAAATTTATGTCCCCGTATTGCTCGATATGTTTCCCCAATTAATATAATCGTGTCTAACATGTCACCCCCCCTCCTTACTGATTCCCTAACTAACTTCATGTAATTCTCTAACTTTGGCTCCAGTTGTTACTCGGTTTTTCACATGTTACTTGGTTTTTAAATGTAAAATCTATAATGCTTGTGCATTAAAGACGAAGTGTTTTTAACATGTTACTCGGTTTTTAAATGTAAAATCTATATAATTATATAAAAATTGCTGCTTCAAATCGTATGAGCCTGACACGTGGCAGATGTATTAAATATCATTAAGTCTTTAATTACAGGAATCCCACACGATTCAGCAATGCATGTATATAAGCAGGCATTGGGTAGGGGCATTTAAAATACCTTAAAACTTCTTCCAATGTTTTGAAAATAGAAAAAAAAACTATTGCCCTTCCTCTTTTGCAACCTTTCCTCTTCCCTCTTTCTTATACATCTGTATATATACTCATTCGTATATATGTTGTGCTTAAAGAAGAAATGACAGGAGTATATCGTACGGACCAATATTCGGGTGAGAGAAAATTCTTAACTTTTTATTTTTATTTTGTGGGATGAGGATACCTTAACCTGATTTCTGTTTATTTATTTTTCATGAGAATTCAAGATATATCTATAGAATGAATAAATGATAGAAATGGAGGTAACCAACGTGAGAGAGTACGAGGCTATTGCCAAGAAAAAGTTACCTAAGATGGTATACGACTACTATGCATCAGGTTCTGAGGACCAGTGGACTCTAGAAGATAACATAAATGCTTTCTCAAGAATTCTGTAAGCTTCCTAAATTGCTTCATCATAGTCAAAACAGTCAATGTGTCTCACCCACTATGAAATAGTTTGTATGGGCCAAACGCTATATAAAATCTGCAAATACCCTCCTATGTGAAAGTGTAAAAACATTTCTTATCAGCACAAAAGGGGAAATGTTTTTCGTGAAAAATTAATAGTTTATGGAAGTATTTGCAAGGAGTGCAATAATAGTTGAGAGGCTCTTTGTAACTTACCCTTTTTTATGTAGTGTATGGGACACCCCATGCATTTTTTTTAAATTATTTTTTTTGGGTTCTAAACATTTAGAGGTACCCCTAAAAAAATATTTCAAAACGATTTATTTTGGTATTTTAAAAAAGTATATCAATATTTAATAGTTTTTAAGCAGTTGACTTAAACGGCTTAAAGACTGTCGAAAATTGACTCATTTTTTTAAAATACCAAAATATATTATTTTTTGATAATTTTTTAGCTGTATTCTCATTGAACTAAATCACAATGAGGCGCGAAGGAGAAACACATGTGATCGTACGACTTTTTGAAATTACGAGAAATCTTCACTTGGGTTTGGCATTTCATTTGTTGATTGAAAAGAGTGGATTTTGTGGGTGTTGGGTTAACTGTGTACTTTTGTGTTCATGAATGTAAAAAAGTATATACTAAGGCAAAGGTTGATTTATGTCGTGATGGGGAGTTGATGATCCACTAGAGATCATTTTAGAAAGAGGTTTTGTCCCAAACTTTATTTTTTGTGATTGCGCGACACGTTTGGATAAAATCAATAAGTATGCAAGTTATTTTTGTTCTTTTAACCTCTACGAAGATATGACCTTTTAAATTCATATATGTTCTTTTGTAGACTAAACAATTTAAGAAATTTTCTAAATGGAGCAGTCGCAATTTTTTGTGTTTTTTTTCCGTAATTTGATATTTGACTTTGATTATAAAATAATATTACCTACGAAGCTAAATGATTGGATTCTAATGAGTTGAGTATGATTTTTCAGCCATACATCGCGTCACCTACATGCTAGTTTGTCTAAAACTAATGGAGAGTTACTATTAATTTATGGTACAAATTGATAAATTCTAATAGGAGTGGACATCCACCGCAAATAATTCCAACTTTTCGCATAAATAAAATTCTTCACGGTGAGATAGTATCATAGTTGTTGATACCAAATTTAATCTGCTAACATGGACCAATCATATGAAGACACGTGGCTATCTACACGGCAACAACAAGCACTTTCGAGATGATCACATGCTCCGAGGAACCATGTTCCTCCGAGGAACCATGTTCCTCCGAGGAACTCATACGCTCCGAGGAACAGACTTCTTCGAGGAACTCTTTAGCACCGAGAAGCTCAAGAGGTCCGAGCAACTCAAGAGGTCCGAGCTGCACCTCGAAGCAGGATACCAACAGTTTAACTGCTTATTAAATGCTTATCATTCAGACGCACACGCAAAAAGGGTATTAAATGTATTACCCTTTCATATGTATATCATTTAATGTTTTACCCTTTCACATTACAGCCTCAGGGCTATAAATACATTGTACAATCCTCATTGTAAAGGACACCCCGAATCCAAACCCTGGAATCGAGAGAGGAATTTCTTGAGAGAACTTGTAATCGAGAATTCCTAAACACTCAGCAATAACACAACAGTGGACGTAGGCCATTCTTATAAGGCTGAACCACTTTAAAATCTTTTGTCTCATTTATTTATCTGTGATTGAATTATTAGAGTGATCTAATTTTTTACATCAACAGATTGGCGCCGTCTGTGGGAAAACGACTGATAATATCGTTTTTACCAAAAACAATCCATTACTAATGGCTGATATTCCTGAATCCAGCAATCGAAACGCTGGAACCCCTCCAAATCCATCTGCTCCACCAATTGTTCCAGATCTGACTGGAATAATGGCAAATCTGGCTCAGGGCCAGACCGTCATGCAAGAAACAATGCGACAACTCATCCAAACCCTCCATGGCGGTGCATCAGCCCATTCCGGACCATGAAGCATTTAAAGAAATACCCGTGCGCCTTCTTCGCGTACTAGGCGTACTAATTCATATCGCAACGAGGAATATAAAGATTTTTCTTATCAACCTGGATGAACTTCGTCAGTGCGACCCACAGATACTGAACAACGTGTCACCCTCTCCCCAGAAAGGACCAGCGCATTGGAAATATTAAGTAGGGTTTCTCCTTTAGACCGATTAGGCCCTAGGAGGAACAAAAGTCCTCTTAATGCAGCGTCGAGGAGCTTTCGACGACCATCAGATTTTAGGGAAGGATCTTCCCATTCGCGACCAGCTGCTCGTCAAGATAGATCCTATGACCGACCAACTGCTCGTCAAGATAAATCCCAGGAAACCACTTCAACGAGATCAGTTACTCGAACCAATAGGTCCGAGGAAGGAAATGATGCATGGAAAGGATCTATTCAGAGGCTGGAGGATATATTAGGGGAAATGGCTAAGGCCAAGAACCCTCTACAACGAACCTTTGTTCGAGGAACACCTTTTGTCCAGGACATTGTTGATTTTCCAACACCATCAAAGTTCAAAGCACCTGTTGTGACTCCCAAGTATGATGGGAAGACTGACCTTATTCTTCATATAGAATAATATCAAGCTACTGCCGACATCTATGCTGTCCCAGACGAGA
The DNA here is from genome assembly GCA_949130495.1 of Sambucus nigra. Taxonomy (NCBI): domain Eukaryota; kingdom Viridiplantae; phylum Streptophyta; class Magnoliopsida; order Dipsacales; family Adoxaceae; genus Sambucus; species Sambucus nigra. The sequence continues at coordinate 575,031,565 of OX422214.1, read as the reverse complement.
TGAGATGCAGGGCATTCTTGGGAACTCTTACCGGATCTGCTCATATATGGTATAATAATCTTCCTCGGGGTAAGATTTCAACTTTTCTTTAACTGGACGAGTTATTCATTTGGAATTTCTGCTTTGGAGCAAAGCCAATTAAACGAGTAGCACATTTGTTAAGTGTTAGACAAAAAGTTGGTGAGAGTATGAGAGATTATATAACTCGTTTCAATAACGAGAAACTCGAAGTCATTGATTATGAGGAGAAGACGACGATTACTGCTTTGATCAGTGGACTACTGCCAAACAAGTTGTACTACACTTTAGCCAAAGATCCACCTCGAACCATGTCGGACTTGATGGGAAAAGCGTCCAAGATTATGAATGCCGAGGAGGCTATGTCTGCGAAAAAGAATATGGACGCCAAAGAAACCAAGGTGGAAGGTGATAAAGCTAAGAAGAAAGAACATAAGAACAATGGTGGTGACAAACAATCCAAAAATAGGTCGTCATGGGAGGTCTTGAGGAAATTTGATAATTACACACCTTTGATGGAAAATATCAACCACGTCCTGGAAGAAATTAAGAACAGCGAGGAGTTAAACTGGCCAAAGAAAATGAAGGCAGACCCTGACACGAGGAATAGGGAAAAATATTGTGAGTTCCACAAAGATCATGGCCATATGACCAAAAATTGCATAGCTCTTCAGAATGAGATTGAAACACTCATCCGAAGAGGAAAGCTAGCAAAGTATGTTGATCGGGGAGGCGAAAGAAGAAACAACGACCGAACTAGAGAGAGGTCTATATCTCCTCGTCGAGCAGAGGAGAACAAGAAGAGAAACCATGAAGTTGATCCAGAGGATGACCCCGATCTTCCCAAGAAACCAAGGCATCCAGAATGAGAGGTATTTTCAATATGCTTTGGGTCATTTGATTGTAATGTTATTACAGGAGGAGATGCAAGAGGAGGAGACCTTACTGCAGAAAGAAAAGCTTACCTCGGTGAGGCTCAAGCTTGCTCCTACATCTAGAGAATAAATCTAGCTGAGGAAGATCGCCCGAGAAAGGTGAACAAGGAGAAATTGGTCATCGGTTTTTCAAAAAATGACCTTGCAGGTGTTTTATATCCTCACAATGATCCACTGGTGATCAAGATGAGAATGAAGGAGGTAATGATTTCAAGAGTGCTGGTCGACAATGGTAGCTCTGCAGAAATTATGTTCTACTCGTGTTTTGATAGTTTAAATCTAAAGCTATCTCAACTGGAGCCTTACCACAGACCCCTCATCGGTTTTGCTGGCGAGAAAGTATTTCCACTTGGGACGATCAAGTTGGATATATTCATTGGTACGTGGCCTGCTTGTCGGACAGAAAGAATACGTTTCTTCGTGATGGACAAGAATGTCCAATCATCATATAATATCATCATGGGAAGAGTAGGATTGAAGAAGTTCGAGGCTGTACTATCTACAGTGCATCAGTGCCTAAAATTTCCAACAAACTTTGGAGTAGGAGTTGTGAAAGGTGATCAGAAAGTATCTCGGGAATGATATTATTCATCCGCCGAGCAAGAAGAACTGGAAGAATCAAAGAAAAAGACTACTACCTATCAAGTGGATGAAGGTGCAGAAATTGAAACATTGGATCCTTGAGATGAGTCGCAACCCGTGAAGGGTCAAGTGGTGGAAGCTACTGAAAAAATCATTCTGGACGACGAGCATCCTGAGCGAACTACTCAAATAGGTTCATCGTTGGAAGCCTCATTAAAACAAGAATTAATAACTTTCCTTGAAAGCAGAAGATAAACTTTTGCGTGGAGTCATGAAGATATGCCTAGGATAGACCCAAACTTCTTATGTCACGAGCTCAATGTGAATAAGGAGATCAAGCCTGTGAAGCAGAGAAGAAGAGTATTCAGCCCCGAGAAGAATCAAGCTATACAGGAGGAAGTCGAGAAGCTCCAGAAAGCTTGTTTCATTGAAGATGTTAAATATCCAGATTGGTTAGCTAATGTGGTGATGGTAAAGAAGAAGAACAACAAGTGGAGGATGTGTGTAGACTTCATCGGCCTCAACAAAGCATGCCCAAAGGATCACTTTCCATTACCCCGAATTGATCAACTGGTGGATGCTACCTCGGGACACGAGTTGCTGAGCTTTATGGATGCTTATTCTGGTTACAATCAGATCAAAATGAAACCCTAAGATAAGGAGAGTACTTCTTTCATTACCCCTAGGGGAACTTATTGTTATAATGTTATGCCTTTTGGTTTGAAAAATGCAGGTGCGACATATCAGAGGCTGATGAACAAGGTATTTGCTGAACAAATCAGTGACAATATGGAGGTCTATGTTGACGATATGCTGACGAAAAGAAAGAAATCTGCCGATCATCTAGTTGACTTAAGTCAGACTTTTGATCAACTAGATAAATATCAAATGAAGCTGAACCTGACGAAGTGCATATTTGGAGTACGAGAAGGTATGTTCCTCGAGTACATTGTCAATCAACGAGGCATTGAAGCAAATCCTGAAAAGATCAAAGCTCTATTAGGGCTGCGATCTCCAACGACGAAGAAGGAGGTACAGAGTCTCACAGGACGAGTAGCGGCACTCAACAGATTTGTGTCGTGAGCAAATGATTGATGTCTCCCATTCTTCAAGACACTTAGAAAGACTTTTGAATGGAATGATGAATATGAGAAGGCTTTTCCGGACTTGAAGAAATACTTGGGAACACCTCCACTATTGTCCAGGCCGGTGATGGGAGAAAAATTGTATTTGTACCTTGCAGTGTCCGAGAATGCAGTTAGCTCGGCGTTGATCAGGGTGGAGAATGGAGTGCAAAAACCAATTTACTACACAAGTAAGGCCTTCCGAGGAGCAGAAATCAGATATCCAAGGTTGGAAAAGTTAGCACTGGCGTTAATTGAAGCGAGTAGGAGAATGAGGCCATACTTCTAAGCTCATACTATAATAGTATATACCGATGTGCCATTGAGACAAGCCCTTCATAAGCCAGAAAAATCAGGGATATTGATGTACTGGGCAATCGAGCTCGGTGAATATGATATAATTTATGAACCCAGATCATCATTAAAAGGGCAGGCTGTAGCAGATTTTATAGCGGAGTTCACCTATCCTGATACCGCCGAGGAGCAAAAGTTGCTCGCTAATCAACCTGTGGATGTTACAGGATCAACAAACATAGTCTCAGACCAATTCCGATTGGTAAAAGAGCGTGTGGATGTTAGAGGATCAACAAAAACTTGCTCAGACCAACTCCGGTTGGTAAAAGGGCAAGTAGATGTTACAGGATCATTGAATTCGAGCTCAGACCAACTCTGGTTGGTAAAAGGGCAAGAAGAAATGATCGACGAAGAGCAAGAAGAATCCGAGGAGGAAAGGAAGCAGCAAATATTTCACCGAGGAACTCTGACTGATCAGAAATTTGAAGACGAGTTACCTATATGGAGGCTATATGTAGATGGCTCATCTTTCACTACAGGATGTGGCGCGGGGATATTTTTGAGCACTTCGGACGAGGTCGACATGGAATACGCCTTGAGTTTCCAATTCAAAGCTTCCAATAATGAGGCTGAATATGAGGCCATGATTGCAGGGCTTAATTTGGCAAAAATTATGGAGGCGCAACAGGTTGTGATTTTCAGTGACTCTCAATTGATCGTAAACCAAATGATGGGAGTATATGCAGTTAGAGGAGAATTAATGATCATATATCATGCAAAGGCAAAGGAGCTGGTGTCAGAATTTGCCGCTATTCAGCTGGTCAGAATACCAAGAATGGAGAATGCGAGAGCAGACGCCCTAGCTCAACTAGCATCAGCTACTCGCACCGAGCTACGACGAACAATCCCAATTGAAGTGTTAGCTGGTCGGAGCATAGATGAAGATCTTACGATAAACTTTATCACCCTTGATTTAGGACCATCTTGGATGGATTCCATCAGGGCGTATATCGAGGAGGGAGAATTACCAATTGACAAGCTCGCCGCCAAAAAAATTAAAGTTTAAAGCTGCTCGGTATGTATTAACTAATGGTATTTTATATAGACGAGGAATTATGGCAGGTTTGGAGAGATGTATACACCCCTCCTAGGTGAAAGAATTAATTGAAGAGATCCACGAAGGGTCTTGTGGATCACATGTAGCAGGTCGGACGCTTTTGCAAAGGGTGGTGACGCAGGGATACTACTAGCCGACGATGAGGGCTGATTGTATAGCCTATGCCAAGAAGTGTGACAAGTGCCAACGATTCTCCTCCATCCGAAGAACTCCACAAGCATTATTGACACCCATAACTTCTCCTTGGCCATTTTCCATGTGGGGAATTAATTTGGTTGGACCACTGCCAATGACCCGAGGAAGGTTCAAGTATCTCGTCGTCGCAGTGGATTATTTTACTAAGTGGGTAGAAGCTGAGCCACTCATTGACATGAGGTACGAGAAGGTGTACCAATTTTTTTGGAAGAACATCATTTATTGATATGGTCTACCTCAAGCCTTCATCACAGACCATGGAACACAATTTGATAACGAGGAGTTTGCCGCCTATTGTCATCAATCAAACATTTTGAAGGTTCATTCAACACCAGTCCATCCTCAAAGCAATGGACAAACTGAAGTGACAAATAGAACGCTGCTAAACGATTTGAAGAAAATATTGGATGATGCAAAAGCAAACTGGATCAACGACCTACAATCAGTACTTTGGGCTTACCGAACTACTCCCCGAGTAGCAACTGGAGAATCACCATACATGATGGCGTTTGGAAGTGAAGCCGTTATACCTGTCGAGTTGGGCCTCCCAACACACAGGGTACTGAATTTCAATTCCCCTGTCAGCGACTTAATGAGAAGACTGGATTTAGACATGCTCGAGGAGGTCAGAGAAGAAGCAGCCATTAGAAATGCTGCTTACCAGCAGCGAACAACTTTGTTTTACAACAAGAGGGTGAAGAAATGCGACCTGAAAGAAGGAGACTATGTGCTGAAGAAAGTAATTCAAAAGTACAACAAACTGGAGGCAAATTGGCATGGACCATACCGAGTTACAGAAGTTGTTCGACCAGGAACTTACCGAATAGAAACTCTTGAAGGCGAGGAGTTTAAGAATGCATGGAACGCAGAGCATCTGCGCAAGTATTATCAGTGATGTATATGTAACGCAGTTCCATCAGTATGAATAAAACGAAGATATTATGCCAAAGTCTCTCCTTTTTATTGAGAATTTTTTGGGGAATACTAGTGCTACACACTACTCGGCAAAACTCGGACTGCTCAGCAAAATATTCCTAAAAATGCCAACCTCGGTTGGTTAGGAAACAAAATATTCCTAAAAATGCCAACCTCGGTTGGTTAGGAAACAAAATATTCCTAAAAATGCCAACTTCGGTTGGTTAGGAAACAAAATATTCCTAAAAATGCCAACCTGTTTGGCTAGGAAACAAAATATTCTCGCAAATGCCAACTTATGTTGGTCGGGAGGTAAGATTATTCCATAAGATGCAAGAGTTGCTAACTATGGCTGGTCGGGGATAAAAACCCACCAACTGCAGTTAGTCGACAAAGAAAATTTACGGACCTTGGTTGGTCGGAAACATTTAAGAGAAAAATCTACCAAGTATGGCTGGTCGGGGATAAAAACCCACTAATTGTAGTTGGTCGACAAGCATAATTTAACGACCTTGGTTGGTTGGAAAAATTTTAAACATTTTTTACACTCGTGACTTTATTATTAAGTGATCGAGCAATATTATCGAAACTTGAATTTTTTTAATTATTATTGAGTTGGTTGACAAACAACACAATATTGTTATCTTTTTAACAGATATGCATAAATGTAAAGTGTTTGATATTTACAAGACAATAGCAATTAAGATTTGCAAACAAAAATGAAAGTTTTTCATTGAATTCAAAATAAATTACATTGATAATAAAATGAAAAGTACATTGATATTGAAAAGTATACTAACTATTACATCAAAAATTCCTATTCTACTGGTCTTTTCCCCTCTGCTTTTGATACAGGTTCCTCGCCAGCAGGCGGATCATTTAAAGACAGAGGAGAATTGATGAAGTTGAGATCCTTCAACATCCTGACATTCACCACGGATGGATGATCTAAGAGATGCTCGGGACAAAATACCTCGATTTGAGAATGTAAATTATAATCACCGAGATACTTTGAAATTAAGCTCCGAGGAATGGCCCTGGTAGGGATCCAATCCATGTCCAAATTATATGGAGGCACAGGTAGGTCGAGTAGCCCGGATCATAATAGTCCCACAGATAATGACCTTGTTCGAGCTTCAACACACCTAAGGCATTCAGCCAGCCTTGCTTGTAGCCCTCATTGTTGGCATTCTGGATATGATCGTCCAAGTGGAATAGGGCTTCGTTGTATCCAGCCATCTAGAACTACCTGGGCTGTTTGTGGAATTGATATGTTAGCCTTTCTAACTGCTCATGGAGATTCTTGATGAAAAGCTCCTTATTCTCCAAGACTGACTTCTGCGCGAAGAGCTATTTTTCCAGGTCCCTAATCTTCTTTGACATATCAGACAACGCCTGGTTCTTCGCCATTAATTGGAAAGACGGGTTCTTCAATGCAGACTGAGTTCTCTGTTCCTCGACAAGAACCCGAGCTGCTCTTACTCATCCCCGAGGAGCTCTTGCTCGACCCCGAGAAGATGTAGAGGGTCCAGAACTCTTCAAAGTCTCTAACTCGTCCCTCAACTTGGCATTCTCAACCTCTAAGAACGAAAAATCCCTCGTCGGTCACTGGGATCAAGGCACTAGAAGTGGAAGCTACAGATTTCAATTGTGACAGCTCCTTTTGCAGGTTGTTGTTTTCCTTTTCCAACAACTCAGCAATTTGTCTGCATTGTTCGACCTCACCTCTCAAGGTTCTCTCCCTTACATCGTACCCAGCAAAAAGCTTCTCGTAGCCCTTGTCGGTAATGATCTGCTGGTACTTCTTCTCGTACCCCTCATGCAACAAGGTAGTGGATTCTTTATATTGAAGCTGAAGGTCCTCGAGGGTGCTTTGAAGATCCTCGATCATTTCATAATAGGCAACGTTATTGGCTACAGCCCGATGAAGCATGAACTTCAGATATTAATATGCTTCCACTGCCTGTTCTGAAGCTTCCTGGCCGAGGATGTCGATAACTTGTGCTGCACTCAGGTCTGTGTGACCAGCCTTAAAGTACTCATTACATTGTTGCAGTAACTTTGTATCATGGGAAGATAGCAGTTCCATCCTGGCCAGAAACTAGCAGAGAAAGAAGAGCAATCATCAATAAGAAGAATAAGCAGAGTATGAATAGAAAATAGACAACATTATGTAAAAAAAGTTCAAGTTTTATTAGATCATAGTTCAGAGTTACATATTCCGGGTTACATTTGATAAAGAGAAAGAAAATAAAGAGAAACCCGAATAACACTACACCTTTTCCTTATCTCCCAAAACTTTCTCGGGAGGCTAGGATGAAGAGGTAGGTTGCTCGGAGGGAAGAGATAGTTGCTCGGGGAGAGTAGGCAGTTGCTTGGAGGAAGAAACGACTTACTGAGCAGCATGCTGGATGGCTAGGGCATGATCTCCCATCACCATCGAAGACTCTTCGGAGGTATCTTCGTCCTCTTCTAAGTCTTCTGGAGTTGGAGGGGGACCAGGGATATGTCTCTGGAAGAGCTCGAAAGACTCGTCGACCTTCATTTCCTGAAGGGAAGCAACCCATCCAGCCCTAAAGTATTTGAGACTGCCATAGTCAACTTGCGACACCATGGCATCCAACCCCTTATTCCACCCCTTGTCCCAACCAGAGCTGAAGGACTTCTTCACAGCCATTTTCCTCTTGGTCTTCTCCAAGGCAAGCTTCTCGGACAACAGGTTCTCAGCAGTCTTCAACTTATTTTCTACCTCCTCCTTCTGCCGACCTACTTCCCAAAGTTTATCCAACTCCTCCTCGGCAGCTTTGAGTTTATCTTTAAACTCTCCAGCAGTTGTGAGCTTCTCCTTGAGCTCCTTATTTGCCATCTCCAGGGCATTTATTCTCTTCTCCAACTCCTTGGAGGAATCAACAACCCGAGCTTTTTCTTGTTCGGTGGAGGCAAGCTTCTTCTCCCAGACATCTTTGTCATTAGCATATTTCTGGCGAGAATCTGCCAGAGACTTGGTAGCTTCTTCCAAAGCTCCCTCCACACTGGACGAGGAGCATGAAGCCTTAATCGCTTCATCCTTCTTCAGGATTATATTGAAGCAGCTCGTCAACTGTGAACAGAAAAAGAAAGCAAGTTAGAAACAGAAATGACAAAGGAAATATGAAAAATTCAAAGTAAAGAGACAACTGTGAACAGAAAAAGAAAGCAAGTTAGAAACAGAAATGACAAAGGAAATATGAAAAATTCAAAGTAAAGAGACTTACAGAAGCAAGGTGACGAGCAGCTAGAGAGGTGACCATATCCCGAGTAAGGTTTTCTTCAGTACCTTGGACCTCGGGAATGATCCAGGATTTTACCAAGATCATGGCAGAGCTCGGGGGAACAAAAGTTGGAACCCCAGTTCCAGCAACTGGGGGCTGAGTGATGGTATCATCCAAATTGACCGAGGAGCTTTTCTTCAGCCTCCTCGGAGGAACAGGAACGGATTGAACCAAGGAAGAATCCTTGGTCGGTGATATTACAATTACCTCTCCAGGAGCAGTAGTGTTGCTCGGAGCCACTGCGGGTTTCTCGATAACTTTAGCAGGAGCAGCTGGAGGAGCTGCATCAGTCTTCTTTGTCCCCTCCCTTGGGACGTCGATCTTACTCCTTTTGGCCTCTCCAGAACCAGAGGCAGTTTTCTCAAACAGGGTAGGAGGTCTTCTCTTCTTCATCCTTTCACTTAAAGGAATATGGGAATCAGAGCGGGCAACAGCGGCTAAAAAGATGAAAAGTGGTGCGGGAATCAGAGCGGGCAACAGCGGCTAAAAATACGAAAAGTGACGCGGGAATCGAAGCACACAGAAAAGTCCAAAAAAGCATGATTCTACGAATTGGGAAGGAGAAATAAATACAAGGGAAACTCTCCTAAAAATCAGGAAGACTATTTAAAGCTACCATATTCCGAGAAAGAATGTTCCATACTCCTCAAATTTCGAACTATGAAACATTGGGGGCTTCTGTTGATACCAAATTTAATCTGCTGACATGGACCAATCATATGAAGACACTGGGCTATCTACACGGTAACAACAAGCACTTTCGAGATGATCACACGCTCCGAGGAACCATGTTACTCCGAGGAACTCATACGCTCCGAGGAACAGACTTCTCCGAGGAACTCTTTAGCACCGAGAAGCTCAAGCGGTCCGAGCAACTCAAGCGGTCCGAGCAACTCAGGCGGTCCGAGTTGCACATCGAAGCAGGATACCAACAGTTTAACTGCTCATTAAATGCTTATCATTCAGACGCACACGCAAAAAGGGCATTAAATGTATTACCCTTTCATATGTATATCATTTAATGTATTACCCTTTCACATTACAGCCTCAGGTCTATAAATACATTGTACAATCCTCATTGTAAAGGACACCCCGAATCCAAACCCTGGAATCGAGAGAGGAATTTCTTGAGAGAACTTGTAATCGAGAATTCCTAAACACTGATCAATAACACAACAGTGGACGTAGGCCATTCTTATAAGGCTGAACCACTTTAAAATCTTTTGTCTCATTTATTTATCTGTGATTGAATTATTAGAGTGATCTAATTTTTTACATCAACAATAGTGTTCAACATCTAAATCCATGAGAGTCAGTTGGTAAAATACCCAAAACCTGCGCTTACATATACATCTCATTCTCTCATAAACTTGTAAGTCTTTACATATAGATTACTATCGATTATTTTGATCGTATATTTCGAAACCCTTTAAATAAAATCATATCAAAATGAACCGCAAATCCCACCAATTCCAACTCTTCATCCAGTCCCCAGACCTCCAAATCCCCACTCAAACCCTAACTCTGAACCCCAACCTAACCCTCCTCCAACTGAAATCCTCCCTCCTACAAAATTACCAAATTACCCCCAACTCCTTTTTCTTCACCTTCAATGGCAAACCCCTCCCAGAGTCCTCCACCCTCCGAAGTTCCTAAATTACCCCTCTTTCCAACCTCAGCCTCCTCCCCCACCTCCTGGAGGGGGCGGTGATGGGGGTGCCACGGGCGTCGAATCCCGCGATTGCTATCTCAATATGTACGTTGTTAAAAAGCCCAATAAACTCGACCCCAACGAGTAACGCCTCTCCAAATGGCTCAATTGCGCGTTGTCGAACGAGCACTTAAAGCACCCCATTATGGTGGATTATTTGCGGAATGTGTTTAGTAAGCAATCCCTTGTGGAGGCAATGTTGGGGAAGAAATTTTCGAGGGTTTTTGGGCATATTAGGGGGTTGAAGGATATGATTCTGATTAGTTTATACTGGTTTCAGTGTCCCATTACGGATTTGGAGTTCAACGGGAAGTATAAGTTTTTTGCTTTAAAGAATTGTGGGCATGTTTTGAGTGCCAAGGCTTTGAAGGAGGTTAAATCGAGTGGTTGTCTTGTTTGTCACAAGGAGTTTGGGGAGTTGGATAAGATTGTGATTAATGGGAGTGATGACGAAGTGGCATTTTTGAGGAAACGAATGGAGGAGGAAAAAGCCAACTTGAAGGAGTAGAAGATTAAGAAATTGAGTGGGACGAAACACGAGCTTGATGGTAAGGTTGTTAATGCTGGAAATAGGGAGAACGGTGGAAATAATGGTCATGGTAATGGTAAGGCTAATGGTGGGGATAAGAAATTTAAGGCGATCGATGTAGCGCCTGCGAATGCGACCAAGGAAGTTTACGCGTCTATTTTTACTTCGTCGAGGAAGTTTTATTTTAAGGAGAAGTATTCTTGAAGATCATTACCTCTTGGAAGAAACTAATGGGGGATGTTTGTGAGGAGATTTTTAGTTTATTGCAATTTGAATTTTAGTAGTAACTAAGAAGCAACAACATTGGACAACATTGAACTGATTGCTTGTAATGATTATGCTACCAAAAAAAAAAATATTGCTTGTAATGACTTTAGTTTTTGTTGTTGATGCACAATGATATTACCTTAATTTGACATATGGTTTATGATTGTTTATTTGTTGGGTTTCTTTGATTTCTTCACTTGATTTTGATTTGTAGGTATACAATTGTTTTTACTTTTTCTTTCCAGCTCAGTGATTGGTATTAGTTAAAAGGAGGAGATATGTAAGAATCAAAAGAAAATGTTCAATTGGATCATATAATCACAGGGAACAAGCAAAACGAACTATAGAATGGTATTTATATGACAGAAAGTAAACAGTTTCTATATGATGGCTTGTTATGGATTCTGCAAAATTATAGTTTTAATGTATCATATGGTTTATGTTTGCTAGTTTGACATTGTCCTATTATTGTGTTTCATCTTTTACACTTGTGATGTTGATTTATTTACTGATGTATAATTGTTATTACTTGAAAGAAAAGGGGAATATGGATATGAAAAAATATTTAATTATGATCTAAAAATATTGGGAACAAATACAACAAACTATGAAATGTTATTTAAAGAAAAGAATATAGGAGTAAAAAGTCTCCTGGTGAAAATTACTTTTGGCCATCAACTGCCCCGTCCTTAATAGACATACGTGTCTTCATTCATGTGAAACCAAGTTTTTTGTATAAACAAAAATCCTGGTCAAGTATTTGACAGTCATGTTTATCCTTAATAATTTTGAACAATGCATCTTTGGGATATCCGGTACCAGTGTGCAACTACTCTGAAGTTGTTTCATCAGAAACAAATTTCACTAAATTAAAAAAAGTAGGACAGGTAGTTTACTAGTTGGAAACAGAGAAACCGACCACGCAACCACACACTGAGGCTATGGATACAACCAACTAAACCCCAAACCTGTAATAGTCCCAACACAAATATATGAAATACATGAAGGTAACCTTAAAAAATAAACACATCGTGGCTGAACAATAACAAGAATCAAAGACAACAAAAACACGCTTATAAGCAATCACTCCAAGACAAGGATGAAGAAGAGTGGAACCCTTTCAAAGAAGAGTGATGCTATGGGTACCGAACAAATCCCCAAAATCTCCCCCAAATAGAATTAGTGAGTTGTGCCATGGCGGGACCCATACCACAAGTTATAACACTTAATGCTATTTGGGGGAGAATCTGGGGGAGTTGTTTGGGACACAAAGCATTTCCCTTCAAAGAATGGAGATGTTGATGATTCCTAGGAGAAAGCCACAAAATTTATGCTCACTCACATACATTCCTTATCTATGTTTGATGCAGATGCGGGTGTATAACTTTGTTTTGTTAATTGTTAGTATTTAATGTAATAAAAGAGGATTAGTCAACTTTATCAAATATTGAAGTAAGTGAAAGGTCTTTTGGTCTTATAGTATTTCTTAGTTGGAGTAAGATTACTTTAATACAAATAGGAGATGATGTAAAGAGATCATGGTTCTAAAAAGCGTGAGGAGTGATCGAGGTGTAGAGGTCAAGCCTTAAGCCTTAGTAGCCTAGGCGCGCCTAAGCATAAAAAGGCGTTTTTCATTTTTTAGTATTTTTTAAATTATTTTTAAGTCTAGTAAAATAATAAAAGAATACATACCTTGATAGTTGAAAATATATCCGTATGTTTGGTAGTCATCATTCAATTATCAATATGAATAATTAATACAAAATGGTTCAATATAAGAAATGTATTTTTCAGCTTTCAAATGAAACAAATAGGAAAAAAATAGTGAATGAATATATATTGTTAAAACTTAATAGAAAATTAAAAAAAACACTAAAATGATTTATATTTTTCAGTTCAGAGTCCGACTTAGAGCTAAAAATAGGGAAACAAAGAAAAAATTGAAGTGATTAGCCAGAAAAGTGAGAAGAGAGATATATACCAATAAATCTGAAGGTTGGAGTCGAAAATGAGTGAGTCGGAGTCGAATATGTGTCAGAGGTGAGGAGGTTTTGGTCGAAAGTTTGTTGACAATGTAAGTTTTTTTTGTACGAGAAGTGGAAAGAGACAAAGAGGTTTGGGTTTACGTTTGATTATTTTGATTATTTTGGAGGATATATTGGTCTTGTGTGTAAAAAAACAAGGTCTTTATAAAATGACGTCGTTTTGCTAAATCATTAATATATATATATATATATATATATATATATATATATATATATTTTAAAAATGCGCCTTAACACGCTTTGGCGTCGTTGATTACGCCTTAAATGTGCGTTAACCGTCTTTTACCACGCTTAAGGCATAGGCGGGTCATTTCTCCCACGCCTCACTCCTAGGCGCACCTTTTAGAACATTGAAAGAGATTACTCGTTCTTTGGTTTGCTAATAATATTTGATTTTTTGTTTGGTAAACTTTTCTCCATAGTTGTCAAATCGCAAATCTTATCGTCAATCAAAACCCTATGAATCGCGAATCGTGAATCGAATCGTATGATTCGGTAAAAAAAGTAAAAAAATGTAGTAAATAATAAATATATGTACAGAGAGCATATTAGAATATGTAACAAATCATATTATGACCTAGAACCAATTTGAACTAATTTTAAGGCATTATTACATAGTTTAGAGGCAACATTTGCCTTTGAAGCATAATAATGTTAGTTCAAAATAAAAATGCAATTTTTTTTTATTACAGGAATATTATAATAATAAAAAAATTTATAAAAATATAATATAAAAAGTGTAACACATTATATATAAAGATTAAAGGGAGTATCTTACTCTTTATTCCTTGAAAAGAAATGTCAAGGGGTTTGCAAACCCTAGTTGCCCAAATATAAAACTCTAAAAGTGTCTTTATCTTTAACAATGTGCAAGGGGATGAAGGTAGGTTTCAAACTCAAGGGTTTCGGCATAGATAATAAAAGAGGAAAAGACAAAAGTAGAGAAAAGGATTTCGAACTCACGACAAACTATTCGTGTCTCCCTTCACTCTTTTTTGAAAACTTTGTTTTTTACTTGTATTTTTTCTTTTAGTATTAGAAACGTGTTGGAAATGTTGAGTATAAAAGAAAAAAATAGAAAAAAATCGCCCTAAAACCGTTTTGCTTAACAGATGGGTAAAAAAAATAGATTTAAGGGATCTTAAGTATTTAGTCCCATATGAGATGATTTGGTTGCATCCAATCTCACATATTTTTTTACCTACTAGTCTTGTTGAGTGGTGGTTAAGAATTTCATGGGGCGTATGTCATTTTCTAAGTTTATGAAGAACGGCGGTGGAGGCGGTTATGGGCAGTTATAGGACATTACAATTTAAAAGATACATGGGATGACTGGCCACTAAAACTTTTGAAATGGGATTAATGCCTAAATATCTATAGAGACAAAGCCGACTTAAAAATAGTACCAAATTGGAAATCGCTACAATCCATGATATTGACAAAAAGAATTGCCCAATTCACACAAATTTTTTAGACCTTTGCGATTCTACCTTCGAATCTTTTTACCCTTGAATCGGGTCGAATCGTACGATTCGAATATGGTGATTTTGACAACTATGCTTTTCTTTTTTCTTTGGATCCAAATGGTGGTGTTTGCAACATTCTTGTATTCGAAAATCATAGAATTCATCTCGATCCAAATATTCCAAAAACAAGCCACTCAGATATGTTTCCACAGAACACAATATTGCAATGAACGAAGTGATTTTGAAATGAATTAACAAGTGATCCTTGCTCTCGTTTTGGTTGCAAGAGAGAAACCGATTAGAACTTCCTAAATCACACTTAATCACCCTCCACAAGACACGAGAACATTTGTCTTTTGGAAGGAATGTTTGCTTCTGGCAAGAGGTCATTATGGGAAGGAGATTGGAGATATTTGTAAAAATATATACAAGAGATGACCTGTCCTCCCAACTTCCATTCCCTAACATCCCTGACCCCCTCACCTCACAAATGTGGACTCCCTCAATCAGATTGGGCATGGTAGTAATTTGTTTAATTCATCATCTTTAATTTTCCCTCTAAAACTTAAATTCTACACAAGTGTGCTATTTGAATTGGGAATATAAGGAGGCAATATGTTGACCCTTATTAGAGGAAATCTGATATAGTTTGAGAAAAATGATTGACAAACTCCTAGTCTCCACCTCTCCACTCATCCTCCTAAAATTTAATAAAAGATCAGCCCCATCTTTCTGTCCCAATGGAGGAAAGGTGAGAGGTTCCCAAAAATGAAGTTCCAAAACTTCTAAAAGTCATCTTTATAGTAGCTATATTAAACTCCCATCAAATCTCATGTAGCCCATAGTTGCTCTTGATGATAGAACATTAAAGAGTTTCTTTTTCCAAAAGGAATTGTCACACCCACTTCCCAAAGTGTCTTTTGATAGATTACTTTTCTTCTCTTTTATGTATTCCCTGTTGTTCTATAGATTTGTTATCTCTTCCCATTTGATTCTGCTTTGTCAACTAATCTCATCTCAGGGCTCCTTAATACAATTTTAATGTATTTTCCCCCTTTGTTGACAAGGCTGGTTAACTTAATCGTATTAGACTTTAGGAGAAGCTAAAAGAAGGCCTGCTAAAAAATTGTCGAAGAAATTGCTTGATTAAATTTATTTATTTAATTATTTTTAACTCACCCTCTGAGATATATGCCATATTTGAGCACCCCTAATTAAACCCTTGGCTCATATTTTGGGGACCAAAATGTCCTTTCCCCACTTCTTCGTACCCCCAAAAATTTGTAGCCATATACAGTTTTCTACCACAATCCAACAATTAGTCCAATGACTGGTTAAAGAAAAGTCCACCCATTTCTTGGAATTGGTACATTATAGATAAAGAACGTAAAGCATAAGGTTGGCAAGGATGTTGTATAGAGATAGGAGGAGAGAAAGAGATGGACCAAATTTACCGATCAGATTCCCGGTAGCAGTTTGACCTTGGGGACTATCCATACAGGGGATTTGAGGAGGAGGACCCTACAATTATGTTACCTAATCCGTCTAACTCATTTGGGTTTCGACATTAGAGGTGAATTTTCAGCGTAGAAGTTTTTGTTGGCCTGTTTAGTCTTGGGGTGTAATTATGTGATAATTTTTAGGTATTGCTCCTAGTTGTTTTAAGCATCCGGATGGTACTGCAAAATCATCTGCCACGAGCTCGGCCAAATTCCCTTTATAATCCAATCTGTTCTATCAATATATATTAGTTTATTTTAGTTTATTTATGACAGTCCAAATAATAAATATTTTGTTAATTTTTAATCTAAAATGCTACCTATTTATGCTTTAATTCACTTAAGTTTCTCTATTTATGATTTTTCAGTCTAAAAAAGTAAATTATTTATGATTTTTACTACAAATTACAGTTTAAAATGTTACTTGTTTTACAAATATCAGTTTGAAATGTTATTTCTTTTTTACAAATTACTGTTTAAAATGTCTAAATAATTCAGTTGAAAATGTTATATTTCTTACAAATTTCAGTTTAAAATGTCATTTATATTACAAATTCAAAAAATCTTATTTTTTACAAATTTTTTTTTTTCAAATTTCAGTTTAAAATGTAACTTTTCTTACACATTTCAGTTTAAAATGTATTTAATACTACAAATTTCAGTTTAAAATGTTACTTTTCTACAAATTTCAGTTTAAAATGTTATTTATACTCCAAATTTAAAAAATGTTACTTTTCTTTACAAATTTCTGTTTGAGTGTTCCCTTTTTAAAAAATTTCAGTTAAAATTTAAAAGATATAAAATTCAGTTTACAGTGTTATTTATTTTACATTATGGTTCTTATAACTTTATTTGAAATGAAGTAGTACTTGGTTCAGAGTGATTGTTTGAACTTATTTATTCATTTATATTTTTTTACATGTTTTTCTAATTAAAAAACTGAAATGAATGAATTATGCGCGACACGACCATGGAAACTTGACCTTGCGCAACTATGATTGAAAGCATGTATATATCTATATCTATATATATCATAATACAAATGAGGCTCATGAAGATAGGAAAAAATGGACCAAAAAAAGGACCACATTTGTCAAGGTTTTGTAGGGTGACAAATGTGATCTGTTTTCTTTGGCCTGCACCTAAAATCATTGCCATTGGATTGATGTATGATAAATATATGTATATAATTATCATAAGGGTACAACTATTCCCACTCCAACCATTTACTAAGGTACTCCAAAATTTTATAGAATGACAAAACAACCCTTTAACACTTGCACATTCCAATCAACATGTCAAAAGTAAAACATAATTAATAAACCTTCATGAAAAACAAAAGGTTTCTTACAGTTTTTTTCGAAAATAATTAAATCCGTATTTTTTAAAACTTTTAATACAGTTTTAAAGAAGAATTACTCTCTTGATTGTACATTTAAGAGGTACATTTAAGAGGTACATTTAAGAGGTTTTAACTTTCATTAAACAAGAGAGTAATTCTTCTTTAAAGGTTTCTTAATGGTTTATTAATTAAAACCTCTTAAATGTACCTCTTAAAGGTTAAAACCTCTTAAATGTACCTCTTAAAGGTTTCTTAAATGATTTTTTAAAAAAAAAAAGGGGGATAAGTTTTTTTTATAACACCCAATTGATTGTTTTTAATAAAGAAAACGGAAGCAAAAGAGTAATTTCATTTTATTTTATCCCAATTGTTTTTTATTTTTTTAACAGAAAAATGGTGACAATCCCCAAACAGTTTTTCTTTTATTTCTAGTTTTCTATTATAAAACTATTTTTAAATATTGTTAATAGAAAAGCGATAAACATTTAAAATGAAATTACTCTTTTTGCTTTCGTTTTCTATGTTAAAACCACAATAAAATGGGTGTTGTAAAATTTGAATATTAAAGCAGTTTTTTTACCCCCTTTAAAAAAAACTCAGATTTTTTTCTAAAAAGAAATGGTTTTTTTATTTATTATTTGGGGTGCATTTAAGAGGTTTTAACTTTTAATAAAAAAGAGAATAATTCTTCAAATTTGAAAAAAGCAGTCTAAAATTGTTTTGAAAGTAAAAAAAAAAAGTAGATTTAATTTTTTTTTCCAAAAAAAACTGTAAGAAGCCTTTTGATTTTCATGAAGGTTTATTATTTATATTTTACTTTCAGCATATTGATTGGACTATCGAAGTGTTAAATGGTTGTTTTGTCATTCTATAAAATTTTGGAGTGCCTTAGTAAATGGTTGGAGTGGGAATAACAGTACCCTTATCATAATCTAGGTAATGCTTTGATGCGTGTGAGAACAATAATGGGTCAGATTTAGCCGCCCATCCCATCAAACCAAGGGTCAAGATCTTTTTACCCATTTTTTATTTCCCCCTGCTTTTATCGTACACTTTCTTATTTCATTTTTAAATTCAAATCTCAAACTTTACTTACTTTAACACCATGGAAGTAGCCTAGTGGAAAGGGCTCCTACCTCCTAAAATGGATGTCTAAGAGTTCAAATTCTCTCGGGGCCACCTTCCATAGCGTGTCCATATGTATAGATTTGAGGGTCAAAACATACCCTTGGGCCGAGTGACTATTCACATTTTCATCCTCCCCCAATTGGGGATAGATATATGCGGAATGCAAATTTTCTACTCTTGAATCTTCGATTGATGAAATAATAGAAGAAAAGCCAAAGCTTGGTTTAAAGAGAAAATCTAGGGCTTCAAACACAATACCTTTGCAGATCCGATTGCAATTCGATGGGGAGAAAAGTATTTGTTAGTGATGAATGACTTTCATCTTTTGGATCTCCAAAAGCTTGCAATAACGTTCCGAAATCCTTGGATCTTCTAATGTATGATCCTCCCAAAGCTAGGTAGGTGTGTGGGCACCTTTTGAGATGAAAACTCTTGCTTTTGAGTGAGACATAGTCCTCTCTCCCTAGGCTCCTCACAAAACTCTTGCTTAAGAGGTGGGCTTGGGACAAATTGGGTTCCTTGAGAATCTGGGCCTAACTACTTGGGTAAATGGACTATACTAGGGACCTTGGCTTCCAAATAAATACTCGGAAAATTCAAATTACAAAAGTCGTAATTTTTTTTGTTTAATCGTAATTAGTTCCAGTAAATAATTATGATTGCGCTCCAATTTAATTATCTTATAAATCATTCGGATATAATGAGGTTTTATCTGAAATGTTGATAATGGTACATAATATGATTCTCCGTGTTAAGCTTTCGATACTCGCTTGGTCAAATTAATTTCCCATTAATTGACTTTAGCCAACATCTAATGAATTCCTTGATTCTCAGACTTAACTTCTTTTGCTACTTCACCGGAATGAAATAATCCAATGATTAGGTTTAATAGATGAAAAAAATCTTATAAGTCTATCAAGGGGGTATCACAATTCAAGGTATCACCGGATGTGAATTCCTCCGAATTAAGATCTCAGACCTATTCACATAACTGTCACCCAATATGCGAAGATCATTTGATTCAATCTAAAATCGAATCGCACCCATATAAGTCAAAGAAACAATCATATAACCATTCTAATCCTCATAATTCTATAAAGTAAGAATATATGCACCATTTCCTAAATGGTATGAGGTTGCCAGAGTTTAATCAAGACAACCTTTAGACTTAAATTTCACGGATGGTCTTGTTCAATACATTCCTTGAATGTACTGATCACAATCATGTATTGAAGTATCCTCCAAGTTCTCGAACCGTCTTACAAGTTCCATGGTTTGAGTTAAACTACTAGGATTGCATCGCAATCGTTATGATAAAATGTCAACTCCCTATCTAGGTTGTGAACATTTCAATAGTGCTAGAATCGAAATTTCGATCTCTTTGTGATCAAGATGAATCCAACTCACCAGAACTCTATTGAGTTGTATTGACCGATATTAATATAAACCAATATATTTAAACAAATATACAATATTCTCACAAACATTATTCTCATTTCAAAATGAATAAGAAAATCCTTTTTTAACCAAAATAAAATGTCTTTACACGGTTTTAAGAATAAAACCCCAACAATATCCCACTTAATCTTAAAGCTATGTGTCCATGCATGATGAACTTGATTCCCATTCCTTCTATATGACTGTCAAAAGTCCTAGTTGGTAAACTCTTTGTAAAAGGATCCGTCACATTGTCCTGAAATGCAATCTTAGTCACGATGCTCGATCTCCTGAATCAAGTGATACTTGTGCTTAATGTGCTTCACCCTCTTATGAGTCCTTGGTTCTGTTGAGTTTTAAACCTCATCACTATTATCACAATAAAGTGTAATAGCCGATTACAATGACCGAACTACACCCAAGCCACTTAGGAAGTTTTGGAGCTAAATAGCCTCTTTTGCTGCTTCTAAAGCGACAACATACTCGACTATCATGGTCGAATCAGCAATATAAGAGTGCTTGATACTTTTCCAACTTATGGATCCACCTCCTAGGGTAAACACATATCCCAAGGTCAATCTCCTGGAATCCTTATCCGACTGAAAGTTCGAGTTCGTGTAATAAACGTGTATTAGACAATCTGTTGTGTAAACCAATGCTCCTCACCTGGATTAGATTGGAACCTGCTGACATAACTGATCTCTATTCTAGTACACACCATAGCATACATGGGACTGCCCACCGTCGAAGCATAAGGTATATTCTTCATCCCTTTTATTTGATCAGGTGTCTTAAAACAATGATCCTTAGATAAAGAAAGTCCATGCTTGAAAGGAAGAAATCCTTTCTTGGAATCTTGCATGCTAAACCTTGTGAGCACTGTGTTGATATAAATAGCTTAGGATAAACTCAAACATCCTATTTTTTTATCACACAAAAGCTTGATCTAAAGGATGTTATTAGCTTGTCCTAAGTCCATCACATCGACTTGACTAGACAATACACCCACATCGTCCCCGATTAGGAGAATCTCATCTACGTAAATAACCAGAACTATTACCACATTTTTGTCATGCTTTTTATACACACAAGTTTCATCCAAACATTGATCAAAATGAAAAGATTTGATTGCTCGATCAAATCGGATGTTCCAAGACTTCGATGATTTCCTAAGTCCATAAATAGATCTTTTAAGCTTACACCCTTGCTTTCTTGGCTTGTTGCTATGAATCCCATGGGGCGCACCATGTAGATGCACACCGTTTAAGAATGCAATCTTTAACATCCATTTTCCAAATCATGAAAGTGAGATGAGCCGCAATGGATAAGAGAATCCTGATAGACTTTATCATGGTTACCGAGGAAAAAGTTTTCTCATAATCGATCCCCTCAAAGAGAACACTTTCACAACAAGCCGTGCCTTGAAGGTTTCCACCTTCATGTCTATTCCTCTCTTCTTTTTATAGATCCACTTGCGATCAATATGTTTTATCTCATCAGTAGTATATTCTACAACTTCCTATACTTGATTCGAATCCATCGAATCCATCTCAGTGTTCATTGCCTTTAACCAAAGCTTGACATCCTTGTCTTGGAATGCTTCGTCGCAGTTGTCGAGATCCACTTAGTGTTCCCTTGGGACATCACCGAAGTGATCTCCCAAATACACTAACTTATCAGGCTGACGATGGACTCTCCCATTACGATGTGATTCCACTTGTGGTCCAATATAAATGACACGTGTATCCTGATCATCGGTAATACCCAACTACCGTTAGGCAGTGTATTATCGAAATTAGGTTGTATTTCATTATGTACGGGTGGTACCGAAGCAGTTACTTGCTCTTCTTGTCCTCTTAGCTCGTGCAAGATAATCTTGCTCTTGGATTTGTGGTCAATCACAGAATCTTCCTCTAAGTATTGAGCATTTGTGCTAACAAATACTTTCCTGTCCTTTGGATCATAGAATTGATCACCATAACCCACAAAGAGACATACATTCGCCCTTGATTCCAACTTCTCTGGCTCCTTTCGTAGCACATGTGTTAGGCAACCCCATATTCAAACATGTGTTAGACTTGGTTTGGGCCTTTCCATAGTTGTATGGGAGTTGTTGAGATAAATTTAGAAGGAATTAGTTCAATAAATATGTAACCGCCTCTAGTGCATAACCCCAAAAGGAATCCGACTGATCCTAATAACTCATCGTGGATCTAATCATGTTCAGAAGTGACGTAAACTACACGTTAATGGCTAAAAGAAACAAACCAACCCTAACTTTTAGAGAGACTCAAAAGATGTCTTATATTCAAGAATGGAAAGTTAAGTACAAATGAGCATGCAAGGAGTTTTTATATAGGAAAGATTACTTGCTAATCAAGTAATTAGCTAAAATGAATAAAAGGACCAACTAAAAATAAAAGCATACTGAATTAGTACCAAACATGCTTGGAGACTAATTAAAGAGAGAAAATGCCTAAAAAGAACTAAAAGTAGAAAATAAAATGAAAACTAAAAAGAAAATAACAATGAATTCCCATCACTCTCCACGTCTTTGAAAAAGTTCGTCCTCGAACTTGCAAAATTGGAGAATTGCGTGAGAAGTTCTAGAATTGCGCTTGAAAGGAGACGCAAAGACTTGTAAGGCCAAATTTTTTTTTGAAAATTTCAGGAAGAGGTCATCCTTTAATTCTTACTTCTAAGATTCGTCATCTTCAACTTGCCTCTCATGTCAACCAACAAAAATAGTGTCCACCCAGGTCAAAAACCAAATTTGGGATGTCAAACCTTAGTTCTTGAATTTGTTGACGGGTTTTCGTGAGGTCAAAAAAATAGGACAGCTGTTTGGTAGGATGACTGACGGTTTTGCGAGGCTTTCCAGGGTCGGACCCCATTTAGGGCTTTTTTTTTTCCGAATTTCCGATTTTCAATCAAATTTTTTTCGAATTTGGAATGAAATTTTAGTTTTTCGATTTTTGATTTTTTTCGAAAAAATCGGATCGAAAATTGGAAACAATTCTGAATTTCCGATTTTTTGATTTTTTCTGATCCGATTTTTTCGAAACTTTGACGATCCAATTGTTCCAATTTTTTTTTGATTTCCAATTTTTCTGATTTTTTGAAAGTTTTCCATATCCCACATCGGTTGGGAGAGTGGGAGGGCTCCAAAGTGTGCTCTATAAAAGGAGAGTGTCATCCTAACTTGTGCACAAATGAAAAAATGGGTCAAATCCTCATGTATTTAATGTTGGGTTAAACCATTTTCTTTATTTCTTTAAAATGAGAATTTCGATAATCGAAAATCAAAAAATTTATTTTTCTGAAATTTTGGAATTTTCGAAATTTTTGGATTTTTAATATATTTTGTGAATTTTCAATTTTTGCCGATTTTCCGACTTTTTCGAATTCGGATTTTTTTTTTAATTTTCCAAAAAAATTGGATCGAAAATCAGAATAAATATTTTATTTCCGAAAAATTGGAAGAACAGACATTTTTTGATCCGATCCAGTTGAAACAAAGGCCTAACCCCATTGATATTCTTGGACTAGGATTTTAATCTGGACAACAGGTAATTGGTTTCTTTTTGTGTCGACAGGGTAGCAGGGAGGGTTTTGGGGGGGGGGGGGGGTTGGATGTTGATCGCTGGGGGTTTTGAGGTTTGACCACTTTGGTTGACTAGATCGGCGACTGGAGGAAGGAGGTCGGCCCCCGAGATAGTGGTTTGATCCAATGGAGATGCTGATTTGAATCTACCTGTGAGTTCTTAAGCAGTAAGCTATTCTTCCAGTGTCGAAATGTGATTGGAGAGGTGATAGGGTGGTAGGCCATTTGGGTTGGGAAGATTGGCGACATCGGGAGGCAATTTCTGGGGTGGGGTAGCGGTGGTTATGGAGAGGCTAGGGCAAGGGGAAGGTCAAGGGCAAGGGTTTTGGTTTTGCAACATAGACAATTATTTCATTAGGGTTCCAAATTGGATTTGTTGCTTTCTTATCAATTCCTTAATTTTTCGTCTGTTCTCCTCTTTCATTTGTACCAATTGTTGTGTTAATTGATCTTTCAATTCTTGAATCTTTTCAACTTGAGGTTTGGATTTTCTTGGAGCCATCGAGAAAGTAGTGTACGATATTTTTGTTACACAATACGCACCGATACAAACTAACACATGAACACCAATGTTTGGAGTGGCACCGGCTCTGATACCAATTTTGACGTAAACTACACGTTAATGGCTAAAAGAAAGTTAGGGAGAGACTCAAAAGATTTATTATATTCAAGAATGTAAAGTTAAGTACAAATGAGAATACAAGGAGTTTATATGGGAAAGATTACTTGCTAATCAAGTAATTAGCTAAAATGACTAAAAGGACTAACTAAAAATAAAAGGATACTGAATTAGTACCAAACATGCTTGGAGACTAATTAAAGTGAGAAAATGCCTAAAAAGAACTAAAAATAGAAAATAAAATGAAATCTAATTGTCGAATTAATCATAATCTCTATGTCCGACCAACAACAAGTTCTCCGACCAAGACTAATTAACAAAATATCTCTCAGAACAAAAAACAAATGATCAGGCATGGTTGCCGACCTACAATATATCTGTCGACCAACATATAGGAGCTTTCGACCTATGATATGATATGCAAACCAAACCAGATATGTAAAAATCATTCTACCGATCAGTAAAATCCAGGTCACCGACAAACAATAACACGTGGTAACACAATCCTCGTTGCCTACAAACAACACCCCTGATATTAAAATCCATGTTGCCGAACACCCATAAAAACCCCTCCTACCAAAATTCATGTTGTCGACCAACAAAATTGCTCGCCGACGAACAAAATGGTTCGTCGATCAACATTAGATGATGCAAACCACTATTAGATGTTCTGGAGCTGACGCCGACCAGTTTTTTCCATTCCGCTGATTTGCTATATGAGTCTCCGACCAACAAGATGTGTTTCCGATCATGTATGGTTGCTGCCGACCAAAGAATCGTGGTCCGATGATGTTAGTTGCTATCGACCAGCCATATATGGTAGCCGACCAACAATAGAGGTCTGAAACTGACGCCGACCAACGAGTTACCCGATCTTTAAAGAAATCGTATTTGTTTTTATTTTTTATCTACCGACCAATAATCGAGGACCCCCGACCTGAGCGACTCAGCAAAAAAAATAAGACAAATGTGTCGACCTGGTTTGTTCGTCATACAAGGTTCACTAACCACCCTGTGCAAGAAAATGAAACTCCGGATATAATGATTCTGACCACCCCGGCGATCCTCGATCTGTGTAGAAAGACTTGCAGCGACCATCTATTTTCGATCAGAAATTTTTTGCTTACAATTCTCATTCCTTCTATCTACCAACTGGATACGATTTGTTCTTCCTGGGTTTTCCGGCCATTAAAGGGATGATATTCGCAGGCCTATTGGGGAACAATCGTTATAAGGTTATTGGATGCCTCCGTTTTGTGTGAACCTGAATTATTGATATCTTGTAATCATTGAGAGGTTTTTCTAAAAGGAGGAAAATGGGTTCTGGATGATTGTAGAGAAATTTCGATCTCAGATTTATATTCGGTGCCTTAAATTGAGGCGGTTTCATTATTTTTGTTGCTGTAGAATGTTGGAATTGGGGGGATTGCGATTATAGAATTTTTCCTCCCAGTCAGATCGCCGGAGTCTATTTCAACGGCCAGTCATCAATTGAAGAATAGATATATTAAATCAATAAATCAATCTTCATCATAACTAATAAATCGTAACAAATCAAAATTCTTAGATGTAAGAGATAACCAATAAATAGAAATCATCAGATCTAAGAGATAACCAACAAATAGAAATCATCAGATCTATAAAAATATGATCAGTATCCGAGAGGAAAGAGAATGGTTTTGAATTTTTACTTCCTTGTAGAAGATGTGAAATATGGGAATCAACATATGTGAAATCTCCTTCCCTGTTGTAACTCATTGTATAAACATGTTTGCCCAGAACATTTTCAAGAAGAGTCATAGACGTCTGACATTCATGGTGAAAATTGTCTATAACACATCGTCGTATATACTGGTATATGTAATCATTCTAAATGTTTATTCCATGATATAAAATTGAAACTTGAGAGTCAAGCAAAAAGTTATGATTTATGAAATCCACTATTTTTCAGATTTCTAAATAAGAATTAATCTAACAGTAATGATTTTAAAATCATGATATGCAATATTTTGCATATAAAAATTGGACAATTAATTTATGTACATAAACATAAAAATCATGATTGAATCAAAAAGATGTATGTATAATTGATTATACGTAGAGAAAATAAAAACTTAGCTTTTGATGGAGAACAATGCTTGTAACACGTTCCCACAAACGGCGCCAATCTGTTGAAGACAAAAAATGGCCTCTGCCATTTTAGTGGCGTCAACAACAGATAAATGATGAGGATGAGATTGAAGATGAAGACAACCATTCACATCAAACATATAAGAGACAAAAGGTTTTTAACGTGGTTCGGCTATGAATAGAGCCTACGTCCACTGTTATTTTATTTCGAGGGGTTTACAATAGCACAATATGGTGTAGAGAGAGAAAGATATGTGTATCGCGTCTCTTAGTTGTCTGTCCTTTTGGCTAAGGGAATACATGTATTTATAGCCTTGAGGTTGCCAATATGAAAAGGCTATGTGTTGTCATCTATTGATATAGTAGAAATGTACATTAAGGCTCATTAAATGCGTTGTTATCTTCATTAATGCACATTAAATGCATAGTTATCATTTGATCTTCCTGGTTAGTTGCTCTGCACGCTAAGTAGCTTGGTATGCTATGTGTTGGTTGGTATGCCTATCAACTCTCCTCGGGTGCCGACCAACTCTCCTCGAGTGCCGAATAAGTATAAATATTGCCACGTAGGATGACATGTGTCCTTTTCTGATTGGTCCTCGTAGATGGAGAATTTTTGCGTCAATAGCTAGGTACACATATAACTTCTCCCCCAGAATGGGGAGAGATAGGAGCATAGGGGATCCGAGGTAGGATTTAATCTCCTTAAAGGCTTTGTAGCATTCATCATCCCATTCGAAGGACTTTCTATGCACTTTGAAAAAAGGAAGACACTTGTCTATAGCTCTTGAGACGAACCTGTTAAGGGCGGTAACTCTTTCGGTTAACCTCTGAACGTCTTTGATAGTTCTGGGTGTCTTCATTTCCAACAGAGCCTTGATCTTATCGGGGTTTGCCTCTATTCCCCTCTGATTGACAATGAATCCCAGGAACTTTCCTACTGCTACTCCGAAGACACACGTGGCTGGGTTCAGTTTCATCTTGTATATGTCCATGGTGTCAAATTTTTTTTCAAGGTCAGCCACGTGAGTGCCGGCCTTCAGGCTTTTCGTCAATATGTCATCCGTATACACCTCCATGGTCTCTCCAATTTGTTCCTCGAACATCTTATTTACAAGCGTTGATAAGTGGCCCTTACATTCTTCAGCCCAAAGGGCATGACCTTGTAGCAATAGGTCCCCTTATCAGTGATGAACGTTATCTTCTCTGAGTCTTCCGGGTTTATGAAGATCTGATTATACCTGGAATAGGCATATATGAAGCTCATGATCTCATGTCTTGCGGTGGCATCCACCATCTGGTCAATTCGAGGCAGGGGAAACTATCTTTTGGACAAGACTTGTTTAAATAAGTGAAATCTATGCACATCCTCCATTTCCTGTTAGCTTTTGGCATGATGATGGTGTTAGATAACCACTCAGGGTATATCACCTCTCTGATGAACTCGGCCTCTTCCAGCTTTCTGACCTCTTCCCTTATGACATCTTAGTTTTCCCTTGAGTAAACTCTTCTTCTCTGTTTGATGGGCCTGGCTTCTTCTGCAACATTGAGTTTGTGGCACATAATCTCAGGGTCAATACTCGACATATTTGCATGGCTCCAGGTAAACACACTTTGTCTCTTCCTCAAGACCGTCACTAGCTCTTCTTTGATCTTGGGTCTTAGGGCTTTGCCAATTTGAACGGTTTTTTCAGCTCGTCCTCATTGAGGATGATGGATTCTACCTCATCCGTGGCCTCTCCTTTCTTCAGCTTTGTTTCATCCCTAGGATCAAGTGTATCAATGTTATATGTGGTTATTTCCCTCTTATGAGCCTCTCTCTCTTCCGCAGAGTTGAAGTAGCATTCACATGCCAATGTTTGGTCACCGTGCACTTCCCCTACCCCATAGGGAGTCGAGAATTTTAGCATTTGGTGGACTGTTGAAGGCACAACCTCAAATTCCTTGAGGGCTACTCATTTTATGATGAGGTTGTAAGATGATAAGACATTTTCATCCATCACAAAGAAATTGATTTTTTTGGTCAACCTCTTAGGCCATTCATCTCCTATTCTAACATCCATCTCATACATCCCCAAGGGATGAACTTTTTACCCGCTGAAGCCGATAAAGGGATGATGATAAGGGATAAGCCTAGCTTTGTCGAGGCCTAGGCTCTTAAAACAGGGCTAGAACATAACGTCTGTAGAGCTATCGCCATCAACAAGAATTCTCTGAACTTCACAACCATGTACCCTTATGGTGATTACCAGAGGGTTATCGTGAGGGGCTAAGATACCTTTAAAATCAAGTCGAGTGAATCCATATCTACCTTCTTTATCTTCTCGTGTTATACCTCTGTAGATGCCAAGTTCATAACCTCGGCTTTGGTCACTGACTTGGCTTCCGCTACATGAGCTTTACGATCAGCTACCTCTGAGCTACCCCGGCTAGCCCTCCGCAGATGGTGTTCACACTAAAATAGATCATACCAACCCTCTTCACTGGGACATTGTCATCCTTTGGTGGGAGGTTAGGGTCATCATCATTTGAGTCCTCTGCTCTTCTGGCAGGAGCATCTTCCCAGCATCTGTCATTCCGTTTCTTTTTAGGGTCATCTCTTCCCCCCTTAGAAGCTCTGCCATCCATGTACCTTCTGAGCTTTCTAGACTTTAACATCTTCTCAATCTCATACTTCAAGGCAAAACACTTATCGGTCAGATGTCCATGATCTTGGTGGAACTCTCACCATAGGTTCTTGTTCCTCTTATGAGGAGGAGCCTTCAATTTTTCCAGCCATCTCAGGGACCTATCATTCTTTATCTCATTGAGGATGTGTTCGCAGCTCACAGTTAGAGGAGTGTCGTGTGAAAACTTGTCGTCTGCAGCCTTCTTCTTTCCATCCTTCTTCCTTTGAAATTTATCGCTACTACTTCCGTTCTCATCCTCATATTTTGCCGCCATTTCTTCTTCTTCGTTCATGACCCTACCAACTGTTGCTAACAGCTTGGCCATAGATTTCGGAGGGTCTTCAGCAAGCTTATAGAGTAGCTTTCCCTTCTGAAGTCCTCATATGTGGGCTGTCATAGCTATACTATCTTCGTAATCTTCAACCTCCAATTTTTGCTTGTTGAATCTTATAATATAGTCTCTAAGGCTCTCATTCTTTCCTTATTTCGCGTAGAGTAGATGGGTTGTCTTGTTCTGAGGTCTTACCTCCCAAACAGAAGTTGTGTATGAACCGTTCAGCCAAGCCCTTAAAGTTCTCAACAAAATTTTTAGGAAGGGAAACGAACCAAATATGCGCAGCTGCCGTCAAAGTGCTTAAGAAAGCTCAGAACCTCATCTCATCGGGGATTGAATAAATGTCTGCTATAGATTGATACATCTCAATATGATGCACTGGGTTGGTACTTCCATCATACATGGGAGACACCGTTCGTGGTTTGAATTTGGCAGGAGTTGGTAAGTTGACAATCCTTGCCACAAACGGGGAACCCTCTGAGAACCCTATTTGCAGTGGGTCTCGGCTTTTGATGAGGGTCCCTATCTTCTCTTCCAAACGTTATTATGATAAAACCATATCTATATACACACATAAAAAAAACACTAAAACTAAACTACCCCAAAAAATAACCAACTGCTCACTCTTACTATCTCTCTCGATCTCGTTGACCTAGATATGTATGTATATATATATATATATATATATATATATATATATATATAAAGAGAGAGAGAGAGAGAGAGGAAGGCTCACCTACATCATGATGTATACATCACATCTAGTTCTACACCCTAATAAACCTTTTTCAATTTTTTTTATTTTTCTCTTAAAAGTAATCTTTCAGTCAACCCATATTCAAAAAATTAGATCAAAATACATTTTGTAGCGATTTTTTTAAAAATTCACAAAAAACTGCTGGCGCAAACCTTATAAATAATGTATTTTGAGCAGTTTTGGTGATTTTTTTTAAAAATGACTACAAAATGTATTTTGACATAATTTTTTGAACATGAGTTTATTAGAAGGTTAATTTGAAGAGAAAAATAAAAAAATAAAAAAAATAAAATTTAGGGCTAAGAACTAGGTGTAATGTATAGATGATGTATAAAGCATGAAGTAAGTGAGTCTTCTCCTATATATATATATACACTAACGGATGTCCGTGCCGACAGCACAACGATAAATTTTCTCCCGTGATAAAACCTAGTCCATTTTTAAAAAACACCTTTAAAAAAAATTAAAAAATTTATTTTAAAAAATAAAAAACTATTTTAAAAAATATATTTAAAAAAAATATTTAATAAAAAGAAATCCCCCTTTTAAAAAAACAAAAACCCTTTACAACCCTTTAACACACACAAAAAAAAAATTTAGCATGACATTCATGCATGGGCATGAAAATAAAAAATATCATACATAAAAGGAAAAACATCATACATAGGGTGAATAGTAAAAAACCTTACTCCATATTATAGGAATATATATAGGGTCTCATACATACTAAGTTTACATACCATTTTTTTTTAAATTATAAAAAAATTATTTTTGAGTTGAATTTTTTTATATGGCATTTAAATATTTGAAGGGACACATAAAAAAATTAGTTCAAAATAACTTTTTTTGCCATTTTTAAAAAATCGGTCAAACCTTTACAATTTTTAAAGCGCCTTAAAAGTCGTGAAAGTTTGACCAATTTTTTAAAATAGCCAAAAAGTTATTTTGAGCTGATTTTTTTTGTATGGATCCCATGAAATGTTTAAATATCGCATAAAAAAATCAACTCAATTTTTTTTATATATTTTATTAAAATGAATTTACGCCAGCAAGTATGTAAACTTAGTATGTATGAGGGGGTGCTTCATACATATTCTGAATATTTTTAAGATTTGTTTTGATTAATTTAAAAAAAAATATGCGTGGAAACATTGATTGATAATTAGGGAACTGTCTCACAGATTGAAACACATAGGAGCCCTGATCCGATCCGACCCTAATGAGACGTATTTTAAAATTCGATTAATGACTTAGGAACGAGTAATGGGTTTTAAAAAAATATATTTATTAAATGAGGGGAATTATGAATTAAATTTAAATAATATCCCCAGGCCCCGCCCTGTTTATTAAATTGGGCGGGTTGGGATCTTTGAAAACCCACCCTCAATCCCCCCTGTTGCCATCCTTAATAATGAGGAAAATTTATCCACGCGACTAGATGACTACCTTGCAGGGTTTTCAACGTAAGTCAATTGCTGAAGGGCTTTAACATATAAAGAATCATATCAGACAAACTGACTCAACAACCAATGAAATGAGTCAAGAATATTTCTGAAGGAAATCGACTCCCACACAGGGGATGAGGATGAATCTAAAGCTACTAAGGATTACTAATTGATGCTATTTAGACTAGGATTCTATTATACTATAGAAACTAGGTTCATCCGGTAATCCGGTTACTTTATAAAGCTAAAGAGGAAACAACTTACTTATACCTAGTTAAGAATGAAAAAATTTCGTAACAAATCAATGTGCAATGTTTGAATTGCTAGTTGTGACAGGGTAAACGGTTTGTAAATATGTTAACTGGGTGGGCATAAACGGGTGACAACTTAAACACGGGTGATGGGTTGTAAACGGGTGGCGGGTCACATGATTCGTAATTAAATGGGTCACTAACAAGTTTCGCGAATATACACGAAATTGGTTTGTTTTCTTAATGGATCTGGCGGATTCACCCGTTTATGACCCAAAGACGTTAAGGGTAAACCCAAACCCGATTAAACCGTGTCGATTTCATATCATGTTAACAGACCATGTCACGAATTCCCACCCCTAGCTGAGGGGGACAGAGAGAGATTGTACTTGCAGTCTGCAATAAAGATATTACAACCCGTTGTCATAGGCGTAAGTCAAGACAAAAACTGAACCACATACAACTTATGTTCTGTGGGTACTTGTGCTTCCTATATCACAAATTTTAAGGGTCAGATTTTCCCAACATCAATTATTAATAAGGTTTCAACAGAAATTACTACCAGCCACTTGTTCCTGGTGAATTTTTAAATGTATCTTTTCAACAAGTTCAATATTTTTACATCAGAGTACATTGCAAAAATAAGATCCACGAAAAATGCAGCAAAGACATTATCATGAAGTTTTGTTCAGATCATTTTCTATCATAAACAGAGATAAGAGAACGCTTCACTCAATTTAACAAATGAATGCAAGTGAAGATATTCTCACAATCGGAAGATGGAACCTTTAGAGCTTTGAATCTTCCAGAAGAAAATAAAAAATTTCAGTCTCTCAATTCAGTTGAACATACTTGTAAGGGGTCTTACTGCCATGAATGCATCAACCATCTAAACATAAAGAAAGAAAGATAAAGGTACATTACGATCAGTACGAATACTAACATTGAGTAAAGGTCCCGATTGGTAGATCAATTACAGTCAATAATATAATTAAAATTGGAAAGTTATTATTAAATTAAAATGACTTTAAATTTGAATATATAATTTATCATTTGGTCAAAGTGTATTTCAAGTGCAGGTAAGTCGTATGACACGATTGACTACAGTATCACGAAGAAAGATAAAACACCGGGAGAAATAATTCGAAGACACAAATCAATTTTTATTTTAGCTAGAAAACAACAGTAAGCCAAGCCAATCCAAACACTGAAACCCTTGAACAATTCTCTAACATGAATCAATTTTTATTTTAGCTAGAAAACAACAATAAGCCAAGCCAGTCACTTATTAGAAAAGGGGGGCAAAGCATGAGTTTAATTATCATTGCTAATAATTTACAAATACACGAGATATAAGTTTAATATAAAACCGATAAACACAAATTATAGTCCTTACTAGCACAAACAGTGGGGAAGTGTTCTTCCAAGCTGGTTGGAAATCGTTTGAACTCGTCAAAGAATGCAAGTATAGTAGCTATCACATCAGATTTTGTGAAAGAGGTAAAGGTTATTCTTGAGAAGGTTGTTTTGTAAAGGGGGAGGTGCTTTATCTGAGTTCTTGATTTTGGAAGGCATCAAGGAGAGCAGGACGATTTTATAAAAGATGGAGTAAGAATAGGGGAGACAATCGCTTATAGCTGCTTTTTAGAAGAAAGGAGGATTGGTTCACTATTATTGTGAAAGAGGGAAAATCTCGAGTTTTTTTTTTCAGCTGCCGGAATTGTTTGAAGGAAGAAGATGGGAGTGTGCCAGGTTTGCCTTCAATCGTTTGGAACCGGTGGTTTCATGTTTGAAAATTAAGAGGCAAAAGGAGGATGTTCTCAGGCAAAAAAATGAGGTGGTCAACCGGTCCTTTCTTCAAGCCGCAACAGTAGAGCCATGGCCATCTTCATCCATTCATGTTCGTGTAGACCCATCTATAAAGGATGATTTGATCATTAAAGACGACTCATGTCAATCAAGAGTTAGTTTTTTTTAGAGAGCTTTGGTGGGTCGTGTGGGCAGCCCAGCTATGCTACTGCTGCCAGTTATCGAGAAGTTGGAGAGGTGGGTTAAGGAGATATGGAAACCGACAAGAGGTTTTAAGGTTCGGTGTTTGAAATCTTCTTTATTTTTGTTCATTTTTTAATTAGAATAGGAGGCGGATCGGATTTTGCAAAAAAAAGATTGGGTGTTCTAAGGTGACCCCATTTGGCTTGAACGATGGCATCCATTGGGGTGTTGCTCAAAAACAGCAAGCAAGACGGAAAATCTGTGGACATGGGTGGTAGTCCTTCGCCTCCATTCGTGGGGTTTGGATGTTTTTAGAGCCGTAGGAAACATATGAGGTGGCTTTCTAAATGTAAATGAGAACACTCAGGCGGGTTTAGAGCTAAGTTAAGCTAGGATTTTGGTAAAACCAAAGGGGAGATATATCGGAGAAGGTGAGAATCGGAGCTTGTGGTTGGTTATTTGAGCTGTCGGTTTGGGAAAAAAGTCATTGGATTGCTTTTTCTTGGATGATTTGTCTAAGTCCATCTCTAGCAAGTGTAGACGAGGGGAGGATATCGCATTGGTTGAGTCCCACACGCATGGGAGGAAGCCTCAAGAAAAAGACGGCGGGACAGGTATTATTGTTACAGACTTTACTATTGAGGTAAAGGAAGGTTAGAATTATTGCAACGTGATTGGAATACAAGTCAAGAGAAGGTCGTGGATTTGAATGGGTTGGGACCTAGCTGTCTTGAGTTTACAATGAGAGAGGTTTTCAGCTCAAAAGAAAAGGGTAGTGCGGTTAAAACATGAGGGGAGCTCCATGTAGTAGGATCGGTCAAACCTCATTTTTTAACTCTTGCTAATGTCGAAATGAAATCTGGAGAGAGGGGGGGGGGGGGGGGGGATAACGAGGGGCCTAAGTCCATGGAATTTGGGAATTGTAGATTTTTTTCTCCCATTCGGGGTCCAAAAAAAAATAATTTTAATAGAGCCCAGTCTAATCCAACTTGGAAGGTGAAAAGGCCCAAAGTTACTTTAAAGAAATTTACAGAACCGTCTAGAAAGGTGAATAGCAATTTTTTTTCCAAATAGACCCCCCCCCCCCACACACAAAAAAAATGTTATTTATAAGGCAGCTTTGAGTCTAGAATGTGGACGCAAGAAGAATGAATGAGGAGGGAAGGAGGAGTTGGCATTGGTCCCTTTAGAGAATACTAAGTTGGGCGAGTGAGATGAAGGGGCAAGAGATTCTTTTGAAGTGGACGAGTCAAGCAGGGAGAGTGGGGAGGGTGAGCATACACCCTCTAATATTGTTTTCGTGAATCGGTGGTTATAAGATGATTGGGAGGGTTGGTGGGAAAAAGGCGTCAATCATTATAGTGAAGTGCAAATTTTGTTGGAAGATATCGCTAACTTACAGAAAAGGATCTTTGGGGAGGATGGAGAGATGTTGAATTTCTTGGGCTAGTGGAAAAGCCAGATTTTGTTAACGAAAGGGGGACGATTCACTTTGCGTCAGAGGGGGAATTGGGAGATGAGGAGGAGGGGGCAGAGAAATGGTTTGAGGAGATGATAGGTGGGTTCGGGAATTATTTGGGAGTGTCATATGAAGGGAACGAGAAGAAATCATGGAAATTTTTCAGAAGGATCGAGAGGATGTGGAGAGGGGTAAAGAGAAGGAAGGGGATATTGGTGGGCTATCAGGAAAGGAAAATCGAAGAGAGACAGAGATAGCTTTGAAAACTGTAATGGTCCATTAATTATGAGGGGAGAAAATGAGGCAGGGGTAGGGGAAGGAGAGAGTAGGAAAATTGATGTGAATGAAGATGTGAATCATATCATGAAATGTCAAGGGGTTAAACGAATTTGATAAGAGAAATATTGTTAGGCCGGCGATTTGTTTGTGGTGACCGGATGTCTTGTGTCTACAGGAGACCAAAATAAGTAAGATGAGTAAAATGGTGACACAAAGTGTCAGGGGACGTTGGGTGGAGTGATGATTTTGGGAGATAATAGACTTGTGGAGCTGGTGGACAATCTTGTTGGGAACCATTATCTGTCTTGTTTGGGAGTCAAAGATAAGTTTCGGTGGAGATTTTTGGGGGTGTATGAGTCGATGATTCTATAAGATGGGAGTTATAAGAGTTAGGAGGGGTGTGGGGTGTGGGGGGGTCTCTTTGTGCATGGGTGGGGATTTTAATATGGTGCGTTTTATAGGGGAGTGAAGTAGGGGGCGAGATTGACTAGACCGATGAGGGAGTTTTGGGAGTTTAATGATGACATGGAATTGGTTGATCTTCCATTGGTTGGAGGTCCTTCATTTTATAATCCTGAATCTCCACACAAACGAGCCCTTTGGACTCCCCTATGCGAGCTATACAGGGGGGACCATGTACCAGATTCACCCTAACACACGCCCCGCTTAAAGTTTGCCATTGCTTGGAGGTCCTTTTACCTGTTCTAGTAATAGGAATCCTCCACGTGGTCTCGATTGGACCATTTTTTGGTATCAGTATATTGGGAGGAGCACTTTCCAGGAGCCGTGCAATTGGGATTGCCTAGAGTAACTTCAGAAAATGTTCTGATTATTTTAGAGTGCGGAGTGGAGACGATGGGGAGGACCCTTTTGAGATTTAAGAATATGTGGTTAAATGAGGAGGATTTAATTGAAAGAGTGAAGAGGTGGCAGGAAGGTGGGAAGGAACCACATGTTTTATATTGTCTAAGTAACTCCTTTTTCTCAAGAAGGATCAGAAAAGGTGGAATAAATAGTGCTTTGGGGATGTGGGGGATTATATAGTTAAAGGTCTTGGAAAGATTAAGGAGCTCGATGATAAGGAGGTGATAGGTTTATTGTCTAAGGAAGAACAGTTGAGGAGGGAGGAGAGAAAAATAGAAGTGGGGCAGAAAATGATTTAAGATGAGCTTCATTAGCAACAAAAATCCCGAGCGTTGTGATTGAATGAAGGAGATAAGAACACTAAGTTATTTCATAGGATATCCAACTCTCATCGTAGATTTAATAATAAAGGAAAGGTTGTGGTGGACGGGGTGGAGTTTAGGACAGCAATAAAGGAACTTTATGAAGCTCTGCTCACGGAAGAGGAGTGGACACTAACGCTAGATGAGTTAGAGTTCGGGGTTATTTTCAAGGGAAAGCAGTTAGGATTTGAAGAGACCTTTTCGAAGCAAGTGGTATTAGAGTTGAAGACTACGAGGGGGATAAGGCGTCGGCATCGGTGCCAAATGGATTCTCGATGGTCTTCTTCCAAAAATGTTGTTATTGGTGTGTAATGATGTTTTAGCCTTGTTTTGCGAGTTCCATGAGAGAGGTAGATTTCAACGAAACTTGAATGCTTCATTTATTGCATTGATTCCCAAAAAAATATGGGGGGTGGATGTGAAACTTTCGGCCAATTATCTTGGTAGGAATTATTTATAAGCTAATGGCTAAGGTGTTGTGAGTCAGTTGAGGAGACTATTAAACCCTATAGTATCTGAGGCTCAGAATGATTTTGTAAGGGGGAAGGAAATATTGGATGCGTCTCTAGTGGCGAATAAATGCGTGGAGACGAGATTGAGATGTACAGTGCAAGGACTTGTGTAAAACTTGATATTGAGAAAGCTTACGACCACGTGAATTGGCATTTTTTGTTTGGTCTGCTCGCGAGGATAGGTTTGATTAGCGGTGATGTTTGTGTATGAAAAGTTCCATTACCTCTATTATGTATTTGGTATTGGTCCATGAGTCATCGAAAGGCTTTTTTCCTAGCTCACGTGGGTTACCCCGGGGGTCCTCTTTTGCCATTTCTTTTTATTCGGGTAATGGAGTGGATTTGGCGAAGGCAGTGGAGATAGGTAGGCTGAGAAGTTTTAAAATGGGAGACAAAAAAGAGGCTCTACGCGCATAGTGTCCCATATTTTATTTGTTTCATCTTTTATTATCCAGTGACACCATTACATTTTGCAGAGCTTAGGAGTCTCAAATTGATTTTGATGTGTTTTGAGGCAGCATTAGGATTGCATATCAACGTGAAAAAGTGTGGGTGATTCATATAGGGGAGGCAGAGGGGGTTCAATGCGTCGACGGAGGTGATTGGTTGTAAAGTGAGTTCCCTCCCGTCTACTTATTTGGGACTTCTGTTGAGTGTTTCTCTTACAGAAAAATTCATTTGGGATTTGGTCATTAAGAGGGTGGATAAAAAGTTGATGGGATCAAAGAGGAGTTTTTTGGTTAAGAAGAAATAGATTGACATAAATAAAGAGTATTATCTTCGTACTACCTGTTTACTCATCCGCTACTTATCTCAATTCGCAAAACATTGGATTCTCTAATGAGGAAATTTTTGTGGTGCGGGAACGAAGATGGCTTCAAGTAAAGTTTGGTGCAATAGGAGGTGGTTTGCAAACCGATGAGGGACGGAGGGAGGAGTGGGAGTCGGAAATTTGGCTTGTTTTAATAAAGCTATTTTATGGAAGTGGTTATGGAGTCTCCTTAATAAGGAAGATTGGTTATGGAGGAAGGTGGTGGTGGTGGTGGAGAGATTTGGGTTGGGTCTCAATGGGTGGGGATCCGAAGAAAGGCGGTTTCCACACGAGGTGGGATTGTGGAAGCACATTGTCGAGGGGAGGGGGATAACTAGGAGAGGGTTAAGTTTTAGAGGGAAATTTTGGGGGGAGATCGATCTTTATAGGACGTGTCTCCCGGGATATTCCGCATTGCGAGTTGAAGGGAAGGATCAGAGGCGAGGCATACTTGGAGGGATTGGAAAGGGCAGAATGGAAGGATTGGGAGTTAGCGGAGGCACAAGAGATTTTTAATTGACTGGGTGGGTAAAGGGGGTTTACCTCGGGGGGTGAGGATTGTGTGTGGTAGAGAGGTAGCAAGAACGGGTTATTCTCAGTGCGCTCTTATTATGCTAATTTGGTGTGTAGCGAAGGGATTGACTTTACAAGGAGGAGTATTTGACATACGCGAGCCCCACCAAAGTAGTATTCTTTGCCTGGATTGCAGTGAGAGGAAATTATGATAATGGGCGGACTTAAGAAGAGAGTTAGGCACATGGCTAGTAAGTGTTGGATGTGTAAGCATGACGAGGAGATGGATAATCATTTATTGTTACATTGTTGGGTAGTAAGGTGACTTTGAGAGATCATCTATTCCATTTTTAGGATGAAATGAATGTGCACAGAGTTATTGAGAAAGGAGATGGCAGCTTGGGGTTATATGGCAGGATGGAGAAGGAGGGAAAAAGGGTTCATTTATGAATTTTTAGGACGATTTGGATTAAGAGAAATAGGGGGTTCTTTGATGGAGAAGAGATTGAGCCAACAAAACTCCGTTATAATCTTTTGATCTCTTTGCATGTGACTCGGGGAGGAGTCACACTCTAGATTCAATGCTTCTTAGTTTTTTTTTAGAGGAATTGGGGTTGGGGAATTAATTGTTTATTTTGTGGCGTTTTTGGTGTCGAGGGATAGTTGGGAGGATTTTATATCCTTGACCTTTTTTTTTCTGGTTTATGGTCAACTATTAGACCTTTGCATATATTTTGTAGACAGGTTTCCGCACACAGCCTCATTTAATATATGTTGCTTACTTATCAAAAAAAATTATAAAGAACAAGACATACATCATTTTATTACGGTCTTCTTCGTAATAATCAAATAATGAGTCCTTCAAACAGCTACAAGTCAAACAGATACTAATAAAGCACAACAAATAATTGTCTTTTTTTTAAATACGTGTCTTTCTCACAAGACTCCTTTAGCCATGTATAGAAGTCAAGCCTCCCTTGGTAATCACTTTGATTTGATTATGAATATTGATTTGAAAGAGGTCAAACGCTAAATTTGCGCGTTTAATAATATTGCTTTCACATATCACATCAAAGTGGTATCGAATCGGCTCGCATTGGGTTCGTGTTAAGTGGTTGTATTAAGTCATGAAATTGGGTAGAAAGAAATCGAAACAAACTTTTGACTAAAGGGTGCAGGTACAATACCTCATTAATGACTGCTGCCAGAGCCCTACAGTGTCTTTCCACTAAATCTGTTAGAACTTCAGTTAGTTGCTTCCTAACTTCACCTGTAAGCATGCATCCCGCACCATAGTCCTGAAATAGGGTAACTCAAATTAAAATTATTCAGAAAAGATCGCAACACCAACAATTTTTGTTGTGTTGAAAAAAGATTGATTATGCAAGAACTAAATATAGTAATATAAGAGTATTATAATTATTATCATCTTACCGTCCTTATGTGTTCAAGTTACGCATCATCATCCAGGAAAAACCCAAGGTATTTTATTAGTATATCTACCTGTATAGTATTATAACATTCAAGAAAAATGAGAGAGAGAAAGAGAGGGAGAGAGTATCAGTGAGATATGAGAATGAACACGGTGAAGCTTAAGAAAATAACCCAATAAAATAGTCCAATGCCATGTTGAATTTGAAAATAGGGAAAACTGGCACACACACACACACACACACACACACACACACACACATATATATATATATATATATATATATATATATATATATATATATATATATATATATATATATATATATATATATATATATATATATATATATTATGCTAGAAACATAAACAGTCACGGATAATTATGAGATGAGATCCTTCCGAATGGGTTAAGAGAGAATGCATAGAATTATTATTCTATTATTCTCTTTTGTTTTCTTAATTGAAGAAGTAATTGAAAATTCCTAGGAATACAAATAACCTCTTTTTTCCAGCTATAGCGAGCATATGGAATAACTAGTGAATTACAACTCTACTGTACCGCAATTGGTGCATTAATCTTTTCAGCGTTAATGCTTTTTGCTCGTTGGTTTCATTATTATAAAGCTGCTCCAAAATTGGCTTGGTTTCAAGATGTAGAATCCCATTTGAGCGTATCTAAATAGATGTTATGTTTAAATATGGATCCCTACGTCGTTACATTCCATTTAGGCATGGATCAAAGTCTCGACCCAGTCAACTCGGTATCGGAGCTTGGTGAGACGATTCTGAGACCCAATTAAAGTTTCTTATGACTTTTAGCTGAACCGTCCCATATCGCCAAGATATCGGCGTAATGGTACCATATCGCAGAATTCGTGGTCGATAAAAATGAGATTTGGTGAATCTCGACTGACACAACTTTAGAATAGAAATCAAGGACACGGCCCATAAGAAGAAAACTAAATGAAGAAGAGAAAGCAAAAGTAGTGAACTTGGATTTTGCTAGAATCGGGGACCGATCATCAGAATCTCAAGGTCAAAACTTCCGGAAGAATCACTTGGTGTCATTGTGATCAAAGTTGTAGGGTAGGAGAAAACCTTTACATCTATTTTGGTCCAAAAGGTTATTTGTTTTGTTTTATTTGGTCAAAGTTGGACCGAGAATAGTACTTAAATATTAGGTTCATTTGATGTCATGTTTACAGTGGATTGGTAAGATGCATTGGAATAGTGTTGTGTCCTCGTGCCACAAGTGTACTTTTTAAAACGTCTCTTTGTGAGCCAAATTTTTAACACGTGTTTTTTTATGTTCTTTGTTTTACAGTCTACAACTCACATTTGTTAAGAAACCAAAAGGTTAAAAGATTTAACTATTGTTACAATTATCTTCAGTATCAAATTAAACTCTTTTTTTTTTTTTAAATCTGTTGAACATTTTTCGTATAAATAAAAAAATAATTACATAAAAATTAGTAATAACACTTCATAAAGATTTGTTGTACATAAATTAGTACTAATTTTTTTAAACTTGATGTAGATCTTTAACAAATTGGTACTATTTCTTAAAAAACGCTACTATTTCTACATATATTTTACATCTTTAATATAAGTACTCTAATATTCTGAAAACTTAAAAAAGTAATATTTTTAAAACTAAAAAAAGTAATATTCTGAAAATTTTAAAAAAATGGAATATTCTGGAATTTTTTTACTAACAGTTTTTTATTTGTAGAAAAAAATATTATAAATAAGTATCTTAATATATTTTAAAAAATTGTAAGTTATATAAAATAAAAAAAATTGGACGTTATTTAAAAAGCCTGTATGTTATTTATAAAAAACTTTACAGTCACTTTGAAAAAAACATTTTTTTATTACAAAATTAGTTTTTATTTATATAGAAGAATTAACTGGCACCCAACCAATAATAAAAAAGATAATGTAAAGTCATAAATAACCCTTCAATTATGTTGCTATCTTTTTGACTTATTATGGAATATTGAAGCTGACAAGTCCAACGCGTGTTAGTATAATCAATTAGATAATGATATACATATTAAATGATGGGTTTGAACTTATCTAATTAATTTTTATAAATTTTCTATCTTTTTTTCAAAACATTTTGGGCTTGTTAAATAGTGTATCTTTGCGTATAGCCCGATACCACAATCGAGTTCAAAATTGGGGATCTGATACGGGGACCGAGACCGAGACTTTGCACCATGCATTTAGGATTAGGAATAGACGTAATCGGACATGCTTTTTAAATATCTCTCATTATTTTGTTTGGAACCTATTCACCTCTTTGAGCTTCAATTGAATAGAGAAATAGGTTTTATCGTCCATCTTTTTGATAGATTGGATATCTATATAAGGCATTCTACAGATAATTCAAATTGAAGCATATATATATACTAGCGGAATGCTAGTGCCTAAAGGCACGACAAAATTTTTGAAAGAACGTAATCATAAAACGACAAAAAATTCTTAAGTATATAATTGCGAAACGACAAAAATATCTTTCCCCAACAAAACAATGTGTAAATTTTAAAAAAATTGATCATAATCTCCTTTATTTATAGGACTATCCACTTTGCTTAACAAATTGTCTAACAATATTCAAATAGTCTAAATTCATCAAACAAATTCAAACTATTAAATTGTTTATAATTTAAGTAAAAATATTTTTTAAGGACAAATAAGTGTAAATAATTTTAAAATTTCGGGCATAAATTTTTTTGTTTATAGGACGATCCAGTATGTTTAAGAAATAAAAAAAATATTTCAACAACAATATTAATAGTCCATTTTGGACATCCTATAAACATAATAAAGTTAACACTATTTGTGGCACTAATAGCAATATGCAAACTTAAATTTGTAGTAGCAACATAAAAAATTTAGTCTAATCTACCACAATGTCCAAAAAGTGATCAAAGATGCAGTTCATAAGGTGAAATACATTGTAATACCCCGTATTTTTATGCTATATTAATTTGGGGATTTATTAAATTTAATGTGAATCAATTATTTAATAAAAATTCGGAAATTAATTATGTTATAATTATTAACGTGACGAGAGTTAGTAATTATGGGAAAATTTGTTAAATATTACTAATGAGCAAAGTAATATATAATATTTGTTATATTGAATGTCACGAGTGAATAAAATGATAATTTTGGAAATTTGAGTCGGGACACGAGCTATTTTATAAGTTGTTCGTATGGTCGTTTTGAGTGCGCCAACGCGTCCTAAAGGGTCGAGATAGTCAGAAAAGTGTACCCGGGGGTTTAGTTTGGGTCTCGAGGCATTTTTAGGCCTAATTAGTACCTCGGGAGGGCGTTTTGGACATTTCACAATTATGGGTAATTAAACCCACGAAATTCTAAGGGTTATATCAGATGTCTAAGATTGTCTTCTAGGGTCAGAACAACCAAAGACAAGTGACGGCCATAGTAGAAAGAAGGAGAGAGCTTCCAAGGCAATCCAAGGCCCAAAATCCATCCGTTTGCACCGCCACCACCACCAACGCGTAGATCGCGCGTCGGGGAACGCAACCACACCAAAATCATCCGCAAACCAGAACGTCGAAAATCCCAGGCAAGTGTTTATCTTGCTTATTTTGTTGATGCATCTTTCATATTAGTTTAGGAGTAATTATAATGAGTTTTTATGGAAGAAACCTAAGATATGAGTTAGGAAATTGCATGTAGTGATGGATAAATTGATAATTCTGGAAACCCTTACCATGTAGAGGAATTACCCATGAAATTTTGATGTTTACAAGAAGGAAATTCTGGAAAATTCTTGTTAGAACCATGTTTAAGAGATTTATAGGGTTCTTGGTAATTATATAAATTTTTGGGCTGTTAATCCATGTTTAGTGATAGAAATCTACATGCTTTACGTTGGAAATATCTAGTATGATGATAGAATGTTAGTAGTATAAATTTTGGGACGATTGGGATTGAAAAATATGGATTTGGTGAATGTTAGAAGATGAAACCCGTAACTACAAATCTGCAGATTTCGCAGACCTGCTTGATCGATCGATCGAGCCCAGAGATTCGATCGATCGAGCCCCAGACCTCGATCGATCGACCCCTCCTGGCAGACTCATATTTTCCCTTTTTAAGTTAGTTAAATTCAATTTATTATGAAATAATTCTTGGACATCCTTAATAAAGTGTTTTGGGAGATAGGGAAGATCAGTAGGACATATGAATAATTTTGGGACCTCTAATATATGACGAGAATTGTATTTTTGGGATAATTATATAAGGAACGATGAAACTACGTATATAAAGTGAGAGATTACGTCAAATAGTTACGATAGAGAATAGGTGAATACCTACTGAATTTTATACTTGGAAGGATAAAGTCCATGAGAGTTACGTAATAAGTTGGAAGAATCCTTCGAATTAAGGTTAGAGACGAACCCTTATACGCGATACTAATAATGTGAAAATAAGGATAAATGTCGTAACTATGGGATTTGAGATATACCTAATATTGATATGGTAATATTAGTATAGTTATATGATTGTGTATGCATATACTATCTATGTGTGAAAATCATACCCACGCTACTTGCTATCCCGAGGTTACCGCGCTGGGACGGTCTTATCCTGTGTGCCTTATGGGGGATATTAATTCGTACCCTAGGAGGTAGATATCCTTGGTACATGATGATACTAAGATTTAGCACCACCAGATAAGTGATAGTGAGCTCAAACAGTAGCAGCCATGGCAGCCATAGAGATGTATAAGTGTATAAGTATGTAGAAGGGGATGAGTATAAGAGGAAATAAGACAATGATGTATAG
Organism: Sambucus nigra; assembly: GCA_949130495.1. NCBI lineage: Eukaryota > Viridiplantae > Streptophyta > Magnoliopsida > Dipsacales > Adoxaceae > Sambucus > Sambucus nigra. The sequence goes on along the minus strand of OX422214.1, from coordinate 574,986,788 downwards.
TGGTTCAGCCAATTTGGCCTACATCCACTGTGAGTGTGTGATCCACTAAGTATGGGCACTAATGGCCTTGGATACAATGCACATAACCCTCTCTCTCTCTCTAGTGTGTGTACAAGCAGAGTCTTAGCTAGGGCTACAGTTAATTGATCGATCCCTTGTAGGGTTATAGATGACAAGTATATATAGGTCTTGGGGGGTGTAGTGTACCCCCCAAGTATGCATGGTGCATGTGAATCATGATCTAGCCAATCCCCTGTGGACACCTGTAGATGCCAAATGATGACATAATATTCCCTTGCGTGAGGGTGTGATTCGGTTATAACAGTCTCCCATGTGCCATGTGAGCCTCACGCCACTGTTCCACGCGTCTCCCAAACCACGCGCTGCGATGATGTCACCCTCGGCCTATGGGCCGAGGCCGAGGGCAATGTTCCCTTCGGTAGTGAGTCTGGGACAATTCTGGCCTCGTACTGTCGTACCCTCGGCGGGTCATCTGGAGAGCGGTGAAGGGTCAGCCCCTCGTAGGGTCGGCTGGAGTCTGAAGGAGGGTCGGCCCCTCTGAGGGGTTATATGGAGCCTGTTGGAGGGGTCGGCCCCTCGTAGGGTCGTCTGGAACCTGATGAAGGGTCGGCCCTTGAGGGGTCGTCCGTTTGGAGGTAATCCTCAACTAGGCCGAGGATATAAATGGGTATATCAATCACCCCCAGCCCTTAGCCATATGTGCTGTTCAGATGGCTGATGGATAGTGTTGTAATTGAGATGCGTGTATGATCAGTTAGGTGAGCGACACCTGGGCAGACACTCATTACTATTCCAGTTTCCAAGGCATGGCGGCTGCACACTTTGCTTAGGGCCTTGCACCCTAATGATGCTTTCCTCGTGGGCTGTGTCCTGCCTTGGTCAATGGGCCCACTCATTACTAAGGTATTTAAGAGATTTTGAACTCTCTCTCTCTTCTTCTTCTTCTTCGCGCCCAAGCCTTCTCTCTCTAGCCTTTTACCAGTTTTCGTCGCCATTTCTGCAGCCTTCAATCCTTCAAGCTTAGCGACTTGGGCAGTTCTTGCTCTCTCTTTATCAGGTAATCCTTCAGCGCTCTCTTTTTCCTTCATTTCTATTTGCTTTTTAGGCTCGTAGGGCTGTATTTTCTTTGAGTTATCCCATAGCTTTTTCCGGTGTCTTCTCCGGCAACTGTTTCTTGAATGTTCTTGAGTGTTCTTGAGCGTTATTGAGTGAAAACCATCAATTCCCTTTTTAATCCAAAAGTCTAATTTGGTCAACTGCAAACTTGTTTGTAGTTAAGTTCCCAAAATTTCTCCAAGTGTAGGGTCTTCCCTTTTAATGCTTGGGAAGCTTTATAGTTTAGCGTCTGAATTCCCATCCTTGAGAGAGAAGCTCTTTGCAGAGATCAGACGAGTAGAGGAAGAGGAAGAGAGGAGACGAGGGGCCGACCCTAATTGGGTACAACCCATCTTTCCCATTCCTCTAGCCATAATAAAACCATTTGAACCGTCTGAGTCTTGTGGGTCGTCCCATCGTCCAATCGAGTGTCATTCAAGTGAGATGGACGAGAGAGCATCGTCGCCAATTGGCGTTGGAACTTCTGGTAGGAAAGAGACATCTGACCTAAGCCCAGGCCGAGAGGCCGAGGGAATGGTCCCCTCCGAGGTTGTCCCTGTGATAACCCTATCTCCCCATGCCTTTCAGATGGCCTTCCCCAGGGGCCTCTGGAAGAAGATGAGGACGAGGGCGATGGTACAGATGATGAGATTGATACCTCCCACTCCTTGTCCTATATCTCCTTTGTTAGGGATCGCGGCCTCTTGATATGGAGGCATGCCTATGGAGTGCCCCTCAGCGTAACTATGAGGGTTCCCTCTAAATCTGAGAGGGTTTTTGATTGTGAAGAGGGAGAGGTTGTAGTTTACGAACAAATGTTCAAGGTTGGAGTCAGATTCCCTCTGCATCTTGTCTGCCCTTGGTGTTGCCCCCTCTCAACTTCCTCCCAACTCTTGGAGGACGATCCTGGGCTACATCTCCTTGTGGAAGAATGCTTTCACCGATGAGCCCTCGGCCAACCTATTTTTGGGCTGCTACAACATCACCTCCTTGTCCAAACAGCCTGGATACTATCATTTGGGGGTGAGGAGGTATGAGAATAAACTCCTCCACGTGGCACAAACTTCCAACCACGATTGGAAAAAGAGATTCTTCTTTATCTCTGGGGAGTGGGAGTCCACCGTCGATGGTCCGAGGGTTCCCAGAAGATGGTCTAACCCTTCCATGAAGGCCAGGTCAGACCCTGGACTTAGTCTGGAGGATAAGGACATCGTTGACTATCTGAGAGGACGAGGGAGAGAGGGTGAACTTCCAAAATTTGAAGACCTGATGACCCCCCGGTTCCCCAAAGAAGCTGGTCTGAGGGTCGGCCCTCTGACAGAACTATGTGAGTTATACTGAATGTTTTCAATTCTTTACCTATTTTCAAGTGTTTCCTCTTTTTCTCCTCATTTTTCTGACGTGTCGTCCTCTTATCAGGTCGCCCTGCAGGTATATCAGATTCTCTTTGGGAAATGACTGCTCCCAGCTTATTGTCAGGCCTGGCAAAGAAGAAAGGGAAGGAGCCTCAGCAGGCTCCGAGGAAGACGAGGGCCGCTGGGCCGACAGTGGTGGAGCCGACTATTGATAGCCATAAAAGAAAGGAGCCCGAGGCCCCTGTTGACCCTCGGCCAGATGCTCGGACGAGGGCCAGGGTCGAAGCCTCTGAGGGGACGACATCTTCATCCAGCATGGGGGCCTTCTGGTCTCAGAACCTGGCACATCTGAGGGCCGATCCATCATCACTCATAGAAAACTTGAGGGCAGCCAAGGCCTCAATGTTCTCTGCACCCTCGGCCTCTGACTACGAGTTCCTGTCCAAAATGCCTCCTGCGAAAGTTTACGACTATGGTCTGCACGCCCTTGCACAGGTATTGGTCTTGAACTACTTTTTAAATTTCAGACTGTTTCCTCGGCCTCTTGACATGTGTTCATTTTTCTATGCAGTCCATTTGTGCCTTCACCTCGGCCACAAAGTGGATGGATGAAAATCAGGCAAAGTTCCATGAGGCCGAAAGGGCCATTCAGCATGAGGCCGACCTGCAGGTAGAGCTCGAGACTGCGAGGGCTGAACTCGAGAGTGCTAGTACTGAGCATGCCAGGGTCTTAGATGAGCTGATGAGGCAGCACGATGCCGACCAGCAGGCCAAGGACTTGCTCATAAAGGAGAAGGATGAGGCTTTACTCAACTTAGGGGCTCAGCACAAGGCCGATCTGGAAGAAGCTGTCAAGAAAGCCGAGGCCGATGCTGTGGAGGCTTACAAACTCTCAGACGAGTTTCAAGGCTTCGGCCTTGAATACTTGGAGAGAGGAATTAAGACGGCCTGTCGATGGGTCGTCTTAAAGTTTGTTGATGTAGTGTCTTCTGTTCGACCTTCTCTTGAAGCAGTTCAGCTGGACGATCCCCTCATTGCTGAAGCCTTGGCCCAAGTGGAGTCTCAGCATGTCGAAGGCATGGGCACGTCTGAGGGTCAGCCTGTCATACTCATAGAAGAGCCTCCCATTGATGTCGAGGCCTTGCCCTCTGATCTTGCTCAATAGGGTGGCTGTTTGTAGCGGATACCCTCTTTGTGTAATCAATATTTTTGTACTTTACTTTGCGAAACACTTTATATATTGTATAACTGGCATTTCATTAATACCATCGTCTTCTTTACTGTCTTCCATATTTGCTTCTTGTATGGTTTGCTGTCTTTGTTAATTCCACTAACCTCTCCCTCGTCTTTCTTGAGGGTGAACAAGGGGTGAACCCCTGCGTTGGCCCTCATTATAGCCGAGGAGTCAAATTAACAAACAAGTTTTTAATAAAGTTTTCCCTCATCTTTCTTGGGGACAGTGGTGGGGTCGTCCCCTCCACTGGCCCTCATTATAGCCGAGGGATCAGGTTACACAATTAATGGTTTTAATGAAGTCTTCCCCCGTCTTTCTTGAGGATAGTGGTGGGGTCGTCCCCTCCACTAGTCCCCATTATAGCCGAGGGATCAACTTACCAATTTAATGGTTTTTAAGTCTTCCCTCGTCTTTCGTGAGGATAGTGGTGGGGTCGTCCCCTCCACTGGTCCCCATTATAGCCGAGGGATCAACTTACCAATTTAATGGTTTTTAAGTCTTCCCTCATCTTTCTTGAGGACAGTGGTGGGGTTGTCCCCTCCACTGGTCCCCATTATAGCCGAGGGATGAACTTACCAATTTAATGGTTTTTAAGTCTTCCCTCGTCTTTCTTGAGGACAGTGGTGGGGTCGTCCCCTCCACTGGTCCCCATTATAGCCGAGGGATCAACTTACCAATTTAATGGTTTTTAAGAAAGTCTTCCCTCGTCTTTTGTGAGGACAGTGATGGGGTCGTCCCCTCCACTGGCCCTCATTATAGCCGAGGGATCAACTTACCAATTTAATGGGTTTTAACAAAGTCTTCCCTCGTCTTTCTTGAGGACAGTGGTGGGGTCGTCCCCTCCACTGGTCCCCATTATAGCCGAGGGATCAACTTACCAATTTAATGGTTTTTAACAAAGTCTTCCCTCATCTTTTTTGAGGACAGTGATGGGGTCGTCTCCTCCACTGGCCCTCATTATAGCCGAGGGATCAACTTACCAATTTAATGGTTTTTAACAAAGTCTTCCCTCGTCTTTTTTGAGGACAGTGGTGGGGTCGTCCCCTCCACTGGCCCTCATTATAGCCGAGGGTGGTTCTCTGTAGATGTTTCCATGCGTGCTAGAACTGACAACCACAGGATGAGGGAAACACTGATATTTCTCATTAATTTTCAAAGCGTTCTGTTGGAGCGACTCTTATTACAACTATGGTCTATCAAGACCTTACAACACTACTGATAGTATTTCTTCAAATGATCTGCATTCCAGGGGTTGGAAAAAGGTTGCCCCTCTAAGTTTTCTAGTCTATAGGTCCCAGGGACGACTTCATCGATGACCCTATATGGGCCATGCCAATTAGGATGAAGCTTGTTGGGCTTTTGCCAAGTCTTCTTGAGAACCAAGTCCCCCACTGCGATAGGCCTCTGTTTCACCCTCTGATTGTAGAACCTTGCGGTCCTTTGTTGGTAGGCGGCCTGCCTTATCTCAGCGTCCTCCCTCCTTTCCTCAATCAGGTCCAAGTCGAGTCTTCTCTCTTCCGTATTTCCCTGGGGGTCGTACATTTGGACCTTATGAGTAGGAAACTCAATTTCGGTGGGGATGACGGCTTCTGAGCCATAAGCTAGCATGAATGGGGTCTCCCCGGTAGAAGTCCTCACTGTCGTCCTGTATGCCCACAGCACGACATATAACTCCTCGACCCATCTTCCTTTTGCCTCCTCAAGCCTCTTCTTGATTCCATCTAGGATTGTCCTGTTTGTAACTTCTGTTTACCCATTGGCCTGAGGTCGGCCAGGGGTGGAGAAAAATTGTTTGATACTTACCCTCTCACAGTACTTCTGTAGAGAGGCATTCTTGAACTGAGTCCCGTTATCCGAGATGAGGGTGTTGGGGAGACCATATCTGCATATAATATTTTTCCAGATGAAATGGAAGGTCTTCTGCTCGGTGATCGTCACCATCGGCTCCGCTTCCACCCATTTTGAAAAATAGTCAATGGCTACGATGATGAATCGATAGTTATTGATGGCCCTAGGCAAGGGTCCTACTAGATCAATTCCCCATACTACAAATGGCCATGGGGATGTAATGGAAGTAAGAGGCTGATGGGGCTGGTGAGGGATGGTGGCAAATCTTTGACATTTGTCACACTTTTTTACATATTCCGCTGCATCTTTCCCCAAGGTCGGCCACCAGTACCCCTGGGTGATCACCCTCTTCGCTAAGGATCTGCCCCCGATGTGGCTTGAGCACGATCCTTCGTGCACATCTTGCAAAATGGAAGGGACTTCTGAGGGATGCACACACCTAAGTAAGGGGAGAAAAAACCCCTTTTTGTACAAGGTGTCTCCGATGACAGTGAATTTTGCTGCCCTGTACCTCAGCTTCTTCCTTTCTTGCCTTGCTTCTGGCATCTCGCCCTCTTTGATGTATCTGATCAGGGGGTCCATCCACGAAGCTTCTTGAGAAACATTTAGGCAATTGCTAAGTGTTCCCTCAGCGTCCTCAATAGTTGGCCGAAGCAAAATTTCTACTGGGACCGTCCTCCTGATGTCTGTTCTTATTGCCGAGGCCAACCTAGAAAGGGCATCAACACGGCCATTGTCGAGCCTAGGTACCCTCCTTAATTTCACTTCTCTGAATCCCTTCAGTAATGACCTCACCTTCTCAAGGTACCTAGCCATCCTCTCGTCCTTAGCCTCGTAGACTCCTAGTATCTGATTCAGTACTAGCCTTGAATCACTATGGACCAAAATCTGGCCGACACTAAGAGACTTGGCCAAGGAGAGGCCTGCTACTAAGGCCTCATATTCAGCCTTGTTGTTGGAGGCTTTGAAGTTGAACCTCAGGGCGTATTCAACGTCTGTGCCATCGGGTGCTGATAGTATCAGTCCAGCTCCACTTCCGCTGTCACAGGAGGACCCATCAACGAAGAGGCTCCACAGAGTCTTTCCCTCTGAAAAATTTCCCTCAGAGAGGGACCCCTGTCTAAAGATGTATCTTCCCTCTTCATTTTCAGTCGCTTTCCTTCTTGCGGTGCTTTTCTCAGCCCTATCTGCGGGTGTGTCAGCGGGTCTGTCTTCTGTATCCGTCTTCCTGAGGGTCCCACCCTCGGCCTCATCATCTTCCCAAGTGAACTCAGCCACAAAGTCTGCCAATGCCTGCCCCTTAATGGCCTTCCTAGGCTGATACACAATGTCAAACTCCCCCAGCTCTATAGCCCAGGCCATCAACCTACCTGATTTTTCTGGCTTGTGCAGGACCTGCCTAAGGGGAGAGTCGGTGAGGATGACCATTGTATGGGACTGAAAGTACGGCTTCATCTTCCTTGAGGCATGGATCAAGGCGTAGGCCAACTTCTCTATCCTCGGGTATCTTTGCTCTGCCCCCTGGAGTGCCTTGCTGTTAAAATACACAGGCTTCTGTATCCCGTCTTCGTCTCTCACAATGGCTGCACTGATGGCCGACTCTGAGACGGCGAGGTACACATAAAGTCGTTCACCCTGCACGGGCCGTGACAGCAGCAAGGGAGACCCTACGTATGACTTTAGGTCCTTGAAAGCCTCATCACACTCTTCACTCCATTCGAAGGCCTTCCTAAGGGTCTTGAAGAATGGCAAGCACTTGTCTGTGGCCCTCGACACGAACCTGTTCAAGGCAGTAACTCTCCCTGTGAGCCTCTGAACGTCTTTAATGGCTTTGGGGGTCTTCATTTCAATAAGGGCCTTTATCTTTTTAGGATTGGCCTCGATGCCTCTTTTATTGACAATGAACCCCAAGAACTTCCCTGCTCCGACCCCGAAGACACACTTGGCCGGATTAAGCTTCATCTTGTATTTTTCCATCGTATTAAAGGTCCTCTCCAGGTCTGCCACATGATCCTCAGCCTTTAGACTCTTAGTCAACATGTCATCTACGTAGACCTCCATAGACTTCCCAATTTGGTCTTCAAACATTTTATTTACGAGGCGCTGGTACGTTGCCCCCGTATTTTTGAGGCCAAAGGGCATGACCCTGTAACAATATGTCCTCTTGTCAGTGATGAAGGCTGCCCTCTCCGAGTTTTTAGGGTTCATGAAAATCTGGTTATACCCTGAGTAGGCATCCATGAAGCTCATGAGCTCATGGCCTGCGGTAGCGTCTACCATCTGGTCGATGCGGGGGAGAGGGAAGATGTCTTTGGGACAGTGCTTGTTGAGGTCTATGAAGTCCATGCACATTCTCCACTTGTCGTTGGCCTTTGGGACAATGACTGCATTGGACAGCCATTCAGGGTAGATGACCTCTCTGATAAATTCAGCGTCTTCTAATTTTTTGACCTCGTCCCTGATGACCTCATATTTTTCTCTGGAGTAAATTCTCCTCTTCTGCTTCACCGGCTTCGCTCCCTCTACCACATTGAGCTTGTGTCACATAATTTCAGGGTCAATCCCCAGCATATCTAGATGACTCCATGTGAAGACGCTTCGCCTTCTCCTCAATAGTTTAACGAGGTCTTCCTTGATATTGGGCTTCAGAGACTTACCGACTTGGACGGTTTTTTCCGTGTCATCCTCGTCGAGGATGATGGATTCTACCTCTTCTGCGTCCTCTCCTTTCTTCAGCTTCGTCTCATCCCTGGGGTTAAGGGTATCAATATTGTAAGTGGTCGTAGCCCTCTTAAGTGTCTCCTTTTCTTCAGCGGAGTTGTAGTAACATTCTCGCGCTGTCGTCTGGTCTCCTTGAACTTCCCCCACCCCGTAAGGGGTAGGAAATTTGATCATCTGATGGACCGTAGACGGCACAGCTTTAAACCCCTTGAGGGCCACACGCCCTAGTATGATGTTGTAGGCCGAAAACACCTGCTCGTCCATCACAAAGAAACTGACCTTCTTGGTGAGCCATCTCGGCCACTCGTCCCCCATCCTCACATCGGCCTCATATACCCCAAGGGGATGAACCCTTTCCCCACTGAACCCAATCAATGGATGATGGTAGGGGACGAGTCTAGCACGGCTTAGACCCAAGGCTTTGAAGCATGGCCAAAACATCACATCTGCAGAGCTACCCCCATCTACCAAGATCCTCGGCACCTCGCATCCGTGCACCCTGGTAGTGATGATGAGAGGGTCATCATGTGGGGCTAAGAGGCCTTTGAAGTACATTCTTGAAAATCCCACTATCAGTGTGTCCATATCAACCTTCTTCCTCTTTGCTGACTTGACCTCCAGGGAGGTTGCGTGTACCATCTTCGTCACTGCCTTGGCCTCAGCCACATGGGCCTTCCTGTCGGCGACCTCAGACCCTCCTCCTGTAAGACCCCCAGAGATCATTCCCACTCCGAGCGAGATCATATTAAGCCTCTTGATAGGGCCGTGGTCGTCTCTCGACTGGAGGTCAGGGTCGTCCTCATCATCAGAAGGGTCGTCCCCTCTTTTTTGAGGACCTTCTCTGCATGCATCGCCTCGCTTCGTTCTGGGGTCGTCCCCTCGGCCCCTCTTGAAGGCGCCTTTGTCGACGTACTTTCTGAGCTTCCCTTCCTTTAGCATCTTCTCAATCTCATCTTTCAGAGCAAAGCATTTGTCCGTTACGTGGTCGTGGTCTTGGTGAAATTCACACCACAGGTTCTTATTCCTCTTGCCGGGGGCTGCCCTCAGCTTCTCAGGCCACTTCAGGGACCGGTCACTCTTTATCTTATTGAGAATCTATTCACAGCTGACCTTCAGAGGGGTTTACCCAGCGAACTTGTCATTCGTGGACCTCTTTTTCCCCTCTTTGTTCTTCTTAGGGTATTTACTCCCACTTTCACCTCCTCTTTCGTCTTCATATTTTGCAGCCATCGCCTCTTCGGCGTTCATCACTTTTCCTGCTGTCGACAACAGTTCAGCCATCGTCCTCGGAGGGTCTTCAGCAAGCTTCCATAACAGCTTCCCCTTTTGGAGTCCTCCAATCAGGGTTGTCATAGCTATGCTCTCCTCATAGTCTTCCACCTCCAGCTTCTCCTTATTGAATCTGGCTATGTAGTACCTCAGATTCTCACTCTTCCCCTGCTTAACATAGAGCAGGTGGGTGGTCTTCTTCTGTGGCCTCACCCCAAAGAAGAAGTTATGGCTGAACAGGTCTGCCAACTGCTTAAAGTTTTTAATGGAAATTTTTGGAAGAGACGTGTACCAGACATGCGCAGCCCTTGTCAAGGTACCAGAGAAGGCACGACACCTCATCTCATCTGAGATAGAGTATATGTCTGCCACTTACTGATACATCTCCACGTGGTGGACGGGGTTGGTGCTCCCGTCATACCTTGGGGTGACCACAGGTGGCTTGAACTTTGACGGCGTGGGGAAGTTGACTATCTTTGCCACAAAGGGTGAGCCTATGGTGTATCCCCTTTGAAGAGGGTCTCGTCTCTTCATTATATCACCGATCTTATCCTCTAATCGCTGGATTGAGTCATTCCAGGGCCTCACAGGGTCGGCCTGGCCGATGTTATCCCCTGTTGCCTCTCCGAGGTGGACTGAGGGTTCTGCTGCAGCAGGCCTGTGTCGGCTGTTCACTTCCCTTTGGCCGTCATCTCGTCCTCGGGGTCGGCCATCTGCTGCCTCCCTCCTAGATCTCGCAGCACTTCTTGGCCTGGACAACTGTTCCCGTTGGTCATTTACTGGGCCAAGCCTCTCAAAGGTCGACCCCCTGCTCAAATGATCAAAAGTAGAGCCTCTTGGGCGATCATCAGGGTTTGGTCTCCCGCACTTTCCCCTACTGTCCTGGAGGGGTCGTACAGTATTGTTGGAGACCTCGTAAGGTTCCCAGCACTCTATAGGAGCTTCCTCTCCCTCCAAATCTCCATACCTATCCTCAGGGCAAGGGTTTTCTTGCCTCCCCAGGCATAGACGCCGGGGGTCAGCAACATCCCTACGCCGCTGAGGGGGTGGCAGGTCTTTGCGTGGTGCCTGGGGTGGTCCCCTGGCCTCATGCTGCCCTGGAGCTGCTGCCGGAGTAATCATCTCAGGTGAAACCCCTGGTGCTCTTAGTATGTTCTAGCTTAGAGCTGTGAACTGCTCCTGCATCATCCGCTGGCTTGCTGCCAGAGACTTTAAGGCTGCCGTTACATCAGCCATCTCAAACTGAGGCGGAGGATGACTGGAACTAGGTCTTCCCCCATCATCCGGCAGGGGAAGTGGGGGTGGTGGCATCTCAGGTGCCATGTGCTTGAGCTTATGAAAAGTTAAACTGAAGAAAAGACTGGTGAGCTTGGGAACCTTAGTGGGTCTCTTTCAATGGTGAAACACCTCCTCTCAGGGGGAGTGTTGGTTCACCACCAGAGTGCCCAGTGAGGTCAAGCTGTACAAAGGAAGAGATGTCTTCTCGTTCCCACAGACGGCGCCAAACTGGTGATACTAAGATTTAGCACCACCAGATAAGTGATAGTGAGCTCAAACAGTAGCAGCCATGGCAGCCATAGAGATGTATAAGTGTATAAGTATGTAGAAGGGGATGATTATAAGAGGAAATAAGACAATTATGTATAGTGGTTCAGCCAATTTGGCCTACATCCACTGTGAGTGTGTGATCCACTAAGTATGGGCACTAATGGCCTTGGATACAATGCACATAACCCTCTCTCTCTCTCTACTGTGTGTACAAGAAGAGTCTTAGCTAGGGCTACAGTTAATTGATCGATCCCTTATAGGGTTGTAGATGACAAGTATATACAGGTCTTGGGGGGTGTAGTGTACCCCCCAAGTATGCATGGTGCATGTGAATCATGATCTAGCCAATCCCCTGTGGACACATGTAGATGCCAAATGATGACATAATATTCCCTCACGTGAGGGTGTGATTCGGTTATAACGGTCTCCCATGTACCATGTGAGCCTCACGCGCACTGTTCCACGCGTCTCCCAAACCACGCGCTGCGATGACGTCACCCTCAGCCTATGGGCCGCGGCCGAGGGCAAAGTTCCCTCCGGCAGTGAGTCTGGGCCAATTCTGGCCTCGTACTGTCGTACCCTCGGCGGGTCGTCTGGAGAGCGGTGAAGGGTCGGCCCCTCGTAGGGTCGGCTGGAGTCTGAAGGAGGGTCGGCCCCTCTGAGGGGTTGTATGGAGCCTGTTGGAGTGGTCGTCCCCTCGTAGGGTCGTCTGGAACCTGATGAAGGGTCGGTCCCTGAGGGGTCGTCCGTTTGGAGGTAATCCTCAACTAGGCCGAGGATATAAACGGGTATATCAGTACAAGCTATCGAATGGATAGTTCAGACGGTCCTAAGAGACGCAGGTATGTGCCATCCTCTTAGAGACTTGGAATCTATGCTCCGCCTCAATATTCTTTGTGTATGTGTTAATACAATTCGAGAGTGATTCTGAATTTGTATTCCCCTTAATATGAGTGATACGGGGTTTGGATAGTAGAGTATGACCGCACTTTAGTTTTTATATGGGGTGCTGTTATGATATATATATTTTACGAGTAGTTAATATATATATGAAATTCTGAAATCCGGGACTGCCTACTGTGATTTGATATGTAGAACATGGTTGATGACTCAAATTGTAAATACTTGTTTTGAGAAAGTATAATATGACACTGGAAAACTTTATTGATTAATAAAGTTAAAATGAGAACTTTGGTCACTAATTGAAATATTTTTCAAATAATTTAATCGTTAAATTTTGAATCCTGCGAATAACCTAAGATAAGTTAAATCATTGGAGAAAGATAGCGTGATATATGATGAGATAAACCATTGGGAAGGTTAGTGCGATAGGTGTGCACATTAGAAGAGAGGTGAGAATTTCTCAAGAGAGTGTCGCACTAATATGTTGTTGCATTGGCATGTATCAATTTAAATACTTGCTAAACGAATTTTTAAATCATATACACTATCGGGCTCTGACCCGTTTTTCTCTCTCTCTCTCTCTCTCTCTCTCTCTCTCTCTCTTGTATATATATGTATGTACTACAGGTGCTCAGCCACATGGGCGTCTTGCTTAGGATCCCTTGGAAGGAACGTGATGCAGCTTGGGTGGGAGTTGCAGGCCACTTGCTTAGACGATTTCATTTACTTGATTCCACTTCTATGATTCTCAGTTATTAGGGCATGTGTCGCCCTTTCCACTATTTATCTGTTTTGTTGGGACATTTTTATTTCAGTTATTTCTAGTACTGTTACTTTGGGATTTATTCAGCATGTATGTTTTTACTTTAAGTTTTAAATGTTGGGATTTTGGATGTTGAATGTTTAAAGTAATTGGATTATGTTCCAGGATAATTGTTGTATGATTCTTACTCATTGAAAATGTTGTTACTAATTAAATAAATAATTTTCTATAAAAAATAAAATTGGTTAGTAATGTTGAAAAATGGTTTTAACACTTAGCTCAATTAAGTAGGGTGTTAATTTGAAAAAAATTATTTTCACGATAGTGATGCTAAGAATGAACCAACTGTTCACCTTGATTTTAATTTAATAAAGGAGTGATCGCCCGGTATTTAATTAGGCGGGGTGTCACAGGTGGTATCAGAGCATCAGGTTCTAGTGTCCATAGGATCTGTACGGCTTATTTCGCTTTCAGCTTAATGTTTTTGCTATAGAGCCCTATTTTAGGATGGTTGTATTCTTGCTTTCAAGTTTTCGTCTTCAGCTATTTGAGATTTGTTAATGACTGTAGACTAATAAACTTCTTCACGTTTCAGATGCCTCTGAGACCTGCACCGAAGGATAGGCGTGCCCAGGCCGAGCATCCAGCAGCTCCGGCACAAGGCACTATGAATGCTAATGAAGTAGCCGCCATTGTTTCTCAAGCGGTGAATGTCGCGCTAGCGGTGGTTCAGCAGGCTCCACCCCAGATTCAGGCAGTGGCGCCAGTATCGGCATAGCTTTCATCTGCATGGGAGAGGGTTAGGGATGCTTTTCAGAAGGCGCATCCCCCTGAGTTCTCTGGTAGCTCAGATATCGTCACAGTCAGCCAATGGAAGAAAGACATCCAGCGGCATCTTCGTATGTACGAGTGCACCGACGTGCAAAAATAGTTGTTGACTTCCTTTAAGCTGGTGGGGGACACTTTGCAGTGGTGGGAGTCCACTACCACATTGGAGGAGAGGGACACGATCCCTATTCAGTTGTTCTGGGAGCGGTTTGACCGCAAGTATTTTCCACCCGCCGTGCAGACTGAGATGAGGCAAAAATTACTGAATTTGAAACAGGAGAATTATACCGTAGCTGAGTATGAGGAGGAGTTCACGAGACTTCTCACCATCGTGCCAGATGAGGCACCCACTGAGGGCAAGAAGATTATGTTGTTTGTGGACGGGTTAGCTTGGAGGATCCGTCAGCATCTTATAGGGAATCTATCTCTGAGTACTTTTACTGATGTACTCAATGCTGCGTTACTACATTGCTAGGATCACCACTTCCATCTGCAGGGAAGCAAGAGAGCAGGAGAGTCTAGCCAACAGGGCAGGACCGGGGGCAATAGTGCTAATGGAGCACCATCTCATGAACAGACTCGTCAACACGAGCAGAGTTCCCATCAGGGGGACCCTGCTAAGAGATTCCGTTCAGGTGATTCCAGGTAGGGATTTGGGGGTTATAGGCAGGGTCAGCAGGGCCAGCCTAATCAGCAGGGCCATCAAGGCCAACACCGACAGCAGGGTCAGCAGCAGGGCCAATAGGGCCAACAGCGTGTTCATCAGGGCCAACAGGGCCAGTGGCGGGGAGGTAACGGCCAGCAGGGCAGTGGTCAGTAGGGTCAGAGGGGAGGCAACTTCAAAGGCCGATGTTTTGGGTGTGGTAAGCACGGCCATAGGCTCCAGGATTGTCCAGAGGGAGATAGGGCCCCACAACAGCAGGGTTCCCGTAATGAGGCGCAGAGACCACTTTTTCTACCTGCCCTCCCAGCTCCAGCCCAGGTGCCAGCTCTACCAGTCGTTCCAGCAGCTCTAGTGCAGTAGGGGCAGTTACAGTACGGACGTGTCTATAATGTCCACCAAGCAGCAGCTCCACAGGCACCACCCGCGATTGAGGGTATATTTTCTATCCATGGTACTATGGGTCGGGTTTTGTTTGATACTGGGGCGACTCGTTGTTTTATAGCTACGCATTTTGCTAAGGCCTTAGGGTTGTTAGCCACAGCAGAGAGCACAGTGACGTGTGTAGACTCACCACTGGGGAGTGGGTCGCTTATCTTCTTTATATGCTGAGGAATGGGGGTAGAGATTGGTAGTTTGGTATTACCTTCAGACATGTTAGTCTTAGATATGCATGAGCATGATGTTATTATTGGTATGGATTAGCTCGCAGCTTATAGAGCCATGATTGATTGCTTCGGTGGGATCATTGTTCTTGCTATTCCGGGGCAAGAGATGTTTGTAGTGGCGATGCCTCGCCCAGAGGGAGGTTCGACCGCTCATTTGTATTATATAGAGGAGGATACCTCTAAGGAGGTTGTAATTCCGTTAGACTCGATTCCAGTTGTTTGTGAGTATTCCGATGTATTCCAGGAGATACCAAGCCTACTCCCTAGTCGAGAGATAGACTTTGTTATAGATTTATTGCCAGAAACTAGACCTATAGCACGCGCTCCATACCGTATGGCTCCGGAGGAGATGCGAGAGTTACGAGATTAGATAGAGCAGCTGTTAGGTCAGGGCTTCATTCGCAGGAGTACCTCACCTTGGGGTGCTCCAGTTCTGTTTGTGAAGAAGAGAGATGGTTCACTGAGGTTATGTGTGGACTACCGGGAGTTGAACAAGGTCACGATACGGAATAAGTATTCGTTGCCTTGAATCGATGATCTGTTCGACCAGCTGAGGGGAAAAACTTTCTTTTTGAAGGTAGATCTGAGGTTGGGGTACCATCAGCTACGTATTAGAGAGCAGGATGTTTCAAAAACTGCCTTCTTGACGAGATATGGGTCTTACGAGTTCAGAGTGATGCCATTTGGTCTCACAAATGCTCCAGCCGTATTCATGGACTTAATGAACCGAGTATTCAGAGAGTTCTTGGATCAGTTTATCATCGTCTTTATAGATGACATTTTGATATATTCACACTCCGAGGAGGAGCACACCGAGCATTTGAGGCAGGTTCTTCAGACTCTACGAGAGCATCAGTTGTATGCTAAGTACGAGAAGTCCGGATTCTGATTGCGAGAAGTACAGTTCTTGGGCCATGTTGTTTCTGAGCAGGGGATAGTAGTTTCCCGAGTAAAGTGTCAGCGGTGAGGGAATGGGGACAACCCACGACACCGAAGGAAGTGCGTAGTTTCTTGGGGTTAGCCGATTACTACAGGAGATTCATTCGAGGATTCTCCAGAATAGCGGGTCCATTGACGAATCTGACTCGCAAGGGGGTACCATATGTTTGGGATGACGCTTGTCAGTTGGCTTTAGATGAGCTAAAAGACAAGCTTACTTCAGCACCAGTCCTTGCTTTACCAAAGCCAGGTGCGGAGTACCTGGTTTACACCGATGCCTATTTACAGGGACTTGGGGGAGTACTTCAGCAGGAGGAGAAGGCTATAGCTTTTGCCTCCCGCAAGCTTAAGACGCATGAAAAGAATTACCCCACCCACGACCTGGAGTTAGCAGCGGTCGTTTTTGCATTGAGGATATGGAGGCACTACTTATTGGGGGAGAAATTCCGCTTGTTCACAGACCACAAGTCACTGCAGTACCTATTCACTCAGCGAGAGCTGAATATGCGACAACGCAGATGGTTAGAGTTTGTGAAGGACTATCAGTTTGACATACAGTATCATCCAGGGAAGGCCAACGTAGTTGATGATGCGTTGAGCCATAGACCGGTAGATGAGGTAGCAGACGTATGGAAAGAAAAGTGGAAGGAGTTAGGCCACCAGGACGCAGTAGCCCGTTCCTTCATATCTGTTATGACAGTCACACCCGAGATTGTTACAAGGGTGATACAGGTACAGACCACAGACCCGTTTTGCCAGGAGCAGATTGTATGACTTTTAGCTGAGGGTGCTGAGTCCTACTATGTTAGTTCTGATGGGGGTTTGAGGTTTAATGGGAGATTAGTGGTTCCAGAAGGAGCAGAATTACGTCATGCAGTGATGACTCAGTCTCACGGGTCCCGATTTGCAGTACATCCTGGAGGAGATAAGATGTACCAAGATATGAGGAGACAATACTGGTGGAGTGGGATGAAGAAGGACATTGCTGAGTTCGTGTCCAAGTGTTCTACCTGCCAGCTGGTAAAGGTGGACCATCAGAAACCGTCAGGATTGCTTCAGCCATTGGAAGTACCCGCATGGAAATGGGAGAGTATTTCCATGGATTTTATTACAGGGTTGCCTACATCACAGCGGGGCCATGACTCTATCTGGGTGATTGTAGACTGTTTGACCAAGGTGGCTCATTTTTTGCCAGTGCGGACAGACTATACCACGGGTCAGTATGCTCAGTTGTTCATTGCTGAGATTATCAGATTACATGGGGTGCCCCTGAATATTGTGTCAGATAGAGACAAGATTTTCATGTCACATTTTTGGGAAAGCTTTCAGGAGGCTATGGGTACTGAGTTGAGGTTGAGTTCAGCTTATCACCCACAGACTGATGGATAGACGGAGCGTACTAATCAGATGTTAGAGGATATGCTATGCATGTGTGTTCTTGATTTTGGAGGAGGTTGGGAGCCACACCTTTCACTGGTAGAGTTTGCTTATAATAACTCTTATCAGTTCACGATTGTCATGGCTCCATTTTAGGCTCTGTATGGCAGACCTTGTCGTTCCCCAACATGTTGGCTCGAGGTGGGGGATAACAAGTTGCTTGGACCGGAGGTCATTCAGGAAACCTCCGCGAGGATTGAGATGATCAGGAGTCGCATTCGAGTAGCCCAGGACAGGCAGAAGAGCTACGCCGATGCGAAACGGTTCTTTCGGGAGTTTAATGTGGGGGACCAAGTGTTACTACGTGTATCTCCTATGAAAGGAGTGATGAGGTTCGGGAAGAAGGGGAAATTTGCCCCGAGGTACGTGGGACCATTTCCCATCATCGAGAGGATTGGGCCGGTAGCATACAGATTGGGACTACCAGAACATTTGCATCGCATTCACGATGTATTCCACATCTCATCATTGAGATGGTATCTTCGGGATGATATGGCCCATACTCACATCGCGATAGATGAGGTAGACTTACAGCCTGACAGCTCTTACGAGGAGAGACCGATAGCTATCCTAGACTATAGTGAGAGGAAATTACGGTCGAAGATAGTTCAACTTGTACGGGTCCAGTGGGAGCATCATAATACGGAGGAATCCACTTGGGAGTGCGAGGCCGATATGCGCGAGAGATATCCAGATTTGTTCTTACCAGGTATGCCTTATTTTTTCGAATTTCGGGACGTAATTCTGTTATTAGGGGGGAAGTATGTAATACCCCGTATTTTTATGCTATATTAATTTGGGGATTTATTAAATTTAATGTGAATTAAATATTTAATAAAAATTCGGATATTAATTATGTTATAATTATTAACGTGATGAGAGTTAGTAATTATGGGAAAATTTTTTAAATATTACTAATGAGCAAAGTAATATATAATATTGGTTATATTGAATGTCACGAGTGATTAAAATGACAATTTTGGAAATTTGAGTCGGCACACGGGCTATTTTATAAGTTGTTCGTATGGTCGTTTTGATGCGCCAACGTGTCCGAAAGGGTTGAGATAGTCAGAAAAGTGTACCCGGGGGTTTAGTTTGGGTCTCGGGGCGTTTTTAGGCCTAATTAGTACCCCGGGAGGGCGTTTTGGACATTTTGCAATTATGGGTAATTAAACCCACGAAATTCTAAGGGTTATATCAGATGTCTAAGGTTGTCTTCTAGGGTTAGAACAACCAAAGACAAGTGACGGCCATAGGAGAGGGAAGGAGAGAGCTTCCAAGGCAATCCAAGGCCCAAAATCCATCCGTTTGCACCGCCACCACCACCAACGCGTAGATCGCGCGACGGGGAACGCAACCACACCAAAATCATCCGCAAACCAGAATGTCGAAAATCCCAGGCAAGTGTTTATATTGCTTATTTCGTTGATGCATCTTTCATATTAGTTTAGGAGAAATTAGAATGAGTTTTTATGGAAGAAACCTAAGATATGAGTTAGGAAATTGCATGTAGTGATGGATATTTTTGATAATTCTGGAAACCCTTGCCATGTAGAGGAATTACCCACGAAATTTTGATGTTTACAACAAGGAAATTCTGGAAAATTCTTGTTAGAACCATGTTTAAGAGATTTCTAGGGTTCTTGGTAATTATATAAATTTTTTGGTTGTTAATCCATGTTTAGTGATAGAAATCTACATGCTTTACGTTGGAAATATCTAGTATGATGATAGAATGTTAGTAGTATAAATTTTGGGACGATTGGGATTGAAAAATATGGATTTGGTGAAGGTTAGAAGATGAAACCTGTAACTGCAAATCTATAGATTTCGCAGACCTGCTTGATCGATCGATCGAGCCCAGAGATTCGATCGATCGAAGGTTCGATCGATCGAGCCCCAGACCTCGATCCATCGACCCCTCCTGGAAGACTCATGTTTTCCCTTTTTAAGTTAGTTAAATTCAATTTAATGTGAAATAATTCTTGGACATCCTTAATAAAGTGTTTTGGGAGATAGGGAAGATCAGTAGGACATATGAATAATTTTGGGACCTCTAATATATGACGAGAATTGTATTTTTGGGATAATTATATAAGGAATGATGAAACTACGTATATAAAGTGAGAGACTACGTCAAATAGTTACGATAGAGAATAGGTGAATACCTACTGAATTTTATACTTGGAAGGATAAAGTCCATGAGAGTTACGTAATAAGTTGGAAGAATCCTTCGAATTAAGGTTAGAGACGAACCCTTATACGCGATACTAATAATGTGAAAATAAGGATAAATGTCGTAACTATGGGATTTGAGATATACCTAATATTGATATGGTAATATTAATATAGTTATATGATTGTGTATGCATATACTATCTATGTGTGAAAATCATACCCACGCTACTTGCTATCCCGAGGTTACCGTGCTGGGACGGTCTTATCCCGTGTTCCTTATGGGGGATATTGATTCGTACCCTAGGAGGTAGATATCCTTGGTACAGGCTATCGAATGGATAGTTCAGACTGTCCTAAGAGACGCAGGTATGTGCCATCCTCTTAGAGACTTGGAATCTATGCTCCGCCTCAATATTCTTTGTGTATGTGTTAATACAATTCGAGAGTGATTCCGAATTTGTACTCCCCTTAATATGAGTGATACGGGGTTTGGATAGTAGAGTATCCCCGCACTTTAGTTTTTATGTGGGGTGCTGTTATGATATATATATTTTACGAGTAGTTAATATATATATGAAATTCTGAAATCTGGGACTGCCTACTGTGATTTGATATGTAGAACATGGTTGATGACTCAAATTGTAAATACTTGTTTTGAGAAAGTATAATATGACACTGGAAAACTTTATTGATTAATAAAGTTAAAATGAGAACTTTGGTCACTAATTGAAATATTCTTTTCAAATAATTGAATCGTTAAATTTTGAATCCTGCGAATAACCTAAGATAAGTTAAATCATTGGAGAAAGATAGCGTGATATATGATGAGATAAACCATTGGGAAGGTTAGTGCGATAGGTGTGCACATTAGAAGAGAGGTGAGAATTTCTCAAGAGAGTGTCGCACTAATATGTTGTTGCATTGGCCTGTATCAATTTAAATACTTGCTAAACGAATTTTTAAATCATATACACTATCGGGCTCTGACCCATTTTTCTCTCTCTCTCTCTCTCTCTCTCTCTCTCTTGTATATATATGTATGTACTATAGGTGCCCAGCCACAGGGGCGTCTTGCTTAGGATCCCTTGGAAGGAACGTGCTGCAGCTTAGGTGGGAGTTGCAGGCCACTTGCTTAGACGATTTCATTTACTTGATTTCACTTCTATGATTCTCAGTTATTGGGGCATGTGTCGCCCTTTCCACTATTTATCTGTTTTGTTGGGACATTTGTATTTCAGTTATTTCTAGTACTGTTACTTTGGGATTTATTCAGCATGTATGTTTTTACTTTAAGTTTTAAATGTTGGGATTTTGGATGTTGAATGTTTAAAGTAATTGGATTATGTTCCAGGATAATTGTTGTATGATTCTTACTCATTGAAAATGTTGTTACTAATTAAATAAATAATTTTCTTTAAAAAAATAAAATTGGTTAGTAATGTTGAAAAATGGTTTTGACACTTAGCTTAATTAAGTAGGGTGGTAATTTGAAAAAATTTATTTTCACGACAGTGATGCTAAGAATGAACCAACTGTTCACCTTGATTTTAATTTAATAAAGGAGTGATCGCCCGGTATTTAATTAGGAGGGGTGTCACATACATATGACAATGAAATATCATGAGTTATTTTCTTTTCTGGTTTGACAACCATTTATATTATGGAATTATCAGTAGATATGTTTGTTCCAAGGAGCTTCACCTAATTCGGAGTGTTAGCTTTAGTCAAATGGCGCTTGAAGCGCCTAGTACCCGTTCGAAGTAAAATGGGTCATTTGACCATACTGTAAGGCTAATTTGTGCACAGGACAGACCATTAGAAAGGGTATTAAGTGCCCTTCGAATATTCATTCATTCTCATTCGATCTAAAGAGTTGACTTGGGTCAAATGGAGTCCGAGATGGCCCGGTAGCCTCCAAATCATTTTTAGGGGAAAATAAATCATTTGTCCGAATGGTTCTACCATTTTGCACATGGGGTATACTGTTGGAATGGGATTTTGTGCCATTAGAAGATTCATTGAGACCTCTGACGAAGAAGTTGATTGGGGTCAAATCGGGTCCCAAAAGTGCTCGGTGGCCTCGAGGTCAATTTTTGATAGTAAAATGATTCGTTTGTCTGAACCATTATGCTAATTTGTGCACGGGGCGGATCGTTAGAAAGGGGATTCAGAGCCCTTTTAAGATTCATTGAGCTTTCTCTCTGATAATGAAGTTAACCAGAGTTAAATAGGGCTCGGGAGCGATCGGTGTCCTCTAGATCAATACTCGTAGTACGACCTTAGGGTTTATGGTAAATGGGGAGGTACTGGGAACCTAAGACACTTAGGGGTCCTATAATGTGGTGTTTATAGTGCCATCGACGAGTGAGCTTAGAACAAGTGAAAGCCGTCGAATAGACACCATATGATGTTTTGGGAAAGAGGTTAATTTTACGAACCGAAGGGATGGGGATGACCATTTTAAAGGGTTGAGGATGACCATTTTAGAGGTCCAATGTCGATTCTGAGGACCTAAGGTAATGCTGAGGATGGTTGATTCTGTGGGCGAGGTCAATTCTGAGGACCTAAAGTTGTGGCCACCAATTTTGTGGGTCGAGGTCAATTTTGAGGACCTAAAGTTGGGGCGACCAATTCTGCGAGTCGAGGTCAATTCTAAGGACCTAAAGTTGTGGTGATCAATTCTGTGGGTTGAGGTCAATATTGAGGACTTAAAGTTGTGGTGACCAATTCTTCGGGTCGAGGTCAATTATGAGGATCTAAATTTGTAATGTGGGGGTTTTCTTTGTGGGGGTCTTATCTTTGGAAGTTTGGATGCAGTTGTGGTTCCGCTGGGAGAGATGTGTTTCTTTGAGATGCTGCCAGGGGGAGATATCCGACTAGGGTTTTTAGCTCTGTTGGGAGAAATTTTAACATGGAAATTCTGGTGGGGAAATGGGTAGGATATTGCGTATTCCTGTTGGGGAAACATTTGATTTTGAGCTTTTGAATTCCGCTAGGGAATTGTAGTGGACTCTGGGTTACGGGCGCACTGTTTTAGGGTTTAAATTGGGGGTAGGATGTAGTTTTAATCTGGTTGGGTATTTTGAGAACTTGAAAAATTATTTTCTTGGTGGATAAATGTTCCAATATTTATTTGGTAATTTTAGGAATTTTTTGTAGAATTTTTGGAACTTTTTGGAATTTTTGGGGATTTTTTCTATGAAATTTGGGGGGGGGGGGGGGGTTGCCGATCGGCTTATTGCAGAGGTTGTCATTTGGAAATGGCACGGTCTTTTGGGATTCCTTGGGAAGGGGAAGAGGCAGGTGCTGATCGATGGGTGTCAGGGGACTGCCGATCGGCATTCCTACTGGCCTCCTATAAAAAGGGGCGAGTTCACAACTCCTACCTTTCAGATCTTCTGACCTTTCTTGCTAAGATTCGTTTTCAAGATTTTTCCTGTTTTGAGTCCTAAAAATGGTATATTTTTTGGGTAGTACGACCCACGTGGCGTGGTTGGGTGTCGACGACTGGGCGAACCTAGAGTGGTGAGCTAGGGTGCCCCTAACATTGGGCAACGAAAATGCCTTTGAGTTGTTCGAACCAGTTGCTAAGGGCAGCTTTCTGCTGCGCGAGCCTTCACATCACCGGTCATATAGGGTGAGGAACCCTAGTGGCTGTGCAAGTATTTAATGACCTTTGGCATTCTTTTAATTTTTCTTCTTTTTGTCTCCTTGAGTTGACAAAAGGTTTCTTTATTGACTTTTTTTGTTCACTGACATAACTTCTATGAGCTTTCATTCTCGGGGGACGATGGGGTTTAAGGATGTGTGGGAGCATCTTCTGGCGATGGTGAACTGGGTAGTTTCCTCTGTCGGTTTTGGTCTCTTGGAATCTATTTTGGACGAGACACCGCCCTCTACGACTGTTTTGTGCGCTCTGAGGGAGAGGTGGTAGGACACTACCCACACCATTAATTTCGGATTTGGGGAGATGCCGGTGTCTCCCATTGAAGTCCAACAGTTGCTGGGTATTGACTACGAGGTCATGAAAATTGAGGTGTATCGGTATTTGAGGGTGACATCTGAGGTGATTGATACTGCATTGGGAGACGCCGGGAGAATAGCCACTGGTGATTCAATCCGCATTTCTTCTCTCTGAGAGTTACTATTGAGCCGGAGGATCAATGAGATAGATGGGTTGTAGGAACGACAAATGGCCCATTTATTCATTTTTCTTTTGTTATGGGGTTTCTTGGCAACGACTAGTGGCAACGTGATCCACCTATGGTTTTTACCATTTTTAAGGTTATTTTCGAATATCCCTTTCTATGACTGGGGGAGCCTGACCTTGGCGACCCTTTATTCTTCTCCGAACGCTTTTAGACGGTGCTATCGACATACCTTTACGGGGGCCATGTACCTTCTGAATGTAATTCTCGAATTTTTTTTTATGTATTTTCTTTCATTTTCCTTTTGTTTTATTCTTCTGCTAATTCTTGTCTAGTTGCAGATGTGGTTTTATGAGGTGATCAGGCTCAATGTCCTTTTGATAGGCTTGCATGATGAGGAGGTCGGAAACTCTTGGTATTTAGGGGTGAGAGTGGTCTGACAAATTATGTAGGATGATGTGATGGTACCACCGACAACTCCCCTTATGTACATGAGGCGGGTGCGGGATATGTTGGAGGGGGCCAGGACGACGACTATGATTGGTGAGCCCTATTCGTTCTATACGGATAAGGTTGCGACTTATGAATATCTTGACTTTGCAATGATCTGGACAATGCCTTCTTGTATATATGAAGTGGTGAATATGCCTCTGCCTCCTACGGCTTCAGGCAGGGGTACGAGTAGTTCGGTGGGGTCCGCCCACAGCACATGTAGTGCGTCATCGTCGACAACGACAGTAGAGATTCCATTCATTCATCTTGATCCGCCTTCCTATAATTTTTTATTTACTGGAGTGGGATCTCTGTGTATGTTGCACTTACCTAACGTAGTGGATCTAGGGGTGTTGGTACTGACAGAGGACGTCCTTTAGCCAGAGGTATGTCTTTCTTTTTCTTTGTCCTTGTCTGGATTTTTTTTCTTTAGACTGACTTATCTGCTTTTTTTTGCTTTGTCTGCAGCATGTCCAGGTGTCGACTACTAGGATTAGGGAGATTCGGGACTGGATGGCCTCCGAAACTTCCTATAATAGGAACTCAATTACGATTCCTTCTTGTCTGGTGCCGTCTTCTACCTCAGAGGAGGGATACGAATCGAGGAGTGGAGGTTGCACAGTTCGTCGTCGGGGGAAGCGCGCTCGCCGTAGAGATGGGGGATCTTAAAGAGATAGAGAGATTGAGATTGGGGGTTTTGGGATGAGTCCCGCTATTACTGATTTTCTTTTTCTTTTTCCTAAAAAAATGTAATGATGCAAATGGAAATATATAAAATGAATGAGATTTTTGTTTATTTATCTTTTCTTAAATGACTTATTCTACATGCAATTTTTACTTTGTTGCAGAGACCGTAAAAAGGATGGGATATTTTATTAAATAACTTGAGAGAAGAGTGGAAATGGGTAATATAGGAAGAAATAACCCGTTTTTTTTTTCAAAAAAGGATTTATTTTTTTAGATTTTTGATTTTGATAAAAAAAAGGAAAGATAGAATTTTCTAAAATAAGGGGGATGTCGATCGTCATACCCCTTGTCCTGCCTGTCGGCAGGTGAGTCTAGTCAAATCACCCTAAGTTTTTGATTTCACTTTTTGCATCTTCAAAGTACTTGGGGGGGGGGGGAGTATTTAATCAAGCTTCTCATATTTCTTGTTATTTAGCCAAGATTTTCATGTATAAAAAGGGGGTAAGGTGATGTGGTTTTCCACCCATTCACATTTTCTCTTTGTTCTTGTTTATTTTTTGCCTCCCGTCTTATTATTTCCCTAATGGATCTTCCCATGAGTTCCGAATTCGCTTCATATATTGAGATCTTGGAAGACATGTGTCAGTACAATGTGGCTTACGACGCTTTTAACTTGCGTCGGGTCTCTTTGTGGCGCAATCGGTCCATTGATTGGAACATGCTAGTGGCAGAAGCACAATTTTAGTATCCTGAGGGATGTTTTTCGCTTTGGCTGGGATGAGGTCTGTCCGACCTATGAGGAGTTTTCATCCATGCGAGGGATTGATCCCAGTATGGCTGCGACTATGCCCAAAATTTTTAATGAAAAATAATGAGATCATACAACGATTTAAAGTGCTGACCCAAATGAAGTTGAATCAACTTGTGACTCGGAGATTGCATAAAGCACTCTAAAAGGGTGAAAAGCACAAATCTCACAAGCTAAAGTCTCAACTAGTGATCCTTAAGGTTTTCTTGAAACTTGTAGTACTCTTCAACTCTAAACCGTAGTGACGTGATAAGTGCGCAAATTTTGTTAAGTCTAGAAATTCATAGTGCAGCATACCTTGTTATGTATTACATAAGCTATTTAGAAAAAATAAATCATCTAGCTTGATTCCTAGACTTAAAGGATGGATGATACAAAATTCACGTCAATGAATGAGATGAAAGAAATTGCACAAAAATTAAAAAAAAATCCTGTTTCAAAATCAATTTTTTTCAAAAGAGGTACGATTTTGATAAAATTCCCCACCCCCAAACAAGAAGGAACATCGTCCTCGATGTTAAGTCAAATGATTTTTAAAATTGAGAGCATAAGGTAGGAAAGAGATTACCAGAATCAGCCGCTAATGAACTGAACAGATGTAGCCAAGATGAAACCTGAATGAGTGATAAGAAAAAAAATGTGTACAAGTCTATAAAAATGTAAACCATAGGGTGATGTGAAACACCACCCCCAAATAGGATGAGACTCATACAAGAAACAATGGGCTACCTCGCGATAGAGCTAAGTTTAATGTCTTCAGCCAGACCGAACCGTTCTCACCCTAAAGATAAGATCTATGAAAACACGGGGTGGCAGAAAAATTGGGTGATGAGAATCACCCCCAAACAAGACTGAAGCATCAACCCTGTTGGATAAAGGCTAAAAATGGTCAATGAACTTGTATGGAAAAGTTCATCGCACGGTGCAAAGCATCGGTGGACCATGGACAGGTGGGTATTAAGGTAATGGTGAGAAAGGCATGGGTGATTAAGCATCGATCACATGCCTTATTGGCTGAAAGGTGAGGGAAACGAGGGCCCTATAAGCATGGTGCTTTAGTTGTATGGGGAGGCAGAATGGTGTGAAAAGTGGAATGGGTTGGGCCTCATAGAAATGACACGACCGTTCTATGAATGGGCGATGATAATGGTCGCGTTGTGACACGCTAGGGAGCTATCGATG
Organism: Sambucus nigra; assembly: GCA_949130495.1. Lineage (NCBI taxonomy): Eukaryota > Viridiplantae > Streptophyta > Magnoliopsida > Dipsacales > Adoxaceae > Sambucus > Sambucus nigra. The sequence continues at coordinate 574,960,003 of OX422214.1, read as the reverse complement.
GGAAAATCAACACCACAAGATAGTGGCGGGCAGAGGGTAACAAACTCGGTGTCACAAAAATGGAGAGTAGCACCATAAATACTCTCAGGAATGGGGGATGGTTTCAGGTGAGGATCTAAAAATGTAGATAAAAAATTGAAATGTGTAAAATCAAGATCAAAACCAGGTGGTGGGGTGGAAGGGACAATGGGTGGGGTAAAGGGTGGAGTAAAGGGTGGGATAAATGGTGGGGTAAATGGTGGATCAGGTGGGATAAATGGTGGGGGAAGATGATCCAACTCAAGAGTAGGAGACACACACTCATCGGGAGGAGTAAAGGAATACTCACTAGAGAGTGTGGTATCTAAATATGGAGTGGTAAACGTCTGGATAAGACTATCACCAAGTAATATGGTGGATGGTTCAAACGAGGCACCAAGATCGGAGATAGAGGAATCACTAAAAATAATGGGCTCAATATGATCCAAGCATGGTGGAACAGGATCCATATACAGAGAGGTAGAAACCATCTCGAATTCAATCTCAAGAAAATGGTGAGCACTCGTAGCCGGAGTAAACTTATGATAAAGTGGTTCCTATGGAACACACACGGTAGGCTCAATGGGTGTAGACCTAGACATTGTTTTGGATTAGGTAGGAGAACTTTGGGGGCCTCAAGGAGTAGATGATGATGGGGATGGGTATTCTGGAAGCTGCGAATAAGGTCTTTGTGAAGCTGGTGTTCATTTCTTGTGAAGCTTTTGTGACTGAGATGTGTTTGGTTATGTTTGTTTTTTTTGGAATAATTTTGGAAAGGTTAGGTTAGGTTTATGTTAGGGGTAGTTTGGTTGGTGAGGGGGAGTTGTTTTGACTCCCTACATTAATATTTCATGTAATTGTACCAAATTCCCCCATTCATGAATAAAAAATAATTCTGATCATATTGTTGTTCCTCTTGATGAGCTTTACATTGGAATTATATATACCCATCGCTAAGGTATACATAATCCTTTTGTTCATGTAAATGATAAAATGAACTGTCGTTCTCAGAGGTAAGAAAAGAATAGCATTTTATGAAAAAGAAGGGGACCGTGCCCATGTAAAGCGTATGAGATGCCTACGTACCTCTGGGGTTTTTTGAAAATTTTCTGAGATTCATTTTAAAAGAAAAATATTTGTTTAGAGGATTAGGCCCCACGTAGTTCTGAGTAGAGGGAAATGAAGAACTTTTTTTTTAGAATAGAAGGGAGATAAGAGGAGTTGTAGCGCGCCGAGATTTTGGACTAAGGGTAGAATTTCTTAAGTTGGTCCAGGTTGACTAGATGTGCCATCTCTTCTCCATCAAGGTCAGTGATCATAACGGTACCACCAAATAGGATCTTCTTCACGATGTAGAGACCACTCCAGTTTGGCTTGAATTCCCACTGGGGTCCCACACGGTATCTATGATTTTTTTGAGGGCTAAGTCCCCATCTTGGATACCACGGTCCTTGACTCTTCGATTGAACGATCGCGCTATACGGAAATGATACCGTTGTATATGATATAGAGATTTTTGGCTCCTTTTATCTAAGAGAGACAATTCATCAAAACGTCTCTGATGCTAGTCTTCCTTGCTGACTTTGATCTCAAGCATAATGCGTAATGAAGGTATTTCTAGTTCATTGGGTAGGACTGCTTCTATGCTATAAACCAGAGAGTAAGGGGTAGCCCCAGTAGATGCTCGGACTGAAGGGCAGTAGCCCAAGAGGGCGTAAGGTATTCGATCGACCCAATCTCGTAAACTCTTAGTCATCTTACTGATGATTGCTTTGAGGTTCTTGTTGGCGGCTTAAACTGAACCATTAGTTTATGGTCAGTAGGGAGAAGATTTGTGTCATTGAATCTCATACTCTTGGACTAATTTTGTAACCTCTTCCTCGAAATATAACCCGTTATATGACACTAACTTATGGGGAACTCCATATCGAAAGATGATGTTCTCCCAGATCAACTTGGCAACCATTTTGGCATTCACCACTGCGTATGACTCAACTTTGATCCATTTGGTGAAGTAATCAATAACAACCAGGATGAACTCGTGCCCATTATAGGCTTTGGGTGTGACTTTCCTTATTATATAAATGCCTCAGGTGGAGAACGTCCGGGGAAAAGTCATGTTGTATAATTCTCGCGGCAGTAAGTGCTAGAAATTAGCAAATTATTAGCATTTAAGGCATCTCTGAACATAGGCAGTGCAATCCTGAACCATGGTGGTCCAATAGTAACCCTATCGGATAATATTCTTAGCGAGCATATGGCCATTCATGTGAGGTCCGCATTCCCCTCTATAGATTTTCTGCATCATTTCTTCAATGTCAGCCCATGCGATGCAGTGTAAATGGGTTCCATCAAAGTTTCTCTTGAACAATGATTTATTGAAGATAATGTACTGGTCATGCAATTTTTGAAGGGTCGGTCGATCTTTCTTATTGGCATCCTGGGGATACCAACCGTGTTTGAGGAGGCACCAAATGTCACAATACTAGAACTCGTACATATCGGAGTCCTATTATGTGACGAGCTTAATGTGGTAGAAGTGGGTTGGTTTAACTTATTTTTAGACTATAAAGGTGGCCATCCTTATTCACTCGGCATGTTGACCATGGAGGCGAGAGTAGTAAGAGCACCGACTAAGTTGTTCCTTGCTTGAGGCAAGTAGTGGAAGGTGATATATTAGAACTTAGAGACGAGCTCTTCTAGGTTAGTGTGGAAGGGTAAGATTTTTTCATCGTTGAATTTCCATATTCTAAGGACCTAGACGATGATGAGGGCAGAGTCCTCGTAAACATCTAGGCATTGGATACCTTTCTTCAGGGCGACTTTAAGACCTACGGTGCACGCCTCTTATTCAGTCATATTATTGGTATAGGAAAAATCCATATTGATGGAAATAGGAGTGTGAGAATCATCAGGGGTGATCATGAGTATCCCAATGCCGTATCCTATCTTGTTAGCAGTTCCGTCAAAGAACATTTACCACCGGAGGTCTTCTTGGGAGATGCAAAGAATGTCTCAATTAGGGAATTCAGAGATCTAAATATCAACCTCTTCTATAGGGTAGTCAACAAGGTATTCAGATATTGCTCTTCCTTTTATGTCTTTTCTATGTGGCATACACAATATCGAACTAGGCTAGTAGTATCAACCATCGGCCATTCGGCTAGACAAGGCAGGTTTCTTGAGTAGGTATTTGATAGGATCCATTCGAGACATAAGTCTGATGGGAAAAGAGATCATGTAGTGCCGTAATTTTTAAGTGACCCAGACAAGGGAAACACATGCTTTCTCTAAGGTAGTGTAGTTGACTTTGTATCCGACCAATTTATGTCTGACATAGTAGATGACCCTTTCATTGCGCGACTTTTCAAGGTATTGGGCTAGCAAAGCCCCAGTTGTGGTGTCTGTTACGATTAGGTATAGGAGTAGAGGGAGACTAGGCTGCGGTGGCATGAGTATCGAAGGTCAGGTAAGGTATAACTTGGTTATGTAAAAGGATTTCTGATAGGCCTCATTCTAGATTTTGGTGGAATCCTTTCAGAGGAGTTTGAACATGGGTTAACAAATAGAAGTTAACTGGTTGATGAACCGGATAATATATTGTAATTTTATTAAGAATCTTTAGACTTCCTTATCCATTCAAAGTGGTGGAATTTTGAGCATGTCTTTCAGTTTGGCTTGGTCTGCTTCAATTCCTTTCTCTCTAAACATGAATCCCAAAATCTTTCCTTTGGTGATGCCGAAATTGTATTTTTAAGGGTTAAGTAGCATCTAATATCGTCGTAGCCATTCGAAGAACTTCCAGATGGTGGGAACACAACCTTCTTGACTCTTAGACTTAATGATCATATCATCCACATAGACCTCGACCGCTTTGTGTATCAGATCATGAAAGATGGTATGGAAACCCTTTGGTAGGTAGCCCTTGCATTTTTTAGCCCGAATAGCATAACTATGTAATAAAAAGTTCCTCAAGGGGTGATGAATGCAGTTTTTTCTTGATGATCAGGGTGCATCTTGATCTGATTATATCCAATAAACCCATCAATGAATTATTTGAGAGTGTGATTGGTCGTGTTATCCAGAATCATATCGATATTGTGCAGTGGGTAATCGTCTTTCAAAGACACTTTGTTCAAATCCCAATAGTCAATGCACATGTAGACTTTCCCTCCTAATTTTGGCATGGGTACAATGATGGCTAGCCATGTGGGATATTCGATCACCCGAGTGAAGCCTACATTCAGCTGTTTGATCACCTCTTCTTTATCCTTCAGAGACCATTCGGTGCAGAGCTTTCACAATTTTTGTTTGACCAACTTGCATTCTGGAAGAATTGTAATCTCGTAATGAGATATCTTGAGATCAATGTCGGGCATGTCGTCGTAGGACCATGCAAAGACATTTATAAATTCCTTCAACAGTTCTTTGAGTTGCATGCACTCATGCTCATTAATGGTGGAACCTATCCTAATCTCGCATTTTTGGCTACTAGAACCGATATTAATAACAACAGTTTCATCCTCATTGATTTGAACGCGTTATGTTGTTTGTTATTAACCTTATTAAGATTAGTTAAGAATTGTTCATTTGCAAAATCATCATCGTCAAGAGTTTGATTATAATTAAGACAATTAATGTAAGGCACAATAAGATACTCAAAATCTTTATTTATTTCATTCTCGAGAATAACAACATTGTGAACCTCGTCGAAGGAGGACTCAATTATATTTTTATCAGAAAAAGGAGGAACAATAAAAGAGGAAGAGTTAGGATAAATAGCTGGGTTGGGTTGCATTTCAACAGGTGGAATTGGTATATCATTCCAGTTAAGGAGGAGTTCATCAGCGGCCTTGATTAGAGTATATGGGTCCAACGATGTAATGCTTGAGTGGATCATACAGAGTGTCAAACCGAGTGTCTGTAGATTAAAAGAGTCCTCGGAGTTACTTCCCTCGAAAACCTCAGTAAGGAGTACCTATCTTGAAAGATGATCTCCATCCCTGGCTTCATTTTCTTGTCAACGTGATCATACTATGGTTCGATAAAGCCACATAAGGGAAAATCCTTGACCCCTTTTATAAATCTTTCGTTTAAGAAATCCTCCGAAACAGTCTTGGCACTTTATAAACTTCTCTTCAACTAGGGTTGGAAGAGCATTGAAAGTTCCTCTAATAATGGTTCATAACCTAGGCCACATGGAGGAAAGGCCTTCTTAGGGACTATGGGTTCTAGTATCCCCTATTATCGTCATGCTTGCCCCAGTTCGGGCATAAAGTGCATATTCTTAAACATATATATTATGTTGATATTATCGCGAGGGTTGTGCTCTGGACATACTTGATCTTTGAAATCATCCCCTTCTGGGATCAGAAGTGGTTCAACTCAGAAGACAGAAGGAAGAATGTCATTCATCCCATGTTGTATTTTTAGTACCGGGTTACTGGTGTTTGCATTCTCAGTATTATCATCGTCACCCAAGATGGTGATGACTTGCCCCTTGGCAAAGAACTTCAGTTTCTGATGGAGAGAGGAAGATATCCCTTTGATGTTGTGAAGCCTAGGTCGACCAAGAAATAGATTAAAACAAGTGGGTATGTCGATAACTTAGAAATCGATAACGAGATTGATAGGGCCAACCCCTATTACGAATGTTATGGATCCCATCACCTCTCGACGAGTGTTTTCATCGACACGCACTGTGGTGAAAGTTGGAGCAAGTTTGCTTACTTTCAAACCCAAGCAGTTGAATGTTCTTAACAAGTAAATATTGAGTGCAGACCCGTTATCAACGAGTGAGAGGGCGACTGTCTTCCCCATCACCTCGACGGAGATGTTGAGAGCATAGTAATGATTAGGACCAAACTTTGGGATTTCTTCTTTAGATAAGGAAAAAAATTGGTAGAGGTTAATGACCCAACTAAGCGACTTCTTTTGGAGTGGTGTAAGGGGGGACTGTGGGCCTACTAAGCGATTTTATCATAGCGTTTCGGTGTAGCTGGGAAGACATGAATAGTCTCCATAAGGTTATGTTGGCCTGAGTTTTCTTAAGTTGGTCGAGGATCTTGTTTTCCTCGATGATCATTTCTGGCATGGGGAGTTTCTTAACAACTCCCTTTCCATTATTTATCCATGCTGACTGAGGATTCGAACTATGGTAGTGTCTCCCAGATCTTGTCATATGGTTCACAAAGTAAGGGAAGAATAGAAACCCTATTTCTTCATCTATTTCTAGTTGTACGGCTAATTTGTTGATTTCCCCTAGAAGATATTCAAAAGAATCCCATACATACGGGTTACCGAACTAACTTTTTTTTATCTTGGTTCTTTGTCTGGTCTATTAAACTTAGCCACCAACCATTCGCAATAATGTTGTCTTTCCATGAGAAGTCAATGCATTCCACAACCTCAATGAATTCTTCATATAGATCCTCCCACTCAATGGGGAGGTGCATAAGTGAAGGGACCAACCGCCCTTATATCTTTAAGGCATCGAGTAACTCGGATATACTATAAATTTCATTAGTTTATCGGAACAAGCCTGCCACAATCTGTACTACATCGTTCAAACTGACTTCGTCAATGGGTACCACCCAATTTTATGACTCTCGAGTCCACTTTTGAGCTTCCATGAATAGGATGCTGAACTTCTAGCAATCAATGGTCATTTCAGAGGGCAATTTCATCTCAAATTCTAGAAACTAGTTCAGTACTGTGGGAAATTCCATATATTTCCCTTTGAATCAGGTACAAGCGATAATACTTGCTCTTGTGAGAAGCGACATAGCTTGGTCGAAAAAATGGTAGGGTGTAGGAGAAAATATAGGCAGACTTTAATGGGTTTGGTTAAAAATATGGGTATGATGGGTGCTTTACTGGGTATAATCTTGGTAGATGTATCGAATTTTGGGTCATTCTCTAGGAAGATGGCATTTGTATGTTTAGAAGTGGATTGTGAGTGGTGTTGGGTTTGGGATTAGCCGGTGGGGTGATGACAATCCGATCAATTAGACCTTGGATTGCATTTGGTAGATGGAAGCACTGATCAGTGGTATGGATGGCAGTTTGGTGAAAATCACAATGGGCGTCGGGTTTGAAATTTTTGGGAGCAGGGTTTGGTAGTGGATGAAGGTCCAAAGGTTTGATGAGATTTCAGCTCAATGAGGCTTGGTATACTTTAGAGAGAGGAGCATGGAGCTCTGTGTATTATTTTTTGACAGGACTAGCACGAATATCTGGTGCCCAAGAGGTAGCGAGCCGATAGATGTTGTTGATGGTCAAGACCGTAGCAGACTTCTCATATGTTTTTGGAGTGAACTATCCAAATACTTTCTTTGGCTTAGCTTTTGTCTTGACAATACTTTCGTTAATCTCCACTCCTGCTTCTCGGAGGGCTCGAAAATATGGGTAAAAGTGTCCTCCCATCATCGCTCGGACATGTGGTAAGAAGTTTTTCATTACAATACTAACTTGCTCCTCTTCAGAAGGCCGGTTGGTCATAGTGGTCGCTTTCTCTCTCCACCTTGCTATGAAACTTGTGATGAATTCTTCGAGGTTTTGCTTAAGAAGTTCTAGATAATGGCGTGTAACCTCTAACTCCTCATTTTATTTGTACTGCGACATGAATTCACGAGAAACATCCTCCTAACTACGAATTCTGGATTCATCAAGGGATGGAAACCAACAAAGAGCGTTGTCCTTCAAAGTCTGTTGGAATATCTAGGCCATTATTTCCTCGAAGGAACCTAGGAGAGTCATGGATCGGTGGTAGCTTCAAAGGTGAAAAATGGGGGGCCCATTGCCCCCGAACTTCTAAATGTTAGGCATCTTAAACTTTTTTAGCAACCTTGCTTTAGGATAGGGAGACATATGGGTGTAATCCATGTAGTTCTCGGAGATTCGAAATTGGTCAAACTTGTTGATTAAAAGCTTAAGGTACTCCTTGACCTTGTTTAACTCTTCTTCCTTAGGATCGATAGGTACTGGCAAGTTAGCCCCTGGCTAGGTAAGATTTGGCATAGGGAGAAGAGATGGTTGTGGACCATTTGTAGGAGGGGCACGTGGAACGTGCAGATATTCTTCTAGGACCCAAATAGGCTCAGGCGCGGGTGGACTCATAGCACGAGGGAAGAGGACCTCGAGCTCCTTGAGAACTGGGATTTGGTTTCACTGTATCTTGTGAACCTCGGACTGAAGCTTCTCAATCTTGGCAGTTAGTTGGACTAGGACTGCCATCAAATGAGGCTGCACATTCGGTACTAGGTTTGCATTCTCCATGGAGGGTTGGTGAAGGTGGATTACAGACTCGAAGGAAGTAAAGGGAGAACTGACCGAGCTTCAGGATGGTTAGATGGAAGACTGGAGCCAATAGGGAGCCAGGTCAAGGGTCGGGTATGCAATCGACCTGAGAAGAAATATGATTCGAATTTATTTTTGGAAAGAGAAAGGGAAGAATTATTTTTATTGAAAAAAGAGGAAAATATTTTTTGACAATTTTTGAAAAGGGAAGGACAAAATGTTTTTGGTATTGAGGGAAAATATTTTTGGTATGTTAATGAGGAGGAAAAATGTTTTTGATAGTTTTGGTAAAGAAGGAGGAAAAAAGGAGAGAAGAGACTCAACATGATTATTATTATGCTTATATTTTCACTTGTATTAGGTTTACCTAAATGCAAAAAGAAATGTCGGACGAGACCCGATCCTGGGAAAATTGGGTTTGAAAAATATGTAAAACATGGTTTGACTTGTTTCCAGGTCATGGACAGGATCCCGTTTTGAAAAAAGATGAAATTGCACAAAAAATTGGGTGGCATGCCGACCTGGAATTTTGGTAGAGTTTCGTGTAGTAACCGACAAAATAAATATGAGTGCGCTAGGTTCGACGCCTATATGAGGGTATGCAGTTGTTGAGTCAGTGGAAAGGTTCCCCCCTTTGCATGACTTCCACAATATACGCCTTGCTTTTCAGGGAAATCAGTAGTGTGGACAAGCCATTTGATATATGTGAGTGTACGTGAATTGCCTCACTATATACCTCGTGGGGGATAGTAGGTGTTGATACCAAAATTAATATGCTGATGTGGACGAATAAGATGAAGACACGTGTTAATCTACGTGGCACAATAGCATCGAGGAAGATCATTTCCCGACCAACCATGCTTCTTTCCGAGCAACGAGAATACACCGAGGAACTCTATCACACCGAGGAACTCTAACGCACCGAGGTACTCTAATGTTCCGAGGAACTCCTGATCAGCGAACAGCTATGGCGGTCCGAGCTGCATCTCGGTCGTATCATTAATTGCCAGATAATCAACAGCTCAGATATTCATTGAATGCTTATATTCTTGGCACGCACTCTGCATTAAATGTATTACCCTTTCATATGTATGTCATTTAATGTATCGAACCTTTCATGTACAACCTCAAGGCTATAAATACCATGTATCATCCTCATTCAAAGGGGACCGGAATTTCTTGAGAGACTTGTAATCAAGAATTCCACAAACACTCAGCAATAACATAAAAGTGGACGTAGGCTTTATTCCTAGCCGAACCACTTTAAAAATCTCTGTCTTATTTATTTATCTGTGATTGAAAAATTAGAGCGATCTAGTTTTTTACATCAACAGATTGGCGCCGTCTGTGGGAAACGACTGTTATTATCGTTTTTCATAAAAATCATTTATCACCAATGGCAGATAATCCAGAATCCAGTAATCGAAATGTTGGAAATACTGGAAATCTTCCAAATCCATCTGCACCCCCAGATCTGGCTGGAATTATGACGAATCTGGCTCAAGGACAAACCGCCATGCAAGAATCTATGAGGCAACTCATTCAAACTCTTCAGGGCGGTGCACCTACCTATTCAGGGCAAAGGAGTGATCATAGGCAATCGCAATCTAGACGTACCGGGTCATATCGCACTGAGGAGTCTAATGATTCTTCTTATCAACCTGGGCGAACTTCATCGATACGGGCTACGGATACAGATCAACGTATCACTCTTTCTCCGGAGAGAACTAGCGCTTTGGAAAGATTAAGCAGGGTGTCTCCTTTCAGTCGATTAGGACCAAGGAGGAACATGAGTCCACCTAGGGCTCCATCAAGAAGTTTTCGACCACCACCAGGTTTGAGAGAAGGATCTTCACAATCGCGACCAACTACTCGTCGAGATAAATCTCAGGAAGCTACGTCAGAGCAGTCAGTTGCTCGGACTAAGCGGCCCGAGGAAGGGAATGAAGCATGGAAAGGTTCCATTCAACGGTTGGAAGATAGATTGGGAGAAATGGCTAAGGCAAGGAACCCCTTACAGAGAACTTTTGTTCAAGGAACACCTTTTGTGCAAGCCATTGTGGATTTCCCTACACCGTCAAAATTCAAAGCACCCGTAGTGACCCCCAAGTACGATGGAAAGACAGATCCCGTACTTCATATAGAACAATACCAGGATGCTGCACATATCTACGCTGTCCCTGACGAGATGAGGTGTAGAGCATTCTCAGGAACTCTTACCGGATCTGCACAGATATGGTACAATAATCTTCCTCGGGGTAAGATTTCAACCTTTGTTCAGTTAGCCGAATTGTTTATTGGCAATTTTTGTTTTGGAGCAAAGCCGGTAAAGCGAGTAGCACACTTGCTAAGTGTTAGACAAAAAATCAGGTGAAAGTACTAGAGATTACATAACTCGTTTCAATAACGAGAAGTTGGAAGTCATAGATTATGAAGAAAAGACAGCAATCACTGCTCTGATGAGTGGTTTGCTGCCTAACAAGCTGTACTACACTTTGGCCAAAGATCCACCTAAAAATATGTCGGAGTTGATGGCAAAGGCGGCCAAAATCATGAATGTCGAGGAGGCTATGGCTGCGAAGAAGAATATGGACAAAGAAGTTAAAGTTGAGGTCGACAATTCTAAGAAGAAAGATCAGAAAGGTAATGGTGGTGATAAACATTCCAGGAATAACAGGATGAAGTTGGAAGTCCTAAAGAAGTATGATAATTATACTCCATTGAAAATGGGTATTAATCATGTTTTGGAAGAAATCAGGAATAACGAGGAAATCAAGTGGCCAGAGAAACTGAAGACAAATCCCGACCTGAGGAATAAAGACAAATATTGCGAGTTTCACAAAGATCATGGCCATATGACCAAAAATTGTATAGCCCTTCAGAACGAGATTGAAACACTCATCCGAAGAGGAAAATTATCAAAGTATGTAGATCGCAGAGGTGAAAGGAAGAATGATGATAGAACTAGAGAGAGATCTAGATCTCCTCGTCGTGCAGAGGATAAAAAGAAGAGGGACCATGAAGAGGATCCAGATGATGACCCCGATCTTCCCAAGAAACCGAGGAAACCTGAACGAGAGGTATTTTCCATACGTTTTGGATCACTTGATTGTAATGTTATTACAGGAGGAGATGCAGGAGGAGGAGACCTTACTGCAGAAAGAAAAGCTTACCTCGGAGAGGCTCAAGCTTGTTCATACATTCAGCGAATAAACCTGGCCGAGGATGATCGTCCGAGGAAGGTAAACAAAGAGAAACTAGTGATTGGTTTTTCAAAAAACGACCTGGCAGGTGTTCTTTACCCTCATGATGATCCTTTGGTGATCAAAATGAGGATGAAGGATGTGATCATTTCAAGGGTGTTAGTAGACAATGGTAGTTCGGCAGACATCATGTACTATTCATGCTTTGATAGCTTGAATTTAAAATTATCTCAATTGGAACCTTATCACAGACCCCTTATGGGTTTTGCTGGCGAGAAAGTTTTTCCACTTGGGACGATCAAGTTGGATATACTCATTGGAACTTGGCCTGCTTGTCGAACAGAAAGAATACGCTTCTTTGTGATGGATAAGAATGTACAGTCCGCCTACAACATCATCATGGGAAGAGTTGGATTGAAGAAGTTCGAAGCAGTTCCATCTACAGTACATCAATGTTTGAAATTTCCAACGAATTTTAGAGTAGGAATTATGAAAGGTGATCAAAAAGTAGCTCGGGAATGCTATTATTCGTCTGCCGAGCAAGAAGAACTTGAAGAATCAAGGAAAAAGACTACTACTTATCAAGTAGAGGAGAGCACAGAAATTGAAACTCTTGACCCTAGGGATGAATCTCAACTCGTAAAAGGGCAGGTTGTGGAATCTACAGAAATTGTTATCCTGGACGACGAGCATCCTGAACGAGTAACTCAGATAGGATCGTCGTTGGATGTTTCAATAAAACAAGATTTGATAACTTTCTTGAGAAATAGGAAGAATACTTTTGCTTGGAGTCATGAAGACATGCCAGGTATAGATCCAAACTTTTTATGTCATGAGCTCAACGTGAATAAGGAGATCAAGCCTGTGAAGCAAAGAAGAAGAGTGTTTAGCCCCGAGAAGAACCAGGCCATACAAGAAGAGGTCGAGAAACTCCAGAAAGCCCACTTCATTGAAGATGTGAAATATCCAGATTGGTTGGCAAATGTGGTGATGGTAAAGAAGAAGAACAACAAATGGATAATGTGTGTTGATTTTACTGATCTCAACAAGGCATGTCCAAAAGATCATTTTCCATTGCCCAGAATTGATCAACTAGTGGATGCTACCTCGGGACACGAGCTACTCAGCTTCATGGATGCTTATTCTGGCTACAACCAGATCAAAATGAAACCTGAAGACAGGGAAAGTACTTCTTTTATTACCCCAAGGGGAACTTATTGTTATAATGTTATGCCTTTTGGTTTAAAAAATGCAGGTGCAACATATCAGCGGTTGATGAACAAGGTTTTTACCAAACAAATCAGCCGCAATATGGAGGTCTATGTCGACGACATGCTCACCAAAAGCAAGAGAGCTGCAGATCATTTGGTTGACTTGAGTCAAAATTTTGATCAACTGGATAAATACCAGATGAAGCTCAACCCGACGAAGTGTACCTTTGGAGTACGAGAAGGAATGTTCCTCGGATACATCGTCAACCAGCGAGGTATTGAGGCAAATCCAGAAAAGATCAAGGCTCTTTTAGGGCTACGATCTCCGACGACGAAGAAAGAAGTGCAGAGTCTTACCGGACGGGTTGCAGCACTCAACAGATTTGTATCCCGAGCAACTGATAAATGCCTCCCATTCTTCAAAACACTGCGAAAAAGCTTTGAGTGGACTGATGAATGTGAGAAAGCCTTTCAAGATTTGAAGAAGTATTTGGGATCCCCACCATTGTTGTCTAGGCCAATAACTGGAGAGACGCTGTACTTGTATTTGGCAGTATCAGAAAATGCAGTTAGCTCGGCATTGATCAGATTGGAGAATGGAGTCCAGAAGCCAATTTATTACACAAGCAAGGCCTTCCGAGGTGCGGAAATCAGATACCCAAAGCTGGAAAAATTGGCACTGGCATTAATTGAAGCAAGTAGAAGAATGAGGCCATACTTCCAGGCCCATACCATCATTGTGTATACCGACATGCCGTTAAGACAAGCCCTTCACAAGCCAGAAAAATCAGGAAGATTGATGTACTGGGCAATAGAGCTCGGTGAATATGATATTGTGTATGAACCCAGATCATCGTTGAAGGGGCAAGCCGTGGCAGATTTTATAGCAGAGTTCACATATCCTGATACCCCCGAGGAGAAAAAGGTGCTTGCTGACTTACCTGTGGACGATACAGGATCAACAGACACAGATCCAGACCAACCAAGGTTGGTAAAAGGACTTGTGGATGTAGAAAAATCATCATATTCAAACCCCGACCAACTCCGGTTGGATGAAGGGCGCGAACAAATGACCAACGAGGAACGAAGGATACCCGGGGATGATGAAAGAAAGCAGATGATATTTCACCGAGGAACTCTAACAGATAAGAAATTTGAAGACGAGTTACATACATGGAGATTATATGTAGATGGATCATCTTGCACGGCTGGTTGTGGAGCAGGGATTGTTTTAAACTCTCCAGATGATATTGACATGGAGTATGCCTTGAGATTCCAATTCAAATCTTCCAACAATGAGGCTGAATATGAGGCTATGATAGCAGGTTTTCATTTGGCGAAAGTTATGGAGGCACGACAAGTAATTGTTTTCAGTGATTCTCAATTAATTGTGAACCAAATGATGGGAATATATGCAGTGAAGGGAGAGTTAATGGTGAAGTACCATGCAAAAGTGATGGAGTTATTAACAGAATTTGATGCTATTCAATTGGTAAGGATACCGAGAATGGAGAATGCTAGAGCAGACGCATTGGCCCGACTAGCGTCAGCTACGCGCACCGAGTTGCGAAGAACAATACCAATTGAAGTATTAAAAAGTCGGAGCATAGAAGAAGATCTGACAGTGAAGATTATTACCCTTGATTTAGGACCATCTTGGATGGATCCTATCAGAGCATACATTGAAGAAGGAGAATTGCCGGAAGACAAACTAGCTGCCAAGAAATTGAAATATAAAGTTGCTCGGTATGTGTTAACTAATGGTGTTTTGTACAGACGAGGAATTATGGCAGGTTTGCAGAGATGTGTGCATCCATCAGAAGTCAAAGAATTGATTGAAGAAATTCATGAAGGATCTTGTGGAGCTCATGTAGCAGGTCGGACACTTTTGCAAAGGGTAATGACACAGGGATACTATTGGCCGACGATGAGAGCTGATTGTATAGCCTATGCTAAGAAGTGTGACAAATGCCAACGTTTTTCCTCCATCCGAAGAACTCCACAGGCATTGTTGACACCCATAACATCACCTTGGCCATTTTCCATGTGGGGAATTGATCTGGTTGGACCACTGCCAACGACCCGAGGAAGGTTCAAGTATCTCGTCGTGGCAGTAGACTATTTTACTAAGTGGGTGGAAGCTGAACCACTAATTGATATGACGTACGAGAAGGTGTATCAGTTCATATGGAAGAATATCATTTGTCGATATGGTCTCCCCCATGCTTTCATCACAGACCATGGAACGCAATTTGATAATGAAGAATTTGCTGCCTATTGTCATCAGTCAAACGTCTTGAAGTTTCATTCAGCACCAGGCCATCCTCAAAGAAATGGACAGACTGAAGTGACAAACAGAACATTACTAAATGGATTGAAGAAGAGGTTAAGTGAGGCTAAAGAAAATTGGATTAATGAGCTACAGTCAGTTTTGTGGGCTTACCGAACAACTCCCCGAGCAGCAACAGGAGAATCACCATATATGCTAGCATTTGGAAGTGAGGTTGTGATACCTGCCGAGTTGGGCCTACCAACACACAGGGTGTTAAATTTCAATTCTCCGATCAGTGATCTGATGAGAAGGATGGATTTGGATATGCTCGAGGAAGTCAGAGAAGAGGCAGCCATTAGGAATGCTGCTTATCAACAACGAACATCTCTGTTTTACAACAAAAGGGTAAAGAAATGTGATCTAAAAGAGGGGGATTATGTGCTAAAGAAGGTCATTCAGAAGCAGAATAAACTGGAAGCAAACTGGCATGGACCTTACCGAGTTACAGAGGTTGTTCGACCAGGAACTTACAGAATAGCAACTCTAGAAGGAGAGGAATTTAAGAACGCATGGAATGCTGAACACCTGCGCAAGTATTATCAATGATGTCAAATGTAAAGCATTTCTTTCATTATGAATTAAACGAGGATGTTTCGCCATTTTCTTTCTGGTTGAAAATTTTTCGGGGAATACTAGTGTAATACACTACACAACAAAAGTGCTCTAAGGAGCCAACCTCCTTTGGTTAGGAGGACAGCTCTACGGAGCAAAAGTGCTATAAGTAGCCAACCACAGCTCTACGGAGCAAACGTGCTATAAGTAGCCAACCACAGCTCTACGGAGAAAAAGTGCTATAAGTAGCCAACCACAGCTCTACGGAGCAAAAGTGCTATAAGTAGCCAACCTCAGCTCTACGGAGCAAAAGTGCTAAAAGTAGCCAACCTCCTTTGGTTAGGAGGACAGCTCTACGGAGCAAAAGTGCTATAAGTAGCCAGCCTCCTTTGGTTAGGAGGACATGCTCTAAGGAGAAAAAGTGCTATAAGTAGCCAACCTCCTTTGGTTAGGAGGACATGCTCTAAGGAGCCAAAAAATGCTCTAAGGAGCCAAAAGCTTTAAGGAACCAGAAACTGTACACCAGCATGATCAACTACGGTTGGTAAGATAAAAATATACTCTCATATTACAACTTATGTTGGTCGGGAGGTAACATTATTACAATGAGTTCTTTGAAGAACAAAATGTTCAAAAAATACACCAAGTATAGTTGGTCGGGGATAAAAACCCAATAACTGTAGTTGGTCGGCGAGGATAAATTATTGACCTTAGTTGGTCGGACGCAATTTTATAATTAAACCAAGTATAGCTGGTCGGGGATAAAAAACCCATCAGCTGTAATTGGTCGACAAACATTATTCACCCACCTTGGTTGGTTGGAAACAGTTTGAACATTTTTACTCATTACTTTATTATTAAGTGATCGAGAAACATTACTAATACTTATAACTTTTTATTAAGTTGCTTATTGAACAATAATATTGTTATCTTTTTAACAGATACATAGATACATATGTACAAATATAAAGGTGTTTGATAAACACAAGACTAACAAAATTGGCAAACAGAAAATGAAAATCTTTTCATTAATCTAGAATAAATTATAAGTTATAAGAAGGTACTAAATTGTTACATGGATATTACTATTCTATTGGTTTTTTGCCCTGTGCTTTAGAAACAGGTTCCTCGCCGGCAAGAGGGTCTTCTAGGCAAAGGGGAGAATTGATGAAATTAACATCTCTGAGCATTCTGACGTTCATAACAGAAGGTGTATCCAAAAGATGCTCAGGACGAGATAATTCAACTTGGGAGTGAAGGCTATAATCACCAAGGTATTTTGAAATTAGGCTGCGAGGAATGGAACGAGCTGGGATCCATGCCATATCCAATTTGAAAGGTGGTACAGGCAGGTCTAATAATGATGGAGCATGATAGTCCCATAAAAAATGCCCTTGCTCCAACTTTAACACACCCAATGCATTTAACCATCCTTGCTTGTAACCTTCATTGTTAGCATGTTCAATACGAGCATCCAGGTGAACAAGGGCTTCATTGTATCCTGCCATCCATAATTCCCTTGGCTGTTTATGGAATTGGAAGGTTAATCTATTCAATTGTTCATGAAGGCTTTTGGCAAAAAGATCCTTGTTATGCAAGGCAGATTTCGTCGATGCCAGCTGATCTTCCAGAGACAGATTTTTATTGGACATTTCAGTCAGAGCACGGTCTTTTACTTTCAACTGGAATGCTTGAGTTTCCAGAGTAGACTGAGTGCGAGCCTCTTCAACATTTTGGCTGAGGATTCTTCCTCGCCCCCGAGAACCTCTTCCTCGTCCCCGAGCAGTTCCAGAAATGGCAGATCTTCTTAAGTCCTCCAGCTCTTGCCTTAGTTTGGCATTTTCGACCTCTAAGAACGAGAAGCCTTCATCAGTAACTGGTATTAATGCAGTAGAAGATGAAGCAGCAGATTCATATTGAGCCAATTTTTTCTGCAAATTATTGTTTTCTTGTTCCAGGATCTCGGCAATTTGTCTGCAGGCTTCAACTTCACCTTTTAGGGTCCTTTCCCTAATATCATATGCAGCGATGATCTTCTTATGGCCTGTTTCAGAAGAAAGTTGTTGGTATCTATTTTCATAATCTTTGTGTAACAAAGCCATTGATTCATTGTGCTGACCTTGGAGATCCTCTAAGGAACAATGCAGTTCTTCAATCAGCTCATAATAAGCGACATTGTTGGCCACAGCTCGGTCGAGTAAATCTTTCAAGTACCGATAAGCTTCAATAGCCTGCTCTGAAGCATCATGAGCAAGGATATCAGCAATTTCTGATGTACTAAGGTCTGTATGACCAGCCTTATAGTATTGATGACATTGCTGCATCAGCTCGGTATCATGTGCAGAGATCAATTACATTCTAGCAACAAACTAATGACAAGAAAAAGACAACAATCAACAAAAACAAGTTATCAACAACAGAGATGAGCAAAGATATGTTTTATTAGATCATCAAAAAGTTACATTGTTCGATTACAAGGAAATACAGAAATGCTACCGAACAACTTCACACCTTTTCCTTGTCTCCCAAGACTTTCTCGGGAGGCTGGGACGAGGAGCTCGGTTGCTCGGAGGTAACAACAGCTTGATCGGTAGGAATCTTCTCGGGAGGAGGAAGCATGGAAGAAACGTCCTCGGTGGCAGAGGGTTGAGAGGCAGAAACTTGATCGCCCATAGCCATAGAAGACTCATCTGAGGCAGGCTTATCTTCTTCTTCTTCCACAATTGGTGGAGGAGGACCAGGGAGATGCCGTTGGAATAGTTCAGAATCGTTTTGGACCTTTAGCTCTTGCAGAGCAGCCACCCAGCCATCATGAAAGTATTTCAACTCCCCATATTGGACTTGGGATGTCATTGCAGCTATCCCTCTCTCCCATCCTTTCTCCCAACCAACGCTAAAATGCTTCTTGATTGCAACTTTTCTCCTCGACTTCTCCGAGGAAAGCTTCACCTCCAATTCCTCTTTCTTAACCTTGATATCTCGCAGAGTAGATAATTCTTCTTCTGCCTTCTTCAACTTATCATCAGATTCCTGATGTTTAACCTCCAAACCCTTAATTTTCTCCTCCAAATTCTTGGAGGTCTCAGCCATCCTCATCTTCTCAGCCTCAGCCACAGCCAGCTTTTTCTCCTAAACAGTTTTTTCCTCGATGTACTGTTGGCGAGATTCCTTCACAGATTGGGCTAAACCCAACAAAGCATCGTCAACATCGGACGAGGAACTAGAAGCTTTAATAACTTGATCTTTCTTCACGATGGTATTGAAGCAGTTCACCAGCTGAAAGATAAGAAAAACAATAAAGTCAACACAAATACAAGAATTCAAGAAAAAGAAAGAAAGACCAAAGGAGTGAGAAATTTACTGAAGAAAGATGACGAGCAGCTAGGGATGTCAGTGTATCCCTAGGAATTTTTTCATCAACCCCGAGAACCTCGGGTATAACTGAGCTCATTGAAGAACTCGGAAGAATGATGTTTGAAACACTACTACCACCAGCGGGTAGAGAAGATGCAGTTCCAGCAAGATTAACTGAGGATGATTTCCTCAATCTCTTCAAAGGACGGTCGGCAACATCAACCAAGGAAGAAGTCTTGGTCGGAGAGATTGTAACTACATCGGCAGGAGCATTTTTCTTGCTCGGGGCCACTGGGGGCTTCTCGGCAGCTTTGGAGGACCCAGCATCTACTTTTTTAGTCCCTTCTGGGACATCAATTTTGCCTTTCTGGGCTCCAACAGCAGAAGAAATTTCACCAAATAGAGCAGGAGGAGCTCTTTTCTTGCCCATTCTCTGAGATAGGGGGATATGAGAATCTGAAGATGAACTTTCTGGTGTTGAAGCTGGTTCAACAGGGCGAGCAGTATAAGAGGTTCTGTAACTCTTATACTGTAGTAAATATGAAGCAGATCTAATATGCTCGTCAGCAATGGTCTTATGCAAATTCCAGATAAGTTTCAAATGCTTGATATTCACTTCTGACTCTTTTGGAGTTTTTCTTTTGCTATCAACTGCAAATAAATACATAATGGAATATCAGTCATACATTTTGTCAAACATGATGAAAGCATAATTTCATAAGTAAAATAAAATGAAAAATAAACCTATCCCATTGCCGTATGGGGGGCATCTGGGACCGTTGTATACTTCATTCCCAGATAAAGGCGCATGTTGCCAATTTTTTATGACCAACCCATGCTCAAAATAATCCCTATTTGAGTCAGGGAGATTAACTACAAGAGCCCTATTCAAATACCTAGTTTTAAAATAATAAATATTATCTAGAATAGCCCATTTATAACAAAACATAATTTCAGGGATCCCAATACGAGTCCCATGAGTTAGATTTAATTTATGCACCCCGTTAATTATTCTCCACGAATTGGGGGCTATTTTTGCAGGAACAAGATCAAAATATTGACAAAACTCAAGACATAATGGGTTTGGTGGAAAGGAAAAACCGCATTCAGCAACAAAAAGACTGGGGAACCAATGTCCCTCAGCCAATCGAAAGTAATCTAAAGGCTCAGAAAGAACCTCTAGAATTACCCACGAAGGAATGGAAAAATCAGAACGGAATTTCTCAATAGACTCCACAATATAAACCATATTGAATAAAAGAGATACAGAAGAAAGAAAGAAGATCTTACAGAAAGAAAGGAGATGTGTTGACAACGAACGGAAACAAGGATGAACGCACAAGAGAAGAAGAGAATAGAAAGCTTGAATGCAGAGAATGAAAAACGTAGACGACGGTATGGTTACCAAAGAAGTTTAAATACTTTGCATTGGGAAGCGGCGAAAGAAATGATTACCAAAAAGAAACTACTAAACTTCCGGCGGCTAAGAGGACAAAATTTGCACGAATATCAAAGCGCTTATAAAAAAGGCGGAAACTGCGAAATAAGAAGGAAATTTGAATACAATGTTCCTGAAACCCGGGAAGGACATTTAATATTGCCATATACCGAGAAAGAATGTTCCATATTCTTCAAAGTTCAAAATATGAAACATTGGGGGCTTCTGTTGATACCAAAATTAATATGCTGATGTGGACGAATAAGATGAAGACACGTGTCAATCTCGTGGCACAATAGCATCGAGGAAGATCATTTCCCAACCAACCATGCTTCTTTCCGAGCAACGAGAATACACCGAGGAACTCTATCACACCGAGGAACTCTAACGCACCGAGGTACTCTAATGTTCCGAGGAACTCCTGATCAGCGAACAGCTATGGCGGTCCGAGCTGCATCTCGGTCGTATCATTAATTGCCAGATAATCAACAGCTCAGATATTCATTGAATGCTTATATTCTTGACACGCACTCTGCATTAAATGTATTACCCTTTCATATGTATGTCATTTAATGTATCGAACCTTTCATGTACAGCCTCAAGGCTATAAATACCTTGTATCATCCTCATTCAAAGGGGACCGGAATTTCTTGAGAGACTTGTAATCAAGAATTCCACAAACACTCAGCAATAACATAACAGTGGACGTAGGCTTTATTCCTAGCCGAACCACTTTAAAAATCTCTGTCTTATTTATTTATCTGTGATTGAAAAATTAGAGCGATCTAGTTTTTTACATCAACAGTAGGTGTGAGAGAAAATTCGATATGCTCGACGTACAAGAATGAGTACCCTGCTATATACCTCCCATTGTGAGTTCGATCAAGAAGTACGACGTGGGGGAACCATTCGATAGACGTTGAAGGTACTGGGCCAATGGAAAGTGAGATTCATATTGCTTAAGCTAATTGTGCCCTGCCGGACTAGCACCCATCACGAAGTGACCCCCCCAGTACAAGACAAAAATTTTGTCAATGGCTATGCTCTTGGTGATGTAGTGTTCAAAATGCATGATTCTTGATTAGTATATCATGGAGAGAGTATTTTATTTTTCATAATGGGCATTATACTAATAAGGAAGAATGTATAAGTATTTTGAAAAGTAAATCTAGCATGGAGCATGAAGATTACACTAAGCATGAATACGAGAGAGTGATTGATGTGTAAATATCTATAAATGAGTGCGCGGTAGTAAATCTAAGCATGGATCAACTAAAAGTAGTTTGTGATAAGTACAAGTGACCATGGATATATATAAGTGTGATGAGTGGAGGTGTGTGTTACTAAAACCTAAGCATAAATATTCTAAGTGGTATGTGAAACACGTGAATATAAGTGGCCCTATATACAAGTGTAGGTAGTGTGAGGTGTAGATGGAGAGTATTTACAAGTGGTTGAAATGAAAAGTGAGTGAGAGGTGATATAAACATGAGGTAGATGTATATAAGAAGTAATAGAGGGGAAAAGGGAACATACAGGTAAGTGCATATGCACACAAGCAATAAATGATAACACTCATGCAGATAGAGTTTATCCCTCTTGAGTAAGCTCACAACGGAGTCTCCACTGTGGTCATCCCTCTGGTTTTTTCCTCCATCTCGGGGTCGGTGCTTGTGCGTGCAGTGGTGGAGAGGGAGAGAAGGTCTTGCAACCTTTCTAGGAACTCTTTGGCCGTCGCCAATGTGGGGTGATGCAAAGAGATAGAGTCGTCTGCCTATTTTGCATAAAACAGGCAAAAGAACATGTTGTCGCCTCGAGATAACGGAATCAAAGATAAAATGATGCTTGCGAAACCAATTAGATCAGAGGTTCGAGGGCTAAGTTACGAAATGGGAAGGTGTTGGGCACCCATCCTGCCCTTTCGGTCTCTCATGGGCTTATGTTACTATTTTCCTTAATTTTCCCTTAAAGTGTGTATACGTGTATACATAAATGGAGATCGAAATCTCTCAACTCGCATCATGGGAAAAGATGAAGTGAGGTCATCCATAGGACTGTTCCCAAAATAATAATTAAAAATATGATATGTGAACTTATCAAGATATTGATCATTTTGATGAAATGATAATATGTGTTAGATAAGACACAAATAT
Source organism: Sambucus nigra (assembly GCA_949130495.1). Classification (NCBI taxonomy): domain Eukaryota; kingdom Viridiplantae; phylum Streptophyta; class Magnoliopsida; order Dipsacales; family Adoxaceae; genus Sambucus; species Sambucus nigra. Next base: position 574,937,444 of record OX422214.1, on the reverse strand, counting down.
GAATCACAAGTATGATATATATATGAATTATATATGGATAAAAGGGGAAAATAGGAAAATAGGACTCAAGTATCAAGTTTTATCCCAAGATGCCTATGTAGCATATAAATGTATCAAAGTCCACAAAGTTCGCATGAGACACGAGTGTGGGGTTTATCCCATAAATTCAAACAGGTATTTTATTATATGTGTGTGTGTAAGAAAAATGTGTTTTTAGTTTTGAGAAAATGTGGTAAAAAATCCCGTTGGAATTTGTAGGTGTAAACCTCTTTTCCTTTTTTCTTTTTTTTAATAGAAAATATCTTATGTGTAATATTACTAATAAATAATTAAAGATTAATATGTGTATAATCTAAAGTAAAAGTTAAATTAAGAACTTATATAACTACTGTGAAAATAAAGAAATTTAAAGAGAGAGAAGAATGTTTGGACCTTCTTTGGAGACTTGGAGATTGATCTTGATTGTTGTTGAGCTTCCTTGAAAGTGGGTGAAGAATTTAGGTGGATTTTGATAAATTAGGTACTGATGGAAATCAAAGGTGGAGAAAGGTTTCAAATAAGCAAACCTCGTTGACATAAGAAGAATGCTTTTTGAGATCACCGAAGTTGATGTTTCTGTGGTCCTTTTGAGGTGAGATCATGCTCTCCTTGTATAGGGTTAAGGGATTACCGATCGGAATTATCCTTGCCCTACCTATCGGTAGGTAACCCTAGACACACTACCGATAGGCAGGGAAATGGACCTCGCAATTGACAGTCTTGTGTAGATTTTTCGAAAAAACGATCGTAAAATGCAATCAATAAGTCCAAATTGCACATGGAGCACACCGTTGGAATATTTAGAGACCTTTGAGAACTTTGGGCCACTCTCAGGTCTGGGAGTTGACTTTGGGTCAAACGGGGATCAAAAGCGCCCATCGGTCCTTTAGATAGGAGATCGTCGGACTATGGTGGGTTGTTCATCCAAGCCGTAAGTTCGAATCGCGCATAGGGAGGACCGTTGGAAAGTTTATGAGAGGTAATTTGATGTTCCAAAGAGATTCTCTCGGTTCAGAGAGTTGACTTTGGTCAAATGGGGTCCAAAAAGCGCCCAGTGACCCTTCAAAGTAAAACGGGTCGTTCATCCGTAACGTAAGTCTAATTTTTGCACAGGTTAGACCGTTGGAAAGTGTATTCAATGCCCTTCAAATATTCATTCAGTCTCATTCGAGATGAAGAATTGAATTTGGTCAAACGGAACCCCGGAGCACTCGGTGGCGGATCAGATTTTTTTGGGACACAAATCTTTTGTCCGAACAGCAATGCCATTTCACGCACGGGGTGGACCATTGGAAAGGTGATTCAGTTCCCTTCAAAGATTCATTTTGCTTTCGCTCTGATGATGAAGTTGACTGGGGTCCAATATGGGCCCGAGAGCGCCCAGTGGCCTTCGGATCGATTTCGATAGTAAAATAGTTTGTTCTTCCGAATTGTTATGTTGATTCACTCATGGGATAGACCGTTGGAAAGGTGATTTAGAGACCTTCGAAGATTCATTGATATTTCTCTTTAACGATGAAGTTGATCGCAGTCAAACGGGTCCCGGGTGTGCCAAGTGGCCTCTAGATCAATACTTGGAGTATGACCTTAGGGTTTATGGTAAATGGGGAGGTTCTATGGACCTAAGGAGAGACTTTAATGTGGTGTATACAACATCATTTAATATATGTGTTTAATAATGCATGGCCTCATTAACATGTGATTTGATGATAACTTGCCAATTGTTTGACTCCTTGTCTCCTTTAATGCACACGAGCATGAGCTTATCGGAGTATTGCACTTACCTATCACTTATCTGTCATAGTGTTTTCATATCAATTTTACTTTAAGATGAACTAAATATGAAAACAAGATAAAAAGTTGTGCATGTAAGAATCATTGCCCAATTTCAAATAAGTTTTTTGGTAAAATTTTTATATATTAAACAAGGGAAAGGGGCTACGAAACAAATCCTTTGCCTTAAAAGCCATCATTTGCAAAGAAAATAGCCTAAAAAAATTAGAGGCACATTAAAAAATAAGTTCCAAGCCATTTTGTTTGAACATTGATGCTTCGCTGCAAATGAGCATTAATTTCTTCAAAATTTTGAGAGTATTATTATATATTAGAGATTTTTATGGAGTTAAGTCAAAGATCAATGGGTTTACACGGACTATATAAATCTCAAAAAAATATTGCATAGTTTTGAGCGTCATTGGTGTGAAAATCACTTACGTTCTTGATTTGTTGATTATGAGTTCTCCATTTTTACACATAAGTTAGACTTTGAGATCATTCTCTAATGATATCTCAATCCTTCTTGCACATGTGTTAAGTTTTTCTATGTTGATTAACCTATGGATTATGTTCACACCCCTACATTTCATTTCCATGATTTGGGTATTTTGAGTTAATACATGGTGTGTTGTTTTTGTTAAATTATATACTTGAATAATTTTGAAAATTTTAAAAAATTATTTTGTGGAGCCTTTGAGATTATCATTAAATGTGAGTTATTTACATCTATTGTGATGATATTTACTTCATATTCGTGATTCTTTGATTTAATTATTATATTTTCTACTCCTTTGTCTATTTGTGACAAAAAGGGGGAGAATAAATTAAGGGGGATATTTGATTGCTTTGATTTATGGGGGAAATTGATTTTATGAGTGTATGTTTTGTTTTTTATTTCAAACTTGATTCATCACGTGGTATTTTTATTGGCTTCTTGTGTGTAGGTACCTTATGTGGAAATTAAGACACATCGGATGCAGTCAAAGTTCCCAACGAACGAATGAGAAGAGAATGAAGACAAAGAGTCTTATGCCATTCCATTTCTAGGGTTGTGAAGGGTATTAGATATTTTTGTCATTTAGAAGGGTATTTTTTTGTAATTTGAATTTCTATTAAGTTTGTATAGTTTTGTACCGAAATAGCCAAAGGGGGAGATTTGTAAGAAAAATTTCTAACATTTCTCAAAGCATAGGCCTTTTTGTATTTTAAACTAGTTTGGAATATCCCGATACAAACCATCGCATACCGTTATGACAAACAGTCTCCAACATTCAAGTCCCCCAAACATATAAATCAATTGGCGTTTAAAATTATTCATAAACTGTATTTCAGATGTTTATTTTTATAAAAATGAGACTGGATTTTTAATATAAAAATAAAAAAATTAACCTCGTTCGAACAAGATTGCTATATCGTTTGAACGACTTTGGTTTGTCATTATAAGGGTCGTTTGTTCTAACATTAAACGAACATCCAACGAGCGTCTTCTATTTGAATTCGTTTGAAGCTCGTTAGAAGCTGGTTCAAACGAGATTGAAGTCTCGCTCAAATGAACTCTTTTTTCATTTAAACGAAATGTCTTTCTCATTAGAACGAGTCGCCGCCTCAAACTTTATGCACAACCTATAAATATCTGTTTCGTTTCCAAATTTTGTGGGACTTTTGCCAAAATGATTTCTGCACGTCTGTTGCAAAAGTTTTCAACATTTTTGTTTACCAAAACACTTTTGATTCACAAACACATCCCCAAATATATTTTTTGAATAGGATTTTAACCTTAATTGATTTATACTCATTGTGGAGAGATCATCTCTACGACTGAGTTGTGAACCCAGAAGGATCACGGCTAAAGACTGTAGGTTGATCGATAGATACCAAATGTGGATCGCCATCTTTGGACTGCTCATGAACGAGTGGTATTCTTTAGAGATTTTGCAAATACTGTGCATTGTACTCATGGGTGATATCAAGTAGTATTGTAAATCACTTGTCTTGTAAAGTCTCTAAATTCTAATATAAAAGGTTTTGCCCTAAAAAGGTATTTTCCTCAATTTCCATGTGATTAAATATTTTATTTATCTGACTTATCACTTAGATGTATTTCTCATGATAATAAGATAAAATTGGATTTATTATTGGACATTTAATTATATAAATCATTCTGTTAAGATCGCACAAGTGCACTCTTACAAAAAGCTATTTACATCAGATTATGCTTGTATTGTTCATTGAAGGCAAGTCACACCTTTCCATTTATCGTTATTCATAGACCCCACATAAGTACCCTACACCATCCATTAGAATATAGTAGCGCGGCGATACTCTCGAGATATATGATAGAGCTGTGACTTTATAAATGAGATGTAGTTAGTAGATTTAACGTTGGAGGGTGGCCTGTTCACTTGGTCATTGTGGGGAAGGTTGTGGTGTATTGGGTGATGTTCTAATAAGGCATGGTTAAAGTCACAACATTGTGGCGTGGTGAGACTCTTGAGATACATGATAGAACTCTTGGAATTTATAGATCAGATGGAGTTGATAGATTTAACGAGATGGTGTTTTTATATTTTCGTTAGAGGATGTCCCATTCAATTATTTCAGCAAAAATAATAACCCGTCTCTGTCCAGATTGGATCACTTTTTGATCTCTCAAGACTTGGAGGACACATTCTCAAGGATCATACATTCGTGCTTGCCCATGATAGCCTCATATCATCTACTAATTTTATTAGAATGTGAAGGGGTGATGCGGGGTCGTACCACACAATGTATGTCTTGCATTATCAACCGATGGGTTTAAATACTTCGATAATTTAAGGAATAATCAGAGTTATTGGCGAGTTCTAATGGAGCCTTTAAATCTCCCTCCAACACTATGCTTGAGAAATGAGTTCACATTATTAACTTTATTGATACCTGAGTCGAAGGATCCCGACGATGATACTGATATATTATTATCACCATCAATCAAAGAACCTAAAGAGTTATGAGATAAAGGCGTGATGATGTTTGACTCTCATAAGGGTGAAGAGTTAACACTTAAAGTAATGGTGATACAAGAAATCCATGACCTTCCTTATTATGGGACCTTGTCCATTTGAAATCTTTATAGTCATTATGGATGTCCTATATGTGGGGAGGGAACATAAGTCACTTGGTTACATCATAGTGATAATATTCGTTGTACGGGCCAACATTGATTTCTGCCAACTAGTCATCTTTTTGGGAACGAGAAGTCTAACTTCTTACCTATCGGTCATGAGTGTAAAACAAAACTTCCTCAACTTTCTGTTCAGAATATTGAGGAGAAGACCAAGGCTGCGAATGGGAAAATTTTTTGTGGGACGACACCCTCAATTTTTAAACCTGAAGTATAAAGCTAAGGAGGATCCGAATAACCCTAGTAAAACGAAGGCATGGTCAAGATGATCAATATTTTTTGACTTGTTGTATTGGAAAGATCATGATGTAAGGCATATAATTGATGTGATGCACACAGAGAATATTATTACAGAACATCTAATAGGAACATATTTAGGTAGATCTCATTTGAAAAACAGAGAGCGAGAGTACCACGATCTGCAGAAGACGAAAATAAAGAAGAAATTATGGTTAAAATAAAAGAGGAAGAATTTCTATCCCCATGGAAACTTTCACTTTGACTAGTAGTGAGAAAAAGATCCTCCTAGACACGTTGTTCAAGTTGAAGACTCCAACTGGTTATTCCGATAATTTGCATTGGGTAGTAATCTACCAAAAAATAACTTGAAAAAGTTAAAGTCTCATGATTGGCACGTCATCATTTAATAAGTCACTTTGTTATTTAGGCATTGCTTATCCGAACATAAAGATCTATGTGAGGCAATTATGAAAATCAGTATGTGCTTTACCAAATTTTTTGCAAAATTGGTATACAGAAAGCACATTAAAGATGTGGAATTAAGTTTAGCTGAGGCAATTTATGTATATTAGAGAAATATTTTCCGTCGTCATTCTTTAATATCAACATCCACCTTCTTGTAAATTTATGAGATGAGTCTTTGTTGTGTGGTCATGTTAGGTTTTAATGCATGTATCCTTTTGAACACTTGATTAAAACCTTCAAAGATTATGTAAAGAATACATGGTATATTGCAGGGTCAACTGCTGAAGAATATGTAACTATGGAATTATCACTATATGCTAGGGAATATATGCCAAAAAAAGAACTGAGAATATTCAATCCTCATGGAGAATTAGTGATATAATAACCTAAATAGTTTGAAGGTGAATTGACTTTTGGGAACCCTAAGAGGTGAAACTCATAAATCTACAATACGAGCAAGCAACTCATTATGTCTTTGAATCGCAAGATAAAGTTGAAAATTCAAGATAATAAGTATCCGATGAATTATTATTGTTTGGTTATATGTATTATATATATTATGATCTAAACTCTACAATTTACTTGTAGTAAGTACGAGAACGAAATTTCCCAAAATCTGAGAAGAAATTGCATGATGAATGATTTTAGGGCATTGGAATCAAAAGAGGTAATTTCCACCTCTTATGTGTGCGATTATTTATTCATGTGTGGTAAAAACATGACCTAATACAAACTCATTAGTAAATGAATCTTGTAAAAAGAGGTGATGCCTATTCAAGGCTTTCACGCCTAGCAAAAGGTCCCAATTTTGTGCGACAGAGTTTAAGAAATTCGGGACCAACGACTTTGATTTCGTTTCATATCCGTTTGATGAACAACTTATAATGAAAAATAAAGGAATTTCAATTTATGATTTGACTACTTATGTCTCTAGTAAAAGAGATAAAATCCAAAAGATATAGTGTTAACCTATTCTGGGATTGTCCCACAAATCTTGGGACCCAATTATTTAAATTTCACATAAACATGTTCGAGTTTGACCATAGAAAAAAATTTGGAGTAATTGATAATTGGTCATGAAAACCAAATATGACGCCATGGAAAAGGAACATGTGGAAATTGTGCTATAAAATCTCGAGATGGAAGTTTATTTGAAAAGGTGCAAGTTATTGGTCGAACACCTGATAGAGCAACTCACCCCCATTAATGAGGGAAACAAATTGTACCTTATAACAAAAAATAAGGCTGAAGAGAAATATAATATGATACAAGAGAAAGAGAATATTTTGTCATTGAAGTGTGACAAAACTAGAGCCGAGGTTAACGCTGAAGCCTGGAAAAACAAATTCGAAGAGCTGGTGCCTCGCGTTTTACACTTGGAACGAGACGTGGATACTTTGACCAGTGAAAAGTCAAAGAAAGTAAATGGGGGGGGGGGGGTTAGGACCCATTTGGTCCAACTAAAATCTTAGGGGCTCTATTTTATTGCCTTATTGGATTGCATGGACCATGTATTCTTTACTTTAACTCACATTTTCATATACTTGATATGAATATTTTTTAAATGTTTTATTCCTATATAATGGTTAATTAATTGCTCATTTGTTATAATATAATCCACGACATGCCCTTAGGGGAAAACCAAAAATTAGCCTCGAACGGCCCCGTGAGGGGGAACAAACACGTCACACGAGACTAAAGAGACTCACAGGAACTGACCGCATAGTCAAGAGAATCCCAGTTTGGGAAATACCACAAAAAATTTCAAATAAGCAGACTTAGGCCTGAAAACATTCCCCTAGGTGGAAACCTAAAATAGCCACCGAACGACCATTTGAAGGGAACGAACACCTCGTACATGACTAATGTTACCCATAGGAACTGACCATGTAGTCACTGGACTCCCGATTTGAGAATATGTTAAAATTTTCAAATAAGCAAACTTAGGATTCAAAACATACCCCTAGGTGGAAAAATACAAAACAACCCCCAGATAATCCCGCAAGGCACGAACTCCTCAGACGGAACCAATACAACTCATAGAAAATGTCACCGTAGCCACGTGACTCCCAATTTAAGAATAGGACTAAAATTTCCAAATAAGCAGACATAGGCTTTGTCACACCCCACCAAATTCTGGCGTCGGCCGCCTCCAAAACTAAGTCGGGCATGAGTAAATAAAATACCATTTATAGCATGAGACAGATATGAGACATAAATAAATCAGTCCATAAGATAAATAATTGAATCAATCTTAAATGATCATGAACAACTAAGCGATAAAAGATCCATCACATGCTAACTTCAAAAATCCAATCTCCAATAATGATTAAATAAAATCTGAATAATCCCAACATAAATCCTCTAAACAACTTTCGAACCGAATGGCCCAATAAAACTCAAATGAAGTCTCATAATTAAATACGACTAAAAAGGAAAGTTTAACTAAACTATGCCATAAAATGAATAACTGTAGCTGCACCTCCAAATGATAACTCCGATAAACTTATGCAGCTTCTCCAATTCTAATCCTGAAAAAGATTAGTCAACGCATGGGTCAGAGACAAAGTCCCGAGAAAGAATACACACTACTCCCCTCAAATAGGATCCTTGAATCCAGACAGTATCATTATACGCAATAAATATCACAATAGAATATTTTAAATTAGACGGGATAATTAAACGCGATAAATATAAATTACTAACTACCCGTAGGATTCCCCATTTAAAAGGCACACCAATATGATTTTAAAATTACCAAGTCCCACGATGTTAATTTATTAAATTAACTAATTTTTATTATTTTTCTTACTTTTTATCAAAGTGTCACACTTCCCCTTGCCAATCGCCCTCTGACCCGTTTAAACTGTTGGTCCCGACACATGACAAGGTTCCACACACGACACGACATAAATCTCCCTCTGACCCGTTTAAACTATCGGCCCCGACACATTATGTCGCGACAAAATTTCAATACCCATTTTTATCCTAGGCATTAATTCTCAATTTCTCAATTTATAATCACCCCACCCTTTTAATCGATGTGAGATCCTCAAAATCCCCCTTCGTCCCGTAACTAAGGGCCCCCAAGTTATTATTACGTCCAACCCTATGTATAAGAAGAATTTCTATCCTAAACTTCGACCTAGTCTCATACCTGGGCAAGCGTAACGATGAAAAAGTACAAAAATCAGCCCACCCTTAAGATGATAAAAATGCGATAATCTACCCTCACTAGTCCCATACCTAGAAGGCATCCTAAAATATAGGGAGCGAAAAATTACCCAACAACCCGTCGTTACAAAGGCCATACAATAATACCAACAAATCACACAAACAAGCATAATTAATCAACGTATAAAACTACGCATGATAGTCCAATTCAATTAAATCTTAATTTAATTATCACCTCGTCATAAACCGCCAATAAGTCTCATTTAATTATTTAAATTAAATATACCTCTATTTCATCCTTTAAAACATCAAACTTCTAATTTCATTATTTCAACACAAATTACATGAGTTATACGCTCCAAAATCCATTTATTTTAAAACTAGGATTTTTCTACATGCATCCTACACCAAATAAACCCAAAATCACTCACAAATCCTACGTACCCAAAGGTTTATGAATATTATTCAGATTAAAAGATTTTATAAAAAACATCCCCATAATTAGTGTCCACTTTTTCTAATTAAGTTACTAATTGTTTTTAAGAAAACATGTAATTTAGTGTTTAGGCAACACTTAAAACGCATAATACTAAAGGAAAAGAATAGAGTATCCATGCCTGAATAAAAGATGGTTTAGAAATATGATCTTGAATGTGTATTCCTCTAAAAAATTTGACAAAGATTCGTTCTTAACGCGTCTTGAGAAAATCCGGTTAATCTTGACAAAACTTGAGTTGAAAGTTATGTAGAATGGGGCTAGGGTTTTGAGGTTGAAGAAGATGAAGAAGATGAGAGGTTTCTGATTTTTGAGAAGGCTTAAATGTGTTTTAAAAGATCTAAACTCATCACTTTATGTTTATATACCAAAAAGAATTAGAGTCCTAATCAAATACAAATACTCAAAAAAATCATTACGGACGATCGAACCGTCAAAATCGCTTGAAATTTTAATATGTTGTAGGTAACGGCGAGACAAGACTGCTGTAAAAAATTCAGGTTGATCAGACGGTTCGATTTCTAAAAATATTATTTTACTAGAGAGTTTTATGTTTTGAGGACTCTTAGAGAGTTTTATGTTTTGAGAACTCTTTTAAATAATAAAAATTCAATTAAAACTCCATTTTAATTCCGATTCCAATTCCGTTTGAAAATTTATTTTTCAAATATAAAAATCAACATTTTAAATTATAAAATTTCTAAAATCCAAAAATTTCATTTTTTTTTTATTTTCAAAATTAATTTAAAAAAAATCCCATTTAAAAAATCCGAGTTGTTACATACTTCCCCACTAGCAAAGAATTTCGTCCTCGAAATTAGATGAAGCATACACATCGTGTAAATCTCGCAAAAGAAAATATGGCTCACATATGCCTACCCGTAGAATGCCATAATTGGGAGCCCATACACCCAATTCTACGCGCACCTACCCCAGAGCAACAAAATAATATATATTGCCTATATACATACACATAACTATGAAAATAACGGTGTACCACACGCTCCCACAAATCCCCACTCGATCCTATATCCGAAAGTCCTCAAAATGCTAATATTCTCAAATTAAATCTCAACATCAAAACTCGATACATACGATACCTAACATCTGCACTAAAACCTCTAAAATAATTATCGTCTCCAAAATCCATTTTAAGGATCCTCACATTAAGCCTACTAATTCTAAACTCAATGCCTACGACGTCCTTAGGACAAATCTTCACATCTCCAAGAAACACATCTAACACGTATGCTGGACCCTCTACCTTAAGGAGTACGAATCAACAAAGGGAATCAAAGATCGGCAATGCGGAAGCTAAACAGACTGATAACCTACGAGACTTAAGACCATGCACTGATACCATTTGTCACACCCCGCCTAATTCTGGCGTCGGTTGCCACCAAAACTAAGTCGGGCGTGAGTAAATAAAATACCGTTCTTAGCATGAGACAGATATGAGACATAAATAAATAAGTCCATAAGATAAATAATTGAATCAATCTCAAACGCTCACGAACAACTAAGCGATAAAAGATCCATCACATGCTAACTTCGAAAATCCAATCTCCAATAATGATTAAATAAAATTTGAATAATCCCAACAGAAATCCTCCAAACAACTTTGGAACCGAATGGTCCAATAAAACTCAAATGAAGTCTCATAATTAAATATGAATGAAAAGGAAAGTCTAACTAAACACTATGCCATAAAATGAATAACTCCATCTGCACCTCCAAATGATAACTCCGATAAACTTATGCAGCTTCTCCAATTCGAATCCTGAAAAGGATTAGTCAACGCATGGGTCTGAGCCAAAGTCCTGAGCAAGAATACACACTACTCCCCTCAAATAGGATCCTTGAATCCAGACAGTAGCATTATACGCAATAAATATCACAATAGAATATTTAAAATTAGACGGGGTAATTAAATGTGATAAATATAAATTACTAACTACCCGTAGGATTCCCCATTTAAAAGGCACACCAATATGATTTTAAAATTCCCAAGTCCCACGATTTTAATTTATTAAATTAACCAATTTTTATTATTGTTCTCACTTTTTATTAAAGTGTCACACTTCCCCTTGTCAATCGCCCTCCAACCCGTTTAAACTGTCGGCCCCGACACATGACAAGGTTCTACACACAACACGACACGACATAAATCGCCTTCTGACCCGTTTAAACTATCGGCTCCGACACATTAAGTCGCCACAAAATTTTAATACCCGTTTTTATCTTAGGCATTAATTCTCAATTTCTCAATTTATAATCACCCCACCCTTTTAATCGATGTGAGATCCTCAAAATCCCCCTTAGTCCCTTAACTAAGGGTCCCCAAGTTATTATTACGTCCTACCTTATGTATAGGAAGAATTTCTATCCTAAACTTCGACCTAGTCTCATGCCTGGGCTAGTGTAACGATGAAAAAGTACAAAAATCAGCCCACCCCCAAGATGATAAAAACGCGATAATCTACCCTCACTAGCCCCTACCTAGAAGGCGTAAATCATCAAAAGGACTACCCACTAGTCCAATACCTATAAGGCATCCTAAAATATAGGGAGAACAAAATTACCCAACAACCCGTCGTCACAAAGGCAATACAATAATACCAACAAATCACACAAACAAGCATAATTAATCAACGTACAAAACTATGCATGATAGTCCAATTCAATTAAATCTTAATTTAATTATCACCTCGTCACAAACCTCCAATAAGTCTCATTTAATTATTTAAATACCTCTATTTCATCTTTTAAAACATCAAACTTCTAATTTCATTATTTCAACACAAATTACATGAGTTATACACACCCAAATCCATTTATTTTAAAACTAGGATTTTTCTACATGCAACCTACACCAAATAAACCCAAAATCACTCACAAATCCTACGTACCCAAAGGGTTATGAATATTATTCAGATTAAAATATTTTATAATTCAAACAACCCCATAATTAGTGTCTACTTTTTCTAATTAAGTTACTAATTATTTTTAAGAAAACATATAATTTAGTGTTTAGGCGACACTTAAAACGCATAATACTAAAGGAAAAGAATAGAGTATCCATGCCTGAATAAAAGTTGGTTTAGAAATATGATCTTGAATGTGTATTCCTCTCAAAAATTTGATAAAGATTCATTCTTGATGTGTCTTGAGAAAATTCGGTTAATCTTGACAAAACTTGAGTTGAAAGTTATGTAGAATGGGGATAGGGTTTTGAGGTTGAAGAAGATGAAGAAGATGAGAGGTTTTTGATTTTTGAGAAGGCTAAAATGTGTTTTAAAAGATCTAAACTCATCACTTTATGTTTATATACCAAAAAGAATTAGAGTCCTAATCAAATACAAATACTCGAAAAAATCATTACGGACGATCGTACCGTCAAAATCGCTTGAAATTTCAGCATGTTGTAGCGAACGACGAGACAGGACTGCTGTAAAACATTTAGCTTGATCGGACGGTCGAATTTCTAAAAATATTATTTTTACTAGAGAGTTTTATATTTTGAGGACTCTTAGAGAGTTTTATATTTTGAGGACTCTTCTAGTTAATAAAAATTCAATTAAAACTCCATTTTAATTCCGATTCCAATTCCATTTGAAAATTTATTTTTCAAATATAAAAATCAACATTTTAAATTATAAAATTTATAAAATTCAAAAATTTCACTTTTTTCCGATTTTCAAAATTAATTTTAAAAAATTCCGATTTAAAAAATCCGGGTTGTTACAGGCTTGAAGACGTGCCCCAAGGGGAAAACCTAAAACAACCCCCAAATGGCCCTGCAAGGGGTACAAACACTTCGTACGGGAACAATGTAACTTGTAGGAACTGACCGCATAGTTATAGGACTTTCGATTTGAGAATATGACTAAAATTTGCAAATAAGCAAACTTAGGCCTGAAGATGTGCCCCTGGGGGAACACAAAATAGCCCCCAAATGACGTCGTAAGGGACACGAACACCTCTCACGGGACCAATGTAAGTTATAGTAACTGATCGCATAGTCAGGGTGTCTCGATTTGAGTATAGGAATAAATTTGAAGATAAGAAGACTTATGTTTTATAACATGCCCATAGGGGAAAACCTAAATTAGCCCCCAAATAACTTTGCAACGAACACCTCGCGTGGGACTAATGTTTCTTTTATGAATGAATGGCGTAGTCACAAGACTCCTAGTTTGAGAATATGAATAAAATTTTAAAGTAAGAAGAATTAGGCTTGAAAACACGCCCCTAGGGGAAAACCCAAAACAACGCTCAAATGGCCCCATAAGGGGCATGCACTCTCATACGTGACCAACCTAACTCATAAAAACTGAGAGAGAGGATTCCCCTTTAACTTAAATCAATGTGCTCAAATTATGATGGTTAAAGAAAATATTCCAAATTTTAAAAATCTTTGAAAATTACCCTGTTTTAATTTAAGTTCAAAAATAAATTAAAATTAAACTAAACCAATAAATATTTGAATTTCCACTTAAACCAAATTAGTTCAATTCAAGTTCAAGATTAGGGCAAACAAACTAAACACAAATTTTTCCAAATTAAATTTTTTGACTTGAATTAAATTAATTAAAATTACCCAATTAAAATTAGCATCAATTTAAACAATTTTGTGTTTAATCCAATTTTTATCTTGTTAGCCCCAAGCATGCATCTAGGTGATTTTTACAAGATAAAAAATAAACAACACACAAAGCCACGATATACAAGGAAAATCCACAACAATAAAAACCTTGGACGACCCAGCCATCAAGTCCACTAGGTATGGTTTTACAAGGACATGACAGAAAGACTTACACAACAACCTGAAGCCATGCAAGCCTTGACGCTTCTTCATTCCTCCAACTCCACCTAGTCGAGAACACAGGAGTCCACCTACGTCTCAGAGTTTGCCGATGGGGCACAATTACCATAAACACACAAAGTTCTCCTCCGTATGAACACCACAAGCCAACAAAACAGAATCCTCCATAGGAAACTTTCTCTTTTTGTGTAGAGAATGATACCCGGTGCCAAAGATGTGGTCTCAAAATATAGTATATAAAGAAACTTGGATCAACTAAACTTTTTGGGTGAAAACTTTTTTTAGTGGAAATTAAACCATTAAATCTTAACAACACAAATGGACTTTTTTGGATAAAGTTTTTGGCTCTCGAAGGCTACATCAAAATCTGGAAAAATTCCCTTAGAAACTTGTATTCCCGCACTATTAAAATCAGGTAAGAAGAAAGAGGTGTAGTGGGAAGTTGTACAAAAAACTGACGAAAAACTGCATAAAATTATCGGTCATTCGAACGACATTTGAAAGTTGTTCAAACGACTTTACAGTACTGACATGTCGTTCGAAAGAGACTACAGATGGATAAGGTCGTTCAAATGACAATATTAACGACATTCTAATGAGAATTCAGAGAAATAAAAAAAACTCGTTAGAAATCTTGTTCGAATGACTTTTGAATGTCGTTCGAACGAGGTCATTCAAACGACCGATGAATGACAATTCAAAAAGATTTATTTTCTTGAAAAAATAACAAAACATTTTTGGACTTTGATTACTAAAAAAAATAACAACCCCAAAAAATTCCAAGTCTCTAAATATATCATATGCATTCATACCTTTAGAGACCATGGAAATAATGAAAGGTTAATGATGTGAAACGTGGCACGAAAACCGACAATGATGATATCTTCAATTTCTTGGTCGTTACGTCTTCAACTCAAACGTGATAGGCTTTAAGGACACCACACACTTCTATCCTATGAGTCAATTAGTTTTGTTCGGAATTAAGCCAACACCTACAAATTGACTCAGTTGAAAATTCGTCCTTACAAATCTCCCCCTTTGGCTATTACGGGACAAAACCAAAAGTAAAAATCCTATGGGCCGTCAAGATCATCTTAAAAGACTCAATCCCACCCAAAAATAAAAAATTACAGGCGCTTGACAAACACATGGTTGAGAAGATTTATCGCTTTAAAAGTTTGCCACTTAATATGAAAACCTGCACACTTAAACACACCATCAAACGCATAGGGAATATAACAATATTAAATTGCATAAATAAATTCTCCCCCTTTTTTTAACAATGTCTACCCAAGAAAGGACATCTCTCCCTAAGATTGATCTTCCAACATTATGCTCATCGACTCCTTATCTAGTGTCTAATATATATTCTCAGGCAATAAATGGCTCTTGATTACTGATTGCTATCTTCTCGTCATAGTCAATTACCTCAACCTTCTCGATATTAAAGTGTGTGATAAACTCCCTAGTCGTTTCATCTGTTTTATGATGGAAGCTTAATAAGTGGTCCACCCTCTTACCTGGCTTTGTACAAAGACAAAAATTGCTAGTAAAGAGATATACTAATTACTATAAGTTCGAGATATTCCCTCTTAGTAAGACGCTGTACAAAATTTGAGCCGATCTGGTGATGTTACAAGAGAATGCTCTGCAATACATTTGATCAAAGGTGGAATAAATATCAACAATAACCTGAAAATTCTCCATATGAAGCATAGGATTGTACTTGCCATCTTATTAGTGGGTGATGACAATGGGCTTGAATTTTACGGGCATTGGATAACCTACAGTTGATGTTGTTAAAGGTGATGCTTGAATAAAAAAAACTGCAAAGGGTCCTTCGTCTTTATAATCTCACACAAATAATCCTCTAGGCATTGGATAAACCCCTTCAATGGTTGTTCCTCCTTTTTGGCCTTAACTAACACTATCTTTCCTAATCGGCCTCGGCTTTCAGATGAGCTCCCTTCCTACTAAGCTTGCTCGGCTTTAGTCGATGCTCGCATGCTTGGTCTTGACATATTTGAGCATTCCAATTTTCTGGTCTCACTTCTCCTTAGTTCTTCTCTATAATTTTTAGGATCCCTAGAATCTCTGTTGTGACACCCCGCTTAATTAAATCTCAGGTAATCATTCCTAAATCAAATTAAAATAGGTTTCTCAATTGGTTCATTCTTAGCATCACTGTCGAAAACTTTTTAATTACTAACTACCTAGGTGAAATTAGACTAGTGACAAATTTTAACTTTCATTAAACATACAACAACATGTGGAACAATGAACAAATAAAATATCAGCATAGAAGTTTGAAAATATCAACTAAGGTAAACAAGTTTTTTCTAAATAAACCATTGGACAAAAACAGACAAATATCAAAATCCTAACTAAAGAAAATAAGGTGGGACAGCATGTTCATATTAAAACCGAAATCCTACACTAGATCAGAAATGATAAAAGAAGCGTCTAATCAATGTCTTGCAACATCCACCTGTGTTGTAGCTCCGAAATCCCTGGAATGAATTCACGCTTGGCGTCCCTGTGGCTGGACACCTAAAAGGTTTAAAAAAAATATTTCTTTACATAGAAAGAGTTAGTACTCAAAACGTTTTGAAAATATTTAGCAAGTAATTTATTGCAGTAAAGATCAGTTATTGATTACACAGGTTAGGCTCACGTACACTCACTTGAGTTTCCTCCCCTCTCATTTATAGTGCACGCCTAATGTTCCATAATTAGCCCAGTTAGTTACAACTACCCAAGCTATTTAGACTATAGTACTCGTCTGAACTCTTCTACACGTCTAAGTTCCTGTACCGCCCATACAGTACAAGTTTCATTAACACTCCTCATATTATTAATAAATTTCCATGTAACATTTTACATATGTTAGTTTCTGATTTGAAAGTTAAGTCTGACCACTTAATCTTATTCATTAGATGTTCATTATCTAATATTATGTTTTTCCAATTAAGCTTTCTCCACTTAAATTACTATTTAAATGTATTCACGTCGTCTAATTATCTACTACTCCATCCTAGTAGATTATTCATATAGTATATATTTCACACACAATATAGACTATAAGGATAATTGGCTCGGTCTAATCATCGACTCCAATTATCCCAATTTACTTATCCTTTAGACGTATGTACATCATTTAATCATCTACCATTCTACCCAAGTAGATTATTTATATAGTATATATTTCACACACAATATATACTATAAGGAGTATTGGCCTGGTCTAATCATCGACTCCAATTCTCTTATCATTTATATTGGCCCGGTCTAATCCTCGACTCCATATGTTAATGAAATAATGAAATAATAAAATATTGTCCCGGTCTAATCCTTGGCTCCAATATCATATAGGTACTGTAGGAATTCACCCAACCTAAGTACATACTTTATAGCTATTCACACAACCTAAAGATTTACATTAGTACATAGTATATTTCTAACTAATACTCAGCGTACCGTGCATTTTTTTATTTCTCTTTTTATCACATTTTCTCGAGTATTCACCCAACTCTAAGGGACCTAATTAACCCTTTTTTAATTTCATTAGCTAGACCTAGCTTACTCTACTAGTATGTATCATGGATTAATGTTTAATATCCCTCCATAACTCATTCCACGAATTTCTCGATACGCATCCCAATCGATTTATCCTCGTTCGTCCATACTCTAAGTCTCACTCTAAAGTACTCTATCGAACTTAACAATATAACTACTGGTCTTTCCTAAGTCCCTAACTTAGTATAATATCATCCCTAAAGTTCCCCTCGATTGTTAGGAATCAAATAACCATCATATACAAAAGAGCCTCAATTCAGCTTTAGTCGATCGATCGATCGACCAGATATCAGCCATGCCCAGTTTCAGTTTTCTCCGAGTTTGATCCTTATAACCCTATTAAAACCTTATGAAACACTCTCCCATCATTACCAAACATTATTAATATGTATATGGACTAATCCTCAGGTAAATATATCATCAAATCCATATGAAATCCTTCCAAGAATCATCAAAATTTAGTTTCCATTAAACCCTAGATAATGGTGTCCTTCATATTGATTTTAACATAAACTCGGGATTAAGATCCGTAGTAACAATCAAATTTCTTCTGATTTTTAATCCTCTAAAGGTGTTAATATCAACTACATGCAATCCTAACCAAACATGCATCAAAATCAATCTTTTTCTCCAAGAAGGTAAAATAGGATTTTCATAAATCATGTAACCCTACACATGGGTATTATAACTTTAAATTTAATTGCAATAAATCACTTGCCTTGTACAAAAGTGATCTGATTTCATCATGAAGATGGGGATTTGATGTGTTTCCTTTCAAATCTTCACTCCTTAGGTACTTGGGATGCATGAGCACCTTCCAATCCTTCACAAACCATCCTTTAGCTCTTGGGAACGGTCTCTCTTTACCCTTTAATGACTTCTCCAAGATTTTTTAGTTATTAACCCTAATACCCAATTCTAATTATCAGATATAGGACTATAATTTTCATAGGTCTTTTAACCTCTATTTTTAGAATGTCCAAATTACCCCCCGCAAGGTGCCGGTTTGGCCCAAAATTGACCCGTGACTCAATTGACATCCCCGGGTATAATATTTTGACTAATTCGCCCCTTCTGGGCTCATCCGTGATCTATAAATTATCATTTGAGTCACTTAAATATTTTTCTCATTTCTCACCTAAAAAATAGTCTACACGCTACTCTAGGCGAGGTAACATAAATTATGCCAATATCACTCGCTATGGCGTAAACATCATATCCATACTCGCTATGGTGTAAACATCATATCCGTATTAATCAGTATCTATCTCTCGATTAATATTTAATAACTACAACTATTATTTATTCACTTAATAACCATAATTATTATTAAATCACATTAAGCTACTCTACTCACGTAATTTAAATTAAAACGTATTTTCTAATTAATTAGTCAATTAATTAAATTCTAAATACGCCAGAATTTACGGGGTATTACATACTCCCCCCCTTACAAAGGAATTTTGTCCTCAAAATTATGATATACATGCGGTGAACAACTCTGGATACTGCTCTCGCATATCCTCCTCCCGCTCCCAAGTCTACTCGTCAACATTGTGGTGTCCCCACTGCACTCTCACTAATGGTACAACTTTGGATCGAAACTTATGCTCGCTATGATCTAGAATAGCCATGGGTCTCTCCTCATACGAGACATCTGGCTACAATCAATCTCCTCAAGTGGGACGTGCCAGAAGGCCCTCTCTTTTCTCCTATATTTCTTCAGCGACGCCACATGGAACACGTCGTGTATTCACTGAACATACTTTGGAAGTCCCAACCTGTATGATCCCGGTACTACCCTCTCACTTATAGGAAACGGTCCCACGTATCTCAGCGCTAATTTTCCCTTCTTGCCGAATCTCATAATCCCCTTTATAGGAGACACTCGAACCAACACCTCGTCGCCCACCTCTAGCTCTACGTGTTTTCTACCAGCACCATCATAACTCTTCTGCCTATCCTAAGCTATGCGAATATGTCCTCAAATTAACTCTATCTTGGCAGAAGTCTCATGTATCATCTTCGGCACCAATAGCTTGTTGTCCCCCACCTCTAACTAGCAGGCGGGCGAATGACAAGGCCTCCCATATAGTGCCTCGAATGGATCCATACCGATATTAAATTGGTAAGAATTGTTATACGCAAACTCTAATAATGGAATATATCTCTCCCATCCTCCCCCAAAGTCTAGGATACACATCCTTAACATATTTTCAAGCATCTGGTTTACTCTCTTAGTCTGCCCGTCTGTCTGCAAGTGATATGTTGTACTTAATCGTAATTCTGTGCCCATGACCTACTGAAAGCTCTGCCAAAAATGTGCCAAAAATATCATATCTCATCAAGAACCATGACCTACTGAAAGCTCTGCCAGAAATGTGCCAAAAATATCATATCTCATCAAGAAGGCAGTCTTCGAGATATCCTATTCCCTGATATGCAACTGATGGTATCCCGATCTCAAATTAATATTTGAGAAGAAGGCAACCCCTCTGAACTGGTAGAATAAGTCATCGATTCGGGGCAAGGGATACTTATTCCATACCGTTACTTTATTCAACTCCCAATAATCGACACATAACCTCAAAGATCCATCCCTCTTCTTAACAAATAGCACAGGATCACCCCACGGCAAAGTACTCCTACGGATAAACCCTTGACCTAACAGCTGCTCTATCTGATCTCGTAGCTCCCTCATCTCCACTGGAGCCATACGATAAGGTGCGCGGGCTATCGGTCGAGTGACCGGTGCCAAATCTATAACAAAGTCTATCTCTCTACTAGGAGGTAATCTCAGAATATCCGGGAATACATCAGTGAACTCCCTAACAAATGGAATCGAATCAAGTGGTATCACCACCTCCTTAGAGGTCTCCTCCTCTATGTAGTACAAGTGAGCAGACGATCCTCCCTCAGGATGAGGCATCATCACTAGGAACATCTCCTAACCGGGTATGGCAAAAATAATACTCCTATTAAAATAATCAATCATGGATCTATACGTAACCAGCCAATTCATACCAATAATCACATCGTACTCGGACATATCTAATACTAGCATGTCAGTAGGTAAAGTAAATCTCCCAATATTTACACCTACGCCTCTACATATAAAGGAAATCATAAAACCTTTACACAACAGTGAATCTCCACAAGTAACAGTGCTCTCTGTGGTATCTAATAACCCCATAGCGCGTGCAAATCTTATGGTAATAAAATAGTGTGTGGCTCCCATGTGAAATAAAATACACCCCATAGTCCCCTGAATAGAAAACATACCCTCAATCACGGGTGGATCCTGCGAGACTGCGGCCTGCTGAAAGTTATAAACCCGACTATACTGGAGATTCCCCTGCTGAACTGGGACTGCTGGAATAGGTGGAAGTGCTCACATCTGTGGTGGTGCTGGGAGGGCGGCAGGAAACATCAGTTTCAGGGGCTCCTGTTGAGCACTTGGTTACTGCTACTACGGGGACCTGCCCCTCTCAAGACACTCTTGGCATTTGTGGCCATGCTTGCCACATATGAAAAATTTCCCCATAAAGTTTCCCCCTCTATAACCCTACTGCCCACGGCCCTGATGGTCGTTACCACCCCTACCCTGGCCATGCTGGCCCTGCTAAAACTGTTGTTGGCCCTGATGGCCGTGATGACCCTGTTGGCCATGCCTAAAACCTCCCTCGACATGTCTGAAACCTCCTGATCTAAATCTCTTAGAATCCCCCTGCTAGGAACTTTGATCACCCTGCCTGTACTGACCTTGAGCCGACTGTGCCCCGCTGACACCATTACCCCTGTCCTGCCCTGTTAGCTGGACTTTCCTTCTCGCTTACCCTCTAACAAAAGAAAGCAATGGTCCTGGTAGTGAAGTAATGTTGCGTTAATCACATATGAATAGGTGGCCAATGAGAGATTCCCTAGCAGGTGCTGACGAATACTCCACATCAACCCATCTATGAACTTCTGGATCTTTTTCTCTTCAGTAGGGATCTCATCGGGAACTATGTTCAGAATATTGGTGAATTTGGCCTTGTACTCTGCCACTGTCCTCCCTTCTTGCTTAAGGTTCATAAATTTTTGCCTCATCTCTGTGTGGCCTGCTGAGGGGAAATAGTTGCGGTCGAACTGCACCCAGAACTCCTGAATAGAAAGAATATATCTCTCCTCGACGGTGGTAATGGACTCCCACCACTGTAATGCTGATCCCACCAACTTAAACGTCGCCAGTATCTACCTCTGCACATATGTACACCCATACATCCTCAAGTGTATTTGGATGTCCTTCTTCTACTGGCTCGACACAACAACGTCGGAGATCCCTGCAAACTCCGAAGGGTGAGCCTTCTTAAAGGCATCACGGACACGTTCCCAAGCGAATGGGAATGCATGAGCCTGGACCAGGGCTACTACCGTCGTCTAAGGTGGTGCTTCCTGTACAACTTCTAGTGATGCATTTACCACCTGTGCTACAATGGCGACAACTTCAGTAGCATTCATAGAGCCCTGAACTGGTGCAGGTTGAGGTTTGGGCTGGGCACCCCTGGGAACTCACTGTGCACGTCGAGAAGGCATCTGAAGTGAGAGAGAAGTCTTGTAAGTCCACAGTTAATATCTCAAAATAGCTTAAGAACGTATGATACACAAAAGAGTACAATAATCCTAAAATATAGGGCTCTATATCAACGAAGCTACGCGGAAACATAACAAGTCATACAGATCCTAAGGACTCTAGAACCTGATGCTCTGATACCACCTGTGATACCCCGACTAATTAAATACCAGGTAGCTACTCCTTTATTTAAATTAATACAAAATGTCAAGTTAGTTCATCTCATAGCATCACTATCGAAAACATTTAATTAATTCCTAACCACATAATATTTAAAATGGTGAAGTGTCAGTTTTAAAGTTTTATTTAACCAAAAAAAAAATCATCTAAATCATCATCCAACCATCAAATGAACAATCTCATAAGGTAATCAACAGAATGAATAATTGATGTCTAGGGTAAACACTCCAATAATAATAGCAATGTAAATAAACCCAATACAAATGTCTGAATGAAATAAATAAATCCCAAGACTGAAATAACTGAAAGTCTAAAGCTGCTATCACTGAATAGAATGGGAAACAGGCCCTAACTGGAATAAATGACTCCCAAAAGAAGTAAGGATATGTGTGGAAGCATCTACTAACGAGATCCTATAACTTTCATAGCAGCTACAACACGTCAATGGAATGGAACTCCTAAAATTGGCGTCCCTGTAGCTAGGAACATAAAAGGTTTTTACAAAAGAAATAGATTTGAAAGGAAACGGGTCAGAGCCCGAGGTGAAAATATTTTAAAAGAAGCAAGTGTTTAAATTACAATATTAAACAACACATATATTAAACATGTTAGTCACGTACCCTCACTTGAGATCCTCACCCCTAAACTATTGTGCACGCCTAAGTCATCTTTTAAATACCACCTAGTTATACCACTATCTGACTAGTCGATTCTACCCCCATCCAGACGGTTCTTACTTTAGATGCCACCCATATTATTTAAATAAAATATATTCAAAACCCACACATATTATAATCAGATTACTTAGCTCAAGTATTAGTTAAGTCTGCATTGTTCTTAACTTAATTATATTACTTAATTATTTGCATCTATCAAGTAGCAGTGAATCAGCCACAAGTAAATATATAAGTCACCCATTACATATATACATATATGGCACCCTTAGGCTAAGCTTCAGTGCACGCATACTCTGCTATCGAATCCCGATACATCACATACATAAGGATCACGTGTTCCGAATCACTCAGGAACAGTTTCAATACAAATCACACATAGTGAAGGTGAACATAGTTCACATACCCATGGGTCATGCACATACCTACGCTCCCATGCCCTTAAGGTACCAGTCTAAATCCCCCCCAAAGGCACATAAAGAATAGACGATCCTTCCCCGAAAATCAACCTCTCGTGATAGCAAGTATGGTAGGTATGGCATACACATAATCATCCAGATACTAAGTATTCATACAACTTAGGTAATCATCATTTTAGTGTAGGTATATTCCAGCCCTATACCGTAAGTCTCACACGTATAATAATGTCATCCCTTTTATTCTACACAATAGGTTTAGCGTGATAATTCTGGACGTACAGTTACGAGTACATACCCTATCCCACAAAGATTACCAAATCCCCCGCACGTCTCTAAGGTTATCTCAGTATTTAAAGTTTCCCCTTTTCAGTCTTTAACCTCAAATTAAGATGGGAGCAAAGTATATTCAGGTTCTCAAAAATTTTAATCGTATCCCACTAGTCTAATATTCTTAAGTTTACCACTTAACCTCAGTTAAATCTAATAATTTTCTAGGCTTCAAATACCACGCTACTGGTCTTCCCTAAGTAACAATATATTTAATCAATATTCACTAAAGAGTTCTAAAGGGCTGGAAGTTACTCAATTATTTAAAGGGAAACATTTCACTTTTTCCAGAGGGGTCGACCGATCGAAGAAATGGGTCGATCGATCGACATTCTTGGGTCGATCGATCGACATTCTTGGGTCGATCGATCGATCAAGCAGTTATCTGCCTAGATTTCCTTTAATAGTTATAGGTTCTACCATTTTTACACCTCCAATTCACATTACAACGTCCCAAACTCCCAAATGAGTATACTAGATATTAAACCAACATTATTACACTAGTTTCAATGTTTAAGATTCATCAAAACATCACAGATTATCGTTTTCTTGGATTGAAAGTCATTAATACTACTATATCCCTAGTTCTTCATCATTTCTTAAAAAATCATCATAAACCTCAATTTAATTTTGTGATTTCCCTACTCTTATTTTATAATTCCATTCACTTAATGATTCCAGAAGATCCACTACGTGCAAACCTATCCCAATTCATAATTTAGTCTCCAATTTCACATTATCACAATTATTCATAATTTGTCTTCAAATATAATTTATCATGTAAAAAATATGCCTTAAATCATTGCAAGATAAATCACTTGCCTGGAAAATAAAGATTCTGATCTTTGAAGCAGATGGTATGGGAGTGATCCTCTCTTTCCGATCTATCCGGGGGTGGTGACGGTGGTGCAAAAGCCTCTAAGGGTGGTTTCTCCTTTGGGAACTTTCCTCTCTTCCTCTCTAACTGACGTTAGTGTTTTTTGGTTGTGATAACCCTAGGAGTACTAAGATTTGGCTGATAAACGAAGTCTAAATTTCGTGGGTTAATATTCCTTAAAAATCAAAATGACTGAAATACCCTCATGGGTTATCGATTAGGCCTAAAAATGGCCCGAGACCCAAACTAAACCCTCAACTAGAGTTGTCTGACTATCTCGACCCTTCCTGACACATTGGCGTACTCAAAATGACCATACGGATGATGTAAAAATAATTTACTTTTAAATTCATGAAATTGGTTCCTGACACGACTAACACGCGCGTCCCAACTTAATTTCCAAAATTATCGTATTATTAACTCGCGATGATATTAATAAATTCATTAATCATATATTACCATATTCACTCAGTAATATTCAACATAATTATTATAATCAAATACTAACTCTCGTCTCGCTAGTATTTAAATCCGAATTAATTTCTAATTAATTTTCCCATTTAATTTAATTAATCCCAATAAATAAAATCAATGAAAATATGGGGTATTACACAAAGATGCCCTCATTCCTCAGGAAACCCCTCAGATTATCGATTCTGGGGAGGTTGACACTGCTTCTCCTCAATTTAGGAGGTTAAAAAAGGGCCTCCCTGAACATCAGCCCGAGAAAGTTGTGTCTGATCAAGTCTTGGTCGAGAACATTCAAGAGGATTTGACTACTACTGGGTCATCCTCTATTATAATCCCTCATAGGGCTTCTAGGAGACTAATTATAACTGGTACCCGTTCTGTTGATTGGCCTGCCCTTGCTCTACTGCCACGTCTGAAGTTGGCAGAGACTGCATGCCAAACCTTGGCCTTGGTAATTTGCTTTCCCTTTATATTATTTATTATCATTCTTTTCTCAGCATTTGTCTACTATACTGATATTTCTTTATGTAGTTCATGGCCACTTTAAATCAAATGCTAGATAAGGATGATCAAATCCGTTCTTCTGGCGATGATGTCGAAGAGGCTTTAGAATGTCTGAAACAAACTTTGGTTGCTGGCCAACAGGCCTTAGCCAATAAGGAAAAATTTTGGTCTGCCGAGCTGCAGAAGGCCAATGATAGAGCTACTCTGGATGAAGGAAAATTGGTTACTGCTGAAACCAATTTGACAGTTGCTAAGGTTAAATTGACAACCTTAGAGATCAAGCCGTCAAAAGCCGAGAACAGGGCCAAAGGGGATGAGGAGAAATTATCAAGTAATCAATCTCTTTTGGATGCCATCGAGAAGAAAATTAATGGTCTTGGTTCTGATTTGGCTGCCGAGAAGGCTAAAAATAAGAAAGCTAAGGAAGACTCCTTTAATAAAGGCTGGGATAGAGATTTTGCTGCTGCTGCTATCCAAATCGAGTTTTTTCGCAAAAAATCCTTTAAGGAAGGTTGGTCAGAGGCCCTAAAGAAATTAAAGGTTACTGAAGACACTGAACTCTTCCTCAGACATGATCCTGGTCTACCTCCTAATTTGGAAGACCTTGAAGATGAAGAAAATTCTGGAGAATCTTCCCTTCCAGCTACTGAATCTTCTTTGAAGGCTGCTGTTGACGAAGGAGCCTATGCCATCCGACCTTTTGAAAATAGGGCTGAAGATAAGGAGAAGGTTTAATACCTTTATTTTTTTCTTTTGTGATGTAATAGGCCCCTAGATTGTAACCTTTCTCTTTATGAATGACAAATGGTTTACTTTTTCCTTGATTGGACGAATTTCATTACATTTTTTCTGAAATTATACTTGTATATATGCCTTTTCAGTTTAATTATAGAAAATCTCTTCTTCTTGCTGAATCCGACTTACTTAGAAGAAGCAAGAGCATTTTGGAAGCTGGACACACGATTTTAACTGAGGAGGACTTGGTCAGTATTTTGGATCCAAACCCATCCGACCAAGTTAAAGAAGCTTACCTTCACGTGTATGGTTTGTTGAATATAGTAGTAGCAAATAATGATGCTTATTATGAGATGATTGAAGATCTTCAAGACGACCATAATGATAACAAAGTTGCTCTTCATGCCGACTATGAGGCCAAGTACAAGGCTCTGAGTGAAGGTTGGGATTTTGATTAGGAACTCGAGAAGTATGAGGCCCATTATAGGAAAGCAAAATCCCTGCTTTGTCGAGAAGCTGATGAAGCAAGAGAGATAGCCAAACCCCTTGAAGAAAAGAACAATCAATTAAGCAGTGAGCTTGAGCTTTTAAAGAAATCACTTGCTGATAACTCTACTGAAGGAGCTTCTTTTTTGGAGATTGAGAATGCTAGGTTTCTTGAGGAACTTGAGGCTCTGCAGAAGGTTTAAACTATTAAAATAAGGCAATCTTCCAAGAAGAAAAGATCAAACCGAACTACTGTTGAAGAAGCTAGAACAATAAAAACTCCATCCGACAAGTCTGCACAAATTAAGGTAAAGTCTCAGGCTATTACTAATCTTTCTATTCAATTGGAGTACAAAGATAAAGCTATTACAGAACAACTACTCCAGTTGAAAATAAAAGATGATGTTTTGAAGAAGTTTTATCATCAGGTTGATAGACTGACTTTTCAATTTCACAAACAACCAAGGGAATTTTAGATGGAGGGTTATAATGTGGCACTCTTCCATATTGATGATCATCTTACACAATGTCATCGCGAAGGCTACAAGTGGGGGTGGACCAGTTGTCTAACTTTACTGAAGCATCATCAGAATATCAAGCTATGGAACTGTAATGGTCCCAGTTTTCTATCTCTTGATGATCCTCCATTCAAAATGAACGTGTCTTGGAATCTTGTCAGTTCCATTCCTCCTTGTTTGATTACCAAGTATCTGGGAGATTATGGACTTCTGGATGAGCTAGAAATTGTCCGGCCTGCTCATTTACTTGATCAGCCGAACAGCAACAACTGACGTATGTTAGAGGACCTCAACTTTATCAATTCCCCATATACCCTGGATGATCCTCCTGTAGACTTGGAGAAAGTTCAACCAACTTCCAAAGCTCAAGGAAAAAGACCAATTGAATGATCTTGTTGTATTTTGTATTTATTCTGAAATGTAATATAATTAGTATCATAAATGAAATGAAATTCATTTCTTCTTTTGTTACCCTGTGATTGCTTGATCAACTAGGTGTTTGTTGGATAATAAGTTTTCATTTTATTAACGCCCTCGAACATTATTAAAATTTGGCATTAGTTTGATAAAATCATTGGTTTTGCTAATGCTCTCAAATGCTTTCATCCAAGTATAACAATAGTAACCAATTGAGGCCATTGATTCTTTCTAATTGACTTAGATGATTCTAATTTTTTCATTAGTTTTCAGTGGAAGTTAAGTGTATTGAGGAAAGTACATAGCTACTCCAATTAGGCATGCGCTACTGGTCTTCCTATCTTTGTAACTTAACAGGGACCAAGTGTATTGAGGAAAGTACGTATCTACTCCAATTAGGCATGCGCTACTGGTCTTCCTATCTATGTAACTTAGTCGAGAGCGTGTTTGAAAATTGTTATTCATTTTTAAGAAAGTAAATTAGTCAGTCTGACCAACTATGAATTAAAATTCATGTTTTTATGTTGGTCGGCTTAAACATTTATAACGTTGGTCGGGGGATATATTTATATATCACCATACTTCGAAAAAAAATCGAAACAATTTTATTGAATTAAAATTGTCGTGATGAAAAGTAAAAGGACTACAAGAATTCATCATATTGTTATTGAAAATACTTTCGCAGGTGCTCGGCATTCCAAGGATTCTTAAATTCTTCCCTCTTAGGTGTTTCAGTCCTATAAGTCCCTGGTCGGACTACCATTGTGATGCGGTATGGGCCATACAAGCTTGTCTCTAACTTGTTGTTCTTCTAGATTACCTTTTTAAGAACATAATCTCCCTCCTTTAAGTTGGTCGGCTTGACCGTGCGATTATAAAAGCGTGTTGTACGAATTTGATATGCATCATTCCTGAGGGCCGCATCCTCTCTAACATCTTCTAACATTTCCAAATCCATACGTCACATCAAGTCACTCTGTGGGTAATTTAAGTTCAACACTCTATGCGTTGGTAGGCCTAACTCGGCTGGTACCATTACTTCTGTTCCAAAAGCTAACATGTATGGAGTTTCCCCAGTAGCCGTTCTCAGTGTTGTTCTATATGCCCAAAGAACTTAATGAAATTCATTAATCCAATTGCCCTTTACTAGCATTAAGTCTTTTCTTCAATACATTGAGTAGATTTTGATTCGTGATTTCTGTTTGACAATTGCTTTATGGATGACCTGGTGCAGAATGAAGTTTTTGAATGTTGGACTGGATGCAATACTCTTCCAATTCATCATTATTTAGCTGTGTCCCATGATCTGTAATAAAGGCATAGGGTATTCCAAAATCGGCATATAATGTTCTTCCAAATAAATTGGTAAACCTTTTCATATGGCATATCCACCAGCGCTTCTGGTTCTACCCACTTTGTGAAATAATTCACTGCCACTACAAGATATTTGAACCTTCCTTTGGTGATCGGCAGAGGGTTGACCAAGTTTATTCCCCATATTGAAAATGTACATGGAGAAGTAATGGTGTAAGGATGACATTGGGCACTTTCTTTATATTAGAGAATTTTTGCCATTTATCACATTTGTGAACGAAAGCCAAGCAGTCTGCCTTCATTGTTGGCCAATAATACCCCTGTATGTTGACTCTTTAGAGAAGCGACCGACCTGCTATATGAGCGCCACAAGTACCTTTGTGTACTTCTTTTATAAGATTTTCCACTTCGGCTGGATGTACACAGCGCAATAATGAAAGTGTCAATCTTCTTCTGTAAAGAATGCCACTTATTAAAACATACTGAGTAGCCTTATATCGCAAGTTTCTAGCTTCTTTTGGATCTTTTGGCAAAATTCCTTCTTGAATATAAGCTCTAATGCGATCCATCGAAGAAGATCCCCTATCCATTCCCATAAAATTTATCATCAAATCTTCGTCAATACTTCTATTGACTAGAATCTGCAGTTGTATGGTTCGCCAAGGTTCAACTTTGGTGGTTGAAGCCAGCCGAGCTAATGCATCTGCTCAGGCATTTTCCAATCTTGGAATTCTGCTCATCTTAACAGCCGACAACTTCGAAATAACCTATTGTACTTTAGCAAAATACTTTTCCATGAAATCCCCTTTTACTCCGTAAAGCAAAAGTACTTGATTCACCACTAACTGCGAATCACTATGTGCTACAACTTACTCGGCACCCAATTAGTGGGCTAATTCGAATCCCACTATCAAGGCTTCGTACTCGACTTCATTGTTAGAAGCTTTAAATTGGAACCTAAGTTCATATTCAACATCAATATTATCAGGAGTATTGAGTATTATACATGCTTCGCTTCCAGACGCACATGAAGATCCATCCACGTACAAATTCCATATCAGAAAGTCTTTCACAAAATTTTCCTCTAATAGAAATCCATGATCAAATATCTTTTTGTATTCCTCCGTGTACTTAAGAGCCATATCCTTCTTTTCAGATGATCCCAGTTTATCGGCTGCAACTTCTACTTGCTCGGATGGTGAGACCTTTTCTTGCTCGGCAGGTGAGATTTATTGATCGGCCATTTTTGGAAAAGTTAATTCTGCAATGAAGTCTGCCATAGCTTGCCCTTTTAAAGAATAATGAGGTTCATAAACAATTTCATACTCTCCCAACTCCACAGCCCAATACATCAATCTCCAAGATTTCCCTGGCTTGTGGAGAGCTTGTCGCAATGGTAAATCAGTATACACTACTATGGTGTGTGGCTGAAAATAAGGTTTCATGCGCCGAGAAGCTTCAATGAAGGCTAGAGCTAGTTTTTCAAACCGTGGGTACTGGATCTCTGCCCATCAAAAACCCTTACTTGTATAATAATCTGGTCTCTGAACATTACCATCCATTCGAATTAAAGTTGAACTAACTGTCGATTTTGAAACCACCAAGTATAAGTATAATCGTTCTCCTATAACTGGTCGAGAAAATAACGGTGGTTTTCCCAAGTCTTTCTTTAACTCCTGGAATGCCTCTTCGCCCTTTGCATCCCATTCAAATGTTTTTTTATAACACTTTGAAGAAAGACATGCATTTATCAGTTGCTTGGGACACAAATCTGTTTAGAGCGGCTACCCTTCCAGTGAGTCTTTGTACATCTTTCTTGCATGTTAGTGACTACATCTTTATCAGAGCTTTTATCTTTACTGGATTTCCTTCAATTCCCACTTTGATTAACTATATATCCAAGGAACATCCCCTCTTGTACGTCGAATATGCACTTAGTCGGGTTCAACTTCATTTGATACTTCTCTAGTTGATCAAAGGTTTGACTAAGATCTGTGATGTGCTTCGAAGCATTCTTTATTTTTGTCAACATTTCATTGACATATACCTCTATGTTTTTTCCGATTTTCTCCTCAAATACTTTATTAACCAACCTTTGATAAGTGTCCCCAACATTTTTAATCCCAAAAGGCATAACATTATAATAGTAAGTTCCTCGATTTGTAATGAAAGAAGTGCTCTCCCTATCATCCGTCTTCATCTTGATCTGGTTATAATCGGAGTATGCGTCCATGAAGCTTAATAATTCATGCCCAGACTTTGTATCCACCAATTGGTCAATCCGAGGTAAAGGAAAGAAATCCTTTGGAAGAGCTTTATTTAAGTCAGTGAAATCCACGCACATCCGCCATTTATTATTATTTTTCTTCACCATAACCACATTAGCAAGCCAGTCAGGATATTTGACATCCTCGATAAATTGGGCTTTTTACAATTTTTCAACCTCCTCTTGAATGGCTTGATTCTTCTCGGGGCTAAAAACTCTTCGCCTCTACTTAATCAGATTGGCTTTTTATCAACATTCAACTCATGGCAAAGGAAATTTGGATCGATTCCTGGCATGTCTTCATGACTCCATGCAAAAATATTCTTTCGTTATCTTAGAAATGTGATAAGTTCCTACTTGAGAATTGAATCTAGGGTTGAGCCGACCTGGGTTGTTCTTTCTGGATTTTCGCCATCCAGAATTATACTTTCAGTGGCTTCCATAATTTCCCCTTTCATTAGTTCGGCCTCATCCCTAGGATCGAGTGTGTCAACTTTACTTTCAGTATCAGCCTAATAAGTCATGGCTTTTTTCTTCAAATCTACTAAATCTTCTTGCTCGGTAGAAGTGTAGTAACATTTTCACTACTCCTACTCCAAAGTGAGTCAGAAATTTCAAACATTAGTGAATAGTGGATGGCACAGCTTCAAACTTCTTCAACCCTACTCTACCGAGAATGATATTATAAGATGATTGTACATTTCTATCCATAACAAAGAAACATATTCTCTTCGTACGACTTACTGGCCAAGTGATGACCAACACTTCTAATTTTAATGTTCCCGGGGGATACACTTTTTCTCTGAAAAAACCTATTAAGGGGTTGTGATATGGTTCGAGTTGACCAAGTTTCAATCCCAAACTATCAAAGCAAGAGTAGAATATGATGTCTGCCGAGCTACCGTTGTCAACTAGCACTCTGGAAATAATAATATCTTGTATCTTGAACTTGACGACCAAAGGATCATCGTGAGGATATAATACTCCAGACAAATCATCCTTGGAAAAGCCAATCACCAGCCTTTCTTTATTGACCTTTCTTGGTTGATCATCTTTTGCTATATGGATTCTATTCACATATGAACAAGCCTGGGCTTCATCCAGGTAAGCCTTCCTCTCGGCAATATGATCTCCTCCCTCAGAATCTCCTCCTGTTATTAAATGGCAATCGAAAAAACCAAAATGTACAAGATTTACCTCTCATTTCGACTGTTTTGGCTTCTTCGACAGATCAGGGTAATCTCCGTGATCATCTTCTCGATTTCTTTTCTTATCATCAGTTAGCCTTATTAGAGATCTTGATCTATATCTTGCTTCTTTATTACCTTGCCGATTAACAAACTTACTTAGCTTTCCTCGGCGAATCATGGATTCTATTTCATTCTTTAATGAAATACATTGATCAGTTGTATGACCATGGTCCCTGTGGAATTTATAATACTTTGACCAATCTCTTCGTCCAGAAGGAGCAATCAACCTCTGATGCCATCATACATCATCATTATGTTTGATCTTCTCTAGGAGATGGGGTACCCCTACAGTCAATGGGGTGTATGACGAATACTTCTTGAGCCTATCCTCCTTGCTTTGATTTTAATCCTTTTGACCCTTGTGATATTTCTACTCCTTAGGGATCACTTTCTCCTACTTTATAGTCGAATGATGTTTCGCAGCCATGAGTTCAGTCATGGTTTTAGGAGGATCCTTTGCTAAAGTATAATACAACTTTTTAGGAAGCAATCCACTCATCAAAGTAGTAATAGATATTTTCTCCTCGTAGTCTACCACTTCAAGCTTCTCGTTATTTAAACGAGTAATATATTCCTTGGTAGTCTCCCCGACTTTCTGTCAAACACTTAATAGATGTGCTACTCTCTTCACTAGTTTTGCCCCGAAATAAAAATTGCTAATAAAAATCTTGTCCAGCTAATTAAAATCAGGTATTTGCCCACGGGGGAGGTTATTGTACCATATTTGAGACGATCCGGTTATGGTACTTAAGAAAGCTCTACATTTCATCTCATCGGTAATGGAATATATGTCAGCTGAAGCTTGATATTATTTAATATGTAAAATAGGATCAATTTTACCATCATATTTGGGAGTTACCACTGGAGTTTTGAACTTTGATGGGGTTGAAAAATCAACAATCGCTAAGACAAAAGGTGACCCTTTAGTAAAGTTCCTCTGTAAAGGGTTCTTCGTCTTAATTATTTCTCCTATTCGGTCTTCCATCCGCTGAATTGATCCTTTCCAGGATTGTCTACCTGGTGGCTCCGGCCTTGTAATTGCGCTGAACTTTCTTTTTGGGATTGCTCGACATTGGATGCTAGGTGAGTGCTAGACCTAGTTCTAATTGACCTCCTTTATTGGTCGGCTGTATGACTTTGCGATAGGGAATGTCCCACATGATGATTTACGACTGCTCGGGGTCCTAGGTGGTAAAAAACTGAACTCCTACTTAATCGCTCCAAAGCACTAGGTTGTTCAGGTACAAAAAAGGCTTCATTATAGAACTTGGAGGATCTGATTGTTGAGGTTTCCCCTAGTTATATGATTGATCACTAATAGACCTGGAATGACTGTGCAGATTGTTCCTTGGTGGTGGAGGTGGCATTCCCCTTCTTTTAGAAGATACTGTCTATTTTCGGGAAGGAGTTGAAGATCGATTTCGAAGTGTGTGATTTAATTGCCTCATGGTTTCTTGCATGGCATCCTGCCCTCTGGCAAGATTGGAAAGGATTCCGTTGAGGTCTAAATTACTGGGTGTAATAGGTTAAAGGGTAGGATTACCTTCATTCCTTACGCTGCTTTTTGGGTCATTTATTTTGGTTATCGAAGATAAACGAAAGAACAACAGAGGATGGTAGAGAACAATGCTTGTAACACGTTCCCACATATGGCGCTATTTTGTTGATGTCAAAAAATGGATTTGATCCAAATTGAGAATCACAGATAAAATTGAATTGAATAATCACAAGTAAATAAAAGACAAGAGATTTTTAATGTGGTTCATCTATGGGAATTAACTTACGTCCATTGGTGTTGTATTAAGCTAGTGAATATTGTTCTGAGTCCCCCCTTGTTGTGAGCGTTACATAGTATTTATAGACTCTTGGAGATCAAAATTCCAGAGATTAACGGTTGGAATGCTTTTATAATTAAGGATTTACACCCGTACATTATGTATGTGTCGTTTGATAGTTTAAGACTCTTTATTTATACTGATGGTCTACATTCTGGTGTTGGTCGGCATTCCTGGTGTTGTTCGACCTTCTAGCCAAGGATCAATAATCGTGCCGACTAAGTGCTTGATGTCTAAGCATAATCTCCACGTATGAATACATGTGTCCTTTGCTAATTGGTCCACGTAAATGGATAAATTTTAATATCAACACCTCCTTTTTCCGGCGTGGTTATGGTCCGGCCCCTTGGTCTTTTTTGGTGGAGATGGTCCGGTTTTAGATCCGGTTTGGAGATTCATTTTGATCAGGAGTCTTGTTTCCTCTAAGGTCTGGCCCCTTGGTTATTTTCTATGACGGTAGCTTTTTCGATTTGGTTCCGGCGATTTCTGGTCCAGTGGTGTTTATGTTCAGTCCGGAGGTGCGTTTTGGTTGTTCGAATCTTTGGAGCTGTGTACGGTCTCTCCGATTTCATTTTTTTTGTAACATCTCTCTCTCTCTCTCTCTATATATATATATATATATATATATAATAAGGAGTAGAAGTGTGGTTACTATTCAATAAGATGATAAGCTAAGTAGAGGTTGATATTAAGACACCAATGCAAGAATCTAAGGGTTAAGATTATTTTGCTACATTTTCCTCTTTTGTCCCTTTAATTTTTGGTTTCCCCCTCTTTTCCCTCTCTACTAATTGATTTTCCTCTCTTACTTTAATTCAAAATCAGGGTTGAATTAGTAACTTAACAAGAAACATCACAAAGAGAAGCAATATCTCACACACGCTCACTCTCCTTTGTTTTATTTCGGATCCCTCGCTCGAAGCACAACTCTCTCTCTCTCTCCCACACGAGGTACATCTCTATCTTTTCTCTACTCTCCTTTTTTCTCATCTATTTGTTATTTGTAATTTTAATTTCAGGATTTGTTTAGGTATTCTCTAGCATGTTTTTTTTTATGTTTCACAGTTTTGATATTAGCGCTTTTGAAGACCTAATTCTTAGCTAGGGTTTTTCAAAAATTGGAGAGTTTGGGTTCAAAATCTGAGCACCCGGTATGATATCTCTATCCCTCCCTCAATTGTCCTTCTCTGTTTTTAATACATCACCTTACATCTCACCTATTTGAGTTCTCACCTTAAATCTGAGCACCCAGTTTTTTTTTGTCTTTGTTTTGTTTTAGGTTGAGTTCTCACCTTTTCTGTTTCAGATGTGATTTTTGTTTTGTTTGTACATTATTACTATTTGTAAATGCAGTTCAACGGTTTCTTGATTAGTTTGTCTGGTTGAGTAATGAGTAATTTCAGTTGAAATTTAGAAGTTTAAGGTATTCTGAGATAATTTCACCAACATTTGTGTGACTTGAACACATTTACATCCTCACTAACAAAATTTATTTCAAATTTACTACTGAAATAATTGAAGAATGTTGTTGGAACTTGAACCCATTCAAAATAATTTCACTTACAGGTGTTTTTAATGCATTTTGGGCACTTGAATCCATTCAACATGATTCATTTCATTTTTTTCTTTTCAGTAGCCAATACCTAATGTGGCCACACATTTAAGAAGTAAGATAATTGGTTCGCCATTGGCGTGGAGGTTCCATAGTATTGGGTGTGGGCTATGATATGATTTAAGGAGTAGGTGGCCCGATGTGGTTTTATGTGGAGTGTGCGGGGGTGAGACACGGTGCGCAATTACAATAGGTGCTGGATTGTTAAATCTATTTTTTATTTAACTGGGTTATATGAATGTGTTGGTCTTCCTTTTTTTTTGCATTTCATTATTTTTGTGTTTTTTTCTTGCAAATTATTACTAACATTGTTTTTTCTCTTTATTTTGAAGACTTGCAATATTCAAGACTTGTAATATTCAGTAGTATACTGCAATTGATATGCCTTTTGGGATTGAAAATAAAGGTATAAACTTCTTCCTACATTGTGTAAGTTTAATAAGGAAGCATAGAATCAAGGTTCTCTTTTTACTGTTGTTACAAAGAAATGAGTAGTTCCGGTGATCAACATTCATGTTTTTTGTTTTTCTTTATTTATTTACTTCCTATGTTTTTTGATTTTGTTTATACAAATTGTCTTTAACCAACGATGTTCTCTTCAAACTGGTTGATTTGTTTCCTTTCTTCATTTTTGTAGATGCTTAAATGATTTATTTTTAGCATGTTATTGTTATAGTACTTATTTTGGTCTTACCGTATTTATTAGTCAACCAAATTTTAAAAATGGAGTTTAAGCCCCTAATGTTTGAAATACTTATTTTTCTTATTTTTATTTATTTATTAATATCAATTTTAAAGACTCGGTGTTTTTCATGTTGGATTTGTATTTTAGACTGCAGTTGGGTTGATATTATAGACAAAGTAATAATGAGACTTCCGTTTTTAAGTTGGTTTTAGGTTGTTTGTTGGATTCTTTTTGCTTATGTTTAAATCAGAATAAACTCTATTATACCCTATGTAGACTTGGTGTTTTTCATGTTGGATTTATATTTTAGATTGCAGTTCGGCCGATATTATAGACAAAGTAATAATGAAAACAGGGTTTCCTATATTACCTTTGGGTTTTCAAAATAGAGGTGGATTTTAATTCGAGTTTTCAAAATCGAGGTGGATTTCAAGCAAAAACAATACCTATATGGTTTTTATGATTTGAAATCTAGGGTTTTTGAAATTCATGGTTGGTGCCTTTATGTTATAGGAGTATATTTTTTCAACATCCATGTTTCTTTCAAGAATAACATTCAAGATTTATATTATGGTGCACTAGATTTTTGAGCGTTTGTTGTTCTACAAAATGGCAGGTGTTCTACGAAATGCTTAACTGAGCATGAACATAAAATGGTGAAATGGCATATGAATATAGTGCTAGCGCTAAATTAATGCTACCTTTTGGTAATATATCTCCTGAAGCTTACCAATATCATAGTTGTATTTTTTCTTTTGTTCATTTACCTGTATTTTTTATTTGGCTTTTTGTATCCTGATCCCTTTTAGTTGAGTTCGGGGATTTCATAGTTGGTTTCGATGGTTCAC
Source organism: Sambucus nigra (assembly GCA_949130495.1). Taxonomy (NCBI): domain Eukaryota; kingdom Viridiplantae; phylum Streptophyta; class Magnoliopsida; order Dipsacales; family Adoxaceae; genus Sambucus; species Sambucus nigra. The sequence goes on along the minus strand of OX422214.1, from coordinate 574,899,663 downwards.
TATGACGGTGGTTTATGCTTACATTTGAATGGGTATATTCCTTACCTTTGTTCCTAATGGAGCCTTTTGTGTTTTTTTTTTCAAATGGGTGAGATTGGTGACTAATGGTTTAAGGTTTATTTGATTGTTATGAATAAGGTGTGCCATTTCGGTATTGATTGTTGTGAATAAGGTGTGCCATCCGAACGAGAGATATAAGCGCAAAAGAGAAGTCTACGATCTTTGTTCTTTGTTTTTTAGTTTTATATTTGTATATTGTTTCAGATGTTCTGTTTCTTAGCCACGTTTTTTCTATCTATATATCATTTTGTTATTTTATGGCCACATTTTTTTGCTTTAATCGTCATTGGAGAGTTTTGAAGCTCTAAAAACATAACAAGACTTTGTTTTTTTTGTTCATTATCCGTATACACCTTTTCCAAATCTTGCCTTTTTTAAATTTAGTTCATTATCACTAATTTCATTCATTGATTGTATTGTTCCATGACTGGTTGCTGTTTAGCGTCGTCACCTATCAAATCTTGGAACTTGACTCAAATATTTTTGGGTTGTCGAGTCTAATCAGGTATACTCAGATTTCTTTTGTAGAATAATCGTACATAGATAAATTGAATTTAGGATTAAAATAGTGTAATGGGGACTTTGTTTCTCAAAATATTGATTCAAACTCTAATTTTTTTCATATGTGTGTTGCTATGTCATTGAAGATGTTTTCGAAGACTATTGAGTCAGCTACTCCAAATGTTTTGCCCAATGTTCTCACGCTGCGAGCACCTGTTCCATCTTTCTCCAGAACCCGGCCAATTAAATATTGAATCAACGCTCCATGATTGCATCTTTGTGTAGCTCTAAATAGATATGTAACAAATTTTGTTTTGTAGATCTAAATATACAATGAAGATCATTGTATGTGAGATGTAAATATGAGACTTGGCCAATTCATTATTTGTTTATAAAATAAGAAATACTGTTTTATACCATATGTTTGTTCAAATGCCTGACCGAGTTAAAGTTTTGTCATGATTTATATTTACCCGCAGTACATTGTTATGACTGACGGAGTTTTTATGAAAACTAAATTGGCTTTGTCAACTTTGGTTATGAATCCTTTTCAGTATTTTGTAAATAATTGTTTATTTTAGAAACTATACTTTTTCTACATTTATTTTATCCCGCGTTCATATTATCAGGTCCTCATTCATATTGTTTTATTTTGGCTTTGAAATATACTGTTATTGGTTCATTAGGTGAATATGAAATCCATTATAAAATGTTGAATTATTTTTAAGTTTTTCCATTTATTAATTTGTGGTGTATTGACAGGAAATATTATTAGATATTGTTGCAGAAAGGGTCTAAATATATGATTAGAAGTTTTGATGGTTCAGGTAATGCCCATGAATTTGTTTAACTGCATTTATACATTATCCCTTTTGATGTTGTGTATTGTCATCCATGCCTTCACTCTTAACAACTAATAGTTTGGCATTTGCATCAATCAAAATTTATGATATGTTTTGTTTTAGTTTCTTTTATCTATTATGTTTCATGCTTTTTGTTGACAGATCTATGAACTGCATATGTCTAACTGCACTACACTAGAGCATTTTGATATGATCAGTTCCTCAATATGTGGGCATGCTTCGATTCCAACTTGAATCACTACAAAGACCTCCATGACTGAACCACCGCATGGCATACCTCTTTTCCCCTTCCTGCATGAATAGTTCCAAAGTAATGCGAAGAATATTTTATTGCTATTCTATAATTGAGAACAATTATTTGATTCCTGTTCAGATAGAACGAAATCGTCTACATAGCCTAGGATAGGATAGGATGACTCTCTTCTATGCTCTGATTTTAGTGTTTCTTCTTCTCTATCATTCTCAGGTACTCATGCTTCTTCTAATAACTTTTGTACTGAAACACTAATTTCAATCTATGTTTACATAAACCCCGATGATCATTTACTCTCGGAGATGTTATCACTTAATTTCAATCTTAATTTTTTCAACTTCATTTGTTCTTTAATCATGGTCTTACAATGTGTATTCACACCTAGAAACCTTACGAAGTGACTTTGGATTTGCCTTTATACCATATTCACACCTATTCTTTCTCAAATATATTTATAAGACCGTTTCATTGTCATTTTTCATTGAGTTTATGCTTAAAATTAATGCAGATGTTTTATTTATTTGAATAATTTATTTACATTCAATATCTAACTTATTTGGATTGTTTGATTGGTTTTTATTTATACCAGGGTATGACCTAATTAGAATATCAATTTAAGTACCAACAAATGACTACTTTCTTGCTTCATCAACTATTACTCAGGTTTGGAGATTCCATCTGTTGAAAAGTCTTGCTTTATTATTTGATAACAAACAATTTGTTTTGTTTTGATAACTCACAATTTGTGTCTCTATATGTGAGGATGAAGACTGCAGAAAAAAATTTCATTAGTATGTTTATTTAAGTTTAATATTGTTTATGAATCTCTATATGCTCAGAAATTGCTAGAGGTTATTGGAGATATTCTGACCATCTATTGTAGCAGAAATATCAAGCTCCACAGTTTAGAAAAAAAAGGTATTGTTTAATTGAGATCATATAAGAACTTCTTTCTTTTAAGAAACTATGTTTTGGCACCATACCAAACTTGATAAACGAAAGCTTGGATTTTATATAACTTTCCATAAATTTTGAGAATCCCTATCTCATTTGCAGTTGAGCACTGCATTGTAATGTCCAGTACAGATTTCTGAATGCATACTACGGTGACATGCTTTCCTTTGACCAATTGAACAACAACTGCATAATCCATGTTATCATAGTCCCTTTTCTGCTGCAAATTCTTGGGTACCTTTTCTGCCGCAAATTTTGTATAGTTTGGAATGTCACTGAATCTTCCCACACTTAGTATCATGAAGTCCAGTTGGTACTCCTAGGTTGAAAGGGATTGAGTGTCTTGCACTGCGATGTTCCACTTTCCTTTGGAGCCAAAGGATTCACCTGTGCCACTCCACAGTGTCCAAGCTTCCATCTCCGAATCTGACAGCCCTTCGAAGCTTATGCTAACAACATTAGAGTTGAGTCTAATATGCTTCATCAAATAAAAATGGGTAACTTAGGAATGGAGATAGTCTAAAACTTGGTGTTGGGAAGGAAAATCTATTGTCACAGATGGTGGCCATGGGAAATCATGATTGGAGATAGCATTGCCATCGCATGAATGTGAAATCGATTGATTTTCAAATTATTGTATGTCTCTTTTTTCTTTCTCTCTATATCACTGTATCTGTTTCACTTTGTATTAAGTTGTAATTTAGTGATAAAACTTAGTTTCCCCTACTTTTTATGTAGATTGTTTCTTATTCCCCTTGAGCAGGATGGAAAATAGGACTACCTAACCTATTATTTTTTCATATAAGACTGTTGAAACCACATATTATATCCGATGTTTTTATAATTAAGACTACCTGAACTATTATTTTTTTGTCTTAAGTATGACTCTCTTATTGATTTGTCCAAAAGGAACTAGAAAAAAAAGTAGTGTTAATAAAATTTCAAGGGTCTTTAAAGTATATAAGTTTACATCGGAAAAGGGACCAAGTATCATGTACCTATTAATTTTTTAGTTGTTTAGTTTTTATATTGCTGATATGTCAATAATTACAGACACTGTCAAAACATTTTCCTTATTTGTATAGTGAGCTGCTAAATCTACTGACATTCCTACATTTTCCTTACAGACATTGTCAAATCTACTGACATTCATATACTACATTACCATACTATGTATATTATGGAATGGAAAATAGAATTATTATGATTACTATATTGTGCTAAATCTACTGACATTCCTATACTGCTGACATTTCTACTCTCTATCACACATAATTTATTATGATTATTATGATTAATTTCTATTTATTATGATTAATTTTTGGTCTTCTCTCAAAAGTGGCAACGGATGGCACTCCAACCACAACCAATGTCAATTTGCTAACTGTCAATCTTCTCTAAATATTTTTTTACGGTACGACTTGATCTTTGCCTTCTCTATTTATGCAAACTTTATAATTGGTTTTAAGTTGTTATGGTAGTGATGGAATTATGTGGATGTGGTGATGTTTAAATTTCTTTCGGCTTAAATGTGTTGTATTTTTTAGGAAGGATATATAAGAAGATAGTAATATGCTTAGGTAGTTTTATAGGCATAAATAATTCGGTCAATAGGCGGGAAGTTCGGGTTTACCATCCGTGTTACAAGCACGCTTTAAGAATGTGTTAAAAGTTTTTTAAAATTGTCAACGTGCGTTTTGTACGTATGCCGCTTATTACACCAGTCATTAGGTGTGGAAGAAGATCCACTACTGACCCTGTTTGAAATAGATTCTGGTGGTAGTGTTTGATGACAAGGTTTTCGGCACAAAACATCTTATTTATCGAGAGACTTCTTCTCAGGTTTGGGATACAAAAGGCGATCCTAGGGGGCTAGAACAAAACAATGCTGGATTATGCTACATGACTGCATGTTAGTCCTTACATGTACATCAATTTTTGGATTGTTGCAGTTGCTCACATACTCTAGAGTATATGAGAACAAAGGAACAAGAACAGCTTTTTATGTAGATTCTAGGACACTAAAAAGCTTTTTATGCATCTTTTTTTGTGACATTGGGATATACAACAGTTTTTATGCAGAGTTTTTTACTGTTTTAATTGCTATTCAGCTATCATATGGTTAAGTATGTCACGAGAATCAATCTATCTGACACAACAAGGATGCCTTCGATAGGGATATATAGAGAGGTGGTACCACCAAGCCCGTTTAGATACATAATTGGAGCAGTCATCATGATGATTCGAGTGGTATTACCCCTTGGATACATGATGTTCCATAACAAATGTGTCCCCTCCTTTTATGCCAAATAGATGTAGGAACAAAGTTTTGACTTAAACACACTGCAAAGGCATAACATAAGAGAAAGTAGATCTGCACAACTTGAATGTAAATGCATTCATTTCTGAATACTGATTTATGTGTTTCTTAGAAATCAAACTTAAATGTATTAAATGATGTCGAAGTCATAATGTTTTTCAATCATTTTTTAATACTGTTCAGTTATAATGCCAAAGTTTCATTTTTTTTCAACTTCTATTTTTCATCTTTTGTGAAGTGTATAACTCTTCCAATTGTGAGGATGTGTGAATGTTAGTGTGTGTGTGATTGTGTGTGTGTATGTTTGATTGGGTAAATATAGGCTCCATTTATTTCTTTCCATGTTTTTGTTTACTATCCTTAAATGTTTTTGTTTACTATCCTTAAATATTTTGTAGGTTTAACTCTAGACAATATTATTTCTTTGTTCCATTTTTATTTTTATGCAGAACTCAAATCAAACAATAGTTGAAGAATCTTTTAATATCTTCATCGAGAAGGTCAGGGATGGAATTGTCTACGGTGGATGAGGTTTCGTCGGTTCTAAGATAAGGAAGGCCAGAAGCATCCCATCTGACGCATCCTTTAATCGTTGTAGGGAGATGAGTTGTGTGAATCAAACCCAAGGAACGCTCATTTTTAGACGCTAAAGTAACCACGGTTGGCGACTCACCTTCACCATACATGTAAGCGTATTAGTACTTTTTTCATACATTTTTTTCTTTGTTAACCTCTTTTTGGGTGTTGAGAAATGTGTATATATGTATTAGTTTCTCAAATTTGACACCTCCAGCTAATGTAAACTTTATTTTATCGTTGTACTTGGAATGGATTGTATTATTTGCTGTGCCCTTTAATGAAATTTTTTTCTCACTTTGTTTATTCCTTTTGTGCTTTTTTTTTCATTTGTAAAAGATGTACTCGGTTATATTTTAGTTAGACGTGTGGCTCCATAGTTAAATGTGAACAGACTCACATTCTAATTTTATTTCTGAATTTGTGTCAAAACAGGAAGATGATTCAACATGACCAACTGACAAAAATGCCTAATCATATACACACAAAAATGCCTAATCACATTCATTATCATGTTAGTATTATTTTATCATCATTTTGTTGGTGAAGTTTATAATAATGATTTTTTGTGGGTTTATATAAGTTCTGGGATGGGCGTTTTGTATAGGTGAGTAGTTTCGATTTTTTAAACAGATGGATAGTCTTACAAACATAGAAAATTTTGCCCAAAATTTCTAAATCATATACACATTTTTGTGTTTTATTATAAATTCTATGTTTACAAGTCTTAGTCGACACATTTTTTTGGATTTGTAGTATGTAGAAAATTATTTGGCACGTTTAGTTTTAAATTAAACTTTGTTTTGTTGGGAAATGAAATTTTTGCAATTTTTGTCGTTTTATTATTACGTGCTTCGAAAAATTTCACCGTGCCTTCAGGCACGGGCATTCCGCTAGTATATATATATATATATATATATATATTATTTTAAAAAAAGGTTTTATAATCTGATTTTTTCTTGTTTTGTTAAAACATTTTTTTAAAATCAGATTTTTTTTTATCGTTCATATGGTTGTGCACATGTCTTAAACTTTCCAAGTACAACAATTTGTTGTTTGGACTTAGTGTGTTGTGTTTGACCATTTGTTTTGGACTGTTTTTGAACCCTTCTTGTGTTGAGACATAAATTTGGACTAAAATTTTATTGGACTTAATTGTGTTTGAATCTAAAATTTTCTTTGGACTAAAATTTAGTGAATCACCTTTTAGATCTGTTTAGTTTATTTAGTTCATGGACTTTATTGTGAACTAAAATTAATTTGGACTGTTTTGAACTTAGTCTGTTTTTGGGTGTTTGGCATTGAGAATTTATTTACACCCATTTTAGCGTTTGTGTGCACTTGTTATCTAGTCCTAATAATTTGGGTGTTTTTTTGTTGTGATTTTATTTACACCCAATTTAGTGTGTGTGTACTTTTCTAGTTGGATTTAACACTTTGTTATCTAGACTTAATTTTTTGTGTGTCACACATTTTATTAAAATAAGTTTTATTTAAAATTTGATTTAAAATTAATTTATTTGGGACTTTGAGAATATTTGGTTTGTGTCTCTAACTAGTTATAACATCTAAGTTGAACTTTTGTGTGTTTACTTTATTTAGTTGGGTGTAACTAGTGTGTGAACTTTAAATCACATATTTATTTATTTAAATTTTATTTTAGTTAAACCCATCCTATTTTAGTGAGTCGAGTGCTACACTCTTTATCTCGTACTCATTTGACTTGGATTAAATCAATTGACTCATACACTTTTTGTTGTATTCTTTTATACTTAGGTGGTGTTTGGGTGTGTATGAGTTTTTTTTAATCCAAACCTAGTTATAGTATTGGCTTGAACTAAAATTTAGAATTTAATCTTTGTGAGTTTTTTGTGTTACTAAAATCTTCTTTTGGACTTATATCTCACTTTTAGCAATTGTTTTGTTTATTTTAATTAAGTCCTAATCTGTATGAGCTAAGTGCTACACATATTTATCTTTTGCCCATTTTACTTGGACTTAATATTTTAACATAACACCAGTTTAAATTGATTCATATTCTATTGGGTGTTAAGTTAAATTCTATTTTAGTTGTGCGACACAATTATAGGAATTTTATTTCCTATTTTCTTTGTGGTCATTTTGCGCCAACTAAATTTGTTTTAGGATTAATCTTTACTTGAGTATTAATTATTAAGTAAGATTTATTCAATCTTTAAACTTGATATATAATCACTCTTTTAGTATAGATTAATTCAATACTATCTTACCTTTCACTTAGTCACTGATTGGTAATTTTTCTTATTAATTAAAATAGACTTAACCGAGTGTGTGTTTAGTCTCTTTTTCTAAACAAGATTATATTGTTGTTTTGATTTAAAATAAAATTTATTATTTAAATCTGTTATGCACAACTTCACGGGGTCTCGAATTTGAGTATGTAGTTGTGTGTGTCTCATGGTTACACTGCCTTGGTTGTTTAGTAAGATTCAGTATTGTGGGGTTGTTTAGTTTGTTCCTGGGTGTACTGGTTTTGTATTGGCCAAACTATTTCATTTACACTAGTGTTGCTTTAAACATTGGTATTAGTGTTGAGTGTGTCTGTGAGTGAGTGATAGTCACTATTACCTGGGTGTTATTGGGTTGACTGATTTTTAGTCAAGTTGGGTTGTTTTAGACTAGGCTGGTTGTACGGGTGTGTATTTGCTTAGTTTAATTAATTGGGGACTTGGGACTGTAATCTGTAACTTGTAATTGGTAATAGTGGACTTGGGTGTGTGAGTTGTCCTGGGACTAGGGACACGGGGTTTACCAACACGGTGGGTTCCTCGAGAACAAATATTGTGTCTCCTTCTACTTTACCTCATCTCATTCCTAAAGGAAATTATTTTTTATATCTAGCATCACCACCTTTTATTTACTAGTGTGAGTGTGTGTTTTCTCACTTATAATTTATAATAGATTTTGTATCAAAGATTTAAAAGATTTTTTAATAACCTAATTTCACGTTAGAGTGACCCTTAGGTCCTTTCAAGTGACCGTTAGGTTCTTTCACCTATAGTGCCTCGTATGTAAGGGTATGGGAATTTACGATAATATCCTAGGGATGGATTGGCAAGAAAACCATAGGGTTTGTGTTGATTTTTATGGAAACATTTAAAATTAATAGTCGGAGGTGGTGTGACTAGTTGGCATCAATGTTTATTTTCACAGTGGAAAATACTAAAGGAATTGTGACACCCTGGGTCTAAATATGGTTAAATGGGAGACTATAGGTCCTGGGGAGCCTTATAAATTAATTGAGCACAATCTAGACGTAGGTCCTCGACTGATGGATATCAGAAACCAACAATCCTATACAGTAGTGTATCGGGAGGGTTCCTTGTTTGGATTTCACTTTTGAGACATCCCACGTATGAAAGTAAAAAAAGTCAAGAGCTGGGAGATGTTAGAGCTTGGGACATTTTGGGTTATTGTTCTTTGTATAATTAAACGAGTTAATTTATTGGGATTATGTGTGTCCCTTAGGCGATATGAGACTTTAGTTGGCAATGGGCAAAAGTTGGAATTTACATGATTACTGCACACATTTATTTTTATTCCCATTTTCTTTTAATCTTGGGCCGATGGACCTCAATAACTGACTAAGTCGTACAATAGTGTATCGGGAGGTTTCCTTGTTTGAATTTCGCTTGCGAGACGTCCCATGCACAAAATTAGCAAAAGTCGGGAGTTGAAGGAAGTCGGATACTATGATCATTATTCTTTTTTTATATACATATGTGGTGGTATGCTTGATATATGGATATGCTTGGTATGAATGGTACAAATTAGATGTATATGTGTCATTCATCTTTGTTAATGTTATGCGTGTGTACATATAATGTGGAATATATGAACACCCCAATGGTGTCATGATAGGAATGGGTGAGCCTTTTCTTTTATCTCAAGGGATATGGGTATGGACTAATTAGGTGTAAAACTTGGGTTAATAACGCAGATTAAAACATAAGGTTAGACTTTAGCGAATTTTGAGGACGAAATTCCGTTATAAGGGGAGGAGAATGTAATACCACGTATTTTCAGAATAACATATTACGACATAAATAAATTTAAGGATTTTGGATTTATTTTAGAATAAATTAAATTGGGAGGATTTCAATTAAATGAGAAAAAAATTTAAATTTGAACTAAATATTTATTCATGGTTATATATATACAAAACTCAATTTGACATAATGGGGTTGTGCGACACCCCGACTAATTAAATACCGGGTAGCTACTCCTTTATTAAATCAATACAAAATGCCAAGTTGATTCAGTTAATAGCATCACTGTCGAAAACATTTTAAAGATTACTAACCACCTAGTATTCAAAAAGTAAGTTGCCAAATTTTAAATTAAGTCTGATTAACATGCAATACAAGAATAATGGAAGGACAACATAATCCATTCACCATAACGAAGTAATGAAATAACCAACACATAGTAATCAGTCCGGAGGAAAAACTCCTCACAACAATCCCACGAATGAAATAATAACATAAGTCTGAATCCTGAATTAATTACATGGCCGAAGTCTGAATAACTGAAATAAATGGAATGCCTCTAAAATAAATGGGCGACATGCCCTACAACTGATATATGCTGAATATAGAGTCAAGATAGATGAAGCGTCTACAAGCAAAGTCCTGTAACTTCCACAAACAGCTATAGCTCATCACCTGAATGAGGATCCTAAGCATGGTGTCCTTGTGGCTGGGCACCTAAAATGGTTTTTACAAAAATAGATTTGAAAGTAAATGGGTCAGAGCCCGAAAGTGGAAATCATTTTAAAAATAGCAAGTGTTTTAATAACATGAAACATTAAATGCAAAATACCTGTTAGGACGTACACTCACATGAAATTCTCACTTCTCGACTACATGTGCACTCCTAACGTACCATACCCATCTAAATGACATACATAACTAACCAAACCGTAATAAGTTCTACCCCTTACTACTCGATTCCCATATCACATTCTAGCGTTACCAATTAAATAGAGGGCTTTACTTAAACTCATATTCTCAATTAGTAATACAATTCACTATAGGTTAACCCATTATGTTTTCTCAAAACATTACCATAATTATATTCACAATATCAACATGAAAGTTCCCATTAATTAAGTGTATATTATTCACATCATAAATATACAATACAAGCACCCCGAGACTAAGCTGCGGTGCACACATACTCTGCTATCCATCCCGGTACATCACGAACATAAGGATCACGCATTCTGAATCTCTCAGGAATCGTTCTCAGATAACAACAATCACAAACAATGGAGGCGAACACAGTCACATCACATGGGTCACGCACATACCTGCGTTCCCATGATCAGCAGACTTATTAACATCCCAATAAGTCCTTCTCTGACCTATGTTCATCGAGGTACCAATATAAATCCGGGCAACACAAGGATTAGAGGGCCCTAAGCGAACGTAAACCTCCCGTGATAGCAAGTATGGTAGGTATGTCATACACAAAATCATATACATGTACTAAGTAAGCACACATCTTAGTAATCACCATAATTTATTTTTAGTACACATCTCATTCTCATACCGACATATAATGCTACACAATTTATATGTTCCTGGTTAATATAATTATTTAGGCCGCCATTAGTTCTCGCATCGTAATAGACACTCACGTCCTAATCCACAATTTCCCTTAGGTTCAACTACACTTATAGGTTTTACACCTCATTATATCCCAAATATCCCAATTATATCAATTAATCATCAAGGAAGTGTTATCTCTACATATACACAAGGTTACGGAACACTCGGGATCAAAACAGGCTAAAAAGCCTAAACTATCAGCTCGTTAGAAGTCTCGTTCGAACGAGGTTGTTCGAACGAGAGTTCGTTCGAACGAACTGGGCCTTCTAACGAGATCTCGTTCGAATGAAAGTCATCGAACGAACATCCCTCTCGTTATAAGTCATACTGTCAACTCGTTAGAAGCACGTTCGAACGAGCTCGTTCGAACGACCTGGGCAGGTCTTCTAACGAGTGGCCAGATTCGAGCCTAGATTTTCCTTAACTCGTTTTTCCATCTTTTCTTCCACTCTATTCTTATCTAAACATCAATCCAACAATTTTTCAAGGTTCTAATCATCCCTAAACATACTTAGGTCACATACTAACGTGTTTGATGGTGTTAATTCATTCTAAACATCATCCAAATATTAAATCTCCACATCTTCTTCCCCAATCTCAAGAACATGAACCCTAGAAATTTAATTCATCCATAGACATAAATAAATCCGTTTTTATGGTATAAAAGATGTATTTTTCTCTGACTAATCATCCTAACATTGTTTTACATGCAATCTCCTCATAAAATTATAAATCTCTACCTCCAATTCAATGGGTTTTTATCATTCTCCAAGAACAATGAAATTTTAATAATTTCCTACGCATGGAAGAAGCATTCTTTGAAAAATATGTAATTGAACCACTTGCCTTATGTAAATCTCTGATTTTGATGTCGATTTGATGAATGGTTCTCTCTCTCTCTGCAGAATTCTCCTCTCTTCTTTCTCTACAAGCTTTCTTCTCCAAAGTGACAATGGTGGCTAGGGTTTGCCTTAGGAATTCTTTTGGAACAATTTCTAATAACCCCCGTAGCCTATTTGGTTATTAGTGGGATTAGTGGGTAAAGTCCAAATCAGATATTAATTCCAAATTTTCGTGGGTTTTAATTCCCAAAAATCCAAAATTACCAAACTACCCTTATACGTTGCCGGTGTGGCCTAAAAATGCTCCGGGACCCAAACCAAACCCCCGGCTAGTGTTTTCTGACTATTTCGACCCTTCCGGACGCGTTGGCGCACTCAAAATGACCATACGGTTAATAGAAATAAAATTCACTTTTTAATTAAAATAAATATATTCCGGACGCGACTGTCACACGCGTCTCAACAAAATTTCCAAATTGTCGTATTTCAATCTCACGACAAATTTCATAATTCAGTATTCATATATAATCATCTATGCACATTATAATCAAATACCAACTCGCATCTTGCTAGTATTTTAATCCGGATTAATTTCCAATTAATACGCATTTAATTCAATTAATCCCATAAATAAATATCACAAAATACGGGGTATTACAGGTTGCTAGTGAAAAATAAATCACACATAAATAAATTTACAAGCGTGTCGTTTAAACATAATAAAAATGTCTAAGTGAAATAGGAATAATTGGCACGCATTTTGGGAAGCGCTAGAGGCTCGTTTAGGTGTTTTAAATCTTAAGAAATTGTTCCGGGTCACGGGTATATAAGTTGGGGAACTTTTGGGCTGGTTTAAATATGGATTCGGGTCCACTAGGGGGTCCAAAAATTGGGTTTTAAGCCCAACTCGAGATTTGGGATTAATTAATGTTTAAGTGGGGATAAACCACTCCCCCACTATTATTCAAAAAAACCTAAATGTAATTGCTACCAAGAGAGAACAGGAGAGGAACCAAAGAGGGAGAAAAAGGGAAAGAAATCAAGAAGGAATCAAGGGTCTTCTTCCACAAATTTCCAAGGCATGAATTCTCTTGCTTAATTTAAGTTTTCAATGTATTTTCTTGATGCATTATATTGACCCTTAGAATTTTTAGGATTTATGTTTGATATGGATGATTTGATGATGAATAAATATTCTATGCATGTAGAGGACTGAATTTAATATAAAATTAATCCTAGAAATCTAGGTATCGTATTCTTGAAATTGAGGTTAGATTGTGATACCCCGTAATTTTATTGATTTTTATTTAATGGATTAATTGAATTAAATGAGAATTAATTTGGAAATTAATCCACAGGTAAATACTAGCGAGATGTGAGTTGGTATTTGATTATGATGTTAAAATAAAATATTACTGAGTATATATGGTAATATATGAGTATTGAAAATATTAAAATTATCACGAGGCAGAAATATGACAATTTGGGAAGTTAAGTTGGGACGCGCGTTTCAGTCCCGTCAGGAATGAATTTAATTAGATTAAAAAGTAATTTATATTTTTAGCAACTAAATGGTCATTTTGAGTGCGCCAACGTGTCCGTAAGGGTCGAGACAGTCAGAAAACACTAGTCGGGGGGTTAGTTTGGGTCTCGGGGCATTTTTAGGCCAAATCGGCAACCCAAAAGGGTATTTTGGTAATTTAAAAAAATATAGGAGTTAAGACCCACGAATTTTAGAGGTTAATTATATATTATTAGAGAGTCCACTAAGGCCATTATCATCCAAAAATAATAGAAGGGGACTACGGGAGTTAGAGAGAAGTTTCAAGGAGTTCCAAAACAAACCACCACCCACCACCACCAATTGGGAAGGATTTGTGACCGGAAGAGGAGAGATCCAGCCTTTAATCACCAACAACAAATCAGAAGAATAAATCTAAGGCAAGTGATTTGGTTTCATTACTTTTATTGAATATTTCTTCCATACTTAGTGTAGAAATTAACATATGTCTTGAAAGATTGATGTAAACCCAATGGAATTGTTAGGGAATGTAGAATTGATCTCGACAAATTTAGTATCCAAAACAGAGCATTTGATGATGTAAAAACGAATTTAAAAAGGATTTTTCATGTTCGATTAAATTATGGGTTCACGTTGTTAGGGTTTGTGGCAAAATTTGGGGATTTATGGATTTTACATGTTGATTTGAACGAATTGACCCAAAAAAAACTATGTTAGGAAGTGATCTAGGGTTGTTAGAATAATTTAAGGACCTTAAAATCTGATTAGTATGAATTTAGGATGATTTTGGAGAGGAGAGAAGTTGAGAAAAATGAAATGGGTGAAATCTGGGCACTTTCAAAAATTTCGTTAGAAGACCAACCCAGGTCCTTCGAATGACCTTGTTCGAACGAGCTTCTAATGAGATTCCAGTAGACCTTCTAACGAGTTCAAGGTTCGTTCGAAGCCATTCATTCGAACGACAGTCATTCGAACGACTTCGTTCGAACGAGATTTCTGGATCATCTAACGAGATTTTAGAATGACCTCTTTCGACCGATTTTTGGTTCGATCTCCGTGTAAGTTTAGCTATATGAATGTTATTCTTACCTTTGTTAAACTTTAATAATTTTGACCCTAGAGAATGAATGTTGGGAACTTTATGAATACTTAGACTTGAGGAAGACTAGTAGGTATATTTGTGAGGCCGGAGTATAACTTAGGATTAAATTTTGGAGCAATACATATAAGACTTGGTAACCTTTATGAGTTAGGTTTTAAGTAATTGAGATTACGACGTGAGATGTGTCGGCGGTCTATATTGTGGATTATACAAAAAAATTATGAATGTGGAAACTTGAATGACGATATATGGAGGTAGAGTACACCTCTATTACTACTATAAGATATCTAAGATGTGTGAATGCTTAGTAAATGGATTTATATGTGTATAACATACCTACCATACTTGCTATCATGGGAGGTCGACTTTCAAAATGGGCCATCTAATCTTTGTGTGCCTATGGGGGGATTTAGATTGGTACCTTAAGGACATAGGGCTGTGAATGACTTATTCGTGAGAAATAAGTCAGCTGACCATGGGAACGTAGGTATGTGCGTGACCCATGGGTATGTGAACTATGTTCGCCTCCATTATGTGTGATTGTTGCTTATTGAAACGGTTCCTGAGAGATTCGGAACACGTGGTCCTTATGTACGGGATGTACCGGGATCCGATAGCAGAGTATGTGTGCACCGCAGCTTAGACTAGGAGTGCCCTTATTGTATATTTATGATGAGATTAATATACTAGTAATTGAAATGGACTTTTAGTAAAGTATGAATGTGAATATTTGTAACATTGTTAGTAGAATTAAAAATGGGTGAATCGCATAATACTATTATAAGTAAATATGAGAAATAAAACGGGAGACTCACAGTTTAGTTGAAAATGGTTGGTATTAACCCTTATATTATAAAGTAAGGTCAGGTTGTGGATTGGACTAGTTAGATAGTGGTATAACTATAACGGGTACGGGTACGTTAGGAGTGCACAAATAGATGAGGGGTGAGGAACTCATGTGAGTGCACGCACTATCATGTATTTTATACACTGTTTAATTTTATTAAACAACTGTTTTCACAATCGGGCTCTGACCCGTTTGCTTTCAAATCTATTTTCTTGTAAAAACCTTTTAGGTGCTCAGCCACATGGACACCGAGCTTAGGAGTTCCATTCCAGTGACGTGTTGTAGCTGCTGTGGAAGTTATAGGACCTCGATAGTAGACGTCTCCACTTTCTACTTGACTCCATTTCAGATTTATTCATCTGTAGGGCATGTCGCCCTTTCCTCTTAAAGACAACTTGTTTACTCAGTTCTATTTCAGTTGTGGATTTAATTAATTAGTGATTCAGACTTTGTATTGTTTTATTCAGTATTCGAATTTTTCAGAGGAGTGTTCCTCCAGATTCATTTTATTCCATTATTATTCTATTGTGACTGTGATGTGACCGTGGTATCATTATTTTATAATTTAAATTGTTGCATGTTAATCTAATTTAATTTAAAAATTTGACACTCACTTTTTTAAATATTAGGTGGCTAGTAATTGTTTAAAAAAATGTTTTTCAACAGTGATGCTATGAACTGAACCAACTTGACATTTTGTATTAATTTTAATAAAGGAGTAGCTACCCGGTATTTAATTACGCGGGGTGTCAGAGGTGGTATCAGAGCATCAGGTTCTAGTGTCCTTAGGATCTGTACAGCTTGTTATGTTTCCGCATAGCGTTCTTTGATATGGAGTCCTATATTTTAGGATTGTTGTACTCTTTTGTGTATCTTATGTTTTTAGCTATTTTGAGATAATAACTGTACATTTATAAAAATCTCTCTCATTTCATATGCCTCCACGACGTGCACAACAAGTTCCCAGGAATGCTTAGCCCGAGCCACAGCCTGCACCAGTTCAAGGCACCATGAATGTCGCAGAGGTTTCCGCTATTATGGCCCAAATGGTAAATGCCGCTCTAGCAGTTGTGCAGCAGGCACCGCCTCAGGCACCGGTAGTAGCACCAGTATAGGCTCATGCATTCCCGTCTTCTTGGCAACCTGTTCGGGATGATTTTCAAAAAGCACACCCTCTGGAGTTTGCAGGTAGTTCTGACGTCGTTGTGTCCAGTCAGTTGAAGAAGGACATCCAAAGACACTTGAGGATGTACGAGTGTACGGATGTACAGAGGCAGATACTGGTTACTTTTAAGTTGGTAGGGTCATTATTGCAGTGGTAGGAGTCCAATACCACCGCAGAGGAGAGAGATGTTCTTACTATTCAGGAGTTCTGGGTGCGGTTCGATCGTAAGTATTTTCCCTCAACTGTTCACACTGAGATGAGGAGAAAATTGATGAACCTTAAGCAGGAGGGGAGGACAGTTTCTGAATATGAGGTCGAGTTCACAAACCTTCTGAACATCGTCCCCGATGAGATTCCGAGGGAAGAGAAGAAGATACAAAAGTTCATGGATGGGTTGACTTGGAGGATCCATCAACACTTACTAGGAAACCTCTCGTTGGCCACTTATACTGATGTGGTTAACGCAGTATTGCTTCACTGTCAGGACCACCGCTTTCACTTATCAGAGGGTAAGCGATCAGGAGAATCCAGTTATCAGGGCAGGACAGGGGGAAATGGTACCAGCGGGGCACAATCAGTTCAGGGTCAGCACAGGCAGGGTGATCAGAGTTTCTAGCAGGGGGATTCTAAGATATTTAGATCTGGAGGTTTCAAAAATGGACAGGGAGGTTTTTGTCATGGCCAGCAGGGTCAGCACGGCCATCAGGGTCAGCACGGCCAGCACGGCCAACAGCAACAGTTTCATCAGGGTCAGCATGGTCAGTGGAGAAATGGTAACGGCCATTAGGGCCATGGGCAGCAGGGTTAGAGAGGAGGAAACTTTTCGGGGAAATGTTTTATTTGTGGTAAGATTGGCCACAAACAGCAGGAGTGTCCTAATTAGGGCAGGGCCCCATAGCAATAGCAGCAGGGTGCTCGACATGAGCCCTAGAGACCTATGTTTCCCGTCGCCCTCCCAGCACCAACGCAAATGCCAGCTTTGCCACCCATCCCAGCAGTCCCGGTTCAGCAAGGGCAGCTTCAGTACGAGCGAGTCTATCAACTCCAGCAGGCCGGAGTCCCACAGGATCCACCCGCTATTGAGGGTATGTTCTCTATTTAGGGGACTATGAGGCATATTTTATTTGATACGAGAGCCACACACTGTTTTATTTCCACGAGATTTGCACGTATTATAGGGTTGTTAGACACTACAGAGAGCATGATTACTTGAGTAGATTCACCATTGAGTAGGGGTTCTGTAATTTCTCTTATTTGTAGAGGTGTGGGTATCGAGATCGGGAGGTTTACTTTACCTGTTAATATGTTAGTGTTAGATATGACTGAGTATGATGCTATCATTGGCATGGATTGGCTAGTTGCGTATCGAGCCATGATTGATTGTTTCAGCAGGAGTATTATATTTTCCATAACCGGGCAAGATATGTTCTTAGTGGTGATGCCTCGTCCTAAGGGAGGATCGTCCACTCACTTGTATTACATTGAGGAGGAGACCTCTAAGGAAGTGGTGATACCACTCGATTCGATTCCAGTTGTTAAGGAATTTGCTGATGTATTTCAGGATATTTTAGGATTACCTGCTAGTAGACAGATAGACTTTGTTATCGATTTGATGTCGGGCACTAGGCCTATAGCCCGTGCACCTTACTGTATGGCTCCAGCGGAGATGAGAGATCTACGGGATCAGATAGAGCAGCTGTTGGGTCAGGGATTTATTCGTAGGAGTACTTCGCCATAGGGTGCCCCTGTGCTGTTCGTAAAGAAGAGGGATGGATCTTTGAGGTTGTGTGTAGATTATCTGGAGTTGAATAAAGTCACGATATGGAATAAATATCTGTTGCCCCGAATCGATGACTTATTCGACTAATTGAGAGGAGCGGCCTTCTTCTCAAAGATTGACTTGCGATTGGGATACCATCAGTTATGTATCAGGGAACAGGATGTCTCGAAGACTGCTTTCTTGACGAGATATGGCTCCTATGAGTTTCAGGTTATGCCTTTTGGCCTAACCAATGCCCTAGTCGTGTTTACGGACTTGATGAATAGGATATTTAGAGAGTTCCTAGACCAGTTCATCATCGTCTTCATTGATGACATTCTGGTTTACTCCCAGACAGAGGAGGAACACGCCGAGCAATTGAGACAGGTTTTGCGGACGCTCCGTCAGATAGAGTTATATGAAAAATATGAGAAGTGTGGGTTTTGGCTGAAGGAGGTACAGTTTTTAGGGCATATCATTTCAGACAGGGGAATATCAATTGATCCGGGGAAAGTATCGGGGGTGAGAGAGTGGGGACAGCCCATGACACCAACTGAAATACGTAGTTTCTTGGGCCTAACAGGATACTACAGGAGGTTTATTCGGGGTTTCTCTAAGATAGTGGGTCCTTTGACACATCTGACTCGCAAAGGTGTGCCATTCATCTGGAGCGATGCCTGTCAGTTGGCATTTGATGAGTTGAAGGACAAGTTGACCTCAACGCCAGTGTTAGCATTGACCAGATCGGGAGTGGTGTATCTAGTCTACACTGGTGCGTCCTTACAAGGACTTGGAGGTGTACTGCAACAGGAGAGTCAGGCTATAGCTTATGCTTCCCGTAAGCTTAAGCCTCATGAGAAGAATTACCCCACCCACGACTTGGAGTTAGCAGCAATTGTATTTGCTCTTTGGATCTGGAGACATTATCTCCTGGGGGAGAAATTTTGTTTATTCACGGACCAAAAGTCCCTACAATACCTCTTCATGCAGATAGAATTAAATTTGCGTCAACGTAGGTGGCTCGAGTTCTTGAAGGATTATCAGTTCGATATCCAATACCACCCAGGAAAGGCTAACATGGTAGCAGACGCGTTGAGCCGTAGGCCAGTAGGTGAGGTGGACGAAGTGTGGAGAGCAAAATGGAAGGAGTTGGGACACCAGGATGCAGTGGCCCGATCATTAATGTCTGTGATGACTGTTATGCCCCAAATTGTTGTGAGAGTGATATAGGTCCAGGTAAAAGACTCGTTATGTCAAGAGAAGATAGTTTGATTACTAGCAGAGGGAGACGATTCCTATACTGTTAGTTCAGATGGGGGCTTACGCTTCAATGGGAGACTGGTCGTCCCGAAAGGGGAAGACTTACGGCACAAGGTAATGTCAGAGTCGCATGGTTCACGATTTGCAGTACATCCTGGTGGGGACAAAATATACCAGGACATAAGGCGATAGTACTGGTGGAGAGGGATGAAGAGAGATATTGCCAAGTTCATTTCTAAATGTGCCACTTGTTAGCTGGTAAAGGTGGATCATCAGAGACCGGCAGGACTTCTACAGCCAATAGAGGTTCCTATGTGGAAATGGGAGAGCATTTCCATGGTATTCATCACAGAACTACCTACATCACAGAGGGATCACGACTCCATATGGGTAATCGTGGATAGGTTGACCAAAGTGGCTCATTTTCTTCCAGCCCGGACAGACTACACTATGGGATAGTATGCCCAGATTTTCATTGCGGAGATAGTGAGACTTCACGGGGTGCCTCTCAATATCGTGTCAGATTGAGACAAGATATTTGTTTCACGATTTTGGGAGAGTTTCCAGGAGGCCATGGGTATGGAGTTGCGGCTGAGTATGGCGTATCACCCACAGACAGATGGGCAAACCGAGAGAAAGAATCAGATGTTGGAGGACATGTTGCGTATGTGCATCCTAGACTTTGGAGGTGGTTGGGAGAAGTACCTTCCATTGGTGGAGTTGCTTATAATAACTCCTACCAGTTCACCATTGGCATGGCTCCATTCGAGGCATTATACGGTAGACCTTGTCGTTCCCCAGCATGTTGGTTAGAAGTGGGGGATAACAAACTCCTTGGGCCAGAAGTGATTCAGGATACTTCGGCAAGGATAAAGATGATACGGATCCGCATTCGGGTAGCTCAGGATCGACAAAAGAGTTATGCCAATGCCAAGAGGTTCTTCAGAGAGTTCAAAGTGGGGGACCAGGTGTTACTCAGAGTATCTCCGATGAAGGGTATTATGCATTTTGGGAAGAAGGGGAAATTAGCACCAAGATATGTGGGGCCATTTCCTATCATCGAGCGGATTGGGCCAGTAGCGTATAGACTTGGATTACCGAAGCACTTGCATAGGATTCATGACGTGTTCCATATTTACTCGTAAGGAGATATCTTAGGGACGATTTGGCCCATACCCACATTGCTTTGGAGAATATCGATCTTCAGCCTGATAGTTCCTATGAGGAGGGGCCAATTGCTATTCAGGACTACAACGAGAGGAAACTGAGGTCAAAGATAGTACCGTTAGTACGCGTGCAGTGGCAGCATCATAATGCCGAGGAGTCCACATGAGAGCGCGAGGATGAGATGTGCGAACGTTATCCAGAGCTATTTTTACCAGGTATTCTTTAGTTCTGAATTTCGGGATGAAATTCTGTTATTAGGGGGGGAAGTATGTGATACCCCGTAATTTTATTGATTTTTATTTAATGGATTAATTGACTTAAATGAGAATTAATTTGGAAATTAATTCGGAGGTAAATACTAGCGAGATGTGATTTGGTATTTGATTATGATGTTAAAATAAAATATTACTGAGTATATGGTAATATATGAGTATTGAAAATATTAAAATTGTCGCGAGGCAGAAATACGACAGTTTGGGAAATTAAGTCGGGATGCGCGTGTCAGTAGCGCTAGGAATGAATTTAATTGGATTAAAAAGTAATTTATATTTTAGCAACTGAATGGTCATTTTGAGTGCGCCAACGTGTCCAGAAGGGTCGAGATAGTCAGAAAACACTAGCCGGGAGTTTAGTTTGGGTCCTGGGGCATTTTTAGGCCAAACCGGCAATCCAAAAGGGTATTTTGGTAATTTTAAAAAATATAGGAGTTAAGACCCACGAATTTTAGAGGTTAATTATATATTATTAGAAAGGCCACTAAGGCCATTATTAGCCAAAAACAATAGAAGTGGACTACGGGATTTAGAGAGAAGTTTCAAGTAGTTCCAAAACAAACCAGCACCCACCACCACCAATTGGGAAGGATTTGTGACCGAAAAGAGGAGAGATCCAGCCTTTAATCACCAACAACAAATCAGAAGAACAAATCTAAGGCAAGTGATTTGGTTTCATTACTTTTATTGAATATTTCCTCCATTCTTAGTGTAGAAATTAACATATGTCTTGAAAGATTGATGTAAACCCAATGGAATTATTAGGGATTGCATGTAGAATTGATCTAGATGAATTTAGTATCCAAAATAGAGCATTTGATGATGTAAAAACGAATTTAAAAAGGAGTTTTCATGTTCGATTAAATTCTGGCTTCACGTTGTTAGGGTTTGTGGCAAAATTTGGGGATTTATGGATTTTACATGTTGATTTGAACGAATTGACCCAAAAAAACTATGTTAGGAAGTGATCTAGGGTGGTTTAGAATAATTTAAGGACCTTAAAATCTGATTAGTATGAATTTAGGATGATTTTGGAGAGGAGAAAAGTTGAGAAAAATGAAATGGGTGAAATCTGGGCACTTTCAAAAATTTCGTTAGAAGACCAACCCAGGTCCTTCGAACGACCTCGTTCGAACGAGATTCTAACGAGATTCCAGTAGCACTTCCAATGAGTTCAAGGTTCGTTCGAAGCCATTCGTTCGAACGACAGTCATTTGAACGACTTCGTTCGAATGAGATTTCTGGATCATCTAACGAGATTTTATAATGACCTCTTTCGACCGATTTTTGGTTCGATCTCCGTGTAAGTTTAGCTATATGAGTGTTATTCTTCCCTTTGTTAAACTTTAATAATTTTGACCCTAGAGAATGAATGTTGGGAACTTTATGAATACTTAGACTTGAGAAAGACTAGCAGGTATATTTGTGAGGCCGGAGTATAACTTAAGATTAAATTTTGGATAAATACATATAAGATTTGGTAACCTTTATAAGTTAGGTTTTAAGTAATTGAGATTACGACGTGAGATGTGTCGGCGGTCTATATTGTGGATTATACAAAAAAATTATAAATGTGTAAACTTGAATGACGATATAGGGAGGTAGAATACACCTCTATTACTACTATAAGATATTTAAGGTGTGTGAATGCTTAGTGAATGGATTTATATGTGTATAACATACCTACCATACTTGCTATCACGGGAGGTCGGCTTTCAAAATGGGCCATGTAATCTTTGTGTGCCTATGGGGGGATTTAGATTGGTACCTTAAGGACATAGGGTTGTGAATGACTTATTCGTGAGAAATAAGTCAGCTGACCATGGGAACGTAGGTATGTGCGTGACCCATGGGTATGTGAACTATGTTCGCCTCCATTATGTGTGATTGTTGCTTATTGAAACGGTTCCTGAGAGATTCGGAACACGTGGTCCTTATGTACGGGATGTACCGGGATCCGATAGCAGAGTATGTGTGCACCGCAGCTTAGACCTAGGGGTGCCCTTATTAAATATTTATGATGAGATTAATATACTAGTAATTGTAATGGACTTTTATTAAAGTATGAATGTGAATATTTGTAACATTGTTAGTAGAATTAAAAATGGGAATCGCATAATACTATTATAAGTAAATCTGAGAAATAAAATAGGAGACTCACAGTTTAGTTGAAAATGGTTGGTATTAACCCTTATATTATAAAGTAAGGACAGGTTGTGGATTGGACTCGTTAGATAGTGGTATAACTAGAACGGGTACGGGTACATTAGGAGTGCACAAATAGATGAGGGGTGAGGAAGTCATGTGTACACTGTTTAATTTTATTAAACAACTGTTTTCACAATCGGGCTCTGACCCGTTTGCTTTCAAATCTATTTTCTTGTAAAAACCTTTTAGGTGCTCAGCCACAGGACACCAAGCTTAGGAGTTCCATTCCAGTGACGTGTTGTAGCTTCTGTGGAAGTTACATGACCTCGATAGTAGACGTCTCCACTTTCTACTTGACTCCATTTCAGATTTATTCATCTGTAGGGCATGTCGCCCTTTCCTCTTAAAGACATCTTGTTTACTCGGTTCTATTTCAGTTTTGGATTTAATTAATTAGTGATTCAGACTTTTTATTTGTTTTATTCAGTATTCGAATTATTCAGAGGAGTGTTCCTCCAGATTCATTTTATTCCATTATTATTCTATTATGACTGTGATGTGACCGTGGTATCATTATTTTATAATTTAAATCATTGCATGTTAATCTAATTTAATTTAAAATTTTGACATTCACTTTTTTAAATATTAGGTGGCTAGTAATTGTTTAAAAAAAATGTTTTTCTACAGTGATGCTATGAACTGAACCAACTTGACATTTTGTATTAATTTGAATAAAGGAGTAGCTACCTGATATTTAATTACGCGGGGTGTCACATAGATCTCTTAAGGTTCTTAATATTTAATTGGGGACATCTTGACTATTTAATGTAGAGGATTTTAATGCTGGTATATGGATTGAAATTCTGATGTAAACCCCATGATAGATGCCCCATATTATGAATTAAACAGTGTTGAAAATTGGAACGAAATCTGAGTTGAAACATGTATTTAATGTTCATAAATTCTGGGAAAATAAGGCATGAAATTGGGATTGAATCATGTAATTAATGATCCTAAATGGACTAATTAAGTTATAGGGACTCAACTACATAACAATGAAGTAGCATAAACCTTTGGAAGTGAATTTCGCAAGGAAACCTAGGAATCCCGCATTGAAACAAATAAGCAGATATGGGCTTCTACATAAAATCGAATTGATTCGGCCTTGGGGTGAATCGATTCGATTTCGAAGTGAATCAATTCGGCAAAGAACCGAATCAATTTGGTCCTGGGGGATGAGTGAGTTGGGCATGTGGTTTGGTTAAGGGTATTTTTAGGAGTCCATGTGAGTTGGTGGGACCGTGTATGGACCAATAGGGAATTTATTAAAAATCAAAATGTTCCCACAATTTATCCAAAAAATTACATTTAACTAGCTGGTTAAGTAATTATACTATTGAAGGTAATTAATAATTCACCGGATGGTAAATTATTAATAAATGGAATATTGTGGACGTTACGTGGAATTTCTATGGTAATTATAGAGTAGCTACCAATACATATTATATAAGCTAATAATATGTACTTATATGTATTTGTGTGGACACATTAATGTTCATGGACTATCCTATCGGCTCGAGGGTTCATGCATTCGGACCGGGTACCACACATAGGCACAGGTGGGCTTGACGATTGTGTAGAGCGAATAGGTACTACGTGGAGGCGCCATCTACGAGAGGTCGGTGTTAACGCTGGCCAACCTTTGTCACCACTGGGTATGGGCTATGAACTGGCATCCTGCATAGGGTCCTCCCCCAAGTTATGTGTTTTGTGATATCCGCTTAGGATAAGAGATTCCTTCGAACCTTCCGATAGTATACGAACTAGACACCAATGTTAGATGACTTTGTGTGTCAAATATATGAAAATACATATATATTTGATTACCCGGACCTTAGATGAGATAAATTGAAATGTCTAAGAATGTGGATATAAACTGCAAACCCTTATTATGTGATGCGTAATGGATGTTTGTGCCATTTATGTGAGACTTATAAGACTGGGATATTATGGGTATTGACAATTAAATGGAGCCGGTACACTTAAGCATTAAATTATCGACAAACCCATTATTATTAAATTGATACATTGTCATAATTATTATTTAGGACTTATTGGGATGCGGATAATATCATACTTAGATGAGGGGTGAGGTACTAATCACATGTGAGTGATGAGGAGGAATATTTATTTTGCATCAACAGTATTATTGCATCTTAAATTGATTATGTTAATACTTGCACAACTAGGTCCCTAACCCAAATTTAAATGTTTTCCCCCCAAGTTCTCTTGGATAGGGATAGATGGATTGTGCTGGGATAGTCTTGCAATATCTTTTGCTCATCAGTTTTCAGATTTATCAATTCTAGCATGGGTGCTTTTCTGTCATAGTTATTTATTCTATTTGGAACAATTGTAAGGGCATAAGCCCTAGATTTCTTTACATTATGTTGGGTTGAGATATTTACATTAGAGTTGAATTTATTATTTATTTGGTGTTTGGATGAATTTATTTATTATTATGGAAATGTTCATAAAGCTATATCATTAGCGGTTAAATTAATATTATTTATATGATGTTGTGCTAAAAATGGTATTAATTGACAAGAAAACCCTATCTTTGGCGTATCGAGCTTGGCCAACCTTTACGTGAAAAAATATGGGGTTTTTCACTTGATTTTACCATGGGATCAAACCTCTAATGGACTAAGGAAAATATAAGACTTTAGAGTTAAACCCAATATCCAAGGACAATATTATCAAAAGTTCGGAAGTGACATCATATCGCCCCCGTGTTTCAGAGATATCCTAAGACCTAGAAGGTGAACACCCCTAAAATATATGTTGGTACATATTATAAAATGGAGGGTCACCTTAAGTATTTCCACCGGCTGGAAGAGGACATGTGTGAATCTCCTAATCTAATCTTTGAAAAGGTTGAAAATTTACATCAGTGTTTCAAGTGCCTTGTAAAGACTTCCAAAAATCTCATTGGTGAATTAATGAAGTCCATTCCTCCCATAGAGAGTCAAGTAAAGAGGATAACTAGTAGTAGGAAAATGAGGACCAAGGGTGAGGGAAACTTCTCGATCCCCATGCCAATGAGACATTTTTGTCATCTAAGTTAGGATGTTTTTGGGCTTTATATTGTTGCATTTTTTTATATCATACATATATTTTTACTATATGTAGTATATAGTTTTTTTGGTTCATTTTTCTATGGGCCTTCGTTTATTTTCTTACAAAAATAAATATATGTTTTTTTAAATTTTTGTGGATAACTATTGATTTAAATTCATTAATAAATTTGGGAATATAGAATGCTATCTATTACCCCCTTCTTTGATTGGATACTTCACTTGTACAAAGAGTTTACCTTTTGTTTTTACTTAATCACTACGTGTAAAGGTTGTTTGAGAACAACTCATATGAACTATGTAGGTGTCACTGTCATATCGCACACACATTAAACGAATTACAATAGATTTTATCCTTGATTTAATGACAAAAAGTTTCATTGAATGTGCTTGCACCCAATCGGGACTATTTATTTTGCTTACTAGTGTTGTTTAAAATTTTACATGTAAAAACCATTGCATGTAAGCATTAATTGATAACAAAATTATTTGAGTAAGGCACTCGGAAGTGCTACCCTTGGGTGTTCTGTTTAGAGTTTCTATTTAGGTAAGAATTTAGTTGAACTTGACCCCATGGACTTGATGAAATCCCCCATTGACAAAATGGCTTATTTTTCTGCTCAAAGAGAAAATTAATAAGAATATATATGCTAAAAGACAAAACTTTTTGCACAATTTTAAGGGTGATATAAGTTGAAGACCAATAGATGTGAATATATTTCTTCATGAATTTTTTTTAAAAACCTTATTGACTTAATTATCACGCACGTGATACTTTCGACCTTAATTGGTGCTAACCCTTTATGAACTCAACCTTTTTTTAGTAAGGTAGACATAATTTGGTTTTAACTATAGGTTGAATTCTAGGTTCTTGTAAAAACATGTGTGAGTTTTTCTATAGTCCTGGTTTCGATATCTATCCCTATTATCATAAGATACTATGTGTGGGACTACCTAATTTGGATATTATCTCAAATTTATAGTTCACTTGAATTTTTTTTAAAACTAGTATTTGAATCTCTATGTTTAATTGTAATACTATTATATTCGATGGTTGTACAAATTAATTTTTTATCATAATCCGCTCATGAAAATCAGTTAAAGACTAATAAGGATTGATGGAGTATATTAAATAGGTGTGCTTAATTTACACAAAGTTCAGAATTATAAAAAAATGGCAGTAAGTACTATCTTTTGGTAGTCAAAAGATCTAAAATATGAAACGTACTCTGACGATATTCTTCACCGCACAACGAGAACATTATAATTACTTCAAAATTGAGAAGATAAACACATATTTATCAAAACAAAACAACAAAGCTTAAATAATATAATTTTAGGAATATATTTATATAGTATATTTCGTTTAATAATATTGGTAACATACATTTTCGACCGTGCATTGCGCGAAGTACATGCTAGTTGATACATATATCACAATTCACATTCATAATTAATAATTTTGAATTTTAAACAATTGTAGAAAGCCATGAAGTTTTCAATAGAACAACCCATTCACCTTTATACCTTCCGTTCTCTTCATGCTATTACAGATTAGTCTAAAATAACCTCTTAGGAGAACTTTGGCCCAACTTTTCTATGCATGATACTTGCCATCATCATCATCATCATCATCATCATCATCATCATTATCATCAATTAATTAAGTTCTCTATTCTTTTCGTCTTTTAGCTAATTGTTGATTGACTATTCGTATTTAATTGGACTTTTTTTAAATATATACTCTCTTTTCATAACTTTTTTCTCCGATTAAGTGTAAATCCGTTTCGTCATTGTTGGCCAAAGACTGCGTGTACATCAGTTTATGAGATAGTTAACATTGTTCCAACACTCCCTTCAATCTGTAGGCATTAGTTATACAATGGTAAAGCTTATCATCATCATCATGTTCATCTTTTATATATAGTCTATCATGGCCATCCTTTGCAGAAGAGAGAGGTAAAGAAGAAATGTAGTGGAAATTACACATCATTTCAAACAAGACCAAAGAGCGACGACAATTTCTTCTGTTTATGGGAACATACAATAACTGGGTAAAAAAAAGGACAAGACAAGATAATGGAACTATCAAAATTAGTGGCGAACTAACAAGATCGAGGACAAATCTTTTTCTCATTCTTTCTTGCATCTCTTGTTTCTCTAGCGTAGCTAAAAGTCTACTGAGCCATAAAAATAAGGAATTTATCCACACTGCTCATTTTTCTTTGATGCTGTTACAAGCTGTGTCGGTGGATCAAGGAAAATTAATTCGTTCACGGTAGGACAACTATTCAAAAATCATAAGGTTGAATGTACATAATTTCCAATGAAAAAAATTCATGGCACGAGAAATACAAATGACACAGCAAATTACCGGCGTAATTCTTGCAAGACACAAACGACGAATACAAATTTGTTGAGATGTGTGCCTTAACTCTCCATATGTAACTCCATGCATTATTGACGTAGGAGGAGTTAATTTTTTTATCACTCTACTTGTATCCTGATTCAAAAAATATCTTCATAAACAATTAAGTAGGATTTTTAATAAACAATCCCCATGCAATTGCGCAATTGGAATATGGTCATATTGGGTTTTAGTTTGTTTATTAAAAAGGATTTATAGTATCCATTTAACAATATTCATTTATTAACTAGTAAAACAAAATGATCGTCTAGATTATCTCAAAATATCGCATGAGTTACACATTTATTATACACAATTACATTTATTATACTAAAAAAGTGCATGTTATGTTACATGAGGATGTGGATCCGAGTGAAATCAAATTACCACCGTTTTGTCTCGCACAAAAATTATTTGTCAGAATTCACATGGGAAAGTAAGAATTTCAGTTATAATGGATGGATTTTTATTTCAATAACTTTTCTTTTTCATAATTTTTGTGTGAGACAAAACCGCCCATAAATTTTTAATAAAAACTATGCTAAAATCTAAAATTTTATTTTATGAAGAGAATTTAATTATATAATTTGTATCAAATTTAGACTTATACAAATTTTATTTATGCATTTTTTCTTCTCATACAAGAATTTAATCTACTTACTCTACAATTGAAACATGTCTAACATAAATTACTATATTTTTTAAATATTGAAAAAACTTTTAAAAAACATATTTTGGTTTCAAACATTTGTAAATAATGAATTGTATAATTGTGTTATTTATAAAATGTCTAAATTAAATCAATTTAATATATATATATATATATATATATATATATATATATATATATATATATATATATATATATATATATATATATATATATAGGAGAAGGCTCACATACATCATGCTCTATACATCACCCATGCATCACGCCTAATTCTCGGCCCTAAAAAACTTTTTTTTCAAATTTTATATTTTTCCCTTGAAATTAACCTTCCAATCAACCCATATGCAAAAATTAGGTCAAAATACATTTTGTAGCTATTTTTAAAAAATCCACAAAAACCTGCTAAAAATACCTTATTTTTAAGGGTCTGCGCCAACAGTTTTTTGTGGATTTTTTAAAAATAGCTACAAACTGCATTTTGACCTAATTTTTTGCATATGGGTTTATTGGAAGGTTAATTTCAAGGAAAAAATATAAAATTTGAAAAAAAAGTTTTCAAGGGCCTAGAATTAGGTGTGATGTACGATGTGATGTATAGTGCATGATGTAGGTGAGCCTCTCTCTCTCTCTCTCTCTCTCTCTCTATATATATATATATATATATATATTCACACACTTAAATATATAAAATTGCTAACGTCTATTACTGGTATATATTGTACATTTTCATGTAACTTTTTATTTATGAATAAAACATTAAATTTTGATTACTATTAGAAATAATAAAAGATTTTTTAGCAATCACTTTTCAAGTAATCACAAAATATTGAAAATATTACCACGTATTAAAGAGAGCGTAAATATTAAGGATTCGTCTTTTTTGTTTGTTTCATTTCCTCTCTTCCCGTGCATCAACCTTCCCCATCTGGGTCAATGCAATGAGTTTTATACTAGTGATGAACTCGAAACATTCCATCAATACATAAGTAAATTAAAATGGTGAAAATAGACTAAGAAGTTGAATAACTGAATCCTACTTCTACTGGCATATATAGTCTTAGGCATGACAATTAAGCATAACGTACTTAGTTGTGCCACGAACTTATATGACATAATTTGCATGGAGATTTCCAAAGTAATATTAGGGTGTGTTTGGATGCTCAAATTTTATGCATTGGAATTTGAATTAGTTTTAATTTTCAATTCTTATGCCAGCGATTTTAATTCTAAACCTTGAAAGTAGATTCCTCAAACATAATCTAAATTCAGGAAACTTGTAGTAGCACTGTGTGGAACTATATAGGAAGTTGAGGATATGGCGTGGGAAAGGCGGTAAGGGTAAATTAAAGTCAAAGTGATTGGTATATGAAGAGTTGCGTTCATATATAATGGTCATGAGAATGTGTCAATAAAACAGTTGAGTTTTCCCCTTTTACTCATCAGCTGTAAGAGTTATGTGTTAGTGCAGTCATCCAACTGCTCCTTATGAACACTACTCTCTTCAATATTGAACCCGAAACTCGTTTAATGGTACAGGAACTCATACTAATAGATATGTCCTTTTTCCCCTCTTTTGTATATGAATAAAAAATTTACTTCCTCATATACGTCATCACAAACGCAATAATTGTTTGATAAAAAGTATTTTAGTGACCAAATGAAAGGTCGCTGACACGCCCGCATTTTCCATCGACTTTTGGTGACTTCTTTAGTGTATAAAATCTTAGTGTACAACTCATGGGACAATTACTTGAATTAATTTGACAATAGAGTCTATTTTCTTTATTTTTGAAAATATGGTTGATGAAAAATCTTTTGAAAAACTATCAGGCTTCTTGTAAATTGTCTAATAACTCTATTGTTAAAGTAATACGACTATTACTTGAGAATGATACTTTTCCAAAACATTTTAAAGTAATACGACTATTACTTATGGATGATATCTTTCCAAAACATTTTAATTGTAAATGCAAAAGGTTTAGCTGCTGTAAACAATACTTGCATGTGTAAAAGTTCTTATAATAATAATTACCTTTAAACAATAAGATTTTGACAAAAATTAAATTACAATGAGACTCTTGGAGTTAACCACTTCAATGATTGGGGAACGTGGAACATGGTCAATAATTTTTTGAACCATTCTAAGCTCGAGCACAGTCATGCGTGGAACGGATGCTTATCAACTATGATAACAGGCAGTGGCAGTTTAGAGGCACAACTCACCGAAGTTGCTGCTATAACACCCGAGGCCTAATTGTATGGTGCTGGCTTTGTTTAGCTTAATAAATACGAGGCAGTTTCATTAGTTGGGGAATTATTCAGACTTAATAAATGTGAGTTGGAAAGGGGTATTCTATAAACTCCGAATACCGGTTCCTTGCCTTTTTATGTTTTCTTTCTGCTTGTACTATAAATACTCGATTCATAAAGCTAAGATTGGACGGATATTTTTGCGACTAAATTACATAACTAAAAAGATTCATATTTTCAGTGTTAATTGACCTTGAATTCTTATTGAAAGGAATAGCTTTGGCCTTTGAGCTAGGGAGTTTGATGAAATATTTTCACTTTTTATTAGAATACTCAGTAAATGAAAAGTATAAGTAAAGCAAAAGGTTTATAAGTGCAAGAAAAGTGAAGAGATGAGATGAAAAAAGTGCACCAATCACATACCTATCTAACAACAAGAATCAACTGGAAATGAATACAAACACAGCCAAAAAAATAAAAATCAACTTGATCTTTCTAAATTTAAGAAAATATACAACTAAAATACTGAAGAACTTCAATTGAACCATTAGAATACGTAGCTTGTTCACATTAGCATCATACGCTTGAAATAAACAAAAACCGCGTTTGGATATTTTCATGAATTTAAGACTAATAAGAAGATAGATTGTTCCTCTGTGCAACTAGTCGCAACTAATGGCACTTGAAGATGAGTAAAATAGAACTTGACTAAACTATATATGTATATATCGAAGGCCAAATTTTGAGGCATTAACCTCTGCCATGACTAGTAATGAAGTTCCAAGTGGAACAAGAGAAGTTTAAGTAATTAAGTAACATTGCAGTTACCGGAGGAAGACACATAACCATTTTGAGTAGCTTCATGTTCAGACTCGATACCACTATGGTATTCCTCATCCACCTCTATGGTAGGAAGCTCATTAAGATCAAACTCTAGAAATCTATGACCCGATTGACTGGCTTCACCTGCTGATTGGACTCGGGTGGGTGGAGCTTGGGCGGGAGTGGTCCAGTTCCACCTGCTGTAGCCTCCAAGAGCCCGGCCTGATAGGAAAGTCTTGTCACAAACCTTGCACTTGTAGGTACCCCGAAATTTATTATGACTAGCCCTTTGTCCACCCAGCGCCAGGTGAGATGGGAAAGACTTGTTACATGTGCGGCATTTGAATTTATGAGTAGTTTATGTTGTTGTCCCTACTATCACCGCATCATTTACGGACGTTTCCAAATCCATCATCAGCCTCATCTTCTTCATATTCGTTTCCTTCCCGTCATTACTCTCTCTAGACATACAATTCAATAACCCTTGACTATTTTTGTAATCTGATTCACCCTCTAAGTCATCCATTTTTAGCAATGAAGACTCCTCAATTGTAGCCTTTTTAGTTTCCTCAACATGTTCCTTGTTGGTCAATACAGACTCCAAAGATTCCATTTGAGACCTCATTAGATCGTTGACAGCGTCTCGTAACTCCTCATCATCCTCGAATTTGACGTTACTGCCACGTTTGGCCGTCTTTGACAAACCCTGCAAACATTGCATCAAATCAACCCCCAGTGAATCAATAGTGTTAGACACAAATGAAGATCAACTATTCATGGCCCAAGTTGGGAGTTGAATCCCTCTCCATTCCCTCTCAGGATGACACCTCAACTGCCCAAACAAAGGCTAAATGTGAACCCTCATGTGAGCCCCTAATGCCTTGCCTTTACTAAACTCTTTTTGGCATTCAGGAGAAACCCGACTCTGATTATTTCCTTTATCACCAATCGGATCCTCAGCCACGACGACGTTTTGAACCTTTGGAATGATCATCTTCTCGTCACCGAAACTAGGTGATGAACCACAAACAGACAACCTCCTATGGTCTTTCTTCAATCTCTTCCATTGTTGATCGTTACCTTCCTCCATTATTCTTGGCTAAAATAGATAGAGAGAGAGAGTGGAAGTGTGTGTAATATATAAAAAGGTAGTGATAAAGAGATTTCAATAAAAACGTTAAGCAAATACTCAAGAGGCGGTTGCTTTTCTAAAGACCCAACTCGATTAATCTTCAGCTCCCCTAATAAATTATATGCATTTAAAGGATACTCGTATATACACGCAAGTGCGTGTGATGAGATTGAGAGGATTAGAGTGAGAAAGAGATGAGAAGGCGAGAAGCAACAAGGCTAAGGAAGAGTCATTCTTAATAACTGTTCACATTCTTAGCCCAAAAAATAACTGCTCACATTCTTAGCCAAAAAACTAACTGCTCACATTCTTAGCCCCTTTGCCTCCTATTCCTAGTTTTTCAGAATTTTCTCTTTTATCTTTTTTTTCTCATCTCTCACTCGCATACAAACTCTCTCTCTCCAATTTTCGGAAGGATATTAAATATATTCTTTTAGGGAGGAGTTATCCGACGCCCATCCCATCTTCCCCGTAAATAATATTTAGCGTCCGACTATATACACTCCAAACAAAATCTATGATACTCCAAATTTGTTTTTATTATAATCAAAAGACTTAACTACCCTTCTTGTCCATATTACAAATACCCGCTTTCCAACGTCGGTCCCGAGATTTTAGGGCCCGAAATGAACTCTTGAATTGGGGGCCCCATATTTAATAAGAATTTTTTTTATTAATTTAGAAATTGTAAGTTTTTGTTTTACAAAAAAAATGCCAGGTTATTTTTTGGAATTGCAAGAAGTTTAAATGTTTGTCTGTTCAGTTTTTAACAAATTGGTTTGGGGACAATTGGAAAATGACTCTATAAATATATATATATATATATATATATATATATATATATATATATATATATATATATATATATATATATATATATATATATATATATATATATTAAATTTTGGGACCCCTAAAATGCGTTTAAAATCGAAGGCCCGAGGCGACTGCCTCTCTGGCCTTCCCTCAAAATCGGCCCTACCACTTTCTTAATGATTATTAACTTCTTAAACCTAGTAATTATGTTATGACGGATGATCTGAACAAATTTATAACCAATGATCTGAATTGGTTTATAATAAAAAAAAATGTGAGAAAATTATTTTAAAATAGATAATTATTTATAAAAAGAATTATACCATTTTTAATTATACTGTTATTAACTATTTTTTCGGAAAATAAAAGTGTAAGTTCTTAATTTTTTAAAATTTACAGTTTTAACATTTTTTACTGTATTTTTAAAATTGTTTTACAATTGATACAAACACAACCAATTAAAACATGACATGACATGATACGACACACAATCTTTTTTTTTCTTAACACGAACACGACCCATATAGAACATGACACGACACAATTATTTTATTTTTACCTAACACTAATTTGACAAAAATAAAATTGGTCACAATTTTTTTTATACTTAACACGAACACTACCAAATTGAAACACGATCACTCATTCTTTTTTTTTACCTAACACAAACATGACACATATAAATAGTATTTTCTTTCAATTGGATCGTGTCCGTGTTAGGTAAAAAATTGCATTAAAACCCGACATGACAAAGTACTAAGGAATTATGAATTATTTGGGTATCTTGAAGCTCAAAAGCAAATAAAGTGGTAAGGAATTACCAGCTAAGTTTGAGATTATTATTTTGTTTTAGTATCACTTTGGGAATATTATAAATTATTGGACTGTCATGAAGTTCAAAAGAAAATAAAGTGGTAAGGAATTATTTACGTGTCATGTTTTTGTTAGGTTCATTACTGAATAGATAGATTGGTCAATAAACATATATATTTTTATTTATGAAAAAAATAGATAAATTGCTCAATAAACATAATTTTTTTTATGTCAAAGATTGTAGTCAACATGGTTATGTTCATTAGTGAATAGATAGACTGCTCTATAAACATAATTTTTTTTATTTATGATTTTATTTTATTTTAATTTTAATAAAAAAAATAGATAGATTGCTCAATAAACATAATTTTTTTTATATTTAATACTATAATCTCGTTTTACATTCAGTAGTGTAGTTATTTTTTTATTGTTCTTTAGTTTCGAGGCTTTACTTTAATTTTAGTTTATAAAAATTATTTTTTTCTTCTTTAGTTCTAGTTATTTATAATTATTTAGTATTCACATCAAAGTCTTCCTTACGGTAAGCACAAGTCTTATTAATTGAAGCATCGAACGATACGTAATCGTTTGATTATCAAAAGGATAAAATAATCAATTGGTTGATAAGACCATAACCTTATCTATTACGCTTGAAATTAACCAAAACACATAAACAAGCCAGTGACTCAAACAATAATTAACTCTTAAAACAATAAAAATATGATTATTTGGTCAAACGATGGTTAGTAAGGGTTTCATTTTTTCGTCGATACTTTTCCATTATTTCACATCATTATATTTTCGAAAATGTGGATATAATCATATGGTTATAAAGTCTAATAGACTTGATCCAAGACAAATGCCCGTATTGAATCTACTCTTGATTAGGGTTGATAGGGTGGCCAACATTGACAAAATTATATCAGGACCAAAAGGGCATGGACCCTAAGCCTTTTTAAATTCTTGTAATATATCTACATTTTTCATCTTGTAATCCTAAAGAGTTAGCTCCTTGTAAATCGATAGTCTCAATACCCATATAACTACTTAAATATCTATATTATACCTCTAATACAATAGTATTATAGGTTAATGACATCTAATAAATACGCCAATTCTCCATTGCTACTCTATCGGTATATAAAAGTTCCAGAAAAAACTCTTTAATTATCCACGTGACTATCCAACCTACATATCATTTTGCCATGCGTTGTTGTACAATTATACGTCTTTTTCAAATTCCTCCTCAAACACCGTTTACAAAACCCATTCCAAAACCAAAAACCTCATGATATTATAAGTGCTAAAATGTCGGTTTATATGGTTGTTACACATATGGAGATAAGGCTTCACTAGATGATGTTTGCTGACCATGATTATGAAAGAAAGACAATTATAAAAACCAATGATGATTCTGCCAAAATGGTCTGAATGTGACAAGACTCCGTCCCATTCACTGAGATACCTTATCCTCCTCTTAATCTAGCCTCACTTTTTTCTACTCCCGTACGTCCCCACATCCCAAGAATCGCATCTCCTACTTCTTCTCCACCTGCACTTACTCTCTTTGTTCATTCACCTATTTGTCCTCCCTCCTCTCATGAAACTTCCACTCCTCCCAAAACACTCACCTTATATTAACTCTCTCAAAAACCCACCCACCAAAACATGTTTCTGCCCTCTTAACTACTACGCTACACACTGGATTTCGGTCCTTGAAAAATGCCTTAACTCAACCACATTGATCTCTTGCCATGGAAGAAGAATTTCAGGCATTATGTGTTTACAAGACCTCGGATTTGGCCGTAGGTTTGTGAGTTTTAGTTTTTTTAGATTGATATTTTTTTAAATCCAAATTTTCACATTTTTTTTAGATTGTTGGATGAATTTGATGATAGATTTTTATCTATTAAAAATAGTTTTTTGGGATAAAAAATATTTTTTTTGGATGAAAACATTATTTTTGCTGGAAATCTTTTATCGATATTATTTTTTATGTTTTTTAATCATGGTTAGAATTTTTATTTTTGAAAATTGTTTTTCTTTTTTATTATTTAAATATTTTTTTCTTTTTCCCGTATATTCTATATTATCTACAATTATTGAATTTTCTTTGGTTTTATTAGAAAATTGGTTTTTTATTGGAAATTCATTTTTTGCAGTATTTTTCAAATTTTTTAGAATATTTATTTAGTTTGCAAATTTTTTGAAAAATATTTTTTCGGTGAATTGAATATTTTTTCTATTTTTTATGCATTTTCAATATTTTTATTTGTGTTTTCTATTTTTTTAATGTATTTTCCAGTTTTTTTGCTAATTATTGAATATTTTCTCTATTTTTTTTATTGAAAATCTTCTTTGTTGTTGGAAAAAAAATTTCACAATATTTTTTTTTAAAACTCTTTAAGATATTTACTCACTTTTTGGAGACTCTTTAAAAATATTATCCAATTTTTTATGTAGATTTTTTTAGTATTTTCCTAATTTTAATATGAAATCTTTTTTTAACTGAAAATATATTTTTTGTTGGAAATTTGTATTTTTATCTATTAGAAATTTATATTTTTATTGTTCATTGGAAACACGTTTTTTTTAGGGGCTTCTATATATCACCCCCTAGTAAAGAGTAAATATATATGTAGATCCTAATTATTTTTAACTAAACATTGCGCCCCTCTAACCAATTATGAATCACCCGGTTGTATCTCCTAGATTCTAGGAGTTTCCATCACCTATTCAAATAATCTCTTGAGGTCTGCATTTCGTAACAAATAAATCCATTAACATAAACATATACCCATTTGTGTTCATATACCAACTAATCAAATGGTTAAGTGTATACATTCTATTAGATACCAATCATTTACATAGAGGTTTTGTTAGATACCAATCCATTTTAATTTATCCTGAGTTATGATATTAGGTTTGGAGAAGATAGTATCTACATAGAGGTTATGTCAGAAGATCCTAATACTGTTCATATACTAATCATATTACTTCGTCAATCTCCTGGGTTAATTGAATTGTTTGGCAACCTAAGAGATCACAAATGAACAGTATTGGGCGAACATCATGGAAACCGTAAAAGGGCCGCTATGTGCAATTCATGTTTAGGTGGGTTTTTTATATAAAAACATTTAATTAGGGGGAAAATATAGTTATCTATTTTTTTTAATGGGAATATTTTTTTTCTTTTTTTTAATTTCCAAATTTTTTAATACTTTTAAAATAATTATTGTGCAATGTTCATTTATTTAAAGTTCTATATTGAATGTCGTGTTCGAAAGATGGCAAGGCAAAGTCTCTAGAAGGAAAAATATGAGGTTCATTTTAAGTTTATGCTCATGTTAGTTGGTGTTTATGGGAATCCCATTAATTAACAGTTTACTATGATTATAGATGACACCTTATGTACCTTTTCATCCTTTTTAACATTGTTAACATCGTTTGCATTTATTTACATTAATAATTCCGTTTTTGTCTTAGTGTGATGCATGTTTCAAAAACAAAAAAAAAAGTTCTTGATGCCCAAGTTATAGATATTATGTACTATGTTTGACTACATACATAATCGAAGGCGCTATTTGAGATTGATTATTTATGCGAATTATCAAGGATACATTAAATAATATTGTCATTTTACAAGAAAATAGTTGTTGTAGCGGTTGAAGTTAAACAACTATGATTTTGAGTTGTTTTTTATTACCACGAATGGTTGTACAAATTAATTTTTTATCATAATCCGCTCACGATAATCAGTTAAAGACTAATAAGGATTGATGGAGTATGTGAAATAGGTGTGCTTAATTTACACAAAGTTCATAATTATAAAAAAAAAATAGCAGTAAGTACTATCTTTTGGTAGTCAAAAGGTCTAAAATATGAAACGTACTCTGGCGATATTCTTCACCGCACAAACGAGAAGATTATAATTACTTCAAAATCGAGAAGATAAACACACATTTATCAAAACAAAACAACAAAGCTTAAATAATATAATTTTGAGAATATATTTATATAGTATAATTCGTTTAATAATATTGGTAACATACATTTCCGACCGTGCATTGCGTGAAGTACATGCTAGTTGATACATATATCACAATTCACATTCATAATTACTAATTTTGAATTTTAAACAATTGTAGAAAGCCATTAAGTTTTCAATAGAATAACTCATTCACCTTTATACCTTCCCTTCTCTTTATGCTATTACGGATTAGTCTAAAATAACCTGTTAGGAGAACTTTGGCCCAACTTTTCTATGCATGATACTTGCCATCATCATCATCACCACCACCATCATCATCAGCATCATCATCATCAACTAATTAAGTCCTCTCTTCTTTTTGTCTTTTAGCTAATTGTTGATTGACTATATGTATTTAATTGGACTTGTTTTAAAATATATACTCTCTTTTCATAACTTTTTGCTCCGATTAAGTGTAAATTCGTTTCGTCATTGGTGGCCAAAGACTGCGTGTACATCAGTTTTTGAGATAGTATACGTTGTTCCAACACTCCCTTCAATCTGTAGGCATTAGTTATACAATGGTAAAGCTTATCATCATCATCATGTTCATCTTTTATATATAGTCTATCATAGCCATCCTTTGCATAAGAGAGAGGTAAAGAAGAAGTGCAGTGGAAATTACACATCATTTCAAACATGACCAAAGAGAGGCGACCATTTCTTCCGTTTATGGGAACATATAATAACTGGGTATAAAAAGGACAAGACAAGACAATGGAACTATCAAAATTAGTGGCGAACTAACAAGACTGAGGACAAATCTTTTTCTAATTCTTGCTTGCATCTCTTGTTTCTCTAGCGTAGCTAAAAGTCTACTGAGCCATAAAAATAATGAATTTATCCACCCTGCTCATTTTTCTTTGATGCTGTTACAAGCTGTGTCGGTGGATCAAGGCAAATTAATTAGTTCACGGTGGACAACTATTCAAAAATCATAAGGCTGAATGTACATAATTTCCACTGAAAAAAATTCATGGCACGAGAAATACAAGTGACACAGTAAATTACAGGCTTTATTCTTGCAAGACACAAACGACGAATAAAAATTTGTTGAGATGTGTGCCTTAACTCTCCATATGTAACTCCATGCATTATTGACGTAGGAGGAGTTAATTTTTTTGTCACTCTACTTGTATCCTGATTCAAAAAATATCTTCATAAACAATTAAGTAGGATTTTTAATAAACAATCCCTATGCAATTGCGCAATTGGAATATGATCATATTGGGTTTTATTGTGTTTACTAAAAAGGATTTATAGTATCCATTTAACAATATTCGTTTATTAACTAGTAAAACAAAATGATCATCTAGATTATCTCAAAATATCGCATGAGTTTCACATTTATTATACACAATTACATTTAGAGACGGATTACTTTTGAAGAATCCTAAAAAAGTGCATGTTATGTTACATGAGGATGTGGATCCGAATAAAATCAAATTACCACCGTTTTGTCTCGCACAAAAATTATTTGTCAGAATTCACATGGGAAAGTAAGAATTTCAGTTATAATGGATGGATTTTGATTTCAATAACTTTTTTTTTTCATAATTTTTGTGTGAGACAAAACCGCCCATAAATTTTTAATAAAAACTATCCTAAAATCTAAAATTTTATTTCATAAAGACAATTTAATTATATAATTTGTATCAAATTTGGACTTACACAAATTTTATTTATGCATTTTTTCTGCTCATACAAGAATTTAATCTACTTACTCTTCAATTGAAACATGTCTAATATAAATTACTATATTTTTTAAATATTGAAAAAACTTTTAAAAAACATATTTTGGTCTCAAACATTTGTAAATAATGAATTGTATAATTGTGTTATTTATAAAATGTCTAAAATAAATCAATTTGATATATATATATTCAGACACACCTAAATATATAAAATTGTTGACGTCTATTACTGGTATATATTGTACATTTTCATGTAACTTTTTATTTATGAATAAAACATTAAATTTTGATTACTATTAGAAATAATAAAAGATTTTTTTAGCAATCACTTTTCAAGTAATCACAAAATATTGAAAATATTACCACGTACTAAAGAGAGCGTAAATATTAAGGATTCTTCTTTTTTGTTTGTTTTATTTCCTCTCTTCTCGTGCATCAGCCGGCCTTCACGTTTTTCAACACGTACCCATCTGGGTCAATGCAAGGAGTTTTATACTAGTGATGAACTCGAAACATTCCATCAATACATAAGTAAATTAAAATGGTGAAAATAGACTAAGAAGTTGAATAACTGAATCCTACTTCTACTGGCATATATAGTATTAGGCATGACAATTAAGCATGACGTACTTAGTTGTGCCACGAACTTATATGACATCATCTGCATGGAGATTTCCAAAGTAATATTAGGGTGTGTTTGGATGCTCAAATGTTATGCATCGAAATTTGAATTAGTTTTAATTTTCAATTCTTATGCCAACGATTTAAATTCTAAACCTTGAAAGTAGATTCCTCAAACACAATCTAAATTCAGTAAACTAGTAGTAGCACTGTGTGGAAA
The DNA here is from genome assembly GCA_949130495.1 of Sambucus nigra. Lineage (NCBI taxonomy): Eukaryota > Viridiplantae > Streptophyta > Magnoliopsida > Dipsacales > Adoxaceae > Sambucus > Sambucus nigra. The sequence goes on along the minus strand of OX422214.1, from coordinate 574,857,789 downwards.
TATATAAGAAGTTGAGGATATGGCGTGAGAAAGGCGGTAAGGGTAAATTAAAGTCCAAGTGATTGGTATATGAAGAGTTGCTTTCATATATAATGGTCATGAGAATTTGTCAATAAAATAGTTGAGTTTTCCCCTTTTACTCATTAGCTGTAAGAGTTATGTGCTAGTACAGTAAAGTTCATCTTTGATACAGGACTTACCAAAAATGCATATTTAGTGACAATATTTACATACTATTCTAGAGATGTAATATGTTATATGGATTTAATCCGTGTGTGCTAATATACACATAGAATTTCTCCACATGCTTTTGGCCATAACTGTTAACATTAAAAATATTTAAGGGGTTGTTTGATATAAAGAAAGAAAATGATCAGAAAACAATTATTTTATGAGAAGTTTTTTTTAAAAATAACCATGGGTATCCGGGCTTCCCCAACCATATTTCATGGGGCCTTGAAGTTGACAACCGGTTAAACTCTCCAGTGGCCCTTGCGGTGATTCAAACTGACGATCTTTGAGGGCATACCCAAGGTGTGGCGTGATTTTGTCCTACTTTTGTATTTTGTCATAGTGAATCAATTCTTGAGTTGTGGTTAAAAAATATGTTTCCACTTAAAATGATATAGCTATCAGCCAATTTTCACATTTATGATTATGTTTTTCATTCAATGTATTTTATTCAAGCATCACAAAAGTTAAAAATGAATTAAAAAAATATTATTTCATGAAAAAAAAATCAACACCAATCAATTAGTCCCTAAAGTTTTCACAGTCCTTGTAGAGAATTTAGTGTCACTCTACAAAGTTTGGACCTGTGTGCAAAATAGTCAAACCACATAACACAATAAAAAATAATCCACGCATGCGTGCATACATAACAAGTTCTTGAATTCTTATTGACAAGAATAGCTTTGGCCTTTGAGCTAGGGAGTTCGACTAAAATCTTACTTTTTATTAGAATACTGAGTAAAATATAAAGTTTATTTCATGACTAGTAATGAAGTTCCCAGTGGAACAGGAGAAGTTTAAGTAATTAAGCAACATTGGAGTTACCGAAGGAAGACACATAACCATTTTGATCAGCTTCATGTTCAGACTCGATACCACCATGGTATTCCTCATCCACCTCCATGGTAGGAACCTTATTAAGATCAATCTCCAGAAATCTACGACCTGATTGACTGGCTTCACCTGCTGGTTGGACTCGGGTGGGTGGAGCTTGGGCCGGAGTTGTCCAGTGACACCTCTGATGGCCTCCAAGAGCCCGGCTTGATGGGAAAGTCTTGTCACAAACCTTGCACTTGTAGATAGCTGCTGGGCCTTGGTTTTGTTTGGTGATGATGGGACGCTCAACGATGGTCGCCTTGAATTTATTGTGACTAGCCCTGTGTCCACCCAGCGCGTGGTAAGATGGGAAACACTTGTTACATGTGCTGCATTTGAATTTATCACTAGTTTCAGTTGTTGTTTCCAAATCCATCAACAGCCTCATCTTCTTCTTCTTCCTCCTCAAACTCGCCGCCTTCCCATCATTAGTCTCATCAATATTTAGCAATGAAGACTCCTCAATTGCAGCCTTTTTAGTCGGCGAATTGTTGTTTGGGACCTCAGTTTCCTCAACGTGTTCCTTGTGGGTGAGCCTCATTAGATCGTTGGCGAACTCCTTGGATTTGTCGTGACTGCTACGCTTGGCCGTCTTTGACCAACCCCACAAATCAACCCTCGGTGTGTTGGACACAAATGAAGATGAGCTGTTCATGGCCCAAGCTGAGGATTGAATCCCTGTCCATTCCCTCTCAGGATGAGACCTCAACTGCCCAAACAAAGGCTTCTTTGGCTTCATCTCTTTGTTTATCTGACTGTGAACCCTCGTGTGATTATTTCCTTTATCACCAATGGGATCCTCAGCCACGACCACGTTTTGAACCTTTGGAATGATCAGCTTCCCCTGACCGGAACTGGGTGATGAACCACAAACAGACAACCTCTGATGGTCTTTCTTCAATCTCTTACCTTCCTCCATTATTCTTGGCTGGCTAAAATACACACAGAGAGAGAGTGGAAGTGTGCGTAATATATAAGAAGGGAGTGATGAAGAGACGAATACTCAAGAGGCGTCCTTAGCCCCTTTGCCTTCGTATTCCTCTAATTAAATATATGCATTTAAAGGATACTCGTATATACTCGCAAGTGCGTGGGATGAGATTGAGAGGAGGAGAGTGAGAAACAGCTGAGAAGGCGAGAAGCAAGAGTCCTTCGTAATAACTGCTCACATTCTTAGCCCAAAAAATAACTGCTCGCATTCTTAGCCCCTTTGCCTCCTATTCCTGGTTTTTCGGAATTTTCTTTTTATCTTTTTTTTTCTCCTCTCTCACTCCATACAAACTAAATATATTTTTTAGGGAGGAGTTATCCCGCACCCTCTCATCTTTCCCGTACTCTTTGGGTAACAAATAATATTTAGGGTGCGACTATATACACTTCAAACAAAGTCTATGGCACTTCAAATTTATTTTTATTATAATCAAATGATTTAACTACCCTTCTTGTCCACCTTTCAAATACGCGTTTTCCAGGGCCGGTTCCGAGATTTTAGGGGCCGAGACGAACTCTTGAATTGGGGGCCCCATATTTAATAAGAGATTTTTTTATCAATTTAGAAATTGTAGGTTTTTGTTTTACATAAAAGATGTCAGACTTATTTTTTGGAATTGCAAGAAGTTTAAATGTTTGTCTATTCAGTTTTTAACAAATTGATTTGGGGACAATTGGAAAATGACTCTATAAATATATAAATAAATTAAATTTTGGGACCCCTAAAATGCGTTTAAAATCGGAGGCCCGAGGCGACTGCCTCTCTGGCCTCCCCTCAAAACCGGCCCTACCGCTTTCTTAATGATTATTAACTTCTTAAACCTAGTAATTCTGTTATGACGGATGGTCTGAACCAATTTATAACCAATGATCTGAATTGGTCTATAATAAAAAAATGTGAGAAAATTGTTTTAAAATAGATAATTGTTTATAAAAAGAATTATACCATTTTTAATTATATTGTTATTAACTATTTTTTCGGAAAATAAAAGTGTAAGTTCTTAATTTGTTAAAATTTACAGTTTTAACATTTTTTACTGTATTTTTAAAATTGTTTTACAATTGATACAAACACAACCAATTAAAACATGACATGACATCACATGAAATGATACGACACACAATCTTTTTTTTCTCTTAACACGAACACGACCCATATAGAACACGACACGACACAATTATTTTATTTTTATCTAACACTAAAATGACAAAAATAAAACTGGACACAATTTTTTTCATACCTAACACGAACACTACCCAATTGAAACACGATCACACATTCTTTTTTTTTACCTAACACAAACTTGACACATATAAATAGTATTTTGTTTTAATTGGATCGTGTTCGTGTTAAGTAAAAAAATGCATTAAAACGCGACATGACAAAGTGCTAAGGAATTATGAATTATTTGGGTATCTTGAAGCTCAACAGCAAATAAAGTGGTTAGGAATTACCAGCTAAGTTTGAGATTATTATTTTGTTTCGGTATCACTTTGGGAATATTATAAATTATTTGACTATCATGAAGTTCAAAAGCAAATAAAGTGGTAAGGAATTATTTGTGTCATGTTTGTGTTAGGTTCATTAGTGAATAGATAGATTGATCAATAATCATATATTTTCTTTTATTTATGAAAAAAAAAAAATAGATTACTCAATAAACATAATTTTTTTATGTTAGAGATCGTAGTCAACATGGTTATGTTCATTAGTGAATAGATAAACTGCTCAATAAACTTAATTTTTTTTATTTATGATTTTTTTTTAATTTTAATTTTAATAAAAATCTGTTTACTTTCAATAAAAAAAATAACCGTTTTTTATTATATTAATAGGAAAACCGTTTTTTTAATATAAAAAACTGTTTTTATATCAATTATTAAAACACAGTAAAATTAAAAATGGTATAATTTTTTTTATAAACAATTATCTATTTTAAAACAATTTTCTCACATTTTTTTATTATAAACCAATTCAGATCATTGGTTATAAATTGGTTCAGATCATCCGTCATCATAGAAGTTCTCAAATGCAGTAGATTTAAGAAGTTAATAATCACTACGAAAGTGGGTATTTGAAAAGTGGACAAAAAGGGTAGTTAAGTCTTTTGATTATAATAAAAAACAAATTTGGAGTGCCATAGACTTTGTTTGGAGTGTATATAGCCGCACCCAATATTTATACGCTTATGTTCACTCTTTTCATCTTCCCCACACTTTTTGAGTGACAAATGACATTTTTACCTTTATGTTTATATAATTTAAATGTTATATTTTTTTACTTCCAATTAAAACAAATACATCTAATAAAAACAAGTAATTATATTTTCAATAAAAAAATGATTTTTATAAAAATATTTTTTTTCTATAAAACGTAAAATCTTATCTGTTTTTATTAAAAACTGTTTATAAAACGTAAAAAAATTTTTCTTAAAAAAGTGTTTATTTTTACAAATTTTATTTTTGATTAAAAACTATTTTTTTACTTTTTTAAAAATGAACTTTAATATAGACAGTTTAAAAATTGTTTTGATTAAAACGGTTTTTTTATTTTATTAAAAACTGTTTTGATTATTAAAAAAATGTTTTAATAAACACTTAATTTATACAATTAAAAAAAAGTTTTCTTTAATAAACAGTTAAAATGAACTGTTTATTAAAGAAAACTGTTTTTTTAAATTGCCAAAATTAATTGTTTATTAGAAAAACTCTTTTTTATTGTTTTAGAAAATCAAAAAACAATTTCCGTTGTCTTAAAAAAATTAACTTTTTTAAAAATTGTTTATAAAAACTAAAACAATGTTTATATAATGTAAATGACAATTTTATTACAAAAAAATTGTTTTAGTTGTTAAAATAGTCTTTTATATATAAATTATTTTAAAAATAATCTTTTCACTATTTAAAAAAATGGTCCATGATAGCGTTATGTATAGGCAATCTAACCACCTATACATACCGCTGGTGCGGACTAACATATTAAAAAAAATGGTCCGCGCCAGTGGTATGTATAGGTGGTCTGACCGCCTATACATAACGCTGTCGCGAACCATTTTTTTTTTAAATAGTCGACATTATTTTTAAAATTGTACAAAAAAAACAGTTTTTAACAAAAAATAAAATTTGTAAAGAAAAAAAAACTCTTTTATAACAAAACAGTTTTTTAAGAAAACAAATTTTACGTTTTATAAACCTTTTTTAATAATAAAAAAATAGATAAGATTTTACGTTTTATAAACAGTTTTTTTAATAAAAAGCAGTTTTTTTATTTAAAATATAATTATTTATTTTTATTAAATATATTTATTTTAATTGGAGAAGAAAAAATTGAATATTTAAATTATATAAACATAAGGGCACAAATGTCATTTGTCACCCAAAAGGTGTGGGGGAAGATGGGAGGAGTAAACATAAGGGCATAAATGTCGTTTGTCACCCAAAGGGTGTGGGGGAAGATGGAAGGGGTGTGGAGATAGCCCATCCCTTCTTTTACCATTAAAATCTAATTGAATGGTCATCAAAGTAATCGGTTATTGTTAATTCTTTAAATGAAAATTAAAAAAAAATATAAACGATTACTTTAATATTAAGTTTTAATGGAGATCTTGCTTGAATTGGACTCACTTACCTAAAATTCTTTGGATGGAATTGAGCTAAGATATCATCATATTTTTCTATAAATAAAAATTGATCTTACAATTATAATTACGGAAGGAGACTTAATAAAATGGAAACTTTTTTGAAATTTGAATTCATATGCTTATATATATTTCGAGAGGTACAAAATATAACCATATTTAATTCTCTATCTTCAACAATTTTTTTATAATCCACTATACTAACTTTTCCAATATGTACACAAATATATCAATTCGATAGGACACTACAAAAAAAGGCTTTTGCAACGAATTTCTTAACAAGAAAATAAAGTATGTTGCTAAAAGTATTCTATTAGCAAGAAAAAATAAAATTTGTCCTTAAAAACAAGATAATATAAAAAATATTTTGCAAGGAATTATGTCGTTGTAAAAGTCACTTTTAGAAAGGAAAAAAATAGAAGCCTTGTTAAAAATAAGGACGACAATTTTTCCAGCTATATTTTGGTTTTTTGAAATACCTATTGTAAGGAAATGATAATTGCATTTCAAAAGAATAAAAATTTTATGCTAAAACTACGTCGTTTATGTTACAAAAAAAAGGATTTACTTCATTTTACAAAAACACATAATCCAAAACTAAATCCATTTATCTCCCGCATTTCTCTAATTAATACCCACGACCAAATCCTACCCAACATTTCTCTCTCTCTCTCTCTCTCTCACCTAAACCCCTAACGCTTTTCTCCATCCCAGCTAAACCGATTAGCAATCAACCCAACAGCAGCGTCTAGCCTCTAGCGTCTGGTGTCAGTCTCACAGTGGCGTATCCTCTCTCTTCTCTTCTCTTCTCTCTCACTGTGATTTTCTCCTCTCTCTCTATCTACATCAGTCTTGACCTATCCTCTCGCTTATTTCTTTCGGTGTCTGACGTCAGTCTTACAACGGCACACAGAGGTGCACAATGACGCATAGAGGCACACAGAGGTTGTCCGCTTCCTTCACCCGTGGTATGGGTTTTTGTCAATTTATTTTGATTTTCTATTTGTTTGTCATTTTCGTATGTGTATTTGGTTATTTGGTTTATGAGAAGAAGATGCAAATCTTTCAAATAATACATGGGGTTAAGATTTAAGAGATATAAAGATATGGAGTTAATTTTTTATGGGGTTAAGTTTTGGTTATATGTTTAATTTACGGGGTTAATAATAACATTTTGAACTTATTTATTTTATCAGCCTGCTCAAATTTTTTTTGTTCAAGACCTCGAGTGAGTTGAAGCCTAATTGTTCTAGAGAGCTTGATTCTGATATTCAAGGATGAAATCAGAATTTTATTTTTAGGGGGGGCCAAGAAATTATGAAAAAAATAAATCCCCAACAATATAATTTATTCATCAACGAAAGATAAATATTGCATGATATATAAAACAAAAAATATTAGTAAAATATATTAAATTATTTTAGAGTTTTCACTCAACATGTTTGTAAATCACGAAACTAGGTTGTACCAATTGTCATTGAACTTTAGAATAAGAGTACTTCTAAGTCGACTAATTTCGATTATTTTTGTGACCCACTAACATGACACGATTAAATTTCATCGTTTAGAGCATCAGCCAATTAAGTTTTGACATGTCAATTGTTCTAAAAATGATTCAAAATCATGAGGCAAAATTTTAGTTAAATTAAACTTAAACGATAACAATCGAGGTTTTAATGTTATAGTGAATGTCAATATTAAGGCAATTATACTTCATTTAGTTTGTGTTCGAAATTTCTACTTTTTTAAGAGAAATTGAAAATAAATAGGAGAAAAACTTGAGTTAATGACTCCGACAACAAAAGATAGGTGATAAAATTATAAAAAAAACAAAAAAAGAGGAAAGAGTTAGGGGCATTAGTCATTAGTAGAATAATGCTAAAGACAAAGGGTTAAAGATTAATAGGCCCTTATAAGAAAAAAAATACTTCTTTCTTTGTTAGTTACAAAAACATACCTATAATTTATATAGTAAAAAAGTGAGAATTTGGAAAAGTTAGGGAGGAGGAGGCATGCCTTAGTTTCATCTCTGTTGTTATTCCAAATTTAAAGAAAAAATCAAAACGCTACTAGGCTTTTGTAAATTATTCACAGTTGATACAATATGCTTCTTCTTTTCAATTTCATTTTTTTAATTCTTTGTAAGCCTTTCTTGACTTCATAAACAAGGTTAGACTCACATATTTTTTGTCCATGATAATATATAAAAGAAAATCCATTGTTACGTTTTATTCAAATTTGATTAATTTAGGTTACACTCAAGTATTTATTGAAGCAGAGAAATATGAAACTGGTATTATTTTTCAGATGCTCTTGTAGTATTCATTAATTACATTGTCGTGATTTTGTGAACTTCTTTAGTTCTTATTTTGTTTATTTGATATAATATGAAATACGTGTTAGTGTTTTTGTTTACGATTTTATTATTCACATTACTGGATTTTAAATCTTTATTTGAGGTTCCATTAGAGGTATCAGTCTCATTTCCTTGATAGATTTTGGATATTTTTTAGAGTTTCTTAGTTTTGGTATTTTTAACATGAATATGGTTTTTACAGATATGAAAATAAGTTTCGGTTAAAGGTATCATTTTCACTCTATTATTAGTTTCGCTTTGATATTCTATTTGTTGGCATACTTTTCGATTAAAAAGTGTTTTAAAATGCTACTAAATTTGGTGAAGTGGTGCTCATCAATAAGCAGTGGATTAATTATATGAGTTTATAGGTGATTCTAAAACGTTTAACAACAATGACATTGATAAGTAATGAATCAATATTGAATTACTAAAAAATTTATTTATTATTAAAGATTTATATCCAATGTGTTGGTATGATATAACACGAAGGTAAAAATGGATAAAAGATGGATATATATGCCTAATAGGTTGTTTGAGCAATATAAAATCGGTGTTGTCATTCATTGAGATCGCAAAAAAGCACTTAGATGAAAATAACAAGTCACAATGTCCATGTAGAGACTATTAAAATGCGTATTTCCATGATCTGGTGACTATCAAAAGTCATTTGTTGAGTCGTGGAATGTCTTATAATTATACTTACTGGATAAATCATGAACAAGGGGTGAATATTGGGCACCATTTTCTAAATAGATGTTGAGGAGGAGGATGATATGTTTAGCTCAAATAGTTCTTTAGAGCATAATGAAAGTGGTGCAGGTATATATATAATAAATTATTTGGTGAATTCGGACACGAACTGTATCCAAGTTGTAATCGTTAAAGCAATAATTCTTCATAAATTTGGTGAATGTTAAGGAACTTAATCGTTGGCGTAACAAATCCTTTGATATGACACTCCAGTTGTTGAAGGATGCCTTTTGAGATGGGTCAAAGATCCTGTCCTCACATTATGAATCAATGCAGAAGTTGTGCCTTACAATTTGACACCATGGTTATGTATAAAGGAACCATTGTTAATGATGTATTAGTTATTTCTTGGTCCATAATTAGCTGATAAGGACATGGATGCTTCTTACAATCCTTGATAGATGAGTTGAAAGAGTTGTGGCACGTTGGCGTAGAAATTAGGGATATTTATGGTAAGAAATATTTATATTTACATGCAAGTGCATTGTGAACTATCAACGACTTTCTGATATACGGTAATTTATATGGATGGAGCATGAAAGGATATAATGCATGTCTGATATGCAACAGAGAAACCTCTTCATAACGACACCGAAGTAAGATATGCCATGTGAGTCATCGTCTGTAATTACCTTCCAACCATTTTTGGTATAAGATTAGATTACATGATTGGAAAGTATACGATATTAGAATAATACTATAGTGATCGTGAAGAGGATCATAGTGATGATGATTATTATAAAGAGTGATACAAGATAACACTTTCGTGTTTTCTTTTCTTTTTATTAAATCCCTATTTACTTGTTATTATTTGATGAACTTTGTTAAATCCCTATGTACTTGTTATTATTTAATGAAACTTTGTTCAATCCAAAAAAGATTTTGTTGTGTTTCTTTTATGATTAAACTCTAAATTATGTGTTACTTCATAGGATTGGGTTCTTAAATCATCACTTTTTCATTATATATCTCTGAATTTTCTATTTTGATAAATAACTTAGGATTATAAATATACATGGCACCTGGTGGACGTGAATTACTCAGGATTATATATATATATCAAAGAGGAGAAAAAACAAACCTGGTAATATTGAAAAACATGAAGATTAGTACTTTCTTTGCTCATATTTTAGTAGTGATGGATTCATGGTAAGAATTATTATTGACACAGTGCTAATTTTTGAATGTATCAGGTGATTCAAGTTGAAATTGTGTGTTTTCCAATATATATTTCTATTAAGTAAACATAAAATAAATCATTTTATTGTAGCACAAATATGATGCTTGCTCTACTAGTCTCTCAAAAACACCAAGTATGTTCATTGCAATGGGATAGAATCTTTTGTTAAACACTTGTACAAAGATAGGGTACATTTTTTATATCCTCTATATTTGTGACATCTTTATTTTATATAGAAACATGTACGTATGTAAGTTTTATTTTATATGATAGTAGGATGGTAACAAACATAAAGGTAGGCCCAAGGGCTAAATTGAAATATTTTATGAGACTGTTGGACAAAGAAAAATGAGTGGATTAGCGAATAAGCAAAGTCTAACTATTTAAGTATTTTTATATTGATGTTTGACCCTTTTAAGGACATGAGTTTGGGAAATTTAAAGACGTTCAATTGTATTATGATTTTATTTAATTTGAAATTATGGAAGGGAATCTTTGATGGTATAATTGTGGCAATTATTATTATTATTATTATTTTTATTGAGTTGATTTTAATGTTAAAACATGCTGACTTTCAAGAATAAACGAAGGAAACTCTGTCGAATTTTGTTTTTTAAATAACAAGTGTTTCAAAAATGGTTAACATTGTGATATGAGTCCGGAGAACTTTGAAGAAGTTTGTAACACCTACATATTAGATTGGCAAGTGTGAGTGTTATTTCAATTGATCAATTGAAATAACACTCACACTTGCCAATCTACGTCGTGTACTCAGAGAACTATGGGGATGTGCTGCCAAATTTTTCTAAAATCATAACAATGTGCATGAGCTTTTAAGTATATTACAGAAATATGCCGTCTTGAATGGGATAGGACCACTCTCCCTTTAGAGGAAATGGAGGAAATAGGAATTACTATTATAAATTGAATTTGAATTTGAAATTTAAAACTCAAATATAAATAAGACATAATTAAATGAAACACACTATAAATCTAAGTTTTGTTTATGCCAAACCACGAATATACGCTTCTTACTTTCAATAGGTGATTGTTTGTAGTAGCTGTGATGGGATATCCTAAATACAAAGAGTTGATGGGAGAGACAAATAAATTGGGGGATGTGTTTCGCAGAGGTGCTAATGAATTTGTGAAATACGCAAAGAGATGTTATAATGATGAAGAGTTTCCATGCTCGTGTGCTAGGTGTAAGAATGGTGAAAAGAGTGGACCTTATGCGTGTGTTTCAAATCAAACCAAATCTCACCAAAAATTATTCAACGTTTAATTAGCACCAAACCAAGTTGTGAAAAACCAATTTTTACTTAAACCAATTTTATCTTGATTAATCCTAAACATGCATATAGTGATTAAAGCAAGTAAAGGAAAGGAAAGGAAAAAATACTCACAACGTAGGATGTACGAGGAAAAACCCAAGACGGCATCGAACGGCCCAAGCCAGACAATCACTATGAATGTGGAATCACAACGAACAGACAAAAGACTCACTCAACGACTCGATCCCCACGGGTCTTGATGCTCTTCTGATCTTCAACCACTCCTCTCACAGTGCCCACGCAGAAAGTCCTTCTTCCACGATATCTGTCCACAACACACGCATCCACGTATGTATCGGTGTCCACCGAATGGATTCGATACATCTACGATGTCGAATAAGAACTCCTTATCTTTTCTTCACCGCAAAACCCAGATGTTCAAGTGTAGAACAGACCTTCTTTGTGCAACAAGATTACATAAACATATAGTAATGATAACTCGAATCTTTACACACTCTAAGGATGTGCTTAAGCTTCGAAACCTTAGAAAACATGTGCAAAACTCATATCGGATTAAGATTGTTTTCTAGATTTCACCTCCCGTAAATTCTGACTAAACCACGCTTTGAATAGGAAAAAAATCACCGCCTCGAAAAATGTGTCACTCGAACGAGATTGTCCAGTCGTTCCCGTGATAAGGCTATCTCGCTCGAATGAGCCTAAATATCCTTTGAACGATGCGTGTGTCAGTTTAACTTTTTCTTTAAAACATTTCTTCCAAAAGAGATCCAATTAATTCAAACTCTATTTCGATCTTATCAGAATAAAACGTAGTTTAAAACATTTAAAACATTTTTTTAAAAAAATTTAAAATATTTTCCTTATAAAATTATATCCTTATCTTTTATAAAACTTATTCCAATCTCCATAAATTATACGCATTAATACCTGTGTGATCTCGGAATGCAATTAACTTGAAAACGAATAAACTTGCACCAAATAAACTTCGGCATGATTAATTCTTTGAAGCTTTGCCGCAACGTATTCAATTTCTTCAATACGTCATAGACCAAATGGGATCGTGACAAAATAAAATCTCCCTATGACATATTACAAACACAGTTTTGTTCACAAAATTAAGTCAAAATAATACAGGGACTCAATTGGAAATTTATCTCCTTACAAATCTCCCCCTTTGACTATTCCAGGACAAAACTAATCCAGTGAAATGCCTAAGTCGAGCCGTATGATGCCTAAATCCTATCCCATAAACCCCAAGTCAAAAATTACATGACACAGACTAGAATATGTAGCACCGGAAAGCATGAACTGTCTGAATGTGATGTAGACTTGAAATCTCGAATCACTGAAGCATACCTACACACATGAAACAGAAAAAGAAATACCCAATGAAGTATGGAGAAACAAATGAAACCAATATATATATATATATATATATATATATATATATATATATATATATATATATATATCCAAATGATACCAATTTAACATTAGATACCAATATGAATAAACTCTGGAAAATCATTTGTTAAACAATTTGGCAACAAAATGATAGCAATGTGTACTACAAACTTGTAATATCAATTTGTAAAATATGTAATAAAAAAAATGCTTAATAAATCTCCCCTACATCACATACATCTCTCCCCCTTTTTGTCTCGAATAGACAATCCGGTGAAAAGATAAACCCATCAACAAGTATCTAGCATGAAGGTATACCAAATAAAATCACTAGATAATCATGAAACAACCAGCTAAATATGATCAAGTAATGACAAATCAATAGCTAGTAAACAAATGAATCACACAAAGAATATAGCAATCTAATCAGGTGTGATAAACGGATTATATGCAAAATTCCAATATGAGACGATAAAACCTGCATATAAAACAGTTAGTCCAGAAATCTTCCAGCAGTACCAAAATATCACAAAGTAAACCGTGGACTGCAAACAAAAAGAAGCAAATTCCCAGACTGTCATTTGAACGAGCTAGGGACGTCACTCAAAAGAGATGAGGACGTCGCTCGAACGAGACTTCTCGCGACATGGAGATGTCGTTTGAACGACTTCTCGCGAAAGCCAAACTTTTTCAAGTTTCCCAGAAATATCATAAATTTTTACCTAGTGAAAAACTTTCCAGAATAAACATACAAGAAGGACCTGACATCAGCAAAACAGTGCTAAAACAGTAAGCTTTTTACCCAAAATGCATAAAAACTAACACTGCGAGTTACATGCAAACATAGTACTTATGTGCTCAAACATGGACATGGAATGTATGGGCATGAAACTGCAACAAACGAGTCATAATTCCAACACATCAAAAGATCAAGAATCTCTAATTGATAGCGATAAATCATCAAACTTTATCATAGCCATATGACAATTAAAGTGTGAGCTTAATGAACTAAACATACTATATGCACAGAAATTCAGAATTTTGACGATTCTACAAACAATAACATCAAATTGTAATGTTTTAACATTAGGATTAGTTGTGCAAACCCGTTTAAATTTTCTCCAACCAAACTCCCTCATGTATACATACTTATTAAGTTCTTTTGAGGTTTCTAGCATTCTCAGCTTAGAGAAAATCTTATTGGCCCTTTTCTTAGCATTTTTCCTTTTTCTTATGGGCTCTTTTAAATGGTGGCTTTCACGACGAATTAATTTTGAACTCTCGCAACCCTTTCTCGTGAATCACTCATTATTTTTTCAATTAGGTACCAATTCAAATTCTCATGGTAAACGGTTCTTATATGCACACTTCTCCTTAAGTCTACTTACGCATAGATGACAGGATTGAAATAAGAATGCCTCACCAAATTTAAATATGCAAGAGAAGTCAAACATGCATATAAACTCGTGCATGTGTGCAATGATGGCATATATACAAAGTCGAATTAAAATGCATATCAACTTCGAAACAACCCCATATAAACAATGGTTAAGATCATTCTAAGCATCGATAATAATGACCAAATGTCCTAGCCACGTGGATAATGAAATGATGGGGGGTCCAAGCACACCAATATGCCACATCAAAACATGTCAACTCAAAAACAAAAACCGAAAATATTTTTGGCTTTTTAAACATTTTTTGACTCAAATAAAACCAAACTCGTTTTGGGTTTTCCAAAAGTTTTCTCAAAAATAAAATCTTTTTGTATTTTTTCAAAAGGACTCAAACAAATGAGAAACTATAATACAAAATGATACACAAGTCTATATATTAGCAACGCATATATCATGAAGCAAACTAGCATATGACAAACATGGCAACACTATCATTCTTTAGATTTAGCATGGGAAGAATCAAGTTCACCCAAACGAGAATCATGAAGTTTAATTCCTAAAGCCACTAAATCCGATTTCCTAACCCAAGTAGGTGTAAAATGATGCATGGGGTTTGGGGAACCGGGGCAACTTTATTCCTAAACTTCATAAGAGCTTGTCTAAGGTTGTAACAATAACGCCTAAGGTTACCTTTCCTACCAAAAAAACGTGCAAGTGTAGCGACGGTGGGAATGATTACCTATAAGTGGACCTTTTCTAACCTTCCTAGTGTTTCTCACACGTGCGGGGGGAATGGGAACAATTCTCTCATCAAAATCTATACCACCCCTATCTCCCTTAATTTGGGCGGTGCCTAAGATTTTATCTAACTTCTCCAACCTAGCCTCCAAATCAAACTTAACTCTAGACGAGTCTTTCAATCTCTCCCCCAACTCATGAATCCTAGACTCTAGCAAACACCTAGACTCCTCAAACTCTAGAATTTCCTTTTTCAAAGACTCCATCAAACCATGGAGATTATCTCTCTCACCCTCTACATACTCTAATTTCTCCCTATGAGTCTTCTCTCATGCCCCTAAGATCCTCAATCAAACTATCATTATTTTCTATGGCACGCTCATTCAACTATCATTATTTTCTATGGGTTTCCCACTCAAGAAGAAATGGGAAAGCAACATAAGGATGTAGGCTGGTGATTCCAAAGATGTACCTTTACCCTGGCCTCTAACAGAAGTGACGTCCTTCGCGGTAGGAGCTTCGAAGAAATAGCTAATAAGGGGAGTAAAGGTAGCTTGTTAGAAGACCCAGTGCAACGGTGGAAAATTCGAACCAACTCAGCTCGGTCAGCAGTTTCTTCGGCATCCAAGGCCTCATCAAGATAAGTAAACTCACCCATGGGTTCAAACCCAAGTAGCTCACAGACATCTTCCAAGGAAATATTGAACTCCCCCCAGGTAGTGAAGAAGGTGTGAGTTGCGATGTTCTATCTCGAGACCAGCACTTGGAGTGCAACATTGTGCTTAGAGAGAGTGAACTCCCCAAACTAGTTGTCTCTGTGAAGACCAACCTTGGTAAGAGCTGTAATATGGGAGCTCTGCATATGTGCATGCCAGGAGGAAAAATGAGCTAGAGATCCCCCAGGTGCTTCAAAATCGATCTGGGAGTAAGGAAAGTCACCACGATCCAACCTGAAGCACAGAGTCCCCTATGGAGGAAGAAAACTCCACTTGGATGGTTCTTCGTCTTCATCACTCAGTAGCAAAGGGTCATACTTAGCTGAAAAATGGAAGGTCTTGCACGCATCATATAACTCATCATCTTTGCCAAAGATGGGAGACCGACGGTAAAAGCGTAGATGTTCTTGGCGTGCTGCCACTAAGGAGGTGGTGTCCAGGGTGGTTGCAGGAGGAGCACTGGTGGTGGGCATGCTGGGAACGCTGGAAGAGGTTATGGAAATGGATGATGGAAGAAGAAAAGTTTAAAGAAGGATAGAGGGGGGTGAAAATGGAGGAATATAACCACAAGTGGCGGTGAAAGAGATAATGAAAGGGAGAGACCCAGAGAAAACCTTGTTAACAACTGCGGTTTGAATCTTTCTCTCTCTAAAAAAGCGCTGGGAGTTTGAAGAAGACGAATGCAAAAATGGCTAAGTGTTTTTGAAAAATAGAGGTTTGTAATCCTTTAAACTCGTCTTTTGAGTTTTCCCACTAACACACGTGCAAAGCCGCCAATAATCATTTCAAGCGGACACGTGGCACTTCGGGGAGTGTCCAGACAGTTGAAAAGACAGCACCACGTCATTAATAAAGTGACACATGGGGAATAGAAAATGTTTTCTTCCTAGGAAAGTTTAAGTTTTGGCCCCATAATTTTTTTTCATACATATACAATAGCTCCCAACACAGAAGTTGTCCCAACGGTTCAAAAAAGTTATGATGTCCCCTTGCCACAAGTCCAAAGGTTATTTAATTGTGACTCAGATACATCTGGGAGAATTTTTCTACTTTTTTGAACATGAAGAAATGATGATAGAGCACAGTCCAAATGAAGTAGCACCTTCAAATTGGGAGATATTCCTAGGGAGAAGTTTACAAGGGAGATTTCATACCACTAGGGGCAGTCCTAATGCAAAAAACTCACTGCTTATAACTATGCTCCACAACAGCACAAACGGGAGAATTTCACTTCCAAAGAGTCAAAACGGGTATTTGATAAAGGCGTCAGGTGTCTCAAGAGAATTTCAAATAGCCGAGGAAGCAAATACAGAACGGTTGAAGCTCAGCGATGGGAAAATGTGGCGATGCCCCTTCGCCAATCGCCGATAATTCACAGTGCTTTGGCTTCGATACATCGGGGATAATTTTAATTTTTCCTAGAAGCAATAATGGCAAAGGTCATAACGAAAACAGAGACTCCAAGATTCATCGGGTTGAGAAGTTTTTGTGCAGACATTTCTTGCTCTCACAACAAATCTCTACCCGAAGGGGCAAATGTAAGGGGGCTTGAAGATAATCTTGAGATTAGAGATAATCCCCCCCCTCCCCCCATCAACAACAGTGTTTGGGATTAAGGCAAGGTGGCTCAGCATGGTAGTTCAAGCGAGGAAGCTTAGCATGGTAGCTCAAGTGAGGTAGTTCATCATGGTAGCCTAGGGAGATCTTCCAGCGAAGCAACAAGCCGAGAGAACTCATCATTTAGTTCTGTTTGTTTGACTTAGTCCTGTTATATCCTTTGTTTGTATTGACTATGAGTTGTAACTATTATAATGTTATTTAGTGTGAGGTCAAACGGTACTCCCGAGAGATCAGGCCTGGGAGAGCTTTCATGCTCTATCGAACGACCTCGCCATGGGAATTCTAGAGGAACTTGATTTTGGAGGATTGAGAAGTGAGGCAGTGTTGGGGCTTGTCCTGACCATCTTGGATACACCTGGTAAAACACCGAAGGGCCTTTGACCATGGAACTTTTGGTGGAGCAGCCTTGGGTTCAATGTGCATTGATTTGTGAACCAAACATCCCTCTACTTGATGTCACGTCTACTTTAGATGATCTCACTACCCAGCTAAGCAAGGTCAAACCCTCACTTGATTAAACCGTCGTGGTATTTGGGGTTGTCATACAGGTGGTGAGCCACCCTAGTGATGACAGACCTCTAATGTACAGTGGTTAGGAAAAAGGCATGTCTTCGCATTTAATGTTTATGACATAAAGTATGAGGGATGACTTTCTCAGTTATAAATGACTGAGCAACATCGGAAGTGGTGTGGGGGTTATTTATTATCCTCAACCACTTCTAAGAGGAACAAGTTCTTTTCTAGATGTTGTTGGCTAGAGAAAGATTTTATTATGAAAAAGAAAGAAGTTACTGTAAAAACCAGAGCTTTTACTTATCCACCATTGTCATTTATTATGAAGGTTTTAATATCTGATTGGAGACCTTTGAGAGTTGGTGTGTTTAGCTGCCTTCCAAGTTGTATCTACGGTGCTTACTTCTCTCTCCCTCTAAATGAGTTACTTCTGAGTTCATTATTATCTTCTAAGTTATACACGAGAGATTTCTGAGTTCAAATTGAGTTTATCTTCACTAGGTTGTGATTGCGTGTCTTGTAATTAATCAATAGTGTTACCGGTTAACTTATCATTACTATACTCAAAAGGGGTTACGCCTACGTCTAATCTAAACTACCCTCTTATAAAATTTATACATTCGATATTATGATATCGGACTTAACCCCACTTTTTACATTTATTAGACATTACTCCAAAATCATTCACACCATTAGTCAACCCGACTCAATCGTTACTTTCTTTTTCCTTTTCCCCAAAATATGCTCACCTCTAGATACCTTTAAAGACACTTTCTCTTTCTTTTTTCTATTCTCTTTCCCATTCCTCAAACACCCTCACATGCTCTTTGAAAATTTTGAAAAATTATTTTAAAATATGGAAATTATAGAAAATATACTTAAAAAAACTTGAAATTAATGATAAATATTTAAAATTCCAAAATACGCAAGAAAAACATTTTTAAAATATGAAATTTCCAAACAAGAATATATTATAAAATTATGGACAATACAACTCAATATTTTAATTTCCAATTTATTGAAGTTGATACTTTAGGAATTTTTTATACAAAATTAAAGAAATTTCATCTCAAATATTTCAAAATTAGAATTGCATAAATATTTCAAAATTCTGTAAATTGCATTAAATATTGACCTTTGTCTAAAATGGCCAAAAAATCATTTTGATCTATTTTTGTTTTGTAGGTTTGTTGAAATGTTTAAATACCGTATAGAAAAAATCAGCTAAAATATTTTTTTTTTACTATTTTTAAAAAATGGTCATTTTTTTTGTCCTCTCTTTAAGGTATGTTGGAGATCCTCTCTGTGTTATATATATATATATATATATATATATATATATATATATATATATATATATATATATATATATATATATATATATATATATATTTATGTATGTCATAAGTTTGATCAATGATGTCATCCATATGATTTTTTATGCACTACCTTTTTCACCCTTGAAAATTTTAAATTCCCCCCTTTAAACACACTCTACTTTATTTTCCTCATTTTCTTCAAAATTCAATCACAAGGGTATAATGGTATTTTCTTCAATATTACCCATTTAACCCCTTGATCTATCAACCCCTTTACACAAAATATTAACAGAAGGAGGAGATTTATGTTTTTGTCATCTTTTGTCCCATCTCAATCTTTGAAATCCTATCTAAATCATCTCAACTATAATTTTTTAATTATATTTTACCTCGAGCCTATCAAAATGTGAGCTTTTACCTCGAGCCTCTAAAATAGTCTTGACTCCTCACACGCAAGTTCCACCATCATTTGTTACATACCCTTTCTCTCTTTGCACACAAAAATAGTCCCGTCTCCTCTTGGAACACACTAAAGAAAACAAAACACACAACCTCTTTTTTTCACTTGATTCAACAAAATTGTGGGAACACCTCTCTCTCTCTCTCAAACGTGGGAACATCTCTTCACCAGGTAATGGGTTTTACTCTCTTTACCAGGTAATGGGTTTTACTCTATTTACATTTGTATTGTTTTATGGGTTTACATTATATTTGGATTTCATTTTCATGTTTTATACTCTGTTTACATTAGATTTGGGCCACATGTTTTATGGGTTTATATTATATTTGGATTTGAACTCATGACAACAAATCTACTCCGTGGGGAGTTCATGAGTTTTGGTTTCCAGATCTCTAATTTGCGTTTTAATTTTTTTTCTCATGTTTCGAATTAGTTTTAGTGTTTATATATTATGTTTGTTTAAAATTCTATTTCTTCAAATAGCAGCCGGAGAGAAGTTAAAATATCAAGGATTGGAAGCCGAGAGCAGTGATTGGAAGAGCTCGAGGGCGGTTAAAATATCAAGCTGTTAAAATATTTGAAGAGCTCGAGAGCAGTTATTGGAAGCCGGATATTATATCTTACAACGCTTTAATTAATTGTTTAGGAAAAAATAGCGATCTCGATGAAGCGTACATGAGGTTCATGGAGATGAGAGAGAAGGGCCTGAGCTCTGATGTGGTCACTTATAGAACGCTCATTGAATATTTTGGCATGTAGGCCGTTTGACGAAATTACTTGAACTCATTTCAGTTCTTCAATGATGAATATGTACTGATATATTGTACCACCCTCATTATCAGTTCTTAATTCCAAAACTGATACGCTACTGATACTGATGGGTTTTTAAGTTGTACTGATACGCTACAGATAAGCTACAGTTGAATATGTACTGATACGCTATAGAACTGATATGCTACAGTTAAATACGCTACAGATACGCTACAGTTGAATATGTAATGATACGCTACAGATACGCTACAGTTGAATATGTACTAATACGCTATAGATATGCTACTGATACTGCTGGGTTTTTAATTTGGTACGCTACACCCTCATTGTAAATCAATGTTGTAAGTCAATGTTGTTTAATTTGTAAGTCAATGTTGTTTAATTTTAAGTCAATGTTGTTTTTTTATTTTATCTATTTGGTTAAGTATTATTCTCTTAATCATTTTTTAACTTCCATTTTTAAGATGAAAAACAGAGGAACTACCAAATGGGTGTCAAAAATCTCAATGAGTGTTAATGCTTTCACTACTTTAACTTGGATCAGTTGAATGTGTATGGGTTTGGTTTGATTGGGGCGGAGTTTGGTTTGATTAAGGCGGGTTCGGGTTGGTGATTTGAGCAGCCAGTATGGTGGGTGTATGGGTTTTCAAGGTCGGGTAATGGGTATAAGAGCAAGACGTCGGTGAGTTGAAGAGGACATCGGGTTTGGCCATGGCTGTTTCAGGCGGGTCGTCCTCACTCCAGGGTGGATAGATTCGTGGGTTAAAGATCTGTTGGTTGCTTTGGTCA
This sequence comes from Sambucus nigra, assembly GCA_949130495.1. Classification (NCBI taxonomy): domain Eukaryota; kingdom Viridiplantae; phylum Streptophyta; class Magnoliopsida; order Dipsacales; family Adoxaceae; genus Sambucus; species Sambucus nigra. Next base: position 574,836,743 of record OX422214.1, on the reverse strand, counting down.
AATCAGAGTTTCTTGCGTATCCACCCATTTTGTGTTTCTGACTATAAATAGAAAATTGGTTATTTGTGATTTGTACATCATCATTGAAGTGGATACACAAGAAACTGTCTAAAGTAGTGCGGTATTATTTTCGGGTTGATGCGAGGTTTCTGTGTGATAGGTGTTTGCTCTTACGCTTATTATTTGTCTATAAATTAATTTGCAATATTGTTCGTGCTATATTTTAATATTGAAGAACACATAACTAGAAATTGCAATGAAAATGAGAAAAATCATATGATGCAAAAAAAATGTTGCTTACACTGTTAATGTCGTGAGGTATTTATTTGGTATCATGTTTTATATTAAACAGTTTTTTTATACAACAGTTTTATATTAAATAATTTTTTTAAAACAAAATAAAAAAATAATTTATTATATTAAAAAACAGTTTTATAAATAAATTAAACACTTTTTTTATTAAAATTAAATAATTTTTTATTAAAATTAAAAATAAAATAAGACAATTGTTGGACCCACATTCTTGGACTCACATCACTTGTTGAATGTAGGTCCCCGCCAGCGGTACTAATTAATCGCGAATCTAACATATCAAATTAACTATTTTTCATTAAAATTAAACAGTTTTTATTAAATTAAAATTAAAAAATGTTTTTTTCATAAATGAAAAGAGCTATGTTTACAAATATGCCGCTGGCGCGGCCCACATTCAACAAATGATGTGGGTGCAGGAATGTGAGTTCCCGCCAGCGGAACTAATCATTCACGATATCATGTTAATAAACATAATTTTTTTTATATATGAAAAAAAAATTATGTCTTATATTCCCTGTTTAATTTTACTAGCATCGCTGTTTAATTGATTAGTGTTGCTGGTTCGGACTCACATTTAACAAATGATGTGGGTTCCCGTCAGCAACGCTATTCAATCGCGATATCATATCAATAAAATAGTTTTTTTATTTATGAAAAAAAATGCTTTTTAAGTTTTAATTTTAATAAAAAACTATTTACTTTCAATAAAGAAATGTTTTTTTAATATAAAAAACTGTTTACTTTCAATAAAAAAAAATTGTTCTTGTAATATTAATAGAAAACTGTTTTTTTTTAATATAAAACTATTTTTTTAAAAAAATAAAAACTGTTTTTCATAAAAATTGTATGACTTAAATTTACTTGATTCTATACTTTGAAAATTTGTACATCTAACATATAAAATATTTATTATTTATATTATACACGACTTTGTGTTTTTCAAAATTATCGGCGTGCCTTCAGGCATGGGCCTACCCTAGTGTGTGTGTATATATATATATATATATATATATATATATATATATTATCAAAACCACAACACAAATATATATTCTTTATGTAAATGGATTTTAAAATCGATTCAAAACCATACAACAAAATAATTGATTCAAATAAGTTTTAAAACAACATTCTCTCTATACAAACATAAATTCAAATGGGTTTTTGACGTAAAAAGGCAAAATGGCTCAAAGAAATTCACAAGACAAAATCTTTCTTTCTTTTTAAATTAAAATGTATCTTAGTAATAAAGCACGCACAATCTCTTTATAGATGAAGTTACCCCCATGAAATGTCTAAATTATCCTTCATTAATCCTACTAGATGGAGGATTACTAGAAAGGACAACAATACCCATTTATAGGTCAAGGTCTATACAACATTAAGAAATAAGAAAAAGACATATATATCCTTAACTAAAAAGAGACTATCCATAACTAAGAATAACAACTGTAAAGAAAACCTTAAGTCTAGGGTGACGACTACATCACTCTCCCCTAATGAGAGAGAGATCAACCACGAGCTCAAATGGATAGGTAATCCTCATCTGGTGCAATATATATGGTTTGCATAACTAATGACTCTTTAGTGATGTCATCAGAATCCTTTAGCATGTTCTCATCCACGAACTCTACTGCTAACAAGGGGTGGCTCCTCTTCTCAGGACAACTGATGCCTTGCGCCCAGTTTATCCACACTCGTAACGTTTTAACAGCCTTATCAGACTCTCATGCGCCTTCGAAGAAGCCCCCACCCCTTCAATCGATCGAGAAAATGTAGTAGACCCTAGTACGGCCCTCCTCCATAGCATACTCAATGGCTTTCGCCATTACTTATATAGCGCTCAAAGACGAGTCCTGTCAAAATCAGAGTTGTACGGATGTAGCGAGCAATCAATTGCTCCTCATCCTCTTTTATGGACACCCACGAGCATAGCAACTATAACTTCTTGGTGTAATCCACTATTGAAAGTGTACCCAGCCTTAAACTCTGTTAACGTATGAACAAATCACGCCAATAGGTATGATAAAGGAAATTCCCTCTCAGTAGATGTTGCGTCTCACAGGCTCTTATCCATCCAAATCTCATCTCCTCATTACCTCATTACACCATACTTTGGCATACTCCTGAAATTTAATCGACATCAATCATACACACTTAACACCATTCAGCTCCTTATACTGTAACACTTTCTCCACACTATCCAACCAATCTACAAAAGCATCCAGATTCATCTTCCCATCAAACAATGGCACCTCCAACCTGAGATCCCTATGAAGTATTTGGGTCAATTATTTCAAAGTATGACCTAAATGGTTGGGGGCCAAGTCAACATTATCAATATCATCCCTTACAACATCACCCTCATGATCATATGTATAGCCCAAATCACATTGTCTCCTTCCCCTCAAATGTGGTCGTTGAACCTCCTCCGATACTCCACCCCTCTCAATCTCACGAGTGGGACATTCATCCATCTCATGTCCTCTCTTTTGGCATCAAAAGTAAATACGTTGATCATTGGGAACATAAGGGCAAACCTTGGGCTCAAATGCAAAAACAGAGCCTTAGCTCGATTCAATCTTCATTCTTCACATACCTCTCATATTATCTCTTTATGAAACATCATCTAGTAAAAGAAATTGAATCAAAAGTGGGACGGATCTAATTTCCATACTCGTTACTGAAAAAGTCATCGAACTCCATACTCTCATAAAACCTTAGATCCAACGGGGTAGAAGTTGTGGATTAGGTATCAATCAAAACCCTAGGTATCTTGATGGGAGCCTTCTCAATGGCCAACACAATATTAGATCCATGCCCGTGATGTTGATGTTTATTTTGACGTCACGGTACATATTCAAACCTCGGAGGACCCCTACATTTTTTGTTGAAGGTGCTGCATGGGGGACCAAATGGGTGTTGATGGGAATAGCCCTAGCATTTGGATCACTAGTTTTTTTTTGCATGTTTTGAAGGTTTAGTGCTTCGATCGGGGTTTTCCCTTTATCCCTCAGCAGATCGGAGGTAGTGGTGGTGTTAGATGGAGCAACCGTCCCAGTCGATTGTCTGGCAGTGGTGGCTGGACCATAGAGGGGCGGGGTGCAATCGTGAGCAATTTGGGGTCCTTGAATTGGGTCAGACAGATGTGTGTTCGGGGCTGGAAGTGTTGTCGGACCAGTTGGGATTCCAGTGACATTAATTTTGGTACATTCGCTCAAATTTTGTGGGGGATTGACCTATTGTGGGGAGAGGGGGCTGAGAGGATTGCATTTGTCAGCTTGAAACTCTTAGAATGATTTTTCTAAGGTTACAATTCAACAATCCACTTCAGTGGCTTGGTTGAATTTTTTGGGTGGCATGTTTGAACTTAGTTACGATTTACAACAATTTTGGCTCTTATACTAATTTCACGTAACAAGACAAAATGGCTCAGAGAAATTCACAAGACGAAGTCTTTCTTTCTCTCTCAACTAAAATGTATTTTATTAATGAAGCAAGTACAATCTATTTACAAATGAAGTTAGCTTGCTAATCAAGCTAACCTATAAAGTGTCTAACTACCCTTTGAAAAATATGTTACTTAGGTCGTTTAATACAAGATTAACTATTGAAGTAACTCCGAACTGTGTTTTGAGGAAACTCTTTTCTTGAAAACAAAACAGATTAACACAAGATGTGTTTAATAAAATATGCACGAGATTTGTTCAAGATTAGTTAACTAGTTTTGAAAAACAAAACTAAAATGTTTAAAACAGCACACCAGCAAGAATGAGACGAGGAGATGTAGAAAGATTAAGGACAAGGCATTTTTAACGTGGTAAAACCTCACCCAACTGAGGAAACATCCACGGTGACTTTTAAGTCACAAACCGAAAATCCACTAAAACAAAATATACAAGTTACAAACTATTTAACACACATGCACACAAATCAGACCTATACAAGTTTAGAAATATACCCACTGGTTTAATTCTAACTTCTCTGTAGTTTTGATGTTGATGTGGCTTTCCCAGTTTGCTAACTTCTCCACTTTATTCCAGTCTTTACGTCGACTCTTGAAGATTCAAGATCTTATAATCAACACTTATGTGTTGTAGTGTGAAAAGTGTTTGTGATGGTGCTCTAACACATGCATGCACACATGCACACTTATTTTATCAAACAGTCCTATCAAATTACAAATCAGATCTATATGCTGTGATTTTCAGTTTCTCTCTTCCTTAGGCAACAAAAGAACTTTGTTTGACCTTTTAATTAATCCTGGAATTCAAGGTTACCTTGCTCGTAAGACTGCCAAGGTCATATCCAATTTCAGAGGGTTTTGAAAATGATTTTGAAATTGGAAACCACCAATTGCGATTCCAATTAGGTCAGAAGTCTTGTTTCAAAAGGACTAGAAATAGAAAATAATTTTGTTGATTCTAGAGTTGTGAAAAAGATTTAACAAAATAATCAACAAAGTGATTTCTCAAGATGAGAAACTAAATATGCAGATCTAAGTGTAATATAACATAAAATGACGAGATCTATAATTTCTATAAAAAAGAAATACATATCCAAACTAAATCCTTAAGTTGGACACAAGATCTCAAACTCAAGAGGATATAAACCACGAACAAGCTTTCAAACCAACTCAAAAACAACTCTCAAACACTCAGGTTTGGTTTTGATTTAAATTGACTTTGGAAAAATGAGTTTAGGGTTTAAAATAGGGTTAGGACGATTTAAGATTTCTTTTTCTCTCTCTTCTCTCTCTTCTGTCGAAATGCCAAAAGTCTTCTAAAGGCTGAGGGTAAGCGTCCTTTATAGGGAGCAAGGAAGGATCGAGAAGGTATGTTCAAAACCAAGGGTTGAGATGAGGTCAAGGTCTTTTGACCTTGATCCAACGGTTTAAGATCAATGGTGGATTAAATGCCTTCTCATTGGTCTAGAGGGGTTCACAGGGATTGGGTTCAAACGCATGTAGAGCGTTAATAACAATGATCCAAGGGTTGAGATTAGACAAGGGTTGTGTCTACAAACAAACACAAATCAGGTTGTTATGAGGATGACAGGTGTAGGGCTGAGATAGGCTCTCTCATGCGCATTTCAAACTTAATTACACAGGCACCTTCAATTCTCAAGCGCTTTCCGATCCTACCCAAACTAACTTTCAAGTATGAAAACATAAAATCAGTAATTACAAAATGACCCCAAAAGCTTTTTAATCCACATTTTAATTTCCAAACAATTATTTAAAAATTCTTAAAAATTCCCAAACAATTATTAAAACTAATTTTAAATGGGAATAAACACACACAACTCTCACACAATCAAATAATACACAATATGAACAATGTATGCAACCCTATAGTGTGTGATTGAGCATTATACTTTTAATAGAATCATGAGGAATAAAGAGTAGAGTCTGAGGCTTTTTGGAATCTAGGGAATGGACTCAATTTTGTCACTATTTTCAAACTAGATGAGCACTTATATAATGTAGACTCAAGTGAGTCAAGAGTATAAGGTGCTTCACCTTTAATGAAAATTACTGGATGGAGGATTACTAGAAATGACAAAACTATCCTTCTATAGGCTAAGGACTTTACATCATTAAGAAATAAGAAAAACACATGTATTCTTAGCTAAAAAGAGACTATACACAAGAAAGAATAACAAATGTCAAGAAATCCCTAATTTTGGGTTTTGAAACAATATTCTCTATATAAGTGGGTTTCAAACTCGATTCAAACCCACACAACACAAAACATTCAAACGGTTTCAAAACAAAATTCTCTTTCTACAAATAGGTTTCAAAACTAAAATAAACCCATTATTTAAGGTAAACTAAAAGTCTCAAGGCAACCCAGGCTTAAACAAATCAAATGGTTTCAGATCAATTAAAAATAATTAAATGGGTTTGGAGAATAGTCAAATTGAATCAATGAACCCATTTGAGATTTTGGGAGTTTTAAGGTTAGCAATTAGGCATCTATATCAATCAACCCATTTCAGAACCCGTGTGAGATCTTTGATTATTTCACATCAATGTAACCATTTGAAATCAATAAACCCATATCGATTAACCCTGGGAGGAAGGGGTGGGTGAGTTGGCGATGGTGGGGGTGGTGAAGGGGTGGTGTGAGTTGGCGATGGTGGGGGTGAAGGGGGTGGGTTGGTGTTGGCAGTGGGGGTGGAGAGAGAAAGGATGGTGGTGACTGAAAATGTGTGGGCTTGAGTGAGTAAAGAGAAAGAGAAGATAAATATAGTTAGGATGTCATTTTAGGAAAAAAGATATAAAAAAATAGAGACAAAAGACTGATGGAGTTTGAGTTTTTGGTGAAATGTCTAATAAATGTTAAAAACTAGGGCTAAGTCTAATATCATATTATCAAACTGGGGTTTGTCAAAATGGCCATTTATTCTATGGGCTTATGGGGTTCCAGAGTTATTCTTTATTCATTGGAGTCTTATTCATAATCTGCATTGTTGAGATTCACATTATTTAGTATCCCGTTGCGTTTGATTTTATCTTATTATCTCGTTTTATATTGCTTATTATCGAGGTTATGATCATATCAGTTATTCATTAATGCTTAGAATGATATAAATTGTTTTATGTCCCCTATCTCCGGCATATCTGGTTGGCCACCTTATGCGTGACAAAATAGGGGGTGTTACACACAACCCATAGTCTTGGTAAAAAACTACTCTATAGGTGCGTTTGGGAACTCTAATTCCACGAGAATTTAATTGGAATATTTTTGGTTCAAAAATTTCAAAAGTTAAATTAAAAATATTCCAATTCCAAGGCATGTCCCTTAGTGATGTGGAGTGAAGCTTCAGCAGGATATGGCTTGATAATGAATAAGCTCGACCAATTGGATCCACTTTAGTGTTTAACTCAGCTATCTAGTTGGAAGTGATCTAGTTATCCTAAGGTTATACGGATTATCAAACACACGCACACCAATTTTTTAATTTTTTCAAAATTAAATAAACCAATTAAAACTTTGCACCAATTAAACTTGTGTTGTGAAAACAATTAATCAATTTTATCTTCTCCTATAACATGCATTTAAGACATATAAGCAATCATAAAATAAACCACACCACAATACAGTAATGTACGAGGAAAATTACAATGGGAAAACCCTCGGGCAGCCAGCCACGCAAATCATTATGATATAGGTATCGTTACAGGACGGAATTGACTCACTCAACCGACTCTACTCTTTCAAACCTTGATACACTCTTTGCTGTTTGAACCTTCTTCACAATCTCTGTTGGACGCCTTCCAATGGTGATCACAACACATGCACTCCCCACGTCTTGATAGCACACCTATCTGACCATTGCGTAACTAGTTCCAGTTGTTCACGCAAACATGCACGGATCACCGCACGGAGAAAACAACGGTATCCACCACACGAAACTAACTCTCACAAGATGATGAGTAAACAAACTTTAGTGCAGAAACACACGAAATAGACATAATATGTTGAATCTTGGATCTTAAATAATTGGGTGTAAACTAAGAGTTAAGAGGCGTTAGATTTTATTCTGTAAAACATTTTTGCAAAGATCTCTTAATAAAAACAGATATCCCCCCTATTTATAGAAAACATGAAAAATAAGGCTGCACACATTTTGAGAAATTTTGTTCGAACGAAATCACTAAGGCAGTTCGAAAGAACTAAGCATTTTAATCTGAACAAAATAAATCTCATTCGAACGAACCAGCTAAACTCATTTGAACAGGCATCTAACGAGCTTTAAACGACATCTCCCTATAAAATAGAAAAATCTCGTTTGATCCTTGTTTGATGGTCGTTTGAATGAAAATCCACTTCTCGTTTGAACCAAACTGGAACTCGTTCGAACAAATTTAAACAAAATAATTTTTTTTATAAAATCTTTTTACGAAAAATGACTAAAAACATTTTAAAACTAAACACCCAAATGTATCCATGGATTAAACATATATATGCATTCGTACCTCTTGATATCCCATCGACATTGAAGACGAAACGCAGCATGTACTCGATATCTTAACTTAGCCATTATGGTTTTCAATCACATATCATAGGCTTGAAGGACAAACAACTCAAATCCTAACCTACGACACAAGCAGTTTTATCCAAATGGAATAAAGTCGATACATACAAATTGATTCAATTGGATTGGATGTTTGCCCTTACAAATCTCTCCATTTGGCTGTTCCGGGACAAAACTCAAAAACAAAAACCTACTTGGCCATCAAGCTCTCTAAAGAATCGATCCTAACCCCAAAAGGAAAAAGGACCGATGCTTGACCGACACAAATTTTGAGTGCCTTTTTCTCTTCTGAAACTTTATCGCAACGTGGCTTTAAACCTACACACTTAACACACCTTTCAAATGCAAATTGAATATAACAATATAAACCGCCTATAAAAACAAAACTCCCCCTTTGTTAAACATCTCCCCCTTAGAGTATGCATCCCCCCTTAGACTAATTCTCATGAGAATATTTATTTCCCTTTTTTTGTTCGGGAATAGACAAAGGTAAAGCGCACAATATAGACAAGTTTTCCCCCAAATGTAACACATGTCAACATAAAGGAAAACAAGAAATATCATGCACTGATGTGAAGGGAAATGCAATAATAAACAAACTTGACAACACAAGAACAAATAATCCAAATAATGAATAAATGATACCAATGTAAACAAAGAAACAAAAGATACCAATAAGAGCATATATGATGTCAAATATATAACTATGAAGTATATGACAAACATGGATAAATGCAATGCAAAGACTCAAAATAAACATACCATATATATAAAAACACGCATATAACAATAACACACAAGCATATATAGTTATAAACAACACAAAAGCCACAAAACATAACTTTCTACACTCTATAATATAAATGTGTTTAAACTAATTGTGGCAAGGAGTGAAGGGGCAAGAACTAGAAAACAAAAGAAATATGTCTCAACCACTCAGGATAGTCCAAGGACATCTATTTGACAATATTAATTTATCAAACTTCGATTTTGCTTTGAGTGACAAATAATGTGTACTATTAAAGGACAAACATACACAATGTACACTATCCTATATGATTCTCAAATCAATAGCGTCAAATATTTTAGCTTAACTAGTATTCATTGTGCAAACCCATTGATCTTTAACTTAAAACCCTAAAAATAAGAATATTCAATTTTTTTTGCTCTTTTCCTTTTGAAGATATCACACTTTTGATGACCAATGCTTAACTTTTTGGCCTTCACGATTCTTTTCTTTTCTTTTTCATTTCTATTTTTTAAGCTCTTGTCAATGGTGGTCTTTCACGCAAAGGAGATTTACTCCTTTCGTAGCCCTTTTCCATTGCTCACTCATAATTTTTTTCAAACTAAACAATTTCTCAGGCAATGGTTCTTACATGACAAATCCATCAATCAAATAGATATGTATATGAAAAGATTTATACGAGAACACCTCACTTAGATCATGCAACATAGGTAGTTAAGATCCAAAAGAGATTGTGCAAGTGTGTACGGAGGCATATACAAAGTGAAGCTATTAAACAAATCAAATTCGAACAACTCCGCAAGCATGATTAAGAACAAACCAAAGAAATGTAAACCATAATCAAATCTTCTAGCCACATGAAAACATTGAATGAATGGGATTCAAATACACCAATATGCTACACAAAATGTGAAAACCAAACTACACAAACAAACTAATTTTTTTTTTGTTTTTAAACATTTTTCAAAATGACTGAAAAGTCAAACAAAACCTTTTTTTATTTTTCTCAATAAGACCCAATAAATGAAAAATCAAAATACAAAAGACACAAACATCATACAACTAAAAATAACATATAACATGAATCACGAAAGATAGTGTATGACAAACATGAAAACACAATCAACCATTAGATATAAGATGAGAAGAATCATTTGCAAGCATGTGAGAGTCAACAAGTCTAACATTTAATATCTCCAAAATGGATTTCCTAACCCACATAGGTGTAACATGATTATGTTGGATTGGGGAACCTTGTTGACACTAGACTTAGACTTCCTAGGACCTCTTCTAAGATCATAACAAAAATGCATAAGTTTACCTGTCCTATCTTAATATTCCTCGAAGGTCATCTTTCTCTCCCTCAACGTAGTCGAGATTCTCCCTAAGAGTCTTCTCATGTGGTTTCAAACCCTCAATCAATTTAACATCGTCATTACTTACGACATGTTCCTTCAACTTAGCTTCTAACTTCAAGTTAGCATTTTTCAAATTCAAAGACTCGGTGTATAACTCACGGAAGGGCACTTGAAGTTCACTATTCTCCTCTTCTTCTTCTTCCTCACTTGCTTGGGAATCACAAGACCAGACCTCAGAACCATCATGTATAAAATTACCTTCATCAGAAGAGTTTTCATTGAGGCTCATATGACTGGCCATGAACGTGGTGTAGTTACACTCTATGGGGGAATCAGATTCCTCTTCCAACTCACTATCACTAAGGGTAGCATTGTATGACATGGGCTTCTTGCCTTTTCTCCTTAGTCTAGTGGGACACTCATAAGCATGATGCCTAATAACTTGGAATTCAAAACACTTGTCCCGGTCATCCATCTTCTTAGGTTTATCCATGTTCTCCCTTTCACGGTCATTAAATTTCTTAGGTTTCTTCTCAAACTTCTTATCTTCTCTAAGCTTAAGAAACTTTTTCAACTTCCTAACAAATCTAATGACCTCTTCGGGATCTAAATCACCCTCACTATCAGAATCCAGCACATCCTCCTTCCTAGGCTTCAAAGCCAAACTCATTTCCTTCTTTTCATCTTTATTCCTAGGAGAGCACATGTTCATCACATCGGTTTGGATATCACCTACAAGCTCTCGGACCCGAATAGCATTGACACCACTTAGACAATCGAGGACCGTGACCTTGTCATTAAATCTTTTAAGAAACGACCTTAAAATTTTTGCACCACTCTCAACTCGGGGATATGCTCACCTAAGTTAAACGAGGAATTAATGATATTCAATAACTTGGCATAATACTCATCTGAAGACACATTCTTTTACATCTTAATTGTTTTAAACTTTGTTGTCAAATTTTGCAACTTGAAAACCCCAACATTATCGGTACCCTCGTGTATGGATCTTAAAATATCCCAAGCATCCTTCACGCTCTCATAGGTCATAATTCATTTAAACTCTTCAGCCATGACAGGACAAAAAATAACATTCACTCCCTTGGAATTAAATGTCGAGGCATTCTTTTCAGTCGTTGTCCAAGTGGAGAATTCTTTCGGTAAACCATCCTTGCGCAAACGAGTTCTAAACGTTCTCATCGGTTGATTTTAAGAAAAATCATATTCATGCCTTTCAATAAGGATAGTTTGAACCGACAAACATGGGAGGGTGGATAATGGAACTTCCTTCACAGTTAAAATCCATCTAAACAATCCTAAATGTGCACTAAACATGGATCAAACATAGTAAACTAGTGTAAACCTCTCTAATACCAATTTAAAAGTGCTCTTTTTAATTTTCCAAAATTAATTAAACTAATTAGAACTTTGCACCAATTAAACTTGTGTTGTGAAAACAACACGGCGATGTACGAGAAAAATCCACAATGGGACTCAGATGGTCCAACCACACAAATCACTATGATATAGGTATCGTTATAAGGACGAATTTGACTTACTCAACCGACTCAACAACTTCAAGCCTTTATGCACTCTTCTCTCCTTGAACCTTCTTCATAGTCTCTGCTAGATGCCTTCCAACAGTGATCACAATGCAGGCGCTGCCCATGTTTCGGTATCTCACCGATATTACTATTATGTAACTAATTTTGGTCGCTCACGCAAACACGCACGGACCACCGCACGGATCAAACAACAGAATCCACGACACGAAACTAACTCTCACAAGATGATGAGTAAACAAACATTACTGCAGAAACACATACAAGATCTCAAATAAACGTAATATGTTGAATCTTAGATCTCAAGTAATTAGGTGTAAACAAGGGTTTGGGATGCTTTAGACTTGACTCTGAAAAACATTTTCACAAAGACCTCTCAATAAAAACATATATCAACTTTCCTATTTATAGAAAGCATGCAAAATGAGGCGACAAACTTTTCAAGAAATCTTGTTCGAACGAAATCACTAAGGTGGTTCGAACGAACTGAGCACTCTTATTCGAACTAAGTAGCTAAACTCGTTTGAGCAGACATCTAACGAGATTTGAATGACATATCACTATAAAACAGAAAAATCTCGTTTTATCCTCATTTGATGTTCGTTTGAACGAAAACCCACTTCTCGTTTGAACCAAACAGGATCTCGTTTGAACGAACATAAAATCTCGTTCGAACGACTTTAAATAAAAATAATTTTTTCTATAAAATCTTTTTACAAGAAATCCTCCACATTTTAAAATTAAATACCTAAATTCGGGGATCAAACATAAATATGCATTCATACCTCTTAAGATCCCATGGACGTTAAAGATGTAACTCGGCATGTACTCGATGTCTTAATTGCTACGGTCTTCAATCACACATCATAAGCTTGAAAGACAAACAACTAAAATCCTAACCTATGACATAAACAGTTTTGTCCAAATGGAATAAAGCTAATACATACAAATTGACTCGATCAAAAATTTTCCCTTACACTTGTTAAGTTCGGAAGGGGGCGTATTTGCCAATTGTGCTTTAACATTTTAAGCCCCGTTTAGTACGAAGTAAAGTTGGATAAAATATTATTCCTTCCGAACAATCCTAGAAAATGAAAGATTAATGCATTTGGTGCAAGGTTAAGTTTTATCGGAATGTGGATCCCAATAGAAGAGAATTAACACCTTGGTGGGAAAGTGGGTGGAATCAAAATCCATCCCATATAGATGGGATTCTTACTTTCCCACGGGAATCCTAACAATTAATTTGTGAACAATATGACGCCCATAAAATTATTATATTATAAAAACTATCCTTAAAATCTAAATATTTATTTTATGAACACGATTTGATTATGTTGATTTGTTTTAGATTTAAACTAGTAGAAATTTTATTTGAGCATTTTTTGTAGCCATATGCAATAATCTAACTAAGTTACTCTACAATACACACAACAGTAAATTATTTTATTTTTAAATATTGAAAAAATATTTAAGAAAACATATTTGGGCTCATATATTTATGAATAATTAATAGTATAAATTTATTTTATAACATGTCCAAAATAGATCAATATATATATATATATATATATATATATATATAGTTATAGTTATAGTTATAAAATTACTAAAGGGTATTATTGGTATATATTATACATTCCCGTGTCACTTTCCATGCATGGACCAAACGTTAAATTTTGATTACTTATAGGATTCCATTGGTTAACCAAACAGGGCAAAATGGTTCAAAATGGCAATCACTTTCCAGGTAATCACAATCCATCCAAAATATTACCACGTACCAAACGAGACCTTAGAGCCTAGAACTTTGGTTGGAAAATAACAAATATGTTGCATGTTGGTATCTAATACAATTAGTAATTATGCAAAATTGCTACGGCGAAGGGGTGATTCACTACCCATGTGTGGGCAGAGTTTTGAAAGAAAGTTGTCAGGAAGTGAAGGGTTTGTGGTTTTATTCGTTGCAACGAACGGTGATGCAATTAGGTTAAATGGGAAGTATTTAGGAATTTAACCATAAACTTTTTCCGCATATAAAAGGATCTTTTGGGGGTTTTGACACTATGTTTTCAATAGCTTTTGAGAGCTTGAGAGATGTAATGCTTCATTCCTAAGCTCAACTTTTGGACTAAGAGGTAAGATATATTCCATCACACATGAGTATTGCTCAAAGCTAGAAGAGGGGTGAGTGTGTGAGCATTTCATGTATTGTGGGTATGCTTTATCTTTATTGTGTGAGAAGTGTTTCACTGGGCTACATGGGAGTGGTTTGGTTTAATGAGAAACACTAGGAAATACTCATAAGCATGAGTTTAAGACTTTGATTCACTTTGGTGGAGAACTCGTGTTGAACAACTATCCAGAATTTGGACAGTAGAATATATATTTTGGTGTGAGTGTGTTATTCTCTTTTGTTTTCCATATTATTACCATTATATATTATATATTGATTTACGTCTAGCCCGTTCTTTTCGTTTTTTTTTTCTTTTTTGTACATTTTCATAAACGAATTCCACATATTTTCACATCTGGGAGTTACATATACAACATATACCACTGTCAAGAGAGTATTTATTATTATTTAGGTTATATTTACGTATTTCAATTAAAACAAATAATAATTGGGTTGCGCCATATATATGAAAGAGTATACAATAATGATGTATCCGGAGAATGTTGTACTTGAGTAAATTATGAGATTCTGGGATAGAGACACTCATTTGTTTATTGTTTAACGTTTGAATATTATGGTCAATAATTTATTCATCGGTGTATAACCAATAACTTGTTTCTCATTTATTTATTGTAAGCGATTGCCTTATACAATGAATTTTCAAAACTTGCAGACCATGCACAATTTAGCCGTCTCTTTAGGTCCAATTAATTTGAAATTTTGTACAAGTATGTCTACAGGTATTCGATCAAATTCCCCTGTCGGTGATAATTGAGTGTACATCATTTTCTGATATCGATCGGATGATGAGTTCGATTTTGGACTGAACTGCTGTTGGAGACCGACCCCCAGAGCTTTCTCAGTAAGAGCATCTGTAGTGGTGGAACAAACGGACACCTAAATTTGTAAACTTACAAACTGAGGGCTCTGCAATGGTGTAACGAAACCAACAAAATTTGTAAGAGAAAAGGCAATGAATTTGTAAATTTGCTGAACCGCTACTGAATTTGTAAATGGTTCCTACGAACTTCATTTATTCATAGGAATTCCTACGAACTTCCAAAGTTCATAGAAAATATAAATACTCATCTTTATTCTATATTTGGGTTACTACGAACAACATTTGTTCATAATAATTCCTACAAATAAATGATTTTCGTAAGAAAAGTAATACTAATTCCAACGAACAATACAAGTTTGTAGAAAGTGATTTTAACTTTTGTGCATCCTCACCCATTGTGTAGTGTATTTTTTTACGAAAAGTAAATTGCCTTTTGGTTTTCTATATTTGACATTCATGAGCGTCCACCATCATGGATTCTCTAACGTGGTCATCTAAAATTTAATTGTGCCAACAAAATTTACTCAAAATATCTATTCGGAGATGGATTTACTATAGAGGGGGCAAGACGATGGAATATTGACACGCAGTGTTGCACATAACCACTAGCTTGTGTGGGATCAACATTAGGTCTAATGAGTTCATGAAGGTCGTGTGGATTTGCTTGTGTAAGTGGTTCGGACACAGCAGATTCAACTTGATTTGAGATGTTTTATTGAACATCAAATCCATTTTGATCAACACTAGTTAAAGTAAATAAATTGACTTGAACTCTAGTTTAAGGCATGATAATTTTATCCTATACTAGCATGCAGGCCACGCGATGTGTGGCCCACATTTTATAAATTAATAGCTATTGTATTTCTATGTTTTATCAAAAGGATTCAACTGTTCTTTAAAAGTTTTCAACTCATTAACTCAATTCATTCAAGATTTAAATTCATATCTTCTTTCTAAAAATAAATGCATTTGGAGCTGAATTGAAAAATGGGCATCCACTATATTGAGATGGACTGGAAAATAGACATCCACCATAACTGTTTTATGAAAACAAAAGGACTTGAGATGTTATTTAAAATAAACCCACACCATAACTGTTTTCTAAAAATCAATGGACATCCAGAGCAGTTATTGATACCAAAAATAATCCATCCAAGTTGACTAATCAGAAATGAACACGTGGCAGCCCGACCAACAGCAGGAAGATCGACCAACCTGATGAGTAAAGCGCCAACAGCCATATACATTATGATCATTATGTACTGATGTAAATGCCTAATTTATGAAGGCATTCCATCCTTCTACATTACAACTTTTGTATATCCTCAGGCGCTATAATACATTGTGATCCCTACATCTAAGAAAAATGAGGCAAGAGACAACTAAACAAAACACAAAGCAATACATAACAGTGAGCGTAGGCTTTTCCATTTTGCCGAACCACTTAAAAATCTTTTATGTCTCTTATTCATTCATTTATCTGTGATCAAGTAATTAGATCTCGTCTAGTTTTTTACATCAACAGATTGGCATCGTCTGTGAGAACATAATTTTGAACGTTTTCATTTTCATTCATAAAAAATGGCTGACATTCCTGAGCCCAGCAATCGAAATGATGGCATCCCGCCTGCTCCCTCTGCTCCACCAACTAATAATGATTTGATTGGAATTTTGTATAGTCTTGCCAGAGGCCAAGAGTCCATACAAGACACTATAAGGAAATTTTCCCAAACTTTGCAAGCTGGAGTTCCTACCCAGTCTACTCACAGACATATGCCACCAACGCCTCCAAGGAGCGTTGGGCACAGCCAATCAAGGACTTTTAGAGATCCGTCCTATCTTCCTATAGTGAGTTATTCTATTAGGACTATTAATTCTTATAATAGGAAATCCTTTACTCCAGAAAGATTGAGTGCCTTAGAAAGGCTAAGTCGGGCCTCTCCCTTTGAGCGTTTGGGACCCAAGGGGAACAACAATGTTCCCAGGGCATTATCGAGAAATACTCAATGACCAACCGACCAACAAGAAGGCTCAGCCCGATCTAAATCCGATGCCCAATGAACTACTCGATCTGAGCAACATTCACAAGAGAGTTCGACACAAACAGTTGTTCAGAATGAGAAAGCTGCCACGCATAGATCTGATGTTGGAAACAATGCTTGGAAAGGTTCCATCCAACGATTGGAGGATAAATTGGGAGAAATGTCCAAGGCCAAGAACCCTCTACAAAGAAGCTTTGCTAAGGGATTTCCTTTCATACAAGCTATTGTGAATTTTCCCACACCTTACAAGTTTGAAGTTCCAGTAGTCACTCCCAAATATGATGGGAAAACTGATCCAATCCTTCATATAAAGCAGTACGAGGCAATAACTGATATCTATGTCGTCCCTGACGAATTGAGATGCAGGGCATTCTCAGGGATAATTACATGATCTGCTCAAATCCGGTATAATAGTCTTCCTTAGGGGCAAATTTCTAACTTCCAACAACTTGTCGAGATATTGATTGGTAACTTTTTCTTTGGAGATAAACCAGTGAAACGAGTAGCTCATTTTCTCAGTGTAAGACAGAAGGTGGTAGAGAGTACTAGAGATTACATTACTCATTCAACAATGAGAAGTTAGAAGTTGTTGATTATGAGGAAAAACTAGTAATTAAAGCCCTCATGAGTGGCTTTCTCCCTGATAAGCTTTACTATACCTTAGCCAAAGTTCCTCTGAAGATAATAATAGAGTTGATGGCAAAGGTAACAAAAATTATGAATACTGAGGAGGAAATGGCATCCAAGAGAAACTCAAAGGTAAAGACTGAAGGTAAAACTGACAAAAAGGATCACAAAGATCATACGGAGCGCACGGAGTCAAAGAAGAAAGGGAATGTAGATCGGCTTAAAAGGCACACCAATTATACTCCTTTAACAGTGGAAATATATCATATTTTGGAGGAGATAAAACATATCAAGGATTTATAGTGGCATAGAAATCTAAGAGCACCTTCTGACAAGAGAGATAGGTCTAAGTACTGTGAATTCCACAAGGACCATGGACATACGACAAATCGTTGTATCGTTCTTCAGAATGAAATTGAAGCGCTCATCCAAAGAGGAAACGTGGATAAGTTTGTTGATCGACAAAATGGTGGGAGAGCTCGACAAAGGTCAAAGTCTCCATGCAAGGCTAGAGACGAGAAAAATAGAACTCGTGAAGATGACCAAGAGAATGATCCCGACCTGCCCAAGAAGCCTAGATAGCTAGAACACGAGGTATTGATGCTCAGTTTTAGATCTTTTTATTGTCAAATGATTATAGGTGGAGATGCAGGAGGAGGGGATCACACTGCATAGAAGAAATCTTACCTCAATGAGGCACAAGCTTGCTCCTATATTCAGTGGATTCACCTGTCCGAGGAAGATCGACCAAGAAAGGTTAACAAAGACAAACTGCTAATTGGGTTTTCTAAAAATGACCTCCCATGTGTAATATACCCCCATGATGATCCTTTGGTGATCAAGGTCAGAATGGAAGATGTACTTGTAGCTAGAGAATTGGTTAATAATGGAAGCTCGACAGACACTATGTTTTACCCTTGCTTTGATAGTTTGAATTTTAAGCTTAGTCAACTGGAACCTTATCACAAGCATCCCATAGGTTTTTCTAGTGAAAAGGTATTTCCACTAGGGACAATCAAATTAGATGTGTTGATCGGGACATGGCCAACAAGTAAAACGGAGAAGGTACGTCTCTTTGTAATGGATAAAAATGCTCATCATGCTTATAATATGATTATGGAAAGAGTAGGTTTAAAGAAATTCAAAGTTGTGTCGTCTACAGTCCATCAGTGTTTGAAGTTCCTAACCAACTTTGGAGTTGGCGTGGTGAAGGGTGATCAAAAAGTGGCACGGGAATGCTATTACTCATATGTCGAGCAAGAAGATATGGCGAAGATGAAGAGGAGAACCACCACTTATCAAGTGGATATGTCTGAACCTCATAGTGAATATGAGGTTGAAACCTTAGATCCAAGGGAAGAATCAGAGTTGGTAAAAGGCCAAGTGATGGAAGCAAAGAGAATATTGTGATGGATGACAATAATCCAGAACGGACTACTCAAATAGGGGCATCACAGGATCCTGCTCTTAAACATGAATTGGTGACAAAGAAAGAAAGTGTTCTCCTGGAGTCACGAAGATATGCCTGGAATTAATCCTAACATTTTTTGCCATGAGCTTAATGTAAACAAAGATGCTAGGCTCGTGAAGCAAAGACGACGAGTATTTAGTCTCGAGAAGAACCAGGCTATACATGAGGAGGTAGAGAAGCTTCAAAAAGCTGCATTTATTGAGGATGTGAAGTACCTATATTGGTTGGACAATGTTGTTATGGTCAAGAAGAAAAATAATAAGTGGAGAGTGTGTGTATAAGCACAATGAGCATTTTAATCTGGTTATAACCAGAATAATCATCCATGAAACTCAGCGGTTCGTGTCCCAATGTAGCATCAACAAGTTGATCAATTCTTTCTCTCCCTCAATGTAGTCGAGATTCTCCCTAAGAGTCTTCTCACGTGTTTTCAAACCCTCAATCAATTTAACATCGTCATTACTTACGACATGTTCCTTCAACTTAGCTTCTAACTTCAAGTTAGCATTTTTCAAATTCAAAGACTCGGTGTATAACTCACGGAAGGACACTTGAAGTTCACTATTCTCCTCTTCTTCTTCTTCTTCCTCACTTTCTTGGGAATCACAAGACCAGACCTCAGAACCAACATGTATAAAATTACCTTCATCAGAAGAATTTTCATTGAGGCTCATATGACTGGCCATGAACGCGGTGTAGTTACACTCTATGGGGGAATCATATTCCTCTTCCAACTCACTATCACTAAGGGTAGCATTGTATGACATAGGCTTCATGCCTTTTCTCCTTAGTCTAGTGGGACACTCAAAAGCACGATGCCTAATAACTTGGCATTCAAAACACTTGTCCCGGTCATCCATCTTCTTAGGTTTATCCATGTTCTCCCTTTAACGGTCATTAAATTTCTTAGGTTTCTTCTCAAACTTCTTATCTTCTCTAAGCTTAAGAAACTTTTTCAACTTCCCAACAAATCTAACGACCTCTTTGGGATCTAAATCACCCTCACTATCAGAATCCAGCACATCCTCCTTCCTAGGCTTCAAAGCCAAACTCTTTTCTTTCTTTTCATCTTTGTTCCTAGGAGAGCACATGTTCATCACATCGGTTTGGATATCACCTACAAGCTCTCGGACCCGAATAGCATTGACACCACTTAGACAATCGAGGACCGTGACCTTGGCATTAAATCTTTTAAGCAACGACCTTAAAATTTTTGCACCACTCTCGACTCGGGGATATGCTCACCTAAGTTAAACGAGGAATTAATGATATTCAACAACTTGGCATAATACTCATCTGAAGACACATTCTTTTACATCTTAATTGTTTTAAACTTTGTTGTCAAATTTTGCAACTTGAAAACCCCAACATTATCGGTACCCTCGTGTATGGATCTTAAAATATCCCAAGCATCCTTCACGCTCTCATAGTTCATAATTCATTTAAACTCTTCAGCCATGACAGGACAAAAATAACATTCACTCCCTTGGAATTAAATGTCGAGGCATTCTTTTCAGTCGTTGTCCAAGTGGAGAATGCTTTCGGTAAACCATCCTCGCGCAAACGAGTTCTAAACGTTCTCATCGGTCGATTTTAAGAAAAATCATATTCATGCCTTTCAATAAGGATAGTTTGAATCGTCAAACATGGGAGGGTGGATAATGGAACTTCCTTCACAGTTAAAATCCATCTAAACAATCCTAAATGTGCACTAAACATGGATCAAACATAGTAAACTAGTGTAAACCTCTCTAATACCAATTTAAAAGTGCTCTTTTTAATTTTCCAAAATTAATTAAACTAATTAGAACTTTGCACCAATTAAACTTGTGTTGTGAAAAAAACACAGCGATGTACGAGAAAAATCCACAATGGGACTCAGATGGTCCAACCACACAAATCACTATGATATAGGTATCGTTATAAGGACGAATTTGACTTACTCAACCGACTCAATAACTTCAAGCCTTTATGCACTCTTCTCTCCCTGAACCTTCTTCATAGTCTCTGCTGGATGCCTTCCAACAGTGATCACAATGCAGGCGCTCCCCATGTTTCGGTATCTCACCGATATTACTATTATGTAACTAATTTTGGTCGCTCACGCAAACACGCACGGACCACCGCACGGATCAAACAACAGAATCCAGGACACGAAACTAACTCTCACAAG
Source organism: Sambucus nigra (assembly GCA_949130495.1). Classification (NCBI taxonomy): domain Eukaryota; kingdom Viridiplantae; phylum Streptophyta; class Magnoliopsida; order Dipsacales; family Adoxaceae; genus Sambucus; species Sambucus nigra. The sequence goes on along the minus strand of OX422214.1, from coordinate 574,815,387 downwards.
ATGATGAGTAAACAAACATTACTGCAAAAACACATACAAGATCTCAAATAAACGTAATATGTTGAATCTTAGATCTCAAGTAATTAGGTGTACACAAGGGTTTGGGATGCTTTAGACTTGACTCTGAAAAACATTTTCACAAAGACCTCTCAATAAAAACATATATCAACTTTCCTATTTATAGAAAGCACTCAAAATGAGGCGACAAACTTTTCAAGAAATCTTGTTCGAACGAAATCACTAAGGTGGTTCGAACGAACTGAGCACTCTTATTCGAACTAAGTAGCTAAACTCGTTTGAGCAGACATCTAACGAGATTTGAATGACATATCACTATAAAACAGAAAAATCTCGTTTTATCCTCATTTGATGTTCGTTTGAACGAAAACCCACTTCTCGTTTGAACCAAACTGGATCTCGTTTGAACGAACATAAAATCTCGTTCGAACGACTTTAAATAAAAATAATTTTTTCTATAAAATCTTTTTACAAGAAATCCTCCACATTTTAAAATTAAATACCTAAATTCGGGGATCAAACATAAATATGCATTCATACCTCTTAAGATCCCATGGACGTTAAAGATGTAACTCGGCATGTACTCGATGTCTTAATTGCTATGGTCTTCAATCACACATCATAAGCTTGTAAGACAAACAACTAAAATCCTAACCTATGACATAAACAGTTTTGTCCAAATGGAATAAAGCTAATACATACAAATTGACTCGATCAAAAATTTTCCCTTACACTTGTTAAGTTCGGAAGGGGGCGTATTTGCCAATTGTACTTTAACATTTTAAGCCCCGTTTAGTACGAAGTAAAGTTGGATAAAATATTATTCCTTCCGAACAATCCTAGAAAATGAAAGATTAATGCATTTGGTGCAAGGTTAAGTTTTATCGGAATGTGGATCCCAATAGAAGAGAATTAACACCTTGGTGGGAAAGTGGGTGGAATCAAAATCCATCCCATATAGATGGGATTCTTACTTTCCCACGGGAATCCTAACAATTAATTTGTGAACAATATGACGCCCATAAAATTATTATATTATAAAAACGATCCTTAAAATCTAAATATTTATTTTATGAACACGATTTGATTATGTTGATTTGTTTTAGATTTAAACTAGTAGAAATTTTATTTGAGCATTTTTTGTAGCCATATGCAATAATCTAACTAAGTTACTCTACAATACACACAACAGTAAATTATTTTATTTTTAAATATTGAAAAAATATTTAAGAAAACATATTTGGGCTCATATATTTATGAATAATTAATAGTATAAATTTATTTTATAACATGTCCAAAATAGATCAATATATATATATATATATATATAGTTATAGTTATAGTTATAAAATTACTAAAGGGTATTATTGGTATATATTATACATTCCCGTGTCACTTTCCATGCATGGACCAAACGTTAAATTTTGATTACTTATAGGATTCCATTGGTTAACCAAACAGGGCAAAATGGTTCAAAATGGCAATCACTTTCCAGGTAATCACAATCCATCCAAAATATTACCACGTACCAAAGGAGACCTTAGAGCCTAGAACTTTGGTTGGAAAATAACAAATATGTTGCATGTTGGTATCTAATACAATTAGTAATTATGAAAAATTGCTACGGCGAAGGGGTGATTCACTACCCATGTGTGGGCAGAGTTTTGAAAGAAAGTTGTCAGGAAGTGAAGGGTTTGTGGTTTTATTTGTTGCAACGAACGGTGACGCAATTAGGTTAAATGGGGAGTATTTAGGAATTTAACCATTAACTGTTTCCGCATATAAAAGGATCTTTTGGGGGGTTTTGACACTATGTTTTCAATAGCTTTTGAGAGCTTGAGAGATGTAATGCATCATTCCTAAGCTCAACTTTTAGACTAAGAGGTAAGATATATTCCATCACACATGAGTATTGCTCAAAGCTAGAAGAGGGGTGAGTGTGTGAGCATTTCATGTATTATGGGTATGCTTTATCTTTATTGTGTGAGAAGTGTTTCATTGGGCTACATGGGAGTGGTTTGGTTTAATGATAAACACTAGGAAATACTCATAAGCATGAGTTTAAGACTTTGATTCACTTTGGTGGAGAACTCGTGTTGAACAACTATCCAGAATTTGGACAGTAGAATATATATTTTGGTGTGAGTGTGTTATTCTCTTTTGTTTTCCATATTATTAATATTATTTATTATATATTGATTTACGTCTAGCCCGTTCTTTTCTTTTTTTTTTCTTTTTTGTACATTTTCATAAACGAATTCCACATATTTTCACATCTGGGAGTTACATATACAACATATACCACTGTCAAGAGAGTATTTATTATTATTTAGGTTATATTTAGGTATTTCAATTAAAACAAATAATAATTGGGTTGCGCCATATATATGAAAGAGTATACAATAATGATGTATCCGGAGAATGTTGTACTTGAGTAAATTATGAGATTCTGGGATAGAGACACTCATTTGTTTATTGTTTAACGTTTGAATATTATGGTCAATAATTTATTCATCGGTGTATAACCAATAACTTGTTTCTCATTTATTTATTGTAAGTGATTGCCTTATACAATGAATTTTCAAAACTTGCAGACCACGAACAATTTAGCCGTCTCTTTAGGTCCACTTAATTTGAAATTTTGTATAAGTATGTCTACAGGTATTCGATCAAATTCCCCTGTCGGTGATAATTGAGTGTACATCATTTTCTGATATCGATCGGATGATGAGTTCGATTTTGGACTGAACTGCTGTTGGAGACCAACCCCCAGAGCTTTCTCAGTAAGAGCATCTGTAGTGGTGGAACAAACGGACACCCAAATTTGTAAACTTACAAACTGAGGGCTCTGCAATGGTGTAACGAAACCAACAAAATTTGTAAGAGAAAAGACAAAGAATTTGTAAATTTTCTGAACCGCTACTGAATTTGTAAATGGTTCCTACGAACTTCATTTATTCATAGGAATTCCTACGAACTTCCAAAGTTCATAGAAAATATAAATACTCATCTTTATTCTATATTTGGGTTACTACGAACAACATTTGTTCATAATAATTCCTACAAATAAATGATTTTCGTAAGAAAAGTAATACTAATTCCAACGAACAATACAAGTTCGTAGAAAGTGATTTTAACTTTTGTGCATCCTCACCCATTGTGTAGTGTATTTTTTTACGAAAAGTAAATTGCCTTTTGGTTTTCTATATTTGACATTCATGAGCATCCACCATCATGGATTCTCTAACGTGGTCATCTAAAATTTATTGTGCCAACAAAATTTACTCAAAATATCTATTCGGAGATGGCTTTACTATAGAGGGGGCAAGACGATGGAATATTGACACGCAGTGTTGCACATAACCACTAGCTTGTGTGGGATCAACATTAGGTCTAATGAGTTCATGAAGGTCGTGTGGATTTGCTTGTGTAAGTGGTTCGGACACAGCAGATTCAACTTGATTTGAGATGTTTTATTGAACATCAAATCCATTTTGATCAACACTAGTTAAAGTAAATAAATTGACTTGAACTCTAGTTTAAGGCATGATAATTTTATCCTATACTAGCATGCAGGCCACGCGATGTGTGGCCCACATTTTATAAATTAATAGCTATTGTATTTCTATGTTTTATCAAAAGGATTCAACTGTTCTTTAAAAGTTTCAACTCATTAACTCAATTCATTCAAGATTTAAATTCATATCTGCTTTCTAAAAATAAATGCATTTGGAGATGAATTGAAAAATGGGCATCCACTATATTGAGATGGACTGGAAAATAGACATCCACCATAACTGTTTTATGAAAACAAAAGGACTTGAGATGTTATTTAAAATAAACCCACACCATAACTGTTTTCTAAAAATCAATGGACATCCAGAGCAGTTATTGATACCAAAAATAATCCATCCAAGTTGACTAATCAGAAATGAACACGTGGCAGCCCGACCAACAGCAGGAAGATCGACCAACCTGATGAGTAAAGCGCCAACAGCCATATACATTATGATCATTATGTACTGATGTAAATGCCTAATTTATGAAGGCATTCCATCCTTCTACATTACAACTTTTGTATATCCTCAGGCGCTATAATACATTGTGATCCCTACATCCAAGAAAAACGAGGCAAGAGACAACTAAACAAAACACAAAGCAATACATAACAGTGAGCGTAGGCTTTTCCATTTTGCCGAACCACTTAAAAATATTTTATGTCTCTTATTCATTCATTTATCTGTGATCAAGTAATTAGATCTCGTCTAGTTTTTTACATCAACAGATTGGCATCGTCTGTGAGAACATAATTTTGAACGTTTTCATTTTCATTCATAAAAAATGGCTGACATTCCTGAGCCCAGTAATCGAAATGATGGCATCCCGCCTGCTCCCTCTGCTCCACCAACTAATAATGATTTGATTGGAATTTTGTATAGTCTTGCCAGAGGCCAAGAGTCCATACAAGACACTATAAGGAAATTTTCCCAAACTTTGCAAGCTGGAGTTCCTACCCAGTCTACTCACAGACATATGCCACCAATGCCTCCAAGGAGCGTTGGGCACAGCCAATCAAGGACTTTTAGAGATCCGTACTATCTTCCTATAGTGAGTTATTCTATTAGGACTATTAATTCTTATAATAGGAAATCCTTTACTCCAGAAAGATTGAGTGCCTTAGAAAGGCTAAGTCGGGCCTCTCCCTTTGAGCGTTTGGGACCCAAGGGGAACAATAATGTTCCCAGGGCATTATCGAGAAATACTCAGTGACCAACCGACCAACAAGAAGGCTCAGCCCAATCTAAATCAGATGCCCAATGAACTACTCGATCTGAGCAACATTCACAAGAGAGTTCAACACAAACAGTTGTTCAGAATGAGAAAGCTGCCACGCATAGATCTGATGTTGGAAATAATGCTTGGAAAGGTTCCATCCAGCGATTGGAGGATAAATTGGGAGAAATGTCCAAGGCCAAGAACCCTCTACAAAGAAGCTTTGCTAAGGGATTTCCTTTCATACAAGCTATTGTGAATTTTCCCACACCTTACAAGTTTTAAGTTCCAGTAGTTACTCCCAAATATGATGGGAAAACTGATCCAATCCTTCATATAAAGTAGTACGAGGCAATAACTGATATCTATGTCGTCCCTGACGAATTGAGATGCAGGGCATTCTCAGGGATAATTACAGGATCTGCTTAAATCCGGTATAATAGTCTTCCTTAGGGGCAAATTTCTAACTTCCAACAACTTGTCGGGATATTGATTGGTAACTTTTGCTTTGGAGATAAACCAGTGAAACGAGTAGCTCATTTTCTCAGTGTAAGACAGAAGGTGGTAGAGAGTACTAGAGATTACATTACTCATTCAACAATGAGAAGTTAGAAGTTGTTGATTATGAGGAAAAACTAGCAATTAAAGCCCTCATGAGTGGCTTTCTCCCTGATAAGCTTTACTATACCTTAGCCAAAGTTCCTCTGAAGATAATAATAGAGTTGATGGCAAAGGTAACAAAAATTATGAATACTGAGGAGGAAATGGCATCCAAGAGAAACTCAAAGGTAAAGACTGAAGGTAAAACTGACAAAAAGGATCACAAAGATCATACGGAGCGCACGGAGTCAAAGAAGAAAGGGAATGTAGATCGGCTTAAAAGGCACACCAATTATACTCCTTTAACAGTGGAAATATATCATATTTTGGAGGAGATAAAACATATCAAGGATTTATAGTGGCATAGAAATCTAAGAGCACCTTCTGACAAGAGAGATAGGTCTAAGTACTGTGAATTCCACAAGGACCATGGACATATGACAAATCGTTGTATCGTTCTTCAGAATGAAATTGAAGCGCTCATCCAAAGAGGAAACGTGGATAAGTTTGTTGATCGACAAAATGGTGGGAGAGCTCGACAAAGGTCAAAGTCTCCATGCAAGGCTAGAGACGAGAAAAATAGAACTCGTGAAGATGACCAAGAGAATGATCCCGACCTGCCCAAGAAGCCTAGATAGCTAGAACACGAGGTATTGATGCTCAGTTTTAGATCTTTTTATTGACAAATGATTATAGGTGGAGATGCAGGAGGAGGGGATCACACTGCATAGAAGAAATCTTACCTCAATGAGGCACAAGCTTGCTCCTATATTCAGAGGATTCACCTGTCCGAGGAAGATCGACCAAGAAAGGTTAACAAAGACAAACTGCTAATTGGGTTTTCTAAAAATGACCTCCCATGTGTAATATACCCCCATGATGATCCTTTGGTGATCAAGGTCAGAATGGAAGATGTACTTGTAGCCAGAGTATTGGTTGATAATGGAAGCTCGACAGACACTATGTTTTACCCTTGCTTTGATAGTTTGAATTTTAAGCTTAGTCAACTGGAACTTTATCACAAGCATCCCATAGGTTTTTCTAGTGAAAAGGTATTTCCACTAGGGACAATCAAATTAGATGTGTTGATCGGGACATGGCCAGCAAGTAAAACGGAGAAGGTACGTCTCTTTGTAATGGACAAAAATGCTCATCATGCTTATAATATGATTATGGAAAGAGTAGGTTTAAAGAAATTCAAAGTTGTGTCGTCTACAGTCCATCAGTGTTTGAAGTTCCTAACCAACTTTGGAGTTGGCGTGGTGAAGGGTGATCAAAAAGTGGCTCGGGAATGCTATTACTCATATGTCGAGCAAGAAGATATGGCGAAGATGAAGAGGAGAACCACCACTTATCAAGTGGATATGTCTGAACCTCATAGCGAATATGAGGTTGAAACCTTAGATCCAAGGGAAGAATCAGAGTTGGTAAAAGGCCAAGTGATGGAAGCAACAGAGAATATTGTGATGGATGACGATAATCCATAACGGACTACTCAAATAGGGGCATCACTGGATCCTGCTCTTAAACATGAATTGGTGACAAAGAAAGAAAGTGTTCTCCTGGATTCACGAAGATATGCCTGGAATTAATCCTAACATTTTTTGCCATGAGCTTAATGTAAACAAAGATGCTAAGCTCGTGAAGCAAAGACGACGAGTATTTAGTCCCGAGAAGAACCAGGCTATACATGAGGAGGTAGAGAAGCTTCAGAAAGCTGCATTTATTGAGGATGTGAAGTACCTATATTGGTTGGCCAATGTCGTTATGGTCAAGAAGAAAAATAATAAGTGGAGAGTGTGTGTAAACTTCACATGTTTAAACAAAGCGTGCCCAAATGACCATTTTCCTTTGCCAGGAATTGATCAACTTGTTGATGCTACATTGGGACATGAACTGCTGAGTTTCATGGATGATTATTCTGGTTATAACCAGATTAAAATGAAACCTAGAGATAGAGAAAACACTTCCTTTATTACTCCTCGAGGAACTTATTGCTATAATTTTATGCCATTTGATTTGAAAAATGCAGGTGCTACTTATCAGAGATTGGTGAATAAAGTCTTTGAGGAGCAGATAGGCAAAAATATGGAAGTATACATGGAAGATATGTTAATGAAGAGCAAAAAGGCGTCCGACCATATTATCGACCTCAGCAAGACTTTTGATCAGTTGGAAAAGCACCAGATGAGACTGAATTCGACCAAATGTGTATTTGGAGTGTAGGAGGGAAAGTTCCTTGGGTATATAGTAAACCATAGGGTAATTGAAGAAAATCCAGATAATATCAAGGCGTTGATTGAAATGCAATCCTTGACCAACAAGAAGGAAGTCGAAAGGCTGACTGCGCGAGTTACAACGCTAAATAGATTTGCGTTTCGAGCAACAAATACGTGTCTACCATTCTTTAAGGTGCTCAGAAAGACCTTTGAATGGAACGAAGATTGTGAAAAGGATTTTATAGAGTTGAAGAAGTACTTGGGATCACCCCCATTTCTCTCCCGACCAGTTTTGGGAGAAAAATTATTCTTATACGTAGTTATTTCAGAATCAGTTGTTAGTTCTGCCTTGATCCGAGAAGAAAATGGACTTCAAAATCCAGTATATTATACCAGTAAATCATTCCGAGGAGAAAAAAATTTAGATATCCACGCTTGGAGAAGTTAGCATTGGCACTGATTGAGGCATCCAGATGAATAAAACCCTATTTTCAAGCCCGTACAATTATGATGTACACTGGTATGCCCTTTAGGCAAGCTTTTCACAAGCCAGAGAAATCTGGGAGGTTGATGTATTGGGTTATAGAGTTGGGGAACGACATCGTTTATAAATTAAGATCTTCCTTAAAAGGCAGGGTTGTTGCATATTTTATTACTGAATTCACTTATCCAGAGGTTCTCGAGCAACAAGGAACCCCAGTCGAGAAAGACTTAGGAGGAGATAGATCAACTGAAGATATTATCTACCAGCTCCCAGCAAAGGATGGTGCAGAAGAGGTCACCACTGACCTACCAGAACCTTACAGAATAGCACCAGAGATGTACAGAAGATATGAGGAAGCAATAAGCAAAATATTCCATCAAGGGACTTTGACAGATCAAACATTTGATAGCAATCTCCAAATATGGAACTTGTATGTCGATGGATCTTCTTGTGCAACCGGAAGTGGGGCAGGTATAATACTCAACACTCCTGACGGAATAGACATTAAATATGCTCTGCAATTTCAGTTTCAGGCATCGAATAATGAAGCAGAGTATGAAGCTCTCATTGTGGGCTTAAGTCTGGCCAAATCACCGAATGCTATGAAATTCCTGGTATACAGTGATTCCCAATTGATGGTGAATCAAGTGTTGAGTTCGTACGAAGCTAAGGGGGAACTAATGACAAGATACTTATCTAATCATTGAAGGTGATAGCAACATTGTCGACTGTTTGGATGACTAGAATTCCAAGATTAAAAAATGCTCGAGCTGATGCACTTGCTCGGCTGGCATCATCAACAAGAATTGAGCTGCGAATAACTATTCCTATTAAAATCCTTGTTAGTAAAAGTATTGATAAAGATCTGATGATTAGTCTTATTACAGTAGGAATGGGACCCTCTTGGATGGATCCCATCAGAGCTTACAATGAAGACGGATTCTTGCCAGCTAATCTAATCGAAGCTAAAAAGTTGAAGTATAAAGTAACAAGATATGTGTTGGATAAAGGAGTATTATACATAAGAGGATTCACAGTCATCCTACAGTGCTATGTTCATCCAACAGAAGTGAAATACATGATATAGGAGGTTCATGAAGGGTCTTGTGGAGCCCATGTTACAGGTAGAATGTTATTGCAGAGGATAAATACACATCGATATTATTGGCCAACTATAAGAGAAAATTGCACAGCCTTTGCTAGAAAAAGTGATAAGTGCCAGAGGTATTCCAGCATTCATAAAACTCCACAAGCTTCTCTAACCCCAATCACTTCACCTTGTCCTTTTGCTATGTGGGGAATAGACTTGGTCGGGCCATTACCAACCACTCGAGGAAGATTTAAATACCTGGTTGTAGCTGTGGACTATTTCACAAAGTGGGTGGAAGCAGAACTATGGATCGGCATACCCTACGAGAAGATCTATTAGTTAATCTAGAAAAGCATTATATGCAGATATGGTCTGCCCTATGCTTTCATTACAGACCATGGTTAACAGTTCGATAATAAAGAATTTGTTGCCTATTGTTCCTAGTCTAACATTAAAAAGCTTCACTCTACTCCAGGCCATCCCTAAAGCAATGGCCAAACTGAAGTTACAAATATGACTCTACTAAATGGGCTAAGGAAACGATTGGATGAGGCCAAGGGTAATTGCATTAATGAATTTTACTCTGTTCTGTGGGCATACCGAACAGCTCCCAGGGCTGCAACAGGAAAATCGTCATGCATGCTTGCATTTGGAACTGAAGAAGTGATACCAGTTGAATTGGGTTTGCCCACACACAGAGTATTGAACTTTAATTCTTTTGTTAGAGATCTGATGCAATGACTTGATTTGGACATGATGGAGGAGGTACGTGAAGATGCAGCCTTGCGAAATGCAGCTTATCAGCAGAGGACAACACATTTGTATAACAAAAGGATGCAACTGAACAACTTGAAGGAAGGAGATTATGTGATGAAGAAGGTGATCCATAAAAATAATATGCTTGAAGCTAATTGGCATGGGTTATACTGCATTTCAGCAGTCGCCCAACTAGGTACTTATAGAATTGAGGCTTTGAAAGGAGAAAAGCTCAAGGATCCATGGCATGCTGAACATCTTAAAAGTATTATCAGTGATGTAATAGCACTAATTGTATTCATTTCATTTCGGTGTTAATGAAAGACTGTTTCCTCCATTTTTTCGACTTTTTGGGAGTGCTAGTGCTATGCACTACACACTTGGTGACACTTGGTGCATTTTCTTCAAAAGTTGGCTGGGACTGTTAAAAAGTTGGTCGATATACATATAAGTTGATCGGCGAACGTTGGTCGGTACAAGCATTTTACTGTTCAAAGGTTAATCGGCACCAACAAATCACTAAAAAAAAAGTTTCTTTTAAGACCCTATTTTTTGAGACAGACAAAATGTAGTCTTTAAAACATATTTTTTTATACGGATATAATGAGCCGTCTCAAAAAATATTATTTTTTGGGACTGCTAATTATATCCGTCTAAAAAAGGTCATTTTTTGATACGGTTAATTATACCCGTCTCAAAAAAGGTCACTTTTTGATACGATTAATTATATCCGTCTTATAAAGTAAAGCAAATGAGACGGTAAATACTTACTGTATCAAAAGATAAACCAAATAAGACGGCTAAAAAAATTAATTCCCACCACTAATTATTTTCATCTCCCGCTCTAACACTTTAACCTAACTTCCCACCTCAAAAAAAAACAAAAAACAAAAAACAAAAACAAAAAACCCAAATTTCGTCACCTACAAACCCAACCCCCCCCCCTCCCCCCCCCCCCCCCCCCAGCCACCCACGCACGCCCCCGTTTCTTCTCCAGCCAACAGAGGCGCGCTCCGCCCCCCCCCCCCCCCCCACCCACGCACGCCCCTGTTTCTTCTCCATCCAACAGAGGCGCGCTCCCCCCCCCCCCACCCACGACAGCTGCGTTCTCTCCCTCCCCCAGCTGCGTTATCTCTCCCGTTATTTTCTTTTCATGGTAAGTTTTCATCTTTACTTTTTTTTTGAGGAAAACAACATAGAAATTATTGTTATTAATTTATTTATTATGTTTCTTCTTCAAAATATGCTACTGTAAATAGTCTGTTGCACAATGGTAACAATGGGTGATCAAAAATTATTCTTTAGACATAATTAATGATGCCATATACATAAAACTGTAAATAAATAACCATATGTATAATACTTATATAAAATGTAAATAAAGAGTGGATGCTTATTTGTTGATTTTAATTTTTTTTGTAGCTTTCAATGTGACCTAATAAGAAGATCTATAATAGGCTATTTATTTTGTTTGATGTTATATAGCATTATGGTTCATGTTGGCTCAATGATTCTATAATAATTTTTTATTTAATTTTTAAAGAAATTCTTAAATGCATGAACCAATTATTCAAAGATCCTAAAATTATTCTTCTCCCAAACCATTAATGTTTTTTTTTATGTATTTGAGGTTTGTAGAACGATTGATTAGGTTTTTGATGTAAAGTTATGATTGGTAGATTTTTTTTTTATGTATTTCTAAGAATGAAGTTAAATGATATTGGGTCTTATTACTACAAAGCTAAAGGCAAGGATAAAAATGATTTAGGGATCGTTTGGTTCGAGGTTTAGAAAAGGGATGGGAATTCTTGATTCCAGGAATTCTAAGTTCCTGGAATCTTGAATTCCTTTCCATTGTTTGGTTCGAACGGGAATTCTTTTTTTTCGGCATCTAAATTATTTTCCCATATTAGGAATAAATATCATTTAATTAAAATACCCTTCTACTTGATTTGAGTGTGTGCGCGCGAGTGTGTGGTGAGTGTGTGTGTGTGTGTGTGTGAGAGAGAGAGTGTATGTATGTGTGAGAGAGAAAGAGAGATAGTGTGAGAGAAAGAGAGAAAGAGTGTGTGTGTGAGAGAGAGAGCGTGTGTATATGTGAGAGAGCGTGTGTGTATGATAGAGAAAGAGATTATGTGTGTGTGTTGTGAGAGAGAGAGAGAGTGTGTGTATGTGTATGAGAGAGAAAGAGAGAGAGAGTGTGTGTGTGTGAGAGAGAGAGAGAGAGTGTGCATATGTGTGTGTGTGTGAAAGAGAGAGATAGAGTGTGTGTGTGTGAGAGAGAGAGATAATGTATGTGTGAGTTTAAGTGAGGTGGTATTTTTGTCTCACCACAAAAGTAAACTAGAATGCCCGGGAATATAGGATTCCCCCATTTTAGAGGGGAAATGAGAATTCCAATTTTGTTGGAATTATAAATTCCAGTAATTCTAAGTTCCTCCCAAATTTCCAACCAAACATTGTAATTCTAGATGAGGGGAATTCTAAATTCCTTTTCCAAACCTCGAACCAAATGAGTCATTAAAGTTCTACAACTACTTTGGGAGCAAGTATAGAAATGAAATTAACATGTTAAAGAAGTAGTATGAGTCTCATTCCTTCTTTAATTACATATCTTTTCTCAGAAAAAGTTTGTGATAATGAAGGAGTACGAGAAAGAAAAGAGGAAGAGAATAGAAGAGAATAGAGCAAAATTGAAGGAATTGGGAATACATGAATTGTATTCGGCACTTCAAAACAAAGATAAAAATAAAAAAAAGTGGTTCAAAGAGTAAAAAAAAATCATTGGTGATGATGACGAGTTTGTGCCACGTGAAGAAGAAAATGAGCATACGGATTCAAACGAGGATGAAAATGGGTATGTGCCTTGTGAGTTTTTTAATGTGTAAATGTTTAGTGACGTAGATGTTAATTAGTTGATTGTGTGAATTTTTGTTTGACACTTTCCATTATCATGCGTGCATTAATACTTCAATATTTCAAATTTGAATTTCTCGGTTTAGTTAGCCATAATAATACTTAAATTGATGTGATGAATTATGTTCTTATTTTATAGTTTGTTCTCTTTTTATTGCTAATCTTTTTAGGAATTCATGTTTGCCATTATTAATCTTTTTAGCTTTTCATCATCTTACGAAAACATTATTAATCTCTTTATCTTTATATTATGAAATATAAATTTACTGACATTTTTTTTTAGATTCATAGATGGGAACCATGGATAAGAGTTGGATTGATTTTCGCAATCGGTGTTCAAAGGAATACATTAATGGGATTGAAGGATTTCTTAACTATGCATATGCTAATAAAAACATTGAGACAACGAAAATCTATTGCCCCTGCAAGAGATGTGCAAATCGAGTGTACCACGCCCGAAAAACTGTGAGAGATCACCTTGAGATGCATGGTTTCGACAAGACATATAAGGTTTGGATTTTTCACGGAGAAACTTTTGGTGGTGTAAGAAGCAATATAAATACTCCGGGGGATGATATGTTAGTTGATGATATACATATACCTATTGAACTGAGTGCTCGAGATAACATGGTTACAATGGTTCAAGAGGGAATAGGTATTTCCCACGCGCATGACAATATGCGTGAGGAGGAATATAACACCGAAGATGTGTTTGAATCCGACGGAGATGTTCCAGAGTACTATAATCTTATGAAAAAGGCTCAATGCGACTTTTATGAAAATTGTCCGCCTGGGATTACCGAATTATCATTTGTTGTTGAACTCTTGCAAATGAAGCAACTTCATGGTTGGACAAATTGTTCTCTCACGGCTTTATTGAAATTTTTGGGGAGGATGTTTCCGCATGCTATAATTCCCAAGTCTTACTACCAAGCCAACAAGCTAAAAAAAGACCTGGGATTCAAGTACGAGACATGGGATGCATGCCCAAATAACTGTATGTTGTTTCGTAATGAAATCGAGGGTCTTGAAAAGTGTGGCATATGCGGATCTTCTCGATATAAAGATGAGGACTCAAGTATTGATGGTGTTCATGGTCCGAAGGTAGCCGTAAAGAAAATGAGATACTTCCCTTTGAAACCGAGATTGCATAAATTATTTTGGTCATCCTATTCAGCTCCTTTAATGAAATGGCATGCTGAAGAAAGGATCGACGATGGTGTAATGAGACATCCCGCTGACTCTCCTGCTTGGAAAACTTTTAATGAGAAAAACCCTTCTTTTGCGAGGGAGATTCGCAATGTTAGACTTGGGTTAGCTGCTGATTGATTTAATCCGTTTGGTAATATGAGCATTAAGCACAACACATGGCCAGTTATCCTCATTATTTACAACTTACCTCAGTGGTTGTGCATGAAGCAACCTAACTTGATTTTTTCTATTCTTATAGATGGAACAAAAGGACCCGGAGATAAGATTGATGTATTTTTACAGCCATTGATTGATGAGTTGATTGAGCTATGGGTTGATGGTGTACGCACTTACGATGCGTCAAGTGAGGAGTTCTTTCAGTTGCATGCATCGTTGTTGTGGACCATTAACGATTTCCCCACTTATGCGATGTTATCGGGATGGAGCACAAAAGGTACATTTGCTTGCCCTTGCTGTAACGAAGACCACCAGTCAATGCGATTAGATAAGGGTAAGAAGTTCTGTTATTGGGGTCATCGTCGATTCTTAGACTCGCGCCATACGCTTCGTAGGCAGAAAGCACCATTTAATGGGAGGGTAGAATTACGTCCATCCCCACTTAAACTTTCGGGCTTACAAGTATTGCAACAGTTGAATGATCTTGACGTTGAATGTGAATATAAGATGGAAGATGTCTTTAGAAGGAGGGAAAGAGAGGCTTTAGAAGAAAGTAAACAGGTAGTTCGAAAATGTAGATTTGGTTGGAAAAAAAAGAGCATATTTTTTGAATTGCCATATTGGAAGGATAATCTTATTTGCCATAATCTTGATGTCATGCATATTGAGAAAAACTTCTGCGATAATGTCCTGTTTACATTGTTGGGTACTAAAGGGAAGACAAAAGACAATTTACAGGCTCGAAAAGATCTAAAAAAATTGGGTATTAGATCAGAGCTACATCCTCAACCACGAGGGTCAAATCTAGAGTACCTCCCCCCAGCAGAGTACACGATGAGTAACAAAGAGAAGGAGATTTTTTAAAAAGTGTTGCAGAATGTTAAAGTTCCTGATGGCTACTCTTCGAACATTTCACGGTGCGTGAACATGCAAGAAAGAAATATTTCGGGATTAAAGAGCCATGATAATCATATTTTAATGCAACAATTACTTCCAATAGCCGCGAGAAGGGTATTGCCCACTCATATTGTCAAAGCCTTGATTGAATTGAGCAATTGCTTTGTTATACTGTGCTCAAAAGCAGTTATCGCAGCTGATTTGGAAAGGTTTGAAGATCGGATGGCCCTTACACTTTGTAGCCTTGAGAAGATATTCCCTCCGAGTTTCTTTGATGTGATGGAACATTTGCCTATACATTTTCCGGACGAACTCTTAATTGCTGGATGTGTCCTTTACCGTTGGATGTATCCGATTGAAAGGTACCTCCACACTTTAAAAGGCTACATTGGTAATCGGGCTCATCCCGAGGCCTCGATTGCCAACTCTGTTATTCTTCAGGAATGCATGACTTTTTGTTCCCAGTATGTGGATGTGGAAACTAAGTCTAACCGACCGGCTAGAAATGATGACCGAGGGCATATAAATGGTCGTACAATTGGGAAAAAAGTTCAATTTGAACTTGATTCTGTAATGTATATGCAAGCTCATCGGCACGTTCTTACCAACACTGAGGCAGTGGCGCCATTTGTTGAGTAAGTTTTAATAAGTAATTGGTGTTTTTGAAAACCATTTTTATATTTTTTGTGGAATTGACATATGGCTATATGTTTACTTGTAGAAAGCATCTTGCGAAACTTTTATCAAAGTATCCTCAAGATTCACAAAAGCATCGTGTTAATCGTCTTCACAACGATGAGTTCCACAAATGGTTTAAGGATTATGTAAGCGAAAATATCATAACTAATAGTTGAATTATGAATAAATACTATACTTTTATATTGACATTTACTTTAATATACTATAGGTTAATAAATTGGGACGTGACGGTGTGCAAGTATCCGAAGAAATCAAATGCTTGTCTTTAGGTCCTCTTAAGGATGCGGTCAGATTCAACCCTTATATTGTTAGCCCTGGCCCTGGTGAATAATCCCTTGAGACTGCATCAGATGGGGTTGAAGACCTGGAACATATACCGGATGCTGCACTTGTGCTGGATTTCCTATTGGTATAGGCATAGGCATCGGCATTGAAGTGTTCGTCAAGCCCTGAGACTGCATTTGTGGGTTAGGGCCAGGGAATTGAACCGGTGGTGCCTGTGGCTGGTGAAATGGCCTTTGCACAGAAATCCCAGAGCTTGAGTGAACGTGGACAGAAGGCTTCTGAGTTTGGGTTGCTGAGGGTGCAACCATTTTCATAGAGTTATGTGGACTCCAGCATTATGTTTGGGAGTTATGGTTATAGCGAAAAGGAATAATGGATGAATGATTTACTTCCCCTTATCTGAGAGTTTAGGAGAAAAGAAGGAAATTTTCTTTCGTCTTGTTTGAGGAAACAAAAAAGAAAGGAAAATCAAAAAACTTTTCTTCTATAAGAACAATATCAAGCTAACTATATTCATTCTTCATGCAGAAAGATAAGCCATCCTTTAAAACCTTAACTTGAGCCTCTATGTTTAAATTCGTATGATCACTGTGTGTAGCATCCCAAATAAAAACTCCCATATTATTTCTGATTATAACCCAAGTACCAAAATTTGAATGATGATCTTCAGCTCCTGAACAGTTGAGCGTGACTCTGCCCATATATGGTTTCAACCAAGAAATAGAAGAAGGGAGTAGAAATATATGGTTCTGTATATTGATTTTGAAGAAATTCCGGACATCTGTGCTCAATTATTTTAATCCTCCTTTAAAAATTATAGGAGAGGCTTGATCAGCAATAGAAGAGATCACCTTTTCAATAATTTTTTAATGTTTCATAGGCTTAGATTCAAAAATTGATTTGTTCCTACTTAGCCAAATATCCCAAAGAATACATAGAGGAGTGATCTTGAACAACCATTTGAAAGAATCTGAATCACTAGCTTGAATGCACCATTGGATCACTAAGCCATGGATTGAATTTGGAAGATAAGTAATCCCCATATGAACAGATGATTCATTAATTATGTAAGTTTAAAGTAGCATACATATCTCGATGCAAGTCTAACTCCCACCTTTTAAACCTTCTCTTCTATAAGAACACATGAAGATAACCATTTCCAAGCAAACACGGAGATTTTTGGAGGAATTTTTGAATGCCAAATGAAATCAAAGGCCATAGATGATAACTTTTTTGGTCTAGAAATCTCATAAGCTAAGTGAAAGGAAAACTTCCCACTTTTTATTAGGCTTCCATATCTGCACATTGCTGACCCATGCTGAATTTGAATCAACAATGTCCCACACTGCTTTAATCCTCTTGAAACGTTTTGATCCCCCTACAATATTCAAATTTGAGTACTTAGCTTTCATAAATTTTGCCCATAAGCTAGAACCTTGTTTAAAATTCCATGCAAGTTTGATATTTGAGGCCATTAACATAGCAGATAAATTCATTATACCCAATCCTCCTACATTTTTGGATGGCACAGAGATGCCCATCTAATCTAATGAAACTTCTTTCCAAAATTAAGGTTGACACCCCAAAAGAAAGAGCTGATTAGTTGATTAATGGATTTTTGGACAAGTTTTTGAGGGCTTAAAAACGTTAAAGAGTATAGAGGTGTAGATGAAAGGACAGATTGGATCAAGTTTACCCTTCCTCCCATAGACAAGAATTTGTATTTCTAACTGTGAATCTTCGAATAAATAGCTTGGACAAGAGGATCAAAATGAATTGCTTTGTTTCTTCCTTTAAAGATTAAACTTCCTAAGTATTTTAGAGGCCACACTTCATAATTATAACCAGTGATTTCTGCAGTTTGAGTTCTTGTACCATAAGATGCTTTAGAACTCAGTTTAAAACAGCTTTTCTCCTTGCTTATAAGCTGACCAAACTCATCTTCATAACTCTTCAAGAAAGACAT
Source organism: Sambucus nigra (assembly GCA_949130495.1). Taxonomy (NCBI): domain Eukaryota; kingdom Viridiplantae; phylum Streptophyta; class Magnoliopsida; order Dipsacales; family Adoxaceae; genus Sambucus; species Sambucus nigra. The sequence goes on along the minus strand of OX422214.1, from coordinate 574,797,316 downwards.
TAACTGCTTGAGACTTCTCTTTAGACCCCTAGTAAAAATGATTATAGCATCTGCATAACATAAGTGAGTAATTATTTGAAAGTGACTTGGGATTCCTGTGCTGTCATTTCTTATTAAACTTAGACCGAGTAATTGGTGAATTCACGCAAATTCTTACTCAGTTTAAGGTATTATTAACTAGATCCTTCCTTCTATTACAAGTTGGGAGCTGTGGAAAGATAAAATAGGTTTTTATGGGACTTCTCCTTATGACCCTCTGGTATTAACAATGTGATATTTTTCAATGGTAGATGTGCTAAAGTGTAAAAACTTACACAATATTATTCCATATAATGATTCCTGCTTCAAACTTATATATTAGTTACTAAAAATAAGTTACTAATTAGTATATTAGTTACTAAAAAAGAGTATATCAATTACGAAAAATGAGTATATCAGTTACTAATCATTATATCAATTATTAAAAATGAGTATATCAGTATATCATCCAAATCTAGTATAATCCAAATCAGTAACTAATGAGGTATCATCCAAATTCAATAGCATTTACTAATCAGGTATCATCCAAATTACACATTAGTTACTAAATTCCTATAGCAGGTATCATCCAAACTAAATTCGTATAGTAGATATCAGTTACTAAAAATGAGTTACTAATTAGCATATTAGTTACTAAAAATGAGTATATTAGTTACTAAAAATGAGTATATCAGTTACTTAAAATTAGTATATCTGTATATCATCCAAATTCAGTATCATCCAAATCAGTTACTAGTCAGGTATCATCCAAATTCAATGGCATTTACTAATCAGGTATCATCTAAATTACACATCAAGATAATAATTTAAAAGTGACTTGGGATTCCTGTGCAGTCATTTCTTATTAAACTTAGACCGAGTAATTGGTGAATTCACGCAAATTCTTACTCAATTTAAGGTATTATTAACTATATCCTTCCTTCTATTACAAGTTGGGAGCTGTGGAAAGATAAAATAGGTTTTTTATGGGACTTCTCCTTATGACCCTCTGGTATTAACAATGTGATATTTTTCAATGGTAGATGTGTTCAAGTGTAAAAACTTACACAAGATTATTCCATATAATGATTCCTTCTTCAAAACTTCAGTTCCACCAATTCAAAGAAAGATGCTTACTGTTAGATGGATTCCTCGAAAGCATATGTGTTATAAGCTTAATTGTGATAGTAGTTCTAAAGGAAAGGGTTTTGTTTCAGCTTATTTGTTCCACGCTTTAGTCTTTAGTGGGCTGTGATTGAGATATTTTCTTGGGGTTCAACATATTTGGGTTAATTTAAAACCTTAAGTGGTTGCCAACTTAGTTTTTGGACCCAAAAATGAGAGGTTTATTGTGTCTCAGATAAAAAATCCAAAATTCTCAAAATATTTGTTTTGGTTGTATGGCCCATCCAGTTTTCCACGAAAGCTTGAGTCGAGATCTTTTTATGGAGTAATATTTTAAAGGAGGGAAGAATGATGTATATGATAATGATGCTAATGGATGAAATCAAGATCTCTATGACTCAAATTAATAAGTATTTATCAGTAATGGGTTTAAGTTGCTCCTCTTATTCTTGGAAATGATTTTGAAATGAACACGATCATTTTAATGTAATGATCGATCATTTTATATTTTGTTTCATGTTTGATTAGTTTTATAACCGATGTTGAAATGTGATATATAACTGAAATGTAACTTCTTGCTATAATAAATGCAAATATACAGATCCATGACATTGAGGCGTCGTCGTCGTCGTCGGTTGACTATGTCCGACCTCATAGGCGAGGAAAGACTACTCGAGAAGCAACCACTCACAACTCCAGTGAGAAATGATTTAGAGAGGACATCTCAAATTACTCCCGTGCAACACAACATAAGGGGCCATGGAAATAGAGAGATGCAACCACAACTTTCACCAAATATTGAATTAACATACCATAATACACACCTCAACTCAAGAGCTCAAGTTTCTTTATTTCAAACACCTACATGTCAACTTTCCCCAAATATTGAACAGATTGATAATTCAGTTGGGAATGCCAATCCTCCATCCTCTTTAGATGGTGAGGATCTCACGGGTATGCTATGTTACACAGTGTTTGTATATCTCCATTTGTATTACTATTATGTTTATATTCATATTGAATAAGATGTATAAACATTATTTATCAACTTTTTTTCCAGGTACAATGGCTACCCTTACTAGTAAAAAAAGGGTTAGAAAGGAGGCAAGGCCTTGGCTCGAATGGAATGATAACAAAAAGAAGATATTGGAATGGAATGAACTTTGTCAGCCAGTTTGTAAACTTGAAAGTAAATTGATGTCACATTTAGGTTATTACTCAAGGTGTGGAAATTTATTTCCATTGACAATGTTGGATTGGAGAGAGGCGGACGAGGAAGCACTTGATAATATTTGGAAGGAAGTGATGGTAACTTATTAGTTTGATTTATTTATTTGTTCTGTTGTACATTAGCTGTCAAGTTTTAACTAATTTATTCTTTTTGTTCTTAGAATAACACAAATGCACCGGAAGGTTTTAATCAAATCTGCTTTGCAAGGATGGGACTTGCGTGGAAGCAATGGAAGCATCGAGTGAAGGCGAATCACTATAAAAAGTTTCAAACAGATGAAGAGCGGTTGAGTTATACGCCTGAACGAGTCAAAAAAGATCAGTGGCCTGAATTGGTGAAATACTGGGGTCTAAAGAAGATTAAGGTATAAATATCACATTTATTAAGAATTTTATACATACATTCTTCTTCACTAGTATCATAATTTTTATTTTTATTTATTCAAATATTTAGGATATTATCGATCAAAACACTAAGAACCGTGAAGTTGAATGTGCTTACTCAAGGACAGGACGAAATCCACATGCTAAAATAGCTAAGGAGGTTGGAATTTTTATTATTATAAATATTTCTGATTTTAATATAAGAGTATTAATATACATACATTGTTTTTTTCAGAGGATAGAACTGGGGGAGCCCATCGACAATATTAGCATGTGGAAAGCCACTCGAGCTGCAAATAATAAAACTTTTAGTGTTGAAGATGGATCATTTGATAGAGCGGTATGTATAAATATTAATTCGTAAGAGTTGATTGAAAGATTTATCTAATATTTGTTATAAATTGTGTTCTTGAAAATTATTTTATGTTCATTAATAATAATATTAATTCAATTGGTAGAAAATGCTTGAAAGACGACTAAATGAGCTACCAGAAGAGCAACAAAATGACCCAGAAGTGCGGAACAAGATTTTTACTGATGTAGTAGGATATGGAGGGCATGGGTATGCTTTATTAAAGGGAGCAGGTATTAGGCCAACGTCGACAAAAGCATGTTCATCTCAGTTATTATTGGAAGAAATTAACCAGTTAAAGAAAGAAGCTGAAGATCGAGAGACTCGACATCTACAGGAGCTTGAGGAGTTAGAGATTCGCAACCAACAAGCTTTATTACAGATGAAGAATGATATGCGAAGTGAAATGCAAAGTTTGTTCCAAAGTTTTACCCTTCAGCAAGCTTCCACTACCTCGACGATTCAGTCCGACTAGGTAATACAATATAATTCATACATATAATTACTTATATATATATAATGAAAAATTCTCTTGTTTAAAGTTAAATTTTCAATGGCGGTGGGGAAAATTTGTTATGGTGGTGAGAATTTATTATGGTGGTGGTTAAAATTTTCTGCTGTTGGTGTATATCATTCTTAGAATCAATAATTTTGATGTTTAAAACAAGTTGGCTACCTGTGGTTTTCATGAATAAACAAAGGAGACTCTGCCGAATTTTTAAAAAAATAATAATAGTTGGATATTTATATTGTTAATGATGAAAATATACTATATTGATTCATTTTGCACATTGTATTGTTGACGAGGGGTATTAATTCTGACATAATCGAAACTATATTTTTTTTTGTGCAGGTGACAATTTTTGTAGAACATGCAAATGTTAATTAGTGGTTTTGGAGGTCGTACGCTTCAGTGTTGCGGAATTAGTTTGATAAAAGCATTTCGTGTTTGGAGTAATAATAAATTAATGTATTTTTGTTGTCAAGTCAAATATTTGAACTTAGTGTTATAATTCTTGTTTTGATGAATATTTGGAGATGGTTGTAAGAACTCTATTTATTGTTGAATGAAAATGATTCGTTCTGTTGGTTGAAAATCATCTTATGTATTACATTTTATGATTATTCGTTGTTTGTGTTGTTTCAAATGTAATTAAATTCTATATTAAACTTTAGCGGTAGATTTTATTCTCCACAAAATATTGGTGCAAAAATTTTAAGATCCCTTCACCTGTTTTGGGATGGATAAAACTGTCCCAAAAATATATTAAAGACGGCTATGTTGCCGTCTCAAAAAGGTTTTTTAAAATAGTAATCTTTTGAGACAGATTAATTTTCGTTTCAAAAATAATCTTTTGTGACAGCTCTTGTGCCGTCTCAAAAGGGTCATATAAAATGAGGACCTTTTGAGACGGATCTGTTCCTATTTCAAAAAACTCTTTTGAGACGGCTATGGCGTCACAAAAAGTATTTATAACCCCCTATCAAAAAGACCCCCCCTAGCCGTCCCAAATAGCGTCACAAAAAGTATTTGAGACGGATAAATGATCTTTTAGGACTCTTAGGCCACCGTCTCAAAAGATATTTTTTTGTAGTGAATGTTGGTCGATACCAGGCAGAGTTGATCGACAACAAAGTCGGCACACAAGCAAATGTTTGTCGGCATCAACACAGCAAGAAATATTGGTCAGGGCACACTAATAAATGTTGTTCGGCATCAATACACTAATAAATTTTGGTCGGCATCAACAAAAGTTAATCGACAACAAACAAAAACACAAGTATGGCAGGACAAGTCCTCAAAAACTTGGTCAATAAAGATAAAGATAAAATCATAAATTTTATCCAAACTAGGCTAAATGAAGGAAGAATGTTCCACATACACTTGGGAACCACTGGTAACTAATGCAAAACCTAAAAATTTAGGTACATTAGTAGAACCAATGGAAAGACTTCGGTAACTAATGCACGACCTAAAAATTTATGTACATTAGTAGAACTTATGATAAAAAAACATTGGCAATTGGTACTAAACTTGGGTAAAAACCTAAGTGTATCAATAGAACTAATGAAGAAATGAAGCCATTCACATCCAGAGATTGACAAGATAAGTTGATTCAATATTTCATTCATTTCACTGATTATTACATATTATTACTTGTAACTAAAAGTACAAGAATAAAGTTACTCTAAGGGACGCTTCCCCTCTACTTTAGAAGAGTTTGGTGTTAGGTCCATTCTTGCTGGAGGATCGTCTAATGTGTAAGGGGAATTAATAAAGGTGAAATCTTAAAGAATCCTCCGATTAATGCTACTCGGAGTATCTAATAAATGAGGAGGATGAACAATTTCCACCTCATCATGTAGTTCATAATATCCCAAATACTTTTAGATCAAACATTGGGGAACGGTCTCCACAGGAATTCAACTGACGTCTAGCTTAAAGGGGAAATTGTCACAATTCAAAAATCTAGGGTCATTCCAAGACCACAACTCACTGTCCTTGTCATGCTTAATCAAAGCTAAAGCATTAGTCAAACCCCATTTATAACCCTCATGGTGTTATTGTGCCAAGTGGTCATCAAGGTGGTTTAGAGCTTCATTATATCCATCTATCCAGACTTCTCTCAGTTGTTCATGAAACTGGAAAGTTAGTCGGTCAACTTGATGATGCAGTTTCTTCAATACTTCATCTTTTGTTTGCAGCTGAAAGGATTTTTTGGAAAGTTGTTTGTTCAGACTTTGGATCTGCTGGGACATCTCAGCAATGGCAGAGCTCTTTGCCTTAATTTGTGCAGCCTATTCTGTAAGCACTTGTGGGTTCTTAGCATCACCTGTAGTTGGTCGGCTGGATTTGGATCTTGCTCGGAAAGAAGAAGCATGTTTGATTTTCTTCATTTCTTCCATTTCTTCCCTTAGTCGGGCATTTTCAGTCTCCAAGAAGAAAACAACATCCTTAGCAGCAATAGCAGTAACATTAGAAGCTTTCAAGGATTTCAATTCATCCCTCAGACTGTTATTTTCTTCCTCCGGTAGTTTGGAAATGGAACTAGCTTCTTCAACTTCACGATTAAGCAATAATTCATGATTCTTGAAGGAAGATGTATGTTTCTCCAACTTCTGCTCAAAACCCCAGCCTTCACTCAGAGCTTTGTACTTCTGTTCATAGTCATCATGCAAAAGAGTTATGGATTCTTTATATTTCTTTTGAAGTTCCTCTATCATTTCATAATATGCAACATTATTGGCTACTGCCCGATCAAGAAGGCACTTCAAATATTTGTAAGCTCTTTTTTCGGGTTTGAAACATCAGCCCCGAGCAAGTTGGATAACTCTTCCTCGGGCAAGCTCATATGGCCAGCCTTGAACAGTTCGTTGCACCTATTCAGTAGCTCGAAGGCAGTGGAGGAGATTTGTTCCATCTTATCCACAAACTAAAAGGAGGAAATAACAGTCGATCAACAACTGGAAAAAGAAGTATAAACATAATTAAAAGGAAATAAATAGCTGAATATAACATGGATATTGGAAACAGAGGAGAACAAGTGTAAGAAATGCTCACTTTCATTGATGGAAATCAAAGTTACAATTACATTGATAGAGAAAAGTGAAAATAAGGATAAAAATAAAAGTTGATCGCCGAGCAAGTCTACACCTTCTTTCTATCAGAGGTAACCTTAGTTTTAATGGGGGCAGAGGAAGGTGGAGCGACTTGTGTAGAAGAGAAAGGGAGTGAATACCCAACTGTTGCTTCTTGTTATTGATCGTTTGAGTCCAAAACAAGAATGGAGTCCTCAGATACCCTATCATCCTCAATTTCCTCATCCAGGTTGGGAGGAGAACTAAGATCATGTCTGAGGAACAACTCAGATTCTTTGGGTGTGCCAACCTCTGTGAGGGCTGCCGACAAGCCATCCTTGAAGAATTTCTTCTTGACAATGTAAGGACACAAATTTCCAATTGAGTCCATATATAGTTTTGGCTAAATTCCGGACAAAAACATTTTTTCATAGGATAGTATTTATTGTAATATTCAAGACCTATGAAGTGTTTGTTGAAGACGTAGCGGCAAAGAGTATAAAGAATCATTAATATGCCGTAGTTTATGTGCCTCGTTTGTACGTCATCAACTTAGGTTCCATGCTCCCAAGGTATGAATGTATTTATATGTATATAGGAGCTTGGAACAATTTGTATTGGGTGTTAGGTGAATTAAAACTGCATTTTATTTTTCAGAAAGAATCAAATAGAAACTTAAAAATAAGTATATAAAAGTTTTATAAAAGTTTCTGGGCCAAAATCGAATTTTACAAACTTTCTGGAAGTTCGTTAGAAATGTCGTTCGAACGAGTTTTTTCGTTCGAACCAGATTTCGTTCGAACGAGTTTTGTCGTTCGAACCAGGTTCGTTCGAACGAGTTTGCCAACGACCCTTATCTGGTCAGTCGTTCGATATGTCGTTCGAACGAGTTTTCGTTCTAACGAGATATCTAACGAGATTCTAACGAGCCCAGGCTGGTCGCTTGTTAGAAGTCTCGTTCGAACGAGAGTCAAGTTCGTTCGAACGAGACGTCAGGCGGGAACGGTTTTCAGCAGTTTTTGACAGTTTTTTCCCCACTTCTCCACTTGGTTTTCAACCAACTTTTTCATGCATTATCATGTGCGGGAAACACATTTTCCAAGACAATTTTTCCATTTCATATCCTTCTCTTAGAGAGAGTTTGAGAGCAAATTTATTTAGGGAAAGTGTTCAAGTTTTTGAGTGTTAATTTTTAATGGAAAATTCATACACACTCTAGTTTACACCCATTGTTATTTATTCCAAGTTATATATATACATATCCTTACTTGGAGTTTTTGGCACCGGTTTTCTCTACCGAATTCAAGAGACGTTTCGGGTTTGCTTCTACACCCCATCACAAAGAAGATCTTTGTTGAGATTCTACCCGTTTGGAGAAAGGCTCCATGTTCGGGTGACGGTGACCGTTTAAAGTCCTATCGGTGTATTCCGAGACCACGGTGGAGCTCCGTTGGTTATCCGCTAATTGGAGGTTGATACAAGAAGGAGCATCACGGCTTGAGAGGGTTCGAGTTTAGGAAGTAAGTCTTTTGTCTTGTATTTTGTAATACCGTTTTTAGTGGATTTGAGGCTAGGGCCGTCCCGAGGTTTTTTCCCGTTAGTGAGTTTTTCCTCGTATATCGCGGTGTAGTGTGTCATTGTTTATTTTATCTTGCACATCATTTAGAACGCATGCTTTAGGTTTAATTCAAGATAAAATTCGGTTTAATTATCACACTCATTTAATTTGGGACTTAAATTAAACATTGGATAAAATTTGGTTTATTCAAGTCACTTGCATTAATATGGTTTCGCCTAACTTTGAATAATTGTTAATGATGACTTAGGCAAATACTAGGACTTGAATTATGTTGTTTTAATTTGTTTCTTATGATATTAAAACCCGGCCTTTATATTGTTGTCGAACCATCACCTTGTATTTAACGCTTCCGCATTTGTTTAAAAAGGAAATTAAATATTTTATAACTGAGATTATTATTTTAATCACCGGGGATCCAACTGCGTTTTCAAATTGGTATCAGAGCCAAAAACGATAAATTATTTCGTTAAAGATCCTTTGCTTTTTGGCTAAATATGGATTTTTCCCCATTCTCAAAATTTCATATTTTTGATGGTTCAAACTACGCGTATTGGAAAGCGCGAATGAAATCGGCACTTAAATCTATCGATGAACGTGTTTGGATGTCTGTTGTTAACGGTTGGACCCCACCAACACATTTAATTGAAAATGTACATGTTCCCAAACCCGTTGATAGATGGACTGAAAATGAGTTTAAACTAGCAAACATTAATTCCCGAGGTTTAAATGCCTTGTTTAGCGCTGTCACACCGGATGAATTCCGACGTATTATGACGTGTGAAACCGCTAAAGAAGCTTGGGATATTTTACAATTAACTCATGAAGGAACGAGTGTCGTTAAAGCTTCTAAACTCCAAAACCTCACCACTCAATTTGAAACTATCAAAATGGATGAAAAAGAAACTTTTGATAAATTTTATGCTAGACTTTCTGATATTGTCAATTCATCCTTTAACTTGGGAGAGAAAATACCTGACGACCGTGTTGTAAAGAAAATTTTGAGGTCACTACCCGATAGATTTATTCCAAAGGTGACCGTTTTAAATTCTTTACCCACTTTAACCTCTACGAAATTAGAAGAGCTTGTAGGTGATTTACAAACCTATGAACTAGATATGTTTCCCTCTAAAACTGAAAAGAAAATTGAAAAGGGCGTTGCTTTAAAAGCCCGAAAAGAGGTCAAACAAGTAGTAGAGAGCGATAGTGATAGTGACTCGGAAGACATGGCTTTGTTTGCTCGTAAATTTAGAAAATTCCTTAAACTTAACAAAGATAAAGTTACAAATGATTTTAAGAAATTTGAATCTTCTAAACATGATAAAAACGAGAAGATTTCTAAAGCCGATAAGATCCCTAAACCTAGTAATGAAAATATTGATAGGGACGAGTCTAATAAATGTTTTGGTTGTGAAGGTTATGGCCATAGGGCTTTTGAGTGCCCCACTAAACTAAGGAAAGAGGGTAAACGACCCATTTCATATAATGCGACCCTTAGTGATAGTGATAAGGAAGAGAAGCCCGAATCCCCCACTAAGAAAAATTTTGTGGCTTTTATGGCTAGACATGTGAGTAATAATGAGAACTCATCGAATGATGAAATAATAGCACATGCCACTTCCAAGGTCATTGTACATGATTCTATTATTTTTTATGATAGTGAGAGTGAAGAAAAAAGAGAGAGTGAAAATGAAGAAGAGGTTGATGAGAGTGAACTTCAAAATGCTTTTCATGAATTATATAAAGAATCTATTAAATTGAAAAGAGCTAATTTGAAGTTAGAAGCGAGTTTAAGAGAGAGTGTCAAGGTCATTGATGAAAGTGCCTTAATAGAAGACCTTAGGACACATGAGAGGACTCTTCAAGAGAAGCTTAACTATGTAGAAGGCGAGAGAGATAGCCTTAGGGGTTTAATGGAATCCTTGAAAAAGGAGCTTCTTGCTTTTGAAGAGCGAAATGTTTTACTAGAATCTAAAATTTTAGAATTGGAAAATAAATTAAAAGATTCTAGTAATGTCAAATTTGATTTGGAGTGTCGTTCGGAAAAACTAGATAAAATGTTAGGAACGATCCAAATTAAAAATGACACTTTTGGTTTAGGCTTCAATTCTTCTAATGATTTTAACCCTAAAGTCAAAACCAATGTTTTAGGAGAATCTTCTAGGAATGCATTTAATGATCACTCCTTAGATAAATCTTTTCGACATATTCTTACTTGTACACATTGTGGTCGACAAGGTCATCTTAGGAAATTTTGTTTTGATCTTAAACGAATTCCTAGAAAATCCCATAGTAAAGTAACCACGATTGCTAATGTTTCTACACCCCAAGATAGTAATTCTTCATTAATTTGGGTTAGGAAATCCGACTTGGTTGCCTTACAAAATAGGGATTTTGATTCTCATTTACTTTCACATCCTTCCTCCCTTGCTAAATCTAAAGGATGAATGTGTTAGTGTTTGCATACTTTAGCTTTTGTACTTCATGCCATATTCATATGCTAAATGTATGCTTGTTTAGTCATTTTCTAGTCATTGCCCATTTCATATCATATGCTAGAAACTATGACTTGTTTATCTTTTTGTATTATATTTTGTGTTTGAATTGACTGCATAATATAAAAAGATTTTTTGTTTATCATTTGTGTTTTATATATTTCATTTAAGCTTAATGAAAAATACAAATGATGTTTGTCTATCCTTTTGAGTAAATATTTATTTTTGATTAAAAATGTTAAAAACTCAAAAAGATTTTGTTTTGTGTGTATTTTTGTTTGACACACTTTATGTGTCATATATTTGTGTTTGAATCCTATCGTTTACGCTTCCATGTGGCTAGAACCTTTGGTTTAGATTTTCAATCCTTAATATGTTCTTTACCATATTTTACATGGAGTAGTTGGAGTTTGTATTGATTAAATGGATTCTATTTTCATATGCCTCTCTTCACACATGCACGAGCTCTTTTGAAATCTTAATGTCACATGTTATATTTGAGCTTTTTGAGGTGTTCTCCTATCAATCTAGTCATCTACATATCTATGACCTAGGAGGACTAGTGCATGTCAAAATCCGTTGCATGTAAGATTTGTGTGAAAAATGAAAACATGATAAATTAATATATGCACGGGGAAGGGCTCCGAAAGGATGAATTAAATCCTTTGCGATAGTAAGCCACCGTTGATTGGATCTAAAAGAAATACGTGATCCAAAGGCCTAAAAACAGAATATTTGGCATTCAAAGAAAGCAATTGCCAAGGCCTATATTTGTATGATATATTCATTCAAAAACATAAGAATATATATGCTCATTGAGGGAGAATTGGATGGTATATCAACGGTTTGCACAATGTCCGTTTATCCTAGTTGTCTTTAATGTCATGACTCTATTTGGTTTGTAGAATCATCATCATGCTAGGCATGTATGCATTGTGTATGTTTGTTCATTGAGTTCAATCTTTATATTGTCACATGAGGTTATATTTAACTGTGATGAAGTTTGCAATCAAATGAGAACTCCGTGAACGTTTCTTAAGTGTTTGGGTCTAAATTTAATTGTTGCTAGTTCACGCCCCTACACTTCCGTTTCCATATGACACATTTTTGCCATACGAGTGTGCAAACTTATTGTATTTTGTGTCATGTGTGTGTTTATATCTATATATATATATATGCAAGTGCTTCTTTGATATATTTCTAGTATATATATATATGATATTTGTTTGTCTTTGCCTTGCTTTTATTGCCCATATGCTTTCACGTCGTATCACCTTAAGCTTTCCCATGCTGTTTATTAGTTCTTTATCCTTTGCCTATTCCCGAACAAAAAGGGGGAGAATGATGATAGGGGAGAAATGGTATCTAATCCTATTATTATCGTATCTTCGTTTGGGGGAGATTTATCTTAGGGGGAGACGTCTTTCTAAGTAGGTCATGTGTTTAAACGGAGAATTAATTTAGGGGGAGTAATTAATTGCATTTAATATTTTGATATTCCCTATGCATTTGATGAGTTTGCTTGAGTGTGCAGGAATCTTTCTAAAGCGGCATCTTTCTATGGCAAAGCATTTGGATCCTTGGGTTGAGTCAAGATTGGGCGGGGTATGTCTTGAGTCTAGTAGAACTTGACGGCCCTTTAGGATTTTTGTTTGGTTTTTGTCCCGGAATAGACAAAGGGGGAGATTTGTAAGGACACAAATTTCCAATTGAGTCCATATATAGTTTTGGCTCAATTCCGGACAAAAACATTTTTTCATAGGATAGTATTTATTGTAATATTCAAGACCTATGAAGTGTTTGTTGAAGACGTAGCGGCAAAGAGTATAAAGCATCATTAATATGCCGTAGTTTATGTGCCTCGTTTGTACGTCATCAACTTAGGTTCCATGCTCCCAAGGTATGAATGTATTTATATGTATATAGGAGCTTGGAACAATTTGTATTGGGTGTTAGGTGAATTAAAACTGCATTTTATTTTTCAGAAAGAATCAAATAGAAACTTAAAAATAAGTATATAAAAGTTTTATAAAAGTTTTTGGGCCACAATCTAATTTTACAAACTTTCTGGAAGTTCGTTAGAAATGTCGTTCGAACGAGTTTTTTCGTTCGAACCAGATTTCGTTCGAACGAGTTTTGTCGTTCGAACCAGGTTCGTTCGAACGAGTTTGCCAACGACCCTTATCTGGTCAGTCGTTCGATATGTCGTTCGATATGTCGTTCGAACGAGTTTTCGTTCTAACGAGATATCTAACGAGATTCTAACGAGCCCAGGCTGGTCGCTCGTTAGAAGTCTCGTTCGAACGAGAGTCAAGTTCGTTCGAACGAGACGTCAGGCGGGAACGGTTTTCAGCAGTTTTTGACAGTTTTTTCCCCACTTCTCCACTTGGTTTTCAACCAACTTTTTCATGCATTATCATGTGCGGGAAACACATTTTCCAAGACAACTTTTCCATTTCATATCCTTCTCTTAGAGAGAGTTTGAGAGCAAATTTATTTAGGGAAAATGTTCAAGTTTTTGAGTTTTAATTTTTAATGGAAAATTCATACACACTCTAGTTTACACCCATTGTTGTTTATTCCAAGTTATATATATACATATCCTTACTTGGAGTTTTTGGCACCGGTTTTCTCTACCGAATTCAAGAGACGTTTCGGGTTTGCTTCTACACCCCATCACAAAGAAGATCTTTGTTGAGATTCTACCCGTTTGGAGAAAGGCTCGATGTTCGGGTGACGGTGACCGTTTAAAGTCCTATCGGTGTATTCCGAGACCACTGTGGAGCTCCGTTGGTTATCCGCTAATTGGAGGTTGATACAAGAAGGATCATCACGGCTTGAGAGGGTTCGAGTTTAGGAAGTAAGTCTTTTGTCTTGTATTTTGTAATACCGTTTTTAGTGGATTTGAGGCTAGGGCCGTCCCGAGGTTTTTTCCCGTTAGTGGGTTTTTCCTCGTATATCGCGGTGTAGTGTGTCATTGTTTATTTTATCTTGCACATCATTTAGAACGCATGCTTTAGGTTTAATTCAAGATAAAATTCGGTTTAATTATCACACTCATTTAATTTGGGACTTAAATTAAACATTGGATAAAATTTGGTTTATTCAAGTCACTTGCATTAATATGGTTTCGCCTAACTTTGAATAATTGTTAATGATGACTTAGGCAAATACTAGGACTTGAATTATGTTGTTTTAATTTGTTTCTTATGATATTAAAACCCGGCCTTTATATTGTTGTCGAACCATCACCTTGTATTTAACGCTTCCGCATTTGTTTAAAAAGGAAATTAAATATTTTATAACTGAGATTATTATTTTAATCACCGGGGATCCAACTGCGTTTTCAGACAAAGTCAATCTGAGCAGAGATAGCACTAATGGACTTGTCCCTACCTCTATTAAAAGATGATTCTTTAGACTTTGATCTTTTGGCCTTCTCAGCATCCAACTTCTTCTATAGCTCAACAATCTGCCCCCGAGCAGCTGTAACATGACTCTCAGTAGTCTTTATTTTTGTCTCCCATTTAATTTGCTTGTTTGTCAATGCTTATTGGGAATCAAGCAAAGATTTCTTCAGGCATTTAAATACATCTTCCACCTCGTTTGAAGAAGAATGAAGAGCATCATCCTTCTCCAACATCCGGTTAAAATTTACCAAGAACTGTTAAAAGAAATCATAGCATGCCATTATAAGAATTGTCAAGCCAATAAAAAAAGGAGAAGAAATAACAACTCTTACCAAATCAAGACCTTGAGCATCCGGTTTAGAAATTTTGGAGTGAGGCATTGCAGATGCAACACTCCTGTGGTCTGGAAGAGTGCCCTTATTAGTTGCCTAGCCAAACTTGGGCTAATAGCCACTGGAGACCCTAAATCAGATAAATCGACCAAGTCTTGTTGATCGGCTACAAAGGAAGTGCCTTCATCCAGTTTGGAAGGAAGACCTTTCTTCAATCATTTGCGTGGGGCTTCATCATTGTTCTTAACTGGGGGCTTCTTCCCAGCACCATCCTTGCCACCAGAATTTATGTCTTCCATAATGTTGAGGAACCTTCTTTTACTCATGGTAATGGCAAGAGGCAAGTCTGAGTCAATTGAAGAGGAAGGACCTGGAGTAGGTCCACAACCACCAGATGAGGTGGCAGAAGAAGTGGAAACTAGTTCTTAGTCAAGTTCAATCACCAAAGAGGGAGCAACAACAGTTGGATGAGCAATAAAGGAGGTAACAGAGTTTTTGTACTTCAACAGATATGAGGCCGACCTAGTGTGCTCCTCTCCAATCTTCGTGTGAATACTCCAAAGAAATTTTAGCTCAGCAAGATTGATGTCTCTTTCTTTAGGACACTTTCTCTTCTGATCAATTACAAACAAGACAAACTCAATGCATTCAGTATTGTATCAGGGAAATTATCAATAAAAAGTTATAAAATAGGGAAGCAGCGTATCCCATTGCCATATGGGGGCATTTGGGCCCCTGTTACACTTCTTATCCAGATAGAGGAGCATATTGCCAATTTTTTACTATGACTCCATAGTCGAAATAATCTCTATTGGAATCTAGGAGATTAATAACTAAAGCCTTATTTACAGCCCAAAATTTTAAATAATATGTATTATCGCTAATGACCCATTTGTAGCAAAACATAATCTCTGGGACGCCTATATGGGTCCATGGAGTTAATTCAACCTATAAATCCCATTTACCACTCTCCAAGAGTTGGGGGCTACTCTAGTAGGCACAAAGTCAAAATATTGACAAAACTCAAGACATAGGGGATTTGGGGGAAAAGTAAATCCACATTCAGCAATAAACAAATAAGGGAACCAATGGCCCTCGGGTAAAGCAAAATGATCAATAGGTGAACTGGGAATCTTTAAGTCCACCCACGAAGGAATATCCCATTAATTCCTAAAGTCGTCTAAAGAAACTACTGAATAAACCATGATTGAAGATGAAAAAAAGAAAGAGAAAGGATTCTCACAAAGATTTAAAGATTCAGCAAGAACTGAAAGACAGAAAGAATGATCGCATGAAAATCTCAAAAGACATCAGCAAAAACCAGAAAGTGTGAGGTAGAAGATAATCGAGAGTTTTACCGCCTTTATAGGTTGCCTCAAAAGCCAAAAAAGTAATGATTAAAGGGAAACGACGAATGAAATTTTGGCGGCTAAGCTAAAAAGACGTATTTTCCCCCAAAACGATTTGTTTTATATGCTGGTAATTACAAAAATGCCACTCGTGTTAAACATTATCAACTGGGGGTAATTTCACAAGTATGGGAAGTCGGCATCCGGCCAAGCATCATGAAAGTGCCTGAGCAACTTTTATAACTAAATGTTCCATACTTTCACAAAAGCATCAAGCATAAAACATTGGGGGCTTCTGTTAGTAACAAAAATAATCCATCCAAGTGCACAATCAGAAACGAACACGTGTCATCAATCATGACAATAATCCCAGCCATCAAAGCATAATTGCTGACCAACAGTCTAAGAAGCCCGACCAACATCGTGAAGACCGACAAACCTAGTCAGTAAAGCACCAACGACCATATACATTATGATCATTATGTACTGATGTAAATGCCTAATTTATGAAGGCATTCCATCATTTCACATTATGACTTTTCTATACCCTCAGGTCTATAAATACATTATAATCCTTACATCCAAGAAGAACGAGATAAGAGACAACTAACTAAAACACAAAGCAATATATAACAGCGGACGTAGGCTTTTCCACTTAGCCGAACCACTTTAAAATGTTTTGTGTCTCTTATTCATTCATTTATCTGTGATCAAGTAATTAGATCTAGTCTAGTTTTTTTCATCAACGATAGTTGAAAATGAACCTCCCACCAAACTGATATCATGTACAGACCTTAAATCTACACCATAACTATTATCATGGACAGACTTGCAATGTAACAGTGGAGAAAGTAAAAAAATCACATGTGTACTTGGGCATTGAACTTGGGCACAACACAATAATACATAAAGACACATTATTGATATGGCATTAACATAACATTAAAATAACACATTTATAAAGTCTACTAATTTCAAGATGTAGTTTGTTGAAGTAAATATGTGGAAACACCCATCAACAAACAACCACACAAAAAGTGGTCATTTTCATCATTTCTCTAAGAAACCCAGCAAGACACTTCATTGCCTCATGATGAGCTACCTTTCCCATGTATTTTATTTCCTCTCAGACTCTCTCTCTCTTTGTCGCATGCCTGTTGAAACAATTTATCAAATAGATGATGAATAAGGCTTTTTATCAACCAGAAGGCATACCTGTTGTAAAATATCGTTGGTATGAATACTCCACAAATGCTGAATGAGGGTAAAAACTATGTCAACCATACCTAACCTTTGAAACAATATAGACAGACAGTAAACTATGTCAACAATAGACAAAATGTTGTGCTTAAACTTTGTACATTTTTCTGGAGCATCATATTTTTTGTTTCTTACTCACTGAAGAGAACATTACATGGCTTACTACAAATTTGTTATTCTACAACTATAATTTTATTAACATCTTAAAAAAAATATTAATGAAATGTCAATAATTAAACTTACCAAACAAACCCAAGTGAGTCTTCTACCTCTAAGCGGGTCTTCTTCCTCCAAACCCACCGGAGACCAACCATCACCATAGCATGTGTTCTTGGGTTCCTCTCTCTCCTCTTCCTCCAAACCTACTGGTGACCAAAATAATAAGAGCAACCTCCTTTTTTCTGCGCTCTCTATCTCATCCTAAACTCTCCTTGTTATTAAACAAACTTAAAAGTAGAAATAATATAAACCGTTCAAAAAATAAAAGTTTGCAAGCTTACCAAATCTACAAAAAATGCATATAGAAAACCCACTTGAAAATGATGAAATGAGATACAGAGCACCTTGAAGATTGAACGGATGGTTTGATTATTGATGAAAAATATTATTGAGAGAGAGACTTGCCCAAAAAAAAAAAAAACCCACAACATAAATAATTACCCCCACAATAAAGAGTTAACCTTGAAATGAAAAGCAAAAAACCCATTAGACATTAATTCAAGAGCAGAAATTTGGAGGACTACAATTTGGAGTAGGAAGTGACCGCCAAAGATTGCAGTGAACCTACAAAAGCCATCGATTCAAGAGAAGAAATGCTAACAAAAAATAGAACCTATAGTGGTAGAACAAATAAAAATAAACATGATAAATCAAATGAAGAGAGGAATAAGATCACACCCATTTTCCAGGTTGAGAAAGAGATAAGGAACAGGGGTGGGTGTGACACCCCGACTAATTAAATACCGGGTAGCTACTCCTTTATTAAATTAATACAAAATGCCAAGTTGGTTCAGTTAATAGCATCACTGTCGATTACATTTTAATGATTTCTAACCACCTAGTATTTAAAAAGTAAGTTGTCAAATTTTAAATTAAATCTGATTAACATGCAATAAAAGAATTATGAAAGAATAACATAACCATTCACCATAAAGAAGCAATAGAATAACCAACGAATAATAATAAGTCTGGAGGAAATACTCCTCGCCACAATCCCAATATGGAAATAAATAAAACAAGTCTGCATCCTGAATTAAATACAAACCAAAGTCTGAATAACTGAAATATAAAATGTCTCTAAAGAAATGGGCGACATGCCCTACAATGATGAAACTGAATATGGAGTCAAGACTAGAAAAGAGGCGTCTACTAGCAAAGCCCTGTAACTTCCACAACAGCTACAGCTCGTCACCTGAATAGAGATCCTATGCATGGTGTCCTTGTGGCTGGGCACCTAAAAGGTTTTTACAAAAATAGATTTGAAAGCAAACGGGTCAGAGCCCGAAAGTGGAGAGTATTTTAAAAACATCAAGTGCTTTAATAACATTTAAAACAATGAATGCAAAATACATGTTAGGACATGCTCTCACATGAAATACTCACCTCTCGTCTAACTGTGCACTCCTAACGTTCCTGTACCCATTCATGTGTTATTTATATTTAACTAAACCGTCATAAGTTCTAACCCAACTACTCGATTCACAATATGAATTCCCAATGTTATCACTTAAATAGATAGCTTTACTTAATCTCGGATTCTCACTTATTAGCATTACCATTTACAGGAGGTTATTTCCTTATTTATCTTCTTAAGGAGTTACTATAAATAATTCTCAAAATTAAACATGACAAGTCTGTTCATTTAACCGTATATTATTCACATCATAAATATATATTACAAGCACACCGAGACTAAGCTACGGTGCACACATACTCTGCTATCCATCCCGGTACATCACGTACATAAGGATCACACATTCCGAATCTCTCAGGAATCGTTCTCAGATAATAACAATCACAAACAATGGAGGCGAACACAGTCACATCGCATGGGTCATGCACATACCTACGCTCCCACGATCAGCAGTCTTATTAACTTCCCAATAAGTCCTTCTCTGACCTATGTTCTCGAGGTACCAATCTAAATCCGGGAAACACAAAGATTAGATGGCCCTAAGCGAACGTAAACCTCCCATGATAGCAAGTATGGTAGGTATGTCATACACATAAAATCATATACATATACTAAGCATGCACACATCTTAGATATCTCAATATTAATAAAGGTATTTTCTACAACCTTATACCATTATTCCAATTTTATACATTTTAAGTCTTCCGATAATATATAATGTAGACTGTCGACACATCTCACGTCATAGATTCTTGTACTTAAAACCTATCTCAAAGGGATTATTAAGTTTCCTATTATTCCCACATATAACATTATTATTCTTAAGGTCCTTACTTCTGCCCCAAACCTCATTTCATCAAATTATTCAAATTTACTCTTCTAACCCTAATATTATCTCACTCATCGAATTTCATTAGATTTTAGAATAATTCCTCAAATTGAATTCTATTTAATGTCCAAATTTTATAACCATACCTACTGGTCTTCCTTAAGTCTAAGGATATTCATAAAGTCTCCAATAATAATTTTCTAAGAGTTAACATCATTAAAATTTAACTAGGAAAATTTTACTCATTCTGGGAAGGTCGATCGATCGACCTTGAACCTCAATCGATCGATGGTGGTCGATCGATCGACTGATGAATGTCGATCGATCAATCGCACCAGGTAGGCTACGGACTGCTTCATTTTGCAGTCCTCAAATCGTCCCAAAACTCCATTATAATGCATGAAACTCTAATCTAACGTTATAGTATCATCATACAACCATCCTACAACATTGTTAACATTCTAAAACCAATAAATCATCAACCAAGGGCTTTATTTGGATCAAAACTTCATCAAGAACCCTAATTTTCTATTTCCTTCAAGAACAATAATAAACCTCTTCTTGAATCCGTTTTTAGATCATCAAGGGTTATATTTTGAATTCATAATTCGTCCAGAATATGTCTACATACAATTCCTAACATGGTTCATAGTTTCAATCCTCAAATTCATGGGTCTATATCAATCTTCCAAGACAAAATTCGATAATTACACTAAACATGGAAGAACACATTCATGGAGTTAATTGTAACTAAATCACTTGCCTTATGTTCTTCAGATTTGTTGTTGGTTAAAGATGGTTGAATTCCTCTCTCTCTCTCTGCAGAATTCTCCTCTCTCTCTCTCTCTACAAGTTCTTCTCACAAGATGACAATGGAGGTGGGGGTTGATTTTTGGCAAGTTAAAAATATTTTCTTAACTTCTCCCGTAGCCCACTACTTAGATTAGGGTTGAAAATGGGTTAGTGGGTTTAATGATAAGTTATAATTAAAGTCTGATTTTCGTTGGTTTTAATTACCAAATTTCCGAAATTACCAAACTACCCTTTTGGGTTGCCGGTTTGGCCTAAAAATGCCCCGGGACCCAAACTAAACCCCCGGCTAGTGTTTTCTGACTATTTCGACCCTTCCGGACTCGTTGGCGCACTCAAAATGACCATACGGTTGATAAAAATAAAATTCACTTTTTAATACAATTAATTATATTTCTGACGCGACTGTCACGCGCGTCCCAGCAAAAT
This sequence comes from Sambucus nigra, assembly GCA_949130495.1. NCBI lineage: Eukaryota > Viridiplantae > Streptophyta > Magnoliopsida > Dipsacales > Adoxaceae > Sambucus > Sambucus nigra. The sequence goes on along the minus strand of OX422214.1, from coordinate 574,776,505 downwards.
TTTCCAAATTGACGTATTTCAGCCTCGCGACAATTTCAATATTTTCAATATTCATATATTTCCATATATACACATTATAATCAAATACCAACTCACATCTCGTTAGTATTTTATCCCGATTAATTCTCAATTAATTCACATTTAATTTAATTAATCCCATAAATAAATATCGATGAAAATGCGGGGTATTACAGTGGGTAAGAAAGATAGTGGGTGTGTTTGAGTTTCTTGTAAGACTGCATCTCTTTTGGTTGATGAGGTGTCTGTATGGGGAACATAACGGCCTCATTCATTTATGTATTCAAGGTTTGTATAATTATTGAGGGAATATGAAGATATTTTGGAGAGAAAAGGACGCCCCAAAACTAAAAGACTAAGAGGGAGCATGAGAAACGAAACCAACTTTATACCCTTCGAATTTCAACACTGTTAAGTATTTGGGACTTTATGATATTTAATACATCTTGCATGTGTCAGCCTCACACGATTTGGGGAAATAATTTTTATATAGTTACTAACATGTAGGCCACACGATGTGTGGCCGAATTTAGCAAAACTTATTTTTTTTTTGTTATTGTGTATTTTTTCACATAATATATTGCACGAATAATAAGAGATAAAATTTGAATAAAAAAAATGCACAATTGAAGTACCTTAAATTGTCAAATTGACATGACCCTTATCGGCACAACCATTTTTTCTTGTTTTGATTTAGCAAAAAATTCATCCCAAAAAAGAGCCATAATTTGTTTTTGGAAAACCAAAGGTGTGTATGTAGAATCATAGACCCTACATGACTAAACCCCATAAATCTAAATCAATCTCCATTTTCCTAAATCTATATAATTCAGTATAAAAAAAATCTAAATATATATTCAAAATTAAACTCAACTTAAACTGGACAGAATTTGGTATTAAAACCAAATAACATATTCGTCATTTATATCAAAACCAAAAGAAGATAAAAAGACAAAACTCACCGAAACTTTTCTTATATACAATAACAAAAACACCTTATGTGCATACTAAAGAACCAAATTATTAAATTAATAGCACAATCTATTACCACTACAACTGGAAGTTTGGCATACACCATGATCTAAAAATTTAAAAATAACATAATCAAATTGATAACAAACGGAATGAAATTTGGGTACAAACGGAAACTCACAATGTATAGCTCTCTTAGCAGATTATCTGATTTATACGTTCTTTACCTCCAACAATTATAAGTGAACCTGGGAACCAAACAGAGGCCCAAATGGATATATTAGATTTTGCAAAGTAAAAGGCACGTAAATAATGAAGAGCAAAGTAAAAAAGCTCGTAAACAATGAAGGGCAACACGGGAATAAATAAGGATCAATTATTAAATAGTCCCTACTATAAATATATATTTTTTTAAAAGGACACATATTTTTAGTTTAACCCATTTAGTCCCGCAAGCACTCAATATCCTCTTATTTTTAGAGGTCCGCGCAAGCGGCACTCCCTCTCCAAAATATGTGGCAAAGGACTTTTTGAGGCAAAATAAAAAAGTTTGAACTAAATGAGTATTAAAAAATGTCCGAGGGACTATTTGGTATATGTCCCTAGCCAAAGAAAAATAGCAGGTGCTATTATATATTAGTGCAAAGTTGTAGATAGAGGAGATGGGGGATACATGGTTCTCGAGAAAATCAAAGGGCAATGGATGTGGAGAAGTAAAAATTGACGGTAATTAAAAAACTTTAGCAAGCACGTGTTTTTATACATTGGTGCAAAGCTGTAGAGGGAGGAGATGGGGGATCTATGGTTCCCGACAAAATCAAAGGGCAATGGACGTGGAGAAGTAAAAATAGGGTAATTAAAAAACTTTACCAAGCCTTTATTACTGTCATGTGTCAATCTCACATGATTTGGATCTACAATTTTTATATAATTATATAGGCTAGGTGACATAATAGATTTATTTGAAGAAATTATATCACTAAAAATATTATTATATTTCATATCAAATATGACTTTTATCTCATTATTTTGCGCATCAAACGATATATATATATATATATATATATATATATATATATATATATAAAGAGAGAGAGAGAGAGAGAGAGAGAGAGAGAGAGAGACTCCAGTACATACTAAGTATACATTTGAATTATACAAATTCCAGTACATACTAAGTATACATATAAATTATACATACTGAGTTTTGATAAATAGTAAAAATATTATTTTTGAGTTGAGTTTTTATATGTGGTATTTAAACATTTCAAAGGACCCACACAAAAAAATCAACTCAAACGAACATTTTTTGCTATTTAAAAAAAATGGTCAAACTTTCATAGCTTTTTTTTTTAAATAGAAAAAAAAAATATTTTGAGCTAATTTTTTTAAAATAGGTCCCTTAAAATGTTCAAATACCACGTAAAAAAATTCAACTCGAAAATATTTTTTTAATATTTTAGAAAAATAGGTTTATGCCAATAAGTCTGTATACTTTATATGTATGAGAGTCTCTCTCTCTCGGAGAGGTAGGCTCTCATCTCTGTCGGTGGTTGCAATTCGGGTTAGTCGTGTCATTTTCGAGTCATGTTGATTTGTATTTGAGTATAAGTTTTTTGTACTCTTAAATCTATACGAGCAAATCGTGTCATATTCAGGTCATTTCGGGTTATTACCATAAACGGGTCATCGTGTCAAAAATTGTCAGCCCTCTCATACATACCATCTATACATATCACCAGTACGGACTATTTTTTTTAAATAGTATAAAAAATATTCTTGAATTCACTTTTTCTGTGTGGCATTTAAATATTTCAGGGAGTCTCACAAAAAAATCAGCTCAAAACAATTTCTTTTACTATTTAAAAAAACGGTCATAATATGTCAGTTTTTAACAGCTTAAAAACTCAGATAGTTTGATCGATTTTTTTTAAATAACAAGTGAATTTATGTTGAACTGTTTTTTTTTAGTCCCTTGAAATGTTTAAACACCATACAAAAAAATAACTCAAAATTTTTTTTTTTACTATTTAAAAAAAATGGTCTGTATTGGTGGACCTCATATGTGGTATGTATGCTCTCTCTCTCTCTCTCTCTCTCTCTATATATATATATATATATATATATATATATATACACTAGGGTATGCCCGTGCCTGAAGGCACGTTCATAATTGTAAAACAATAAAAAATTTAAAAGTACGTAAGTGCAAAAAGACACAAATTTCATTCCCCCAACAAAACAAAATGTAAAAAATGAACTCAAACTTTTCATTAATTAGTTTCTCATTTGAAAATGCAAAAATAAACTCCCAACTTTTTATAAATTTCTAAAATTAATTGTACTCTTAATAATTTTTTTTTAGGATGAGATAGGAATAATGCTTAATCCTATATGATACAGTATATTGTGCGTTTAATTAAACTTATATTTTTTTAAATATCCCTCACTTTTAAAACCATGAGGATTTGTTTGTTATTACTGATTGTACCCATAGACAATACCTATTGGTTTTGTCCGTTAGTTTAATATTTTAGCCTTTGTGATTTTGACCGAATAGGATCTGTCCTACTGCTATAATACCTTGTAGCTTTTGGCCTGAGAAAGATTTTATAAGTCTAGATATATACGATAGCTGTTATAAAGATTTTGTTGGCCAATATTTTATAATATTTATTTTGATTTGACCTTCAAGTATATTATACTATAATATTTTATAGTATTTTATTTTGATTTGTCCCCAGCCTATGCTCATTTGATAGCTATAGAAAACCATCAGGCTTTTCAGACTTCATAATTGTACCCATGGGTATTCATGTTTAAGCTTCCAACTTGCAAGTAGTCAAAGAACTGACCACATATCAGTATGTACATCCAGTTGGCAAAAGGCTTCTAATGGGTATACAACATAAAAAAGAGTACCATTTTCATACACGTGTCTGTGTATGTTTATCCTATAAAAAAAGATAAAAAAAAATTGAAATACAATATAAAATAATAAATTATTTGATTTTCCCCACCAAGACATGTTATATCAAAAAGAAACCATAACTAATTGTTGATGCAAAAAACTGGACCGAATCCCATTTTTATGATCACAAATAAATAGATAAAAGCAATTCAATCAAGCACATGAGAGACAAAGATTTTTAAAGTGGTTCGGCTATGAATAAAGCCTACGTCCACTGTTATTTTATTCCCATGGGTTTACAATAGCACAATATAGTAGAGAGAGGGAGAAAAAGGGTGTATCTTGTGTATGGTCTCTCATCGTTGTCGGATCTCTTCTCGATCTCCTCCCTTTTGGCTAAGGGGATACATGTATTTATAATGATGGGAGATAAGAGATTCATTGTATGTAGACATTTATGTCTACATTCAACGAATCTAATTGTTGAATTGCTTGTACATTAAGGCTCATTAAATGCGCTGCCATCTTCATTAATGCACATTAAATGCATAGTTATCCTTTGATCTTTCTGGTTGGTATGCCGACCAACTCTCCTCGGGTGCCGACTAACTCTCCTCGGGTGCCGACCAACTCTCCTCGGGTGCCGACTAATACTCCTCGGGTGCCAACTAATTTTCCTCGGGTACTGACCAACTCTCCTCGGGTGCCGACTAATACTCCTCGGGTGCCGACCAACTCTCCTCGGGTGCCGACTAATACTCCTCGGGTGCCGACCAACTCTCCTCGGATGTCGAATATTGCCACGTAGGATGACATGTGTCCTTTTCTGATTGGTCCTCGTAGATGGAGAATTTTTGCGTTAACACTAATTAAAGTTTAAAAAAAATATATGACAGCAAAATTTCTTAAAATACTTGTTTTGTAATGTTGAAATCAGATACAGAAATTAGAACTTGGGTTATTTATCATTGGCTGCGATATGTTAAAATTCGATCTCCGCGTAGTTTCTAGGATCGCAGCTCTTCGGCGCCACATACAACCTTCAAATAACCTGCAGAAACCATTTTAAGTAATCATCCATAGGAAAAGCCACATACAACCTTCAAATAACCTGTCGAAACCATTTTACTCGACAAAAAAAAATTATCATAGGAAAACCCACATATAATATTTATTCAACAAAAAAACGTAACCATGGCGGAACCCATTTGCAGTAATTGATTTTATTGACAGTTTTTGGTATCTTGAAGAAGATCAAAGACATTGAACACAAAGAAAAAAACCCATTTGCAGAAATTGATTTTATCTCACTCGGATCCGTAACAGCAGAACATAGAAGGGGAAAAAAGAGGGAGACGTACCTACGTTTTCCCAAACACATTGAACACAAAAAAAACAGAAAGAAACAGAGGTACAAAAGTTGATATTAACATCTGCAAAAAAAGTCAAACTTTGAAACTGAATAAAAAAAAGTTGAGATCTGCAAAATGAAACAAAGAACCATTTTAGAGATACAAATCAATTTTATAAATAAAAAACATCCAAAAAAATGTAGAGAGATAGAGATCTAACTTGGGGGAGGTCTAACAGACTCCATTTTTTATCTACGGCCAACCCTATCTAAGGTTTCACAACTCATTTGTTTGGTATTACACCCCAACACTAAATAACACTTTGTTTGGTAATATAAGAAAAGTTCGTGGTATGAGATAGTGATATCAATGTGTCGGTATTAACATTGAAGGCATGGGTATTTTAGAGCATTTACCAATCTTCAAACACTTGATGCCATGAAAAGACCAAAATTACAGGAGAATCAAGAGCCTGAAACATCAGTTTCTGAGAAATACAATCTTGAATCCATACCTGGACTCTGACCACATTTTTTCCAAATTGGCCATAGAAAATAGCATTTGGGGGGCTCAAGCTCAACCATTCCTTTTGATTTTCCTTCATTTTTAATTTGGAACCCAACGGAGTTGGGATTGTTGTATCATTCCAGTTTTAACCATCATAAATGGATCACTGAGAATCGATACATGTCCAATTTTTTAGGGCCTTTATTAAGATGATTGTCTATACTCATTGACAATTGTTCCCGAAACAAAATCGGATGTGAGAAATGAAATGTTTTCAGCCTTAACGGTTTTTGAAGGAATTTTTGTTTGTAAATAATAACACCGTATAATGTGAGTAATCAGTTTTAGGTTATTGCAACAAAAAAAAAATCCCATATATCCCGTACATCTCTGCCCAATCTGAGAGAAAGTCGTAACAAAATCTGATCTTTAAACAAAACTTGAAAACATAAATTAAACTTTAACATCTCAACAAAATGTTATGAATAAGTTGGGAAAAGGATCTTTGAATAGATTCAAACCTTGAACAATAAGGTTCTTTGAACTTGAGTGCTGAAACTTCCAGATCGTCAAAATGTAGTAGCAGAGGTTGTAGTAAGAAGTCGGCGAGAGGCAAGTATGTACCGAAAAAAAAGTTCTGAAGCAATTATAGATGGTGAAAAAACAATATTGAGGCAACTAAGTAAGGCGAGTATGTATGAAAGACTCATAAATTACCTCGGTTTGGGACTTTGGCTTCTCCGGTGCTTTTCTTGTGTCTTCGCTCCTTCATATTTGGTTATCCTATGTACATCTTGTTCTAAGACAGTGGTCATGTTTTTAGATCAAGTGGTAGTTGGAGTGTTTGTAGTAAGAAGTGGGTGAGAGGAGAGATGAGGGATGGCGTAATTTTTGGGCGTTGGTAGGGGTGACGGCGGAGAGAGGGAGCATTTGGTGTGTCTTAGAAATGAGAGGGTTTGAAGAGAGAGGCGAGCGGCCAAGAGGGTGTATGTTTGAGAAATGAAAGAGGGTTTTAAGAGGGTTTGGTGTGTATTTACCAAATTAGTCCTTCTATTTGAATTAAAGCGAAAGAGGTGGAAAAAAAGAGGGGAATTCAAAATTTTCTAAGGGTAAAAAAGGTATTGCAAGAAAAACTCATATGTATGACATCATCAGCCAAGCTTATGACATACATAAGTTTCCTACTTTATTATATATATATATATATAGTTAATTATATTTGAGTGTTTGTTTGACTACAAGGTTTGATCACTTTGTAATAACAAATGTATTTGTATTTTTTTCTTAAATAAAAGAAACAATGTTACTCAACTAAATTGATGATTTAATTATTTTATTTTGAAATAAGAATAAAAAGATCTAACGATAAAAAAATTATTTTATGTTATATCTCATTTCATCATCGTTAAGAATTGGGTTGGTTGAGGTTATGTCCAAATTACAAAATATTCATCATTAGATACCTTCCAACTACTTAATTCTCAACGTTAACAATGCTTGATAAAAACATTTTTTTTAAATTAATATTTATGTTTATAGAACAACCTTTTAAAACATAATTTATATAAAGAAATGAAGTTAAAAACTTCAGTTTTTAGAAAACTATATAAAAATACAATTTTTATATATAACAAAATATTTTATACTTATCTTTATAAAATCAGGTTTTATTAGAAAAATTGTAAAAAAGTGTCACTAATTAAATAAGTTTGTGATTGGAAATTGCGCATTATATCAAATCAGTATCGCAAACATTTTTAGAGCATTTACAAATTAGTATCAGAGCAGGTTGTGCTAATTTATTGCGTATTCCTATTTTTCTGCAAAATTGTGTGCTATTGATTTTGTTTGAAAAATATGATTTTTGAAAGTTTGTTGCAATGTTTTCAAAAGAAAACTTATATAATCGGTTGCCATTTTTTTACGGGTCTAGTTATGCTTACTGGAAAGCCCGAATGAAATCCCATTTGAAAGCAATCGATGAAAGGGTTTGGTTAATTTGTGAAAGAGGATGGAATCCTCCCACTATCACCGCAAATAATGTCACTAGTTTAAAGCCTGTGTCAGACTGGACTAAGGAAGAGTTTAGGTGGAGCATATATAATTTACATGAGCTTAGTGCCATTTTCGAACACGTCAACCCTGATGAGTTTCGACATATTATGAAGTGCACTACGTCTAAAGAAGCGTGGGATATTTTACAACTCACCCACGAGGGCACTAACGCGGTCAAAGAGTCTAAAATTCAAAATTTGACCACTCAATTTGAGATGATCACTATGTTAGAGACTGAGTGTTTTGACGAGTTTTATGCACGTTTGTCTGATATTGTCAACACTAGTTTTAACTTAGGTGAGCCTATACTTGATGCACGGATTGTTAAAAATATTTTAAGATCGCTACCTAAACTTTTTATCCCTAAGTAACTATTTTAAATACCTTGGGTAATTTGAGTCGTCTGAATTAGAAGAGTTGGTAGGAGACCTCCAGACGTACGAAATTGACATGTTCCCGACACTGTTAAACCTAAGGATGGAGGGATATCACTTAAAGCCCAAACTAGGAACGGAAAGAAAGTGTCCACGAGTGAGAGGAAAAAGAAAGTGAAGTTTTGTGAGTCCAAAACTGAGGGCGAGTCTGATTTTGACATGGCCCTCCTTGCAAAGAATTTCAATAAAAATCTCCAGTTTTCGAAACATTTCGGAGAAAAATAAAAACAAAGATAAGGCCAAAGAAAATGGTGAGAAAGATAACGAGGGTGAATTTTTTTTTTAAAAATTTGAAATGTTTTAAGTGTGAGGGAAGAGGGAACAAATCATTTGATTGTCCTACTAGACTTAGGAGAGAGGTCAAGAAAGTTGCCATGCCTGCCACCCTTAGTGATAATGAGGGAGAAGAGGGAGATGAGGATGACGAGTCCGGTAAAGATTTATCCCATGGGATGTGTGTCGCTTTTTCGAGTTGTGTGAGCACGCCCACTTTGTCCCACGATGATAGTTTTCACGAGAGTGACGATGATGAGTCGAGTGTTTCTAGTGGGGGTGAGAACGAGTTTGAGAGTGGAGATAAAAGTGAACTCCAAAAATCCTTTAGAGATTTGTACACCGAGACCTTGAAAATAATTAAGTATAATAGGGATTTAGGCCGTCTGATTTTAAATTTAGAGAGAGAGAGAGAAAGAAGTTTTAAGGAGGGAAAAGTGTGATTTGACCGACACGATGTCTAGTCTGATGACGTGTATCCCAACTCGAGAGTGGTCTCGAACATTCCTGGAAGGTCAAAGTCCCTTTAGAGAACGCGTCTAAGAAAGTTGAAAATATGGTTCTTAATCCCATTTTAGGTGGTGGTGAGAATTTAGGAAAAGTTCATGACGGTATATCCACTTATTCTATTGCACCTGAGACAGTTCCCACTTTAGTGATAGATTCACATGGTTCTCATCCTAATCCACCTAGGCATCCTATACCTGTTAGGAAAGCACGTCCTAGAGTTTTTGAAAGAAGTGTACCTAGGACAGTTTATGTTTTCTCCCATTCCAAAAAGAGAGGTCACCTTAGGGAGTTTTGTTTCGAGATGGGTTACATGCCACGTTATACTTTTACACATGTTCGCGCACATGCACCCACACGTGATACTTTGCTTGCACATAATGATAGAGAGTTTGCACATATTCGCGAGCAAGTAAATTTTTTTGTCAAGACTTCACATGATTTGATGGATTTATTTCAAAAGATGTCACCCTCTTTGAAATACTCCACCGCACCTTCTTGATGAGGTCAAGACTTGTTTACTAGCATAGGATGACTTACATGATGACATTTTTGCCTATTTCTAGTATGTACCATTTGTTTTGTACGTTGTTAGCATTTTTTTAATTATTTTTCTTGATTTTTTTACTCTCTTTGGCACTGTTTTGGGTTTGTTTGCCCAGTTCAGGAACTGTTTTTATGATATTTTCTCACTGGACAAAACTGCATGATATTCTCGATAAATTGGAAAAATTCTGCTTTTCTCGTTCTAATGCGAACCCATCTCGCGAGAAGTCTTCTCGCGAGATCTTCTGTCATTCAAACGACAAGGAGTCTTGTCCGAACGAACCCTGGAATCAATTTTTTGTTTGTAGTCCTCTGGTTCATATTGATATATTATTTGGTACTGCTGGGTTGATTTTGAACAGTGTTCGAAAAAGACAAAATTATTTTCATTTTTGAGAAAAATAATTTAAAAATTCAAAAAGATTTTTGTATTTTGTTTGCACCTTATGATTAGGCTCAAATTCTTCTGAATTTAGCCCCTTAATTTATAGACTTTTACCATCTCGAATATGTAAAATGAGTGTAATTATCACGTATCCTTGACACTAACTCCTTCTAACAAGTACATCTAGTTTCTTATATTTCTCCTAAGTTTTGCAGGGATTTCAACATTGAGGAAGAAAGAAACTGGATAAGCAATGAGCAAAGTTAAATAAGGAAAGTCAAAGGGTAATTTCATAAATTCTAACCGTCGTCCGGAGTTTAAGACAATTAGAAAGTTGAAAAGAATTCAATTTCAAGAACTTTGGAAGAAACTACAAGTCAATCCGAGCTCCGGTGATCAAGTTACGAAGATTTGAAGATGAGAAGGAAACAAGGAAAAGACCCCTGGATGAAAAAGGAGGGCGATCCGGACCTTTTATTGGAAAAGGATCCGGGCCGCCTCGGAAAAAATATTATGTCTCAAAAAGGGGGGTCCGGACCTTTTATTGGAAAAGGATCCGGACCGCCTTAAGATGAGGAACACTGTCTCGAAACAGGGGGAGGTCCGGACCGTTTACCCGATGGGTCTGGACCGCTTTGTATTTTCTTCAAATTTTTGTTCTTTTTCTCATGGTTTTTATGGGGTCAAACTCTTGTAAATTTCGTAGCTATTTACTCTAGTTTGTTACATAATGACAGCAGATCGATTTTTTGGTTAGTTAAGTAGGAGTAGAAGGTTTTTGTAGTAAAAAACCCTAGTTTTCATAAGAAGATTTTACTATAAGGGTTTGCATTTAATTTATGCAATTCAAGTAACACCTTTCCTTTAATTTTCGATTTCTCATTAGTTTTAATTGTTGGCTTTGAATTTAAAATTCTCTTTTCGTTTAGTTTCTTTATATTTGATGTTCTCTTTCTTAAAAACCATGTCTTTCTCTAAGTTAATTATGTCTAGCTAATTATCTAAGGGTTGGGGTGCATGAACCCCCCCCCCCCCCCCCCCCCCCCCCCCCGATGTAATTCATCATTATGTAAATAGACTTTTGAATTAAAATATTAGATGAATCGTGTTGCATAACTATAGTAACCGTCATAGGATTTTTGATAGGTAACCGGGATGCTTAAGAATGCGACGTGCATATTGGTTAATGCGACACCGCTTTACTCGTCCTTTGCTTACATACTGTGCGGGCTACGATCCCTCATATGTGTAATACTTTGGAGTACTAAAGACCGGGTTCGTTTAAAATTCTAATTCTGAATTTAGTATCCTACAAAGTGAATTACTAGGGTGTGGGGGGTCGTAACCCGACCTATTGTTCTCATTCCATATTTAATTCGTAAAACCATTTTTCATTAGCTTTTCGTTTAATTAGCGTAGTTGCATTTGTTCATTCTAGTTTCATTAGTTAATTATTCTCAAATTTGCATCTAGTTGTAATTGTCTCATATTCCAAATCACCTTTTCATTCTTTTTAGAGTCAAAGCTAGGATTTCTTCATCTTTTCAACGTCGTTACGACTCTGTTCGTCATGTTTCCCTACTTGAGCGACACGCTTGCACTTGAGCCTACATAGCACGCACACTAGACACATTTCTGGCCGTGTTAAGTTTTTGGCGCCTTTGTCGGGGAATCTAGGTAGACTTAGGTTAGATCGAGTCAATCTAGATCTTTGAACAAAAATCCCAAAAAAAAATTATATAAAAAAATCATGATCTCTCAAAAGCCTTTAATGCAAAATCCTGAACTTACTCAAACTCCTCAAAATACTCCAACCATAATCCACGAAAATCCGATTGTTGAGTATAACTCTGAAAGCCCACACACACCTCGTGTTCCACAATTTTGGGTTCCATTTCCTACTCCTAACTCTGCCAAAACTCAAATTTGAGGTTTTCGACAACACGATAATGAGCCTTTTGACAGGTGCTGGGAACGTTTCCAAGAGTTGGTAAGCGCATGCCCCCATCTTGTTTTTGACAAACACCATGAGATCTCTTTCTTCCATAATGGGTTGAGAGTGGCTTCCAAACAACTTGTGCAAACAATGTGTGAAAGACCTTATTAGGATTTAAACTCCAACGATGCCGAGGCCCATCTTAAGTATGTCACAGAGACTACTCAAGCATGGGATACATCCGATCCTAATATCCAAGCCCGACCTAGACAAACATATATCGCTCCGACTGCATCCGGTCTATACCATTTGGATAGTAATAACTTAATAGATCGTCGATTCGATCAGTTTCAGAGAGATATGAAAGATTGGTTTGATAGCCGGTTGAGAGATCTCTCTGGATCCATCCATGTTTCGAAAGAAAAGGTGTGTGCTATCTGTGAGGTGGGCCATTCCACAAAGGCATGCCCAACGATTTCTGCCTATAAGGCCATGCACACAGAGCAGGTGGATGCTATAGGAGGATTCAAGGGAAATTTCAACGCCCCGCATGGGAACTCGTACAACCCTTCATGGAGAAACCATCCTAGTTTTAACTATGGATAACCACAAGATGTGATGAACCCACATTCACAGGTTGTCCCACCTCCACCGTCTCCTCAATACCAACAAGCAACACCACCTCCAACTCCATATGCATCTCCACCTTGGAGGAATCTCGAGGATACCTTAAATAAATTTATAAATTCTTAAACTGCAACAAATGCTAGATATGATCGCATGTTTGCCGACATGAATGCGAACATGTTCAAGTTACAATCCTTATTGAGTACCCAAGAGAAGGAAAAATTTCTTGCCCAGGGCCAAAGACCTCCCCAAGGTCAACCTAGTGTGGGCTCCACCTCTACAGAACAACAGAAGTAGTGTCAAGCGGTAACCACTCTTTATAGTGAGAGAGTTATTGATTTATCACCTCCCCCACACGACGCACCAAAAGACAAGGAGAATTCTCCCGGCACGAAAGAGGCCGAAGATATCCCCTTGAATGAGAGTAATAAGGAAGACACTAGTGAGCCTGAGGTAGTTATAAAGCCATCCTTCGCTACGCCATTCCCTCGAAGATTGGTTCCTTCCCACAAAGGGACCATAAGTGATGAAGAGCTAGAGGTGCTCAAAACAATGAAATTTAACTTACCTTTCCTCGATGCAATAAAGAAAATTTTTGGTTATGCAAAAGTCATTAAAGATTTATTGACTGTCAAGTGGAGGATGAAGGCAAAGAAAAATGAGTTCCTATCACAGAATATGAGCTCCGTTGTTCTTAACGATCTCCCACCTAAATATAAGGATTCCGGTGCACCCACCATTTCCTGCACCATTGGAGAGAACAAAATCGAGAGGGCCTTACTCGACTTGGGGGAAAGTGTTAATATCCTCCCCTATTCAATTTATAGGCAGCTTGATCTAAGCGACCTTAAGCCCACAATGATCACTCTCTAATTTTCGGATCGAACCATGAAGATACCGAGGGGGTATAGTTGAGAACATGATAGTCCAAGTGGACACTTTCTACTTCCCGGTAGATTTTGTCACTTGAGACACGGAGCCCTCCTTCGCCTCAAACAATCATGTTCCCCTCATTCTTGGGTGCCCATTCTTAGCTACAGCTAACGCATTAATCAATACTCGAAATGGGCAAATGCAACTCACTTTGGGAATATGACTTTATAAATAAACATCTTCAACATAGCCCAACAAGCAGGGGAAGAAGATGATCTTCACGCGGTGAGCTTAATTTATGAGATCGTAGAAGAGAACATTGAGGAAAATTACTTTGGAGATGCCTTAGAAGCTTGACTAGTGTCTAGTCATGAGAGAGAGGGAGCTTACACCGAGTTTGAGAGAGAGATTGAGGAGTTGAGAGGCTTAATCGATGAGAGGCCTCAAATGAGGATGCGAGAGATGTTAGTTGGGTTTCTCAATTCGAAGAGTTACCTCCAAGAGAGACACGCATGGTTCCCTCTAGTGACACATTCTCGACTCTCGAATTGAATAAACTACCTTCCAATGTTAAATATGCTTTCCTAGGTGAAAGTGAGACATTTCATGTTATTGTCTCCTCTAGCTTAGATGAAGAGCAGGAGGATAAGTTTTTAAATTTTTAGAGGAAGCACCAAAGTGCTTTTGGTTGGTGATAGATGATTTAAAGGGAATAATCCCTCTGATTTGCAACCATAAGATTCACCTAGAGAAAGATGTTAAGACCTTGAGAGAAATGCAAAAAAAGCTAAACCCCACAATGAAAGGTGTGGTGAGGACTGAAATCATAAAGTTATTTGATGCCAAGATTATCTACGCAATCTTGGATAGCAAGTGGGTGAGCCCTATTCAAGTCGTCCCGAAGAAGTCGGGTATGACTATGATTGAAAATGCCAAGGGAGAGCTAGTTCCCCAACTTACAATCACTGGATGGCGCGTTTGCATTGATTACCAGAAACTCAATGCGGGAACCAGGAAAGACCATTTCCCCTTGCCATTTATCGATCAAATGCTTGAAAGAGTAACGGGCACCCTTACTATTGCTTCCTAGATGGTTATTCCAGATTGAGGTATATGTACTTGATCAAGCGAGGACAACCTTCACTTTCCCGTTTGGAACGTTTGCTTACAAACGTATGCCATTCGGCTTGTGTAATGCACCGGTGACCTTTCAAAGGTGCATATTGAGCTTATTTAGTAACATGGTTGAGAGAGGGCTATAAATGTTCATGGAAGACTTTAGTGTTTTTGGCACCTCTTTTGATCTATGTCTAGCCATTCTTGAAAAAGTACTGGCCCGATGTGTGGAAAAGATCTTAGTGCTGAATTGGGAGAAATGCCATTTCACGGTAACTTAGGGTATAGTTCTTAGCCACATCGTTCCATCCAAAGGGATTGAGGTTGATCGAGCAAAAAATGATGTCATAGCTGACCTACCCCCACCAAAATCGCTTAAGGACGTGCTCTCTTTCTTGGGCCACGCAAGGTTTTATAAAAGGTTCATTAAGGACTTTAGTGCCATCGCTAGACCCTTAAGCAACCTTCTTATGAAGGACACCCCATTCGAGTGGACTAAAGCATGACAAAGTTCTTTTGAAAAATTAAAAAGCATGCTTGTGTCCGCTCCCATCATGCAAGATCCGGATTGGTCCTTACCATTCGAGCTTATGTGTGATGCGAGCGATTATGCGATAGGGGCTATTTTGGGCCAAAGGAAAGATAAAAATGCTCATGTCATCTACCACTCTATCTAGATTCTTATTGGACCACAACTCAATTACTCCACCACGGAGAAGGAATTGATAGCGGTAGTTTTTCCTCTTAATAAGTTTCGGTCCTATCTTATCAGTTCCCCCATCACTTATTTCACCGACCACGCGACTTTAAAATATTTCCTAATAAAGAAAGACGCAAAGTCGCGCCTCATAAGGTGGACCCTACTCCTATAAGAGTTTAATCTCTCCATTAAAGATAAAAAAGGAGTAGAAAATGTCGTCGTCGAGCACTTATCACGGCTTTCGTCCGACATAACTTGTGATCCTACACCTATAGACGAGTACTTCCCAGATGATCAGCTCTTTGCCAGCTATTCTTTGCCCTGGTTTGCGGATATAGTGAACTATCTTGTCACGGGAGCCATCCCTTCCGAGAGGACACCGCTAGATAAGAAGAGGTTTATCAATTAGTTGCGTATGTTTTTCTATGATGATCCCCTCCTTTTTAAATATTGTGCCGACCAAATCATCTGACGATGCGTACCGGATGATGAAACTCCAAAATTCATCCCATTCTGTCATTCGGAAGCATGTGGAGGCCACTTTTTAGTGAAAAAGACAACCGTTAAAATTCTACAAAGCGGTTTGTACTGGACCATAATGTTTTGGGATGTAAATAATTATTGCAAATCTTACGACAAGTGTCAACGGATGGGGGCGATTACCCGACGAGACATGATGCCATTAACCCTGATTCTCATCATTGAGGTTTTCGATTGATGCGGTATTGATTTCATGGGACCTTTTCCCCTGTCCTTTGGATACCTATACATCCTAGTCGCGGAAGACTATGTTTCTAAGTGGGTGGAAGCTATATCTACAAAGACTAATGATAATAAATTGGTGATAAAGTTCCTGCAGGAACACATACTTTCTCGCTTCAGTGCACCTAAAGCGATAATCAGTGATAACGGCACGCACTTTTGCAACAGGACATTTGAGAAACTTATGAAAAAGTATGGTATCGTTCATAAGGTTGGAACGACATATCACCCACAAACGAATGGGCACGCCGAGTTGGCAAATCGTGAGATCAAAAACATCCTCGAGAAAACCGTCGATCCTAATAAAAAAGATTGGTCCCTTCATTTGAACGATTCTCTATGGGCCTACCGCACTGCATACAAGAACCCACTCAGAATGTCCCCGTTCCGTTTTGTGTATGGAAAACCTTTCCATCTTCCTGTTGAGTTGGAGCACAAAGTGTACTGGGCCATCAAGAGATTAAATTATGATATGGATAAAGCCGGTAAAGCTCACAAGCTTCAATTGAATGAGTTGGTGGAGATACACAATGATGCGTATGAGAATGCCAATATTTCAAAAGAAAGGATGAAGCTCGCACATGACAAGATTATTCGATGGAAAGAGTTTCAACCCGGACAAATGGTACTCCTCTATAACTCTCGGCTTCATCTATTTTCGGGTAAATTACGGTCCCGTTGGACTGGCCCATTCGTTGTTAAGACAATGTTTCCCCATGGAGCTGTGGAATTGGAAGATCCAAAGGGGGGAAATATGTTCAAAGTCAATGGAAAGTGCATAAATCCCTATCTAGAGGCATTCATAGAGGATGTTGACACCATTTGGTTATCGGACCCCGTCTACGAGGCAGAATGAGCTGAAACTGAGAGGTCGTCGCACCCCCGACGTTTATGGGGAGATTCTTGTGTATAGTAGTCAGGTTTAGCTAACGATAGGGTAGGTAGGTTCCCTATATGGGTGTCGAGTACATTCATGGGTAGGAAGCATACACGTTGAGATCGCTTCGGGATTCGAAAATGAGGGTTGAGCATAATTCAAAGTCATAATTGAGTTGAAAGTACGTGGGAATGCATTTAAAGTAAGAGATAGGGTGATACATAGATCAAAGCAGAGTCTATCACAAAAAGGCACCTGGTCCGGATCGCCCCTAGGCACCGGGTCTGGACCACTTTAGGAGAATTGAAAAATAAAAATACGCATGGCTATCCGGATCGTCCCTGGGCACCCGGTCCGGACCGCCTTCTGGTTTTCTCCAAATAATTCCCTAGATGTAACCCTTCTCCCCCAACCCCTTCACTTCCCTCCAAATCTTCCCCCCCCCACCCCACCATTTCCCTCCCAAAATACACCCCATTTTCCATCCAAGACCATTCCTTCCCACCTTCAAACCCACCTATAAATACAAGCCCTAACCCCTACCATCTCTCCCACACAAATCTTTCTTAAGAATCTTCCCCTCCTTCATCTCTCAAAATCTTGTCCATCCACCTTCTCAATCCATGGCTGCCCAAGACAGACCCACAAAATACAATTCTATCACTATTATCGATAATAACCCCGTCGACTATCGCTCCGACCAAGAAATGCGGTGGTGTAGGGAATATTTTGGGCAGACGCGAAACTTCCAAGCAGAAAGGGCCATTCTTTGGGACGAACTACCCAATTCTGTCACTAATTTGTTTCGTCCTAAGGGTTGGTGCCACTTCTTGAATGATCCCCACAATGCCGTGTGGGATGCGGAGGTTCGGAAATTTTATGGCACCTTCATACACACCGGTGAGTTCGTGGCTGAAGCGCGAATTCGGGGGCAACACATCCCATTATCTTTGCTGACCATAGCTGAGAAGCTCGCTGAAAAATACGTCTCCAATCCCGCCGCTTTTGTCTACCCCAAAAACTCCCAACCGCTCGAAAAAGATATCCTCATTGAGCGTCTCGCGCCCGGGGAAGTCTGGAATAAGGGTGTTTTTTATTTCGGTAAATTAAGTGAAAAAGTTCACCTCACTTTTCAAATTGTGTGCGCAAACATCCTTTCGAATTTCAAAGACTCCGGCATGCGCCCGCAGCAAGCAACACTTGTGTACCACCTATTTGACCAAACCTCGTCCATCAACCTAACGCATATCATTTTTGGCGATGTCCACTTTGCGGCGGTGGATGAAAAGGGCGCTACTCCTCTTCCGTATTCCCGGTTCATTACCTCCATTTTCGTTGATCATCTCTTCGATCATCATGTCGGGACTCTTCGCCTCCTAAAACTTTTTGGGAAGGCCACCCGGACTAAAAGTGATAAACAAAGGGCCATTCAAGAGCCCGAGAAGTTGAAGAATCTGATGAGGTTGAGAGTAGCGAGGAGGAGGAAGTAGTGGCCAACGACGAAATGGGGGACCAAGAGGCGGGGTCCGATGAGGACGAAGAAGATTATGATTTTGATCTACCCGAGAATGATACGGACGCGCGCCTAACTACATTGGAGGGAAAATTTAAAGGGTTACTCACGCAATACAATAGGGATCAAGCAACCTACTGACGGGATACGAGCATAATGCATCGTCTCCAAACTCACATGTACGAACTCAACTTCGGTGGCCCCCCTCCAAGCTTCTTTTATGATCCATATGACCCAAGCGCGCTTGAAAGATCAAATTCGCCACTAAAGTGAATCATGTGTTTGGTGTTTGTGTCGGTTGTAATTTTGTTGGTTTGCTTTTATGTTTGTATGCTTCTTCCCTTTTGATGTACCAAAGTCTTTATAAATAAAAATCCGCATTTTCTCCATTTGTTTGATTTATTTTTCGCACTCTTATTTCGCCTTATTTAGATTTTAGTCCTTTTGATTGGGGACAATGCAAAAGTCTAAGTTCGGGGGGTGACGAGGGCGTATTTCCAAAACTTCACAAATTTTCAAAATGCCAAAAAAAAAATTAGAAAACTT
Organism: Sambucus nigra; assembly: GCA_949130495.1. Classification (NCBI taxonomy): domain Eukaryota; kingdom Viridiplantae; phylum Streptophyta; class Magnoliopsida; order Dipsacales; family Adoxaceae; genus Sambucus; species Sambucus nigra. The sequence continues at coordinate 574,757,595 of OX422214.1, read as the reverse complement.
CAAAATTTCCAAAAAAAAATGAAAAACTTAGAAAAACCAAAAATATTTTTCTTCAAAATAAATAAAAAAACTTGGAATTCAAATTTTTCAAAAATATTATTAAAATTCGGTTTAAAGTCTCAAATTGTTAAAACATAGTACACAAAGTCGAAATTGACCAAAGATAGAAATTGAGCGAACATAGATGACTTAATGAATAAATGTGGAGATTAACTAACCCGGTGAGATTCGAGCCTATCTTTTTTTTTTGTGAGATTATAAATCAATCCAAGTTAATGGTTAACTCAAAGTTCTAATTCAGCGTCTAAAAAGTCGTCGCGATCTCGATACCCTTGTTTAATCAGTTAAGGGAATAGTGTGTAATGATGCCTCGAAAAATGCGCTAAATAGATCTCTAAATTTAATTAATCTCGAGACGCATATGGTAAAACAACAGGCATTTGGATAATTAAGTAGTCCCTCGTTTGTCACCCAAAAATGTTAGCCAGAAAAAGTCGTGAAAAATTACCCCTTTTTGCAACCCATTTTGAGCCGAATAAAAATTATCCTTTCATTTGAGAACCCGAAAACACCTAATTGGCCCGGAATTGAGAAAGTTGGAAAAGTCAAAATTTAAGTCCGAAAAGTGCAACAAAAAGGGGTAAAAGAATAAAAATGCTCAACAAAAATAGCAAGAAAAGAAAAGCGTGAAAAACAGAAAAGAAAAAAAATAGAAAAATCAGAAAAAATGAGCAAAATCCCAAAAAAGCACTAAAGGATATCTTAAGAATAGTTTCCAATTCCAAATTTCCCAAACCCATTTGCTTGTACCCATTACACCTTAAAACCCCAAAACACCCTAACCGAGTCCAAATTGCGAAAGTGGTTACCACGTGGAGAGCTAAAACACAAAAAGATAATAAAAGAGATTAAAGGTGTGAATTAGAGGCGATGTTCCCGTTTGCCTATAACCGTAATCCGATGATGAGATCCATTTACCATAGAATTTCGTCTTTCTATTTGTGTTCGTGAACTTGGTTCCAATGCATATACTCATTTCATCACGCACACCAAGACAAATAACCACATTTTCAGAGATTCATTTGTGAGAGAACTCCGTGGGAATTTGAATCAAAATGAATTTTCAGATAAGTAACGTAATGGTCAACTGGTGGAAATTCGCGATTAAATTTCTGGCTTCGCACACACGCACTATGATTTGAGACTCTTGAACATGAATTGATGATGACTATGGAAAAGTTTGAATTATACAATTTTTTATTATTTTGAGTTTTCTTTGAGTTAAATTTTGTGGGTATATTCACTACAAACCCTCACGAGACACAACTCGTCCTACTAGGGTGACTTAGGGGTTTACAGGCCTGTTGCATACGCTCAATGTAACCGCTTGCCTGCGAAAGTGGTAATCTATCCAAGTAAAATGAAATTTTTAAGAGTTGACCCACATTTACATTCTTTTACATTGCTCGAGATGCGCAAAGTTCTAAGTTAGGGGTTTTTTACTTGGCACAAATTCTTTCGAATTTAGCCCCTTAATTTAGAGACTTTTACCATCTCGAGTACGTAAAATGAGTGTAATTATCACGTTTTCTTGACACTAACTCCTTCTAACAGGTACATCAAGTTTCGTATATTTCTCCTAAGTTTTGCAGGTATATGAAGCATTGAGGAAGAAAGAAACTGGATATGGAATGAGCAAAGTCAAAGAAGGAAAGTCAAAGGGTAATTTCATAAATTTTTAGTCGTCGTCTGGAGTTGAAGCCAATTAGAAAATTGAAGATAATTCAATTTCAAGAACTTTGGAAACGGAAAGTCAATCCGAGCTCCGGTGATCAAGTTACGAAGATTTGAAGATGAGAAGGAAATAAGGAAAAGACCCCTGGATGAAAAAGGAGAGCGATCTGGACCTTTTATTGGAAAAGGATCCGGACCATCTCAAAAGAAAGGCTATGTCCCGAAATAGGGGGAGATCCGGACCTTTTATTGGAAAAGGATTCGGGCCGCCTTGTAAAAAATATTTTGTCTCAAAAATGGGGGGGGGGGGGGGTCTGGACCTTTTATTGGAAAAGGATCTGAACCGCCTTAAGTTGAGGAACACTGTCTCAAAACAGGGGGAGGTCCGGACCGCCTACCCGATGGTTCCGGACAACTTTATATTTTCTTCAAATTTTTATTCTTTCTCAGAGTTTTTATGGGGTCAAACTTTTGTAAATTTCGTAGATATTTATTCTAGTTTGTTACATAATAACAGGAGTTCGATTTTTAGGTTAGCTAAGTAGGAGTAGAAGGTTTTTGTAGTCAAAACCCCTAGTTTTCATAAGAAGATTTTGTTGTAAGGGTTTTCTTTTAATTTCTGTAATTTAAGTAACACATTTCCTTTAAATTTCGATTGCTCATTAGTTTTAATCGTGGTTTTGAATTTGAAATTCTCTTTTCATTTAGTTTCTTTAGATTTGATGTTCTCTTTCTTAAAAACCGTGTCTTTCTCTAAGTTAATTATGTCTAGATAATTATTTAAGGGTTGGGGTGCATGAACCCCACCCGATGTAATTCATCAGCATGGAAATAGACTTTTGAATTAAAATATTATATGAATCTTGTTTCATAACTATTGCAACCGTCGTAGGACTTTGATCTCGTTCGCCCTAGGTAACCGAGATGCTTAAGAATGCGACGTGTGTATTGGTTAATGTGACACCGCTTTACTCGTCCTTTGCCTACATACTGTGCAGGCTACGATCCCTCATATGTGTAATACTTGGGAGTACTAATGACCAGGCTCGTTTAAAATTCTAATTTTGAATCTAGTATCGTACGAAGTGAATTACTATGGTGTGGGGGATTGTAACCCAACCTATTGTTCTCATTTCATATTTAATTAGTAAAACCACTTGTCATTAGCTTTTCGTTTAATTAGTCTAGTTGCATTTGTTCATTCTAGTTTCATTAGTTAATTATTCTCAAAATTTCATCTAGTTGTAATTGTCTCGTATTCCAAATCATCTTTTCATTCTTTTTAGAGTCAAAGCTAGTATTTCTTCATCTTTCCAACGTTGTTACGACTCCGTTCGTCCTATTTCCCTGAGGATCGATGCCCGACTTATCGGATTATTACTTGAGCGACAGGCTTTCACTTGAGCATACATAGAACGCACACTAGACACATTTGTGGTCGCGTCACCTTATATGAATGAACATTTAGGATGACCAAGTCACAACTTCATTCCATATCCATGTGACTATTTGATAGTGTTTTGAGATGATATCTTGTGTCATTCATGTGCTTTACAACATTTGGAGTCTTTGAGATGATATAGTGTTTCTACCTACATGTTTGACTCACTTTTTCCTTTATTGCATACATGCATGGATTTATTAGACATCTGTGCTTGTCTATCACATGTTGTTTGAGTGTTTTCATCTCAATTATGTCTATACAACGAAACAAATGCGATAAAACTTGACACGAAAGTAGTGCATGTCACAATCGTTTGTGAGTTTGTGTGATGTATTTTGAAAAATGAAAAAGGGCTATGAAAGGTACTTATTTTTTCATTTGCCATAAAGCCACCATTTAAAAATGATCTAAAAAGTGAGTAATTGAAAATTATCCGGGGTCCAATGAGGTTTAAAAGAGACCGAAAAAATTAAAAGGCAATAAAAAGAAAATTATGCCAAAATGGGCCAATAGGTTTTAGGCTCATCACCTCATAAGAAAAATCAAAAGAATTATCTTTTAATGAGGGAGTTTGGATGGAATTTAAAATGGTTTGCACGTTCTTCAAAGTAATGAAAAATCATTACAGAGTTTTGGACGTTATTGGTGTGGAAATCATTTATACTTTGGTTTGTTGATATGATTAAGATGATGTCATCTAAATTCAACAATTCTACACCTAAGGACTATTTTTATTTTCATTTGTTAAAAGTGCAGTTATGCATCGTGCACACATGTCATGATTGAGTTGATTTTCCTATCGAATTTGTTCACACACATTCATTCCGTTTTCATGATTTGGTTATCTTAGTGTAAATTCACGGTGTGTGATTTTTTATAACATCATTTTTACATTTTTTGATGAAAAAATTGAAAAAAAAATCAAAAATAGTTTGTTTGCCTTACTTATCATAACACCCTAATTTGGATTTATTTGGTTTATTCTTTTTCTTGTCTATTTTGGACAAATAAAAAGGGGGAGAATGAATTATGATTTTATGGAGGAGTTTAAGTATGGGGGAGAAATTGATTGTGCTTACATGTTTTATGATTATATCATTTCAAACTCGATACGTCACGAGGTTTTGCGTTATCTCATGTGTGTAGGTACAATTGAAGATCATTATGTTTCACACCCAGATGATAAAAGCTTGATGTTTTAGAAAGTTGATCGTTGAAGCAAAAGTTTGAAGACTTGACATTTTATCTTTTCACTTTTGATTTTATAGGAGGGTAGATTTGTATCGGTCATTTTTTATATTGATAATTCGGATTTTTTTATATTTTACTGGCATAGACATAGGGGGATATTTGTAAGGACATTATCCATCGAAGAATTGGGAAGCTAACATCTACAAATGACGAATCTGAATTTTAAGAAGCCTTCAACATTCAATCCCAACAAGGATAAATTTGGTAAAATTATTTTTAAGTTCAATTTACATTTCACATTAAAAGTGTTGGGATATTTTTTGTAAAATTTAAAATGGTTTTTGAAATTTTTATAAAGGGTTTTATAAAATTTGTATTTTTCAAAAACATTTTTTGATCCCTCATCACGTTTTAGTTTTGGGGTTTCCAATATTTTCCAAAGTTTGAAAGTTTTTTTAAAGGGATCGCTGACAATCGTTCAAACTACGTCGTATCTCGTTCAAATGAGATCATGTTTCGTTCGAACGATGTCGTATCTCGTTCGAATGACGTGTTGTTTATGTTGACACATCACCGCCTTGATTTAGCTATATATTAGGTGTCAACCTACTTGATTTTTGTGTGGAGAAAAACTAGTTTTGACAGTATACGTTTTTCTATTGTTCTCCAACCATTTGAGGGTTCATAACTTTTGTTTTGCAATTCACAGTCCCAATTGATGTTGTGTGAGTAGTTTTGTGGAGCCAAAAATATATTTTGTTGGATTTCATGTTGATGATCTAACTGTCATTGGAGGTACTAGACCGAAGACTGACTGCGTGTCACTAGGGAGTGATGCACTGTTCCTGGGTTGAAGATTGGATTGCGGTTCATGTAGGTTCGCTGCGTGTGGATTTATTGCTGATGACATCGACCGACGCCTGCAGGTATTCGAGTGTCAAACTACTATATTTCATTGTAATCGCGTAAGTTGCGATTTACAATTATAGTGAAATATAAAAAGGTTTTGCCCTGAGGGGATTTTTCCTGAACTTTGTGGTGCATACTTTATTTATGATGGTTTGACACTTGCACGCATGTAGATATTTGTGTTTAAGGGATGAATTGATTTGGTTCATAAATTGACACTAATTAAATAAGTTTGTGATTGGAAATTGTGCATTTAATCAAATCAGTATCGCACACGGCTTTAGAGTATTTACACCTATGTTAGTCTTTGGTGCTCCACCTTTAATAACTGGCAGGTGGCACACTTAGACTTAAAAATTTGCAACATCCTTCATTATTCCAGTCCACTAATATGATCTACGCATATCCTGGTACATTTCCCCTTCCAGATGTACCATGAATTGTGAATTGTATGCCTCGACTAAAACTTCACTCATCAACTCGGGATTCTCTAGCACTACCAACTATCCCTAACATCTCAATTCACCATCTGAATTAATTGATAAGGAAGAAAATCCGTTTGACACCGATTGTTGTACCTTATCCTCATAGAAGTTATGTAAAGCTCGCGTCTGTATCACCCTCCTCACTATGGCTGGCATAACTATCCCTACTCCTAAAACTGCCTCAGACAAATCTAAGTCCTGAGTGGCACTACATTATGCTGCCCAAATGTCCGATAAATCTTCCTCATGCTCGGCCTATAATGTTGCCAGTGTAACAGTCGGTCTCCAACTCAATTCATAAGCAACCATATTCTCCTTTCCTGGATGGTACTAGATCGAAAAATGGTAGTCCTTGACAAATTTGAGCCATTTCCCCTGTCTCATATGCAACTCTCTCCGAGTAAACAAATACTGAAAACTCCTATGATCGAAATATAAAATGAACCTCGCACCCAACAGATAGTGTCTCCAAATACGAGGGAGAAATACTACTGCATCCACCTCCAAATCAAGAGTGGGATAGTTACCCTCATGAGCCTTAAGGTTTCAGGATGCAAATGTTATAGGCCTCTCCTCATGCATCAACACACCTCCTAGCCCCTGAAGAGATGCATCCGTAAACACCAAATACTCCACGTCGAGGTGTGTAATGCAAGCACAAGTGTGGTAGTGAGCTTCTCCCTGATATCTTCTAGACAAATTTAGCACTCTATACTCCAAATTAATAGTACTCCATTATTGGCGAGGTGAGTCAATGGTCTATCAATCTTCGAGAACCCCCGAATGAACCTCATGTAGTACCCCGCCAAACTTAAGAAACCCCTAACCTCCATAGGCATTGTGGGTTATACCCACTCTACTAGTGTACCACTATAGATACCTTGATATGATCCACCAAAATCCTAATTGCGGATACAATATGGCCTAAAAATTATATCTCTTGCAATCAAAACCCACACCAAGAGAAATTTTCATACAACTTATGTTCCCGTAGAGTTTGTAAAACCAATCGTAAATTTTTTGCATGATCCTCCTTCAATCGTGAATATATCCAGATGTCGTCAATAAACACAATGATTAAATGGTCCAGAAATGGTTGAAATACTTTGTTCATCATATCCATAAACATTGTTGATGCATTGGTGAATCCAAATGACATAACCATAAGTCATATGATCCATATTGCGCAACAACAGCCATCTTCGGGACATCCTCCTCTCTGATATGTAACTGATGATAACCCTAGTGCAAGTCAATGTTAAATAAAAAGGATGCACTCCTCAGATGGTTAAACATATCATCCATATGTGACAACGAATACTTGTTCCATATTGTGACCTTGTTCAAATCCATATAATCCACACATAATAGGAGTAAGCTATCATCTTCTTCACAAATAAAACTGGGGCTCCCTACAAATACGTACTCCTCCGTATTAACCCTTGGATAAATAATTTCTAAATCTACTCTCGTAAGTCCTTCATCTCTAAAGCAGCCATTCAATATGATGCCCTTGTAATGGGCCTAGTTACTGGTGCTAAATCTATATAAAAGTCTATCTCTATAGTTGGCGCTAACCCATGTACCTCATCAAATACATTCATAAAATCCTGTAAAATTGGTATCAAGTCTAATGATATGGATACCTCTTCAGATGAATCCACATAATATAAATGAGTACTAGACTCCCCTTGAGTCTAGGCATCGCAACTAAGAACATTTCCTACGTGGGAATAACAAACATGACCGCCTTTATAATACAATTTATGTGCGAGTGATACTGGGCTAACCAATCTATACCTAATATAATGTCGTACTTAGTCATATATAAAAGTTGTAAGTCGACAGAGAAATATAATCGATCGATGTCAACTGCCACTCCTCTACAAACATAATGTGAGGTAGCACCCTTAACTATTGGAATATCCATATACCAATACACATCCTTGGCTATATTTACCAACCCTAATGTAGATGCAAATGTATAACTAGAAAATGAGTACAACGAGCCCGTATAAAACAAAAATCGTGCATAACTACCATAAATGTAAAATATACCCTCAATTGCTTGTAGTTGTGCTGGATGATTCCCCTGATGAACATTGTGCACACGTCTATAATGAAACTATATATGTCCTTATGTCTATGGAAAACATTGGCGCTCGTATCAAGGCCTGATACTGTGGTGGGTCTAGAAGAGCTTGTTGTTGTCCCTGAATCTGGTGGCCCTGACCGGATTGGTTACCCTTAGGGAAACTACAAAAATAATATACCCACCCCCATAAGTATAAAATTTCCCCTAAGGGGACGATCCAGGCAATCACCTTACTGCCTCTTCCTCTAGGACCTGTCTTGATATCTCTGGCCTTGGCCCTACTGGCCTTATCCCCTACTACCCTACTAGTTGTAGTGTCCCTGGCTGCCCTAACAATGATAATCATCTCATCCTCTAAATCTCTTCGGGGGTTATTCCCCCCCCCCAAATATTCCCCATCTATAACTATGAGACTCCTTGCCCTCTAGATGACTCACCTGACTCAACTACTTTTGGCCCTTGATCATTCCACGCGTTCTTCTTCCTTGGTTCTTGACACACCCTAACCCAGTTACTTATAGTTGAGTTTGAAAGTCAAAGTGAGTCAAACCATAATTGCCTTAACCAAACAATAAACACAAGTATCCTTTTTCAGTATCATCATGAAGCCATAACACTAAAAACTTTTCAAAATTTTAAAGTAATTGTGCTTATTCAAACTTGCTCAAAGGATAAGTAGGATTAAATTACCCCTTTTTAATCTGACCAAAATCATGGTTTTTACTCATCCCTTGCTAACCCCACCCGACCTCCTAGATTTGGCAGTGACATTTCATTACCTGAAAAAAAACATAACATAGGAATCGTGAGCAAAATAACTCAGTGAATGCATTACTACTACACTAGTGCATAAAATTAAATGCAATAAGTCGTATCTATGTAACAATATAAAACATCTCAACATCTCTTGGTTGTTAATAAGCCATAACATCTCTTGGCTGTTAATAAGCCATACCATCTCTTGGCTGCTGATAAGCCATAACATCTCTTGGTTGTTAATAAGGCATAGCATCTCTTGGCTATTAATAAGCCATAACATCTCTTGGCTGTTAATAAGCCATAACATCTCTTGGCTGTAAATAATCCATAACATCTCTTGGCTATTAATAATACATGACATCTCTTGGCTATTAATAAGCCATAACATCTCTTGGCTGTTAATAAGCCATAACATCTCTTATGATACATGCACATCATATCCATAATCAACTCAATAATTACACCATATCCTAACCATAATCAAATCAATAAGTACAACATATCATATCCATATTCAACTTGGTAAGTACGACATCTCATATTTGTAATCAACTCGGTAAGTACAACATATAATATCCATAATCATCTCAACAAGTACAACATATCATATTTATAATCAACTCGGTAAGTACAACATATAATATCCATAATCATCTCAATAAGTACAACATCTCATATTTATACTCAAATCGACAAGTACAACATATAATATCCATAATCATCTCAATAAGTACCACATCTCATATTTATAATCAACTCAGTAGGTACAACATATAATATCTATAATCATCTCGATAAGTACCACATCTCATATTTCTAATTAACTCAGCAAGTACAACATATGACATCCATAATCATCTCAATAAGTACAACCTCTCATATTTATACTCAACTCGACAGGTACAACATATAATATCCATAATCATCTCAATAAGTACCACATCTCATATTTATAATCAACTCGGTAAGTACAACATATAATATCCATAATCATCTCAATAAGTACAACATATCATATTTATAATCAACTCGATAAGTACAACATATAACTCCATAATCATCTCAATAAGTACCACATCTCGTATTTATAATAAACTCGGCAAGTACAACATATAATATCCATAATCATCTCAATAAGTAAAACATCTCATATTTATACTCAACTCGACAAGTACAACATATAATATCCATAATCATCTCAATAAGTACCACATCTCATAATTATAATCAACTCGGTAAGTACAACATATAATATCCATAATCATCTCGATAAGTACCACATCTCATATTTATAATTAACTCAAAAAGTACAACATATGACATCCATCATCATCTCAATAAGTAAAACTTCTCATATTTATACTCAACTCGGCAAGTACAACATATAATATCCATAATCATGTATAAATACATTTTACTAGTGAGTACACTCACCTTATCCACTTCATGTGTTTTTCCCTTGCCTTTGTCTGGCATTGGTTCAACCAGTTCTTCTTCCCTTACCCATATTCATCATTACAATATTAGTATCATCATAATGATGTTAACAATCCAAATAAAACATAAACTTAACCCAATTTATAAGCATCATATAACCCCATTCCAATCATATATCGTAAATTAAGTCCAATCTAACTTCATGGTAAGATATTTACCATACCCAAATCATAGGCCAAATATATTTTAATTTCTTCTTATTAGTTTCATACTTAACATATTGGGTTCCAAATACAAAAGATGACATATCATTTCAAGTTTCCTAGAGCAAGATATGCCCATTTCCTTGCTACATAGCATATCTACCCTATAGGCTCCTCTATCGTTCAGTGAACTTCCAGGAATTTTCATAATTTTTCTGTATCATAACTTTCTATGATATTTCACCCAAAATCAATTAACATATTTAAAAATACAAATTTAAAGTTTCATAATTTTTAAGCTTCATTTGCTATGTCAAGCATAATATCGAACACATGGTGTGCGTACTTACACTTTTGGGGCAGATTTTCTACTTGAACTTCAAACTATCACCAAAGATTCATTTCTTGGTATTTTCACATAGTATTCGGATATGTTATATATATATGATTCTATTTTCATCTCCAACTATAATTATTCAATTCCAATAAATTTACAAAAAGTTATTGAAGTTTGAATACACAAGGTTTCCAAACGAAGCAATATACATGATTTACACGTTCAACTTTGCTTAAACTTGCATCTATCCATACATATACACCAAGGCAAGAAATTTCAATAAACAATCAATGATTTATATCATTTAAATCAATAATACCAAATTAATGACAAGATTTATGCGTAGAAATACCTTAGGGACTTTTTCGTAATTTCCTACGGATTTTTCTCAATTTTTCTCCTCACTTTCTACTTCCCGAGCTTCCCGATTCTCTCTCCTCAAGCCAAAATATCTCATGCCTGATTTTGGCTGAAGGAGGAGGTCATTTTAAGGTTTTAAAGTCGTCATAAGTCACCTCCCCTTGGTCAAATCGAAATATGACATGTGTCGCCATATAAGACAAAATATCCTTTAAAGCTAAATGACTACTTTACCCCCTATTCGTAATTTTAGCATAACTCCTTCCTCGGACCTTTGTTTTACACACTGTTTGTTGTGTTACAAACTTAACTCATATATCTACAACTATCTAGTTTTCACCTTAAGTCAATTGTCATATTATAGTGGCCAAAACTTGTCCCGAACCTGAACATTCCTACCGAAGACTTCACAAATTTGTGTTTGTGACTAATTCAATATTTCATAAGTTATGAAGGTAGGATTAGACTAAACACAATAACTTAACATTATATATTCTAATAATCTATTATCCCCATCCCATACGGTAAGCATGATTTAAACATGGTTTATCATAATCATATATGGGTCGTCACAGTTCTCTCTCTCTCTCTCTCTCTATATATATATATATATATATCAGAAACTCATCGAACTTCTAACAATGTCATAATGTGATATCCACTATCGATATGTATGTGGTGTATGTTGGATTTCCCATCAACACTCACTTGATCCCCATCATCAAGACTCTGACAAACTTGTCTCACTTATTCGCCTCTGAACCCCCTATTTCTGGAGCAAAGTGTATCAGTCGAGTAAATTCTTTCTTATATTTCATAACTTTGCAGTCCTCCTGATTTATTCGATCAAACTTTCCCCTCAAAGCTTCATGTTATGATAGAGGGAAATATTTCCCCTTAAACTTATCCTATAACTGCTAAATAGTCATATGTGCTCGGTCGTCCGCGGTGCTAACGGACTCCCACCACTGTAGGGTATCCCCTATAAATCTGAAACTTGCTAGAATCTAGTAAGTGTATATGTCACTCGATGTCATGCCTCCACTATAGCGCAATAATAGGGTTTATAGATCCCGAGAACTCTGGTGGGTGCCTTTACTCAAATGTGGTATTAGCAGTACGCTGGACAGTCTTAGATGTGACCACGGGTGGTGGCGGTAGTGGTGATTGTTGTTGTTGCATGGCTACAATAGTCGCAGTAACTGTTTATGCGATAATAGCGGCCAAAACTATCTAAGCAATAATATGTGCATGTCCCTGCTACGGTGGTGGAGGTGGACGCTGCTGGAGTGTCGCTTCTTCTAACTCAACGCTAGCAGCTGGCCTTTATACTGAAAAATATAAATCTGACGCGTTAGATTAATGAATATGAGTAAAGTAATGAGCACGCAGGCTCGATGCCTATATCATATTTGAGCAATAAATGAAAGTAAAATAAGACTGGATCATGGGTGATGTTGCACCTGCGGCTTATGTCCAGAAAAGATAATCATTTAACAACGTTAAAAGAAAGTATAAGAAGATAATGGAGTTTGGGGATATAGTATAATTACACACCTTCGTCCCGTGTTTTAGTTTATTTTAAGTTATCACAACCCAATGACCTAAATATGTCATGCGTCTACTCCCAAACCCAATTGAACCACATAATTACATATTATTCATCTCAACTGAAAACAGGTAAAGGTTCTATTATTACAGATTCTATACATCTTAAGTATATGAATACCTCATGGGAAAACAAATAATCTCTAAGTATATATCTGCATTCGTATGGTCCATAACACGTACATTATAAATGGGCTTCTCGCAAGCCTTCACATAACAAAGGCCTATTCCTACCTCATTTAGGGACCGTTCGCGGATACTAGCCATAGTTATGGACTGTCCGACAACTAGGGGTGGCACGAACCCTAATAGACCGAATGGATCGAAAAAACCAAACCGAACTGAACACGCTTTTACGGTTTTTTTTAATTCGGTCTTAATTCGGTCTAAAAATATACAGGACCACAAAATTCGGGTCGATCTCGGTTTTGGATTGTAAAAATTGATTTTGGACCGGACCGGACCGCTTTCATTAAATATATATTTATATTTTTAATTTCCTAACTAACACATGCACACACACAGCTAGTAAACCTACACACTCACGACTTTTGAACCCAGACCAATCCCTCCCAAGTTCCCAACAAAACATAACCCTAAGTTCAATTCTTATTTTCTTCTCTCTCTCTCTCTCTCCGAAGTCGACGGCCACTGGAGGACTTCCCTATAACAGGGCCCTGTTATTTCTACGAACATAACAGTTATTTCTCTCTCTCTGATCAAGGTACAAACTCTATCATAGCCAAACGATTTGCTTTATATTTGAGATATCATCCTTTTTTTTTTAAATCCATCTATACGATCTGTTGGATCTGCTGGATCTATTATATATTTCTGATATTGTGTGTGAAATGGTTTTTGATGCTCTGTTAGTTCATGGATATGTTAGTTCAATATTAGTTAAACATTTCAATATGTGTTACTTCAAAATTAGTTCAACATTTGTTTAACATTTGTTCAACATATGTTATTTGTTCAACATCTATTATTTGTTGTTTGTTTCAGAAATATTTATTACTTGTTACTTATTTCAGAAATATTTCAACATTTGTTATTTGCTATTTGTTTCATAAACATTTGTTATTTGTTTGGGGTGTTTTTTGATAAACCCAGTAAACTTGTAAACAGCCCCACCAAATCAATTTTAATATTTTAAGTTACAAAAAGTCATGAAATTACTACGCTATCCCTTTTAGAAGCCCCCCAGTGGTAAAGACTCGGTACGCACATAAGTGCCTAAGAGTATCTACAGCAGCAACACTTTTTTTATTATGGAGAAACATTATTTGATTAAACATCTCTTGACTTGCTAAACTTAACTACTCAAATCTCCACAATGGTTACTCCATTTCGTGGGTTCTCAAATTTCTAGCTATAATTTCAATCCTTCTGGAAATGAAAATGGAAGACATGACGAGGAATGATTAACATATATATGTTAATAGGGTATTGAAAAGTATCAAAAACATATTCCAGCAAAAAAAAAGACACCAGTGATACATTATTTATCAAATTGCAATGGGTATTGGAAATGCTGGATTTTTATTTCTATTCAACAAACCCCCTCTCTTGGGTGTTATAAATGGGTTTAAGCCCATTATTGTGGGCTTAATAAAAACGAGGGTTGTAAACAAAAAATGTGGGTTTACCCAGAAACACCCTTTGTTTGTAATTATTGAAATGTTGGGCAAATGCAATTTTTAATAAAAAATGCAGTTTTACAAAAAAAAATATTGTTTTTAATTAAAAAAGTGATGTTTTTAATAATAAAAAAATGTACTATTTTTTATGGGTTTGGACCGAATAGGACCGAGACCGAACACGGACCGCTTGAAATCCGAATAGGACCAAAACCGATTATTCCGGTCCTGTCTCGGTCCATAATTTTTTAGGACCGATTAATACGGTATGGTCCCAAATATACCCCAAAATCGGACTGGACCATACCGCGAACACCCCTACCCATAACCATAACTATCAAAGTATATGCTAAGGATAATCACTATGCCTTCACACCAGTCATATATCCCTATACCCAAAAGTTATATAAAAGGATTAATCCATATACATCTACGTAAGATACAACGAGAATTTCAACACATAGTATTCGGGGTAAAATGAATAACGTAAAATTCGTATTTCGCATTAGGGTACCAACGTGGTTTTCGTCTTTTATGCCCCATAGGGATATCCTCTCTAGTATATTTCCCACAAGTACTCACACCCGATATATTGCACATAATACACAAGATAAATCATCCACATTTCAAGAAGGATATCAGTCTTACATCCATATAATAACTTACTTATTCTTTATCTAATCAATTTCGCATATATGACTACAGGTATTAGATCGATAGCTTAATATGTCTAAGTCTCCTATTTCCATCCAACTTTCATATTTGACCAATTATGAAAAATTCCAAATTTTTCCTTTGTAGTGCGCACGACACTAAAACCTAACCATTCGCACAACCCATGTGCACGGCCCATGCGCATGGACCACAATGTGACTGTTCACACAACTAAAATATAAAACTCTCCAGAATTCCAACTTTCTTCAACATATAGCCCCTATTATGACCCTTGTGTCCATAACTACCATTAATGGTTTTCCTTAAGGTTTTAGCACATCTCATATACTCTAAATTATCATGAAAACTTCACAAAACTAAATTATATACTATCATTACAAGTTTAGTAGATTTAGATGTATATTCCAGAATTTAAGAATTAGAACCCTAGATTTGAAATTCATCCCTAAATCTCAAATTTCCAATCCTTTCATGAAATAACTAAGGGGATTTTTCACAATTCTTTAAGTATAACACAATTATGACTTCAATGTGTTAAATATAACCCAAAATTACGATAAATTATAACAATTTCAATTTATGAATATAAACCTAATTTTAGTAATTAATTAAATACAAAGTTTGTTTTTTAACTATCTAAATCAAATATTTTTAAATTTAGATTTAGAATCCAATGAACAACTATATTATAACACAAAAAAAATCATATTAATATACTAAGAAAACTTGCTTTGATTGGAGAGATGAAGTCCAAATCCAATTGCTCCCAATTATCTTATTCTCCAGGTTGCTTTCTCTTTCTAGCCTCTCGCTAGCCTTAAGATTTTTTCCTGAGCCTTTTAGAGTTATTTAGACTAACCCTAATCCCCCTTTTATTATGTTAACCACAAAATTAGGGTTGGACCCCATATAAGCCTTAACCTTCTAAGTCCAAAATTACATCTAATTAGTCTAGAACCCAACCCAAGTTATATACTAACTCATAGTGCTTAAAACCTATTATTTTAAGTCCTAATCTAACATTTCATATGTCCTAATGTCAGTCCAATGTATTCAGTCAACCTCTCAATAATTTAATCAATTTGAGCCTAAGATTTTAAATTAAATTAATTATTTGTTACATAATTTTCAATTCATTACCGTTTTTATATCGAATTTAATTTCACATACTATACACCCATAACACGTATAAAACATGAAATATAATTACTGAAATCACGCATCACTACAGACAAGTAAAGTATTTTATTTAGTTTATTGACAAACTTGTAGATTGGTCCGATTATATTGTCAAATGTAGAAATAGTAGATTAAGTCACAAACAAGCCAAATTCAATTTAAACCAAATTTTATCTCGATTATTTAGGTGAACCTAAACATGCAAGATAATGAATCTAAATAGAATCAAATAAACCACAACATGAGATATTAGGAAAAATCCATTTTAAAAAAAAAAAACTTTTCATCATTATTACAACTAAGGTAGAACAGATTACACTGATAGACTTAGACTCCAGTAAGTATCGCAATTATGACTCCTTCCTTATTGATAAAAAAAGTGGTGTAGATCCAGCAGTGCTCCATGACAAGCTCCACTTATCTCGGTGTCCACCAATTAACCTCATGAAACTCCTTTCCTATCTTGAGCAGTGAAGAATAAACTCTATAAGGATATAAACATGTGATGTATTCTTCAATATTTGATAAAGTGATCACAAAAAATCCAAGGGGTTTAGATTTGAAAAAATCAGAGGTGTTTGATCACAAAAATATGTGTAAAAGGCTTACAAATAAGTGAAAGTTCGTATATCTATAATTAGGAAGAAAAATCTCTAATAAATATACTTGAAAAGATTACGTTTGAAATCAAATAAAAAATAATTTTCCCCTGGCTTGTTCAAACGAAGTACCTGATCGCGTTCGAACCACTTCTAACGAATTATCCAATATGAAAATAAAAGACGCCAAAAGTTGCCAAAATCCATCTCGTTCGAAGTTTTTCTAATGAGATGCATGCACTCGTTCCAACAACATCTAAATGTCGTTCTAACAACTTCACGACTTTTTCAAAAAACATTTTAAAAATATTTTTAAAAAATATTTTTTTTTTCAAACAACTTTTAAAATATCCCTCAATATAATGATTACACGAAATCAACCTCATATACATTCTTCATATCTTGTAGTGATGAAATTAAATATTTGATCTTCGATTGTCGCGATAGGTCACTAACTTTCCCTCACTTAAAGTCTCGAGAATGTACATAATGGTGAAGTGGGGTGTAACTGAAAATTCCAAAATAAAACGTAATGAGTAATCATAGAACTTGTTCTTACAAATATCCCCATTTGTCTATTCCTGTACAAAACACAAAATAAAAAAAATAACCCCTAAGACAAGTTCAACTAATGTCCCTCCCAAACCTGAAAAGGAAAAGAAACTCGTGACTTTGTCTCTACTGAAGATCTTCATTGCGTAGTCCATGCTATCATCAATGAGGAAAAATACCTACACACATGAAGCAAAGAAATAATATCGTGACGTATGGAGTTAAGAAAATAACCCTCCCTTAATATTTTCTCCCCCTTTTTATTCGTAATAGACAAAGGGTTAGTATCTAATCTTTAAAAGATAACATCACGAGTATACAAATTTGAAATAACATCATAATGTATAGACAAGTAAGCATATGCGATGAAACTTCGACAAACCAACCAATTATTTTTAAAAATGTTTCAAACTTTGGAGTATAAACATATACATATAAATATAAACATGCATTTCATGGAATAACATGAAAACATCTTAATCATGAAATAGAATGAAGATGTGTGGACTTCATACACGAAAAAGTCAAGATAGGCATACGTAGCAATAGTGTACGATGTCAAAGAGACATTCCTAAAGAACGAACTCAATTCAACCTTTGGTGTAAAATTATTTACTAGAAACTCAACTTACTCTGTAATGCTAGCAAGGTCATTATGGCGGTGTGTGGGAGAATGTACGTGAGAGACTCTTCCTAGCTTGTACCAAAACTCCCTAAGATGAGATCTTTATGTAAAATAGATATAAACATAGATTGATTTGGGCTGACTTTGGTTAAAATGCTTAGGACGAGTTTTCTTTAGTGGATTAAGTCGAGGCCTGTAAGCATCTAACACAAACTTGGCAACCAGTTCGGGTGCGGTATTGGAAGTAGATGATGCACCCTCAACCTATGCATTGCCTCTCTCTAAAACCTAAATAGATACATATGAACATCTTTATAACCTTCTTAGATGTTCCCTCTAAAATGACTTTGACCTCTCGAGCACGTTCAAGATCTTTCTCGAGTTGAGAAGTATGGGTTTCAAGTTTCTCATGAGTCTCAATGATGCTTTAAGATCTCTCGTAAGACTAGCCACTTTGTTGGTTAAAATGGTCTTTTCCCTACTCACAACAACAAGTTGCTCACTCAAAGAGATTTTCAATATCTCTAGTTGACTCACTGATGCCTCACTCTCTCTCGAAGCTTTCAACTCCTTCTCTAAAGCTAACACTCTAAGAGTCAAATTTTGATTTTGCTCTTTAGTTTTTACTGACTAGGTGTAAAGTTCAGAGTATGAAAATTAGAGACCACGTTCTCCCTCATTCAAATCATCACCCTCACACGCCCCGAATGATTAGACTCATTATCAAGACTATCACTTTTATATTTTTCCTCATCACTGTGGGACGTACTTTTAGTGCTAATATGACTAGCCATGATCACGTAGAAGTTACGTTCATGCGGTGATTCATTCCCAAAATCCACCGACTCAACATCACTATCACTTAGAGTGGCATTATAGGTGGTTTTCTCTTTGCCCTCTCTCTTAAGCCTAATGGGACACGTATGGGCTTTGTGACCTTTCTCCTCACACTCATAACATCTCTCTGATTCATCTTTCTTACGATACTCACCTCTAGCTTTCTTTGAATCATTCAAAAAAAATCTTACCCGCTTTGTAATTTTTTTTCTCAAAATTTTTATTTTCCAATTCAGATGGATTTTGATTTTTAAATCTGAGAAACTTTTTTGAATTTTTTAGCAAACATGGCAGATTATCATGATCATTTTTAAAATTAGTGTCAAAAACCTCATTTTCTAGATTTAGCTTTTAAAGTTATTCCTCTTTCCCTTTTTCTTTTAAAAATCGGGGAAAATGTCTAATTCGTAAGATTGGAGATCAACTGCGAGTTCTTCTAACCTAATTATGTTTAGAATTCCAAAAGAGTTAAGTACGTTGACTTTTATAATAAAATGATATGGGAGAGATCTCAAAATTTTCTTAACAACTCTCATTTACACAATTCGCTCACCCAAATTAAAGCAGGAATTCACAATATCAGATATACGAGCATAAAATTCATCAAAAGTGTCAGATTCTGGCATGCATGTAGTCTCAAATTATGTGGTGAGGTTTTGAAGCTTAGAAGCTTTAACAACACTGGTACCCTTCATGACACCCCGCCTAATTAAATACTTGGTGATTAGGCCTTTATTAAATTTAAAATAGGATTTACATTTGGTTCATTCTTAGCATCACTGTCGAAAACATTTTACTAACCACCTAGTATTCAAAAAGTCGGTGCCAAAATTTATCTTTTTATTTCAACAACAACAATGTGCGAAACATAATTATAATTGTTGATGTAAAAAATTAGATCATATATAATTATTTAATCACAGATAAATAAATTAAACAAAGAGTTTTTAAAGTGGTTCAGCCTTATAAGAATGGCCTACGACCAGTGTTATGTTACTGCTGAGTGTTTGGGAATTCTCGATTACAAGTTCTATCAAGAAATTCCGGTCTCTTTACAATGAGGATTGTACAATGTATTTATATCCCTGAGGCTGTAATGTGAAAAGGTAATACATTAAATGATGTACATATGAAAGGGTAATACATTCAATGCCCCTTGAGCGTGTGCGTCTGAATGATAAGAATTTAATGAACAGTCAAATTGTTGGTTATCCTGCTATTAATGCTTTGTTCGAGATGCAGCTCGAACCGCCTGAGTTGCTCGGACCGCCTAAGCTTCTCGGTACTCAAGAGTTCCTAGGAGAGTTCTTCTTCCTCGGAGCGTATAAGTTCCTCGGGGAAGCATTGTTCCTCGTTGTAGTATGGTTCCTCGGAGCGTGTGAGTTCCTCAGAAGTGTTTGTTGTTGCCACGTAGATTGCCATGTGTCTTCACTCAATTGAGCCATATCAGCAGACTAAATTTGGTATCAACAGAAGCCCCTAATGGTTCATAGTTCAAAATTTGAGGAGTATGGAACATTCTTTCTCGGAATATGGCAGTTTTAAATGGTCCTCCTGATATTTAGGAGTCTTTTGTATTTATTTCTCCTTCCAAATTCGTCGAATCATGCTTTTTTAAATTTTTTATAACCGCCTCGATCTCTGCGTACTTTTTATCCTTTTAGCCACCGGTAGCGTAATCGTTTCTTTTTGCAATCATTACTTTTTCCTTTTCCCAAAGCAGAGTATTTAAGCGTCACAGACAATCTCATCGTCTTCTACTTTTTCAAATTTGTATCTTCGAGTTTTCTATTGTCTTACTCTCTTGTGCGTTCATCCTTTTCATCGTTCGTTGTCAACAGATCCACTCTTTTTCTGTAAGATCTTCTTCCTTCTTCTTCATTTCCCTTATTCATCATGGTTTACCCTGTTGAATCTCTTGATAAGTTTCGCTCTGATTTTTCTATTCCCTCCTGGGTTGTTTTGGAAGAGCTTTCTAAGCCTTCTGATTATTTTCGTTTGGCTGAGGGACATTGGTTCCCCAGTCTCTTTGTTGCTGAGTGTGGATTTTCTTTTCCACCCAATCCATTATGTTAGGAATTTTGTCAATATTTTGACGTTGTTCCTGCAAGAATAGCCCCAATACATGGAGAATAGTTAATGGGGTTCATAGATTAAATCAAATCCATGGAACTCGCATAGGAATTTCAGAAATCATGTATTGCTATAGATGGGCAGTTGGTGATAACACTTTTTATTTAAAAACTAGATTTTTAAATAGGTCTTTAGTGGTTAATCTCCTGGATGCCAATAGGGACTATTTTGAGCACGGGGTTGTCATAAAAAATTGGCAACATTCTCCTTTATCTGGAGATGAAGTGTATCAGGGTCCCAGATGCCCTCCCTATGGCAATGGGATAGGTTATTCTTATTTCATTTTATTTATTTTGAAATTATGCTTCCTTTATGTTTGATAAAATGTGTCACTGATGGCAATGTTTATTTATTTGCAGTTGATAGCAAAAGAAAGTGTCCAAAAGAAGCAGACGTTAATACAAGACATTTGAAACTTATCTGGAGTTTGCATCAGTCTGTCGCCGATGAGCACATTAGGTCAGCCTCATATCTGCTGCAGTACAAGAGTTACACTACTTCTTTTACTGCTCGTCCGGTAATAAGTGAAGCAGAACCAGTACCAGCCTCTGCAAGTTCTTCGCCTGAATCACACATTCCTTTAAGTGAAAGGATGAAAAAGAGAAGACCTCCCACCCTTTTCGAGAAACCTGCCTCTGCTGCTGGAGAGGCAAAAAGAAGTAGGATTGACGTCCCAGGAGAGGGGACAAAGAAAAATGATGCACCTTCCTCGGTTGCTGTTGTGAAGATTATCGAGAAGCCCCAAGTGGCTCCGAGCACGTCTGCTGCTCTAGTAGAAGTGATTGTAATATCACCGACCAAGAGTTCTTCCTTGGTCGAAACTGTTCCTGTTCCCCCGAGGAGGCTAAAGAAGAGCTCCTCGGTCAATTTGGCTGAAATCATATCCCAGTCCCCAACTACTGGAACTGGGGTTCCTACTTTTGTTCCCCCGAGCTCTACCATGAGCTCGGTGAAGACTTGGATCATTCCCGAGATCCAAGGTATTGAGGATAACCTTTCTCAGGACATGGTTACCTCATTGGCTGCTCGCCACCTTGCTTCTGTAAGTCTTATTATTTTGAACTTTTCATCTTTCCCTTATCATTTCTATTTCTGACTTGCTTTCATTTTCTTTTTACAGTTGGTGAGCTGCTTCGATACAATTTTGAAGAAGGATGAAGCAATTAAAGCTTCAAGCTCCTCATCTGGTGTGGAGGAAGCTCTGGTGGGCCTGACGAAGTCTTTGGAAGATTCTCGTCAGAAGTATGATACTGACAAGGCTGTTTGGGAGAAGAAACTTACCTCCACCGAGCATGAGAAGGCTCAGGTTGTTGAAGTCTCCAAGGGGTTGGAGAAGAAAATAAAGGACTTGGAGAAAAAGAATAAAGAGCTCGAAGGGAAGCTCAAGAATGCTGAGGAGTTTGAAGATAAACTCAAGGTTGTTGAGGAAAAGTTGGGTCAGCTTCAAGAAGTAAGTCGGCAGAAGGAGGAGGTTGAGAATAAATTGAAGACTGCTGAAAACCTTCTGTCCGAGAAGCTTTCCTCGGATAAGTTAAAGAGAAAATCGACTGTGAAGAAGTCTTTCAGCGCTGGCTGGGACAAGGGGTGGAACAAGGGCTTGGCTGCCATGATGTCTCAAGTAGAATATGGCAGCCTCAAGTACTTCAGAGATGGGTGGATCGCTGCTCTACAGGCGATGAAGGTGGATGAAAATTCCGAACTCTTTCAGCGACACATCCCTGGTCCCCCTCCAACTCCCGAAGACGATGAAGAGGATGAAGCTGCCTCCGAAGAGTCTTCCATGGTGATGGGAGATTAATTTTCTCATCTCCCAGCCATCCAGCATACAAACGAGGAACTCGCTACTTCCTCCAAGCAACCTCTAGCACTTCCCCAGCTATTATCTGCTCCATCCGAGCAACCTACTTCCTCGTACCAGCCTCCCGAGAAAGTTTTGGGAGACAAGGAAAAGGATTAGAGTAGTTCGGATTTATCTCTATTTTATTTTTCCTTTGTAAAATGTAACCATGAACATGTAACTCCGAATTTTGTGATATAATAAAACTTTAACTTTTATTTTTGCATACTGTTGTCTCTTCTTCATGCTCTGTCTGGATTCTTATTGATTATTGCTTTTCTTCCTCTGCTAGTTTCTGGCCAGGATGGAATTATTATCTGCTCACGATACCAAGCTGCTGAGGTAATGCAATGATTATTTTAAGGCGGGTCACACAGATTTGAGTACGGCACAAATCGTCGACATCCTTGGCCAAGATGCTTCGGACCAGGCAGTTGAAGCCTACCAATACTTGAAGTGTCTGCTTGATCAGGCGGTGGCCAATAATGTGGCTTATTATGATATGATCTAGGATCTCCAAGTCACCCTCGAAGACCTTCAACATCAATATAAGGAATCCACTGCCCTCTTGCACGAGGGTTATGAGAAGAAGTACCAGCAGATCATTGCCGACAAGGGTTATGAGAAACGTTTTGCTGGCTACGATGTGAGGGAGAGAACTCTGAGGGGTGAGGTCGAGGAGTGCAGACAAATAGCTGAATTATTAGAGCAAGAGAATAACAACCTACAAAGAGAATTGTCACAGTTAAAGTCTGCAGCTTCCACTTCAAAAGCCTTAATCCCAGTGACTGATGAGGGATTCTCGTTCTTGGAGGTGGAGAACGCCAACTTGAGGGACGAATTGGAGACATTGAAAAGAGCTGGCCCCTGTACATCTTCTCGTGGACGAGCAAGAGCTCCTCGGGGATGAGCAAGAGCTGCTCAGATTCCTGTCGAGGAACAGCGGACTCAATCTGCCTTAGAGAACCAGGCCTTCCAATTAATGGCGAAGAACCAGGCGTTGGCTGAAATGTCAAAGAAGATCAGGGTCCTGGAAGAGCAGATTTCTGCGCAGAAGTCTGTCTTGGAGAACAAGGGACTCTTCATCAAAAATCTCCACGAGCAGCTGGAAATATTGACATATCAATTCCACAAACATCCCAGGGAGTTTTGGATGGCTGGATACAATGAGGCTCTCTACCACTTGGACGATCGTATCCAGAATGCCAATAATGAGGGCTACAAGCAAGGCTTGTTGAATGCCTTAGGTGTGCTGCAACTCGAACAGGGTCATTATCTGTGGGACTACCACGATCCTGGGCTGCTCGACCTACCCGTGCCACCATTCAAACTGGATATGAGTTGGATCCCGGCTCGGGCCATTCCTCAATGCTTGATTTCAAAATATCTCGGCGACTACAATCTCCATTCAAATGTCAAGATATCTCATCCCAAGAACCTCCTAGATCGACCATCCGTGATGAATATCAGGATGTTAAAAGATTTGAACTTTATAAATTCTCCTCTTGCTTTAAATGATCCGCCTGCTGGCGAGGAACCTGTTTCAAAAGCAGAGGAGAAAAGACCAATAGAATAGGAATATTAATGTAACAAATTTGTATACATTTCATTATCAATGTAATTTACATTTCATTATCAATGTAATTTATTTTTGGACTTAATGAAAGACTTTCATTTTTGTTCGCAATCTTAATTACTATTGTCTTGTAACATTTTACATCTGTGCATGTATATCTATTAAAAAGATAACAATATTGTGTTGTTTGTCGATCAAGTTATTGTCGACTAGCCTGAATTTGTGGTAAAAATAATATTTTGTTTGTCGACCAACTTAGTAAAAAGTTACAAGTATCAAAAATGTTGCTCGATCACTTTCTTGTCTTCATAAAATGTTTCCGACCAACCAAGGTTGGTAAATTTTCCTTGTCGACCAACTACAGTTAGTGGGTTTTTATTCCCGACCAGCCATAGTTAGTAGATTTTTTTCTTAACGAGCAACTTTGGCACTTTTTGGAATAATTTTACCTCCCGGCCAACTCAAGTTGGAATTTTCGAGAATATATTTACTTCCTAACCGACATAAGTTGGCATTTTTAAGAATACTTTTTATTTTTCGAGGAATATATAGTTTTACTTCCCGTAGGAATACAAGTAGCTTTACTTCCCAGAGGAATACAAGTAGCTTTACTTCCCGGAGGAATACAGGTAGCTTTACTTCTTGGAGGAATATAGGTAGTTTTACTTCCCGGAGGAATATAGGTAGCTTTACTTCCAGGAGGAATATTGGTAGCTTTACTTCCCGGAGGAATACAGGTAGCTTTACTTCCCGGAGGAATATAGGTAGCTTTACTTCCCGGAGGAATATTGGTATCTTTACTTCCCGGAGGAATACAGGTAGCTTTACTTCCCGGAGGAATATAGGTAGCTTTACTTCCCGAAGGAATATAGGTTTCTCGACCAACCTTAGTTGGCATTTTCGAGAATAAATTTGAGTAGTCTGAGCATTGCCGAGTTTTGCCGAGTAGTGTGTAGCACTAGTATTCCCCAAAAAACTTTCAATAAGAAGAAAGAATTCGGCAGAATATCTTCATTTTATTCATCACTGATAATACTTACGTAGGTGCTCTGCGTTCCATGCATTCTTAAACTCCTCCCCTTCTAAAGTTTTTATTCGGTATGTTCCTGGTCGAACAACTTCTGTAACTCGGTATGGTCCATGCCAGTTTGCCTCCAGTTTATTGTGCTTTTGAATCACTTTCTTCAGCACATAGTCTCCTTCTTTTAGGTCGCACTTCTTCACTCTCTTGTTGTAGAACAAAGTTGTTCGTTGTTGGTATGCAACATTCCTGATGGCTGCTTCTTCTCTAACTTCCTCGAGCATGTCTAAATTCAATCTTCTCATTAAGTCGCTGTCAGGGGAATTGAAATTCAGTACCCTGTGTGTTGGGAGGCCTAACTCGGCAGGTATAACAGCTTCACTTCCAAACGCTAGCATATATGGAGATTCCCCTGTTGCTACTCAGGGAGTAGTTCGCTAAGCCCAGAGTACTGATTGTAGCTCGTTGATCTAGTTTGCTTTTGCATCACTTAGCCTTTTCTTCAATCCATTCAACAGCGTTCTGTTTGTCACTTCAGTTTTTCCTTTGCTTTGAGGATGACCTGGTGCTGAATGGACCTTCAAAATATTTGACTAATGATAATAGGCAGCGAAGTCCTCGTTATCAAATTGTGTTCCATGGTCTGTGATGAAAGCACGAGGGAGACCATATCGACAAATGATGTTCTTCCAAACAAATTGATACACCTTTTCGTACGTGATATCAATGAGAGGCTCATCTTCTACCCACTTAGTAAAATAATCCACTGCGACGATGAGGTATTTGAACCTTCCTCTGGTCATTGGCAGTGGCCCAACCAAATCTAACCCCCACATGGCAAATGGCCAAGGGGAAGTGATGGGTGTCAACAATGCTTGTGGATTTCTTCGGATGGAGGAAAAGCGCTGGCACTTGTCACATTTCTTGGCATAGGCTATACAATCAGCCCTCATCGTCGGCTAGTAGTATCCCTGCATCATCATCCTTTGCAAAAGCGTCCGACCTGCTACATGGGCTCCACAGGACCCTTCATGGATCTCTTCAATTAAATCTTTCACCTCGGTGGGATGCACATATCTCTGCAAACCTCCCATAATTCCTCGTCTATATAGAATACTGTTAGTTAATACATACCGAGCAACTTTAAACTTCAATTTCTTGGCTGCGAGCTTGTCAATTGGTAATTCTCCCTCCTCAATATATGCCCTGATGGGATCCATCCAAGATGGTCCTAAATCAAGGGTAATAAAGTTCATCATCAGATCTTCATCTATACTCCGACAAGCTAACACTTCAATTGGGATTGTTCGTCGTAGCTCGGTGCGAGTAGCTGATGCTAATCGAGCTAGGGCGTCTGCTCTCGCATTTTTCATTCTTGGTATTCTGACCAGCTGAATAGCAGAAAATTCTGACACCAGATCCTTTGTCTTTGCATGATATCTGATCATTAATTCTCCTTTGACTGCATATACTCCCATCATTTGGTTTACGATCAATTGAGAATCACTGAAAATAATAACCTGCTGCGCCTCCATAATTTTTGCCAAATTAAGACCTGCTATCATGGCCTCATACTCAGCCTCATTATTGGAAGCTTTGAATTGGAAACGTTGGGCGTATTCCATGTCGACCTCGTCCGGAGTGCTTAAAACTATCCTCGCGCCACATCCTGCAGTGCAAGATGAGCCATCTACATATAGCCTCCATATAGGTAACTCGTCTTCAAACTTCTGATCTGACAGAGTTCCTCGGTGAAATATTTGTGGCTTCCTTTCATCCTCCCCTAATATTTCTTGCTCTCCGTCAATCATCTTTTCTTTCCCTTTTACCAATCGGAGTTGGTCTGAGCTCGAATTTGATGATCTTGTAACATCCACTTTCCCTTTTACCAACCGGAGTTGGTCTGAGCTTGTGTTTGATGATCCTGTAACATCCACAGGTTGATCAGCGAGCAAATTTTACTCCTCGGGGGTATCAGGATAAGTGAACTCTGCTATAAAATCTGCTACAGCTTGCCCTTTTAGCGATGATCTTGGTTCGTAGACTATATTATATTCACCAAGCTCTATTTCCCAGTACATCAATCTCCCTGATTTTTCTGGTTTATGAAGGGCTTGCCTCAATGGCATATCAATATATACTATTATGGTATGAGCCTGGAAGTATGGCCTCATTCTCCTACTCGCCTCAATCAACGCCAGTGCTAACTTTTCCAGCCTTGGATATCTGATCTCTGCTCCTCGGAAGGCCTTACTTGTGTAGTAGATTGGTTTTTGTACTCCATTCTCCACTCTTATCAACGCCGAGCTAACTGCATTCTCCGATACTGCTAGATACAAGTATAATTTTTCTCCCATCACCGGCCTGGACAACAGTGGAGGTGCTCCCAAGTATTTCTTCAAGTCTTGAAAAGCCTTCTCACATTCATCATTCCACTCAAAAGTCTTTCGGAGTGTCTTGAAGAATAGAAGACATCAATCAGTTGCTCACGATACAAATCTGTTGAGTGCTGCTACTCATCCTGTAAGACTTTGCACCTCTTTCTTCGTTGTTGGACATCGCAGCCCTAGAGCTTTGATCTTTTCAGGATTTGCCTCAATTCCTCGTTGGTTGACAATGTATCCGAGAAACATGCCTTCTCGTACTCCGAATATGCACTTCGTCGGGTTCAGCTTCATTTGATATTTATCCAGTTGATCAAAAGTCTGACATAAGTCAACTAGATGATCGGCAGCTTCCTTTCTCTTTGTCAGCATATCGTCAACATAGACTTCCATATTGCAACTGATTTGTTTAGCAAAGACCTTATTCATCAGCCGCTGATATGTCGCACCTGCATTTTTTAAACCAAAAGGCATAACATTATAACAATAAGTTCCCCTAGGGGTAATGAAAGAAGTACTTTCCCTATCTTCAGGTTTCATTTTAATCTGATTGTAACCAGAATAAGCATCCATGAAGCTTAGCAGCTCATGTCCCGAGGTAGCATCCACCAGTTGATCAATTCGAGGTAGTGGAAAGTGATCCTTTGGGCATGCTTTGTTGAGGTCGGTGAAGTCTACACACATCCTCCACTTGTTGTTTTTCTTCTTTACCATTACCACATTCGCTAACCAGTCTGGATATTTAACATCTTCAATGAAATAAGCTTTCCGGAGCTTCTCGACTTCCTCCTGTATAGCTTGATTCTTCTCGGGACTAAATACTCTTCTTCTCTGCTTCACAGGCTTGATCTCCTTATTCACATTGAGCTCGTGACATAAGAAATTTGGGTTTATCCCAGGCATATCTTTATGACTCCACGCAAAAGTTTATTTTTTGCTTCTAATGAAAGTTATCAATTCCTGTTTTAGTGAGGCTTCAAACGATGAACCTACTTGAGTAGTACGTTCAGGGTGCTCGTCGTCCAGAATGATATTTTCAGTAGCTTCCACCACTTGACCCTTCACGAGTTGCGACTCATCTCTAGGATCCAATGTTTTAATTTCTGCACCTTCGTCCACTTGATAGGTAGTAGTCTTTTTCCTTGATTCCTCTAGTTCTTCTTGCTCGGCGGATGAATAATAACATTCCCGAGCTACTTTCTGATCACCTTTCACAACTCCTACTCCAAAATTTGTTGGAAATTTTAGGCACTGATGCATTGTAGATGGTACATCCTCGAACTTCTTAAATCCTACTCTTCCCATGATGATATTGTATGATGATTGAACATTCTTATCCATCACGAAGAAGCATATTCTTTCTGTTCTACAAGCAGGCCACGTACCAATGAATATATCCATCTTGATCGTCCCAAGTGGAAATACTTTCTCGCCAGCAAAACCGAGGAGGGGTCTATGATAGGGCTCCAGTTGAGATAGCTTTAGATTTAAACTATCGAAGCACGAGTAGAACATGATGTCTGTCGAGCTACCATTATCGACCAGTACTCTTGAAATCATCACCTCCTTCATTCTCATCTTGATCACCAATGGGTCATCATTAGGTCTTCTCTTCAGCTAGATTTATTTGTTGAATGTATGAGCAAGCTTGAGCCTTACAGAGGTAAGCTTTTCTCTCTGCAGTAAGGTCTCCTCCTCCTGCATCTCCACCTATTATAACATTACAGTCAAATGATCCAAAGCGTATTGAAAATACCTCTCGTTATGGATGCCTTGGTCTCTTGGGAAGATCGGGGTCGTCTTCTGGATAAACTTCATGGTTTCTTTTCTTGTTCTCCTCTGCTCGACGAGGAGATCTAGACCTCTCTCCTGTTCGGTCATTATTTCTTCTTTCATTTCCACGATCAACATACTTTGACAGCTTTCCTCGTCTGATGAGTGTTTCAATCTCATTTTGAAGAGCTATGCAATTTTTGGTCATATGGCCATGATCTTTATGAAACTCGTAATACTTCACCTTATTCCTCTTATCAGGGTCTGCCTTCATTTTCTCTGGCCAGTTTAACTCCTCGTTGTTCTTGATTTCTTCTAGAACATGGTTGATATCCTTCTTCAAAGGAGTATAATTATCAAATTTCTTCATTACGTCCCATACTGACCTAGTTTTTGAATGTTTGTCATTACCATTGTTCTTATGCTCTTTCTTCTTAGCTTTATCACCTTCCACCTTGGTTTCTTTGGCATCCATATTCTTCTTCGCAGTTATAGCCTCCTCGACATTCATAATCTTGGACGCTTTTCCCATCAGCTCTGACATGGTTCTAGGTGGATCTTTGGCCAAAGTGTAGTACAACTTGTTCGGCAGTAGTCCACTCATCAAGGCGGTAATCGCTGTCTTCTCCTCATAATCAATGACCTCGAGTTTCTCGTTATTAAAACGAGTTATATAATCTCTGGTACTCTCACCAGCCTTTTGTCTAACACTTAACAAATGTGCTACTCATTTAACTGGCTTTGCCCCAAAACAGAAATTCCCAATGAATAACTCGGCCAGTTGAAGAAAAGTTGAGATCTTATCCCGAGGAAGATTATTATACCATATTTGAGCAGATCCGGTAAGAGTTCCCGAAAATGCCCTGCATCTCATCTCATCTGGAACAGCATAGATGTCGGCTGAAGCTTGGTATTGTTCTATATGAAGGACAGGGTCAGTCTTTCAATCATATTTGGGAGTCACAACAGGTGCTTTGAATTTTGATGGTGTTGGAAAATCTACAATGGCCTGGACAAAAGGTGTTCCTCGAACAAAAGTTCGTTGTAGAGGATTCTTGGCCTTAGCCATTTCCACTAATCTATCCTCCAGCCTCTGAATAGAGCCTTTCCATGCATCATTCCCTTCCTCGGGCCTATTGGTTTGAGTAGCTGATCGCGTTGATGTGGCTTCCTGAGATCTATCTTGACGAGCAGTTGGTCGCGACTGGGCAGATCCTTCCCTTAAATCTGATGGTCATCGAAAACTCCTCGATACGACTTTAGGAGGACTTCTACTCCTTCTAAGTCCTAATCGATCAAAAGGTGATACCCTGCTTAACCTCTCTAGCGCACTAGTCCTTTTCGGAGAGAGAGTGATACGTTGTTCAGTATCTGTGGCTCGCACTGACGACGTTCGTCCAGGTTGATAAGAAAAATCTTCAGACTCCTCATTACGATGTGAATTAGTACGCCTAGTACGCGAGGATGGTGCACGGGTGTTTCTTTGAATACTCCACAGTCCTAAATGAGTTGGTGCACCGCCATGGAGGGTTTGTATGAGTTGTCACATAGTTTCTTGCATGATGGTCTGGCCCTGACCCAAATTTGTCATTATTCCCGCCAAATCTGGAATATTTGGCGGAGCAGATGGATTTAGAGGGCTTCCAGCGTTTCGATTGCTGGATTCTGGAATATCAACCATTTGTGATGAATTGTTTTGGATGAAAAACGATATTACCGGTCGTTTCCCACAGACGGTGCCAATTTGTTGATGTAAAAAATTAGATCATATCTAATTATTTAATCACAGATAAATAAATGAAACAACGAGTTTTTAAAGTGGTTCAACCTTATAAGAATGGCCTACGTCCAGTGTTATGTTATTACTGAGTGTTTGGGAATTCTCGATTACAAGTTCTATCAAGAAATTCCGGTCTCTTTACATTGAGGATTGTATAATGTATTTATAGCCCTGAGGCTGTAATGTGAAAGGGTAATACATTAAATGATGTACATATGAAAGGGTAATACATTCAATGCCCCTTGAGCGTGTGCGTCTGAATGATAAGAATTTAATGAACAGTCAAACTGTTGGTTATCCTGCTATTAATGCTTTGTTTGAGATGCACCTCGGACCACCTGAGTTGCTCGGACCGCCTAAGCTTCTCGATACTCAAGAGTTCCTCGGAGAGTTCTTGTTCCTCGGAGCGTATGAGTTCCTCGGGGAAACATTGTTCCTCATTCTAGTATGGTTCCTCGGAGCGCGTGAGTTCCTCGAAAGTGTTTGTTGTTGCCACGTAGATTGCCATGTGTCTTCACTCAATTGAGTCATGCCAGCAGACTAAATTTGGTATCAACAATAATAATCAACATTCATGCAATACTTAAATAATCCGAAA
The DNA here is from genome assembly GCA_949130495.1 of Sambucus nigra. Classification (NCBI taxonomy): domain Eukaryota; kingdom Viridiplantae; phylum Streptophyta; class Magnoliopsida; order Dipsacales; family Adoxaceae; genus Sambucus; species Sambucus nigra. The sequence continues at coordinate 574,725,824 of OX422214.1, read as the reverse complement.
AATCACCTAATAATTAACTGAAATAAAATAATATCGAATAAACCATCGGTTACCAAATCCAAATAAAATTCCAACATAATAAAAATTCGAATACATAGTTTAATCGACATAAATTAAATAACTGAGGGATAATACACCCGAATGAAATACTGAACTGCACCCTACACTAGGATAAAGCAACTGAAGCGACTAAGTCCAAATCCTACAAGCATCCACAAGTGATGCAGCCACGCATCCTCGGAACATATCATCCTTCTTGGCGTCCCTATGACTGGTGTCATTCTTGTACCAGTAAATCAAGTATAAAGTGCATAATAAGCAAATAGGTCAGGTAAAGAGAGATGAAAGACAAGATATAGAGTGGTTCGGTCATAAAAATGAGCCTAAGTCCACTTTGGTGCCATACTCTCATTATATATGTTGTTTGGTACATAGTAATTAGGCCTAAGGAGGCATATAAGTATGAGAATATAATATAGTACATGACTATGATGATTCCGATGGCTCCGGGATGCCGGTTGCTTTGCTAGAGAGAAGCCCCCAAGCTATGATGAGCAATGTCGAGAGAATAGTCAGCTTTGAGCTAGGTGTTAGTGTAAATAGGAGGTGTAGGTATTGATAGTACAAATATAGCACCATGCCGCGGTCCATCTCAACATAGGGCGCGGTCCCTACTGAACTCGGGGTGCGTCCCTTCCGAATATAAGGGCGCAGCCCTCCTCGTCACAGGGCGCGACCCCCCCTCAACACGCCGCGAAACCACCCAATAGAGGGTGCGGGACCTTTGCCTCTAGCCTGTTACAGGATGCAGCACTCACATTGCTTGCCTTACAAGCGACATCCCTCTCTATTATAGCAACTCCAGACTTTATATACGTCACGTGCTCAGAGCACGTGGGCATATCTCCTATAAATATAGAACCACCCCTCGAAATAGAGAAAGGATTGGACCGATTCCACACGTACGGGGAAGGTTCTACAATACATATTCCCTCTACACAATCTCAACATACATCTCGTGGGTTACTCACCTACATCGCAGCCACCTCTCCAGCACACCGGAATCCTCAATACTATCATGTATTCTCCTTTATTCTCATACTTGTACGCCTCTTTAGGCATGATTATATTGTACAATACAATGCGTATAATGAGAACGGAGCACACAGTGGACGTAGGCCTGTTTTAGAGGCTGAACAACTCTATATCTTGTTTTCTCTCTATTTACTCGCTTTGTATATCTATTATACACTTTACTCTTGACTTACTGGTACGAGAACGACAAGTGGACGATTTCTCGTATCATCAATCTGGTGCCGTCTGTGGGAAGGAGATATTTCAATATTGTTTCTCTATATTTCGAGTTCTTAAACACCTTATTATATTCATGGGGATCCTCTGGATCATCATCCTATGAGTAAAATTTTGGCTATTAAGCTCTATTATGTAATTACACCCTTAAATGGGTATTTCGTACCTTGAGATATGCTTTTGGGTCTTTTTCTCATGACCTTAGATCTTCTCTACATACCCCTGTGATATCATGCCATCAAGATAATGCTGAAAAGCATGATGGGCTTTAGCCCCGAAAAGGTGGATGATTAGGAAAGGATTGTGTTTACTCCCTTTTTGCTATTCTTTATCAATGATCTAGGGTTTATCATTAGAATTGTGCCATTTTGTGCACCGAGAGGTTATTCTCTCAATGGATAGACCCTAGTAAGTATGCTCTCCACGAGTTTCGGGAGAAAAACTTAGTTTTGGGGTTTCAATTTTGGGATTTTCCCTCACTGCCTAGGTAGGGATGCGGCGTGGTAATTTAACTACCTTACATGTCGCGGCCTCTACTGGGGCAGGTGTGTTACAGAAGTTTCAAAACATCAAGGAACGGACTTAGGTGGTCTCCAACTCAGCCTTGGTGAATATCATACAAAGGCCACGGCAGTTCACTTATGTGTCATACTGGTCGCGGCCTCAGCAGCAGTACTATATAGAAGTGCAAAAGTTGTATCCCCATTTCATACTTAGTTACTCCAATCTTCCTGAGATTACTCACTCCTGTTAGTTTTGTCTCATATTAAATATACTTTGTAAAGACTAAAAAAAGCAGAAAATGGAAGGAGAATCCAGCCAGAGTATAAAAATCAAAGATGAGATTGTGCAGCTGTACAATCATCTCAACCACCTCTACAACAGTCACGCCTCACTCCAGACCCAGGTTAACTAGTTGACTCAAAGGATCCTAATGCTAGAGGTCGCGGCCTCACCCAATGGGGGCGCGACACCCTGGAACATTGCTTCAACTGCATTTGATGCCGCGGCAGTTCAAGAAGATCTGGCTACGGAAGCAGTCAGCAGGTGCCAGAAAAGGAGAAAGAAGAAGGCAGAGAAGAAATCTGAAGCCTACACTCCGTTGGCCTTCCCAATTGAAGAGATCTTTGAATTCATCAGATAGGACAAGGTGTTGCGATGGCCAGAAAAGCTGAGAGCTCCACCCCACAAGAGGAACAAAGCTACTTGGTGCAGATTCCATCAGGACCATGGCCATGACACGGAGAAATGCTATGCTCTAAAGGATGAAATTGAAAGGCTGATTGGCAGGGAATGCTGCGGAGGTTACTCAAAGATGTTTAGGGGATGAAGATTAGTCTCATAGACTGCATGCTTATTTTTCATGCTTATTTCTTATATTCCATTTGTCTCTACTTTACAGTGAGAACTCTTCTTTTGTTGTTTTAAATTAAACTTTGTATTGGCCTCACAAAGTCATATATATATATGAAATTAAGTTCACTTAAATAGATCTCGATTCAAGACAATATGTTATATCGAGAATGATAATGTCTAAATGGTCCACAACGCCTGATAAGACGCCTGACTGTCCAAAAGCTGAGGATAATTGTAAATGGCGAAAGAAAATACTGAAAGCAATTATCCAAATTGGACTGTAGCATCACTCATAAGGGCTTTAAATGCTCGTTCTTAGCTTTCGGGATGCTTCATTAGCTGCAAGGGCTTCCAATGCTCTCTCTTAGCTTTCGGGATGCGTCACTAGCTACAAGGGCTTCCAATTCTCGTTCTTAGCTCTGGAGATGCACCATTAAGTCAGAGACTTGTAATATCTAGCCAGGGATGGCTTCATATATATCCACAGCTGTGTGTGGCTTAATAATATAACCCATCCTGGGGATGCTTGAAAGTATCCTATATGTTAGCTGTGGGTGGTTTGATAACATAACCTAGCTTGGGGAGTCTTGAAAGTATCCTATATGTTAGTTGTGGATGGATTAATAATATAACCCAGCCTGTAGAGGCTTGAAAGTAACCTATATGTTAGTTGTGGGTGTCTTAATATCATAATACAACCTGGGGAGGCTTGAAAGTATCTTGTATACCTACAAAGGCCCATGTTCAGAGTAAAGGGCTAAAAGAGTGTAGTAGCCCTGTCAATACAGTTGCAACTGTTAAAGAAACTAATAGTTAATGTGGTAATGACTTGGATTTAGATCTAATTAAAGCTATAACAGAGGGAATTCAAATATTCAAAAGTGACACACCCCTGTCAATATGGCTGCGGTCATTACGTAAATTTATTCAGAGGACGCAAAAGGCAGAATTCTCAAACTGTCGTGGCCCTGTTCAAGAAGCAGCCATTCCTGCCATTATTACAGGAACGGGCAGAAAGGGTCGCGACATGTGTACAAAATCCATACACATTATAGCCGCAGCCCATGAGCGATACGTTTGAAGGTGCCATAACATTATTTATGTGGACACTGCCATTAACAGTGGTACCGTGGACGTTCAAGAAGAGACTACAACCTACGTGATGAAACCATGTATACTATGGTTCCACGAACTCAATTTATTCTACAAGTTCATTCAATTAAGAAATCATTTTCAAATATAAAAGCAGTTGTGTTCAAGCAATCAAAGATGTACAGAAAAAAGCATTCAATAAAGCATTGAAGCAAGCAAAGTACAACAAAAAGCTACAAGAAAATTAGGCAAAAATAATCAATAAAAGGTGGCCGCAGCCTTGATAATATCAGTTAACAGACAAATAGGTCGCAACCACTACAAGAGGCAAAATAATAGAAGGGACGCAGACCTGTATCAATGATTGTTTAAAAATTACAAGTAGTTCAGGAAGCTGCATCATCATGCTCATCTCCCTCATCGCCATCCACGGTGGTCTCAGTTTCCTCATCAGTTGCCCCTGCCTCAGCCTCTGCTCTCAATATGGCTTTCTCTTCAGCTGCGACCTTGACCTCAGCTATGCATTCTTGATGTTCAGCATCACTAAGTCCCAGGCAAGAACCTTCTCTTTAGTCTCAGGGAATTTCTTTATGATTCTATGCCTTAGCTCTTAGTAGTCGAGGAGGTAGGCCCTATTATTTATGAGGAAGAAATCTTTGGAGCCCTTAAACGAATCCACCGTACTATCGATGGCTAGCTGAAAGGCTTCGACATGATCTGCTTCCAGTTTCTTCATTACTACGGTATGGGATTCGGCATCACATGTAGCCTTCGCTTCTAACTCCTCATACCTCCCTTAAAGGAGTCGCAACTTGTTATTAGAAGACTTCGCGACTTGTGCGGCTTCCGCAGTCTAAGACTGGGAGACCTTGAGGGATTTCGCGACCTGTTTGAAGTTTTCCTCCGCTTCCTCTTTGGGCTTTATTACATCTTCCAAGTTCATCTGGGCTGCCTGAAGATCCGCGACAGCAGACCACTTCCCAGCTTCAAAAGATGAATTTCTTGCAAAACTCCAAATCAGCAACGTGTACTCTTTTCGCAACCTCCTTAAGTTTGTAGAGGGACTCATACTTCCTTTTTTGTGCTACGATGATGTTCACGGCCTGAAAAGAAAAGGTAATGAGCAAAATATGGAATGAAAAATTAAAACTGAGAGCACTTGCAGTTACCCTCAAAAGACTATGGAGGATGTAGTCCTCCAGATTGTCATGATCTTCTTCCACCAACCTGTCTAGGTCCGCGGCATCAAGGGCCCTCTTCATCCTTCACGCAGCCTTCATGGTAGTATCCCATGATGACTCAGGGTCAGGCTGTCTTAGCTGTGTTCGCATTTGACCATCAGGACTAGCTTCGATGTGGCCTTGAGGAGGTTCTAAGTTTGCATTAATCGTAACTACAGGTGGCGGTGGCAGAGAAGCTGAATGGATGGGAGCATCAGATGTGGACATCAAAACTACTGCGGCCAGATTGGCTCCGATGTCATCATCGAACTCAGTTTGGGGTTTAGGGGCAACAAGGTTAGTTTTTTTCGCTGCCAGATTTGGGGTCGCGGTAGGAGGATTCTGATCGCTGGAAGGGGTCACGGATGGTGCCTTAGTCTTGGACCTCTTCCTTTTTTTGCTCCTCATAGTGTTATTAAGAATGATTGCGTCCCCATCCATCTCTGCCAGCTGGGCAGCCAACAATTCCCTATCAACTTCCTCACCTGAAAGAGGAAATGCAATAGTAAGTAATTGAAGTTTCAGCATAAGTCACCGCGAATAAAGACTGATGGTTAGGTTATTACCTCTCGCGGTCATATCTTTTGGAATGGACTTGCTAGGAAAGAACCCTGCTTCAAATAGATTTGCAAATTTTATAAGGGAGCTGAACTTCTTTTTATCAGCTCTTTTCTCTTGCCTTCCGCTCAGTTGCAAGTTATCAAGAACTACAAAAAAACACTTCGAAGGTTAGTAGATATTAATAAGCAACTACAAAGAGGGGACGCGTCTATAATCAAAAGAACTACAAAAAAACACTTCAAAGGTTAGTAGATATTAATAAGAAACTACAAAGAGGGGACGCGACTATAATCAGATTACCTAGTTTGGAGGGACAACCCCATTGCTGCGGAATTCGAAACGACTTCTCCCTCTTGTTCTCCCGAGGATGAATCTCCCAGCCTTCCCTGGAGATGTAGAAATACTTCCCCTTCCAGTTCTTTACACTGGTTGGACTCCCAGAGTAAAGGGTCTCATCCCTGCCGCGGCCAGAGAAGTAGTAGTACCCAGTGAACTTCACGGAGTTTTCCTACGAGTGGTAGAAGTGAAAAAACTCCGTGGGAGTAATGTCCTTTTTGAATTGATTCTCCCAAAGCATGACCGCAACAAGGATGGCCCCCCAGCCATTGGGATCTAACTGGGCTGGGGCTAGTTTTATGGTTTGAAAAATACATCTAATGAGAACAGGAATTGGTAGCCGCAGCCCGTAAACAAAGGCATGCAATAGAAAGCAGACCCCATCATCAAAAAGTACCGTGCACGATCATTGGTTCACGACAGGTGCTGAGCACATCAAGTTTTATGGAAACTCGAAGGCCTCAGCTACCTGGTTAACCTAGTCTTGGGTCATGATGCTGCGGATATCAAGCGCAGCTAGGGGTCTCTCATCCCTCCTAGATGAGCTAGCTGGTTCGTCCCTAACATCAGTAGAACCCCTTACCGCGGCACCATCTTCCACATCCATTGGCCGATTACTAGAGTTAGCTTCCTCTTCCATCCGTGTGATCTCAGAATCCTTCCTAAAAGCAGAGTCCACGAAGTTTGAGTCTAATACAACACAGTTCGAACAATCCTTCAGTTGGCAAGGCCCTATTGACTTCAAAGGAAGAACGAAAGGAAGTTGAGGGGGAGAAGCTCCAAAGTGTTTTGCCCAGAAACCTCTCAAAAATTCATCTACGTCAAAGTTCATATGGCTACATCAGTACCTAAAAAGTAGAGTTCGCAGTTAGGCGCCGCAGCCAGTGTGGTTCGAAAAAGACTTTTAGAAGCCACGAAAAGATTAGTTATATGAATAGTGAATAGAAATTATCGACAAGACAGGCTAAATATGAAGTGTGGGGTTTTATATCCCTAAAAAATAATTATCGCCGTGGCATATTGGTTTAATAGGGGGTTATTTCACTATCATAGTTACAAATGGGCTAAAACACTGTTGATCCTATTCATTAGACCTAAAGGATTACCCTCAGAACTAACCGACCGCAGCCATCTCCTAAATCAGTGCCGCGGCTACTTACTCAAATAGGTTAGAACTCCATCTTTGTAAATTCAAATGTCAAACCCTAGAATATGAAGGCTCTCTCTCAAGAACACAAGGAGCAAATGCAGCGGCCTTTACCTTCTTTACAAATTGAAGCAGTTATGAATATATGGGTTTAACTGCCGCGAAATATGAATTTAAATCCAAGGGATTACTTAGAGTCTACAGGCCGCAGACATCACCAAAATTACTAAAGGTGTATTCTACCACATCACGGACTCTCACTCAAATAGTTTAGTGTCTAAATATTGATTCATTTAAGGATCGAAGACCTAGAATGTGAAGTGTGTGCTTAAAGAACATAAAAACATCAAGAGCATCAAATAACATTTTGATTTCAATATGATTCAACACAAACACGGTTTATATGATCTAGGCAGTGGAAGAACAGTTATTTGATTACATATTATGAAGGTCGATTCAAGGAATTCTAGCAACAATTATAATCATTTATCATGGATATATGTTCGATTCTTGGAAGTTGACAGATTATCCAAAAAAAGCCCTAGATTCCTATCAAGCAACTGGGGTTTTTTCATGAAGTTCATAAATGCAAAAGTTCATGTGTTCGACTATTATAGAAGAAGTACGAACTACAAAAGCTATTTAAAAATGATGATTGGTAAAAAAATTACCTGGAAATGAAGAAGATGCCAATGATCAGTCTCAAATTGCCTTGAACCAGCACACATGGCCTTGAAAGATCGCCGAAAAATGCAAGAGAATGGACGAACAAAGTTCAGCTTTTGATTTTCTCTCAAAGTTTTGGAAAACATAATGAAGTCCACGGCCTGAACAATTTATATAAGAGAGCGTGGAAGATGGATCGTCGTCTTGTAAGTACCGCGGCACCCAAGAAGACTGAACTAAGACTCAGCCCCAATCGAATTCTCTTGGCACTACGATTTGGGGGTCATTGATAGTACAAATATAGCACCATGCCGCGGCCCATCTCAACATAGGGCGCGGCCCCTACTGAACTAGGGGTGCTGCCCTTTTGAATACAGGGGTGCGACCCTCCTCGTCACAGGGAGCGACCCCCCTCCACAACACGTCGCGGAACCACCCAATAGAGGGTGCGACACCTTTGCCTCTAGCTTCTTACAGGATGCATCACTCACATTGCTTGCCTTACATGCTGTATCCCTCTCTATTATAGCAACTCTAGACTTTATATACGTCACGTGCTCAGAGCAGGTGGGAATATCACCTATAAATAGAGGACCACCCCTCAAAATAGAGAGAGGATTGGACCGATTCCACACATCTGGGACAGGTTCTACAATACATATTCCCTCTACACAATCTCAACATACAGCTCATGGGTTACTCATCTACATCGCAGCCACCTCTCCGGCACACCGGAATCCTCAATACTATCATGTATTCTCCTTTATTCTCATACTTGTATGCCTCTTTAGGCATGAATATATTGTACAATACAATGCGTATAATGAGAACGAAGCAACACAGTGGACGTAAGCCTATTTTAGAGGCTGAACCACTCTATATCTTATTTTCTCTCTATTTACTTGCTTTGTCTATCTATTATACACTTTACTCTTGACTTGCTGGTACGAGAACGACAAGTGGACGATTTTTAGTATCATCAAGTATTATTGCTGTGATGAGAGATACTGCGGCCAACTGATTGATGAGCTTAGGGACCGCAGTCTGTATGTTCAAGGGCTGCGACATGTAGCATATAAGGGGCCGCAACCTATATGTTAAGGATTGTGGCATTTATGTAATGCATTCATTTAATAGCCTATAGGAGATACGTCTGCGGCATTAAGACGATATCACTTGCTATAGTGTACCTTCCGCGGCAGGGGGACAATATATGTACTATCAATAAGCCCCCAAGGCATAATGACTAGGAATTGGTGTTGCGTCTTGTAACTACTAGTGTCGCGGTGTATTTCCTCTACGGAGTCCACTGTCAAAAGACACTTCGTCTTCCCGCCCCCTCTTATTGTGACACCCCGACTAATTAAATACCAGGTAGCTACTCCTTTATTAAATTAATTCAAAATTCCAAGTTGGTTCAGTTAATAGCATCACTGTCGAAAACATTTTAATAATTACTAACCACCTAGTATTTAAAAAGTAAGTGCCAAATTTTAAGTTAAGTCTGATTAACATGTAATAAAAGAATAATGGAAGAACAACATAATCCATTCACCATAATGAAGTAATGAATAACCAACAATTAATAATAATAAGTTCGGAGGAAAAAATCCTCACAACAGTCCCACAACAAAAATATAAGACAAGTCTGAATCCTGAATAATTACATGCCAAAAGTCTGAATACTGAAATAAATGAAATGACTCTAAAAGAAATGGGTGACATGCCCTACAACTGATAACTGAAGAATATTGAGTCAAGATAGATGAAGCGTCTACAAGCAAAGTCCTGTAACTTCCACAAACAGCTACAGCTCGTCACCTGGATGAGAATCCTATGCATGGTGTCCTTGTGGCTGGGCACCTAAAATGGTTTTTACAAAAATAGATTTGAACGCAAATGGGTCAGAGCCCGAAAGTGTAAAACATTTTGAAAACAGCAAGTGTTTTAATAACATTCAAACATTAAATGCAAAATACATGTTAGGACGTGCACTCACATGAAATTCTCACCTCTCGACTACATGTGCACTCCTAACGTACCGTACCCATCTATAAGACATCCATATCTAACCAACCCGTAATAAGTTCTACCCCTTACTACTCGATTCCCACAATACATTCTAACGTTATCAAATAAGTAGAGGGCTTCACTTAAACTCAGATTCTCAATTAGTAACATAATTCATTATCAGTTAACCCGTTATGTTCTCTCACTACATTACCATAATTATGTTCACAATAACAACATGAAAGTTCCCATTAATTAAGTGTATATTATTCACGTCATAAATATACAATACAATACAAGCACCCCGAGAATTAGCTGCGGTGCACACATACTCTGCTATCCATCCCGGTACATCACGTACATAAGGATCACATATTCCGAATCTCTCAGGAATAGTTCACAGATAACAACATCACAAATAATGGAGGCGAACACAGTCACATCACATGGGTCACGCACATACATGCGCTCCCACGATCAGCAGACTTATTAACATCCCAATAAGTCCTTCTCTGACCTATGTTCATCGAGGTAACCAGTCTAAATCCGGGCAACACAAGGATTAGAGGGCCCTAAGCGAACGCAAACCTCCCGTGATAGCAAGTATGGTAGGTATGTCATACACATAACATCAATACATATACTAAGTATGCACACGTCTTAGTAATCACCATAATATATTGGTACATATCTCTTCTCGTACTGACATATAATACTACACCATTTGTATGTTCCCGGTTAATATAATTAATTAGGCCGTCAATAGCTCACATCGTAATAGACACTCACGTCCTACTTCATATTTTCCCTTAGGTTCAAACCACACTTATAGGTTTGACTCCTCATTATATCCCAAACATCCCAAATATATCAATTACTCATCAAGGAAAGGATATCTCAACCTATACACAAGGTTACGGGGCACTCGGGATCAAAACAAGCTAAAAAGCCTAAACTATCAACTCGTTCGAAGTCTCGTTCGAACGAGGCTGTTCGAACGAGACTTCGTTCGAATGAACTGAGTCTTCTAACGAGATCTCGTTCGAACGATCTCATCGAACGAACTTCACCCTCGTTAGAAGTCAATGGTCAACTCGTTAGAAGCTCGTTCGAACGAGGTCGTTCGAACGACCTGGGCAGGTCTTCTAACGAGCGACCAGATTCGAGCCCAGATTTCTTATTTTCATTTTTCCAACTTCTCAACTCCCCAAATATCATCCAAACCTCAATCTAACAATTGTTTAAGGTCCCTAATCGTCTCTAAACATACTTAGTTCACATATTGACATGTTTGGGGGTATTAATTCATCCTAACATCATTCAAATATCAAATCTCTACATATTTTTTCCCCAAATTTTAAAACTATGAACCCTAGAATTTATGAATCATCAAAGAACTGAATTAAATCCGTTTTTGGTTTCCTACTAATTGTAATATCATCAGAATAATCATTACACACCAATCTACATGCGATTTCCTCATCAAAATGTACTTTCTATTTCCAATTTACATGGGTTTTTCATTAACTCCCAAGAACAATATGATTTTAATAAATTTCTACACATGGAAGAAGCATTCTTTGAAATAAACGAAATTAAACCACTTGCCTTATTAAAATCTCTGATTTTGATGACGAATTGATGGATGGTTCTCTCTCTCTGCAGAGTTCTCCTTCAATCTCTCTCTCTCTACAAGCTTTCTTCTCCAAAATCAATGGTGGCTAGGGTTTGTGGTTTAGGAACTCTTTGGAATAACTTTCAATAACCTCCGTAGCCTATATGGTTATTAGTGGGCTTAGTGGGTTATTGACAAATCAGATATTAATTCCCAATTTTCGTAGGTTATAATTCCCCAAAATTCAAAATTACCAAACTACCCTTATACGTTGCCGGTATGGCCTAAAAATGCCCCGGGACCCAAACCAAACCCCCGGCTAGTGTTTTCTGACTATTTCGACCCTTCCGGACGCGTTGGCGCACTCAAAACGAACATATGTTTTATAGAACTAAAATTCACTTTTTAATTAAAATAAATATTTCCCTGACGCGACTGTCACACGCGTCTCAACAAAATTTCCAAATTGCTGTATTTCAATCTCACGACAAATTTCATAATTCAAAATTCATATATAATCATATATGCACATATAATCAAATACCAACTCGCATCTCGCTAGTATTTTAACCCGGATTAATTTTCCAATTAATACGCATTAAATTTAATTAATCCCATAAAATAAATATCACAAAAATACGAGGTATTACATACTTCCCCCCTAATAACTGAATTTCGTCCTGAAATTCGAAACTAGAATGTACCTGGTAAGAAAAACTCTGGATAACGTTCGCGCATCTCATCCTCGCGCTCCCATGTAGACTCCTCGACATTATGATGACTCCACTGAACACGCACTAACGGAACGATCTTTGACCGCAATTTCCGCTCACTTCGGTCCAAAATAGCAATCGGCCCCTCCTCGTAGGAGCTATCAGGTTGGAGATCGATGTCCTTCAAAGCAATATGAGAATGAGCCAAATTGTCTCTAAGATATTTCCTTAGCGAGGAAATATGAAATACATCGTGAATCCGATGCAAATGCTCCGGTAATCCAAGCTTATACGCAACCGGTCCAATCCGCTCAATAATAGGAAATGGTCCCACATATCTCGGTGCCAACTTTCCTTTCTTCTCGAAACGCATAATCCCCTTCATAGGAGATACTCTGAGCAAAACCTGGTCCCCCACTTGAAACTCTCTGAAGAACCTCTTCGCATCAGCATAGCTCTTCTGCCGATCCTGAGCTACACGAATGCGACTCCGAATCAATTCTATCCTCGCCGAAGTATCCTGAATCACTTTCGGCCCAAGTAGTTTGTTGTCCCCCACCTCCAACCAACATTCTGGGGAACGACAAGGTCTACCGTACAACGCCTCAAATGGAGCCATGCCAATGGTGAACTGGTAGGAGTTGTTGTAAGCAAACTCCACCAGTGGAAGATACTGCTCCCATCCACCCCCAAAATCAATGATACTCATACGTAGCATGTCCTCCAACATCTGGTTTGTACGCTCGGTTTGCCCATCGGTCTGTGGGTGATACGCCGTACTCAACCGCAATTCCGTGCCCATGGCCTCCTGAAAACTCTCCCAAAATCGTGAAACAAATATCTTGTCTCGGTCAGACACGATATTTAGGGGCACACCGTGAAGTCTCACTATCTCTGAAATAAAGAGCTGGGCATACTGTCCCGCAGTGTAGTCTGTCCTTACGGGTAGAAAATGAGCGACTTTGGTCAACCTGTCCACAACCACCCAAATGGAGTCGTGACCTCTCTGTGACGTAGGTAAGCCCATGATAAAGTTCATGGATATGCTCTCCCACATCCACATCGGGACCTCCAACGGCTGTAGCAGTACTGCCGGTCTCTGATGATCCACTTTTACTAGCTGATAAGTGGTGCATTTAGAAAAAAACTCGGCAATATCTCTCTTCATCCCGCTCCACCAATACTGTCGTCTCATGTCTTGGTACATTTTGTCCCCACCGGGATGTACCGCGAACCGTGAGCCGTGCGACTCGGCCATCACCTCATGCCGTAATTCCTCCCCTTCCGGAACTACCAATATCCCATTGAAGCGCAATCCCCCGTCTGAGCTAACGGTATAGGATTCGGCTCCCTCTGCTAGTAATCGAACTATCAGCTCCTGACAGAACGAGTCATCTGCTTGTGCCTTTACCACTCTCGTGACAATCTGCGGCGTAACAGTCATTACCGACATGAATGATCGGGTCACTGCATCCTGGTGTCCTAATTCTTTCCACTTTGCCTTCCACACCCTGCCACTTCATCTACTGGCTTACGGCTCAACGCGTCTGCTACCACGTTAGCCTTTCCCGGGTGATACTGGATATCGAACTGATAGTCCTTCACAAACTCAAGCCACCTTCGTTACCGCATATTCAACTCCTTCTGCGTGAATAGATATTGTAGGGACTTGTGGTCTGTGAACAATCGAAACTTCTCCCACAAAAGATAATGTCTCCATATACGAAGGGCGAAAACAACTGCCGCCAACTCCAAGTCATGAGTGGGGTATTTCTTCTCGTGAGGCTTTAGCTTACGGGATGCATAAGCAATGGCCTGACTCTCCTGCTGTAATACACCTCCAAGTCCTTGCAAGGACGCATCGCTGTAAACTAAATACTCAACTCCCGGTCTCGACAATGCTAACACAGGTGCTGAGGTCAACTTATCCTTCAATTCATCGAATGCCAACTGACAGGCATCACTCCAGATGAATGGCACACCCTTACGAGTCAGATGTGTCAAAGGACCTGCTATCTTCGAGAATCCCCGAATGAACCTCCTGTAGTATCCTGCTAGACCCAAGAAACTACGAATCTCTATCGGTGTCGTGGGCTGTCCCCACTCCCTCACCGCGGATACTTTCCCCGGATCAAGAGATATCCCCCGGTCGGAAATAATATGTCCCAAAAACTGGACCTCCTTCAGCCAAAACCCGCATTTCTCATACTTTGCATACAACTCGTTCTGACGTAGTGTCTGCAAAACTTGCCTCAAATGCTCGGCGTGTTCCTCCTATGTCTGGGAGTAAACTAGAATATCATCGATGAAGACAATGACAAACTGATCTAGGAAATCCCTGAACACTCTATTCATTAAGTCCATAAACACTGCTGGAGCGTTGGTCAAACCAAAAGGCATAACCCGAAACTCGTAAGAACCATATCTCGACAAGAATGCAGTCTTCGAGACATCCTCCTCCATGATACGCAACTGATGGTATCCCGATCTCAAATCAATCTTTGAGAAGAAATAAGCTCCTCTCAACTGGTCGAATAAGTCATCGATTCGAGGCAACGGATACTTATTCTGTATCGTGACCTTATTCAACTCTCGGTAGTCCACACACAATCTCAGTGAACCATCTCTCTTCTTCACGAACAACACAGGGGCACCCCACGGTGAAGTACTCCTCCGTATAAACCCCTGACCCAACAACTGCTCAATCTGATCCCGCAACTCCCTCATCTCAGCTGGAGCCGTACGGTACGGTGCGCGTGCTATAGGTCTCGTACCTGGTAATAAGTCTATAACAAAGTTTATCTCTCGACTGAGGGGTAGGCCTGGTATCTCCTGAAACACATCGGAGTACTCTCTGACAACTGGGATCGAATATAAAGGAATCACAACCTCCTTAGAGGTATCCTCCTCTATATAATACAAATGAGTGGTCGAGCCTCCCTCTGGGCGAGGCATCGCCACCACAAACATCTCTTGCCCCGGAATGGCAAAAATAATGCTCCCACCGAAGAAATCAATCATGGCTCTATAATCAGCGAGCCAATCCACACTGATAATCACATCGTGAACATGCATATCTAATACCAACATATCTGCAGGTAATACCAGACTACCAATCTCTATCCTTACTCCCCGGCATATAAAGAAAATAAGTGACCCACTCCCCAATGGTGAGTCTAGACACGTCACTGTGCTCTCTGCTGTAGCTAACAACCCTAAGGCTTTCGCAAAATGTGTAGCTATAAAACAATGCGTTGCCCCCGTATCAAACAAAACCCGACCCATAGTACCATGTATAGGAAACATACCCTCAATCGCGGGTGGTGCATGCGGAGCTGCTGCCTGGTGGACGTTATAGACACGTCCATACTGTAACTGTCCCTGCTGCACAAGAACTGCTGGAATGGCTGGAAGAGCTGGCACCTGTGCTGGAGCTGGGAGGGCTGGCAGAAAAAGTGGCCTCTGTGGCTCATGTCGAGCACCCTGCTGCTGCTGCGGGGCCCTGCTCCTATCAGGACAGTCCTGGTGTTTATGGCCAGTCTTGCCACAAATGAAACACTTCCCCGGGAAGTTCCCCCCTTTCTGTCCCTGCTGCCCCCGGCCCTGGTGGTCGTTACCGTTCCTCCACTGGCCCTGCTGAAACTGTTGTTGACCATTCTGACCCTGCTGGTGCTGATGGTCGTTCGGACCCTGATGGCCCTGCCGAAAACCTCCCTGTCCATGCCTGAAATTTCCTGACCTGAACCTCTTGTGATCCCCCTGCTGGGTACCCTAATCACCCTGCCTCTGCCCCTGAACAGATTGTGCCCCACTGGCACCATTTCCTCCAGTCCTGCCCTGATGGCTAGACTCTCCCGATCGCTTGCCCTCAGCCATGTGAAAGCGGTGATCCTGTCAATGGAGCAACGCAGCGTTAACCACATCAGAATAAGTGGCTAACGAGAGGTTCCCTAACAAGTGCTGACGAATCCTCCATGTCAACCCGTCTGTAAATTTCTGTATCTTCTTTTCCTCCGTCAGTATCTCATCCGGAACAATGTTCAGAAGATCAGTGAATTCGGCCTCATACTCGGCCACAGTTTTACCCTCCTGTCGAAGGCTCATCAACTTCCTCCTCATTTTCGTGTGAACAGCTGACAAAAAGTACTTGCGGTCGAACCGCACCCAGAACTCCTGAATAGTGAGAGTATCTCTCTCCTCAACGGTGGTAATAGACTCCCACCACTGCAGTGCAGACCCTACTAGCTTAAAGGTAGCTAGTATCTGCTTCTGGACATCGGTTCACTCATACATCCTTAAGTGCTACTGTATATCCTTCCTCCACTGACTCGAAACTACCACATCGAAGCTACCTATGAACTCCGGAGGGTGTGCTTTATGAAAAGCATCACGTACACGTTCCCAAGCAGACAGGAATGCATGAGCCTGAACTGGCGCGGCTATCGGCGCCTGAGGTGGTGCCTGCTGAACTACAGCTAGTGCGGCATTTACCGCCTGAGCCACAATGGCTGCAACCTCGGCGGCATTCATCGTGCCCTGAACTGGTGCGGGTTGTGGTTCTGGCGTTGCATTCCTGGGAACCGGTTGTGCACGTCGTGGAGGCATCTGAAATAGGAATGAAGTTTATAAGTTCGCAGTTATAAACTTAGAATAGCTGAAGAACGTAGCATATACAAAAGAATACAACAGTCCTAAAATATAGGGGTCTACATCAAAGAAAGCTCAGTGGAAAACATAATAAGCCGTTCAGATCCTAAAGGACACTAGAACCTGATGCTCTGATACCACCTGTGACACCCCGACTAATTAAATACCGGGTAGCTACTCCTTTATTAAATTAATTCAAAATGCCAAGTTGGTTCAGTTAATAGCATCAGTGTCGAAAATATTTTAATAATTACTAACCACCTAGTATTTAAAAAGTAAGTGCCAAATTTTAAGTTAAGTCTGATTAACATGTAATAAAAGAATAATGGAAGAACAACATAATCCATTCACCATAATGAAGTAATGAATAACCAACAATTAATAATAATAAGTCCGGAGGAAAAACTCCTCACAACAGTCCCACAACAAAAATATAAGACAAGTCTGAATCCTGAATAATTACATGCCAAAAGTCTGAATACTGAAATAAATGAAATGACTCTAAAAGAAATGGACGACATGCCCTACAACTGATAACTGAAGAATATTGAGTCAAGATAGATGAAGCGTCTATAAGAAAAGTCCTGTAACTTCCACAAACATCTACAGCTCGTCACCTGGATGAGAATCCTATGCATGGTGTCCTTGTGGCTGGGCACCTAAAATGGTTTTTACAAAAATAGATTTGAACGCAAATGGGTCAGAGCCCGAAAGTGTAAAACATTTTGAAAACACCAAGTGTTTTAATAACATTAAAACATTAAATGCAAAATACATGTTAGGACGTGCACTCACATGAAATTCTCACCTCTCGACTACATGTGCACTCCTAACGTACCGTACCCATCTATAAGACATCCATATCTAACCAACCGGTAATAAGTTCTACCCCTTACTATTCGATTCCCACAATACATTCTAGCGTTATCAAATAAGTATAGGGCTTCACTTAAACTCAGATTCTCAATTAGTAACATAATTCACTATCAGTTAACCCGTTATGTTCTCTCACTACATTACCATAATTTTGTTCACAATAACAACATGAAAGTTCCCATTAATTAAGTGTATATTATTCACGTCATAAATATACAATACAATACAAGCACCCCGGGAACTAGCTGCGGTGCACACATACTCTGCTATCCATCCCGGTACATCACGTACATAAGGATCACATATTCCGAATCTCTCAGGAATAGTTCACAGATAACAACATCACAAATAATGGAGGCGAACACAATCACATCACATGGGTCACGCACATACCTGCGCTCCCACGATCAGCAGACTTATTAACATCCCAATAAGTCCTTCTCTGACCTATGTTCATCGAGGTAACCAGTCTAAATCTGGGCAACACAAGGATTAGAGGGCCCTAAGCGAACGCAAACCTCCCGTGATAGCAAGTATGGTAGGTATGTCATACACATAAAATCAATACATATACTAAGTATGCACACGTCTTAGTAATCACCATAATATATTAGTACATATCTCTTCTCGTACTGACATATAATACTACACCATTTGTATGTTCCCGGTTAATATAATTAATTAGGCCGTCAATAGCTCACATCGTAATAGACACTCACGTCCTACTTCATATTTTCCCTTAGGTTCAAACCACACTTATAGGGTTGACTCCTCATTATATCCCAAACATCCCAAATATATAAATTACTCATCAAGGAAAGGCTATCTCTACCTATACACAAGGTTACGGGGCACTCGGGATCAAAACAGGCTAAAAAGCCTAAACTGTCAACTCGTTCGAAGTCTCGTTCGAACGAGGGTGTTCGAACGAGACTTCGTTCGAACGAACTGAGTCTTCTAACGAGATCTCGTTCGAACGAAGGGGGCTTTCTAACGAGATCTCGTTCGAACGATCTCATCGAACGAACTTCACCCTCGTTAGAAGTCAATGGTCAACTCGTTAGAAGCTCGTTCGAACGAGGTCGTTCGAACGACCTGGGCAGGTCTTCTAACGAGCGACCAGATTCGAGCCCAGATTTCTTATTTTCGTTTTTCCAACTTCTCTACTCCCCAAATCTTATCCAAACCTCAATCTAACAATTGTTTACGGTCCCTAATCGTCTCTAAACATACTTAGTTCACATATTGACATGTTTGGGGGTATAAATTCATGCTAACATCATTCAAATATCAAATCTCTACATATTTTTTCCCCGAATTTTAAAACTATGAACCCTAGAATTTATGAATCATCAAAGAACTGAATTAAATCCGTTTTTGGTTTCCTACTAATTGTAATATCATCAGAATAATCATTACACACCAATCTACATGCGATTTCCTCATCAAAATGTACTTTCTATTTCCAATTTACATGGATTTTTCATTAACTCCCAAGAACAATATGATTTTAATAAATTCCTACACATGGAAGAAGCATTCTTTGAAATAAATGAAATTAAACCACTTGCCTTATTAAAATATCTGATTTTGATGACGAATTGATGGATGGTTCTCTCTCTCTGCAGAGTTCTCCTTCAATCTCTCTCTCTCTACAAGCTTTCTTCTCCAAAATCAATGGTGGCTAGGGTTTGTGGTTTAGGAACTCTTTGGAATAACTTTCAATAACCTCCGTAGCCTATATGGTTATTAGTGGGCTTAGTGGGTTATTGACAAATCAGATATTAATTCCCAATTTTCGTAGGTTATAATTCCCCAAAATTCAAAATTACCAAACTACCCTTATACGTTGCCGGTATGGCCTAAAAATGCCCCGGAACCCAAACCAAACCCCCGGCTAGTGTTTTCTGACTATTTCGACCCTTCCGGACGCGTTGGCGCACTCAAAACGACCATACATTTTATAGAACTAAAATTCACTTTTTAATTAAAATAAATATTTCCCTGACGCGACTATCACACGCGTCTCAACAAAATTTCCAAATTGCCGTATTTCAATCTCACGACAAATTTCATAATTCAAAATTCATATATAATCATATATGCACATATAATCAAATACCAACTCGCATCTCGCTAGTATTTTAACCCGGATTAATTTTCCAATTAATACGCATTAAATTTAATTAATCCCATAAAATAAATATCACAAAAATACGGGGTATTACACTTATATGAATGGAACTGGTCATGGACTTCATTAAGTTTTCCAACTCTTGAGAGAAAATCGAAATCAAAACTGTGTTTATTTCTCCTCTTCATTTTTTCGGCAACCTTCCAAGGCTGTGTGTTGTGGTTTTACGGCAGTGCAAGGCAGTTTGAGGCTGAGCAACCGATTTTCATCCTTTTCCAGGTAATTTTTTCAATCAAAAACCTCTTTAATGCCTTTTTCAATTCAATTCATCCTTGTAAGTCATGCTATCAACTGAACTTTTGAATTTCTGCCTTTATGAATCACCTAATCTTAAATTATAATGATTTATGTTTGCTAAACTCACCACGAATTGAACTTGTTTGAATGTGCTTTGTTGAATTGTAATCAACAAGTGATATTATAATCATGTTTGATGCTTTCTGAATTCTCAAACTGTAAAGATACTACAAATCGTATCACTTGTTCTTGGTGTTCATAGGACAAACTCTTCAAATTTTAGGGCTTTGATCTTTGAATTTACCAACATTAAATAATAACCTGTTTGAGTATATGGCTGCGGTATAGAGAATACGTGGCTGGGGCATAATCAAAGTCCTTTATCAATTTAGGGTTGTCCTGGGTCAATGTCTGCAGTCCTCAAATATCGTATAGTTTTAGGAATTGTTTGTGGCATGTACACATATGGTTGCGGCCTGTAGTAACTCTTCTTACCTAGGTTCTCAGATTATTGTTCACACCACTTAGCACATATTTCAGTGACTAAGGCATGTAAGGAGATAACATACCTTCCCAAAATCAATATGCCGCGGAAGAAATTAACTTCTAGGACTTAGAGCCCATCACTTGGTGTATTTGGCAAATTTGCTAGCATTTCAATTTATCCTCCGAACTTGATATATCATTATTCCTAACGCGACATATGAGAGGCCTTAAAACCATATTTTCTACGATACCTAACTGCGGACTCTTTGCTTTTTAGGTATCGCTACAGCCATATGAACTTTGACCCAAACTAATTTCTAAGAGGCTTTTGGAACAAAAACTTTGGAGTTTCTCCTCCTGAGCTTCCTTCAGTGCATCCTTTGAGGACAATAGGGTTGTGTCAGTTGAGAAATTGCCCAAACTGTGTAGTTCTAGATTCAGACTTAGATTCTGTGATCATGGAGGAAGAGGTTAATTCAAGTAATCAACTAATGGACATAGATGGCGCGACAGTGGGTATATCTGAGGTTAGGGACGCACCTCCTGGAAAATCTAGGAGGGTTGATAGACCTTTTGTTGCACTTAGTGTCTGCATCACTATGATCCAAGAGTGGGTTGATCAGGTGTCTGGGGCCTTTGAATTTCCTGAGGGTTTGATGTGCTCAGCACTCGCCGTGGAATAAAGGCCATGCACGACACTTGCTGATGATGGGGTTTGCTTCCTCCTCCACGCTTTCATTTATGGGTTGCGGCTACTTGTCCCTATTCCAGTTAGAATAATTTTCTAGACGATGAAGTTAGCCCCAGCCCAATTAGATTAATGGCTAGAGGTCAATTCTGGCATCCATAGTGTTATGGAAGAAGAAATTCAAGAGAGACATTACTCTTGCGGAGTTTTACTACTTCTACCGCCCAAAGGAAAACTCCATAAAATTTGTCGGGTATTATTACTTTTCTGTTCGCGATAGAGACAAAACCCTCTATAGTGAGAGGCCCACCAGTGTGAAGAATTATAAGGGCAAGTATTTTTACATTTCTGGAAAAGGGTGGGAGATCCACCCCCAAGAGACTGAGAGGGAGAGAACCTATAGGATGCTGCGGCAGTGGGGATATTCCTCTAAGCTTGATAAATTATACTTTTAGAATTATAGCCGTATCCCCTTTTTATAGTTGCATATTATTCTCCATGTTTTGCTTTTGTACTAACCTTTTCATTTTTCTGCAGTTCTTAACAATTTGCAGCTGAGTGAGCGGCAAGAGAAGAGGGTTGGTGAGGCCGCCACAATTCCTGCTGACAAGAAGAAGTTCAACACACTCGTAACCTCTACTTAAATCTATAAAGGAGGCTTATTTCCTAACAAGTTTGTTCCCAAAGTTATGGGTGCTGAAGGTACTACTATTCTCTTTGGGTTTTTATTCCATGGCAATTGCTTCAAACTTGGATATTGATCTTGCTTTATTTCTTCACATATGAGGAGATTGATAGATCTCTGTTAGCAGCTCAACTTGCTGAGATGGATGAGGATGAAACTATCCTTAATAACACAGCCAGGAAAAGAAAAAGGAAAAGGATAAAGTCCAAAGCTCCTACCACAGTCACTTCTAGTGACTAAGTTAATTAAAATAATCCTGTCGTTCCCTCCAACCAGCCTGAGGGTCAAATAACTCATGTCTCACCTATCACTCAGGTTGAGGAAGTACCTCCTAAAGAGAGGCATGAGGGTAATTTTAACGATGAGATTGGAGCTCATTTGTCCGTGGCAGGGTTAATGTCAACTTCTGAATAGATCAAAGGCCACGGTACCTCTTTAATCCATACAAATTCACCTCCTCCAATAATTATAGAGGTTAATGCCAACCTGGAACATCCTCAATGTCGTGCCAGTGTTGGTATTGATGGCCATTCACGACCTCAATAAGGTAGCCCAATCCTGAATCTTCTTAGGACACAACTGCGAGGGCTGTCCACGGAATGAAGAGGGTCCCAGATGCCGCGAACCTTGATCGCCTCGTGGATGAAGACCATGATGACTTTGAGGATTATGGTCTCCACAGTCTGTTAAGGGTAAGTGAAAGTACCTCCTCAGTATAATTTTCACATTTTATATTTGCTTCTAACATTAAATCTGTTTGTAGGTAGCGGACGTTGTGATGTCCCAAAAGTGAAAGTATGAAGCCCTTTATAGGTTGAAGGAGGGCGCGGAGAAAGTGCATTTCGCTGACCAGAAGAATGCCAGGGATGCTTCCTTTCAAGCTGGGAAGTATTCCACTGCCGCGGCACTTGAGGCGTATAAAATGGGTGCGGATAAGGGGGTTAAGGCCACAGAAGATGCCAAGAAGGTGGTTGCGAATAACTTCAAATAGGCTGCAGACTCTTTAAAGATTGCCCAAGCTCAAGATGTTGAAACTACCCAGGTCGCAGCCTCCTCAAATAGAAAACTTGAACTCTTCCAGAAGAATTTTGATGAATTATAGAGCAAGTCTATAAATGATCCTGAAGCACAAATCGCGGCCATTAAGAAAATCGAGGAAGACCATACCGCAGCTATCAAGAAAAAGGATGAAGACCATGCTGAGGCTATCCAATTGGCCATTGACCACGCTGTGGAATCCTTCAAAAGATCCAAGGATTTCTTCATTATCAATAATAAAGCCTACCTACGCGACTACCAAGAGCTTAGGCACATAGTTATAAAAGAACTTCCCTAAATCTAAGGACACAGTTCTTGCCTGGGGCCTTGATGATGCTGAGAATTTGTAGTGCGTGGTGGAGATGGAGGTTGCAGCTGAAGAGAGAGCCAGGATAAGGGTGGAGGTAGAGGTTGCGGTAGCTAAGGAAGACACCATGACTGCTGTGGAGGGAGAATTGGGAGATGAAGAAGATGATGCAGCGACTTTGGCTTCTAACAATTCTTAGAAATTAGGTTGCGTCCCTATTTAAATGTGCATTTTATTGATATATACATAGGGTTGCGGCCCTCTAAACATTGAACTTCATTACCCAGGCTGCGGTCTCTTGTCTGTATAACTTTTAACATTTTAATCTTTTTCTTCGGCTGTAGCCTTTGATCAACCTATTTTGTCTTAACTGCTTCTTTACTTTCTCCTTTATTATCTGCTTTGATATTTGATTGCTTGATTGGATGATCTTGCAAAACATCTTCAGTAACTACAATGAGCATAAGGCCACGACAATATTATATAAATAGTTTCTCCAAACTGGTTGCGGCATATTAAACTTTGCCTCAGACCTTTCACAACTTGTATTTTTCATGGGTTTCTAATTTTTCACTCCATATATAGCTATAATCCCCCAAGCCGTAGTGCCAAATAAAGATGGCTTTGAAGTTGTGGCTCAACTTCTATAATTTTTTCAATACTTTCCCAGCCTTCATTATAACTCAGAGGCTGAGGTGCCACGGTGCTTTAGCACTTTGGCACTAGTGTACATTTCACTCTGCTTCGTCATCCAAGTGAATGAATGAGTTGTAGCCATATTAATTGGATGCGTCCATTTTGAATATTTGAATACCCTGTGTTGTAGCTTTATTTGGATCCAAATCTAAGTCACCACTACATTAACTCTTAGTCGCTTTAATCTAGTTTCTTGAAGAGGGCTATGATAAGATATTCTTTTTGAGAGGTTGCGGCAAGTTGTCCTCTAGTTGCGGCATGTTAACAGTCATGTATGCCTTTCTCTGTTACATCTTTTGAATGAATGAACTTAGCATCTACAACCATATTTCTAAGGCTGCGGAACCTTTCAGGGTTTTGTCTTTTAGAAATGGACCTCTGTACATATACAGGATACTATCAAGCCTCTCTAGGCTGGGTTATGTTATTAATCCACCCATAGCTAATATACGGGATACTATCAAGACTCCCCAGGCTGGGTTATGTTATTAAGCCACCCACGGCTAATATACAAGATACTATCAAGCCTACCCAGGATGGGTTATGTTATTTAGCCACCTATAGCTAACATACGGGATACTATCAAGCCTCCCCAGGCTGGGTTATGTTATTAAGCCACCCACAACTAATATACAGGATACTATCTAGCCTCCTCAGGCTGGGTTATGTAATTAAGCCACGCACAGCTAATATACGGGATACTATTAAGCCTCCGCATGTTCGGTTATGTTATTAAGCCACCCACAACTAATATGAGATCACCAAGTTAATGATGTCTTGTCTCTATCCACCAAGTTAATGATGTTTTGGAGTTTAGATCACCAAATGAATGATGTTTAGTCTCATAATTCACCAAATTAATGATGTTTGTCGGCGGAGTAACCTCCCTGGGCTAATGACGCATCTCGAAAGCTAAGAACGGGCATCAAAATCCCTTGCAACTAATGACGCATCTCGAAAGCTAAAAACGAACATTGTAAGCCCTTGCAGCTAATGACACATCCCAATAGATGCTTTCAAGAATGTAATCATCATATGCTGAGATATAGTCTCCATGAGTGGCATTATAAGCCAGTTTTTCCTGCCGCTCTCAATAGTTGCTTTCGCCATTTTCAATTGTCACTTGCTTTTGAACAATCAGGAATCACGACGGTCGTTGTAGACCCATTTAGATATTATCATTCCCTCTATAACATATTATCTTGATTCAGAATCTGTTTAAGACAAAGAGTCTTTTATAAAATAACATTTAATGGAAATGAGAATCAAAATAGGACACTATCGAGTGAACTTCATTTCATATATCTATTTCAATACAAAGTTAAAAAGGGAACCACTTAGAAAGAGTTTTCACTAAGAACAGAAATAGATGAAACATAAATATGGGAATAAAAAGAGGAATGTAGCCTGTCTGACTAGGCTGCATCCCTTAGGCATCCTTGAGGAAATGCTACAGTATCCCCTATTTATGAGCCTCTCAATTTCATCTTTCAGAACATATCATTTCTCAGTGTTGTGGTCATGATCTTGGCTTTGTCCCTTTTGTGGGGTGGAGCCCTTAGCTTTTTTGGCCATCTGAGCATCTTATCCTCCTTTATGAATTCAAATATGTACTCAATTTGGAAGGCCAATGGGGTGTAGGCCTGAGATCTCCCCTCTGCCTTCTCTACTTTCCTTTTCTGGCACTTGTTGGCTGCTTCCGCGACTGGAACTTTGGCGAATGCGACAGTAACTCTGGATGTCGCAGCCGTGTTTGGGGAGGCAACGACCTCTAGTATTAGGACTCTTTGGGTCAAAAAGTTGACTTGTGTGTGGAGTGATGAGTGGTTGTCATAGAGATGGTTGAGGTGATTGTACAATTGCCCAATCTCATCTTTGATTTCTGTGCTCTGGATGGATTCTCCTTCCATTTTCTTCTTGGTTAGTCTTTAAAAATATATATAATCTGAGACAAAACTAACAGAAGTAAGTGATCACAAAAATATAGGATGATTAGAGTATAAAGTTGGGATGCAGCATTTGCACTATTAAATGGTATTTACTGATGGGCCCACGGCCAGTAAGTCACATAAGTGTACTATCGTGGCCCTTTGAATAATGGAACTCTCCCAGGTTATCGAGTCCCCTCGATACTTTTAAGCTGTTGTGATCCATATGCAGTAGTAGAGGCCGCGGCAAGAAGAGCAGTTGAACTGCCAGGTCGCATCCCTTTCTAGGTAGTGAATGGAACATACCTCGTGGAATTGAAATCCAAAATCTGATTTTTTCTCCCGAAACACATGGAGAGCACACTTACTAGGGTCTATCCAGGATAAAATAACCTCTCGGTGTACAAAACGGCACAATTTCAATGACAAACCCCATATTATAGGTTAAGAATAGGAAAAAGGGAGTAAATATAATTCTTCCCTAATCACTCACCTTTACGGGGCTAAAGCCCATCAAGCTTTCCAGCATTATCTAGGTGAGGCGATATCACATGGGTATGTAAAATAGATCCAAGTTCATAAAATGGAGACCCAAGAGCAGATCTGGATATACGAAATACCCATTTAAGGGTATAAATATGAAATAGAGCTCAATAACCAAAATTTGCTCATGAGATGATGATCCAAAGGATCCCTGTGAATAAAATAAGGTGTTTAAGAACTTAAAACATAGAGAAACAAGATTGAAATACCTCGTTTCCCATAAACGGTGCCAAATTGATGATACGAGAAATCGTCCACTTGTCATTCTGGTACCAACAAATCAAGTATAAAGTGCATAATAAGCAAATAAAGCAAGTAAAGAGAGATCAAAGATAAGATATAGAGTGGTTAGGCTAAAATAATGAGCCTACGTCCACTTTGGTGTCATACTCTCATTATATATGTTGTTTGGTACATAATAATTAGGCCTAAAGAGGCGTACAAGTATGAGAATAGAATATAGTACATGACTATGATGATTCCGAGATACCGGATGCTTTTCTAGAGAGAAGCCCCCAAGCTATGATGAGTAATGTTGAGAGAATAGCCGACTTTGAGTTATGTGTTGGTGTAAGAAATGAACCCAGACTCCTATCATGAGGTGTGGGCCTCTATATATATAGGAGGTGTAGGTATTATTTTTGTGATGAGAGATGTTGTGGCCAGTTGATTGATGAGCTTAGGGGTCGTACTCTATATGTTCAAGGGCTGCGGCAGGTAGCGTATAAGGGTCCGCAACCTATATGTTAAAGACTGCGGCATGTATGTAAGGCATTCATTTAATAGCCTATAGGAGATACGTCTGCCATAGTAAAACGATATCGTTTGTTATAGTGTACCTTCCGTGGCAGGGGTACAATATCTGTACTATCATCTGGACACCTAAAAAGTTTTGGAAAAAGTTTTGCAAGTACAGATCAGAGCCCAAGTCCTTTTGAAAATATTTTTCAAGCATTTAAATTTCAATTTAAATGAACAATTATTAGATACACATGTTAGGTTGTGAACACTCCCTTGAGTTTCCTCACCTCTTATCTATAGTGCGCACTTAATGTCCCACCTAGTCAAGCTACCCAATCTAACTAGGTCTCAAGTATCTAACTAACTACTAACCAATCTAGCTTTCTCGTACCGCCCATATAGTACGCTATCGAATACCCTTAACTATTATTAAGTCTTAAGAACCTAAGCGGTTGGCTCAACTGGTTAGATCTTGGGTTTGCTCCCCAGAGGTCGCCAGTTCGAGTCCCGTAAGGGCCCCGGACCGCAGGCTGTTTACGTGTGCACTTAATTGTGTGATTCCACATTGCCTATTTCGAAAGCCTTTTTGGGGCAAAGGGATTAGTCTCAAGGTGTGCGTAAGCTGTCCCGGGGATTACCCTCCGTACCAAACAAAAAAATCATTAAGTCTTCAGTTAAGTTTCTCTTTAACTTACCCGTACCGCCCAATAATTAACACCTCCCTTATGTTATTATTAAACCAAAGTTAACATTTCACTTATGTTATCCTTTACATCATCTTATTAAGTTTCTCTACTTAATTTATCTTTAGATATGCACTATCTATCACTTTTACTATTTCACATAAGTAGATTAATCTTATTTCATATACTTCATTCATCTTTTCTACTATTTATACATTAGTAGATTAAACCTTGTTTAGATATACATTATCTAGTTTCACTAGTATCACACATGAGTAAATTAAACATTATTTAGATATACATAATCCAGTCTCACTACTATCACACATAAGTAGAATAAAACATCCAAGTATATATATATATATATATATATATATAGCATCCATCGGACTGGACACTGTGATGCACGTTCGCGTACTCTGCTATCAATCTATGTACCTCTCATACTAAATTAAGGACTCATGGTTCGACATGTCACCTCAAACCCAAAATCAAATCCCAAGCATTGGAGGCGAACATAATACTAAGTCTTTGGGGCTGCGCACATACCTAACATACCCAAATGACCTACCGACTTCATTATTTTTCTCACATACTTATCCACTAACAGTACTATACTCTGAGGCAAAAATGCAGACCTTAATGGAATCGTCAAATTTATATATATATATAGCATCCACCGGACTGGCCACTGTGATGAACGTTCGCGTACTCTGCTATCAATCTATGTACCTCTCGTACTAAATTAAGGACTCATGGTTCGGCATGTCACCTCGAACCCAAAATAAAATCACAAGCATTGGAGGCGAACATAATACTAAGTCTTTGGGGCTGCGCACATACCTAGCATACCCAAACGACCTACCGACTTCATTATTTTTCTCACATACTTATCCGCTAACAGTACTATACTCTGAGGCAAAAATGCAGACCTTAATGGAATCGTCAAGGTGGGATCGCCCATTGCGCGGGACCTCCATGATAACAAGTAGCGTAGGTATATTCACATACACAAAAGTACATATTAGGCATACACACAACCTATACATATGTATATTCAGTATAGGTACACAACCGACCTATAATAATAAATCTGTATAGGTGTACACTCAACCTATAATAATTACATGTACGTAGTATTTATCTCTCGAATACTCATCTACCATTTATTTATAATATAACTCTCTATCGTATATTCCCGAGTATTATTCCCTACCCGAAGGGCCCATTGTTACCCCTTATGTTAATTCAGTAGTTACTACACTTATACCCTCCTGGTTATATTCTTAGATTGTGGTCTACCCTTCCAGTAATCCAAATCTTAACTTTCCCGGCATACAATTCACTCGATTTATTACCGTTGGTTAATTATCCCAACTTAACCCTTAACAGTAGAAATCAAACCTTAACCTCATGCCTACTGACCTTCCCTAACTCTCCACATGATTACTAAACTACCACTAAAGTTCCTCGTAATTCAATTCATGTGGATAAGTAAACAAAAAGGAAATATTGGCCAATTTTGGGCAGCCGAATCGATTCGAAATGTAGCATATTTCATCCTCCTTGTGTTTTTACGATTTTTAACCCTTATAACTTTCTCAAATCTTCATGAAACTTCACCAAATATCAAACCAACATGTCTAATCATCATATAAATGTATAAGGGTGATTTCTGATGTAAAATTATCATAAATTCATCACAAATTTGATTCAAGATCCGATTATCTTTGAAAACCCTATAAAACCCTAATTTGTGTGTTCTTCAAGTTTATTCATCAAGAAACCCAGATTAATTTCGTTTTATTCATCCCAAATACTTTGATATCATATTACAACCATAAA
Organism: Sambucus nigra; assembly: GCA_949130495.1. Lineage (NCBI taxonomy): Eukaryota > Viridiplantae > Streptophyta > Magnoliopsida > Dipsacales > Adoxaceae > Sambucus > Sambucus nigra. The sequence continues at coordinate 574,696,203 of OX422214.1, read as the reverse complement.
TAAATATCTCTACATGCATCCCTACCTCAATTCAAGAATTACACTCGCCCAATTCATACTAAATCATCCAAAAACATGAAATCAAACCCTATTCTACATGGGTATTATAACATGCTTAAAATAAATGCAATTTAAACACTTGCCTCTATATAGCAGGTCTAAATTTCATTGGTTTGATGGTATGGTTGTTCTCCCCTCGCTCCGATCTCGATTGCATTGCTTTCGGGGAGAAAAACTGCGTAGGAAGTGTGGTTCTCTCCTCCTCTTCCTCTCCTCTGGACTCTCTTGCTTTAGCTTTATGTTAACCCTAGCCCCTCTCCCTAATGGCACATATTCTAAACCCTAAACTTCTGAACGACCGAAATGCCCCTTAAACGGGGCCGGTTTGGTCTAAAATTTTCCCAAGATCCAAATTATACACCCGAGTACACTTTTCCGACTTTTTTAACCATTTCAGAACCAACCGTGACCTCAAAATAACCATCCGATTCACTTTATAAAATTATCTTATTTCCACCTCAAAATGCGATATGCGTGAAATTTAGCTTCAACTGAATTAATTAAATCTAAATCACCGAATTAAATAATTTCTCCAAATTAAAAAAATTCCTAAGTCACCAATTTAATTAATTTCCATATTCTCCAAAAATACGGGGTGTTACACCCTCGTGCGTAAGAAAGAGGATATCTTAAGCTTCTTTAGACGTGGTACACGTCAAGATCTGACGAAATTCGTCGAATACGACAACACTAGAAATGGTATTCAAACCACGAGACTTGAAATTACTCAATCTAAAATAATCTTAAGTTCAAATTGATACTGGATTGAGACTAACAACATTTTCACTAGTCACATAAGGAGGAGTCCACTCCCTTTCAACAGCAAGCCAAACGGTCCCGTCGCTCAATTTTAGAGATGATTTCATTTGAGCTTTCCAATAATCATAGTTTGTGCCATCAAACAAAGGTGGCGTATTGTATGAATTCTCCATATAACCACCATGATTCATCTAAATAACTTGTAGAAACAATCTTTGATGCCAATTTTAAAAATGTGTAGAGTGGTCCGACTATATGGTCAAATGTAGAAATCGTAGATTAGGTACAAGAAAGCCAAATTAAATATAATCCAAATTATATCTTTATTAATTAGGTGAACCTAAACATGTAAAATAATGAATCTGAATCGAATCAAACAAACCACAATAGAAGATACGAAGAAAAAGAAATTTCCAAAAAAACTCTTTTCATGACTATTATAACAGACGACATAGACAATCTTACAGACTTAGACTCCACTAAGTATTGAAGTTATGTCTCATTTTTTATTTGTAACACAAAGAAGTGCAGATCTAACAACGTTCCACAACAAACTCCACTTGTATCGGTGTCCACCGATCAACTTAAAAAAACTCCTTCCCTATCTTTAGCAGTGAAGAATCAATTCCATGGGGATATGAACATATAATGTGTTCTTCAGGGTATGATAAAGTGATCATAAAACATCCAAAGAGTTTGGATTTGAAAAAATTAAAGTATTTCATCAGAAAAGGAGGTGTAAAAGGCTTGCACATAAGTTCAAATTTGTATATTTATATATAGGGAGAAAAATATACAAGACATAGACTTTAAAAAATTACGTTTGAAATCAAGTAAAAAATAATTTTTTGCCGGCTCATTCGAACGAGGTACGTCTCGTTCTAACAAAGCACCTGATCTTGTTCGAACCAATTCTAACGACTTATCCAATGAGAAAATAGAACACGCCAAAAGTTATCAAAATTCATCTCGTTCGAAGTTAGTTCAAAACTATTCTAATGAGGTATATATATACTCGTTCAAATGACAACCAAATGTCGTTCTAACGACTTCACGAATTTTTCAAAAAACATTTTAAAAATATTTTGGAAAAATATATTATTTTCAAACAAGTTTTAAAGTGACCCTGAATATAATGATTATACAAAATCAACCGCATATACCTTCTCCATATGTTGTAGTGAAGAAATCAAATTTTCGATTGTCGCGTTCGCTCACTAATTTGTCTTCACTTTAAGTCTTAAGAATGTACATGATGGTGAAGTGGGGTGTAATGAAAAATGCCAAACTAAAACATAATGATCAATCATAAAACTTTCTCTTATATTTATTACTTAATTTAATGGTCTTAAATCACAGGGTATTACAACTTATTTGCCATGAAAAAATAACCTTAACTTACACTAATGTAGTAACACTGAAAATATAAAAAAAATTGATTTGAAATAAATTCAATTTTGTGGGATGTAAGAATTAAGATCCAAGGAAACCATTGAAAAAAATTAATCCCAACACCTTCTATCAAACATGGCCTAATAAAAACAATATAAACATGTATCTTAGACCCCCCCCCCCCCTCTTAAAAACCTACCTCAACAAACAATCTCATCCTATTTTCATCTTTAACAACAAATACCTATTTATTTATGGGTCATATCCCAAATAGTCCTTCGAACATTTTTTAATACATGTTTAGTCCAAGTCTTTTTATTTTCTTCCAAAAAGTTCCTCACCACATAAAAACACTAAAAATAAGGAGCTCTGGTGAGGGTTGTCGGAGTTCCGACAGTGGGGCTGTGGGGGGGGGGGGGAGGTGGGGGGGAGGTGGGAGGGTCCGTTAGCATAAAATAGGAGAATATTGGTTAAATGGGTGTTTGAGGGACTTTTTGGAACAAAACAAAAAAAAGCTTGGAGTAAATGTGTATTAAAAATATTTAAGGGACTTTTTTGTAATTGATCCTTTATGTCCTTACTAGTTTTACCACACATCACATATTTAAAAAAAAATAATGTTTAATTCTTATAATGATATTAACTGGACACATAGGATTCGTTAACTACATATGGCATATCATTTTTCAACAATCTCTTAGAAAAAGTTCGTTAACAACGTGCGAACGTCACTATCAACTCATTAATCACGCGTGTCCAAATAATATAAGCTTTCCGTTAAACTTGAATGAACTATTTCTTAGTAGACTAAACTCTATCAACTTAACCACTTAAGTTAACTAATAAAAACAAAATAAATAGGTACTTGCTACCCTTCAAAAAAAATTTACCCAAACAAACAAATAAACACTACTTATATCCCACTCTCACCTTTAAATACTTAATATACCTCTTTACCATTTCCATATCTTCGTCTCCCCTTCCTAAACATAAAATTGGTCAGTCTAACTCCAAGAAAAATAAGAAATACACATATTTATTTATTTAATAGAAACCGATTAATTATTATTTGTTTAATTGTTAACATAACACATTTCTAAAAATAATATTGAACTAGTTGTAAGCATGCGCGATGCACGGGCGAGACATAATGGTTGGAGCCTAGCTAATATATTGACTAATCCACTTTTAAAAATAATTAGGATATTGTGGGTTGAAATCAAAATTTTCAACTAATTCAAACTTGAAGGTAAACATTAACCTTTTTTTAACTAATAATATTAAACCTGAACTTTTTTTCAAACTAATAATATTACCTCGTTGATTTCTTCAACTTGGTATTTTGATGTATACCAAGGGGTCAAAATTAGAAAAAAGGGAGGTTTTTAACACGAGACCCGGTCGATCGGTCCCCTCGTCGTGGTCGACCGGCCCAAGCAGTTATTAGACGCATTTTGTTTACATTTTGATGCTATCACAATAACCACCTTTGGATTCAATGAGTTATCGATTATTGGGCTACGTAGGGCCGGATATGGAAAGGTTGGGTGATATGATGTTTCTCTTTTAGGCATTAACTCATTGGTTTGAGTTATAATAAGAGGAAATGTAGGGGTTTAGAGAGAGAAACCCATAAGATTTTTAAACACTTTCTCCCCTTCTCTCTCTCTTAACCTCCATGGAAATGTTTCTGGCCAAAAGTGTTAAGATGGAAACCACACACATTAACCTCTACACACCATGTAAATAATCACTAGTAAGCCTCCAAACACCTTGTGTTACCTTATTAAACCTAGACAAAATTTTGGGTTGAAGAGGAGATGACGTTCTTGACGTTATTGGGTATTTGAAGAAGGTTCCTTGGGTACTAAAAAGATCTCACATGAGGATGAGGATGCATCCATTGAGATAAGCTTTGGTGGGATATTAGAGACCCCCTTGAGGCCACATTTAGAGGTGGGGGTCCTCCATCTTCTACAATACCTACGCCATTTCTAGAGCTCTTTGAGGTGGGTTTTGCTAACCTTGGTTTAGGGTTAATGCTAGGTATAAATTTCAGTAAGTTATTTTACATATATTTGGATTAATATATGTAGGATTTGTGATAGTTGTATCCATGGACTTTATTGGTTGATTTCTATGACTTCATGAACAAATGGGTCACAAATAAAGGGTTTAAAGTGGGTTTTGAATTAGAAAAAAATTCAGATTCTATTTTCCACCATTTGAGAGTAGGAGAGTGAGAAAATGGCTATAATGTATTTATGAGTTTATTAAATACACCTTTGATGTTTTAAAGAAAAATGGGCATTAAAAAGAAGGTTTAAATGAGTTTTAGAAGTGTTGTAAAATTCAGCATACTATTCATGGACATTTTTATGAAATAAAAATGTAAGAAAGTGCCATTTGGTGTAAAGGAATAATATACATTTTTATTTCTAGTAAAAAGAAATAAGGGACAGTTTTATGAAATAAAAATATAAGGAAATAACATTTGTGTGTATTCTTAGTAGAAAGGATTAATAAACATTTTTATGGAGTGAAAATGTGAGAAATGTTATTTTAGTATATTTCTAGTGAAAGGGAAATAATAAGCATGCTATGAAACAAAATTGTTGATAACATTGTTTAGTGTGTTTTCTAGCAAGACTAACAATGAACAACTTTGGAATAAAAATGGATATTTTGTGAAACAAAATATTGAATAAGGTATAGTATGATACTACTAATGCTAAATGGGAGAAATGTTAATTTCAAAAAAATAAAGGGTAATCTTGTGTAAAGGGTGCAATTTTATGTGTTAAGAATGTTAAAGTAACAAATGTGAAAGTTTACAAAAGTGTGGTACTGAACTAGTGTTAAAATGGTTAAGTGTTTTAAATGTTAAGTTGGAAGCTTAATAATCATTTTTCAAAAATAACACTTGTTAAGGAACTAAATTGCAAGTTTGATAAACAAAGGGTAAATTGGTAATTTACTTAAAGTGGAACATTTTTATGGAATAAAAATGTTAAAGAACATGTTTGCACTAATGTGCATGAAATTAAGTTAAGTCATAAAGCGTGACCAATTTTAGTAGAAATCACGTGAGTGTGGATAAGGGACTTAAAGAAGAAAGAAGTAATTTTCCTAGTGTTAATGGAAAAATGAACGGTTAAGTCCAGATTTTGACTTCGGCGGGGTAAAAGTAAGAAAATGGAATAATGTGGACATATGTAGAATATTAAACACATTAATAAGGACTCGGATGCAACCGGGAATAATCAAGAAGGGCCCGGAGCCCTTGGGTGAAAGCCCTAAATCACTGGCCAGAGCATATGGTGCGCATAGCCGTAGGTGTGGAGACCATGTAGGTATGCGGTATAGGAAGTTTCCTAGAAAAAGTTAAATAAAATATGAAACACATCAAGAAATGGGTTGTGGGGGTGAATGTGTTAATACAACCTAACTTGAATGAATGTAATAAATGTTCTGGTAAGGGTGAAATGGACACGTTAATGCATAAATCTACTAATGTCTATAAGATGTGGAAATAGGTTAAAGAAAGTGGATAATTGGGTGGTTAAACAGCCTAAATGGTTAAACCCATATTTAACACAAGTGTGTGTTGTAAAAGGTATTTTTAAAAATTAAATAAGCATTTTCTAACACGGTGAATGCGTGTGTTGAAATTGTGATTTTCAATAAAAATACTAATGTGTAATGAAATAAATGAAAAGGGTTAAATTCCTGTAAAGGAATGGGTTTGAAAGAATCAAGTGTAATGGCTTCAAGTGTTGAACGGGGTGTGTTAAATAAGTGGGAATGTTAAGTACGTGTAAAGAAAGCCTTTTATATGACTCATGTCAATTAATCTGGATAAGTAAGATTTTTGAAAGGAAAAGTTGTATATACATTGGAATGTGTATTATCAAAGGTATATATATTTTCGCATGCATGTAGTTGTAGCGTGTGAGTATTCCTTTCTACCGTTTCATTTCTATACTCTTTGTATAAATCCCACTGGGCATAGGCTCACATCCCCACTTTGTTATGGCATGTTGGGACCGGTTTCATAATTTGAGGGCGTTTTATAGGAAAGTGTGTTTATTTATGTTTTACATTAGTATCTCTATTTACTTGGACTCCAGGATGCTCCCCGCGGGTCCCTCATGTAGTTCACCTCAAAATTGGAATCGCATGCTGATAAGTGAAACGTAATTAAAATAAAACTGGATGCAACAGTATATAGGTTGTTCCATTGCACTTCACACCTAAAGCTTGGGTCGTACCGGGTTGACTCACGGGTAACCCATAAATTCGGGTCGGGGCGTTACACTATACCAACACATAATCAACCAAACAGGAATTATACAACACAAATATAGTTGAGCTATGGACATCTAAATCTAAAAAGGATTGATGATTTTATTGGGGAATGCCAAACTGGACATCCACAATTTTGTTAAAGCCATACCTAGAGGATTAATGCTTGGCTTGCGTTATCAACCTGTAAAAAAAACCATAGAATGGTAAATAACAAATTTTACAATATAAAACAATAGATAAAAGCCCAAAAAATTCAAAGTAGGAATTGGACAAAAAATAATTACAATTACATCAAAGTTTATAATTACCCCCTTCAATGATGAACCAAAAGGAACTAATAAGGGGCATACATGGTACTATGTTTTGTTGAAGCTCTTGCAATCATTTTGTCTTAAAGAAGCTTTCTCAATTCTTTATCGGCGATGGAAACTAATAAAGGTATTTTTCTCTGCATCTCCGACCAACTCCAAAACCTAATTAGTTTGGAATCCAAACTAATTAACATGACATTCAAATTGAACATTTATGAACCGAAAACTTCTTTCAATAATCCGCACATTCCTATTGAAAGACTAAACCAAGACTCTTATTAATGGATACTTTATAATTTACAACGTAGTTGGAAACCTAACTAAAATTGAATCAATGAAAATATCACTCAAACCTATATATTTCCAAATCTAACTCAAATGAAACAAATATAAAAATCAATTTGTAACACGGAATGAAACAGTGAACAAAATGACAACTTTTCAATTGGTTCCTACCACACATTAATTAAATAAAAAAAAAACATCTAAATGATTATGGTTTAAAACTAAATAATAATAATATAAAAAAAGAAAGAAAGAAAGAAAGATGAATAGAGATTCAAGTTACCCATTTTCAAGAGAGTCAAGTTTATATCTTAAACTATGCCTTTCCAACTTAAATAAGAAACTCAATGAAAACCCTACATAATATCCAAATCCTCTTTAAAAATCAACATTTAGAGAATTATGTTAATATTACATCTTCTATGTATTAAATAAAATAAGTTATATAAACTACTAAAATGAATAAAATTTAGCCCGTTTAATATTGAAGAGGAAATCATCAAATGGACTTTGTGAGTCGTGAGAAGATGTGGAAGATATTTTAGTTTACATAAAAAATAGTGAAAATCTATGAACAAAATTATAAATACTCCAAAAATCTTTTTGATTGAAGTTTGAATTTCAATACTCCAACAACAACAATTTTGGAGAGTCGCATCAACAATAGCTTCTTTTCTCTTTTTGATTGAAGTTCGAAATTGAATGTAATTGTGATGGGATTGATTACTGGACTAACCCTCCCAGTAGATTTTCAAAGCATGGACTAACCTATTAACGTATTAAACTAATTTGGGTGAGTTCAAGGTTTGGAGGTAGAAATTCAAGCAACCAAATGGAAAAAGAAGAATGAGCACTGGGGGTTGAAAAAATATTGAGAAAGATTTGTTTTTTGGGCTCTTGAGAGAGAAACAAAACGTCAAATTGTGAAAATTGAAGGGACAAATAAGAGTGGGGAGGGTATTATGAGATAGAAGAAATGAAAGGGTATATTCGAAAGGGAAAAAGGCAAACTTTTTTTTAAGAGAAACGTGTGTTGACTATAAGATAATGAGAGGTTTAAAAAGGTGTGCCATGTGGCACTCTATATGAGAACAAATATTAATTTCTTTAAAGCATTAATTCTAATAATGACATTAGTCCAAGTTTAGTGACGTTAATTGGACATATAAGATCCATTATCAACATATGCCATGTCAGCATTTCTCAACAATCTCGTCCAAATTATCAGTTAACACCAATGTGACGTGACACTAATAGCTCGTAATCATGCATGTATGAATGAACTAAAAAACTAATTAACCCAACCATTTAAGTTAACTAACAAAAATAAAATAAACAAGTACCTTGTCTCCCCTTCTAAGAACACTTACCTAAAACAAACAAATAAACATTGCTCATACCCTATTTTCACCTTTAGCCACCAATACCTAATTTACCTCTTTACCATTTTCATCACACACAATAATAATCATTCGAACTCCAAACCCAACAAACAAAAAACCCACACATATATTTATTTACTTATTTTATTCGAATATTCGTCAATGTCACTTTGACAACTAGCTTCTTCAATTCATTATTACACCATTTGTTGTGACGTTTAACACTAGTGTTGACATGGCATTATCACTTCAACAATCACATGTTCCCAATTTATGTTAAAGTTAAGTGAACTATTTCTTAATAGACTGAAATTAGTTATTTCGTATTAGTTTTTATTCAACTACTTAACTTAGCTAATAAAAACAAAATAATAAGATAACTTGTCCCCCCTTCTTAAAAACAAAACTTACTATAAAAAATAAATAAATCCCATTTTCACCTTTAATCACCAATACCTAATTTATCTCTTTACCATTTCCACCTCTCCCCTCTCATTCCCAAACAAAAAACTTATCACTCAAACTCCAAACCAAACCCAACAACAAACCCACACATTCATTTACTTACTCATCGATGAAAAACCCTAATTTATTCGAAACTCGTTGATACTGCAACTCGATCTCAATTGGATCCTTCAATTGGTTATTAAACCGTTTATTGCAATATTTAGCACCGATATTGACGTGACACCGTTAGCTCAACAATCACGTGTGTCCAATTAATTATTCCATATTAGTTTTTATTCAACCATTTAACTCATGTAATAAAAACAAAATAATAAGATAATTTGTCCACCTTTGTAAAAAAACAAAATATAGTAAAAAACAAACAAATAGTTCCCATTTTCACCTTTTAACCATCGATACCTAATTTACCTCTTTACCATTTCCATCTCTTCCTCTCCCCTTGGTAAACGAAAAACTGATCACTCAACTCCAAACCAAACAAACAAGAAACCACACATATATTTATACGTTGATGTATTGTCGAAGAAAAACCCTAGTTTATTCGAAACTTGTCGATGCTACAACTCGATCTCAACTGGCTTCTTCAATTCGTTGTTATGGCATTTATTGTGGGGCTTGGATTGTTGAATTTGGTGAAAAACACGGCATCCAAGTATTTTGCGGTGGACGCTAATTTTGAGGCGGATAACAAGATGTTGAGGGATTGTTGTGTGGTTTGTAGTAATTTGGCTAAGAATCAGTGTTCTGGTTGTAAAATGGTTCGCTATTGGTATGAATTTTTTGTTTTGTTAGTATGTTTGATTTGGAATTGGTTTATGTTATGTGAAGAAAAGAGATGAGAGGTTTAATTTGGATTCTTAGCTTAATTTTTTATTTAATTGATTCTTGTAAAAATAGTGGTTTTCTTGATTGTGTCTAAATAGAGTAATTTTAGGCAGAGTCAGGATTCCGAGGCTGGGGCGTTATTGTAGGGTCTCTAATTATTTTATAGTATGTAGTCACAAGAAGAGAGTTTAAATATGGAATGTTAGCTCAATGTTTGATCTCATTGATTCCTGTAAAAATATTGGTTTTCTTGATTGTGTTTGTATTTAGTTGTTTGCTTTAACTCTGGGCACCTGAGCTGTAATAACCCTCGCTTATGAGACCGTATTTTATAATAATTACTTAGCATAGTATTTGGAACCTAGTGTCGGGTTACGATTTGAATGATGAATTCAATGTAGAAAAGTTGATATTTATTATGAGGTTGCATACATATCATAATTATGGGAAAATATTACTATGTCATGCTTATTAATATCATCTGAATATAAAATGATATTTGGCTTAATTATGAGACCGGAACCTAAATTGAATTTTAAAATGTCCAAATGATAATTTGGAGGTTGCAGTTGATTCCGGAACGTGTGAAATAGTCAAATAATGTACCATATTGTATTTTATAGTTTTGGGCATTTTTGACTGGTTGTGCCTTAATTAGGCTATTGCGTATTATTTTATCGCACTTTTGATTAATTTAGTGGGGCATTTGGTCTTAAGTCACGATTTATGCCTACTAAGTCTTCTATTTTCCCCAAAATCCCTTCCTAAACCTAAGAGAGAAAATAGAAGAGTGGAGGGAAAGCTTTGGAGATTGAGAGAGATTGCTACTACACCAAGGAAACAGCATATTTGCTGAATCAAGGCAAGTTTTTACTTGCTAAATTGTGTCTTGAGATAGATGACTTGTTATGTTAATGGTGTATTGATTTTAGTTTAGAGAACTTAGGGTTTTCTTATATATTTTGGGTTTTGATTCACTCTAAGTTGATTCATGGGGTTTGAAGATGATCAATAGCATCTTTGATGTTCTTATAGTGTTGGTATATGAGTTTGGTTGGAAGAAATTGGAGTTTGGGTAGAAAATGGAGTCCAAGACTCCATGGCCATTTCTTGGCAAAATCGCAGGCCCGAATCGATTCGGCCCCCTGGGCGAATCGATTCGGTTAGTTCCAGTGCCCAGGTCTTGTTGACCGAATCGATTCGGAATTTATCCGAATCGATTCGACAGTTATGCAGAAACCCAGATTTTCAGACCGAATCGATTCGGCCCTCTGAGCGAATCGATTCGGCTATTATGCAGAATCTCAAATTTTCTGGCCGAATCGATTCGGCCAAGGGGGCGAATCGATTCGGTAACCCTGCACTTTTTGAAATTTTTCTTTTTCATTTTTAGCCCCTTTTCTTTAGGATTTTGATTAGGGACCTTCTTAAATGAAGTAAACATAAGGTTTAGAGTTCTAGTTGAGTTGGGTCGACATCCTAGACTCGAAAGGGTTCATCTAGGATTCATTCAAGGGGGAATTTAAGGTGATGTTTAGGCATCACTTTTGTCTTGTAGTTTATATGGGTCTAGAATGTATTAAGGTCAATTTTGGAGACTTTAGAATTCAACTTGAGTTACATTTTGACTTAATGGTTTATAGTAAAGCTTAAAAGAGGCCTTGGGGATAACTTTGGAGTCTGAATTCCTTATCGAGGATGTTATGTCGGTACGCATCATGTGTAGTCCCGATTTAACTTATACATTTATTTAAAATGGGAAAATTGTTCAGGTAAATGATAATTTACTAATCATGTAATGGAAATTAATAAAAAAAAAATGGATGATACACACCTCTCTAAATGCCATCTTAAGGGAAGTCCGCTCGTTAGGTGAAGCCCCCTGGCTAATGAATGCAGGGTGGATATAGTCCTAGGCCATGGGAGCGTTTATGGTTATTTATATGTTCTGCGGGGGTAGGGAGATTCCGGGTGTGGTCTTGGCTACCACGCAGGCTCATGGCCGCTTCCCGACGCTTTCGATAGGATCCCAGGTTGTCTTATGTTAGGCCCTGGAAGATGATGGTTATTTAGGGACGCGCTCAGTGGGGAAACCCGGACGAGCGGTCTTAGGAGCGTTATATTTATAAATATGACTATTCAAATTATCGAGTTGGACTCGATGGAACATTAATGCCATAAAGAGCAAAATTATGCCGCAAAGAGCATGTTATTGAGATTAGTGCCATATAGAGCACATGATGTCAATTATATTCCTGATAAGGAATGGAAAATGTATACTTGAATTGAAATATGATTAAAGATGATAAAGGCTCATAAGCACTTTTAATTCTGTTTTATTGTGAGTCTCACTCTATGTAGTCCTTCACTAGTTTCAGTTCCTCATATGCTGTTAACATGCTAGACTATCATCCATGCTTAATTGTGCATCATTATCATACTTGTCATTTATCTATTGATCACATATACCCGGCTCTGACCGGTTTTCCTTTTCTTGTTGTATATGTATATCTATATTATCCGTTCAGGTGTTCCGCCGCACAGTCGCCCGTAATGACTTTTCCCTTCCGCATGTTTTGAGGAGCCGTGACATTGTGCGGGTTTCATGGGATTTTGAGTAGACGCCTCTGTTTGTGTTTCTAGTTAGGTTCAGTTCATTCGGGCATGTTGCCCAAACTGTTGTAAATGTATAATGAATTTATTATGTAACACTTGATGCTATAAGTATGTTGTATGGATGGTATTGACCGAAGCTTTATTCGGTCCTTTGTATCTTTCGGGATTTCTTATATGCGCTTGTGGGGGTTTCCACCCTCTATTTCTATGATGGGTTGTTGAAAATGTTTTCCTTTTTATTTCAAATCAAAGTTTTTGATAACCCGTTTTCTGGAATATAGAGTGGTTATTCCTTATACTTTGTATATTGTGGTGATGCTGAGGATGATATTATCCATGATTTCCTATTTTATCGGGGTATAGGGCTGGTCACCCTTTATTTCGAATAGCGGGGATTCACAGATGGTATCAGAGCATCAGGTTCTAGAGTCTTTAGGATCTATGCGGACTTGTCACGTTCTACCGTAGCGTTCTTTGATATAGAACTTAATGCTAGGATTGTTTTGCTGCCTATGTATGCGATCTTCTGCTAAATAGATTGTCTTACATTATGTTTTAACTCTCTCTCGTCTTTATCTCAGATGCCGCCGAAGAGAGGACGTCCCGCTAGACGTAATAGGGTCGTTGAGGATGAGTTTGGTCCTCCACAGCAGCAGGGGAGTATCAGTGCCGCTGAAGTGGCAAACATTGTGGCCCAAGCCGTCAACGCCGCGATGACTGCAGTGGCCCAACAAATGCCACGAGCCCAAGTTAGGGGACAAGAAGCACAAGTTCCCACGGGACCTTCTCAATGGGAGCGGGTGAGGGAATCTTTCCTTAAGGGACATCCCCCGGAGTTTGAGGGAGGTTCAGATGTTATCAAGGCGAACCAGTGGAAGAGAGATATGCAGCGCCATCTTAGGATGGTAGAATGTAGTGAGGAGAAGAAGCAGATTCTCGTTACCTTCAAGCTGGTAGGACCGGCCTTACATTGGTGGGAGTCAATGACGACACCCGAGCAAAGGGATGCTATGTCCATTACAAATTTTTGGGCTTTGTTTGATGGTAAGTATTTCCCTCCCGCAGTTCAGAGGGAAATGCAAAGGAAGCTGCAGGATTTGGTTCAAGGAGAGAGGTCAGTTGCTGAGTATGAGGAAGAGTTTACCCGGTTAGCTAGTTTTATACCGGATGAGGTAACTCCAGAATCGAAGAGGATCTCCAAGTTTGTGGGAGGTTTGAACTGGCGAATAAAACAACATTTGCTGGGGAATCCATCTTTGGTGACTTTTGGTGATGTGATGAATGCCGCTTTGCTTCACTGTCAGGAGCACCGATTGTTTCTGCTAAACAAGAAGAAGGTAGTTACTGTGGGGCAACCAGTGAGGCAAGGAGGAGTTGGGAGTGGAGGGGGAACATCTTCTTCCCAATCCTCGGGGAACAAACAGGTTGAGAGGGATCCTCAGCAGGGGGATTCGTCCAAGCGTCAACGTTTCGGTGGGTTTAATGCTGGCGGTAATAATAACAGGCAAGGACAAGGCGGTCAACAGCCTCAGGGAGGTCGAGGTGGAAATGGTGGTAGGGTCCAACAGGGCCGAGGTGCGGGTCAACCCCGAAATAACCAAGGTAGAAATCATGATATTACGGCAATCAAATGTTTTCAGTGTGGGGAGCTGGGCCACTATAAAAGGGCGTGTCCTCAGTTGGTTGGAGGGCATCTTCCACGGGCCCCGCAGTAGCCGTATGCACAGTTTCCGCCTCAAGAACCTAATCTGGTTGCTCCTCCTCAACAGGGGCAATTGCAGTACGGAAGGGTTTACCATCTTCAGGAGGCTTTGCTTCCTCCAGCTCCTCCGGCATCACCGGCGATCGAGGGTAAGTTTCTCATTCAGGGGAACATGGGTTGAATTCTATTTGATACGGGTGCTACACACTCCTTTATTTCTAGAAGTTTTGCTCAGACTACAGGTTTGATAAAATTTGCTGAAAGTACTTTCACTAGCGTCGAATCCTCTATGGGCGATGGCTCATTGATTTTCTTCGTATGTAAAAACGTAGAAATTAATCTTCGTGACTTGTGTTTTGATGCCGATTTGCTCGTCCTTGATATGGTCGGGTACGATGTAATTTTGGGTATGGATTGGCTAGTGAAGTACCGTGCTATAGTGAATTGCTACGGGAAGAGTATAGTTTTTGCGGTTCCGGGACAAGAGATGTTCCTAGTAGTCATGCCTTGTGTGGAAGGGAACACGAGTGCATATTTATATTGTATTGCGGAAGACGCATCTGTAGATGTCGTGGTTCCCCTAGATTCTCTTCCAATCGTCCGGGACTTTGAGGATATTTTCTGAGAGATACCGGGATTACCTCCAAGTCGGGAAATAGATTTTGTGATTGATTTAATGCCGGGAACTCGACCGATCGCCAAGGCTCCTTATCGAATGTCTCCTGTGGAGATGAGGGAGCTGAGAGATCAGATTCAGAAGCTACTGGAGCAGGGCTTTATTAGGCGTAGTACCTCACCGTGGGGCGCTCCGGTATTGTTTGTGAAGAAGAGAGACGGTTCTCTCCGGTTATGCGTGGACTATAGAGAGTTGAATAAAGTCACCATCCGGAATAAATACCCTTTACCTCGCATTGACGACTTGTTTGATCAACTAAGGGGAGCTTCATATTTCTCCAAGATCGACTTGCGGACAGGGTATCACCAATTGAGGATACGGGAGCAAGATGTGTCCAAGACGGCTTTTCTGACCCGTTACGGATCTTATGAGTTCTTGGTTATGCCCTTCGGGCTAACCAATGCCCCTGCAGTGTTTATGGACCTTATGAATAGGGTATTCCGGGATTTCCTTGACCAGTTTGTCATTGTATTTATTGATGACATCCTAGTCTATTCTCAGACAGAGTCGGATCACGCTGCTCACTTGCGGTTGGTCCTGCAGAGATTGAGAGATCATCAATTGTATGCAAAGTTTGAGAAGTGTGGCTTCTGGCTGAAGGAAGTTCAATTTTTGGGGCATGTGGTGTCATCCCAAGGCGTGTCTGTGGATCCGAGTAAGGTGGTCGCAGTGAAGGAGTGGGGTCAGCCCACGACGCCCACTGAAATTCGTAGTTTTCTGGGCTTGGCGGGATATTACCGTCGATTCATTAAGGGCTTTTCTAAGGTTGCTAGCCCGTTGACAAATTTAACCCGGAAAGGAGTAAGATTTGTTTGGGACAGTTCATGTCAAGCAGCTTTCGATGAGCTCAAGGATAGACTGACTTCAGCTCCAGTCCTGGCATTGCCAAAGCCGGGATTAGAATATCTTGTCTTTACCGATGCATCTCTTCTGGGGCTGGGAGGTGTTCTTCAACAAGAGAGGCAACCCATTGCATACGCTTCTCGTAAATTGAAGCCTCACGAGAGGAACTATCCAGTTCATGACTTGGAATTCGCCGCCGTTGTATTTTCCTTGAAGATATGGAGGCATTACCTCTTGGGGGAAAAGTTCAGTCTTTTCACCGACCACAACTCGTTGCAGTACTTATTCTCCCAAAAGGATCTGAACATGCGCCAGCGCCGTTGGTTGGAGTTTGTGAAAGACTACCAATTTGACATTCATTACCACCCCGGGAAGGCGAATGTGGTAGCAGATGCCTTGAGTAGAAAGCCTGATGGAAACTTAGCTGAGGTGTGGAAAGCTAAGTGGAAAGAACTCAGCCTGGAGGATGCCGGAGCGAGAGCATTCCTTTCAGTGATGACGGTTACTCCCACGATTATAGCAAAGATTGTGGAAGCTCAGAAGAGAGATAAAGTTTGTCAAGACCATATACGCCAGTTGTTGTCTGAGGGAGCGGAGTCGTACTCAATAGGCTCTGAGGGTGGATTACGCTTCCATGGAAGACTTGTGGTTCCCGATGATGGGGATTTGAGACGTGCAGTTATGGCAGAATCCCACGGGTCGAAGTTCACGGTACATCCCGGCGGGGACAAGATGTACCAAGATATGCATCGTTTGTACTGGTGGGCGGGCATGAAGAGGGATATCTCAGAGTTTGTGTCCCAATGCACTACTTGTCAGTTGGTTAAGATTGATCACCAGCGACCGACAGGTTTGTTACAGCCGCTCGAGATTCCCGTATGGAAATGGGAGAGCATTTTGATGGACTTTGTTACGGGCTTGCCTAGATCGCAAAAAGGTCATGACTCAATTTGGGTGATTGTCGACCGTTTGACTAAGTCGGCACACTTCTTACCTGTGCGCACCGATTATGATACCGCTCGTTATGCCCAGTTGTTCATTGAGGAGATCGTCAGACTCCACGGGGTACCTTTGAATATTATCTCCGACAGAGATAAAATATTTGTGTCCCACTTTTGGCAGAGTTTCCAGGGAGCTATGGGGACTGAATTAAAGTTAAGATCTTCCTATCATCCTCAAACAGACGGTCAGACCGAAAGGGTAAACCAGATGTTGGAGGATATGCTTCGTATGTGCATACTTGACTTTAAAGGCAGTTGGGAACAATATCTTCCGTTGGTTGAGTTTGCTTACAACAACTGATACCAATTTACCATTGGAATGGCACCTTATGAAGCTCTGTATGGCAGGCCTTGTAGGTCACCCGCTTGTTGGTTGGAAGTGGGTGATAATAAGTTTCTTGGACCTAAGATGATCCAAGATACTTCTTCGAAGATTGAGCTTATTCAAAATCGCATACGGATAGCCCAAGATCGCCAAAAGAGTTATGCCGATGCGGGTAGGAGGCATATGGAATTGGAAGTTGGAGACCAAGTGTTGGTGCGAGTGTTCCCGATGAAGGGCATTAAGCGTTTTGGGAAGAAAGGAAAGCTTGCACCACGCTTTGTTGGACCTTTCCCGGTAATCGCAAAGGTTGGTCCCGTAGCATACCAACTTGCCTTGCCGGAACCCTTACAACAAATCCATGATGTATTTCATGTCTCCTCCTTGAAGAAGTACAGAAGGTGTGAAGGTGCCCTTTGGCACATTCCTTTCGAAGATATCGAATTGCAGCCCGATGTTTCCTATGAAGAACAACCGGTTGCTATCCTTGAGTTTGGGGAGCGAAAGTTAAGATCTCGGGTGGTGCCTCTAGTGAGAGTCCATTGGAGTCATCATCATGCAAGCGAATCAACTTAGGAACGCGAGGATGAGATGCGGGAGAAATATCCACATCTTTTCTCATGAGGTACGCCTGAATTTTGGGGGCAAAATTCCCTCATAAGGGGGGGAGTATGTAATAACCCTCGCTTATGAGATCGTATTTTATAATAATTACTTAGCATAGTATTTGGAACCTAGTGTCGGGTTATGATTTGAATGATGAATTCAATGTAGAAAAGTTGATATTTATTATGAGGTTGCATACATATCATAATTATGGGAAAATATTACTATGTCATGCTTATTAATATCATCTGAATATAAAATGATATTTGGCTTAATTATGAGACCGAAACCTAAATTGAATTTTAAAATGTCCAAATGATAATTTGGAGGTTGCAGTTGATTCCGGAACGTGTGAAATAGTCAAATAATGTACCATATTGTATTTTATAGTTTTGGGCATTTTTGACTGGTTGTGCCTTAATTAGGCTATTGCATATTATTTTATCGCACTTTTGATTAATTTAGTGGGGCATTTGGTCTTAAGTCACGATTTATGCCTACTAAGTCTTCTATTTTCCCCAAAATCCCTTCCTAAACCTAAGAGAGAAAAGAGAAGAGTGGAGGGAAAGCTTTGGAGATTGAGAGAGATTGCTACTACACCAAGGAAACTGCATATTTACTGAATCAAGGCAAGTTTTTACTTGCTAAATTGTGTCTTGAGATAGATGACTTGTTATGTTAATGGTGTATTGATTTTAGTTTAGAGAACTTAGGGTTTTCTTATATATTTTGGGTTTTGATTCACTATAAGTTGATTCATGGGGTTTGAAGATGATCAATAGCATCTTTGATGTTCTTATAGTGTTGGTATATGAGTTTGGTTGGAAGAAATTGGAGTTTGGGTAGAAAATGGAGTCCAAGACTCCATGGCCATTTCTTGGCAAAATCGCAGGCCCGAATCGATTCGGCCCCCTGGGCGAATCGATTTGGTTAGTTCCAGTGCCCAGGTCTTGTTGACCGAATCGATTCAGAATTTATCCGAATCGATTCGGCAGTTATGCAGAAACCCAGATTTTCAGACCGAATCGATTCGGCCCTCTGAGCGAATCGATTCGGCTATTATGCAGAATCTCAAATTTTCTGGCCGAATCGATTCGGTAACCCTGCACTTTTTGAAATTTTTCTTTTTCATTTTTAGCCCCTTTTCTTTAGGATTTTGATTAGGGACCTTCTTAAATGAAGTAAACATAAGGTTTAGAGTTCTAGTTGAGTTGGGTCGACATCCTAGACTCGAAAGGGTTCATCTAGGATTCATTCAAGGGGGAATTTAAGGTGATGTTTAGGCATCACTTTTGTCTTGTAGTTTATATGGGTCTAGAATGTATTAAGGTCAATTTTAGAGACTTTAGAATTCAACTTGAGTTACATTTTGACTTAATGGTTTATAGTAAAGCCTAAAAGAGGCCTTGGGGATAACTTTGGAGTCTGAATTCCTTATCGAGGATGTTATGTCGGTACGCATCATGTGTAGTCCCGATTTAACTTATACATTTATTTAAAATGGGAAAATTGTTCAGGTAAATGATAATTTACTAATCATGTAATGGAAATTAATAAAAAAAAAATGGATGATACACACCTCTCTAAATGCCATCTTAAGGGAAGTCCACTCGTTAGGTGAAGCCCCCTGGCTAATGAATGCAGGGTGGATATAGTCCTAGGCCATGGGAGCGTTTATGGTTATTTATATGTTCTGCGGGGGTAGGGAGATTCCGGGTGTGGTCTTGGCTACCACGCAGGCTCATGGCCGCTTCCCGACGCTTTCGATAGGATCCCAGGTTGTCTTATGTTAGGCCCTGGAAGATGATGGTTATTTAGGGACGCGCTCAGTGGGGAAACCCGGACGAGCGGTCTTAGAAGCGTTATATTTATAAATATGACTATTCAAATTATCGAGTTGGACTCGATGGAACATTAATGCCATAAAGAGCAAAATTATGCCGCAAAGAGCATGTTATTGAGATTAGTGCCATATAGAGCACATGATGTCAATTATATTCCTGATAAGGAATGGAAAATGTATACTTGAATTGAAATATGATTAAAGATGATAAAGGCTCATAAGCACTTTTAATTCTGTTTTATTGTGAGTCTCACTCTATGTAGTCCTTCACTAGTTTCAGTTCCTCATATGCTGTTAACATGCTAGACTATCATCCATGCTTAATTGTGCATCATTATCATACTTGTCATTTATCTATTGATCACATATACCCGGCTCTGACCGGTTTTCCTTTTCTTGTTGTATATGTATATCTATATTATCCGTTCAGGTGTTCCGCCGCACGGTCGCCCGTAATGACTTTTCCCTTCCGCATGTTTTGAGGAGCCGTGACATTGTGCGGGTTTCATGGGATTTTGAGTAGACGCCTCTGTTTGTGTTTCTAGTTAGGTTCAGTTCATTCGGGCATGTTGCCCAAACTGTTGTAAATGTATAATGAATTTATTATGTAACACTTGATGCTATAAGTATGTTGTATGGATGGTATTGACCGAAGCTTTATTCGGTCCTTTGTATCTTTCGGGATTTCTTATATGCGCTTGTGGGGGTTTCCACCCTCTATTTCTATGATGGGTTGTTGAAAATGTTTTCCTTTTTATTTCAAATCAAAGTTTTTGATAACCCGTTTTCTGGAATATAGAGTGGTTATTCCTTATACTTTGTATATTGTGGTGATGCTGAGGATGATATTATCCATGATTTCCTATTTTATCGGGGTATAGGGCTGGCCACCCTTTATTTCGAATAGCGGGTTGTCATATGAGCTTCTATGACAAATATTAAGCATTAAAATACTCTATCCATCCCAAATTAAGAGTCCCTATCTCTATCCATCCCAAATTAAGAGTCCCTATCTGCTAAATTGATGGCCAAGCACTTGTTCAGTGTCGAATTTCGTTAGTTGATTATGTTTAAAAAGGAATGGTTTTTGAGTTATTAAATGAGAGATAATTAGCTTAGATTCTTTAGATACCTCAAATGTAGACCAATAAATGCTTCCTTAAGGAAGAGACATTTAGTTAATGTTTTTTTGCCTAACTTTATACTATTTGTGTATAAAGAATTTTTCAGTAATTGTGTACATGATTTTTTTTATAATTGTTTTCTGAAAAATCTGTAATTTTATAATGTATACACATTTTTTTGTAATATACATGTGTTAAGTTTGTGTATACTGTGACTTATAAGGTATATAATGGAAAGCTTTCTTTAGTTAATTTAGCTAGTATTGATTGTAAAGCTAGATGTGGACATTTGTCTAAATTGACTTTGTGCGATATTGTAAAAAATGACATGATATCACGTTGTTTAAGATATTGCGATTAATCGAACAGAATGGAAAAATAGGATTCATGTAGTCGACCCCAAATAACTTGGAAATGATTTGTTGAGTTAAGTAGTTAGAACTTTCAATCTCAGTAATTTGCGATATTATTTATTTGGATAAAAATCAAGAAGATTTAGATAAGTTTAAGACGTTAAAAAGTGAAGTAAAAAATATCATTAGAAATGCACAACAAAACGCACTAGAAATTTTTTATAGTAAATTAGGTACTAAGGAAGGTGAAAAGGAAATATATAAATTGTCAAAGAATAGTGATAGATTGACAAGAGATGTGGGTCCAGTTAAGTGTATTAAAAACATAAATCAAAATATATTAATTATTGATAAAGAAATTCTAGATGGATGGGAAGAGTATTTTCAAGGATTATTGAATGACGAATATTCCAAAAAAGATGTCGAGAACATAGAACGAATATAGGAATGATATGCTTTATTACTGAAAAAGAAGTAGATATATTAATAAGAAAAATGGGAAGGAACAAAGCGATTGGCCTTGATAAATTACCCATAGAGGTATGGAGGACCCTTGGAAGAATAGGGATAAAATGGTTAATATGTTTATTTAATAAAATTTTAAAAGAAGGAAACATGTCAAATGATTGGAGGAAAAGTACCATAATACCTTTGTATAAAAATAAAAGAGATATACAAAATTGTGGTAATTATAGAGGAATCAAACTGATGAATCACACTATGAAATTATGGGAAAAGGTTATAGAACAAAAATTAAGAAATGGGTCAACTATTTCGGACAATCAATTTGGATTAATGCTAGGGCGCTCCACCACGGAAGCTATTTACTTATTAAGATAGTTAATGGAGAAATATATAAGTAAGAATAAAAATTTATATATGGTCTTTATAGACTTAGAAAAGGAATATGATAGAGTACATAGGGATATACTATGGTGGGCTTAAGGAGGAAAAGAATTCCTATGAGTTATATTAAAGTTATTGGAGATATGTATGATAACAGAAAATTAGAGTAAGAACTATTTGTGGATAAACTAATGATTTTACGATTAAAGTGGGTCTACATCAAGGATCGGTCTTAAGTCTATTTCTCTTAGTATTTGATGAGATTACTAAAGACATATAAGATGTCCCATGGTGTATGTTATTTGAGGATGATATAGT
This sequence comes from Sambucus nigra, assembly GCA_949130495.1. Classification (NCBI taxonomy): domain Eukaryota; kingdom Viridiplantae; phylum Streptophyta; class Magnoliopsida; order Dipsacales; family Adoxaceae; genus Sambucus; species Sambucus nigra. The sequence goes on along the minus strand of OX422214.1, from coordinate 574,674,163 downwards.
TTTAGTGGACTCTTCAAAGGAGGGCTTAGCGATGAGGGTAGATACTTGGAGAAATGCCATAGATTCTAAGGGACTAAAAATCAGTAGAAATAAAATTGAATTTATGGAATGTAAATTTAATAATGGGACATCGAATAGTATGACATTAAAGATTGAAGAAAAAATGATAATGAAACTAATACATTTCATTATTTAGGTTCAGTGATACAAAGCGATGGGGATATTGACGTGGATGTTACGAGTAGAATATCAATTGGTTGGATGAAATGGAGACAAGCAAGTGGGGGTATTATGTGATAAGAGAATAACCAATAAATTAAAAGGAAAATTTTATAAAGTAGTTGTTATGCTATCGACCATATGTGGAGCGAAGTGTTGGGCTTTAAAGAAAAAACATGAACAAAGTCTCTATATTAGTGAGACGAGGATGCTCTGATGGATGATAGGAATTACTAGAAAGGTCAAAATTAAAAATCATTATGTGAGAGAAAAGTTAGGAGTAGCTCCAATTAGCGATAAATTAAGAGAAAATAGACTTAGATGGTATGGACATGTGTTGCGTAGACCAATAGATGCACCTATAACAAGGGTAAAATTATTAAAAATAGAGTGTAAAAGAGGAAGTGGTCACCCTAAGCTATCGTGGGAGGAAATTATTAGGAGGGATCTTAAGGAATTAAACTTGAATGATAATATTGCTTATAATAGATTAGAATGAAAAAGGATAATTCATGTGACCGACCCCATATGATGGGATTAAGGCAAGGATGATGATGATTCATTTGGAATTAGTTATCTAGAGATGGATTGTAGTGAATTCACGTGAATATCAAAATATTAAGGATTATTTGAATGTAAGAAAAGGTACAGACACTTACACTACATTTGGTTAGTGGGAGAAGATGAGAAGTGGGCTACTTGGGCCTACTTTTGTTCTTCTATTTCAAGAAAAAATGAACTTAGATGTTGGGCCTTATCCGGTTGAAAAATACACAGGGTCTTTTGTTGGTTCATCTCACCTATGATACAAACCTAAATTAAATTTTAAAAAATAACATAAAATTTAGGAGGCTATTTTATTTGGGCTGCATATTTTTAGAAATTATACACGTGACTTTGAATTTTAAAAGTTCGAGGACGAATTTGGTTTTAAGTAAGGGAGTGTTCTCTGAATCCAATTTTTAGCCTTTTATCATTTTATTATCTTTTAATATTGTAATTTTTCTTTTTATTATTTTCCATTTTTAGGTGTAGTTATTTGGTTTAGTGATGGCCATTTTAGTCATTGATGTAATGAGAATAATCTAGACAATGCGAGAATATTCCATTAGTAGGAAATATGCCCCATAAAGCCTTCTCTTTATCCTTAAATAAATCCTCGTCTCCAAGACCTCGTGTTGTTACAGTTGACAAGACTAGTTGACAGAACTTGACGTAAACGATGTCAATGGCACTCAAAGAAAGCACACTCAAACGGTAAGACTCTAAAAAAACTCTATTATATTAATTATTTTGCACCATAACTGAGCATATCCCTCCGTTTGCTTGACTTAAAAATACCCCCCCTTTTTTGGGTATTTGAAGTTAAAAATGAAGTATTATTTGAGTTTGGGGTTTAACGTTTGTGCTTTATCTTTAGATTTTTATTTTTTGAATTTGGGGTTTTGAAACTTTTGTTTCCGAGAGGTGTAGTGCTTATTTAGTGTATAGTTTTTGTCGTGTTGCATGCATCTTTTTCATTTCATACTTGTAGTGATAAATATTGTTACAATGTTCAATTTGAAACTAAAAATATTTGTATTACATTTTATTCTCCTTTATCTTGAAACAATGTGAAATTAATGGCTTATATGACATGAGTTACTTATTATTTCCATTCCTTGATATTTTTGCGAAGCCACAACGCTACCCAATTTGATTATTACATTGTTATTCACCAGAGGACTTTAGGGCCATATATAGTTTACTCATGTAATTTTTATCGTATTTAATTCAATTCATTGTGTCTTCACTTATTCTCTGATTCGCAAGTACGGATGCATTTGGGCATCATAGTTGGAAATTTTACATTTATGTTCATTTGTGAAATGAAGCCTTTATATAAATTTTGATTATGTCGGTAATTACATTTTAAACTTAGCACGATGTTTAATTAGGTACTCACGACCGTTAATATAAATTACCTTAAATGCATCTATCCTTTATAAATCAACTGTGGACATTTTTTACCCCCCATTTTTAATATCTACCATGTAGCCATTCTACCACCTACCTACACTAATGACACTCAACCTTTCTACACCACATGTAACCCCTGCATCAATGAATGCAGCTTGTCACCATCTTCCCCTCACCCTCACCCTTTCACTTTTCGATTCCTTTTTCTCTACTCAACAAAGCCCTTTCGTTTCCTTTTATAAGGTTACAAATGAAATGAAGAACACGATTGTCAACAAAGTACATAAACTACGAGGGTTTCTAATAACTCCCATCTCATATTTCCAAACAATACATGATTCTAAAATCTGCAGGCCCATTAAAAATCTTTGATTTTTTATCAAGTTACTGTTGTAGCTGCGACCCACATCTAATATTCTAAATTTTTCTATATTAATCTCGAATTATGAACTCAGCATCTCAATAAATTCATCCTTACCGAACATATTAGGGTTTTCGAGTTTTCACTTCAAATTATTGAAGAATTTTTTCTCTAGCTTGAAGATTTTAGAATTAATATGTATTTTTTTTTAATTAATAGAGTGTTGAGGAGTGATGCCCCAGTCTTACAGTATTTTTTAGATTTTTGTTTTTACTTTTGTTATTAAACTATATGGAGTGGGTGAGTGGTGTGTTCTTGAAGGTACATATTTTAGCGTCAAAAAGTTATTGAAGGTTTTCTTTAACCCACTGAAGCGATTTGTAATTGTTGTGAAGGTCTTAATTAGCATCTCAAAATCTTTATAATGCGTAGATGTTATATTTTTTAGAAGCATGGAGTTTATGTGATTTACGCATAAATTATGACAAGGTAATGATGGATAATATATTGAAACCAGTGTCATATTCTACTAGATATTAGAATTATGAATACTTATTATTATACAAGTATTTGTTGATGCCATAGTTGAATGATGAATTAGTTTTATATTGCAAGGCCATAAATTATTTTCTTCTCTCACCAATGATGGAGAAAATTTGGTGAGTTTCAATCCCATGCTCTCTGCCTACCTTTTGTCTAACATGTGTGATGTTTTTAGTTTGTGGTATTTTTTCAATTTTATTCAATTTTCTCCAGTTTAATGGAATGGTAGCTTTTTTCTATATCTTGTTCTTAACAAGATAGAACTAAACGTTTGTGGTTGCTAATGTTTAGTTTTTTGTTTATGTGAATCGATAAATACCAGTGTTTTAAAAAATGCGCCTAGGCGAGGCTTTTTAGATAAGCCAAGTTTTGGCCCTAGGCGTGGATCAAGGCGTAGTCAACGATAGTCAACGTTTTTTGGGGTAAGGCGTGAAAAAACGTGCGTTTTTTGGGCGTAAGGCGTGAAAAAACGCGAGTTTTTTAGTAAGGCGTGAAAAAATGCAATTTTTTTTGTATTTAAAAAAAATAGTATTTTAATTTACAAATATTTAGACATATTTTTAAGGTATGTACCATTTTAGTATTTTTAATAGCCTTGTAATAGTAAAAAAATATTAAAATATATTAAAAAATGCCTAAACGCCTTTTCACGCCTTTTTACGCCTAAGGCCCGCCTAGGCTTCTAAGGCTTAAGGTTTGGCCTCCACGCCTCGGTCACGCCCCGCATTTTTTTAGAACCGTGATAAATACAAATTAGTGAAAAGTGTTGTGATCAAAGATGGCCAATATGATGGTACCTGGTCTGATAGATATAGGTCAAATTCTAACTGCATGTAATCTTGAACAATTGCCTACTCTTATTCTACGTAAATTAATACAATGACCAACGCTCACGTGCAACACACGGGGTACTGCTAGTATAATTTAAAGGTAGCTTATTCCAAGTGGATGGCACTAAGACAACTGATTTAGGTCTTAAAATTTATTTCGTTTATTATAAATATAATTCATTCTGCTTTTATTATTTTGTTCATGTATTTGCATCCTTTAAACTCCTGTTCTTTTTTCCAATACTAATCTGTCCTTTTAAGCTGTGATATTATATGCTAAATGTTTTCAATGGCCTAAATGTTTTCAATGAGAAAGGTGACATCAGACTCTCTCTCTCTACTTGCAACGAAAGAAGCATTTCCATAAATTTTTCTATGCAAACATTATTTGTTTGTCTGATATACAAATATTGACATTCAACTACACGACATTTACACAATGTTCAGTTAGGCGTAGATTAATCGGCCTTCTAGGTGGATTTTTAAGTATATTTATTTTTAATATTCGTACTTTCTAACAAAACTATTCAACTACTAATAATGTCTTTCTCGAACAATAATAAGTCCAGACATAAAAAATAATTGGTAGCCATCAAGAACAATGCAATCATAATAAACCCTAAACCAAAACTTTGAAGCACATTTAGTACAACACAACACAATAAAATAATACATTAAAAGCAATTACTCTTGACAGTTAGTCACCTTTTACCTCCTATGCGGGGGGATTAGTCGTCGAGCCACCTTCTACCTTATAGGTGGGTAGTAGCCGACCTTCTAGACCTTTTTAAAAAAAATGCGTTTATATAATTGGTTTTAATCATTTCGTGTTTGATAAGTATTTAGGGTTGAAAGTGGGCCAAAAGAATGTTCACGTTAAACTTCTAATTTTTAATGAGTCGTGATTTTCAATTCTAATTTTCCTTTACACGTTGATGGTAGTAGGAAGGATACCAAATTTTTGGAATTTATCCCACATGAATGTGTTTGTATTTCTCTGAGGAAAAAGGTCATTGTGCAATTTGTTCAATCTATTACAGTATCATTCCGAGTCGAGTAAAAACTTCACATTTGAAAGAGGGAAATATCAAGTTTCAAAGTTGGGACTCTTTTGAGTGTAGTTGAATAATATTATAATAGTCTTGTTTTGTGTTATGTGATGTAGGCACGCAAATGGTCAAAGTCATGATAGTACTATTAGCACGGTGTGACAATTTCATATAATAAAATATATGAAGGCCAATATGTATTAGTTAATTTAAAAGTGACTAAAATAAAATGTTGTAAATTCAAATGTACATGTGATAGTATTTTGCCAAGGTTCAATAGGTATCATAGGCTCAAAGGTTGATTGTATTGCACAAGTTAAATTCATTATAAGATACATGAGCTAGGATCAACTGCGGACTACTTAAGGGCCAACTCTATTCGGGCCGATTTTTATAAAATACTAAAAGAATTTATTTTGAGTTGATTATTTTTGTAGTACCCCACAAAAAAAATTCAATCGAAAATGATTTACTTGCTCAACTCAACATGACACCTATTTTTCTATACCTATTAAACTCAATATCTTTTGTTAAATCAGATGATATCATGTATTTTTTTACAATATTCCACTAAGTTAATTTAGGCCTACCTCTACCCCTTGCATTACCATCAATATTAACTAAATCACTCTTCCTCACGGGAACATCCATTGGTCTACGTGTGACGTGTCCGAACCGTCTAAGTGATTAGCTTTTAATTTATTTTCTATAGGAACTACTTTTATCATTTCACGAATTTCTTCATTTTTAATTTTATTCTTTCGGGTTTTACCACTCATCCATCTTAGCATTCGCATCTCGACAACACTCATTTTTTGTGGTGTTGGATGAAATGTTTAAATATCTCCCCCAAAAAATCAACTTAAAATATTTTTTTTTAGTATTTAATAAAAAAGTGATCCATACCATGTCTGCATGGACTTGGTCCGCATTAGTTTTTTTTCCTTACATTGGTAAATATTCACTTAAAAAATACATGCAACCTAGTAACATACAACCTACGAAATAAAAAATACATACAAACGTAAAAGTAAACATTTGATATTTTGTAATCACTTAAAAATGAACATACAATGAATGCAAGTCCAAAATCGTATCCAATAATTCTCATATAAAAACTAATGTATCAGATGTAACTTTCAGGTCTCTTCAGTGAAAACCTTTTTAGGGGAGAAACCAAGTTTAAGGACACAAATTTCCAATTGAGTCCATATATAGTTTTGGCTCAATTTCGGACAAAAACATTTATTTATAGGATTGTATTTAATTGTAATATTCTCAAGCCTATGAAGTGTTTGTTTGAAGACGTAGCGGCAAAGAGTATAAAGCTTCATCATCATGCCGGTTTGCGTGCCTCGTTTCTACGTCATCAACCATAGTTCCATGCTCCCAATGTATGCATGCAATTATATATATATAGGAGCTTGGAACTTGTTTATTGGGTGTTAGGTTTATATAAAACTGTTGTTTTAATTTCCGAAAGATTTTATCAAACTTTAAATTAAAGTATATAAAGTTTCTGGGCTAAAATCGAAATTTATGAACTTTCTGGAAGTTTGTTCGATATGTCGTTCGAACGAGTTTTTCGTTCGAACCAGATGTCGTTCGAACGAGTTTGCCAACGAGTTCCCAGTATAGGCCTTTGAAATGTCGTTCGATATGTCGTTCGAACGAACCTTATTTTCGAACGAGCTATCCAACGAGATTTCTAACGAGTTCAAACTGGAACTTCGTTAGAAGTCTCGTTTGAACGAGATTTCGTTCGAACGAAATGTCGTTCGAACGAGATGTCAGGCGGGAACATTTTTTGGTAGTTTTAAGAAGTTTTTTACCCACTTTCCCACTTGTTTCTTAACTGATGTTTTCCAGACTTTATGATGTGCGGGAAACCTTTTTCCAAAGAAATCTTTTTCATATCCTACTAAATCTTAGAGAATGTTTAGATAGCAAAAACTTAAAGAGAAAAAGATCAAGTTTTGAGTGTTAATTTTCAAGAGAAAATCACTTACCACTCGAGTTTTTACACCCTTTGTTTCATCCAAGTTCACCTATATACATATCAATTGCTTGGAGCTTGGCACCGGTTTTTCTCTACCGATTTGAAGAAGAGAAGTTTCGGGTTTTCTTCTACATCCCATAAAGAAAGGAGAAGAGTTTTGTTACTATATTCCCCACTTGGAGAAAGGCTCCTTGCTCGGGTGACGGTGACCATATAAAGTCAAATCGGTGGATTTCGAGACCGTGGTGAAGCTCCAAGGTTATCTTCTAGGAAGAGGTATCCATAAGAAGAAGCGTCGAGGCTTGAGATGGATCGAGTCGTGTGTTGTAAGTCTTTTTGTCTTGTATTTGTAAATCTGTATCTAGTGGATTTGAGGCTAGGGTCGTCCGAGGTTGTTTCCCGTCTTGGGTTTTTCCTCGTACATCGCGGCGTAGTGATTTATTGTTTTTATTTTATCTTTCGCACTCACCTAGAATGCATGTTTAGGTAAAAAGATAAAATTGGTTTAAATTAATCTCTACGTGTTTAATTTGGGGAATGTGTAGTTAATTAATTCAAGTTGATTAATTTAATTATTAAAATTGGTTTGGCCTAATTTGATAAAATTACAAAATATGATTTAGGCAAATTCTAGGACTTGGATTTGTGTGGATTTCATTAATGCTCACTTGTGTTTAATTTTAATTTGAAATAAATTAAAATTTAGTGTTCGTTTGTTTTGTTGGACCATCCTATCGCTTCCACATATCGATTTACACATAAAAGGAAATAATATTTAATTTTATTAAAGAAAATTAAAATTCGGGGCCTCGCACACCAACAAATTGGTATCAGAGCATTGAATTAGAAAAGCTCACGTTTTCACCAAGCTAAGTGGAAACCGTATGTAAATAATGATATCAAACAAAAATATTATATCACAAACTCTACAAAATTGTTGGCCTAGCTTTACACCCAAGATATATTTCTATAATTCACTAAAGAATTCTTATGTAAATCAACGGATGTAGAAGCGTAAAATAACTAATCTACACAACAACAACAACAACAATAATAATAACTAATGTACACAAGAAGAAGAAGAAGAAGAAGAAGAAGAAGAAGAAGAAGAAGAAGAAAACTAATGCTATCTCAAATTCTCTCTCAAATCCTCATACCTCAAAACTCTCTCAATTCCTCATACCTCAAAATCTTGGTTGGATACGAATGATGTCATACAAGGGACTTTATAGAGGTTTAGGGGAGGTTCTAGAACATTCCAAGACTCTCTCCAAGTGGGCGCACTTGTATAAGTGGGTGTAACAATTAACTGACGCTCCCACTTGTTAGAATATTCTAAAAGCCATTAGATAACTAAAAAAAGAACATAAAAGAAAATGCCAAAATTATAAATTACCCCAAACTAAAAAATACAAAATATTACAAAATAAAAGATAAACTTCTCCTGTGAGCACAACCACGTGCTATAATCCAAAATACATTACTGTCCCCGTCTTCCAAAAACTCGTTCTCGAGCGTGAGGGAGTGACTCACCAAAATGTACACGAGTCACACGAGTGTTAGATTCTAAAGTAGAACCCAAATCAAATCAAACACGCAAATGGACGGCTGAACTTCTGTTAGACCCATATGGACCTTTAACAATTGGGCCTAATATACCCAAATTTCAACGATGTCTCCTTACGGAATCCGAGCAACAAAAAATGATGGCCATATCCTACTTCTTAACACCACAAGCACATGATTGCAACTTGGATTGGTGGACCCTTGAATTTGATCGGATGGTAAATCCGACGACTGTACCTTTGCGAGTACGATGGTGAAACAAGTAGACTGAAAACGCCCATATCCTAGAAAGTCGGGGTAAAAAATTACAAATAGTCAGAAAATGGATCCCAAGTGGGACGCATTTCTCATTCAAGTCATGTATTGTGTCAAAGATTGACCGGATTAGAGGTCAATAGGAAGGGTGAGATCGTCTAAAAGTAGGGCATGCCCATTTTGGGTCAGATTTTCTTGCTGTTGGGCGTAGCCGCGTAGGTGAGTGGGAAAAGGGTAAAAATGGGGGTAAAAAGATCTAGGACAGATTTGGCTAAAGTAAGGGTAAAAATTGGTTGGATTTTGGGGATTTGGTTGGTGTATGGCATCCCTAAGTGGTAGTGGGGTTTGTTAGGGTTTGTTTTGGGATATTAGGGTTTGGCCAGAAGGGTTGATTTTGGACAGGATAGCAGTATGTGGGTCGAAATAGCAGTGAGGGTGGTCGGAAAGGTGGGACAACAACTCCTGCCCATGCTAGGACAAGTGTATTTTTTTACCTTTGAATTTTTCTTTTTTATTTTAATTTTTCTTTTAATAGAAACGGTACCATACTAACTTAAACTACATGTCAAAATCCCCAAAACAAAATAAACAACAATTTTAGAGAGAATCAAAGAGGTATTCTTGTATTTCAAAATGTAGGTGTGTCCCGAGCGTGAAGGGTGAATGACAATGCGACTAGGCCTCTTTCCATAAATTCATCTACTTGAAACTAGATGTGACCACGTACGCGACTTGCGTATCTACTTGCAAGAAACCTAAAAAAATTTGGCAACATATCCAAGGGGTTAGGTTGAATTAGTGTGGGTTGATTTGGGACCTAAGGTTTGATCTGGGCTGGTCCTTTTCTTGTTATTTCTCATCTTTCTTCGATTTTTGTGGAGTCTCGTCGATTTGGGCAACGGAGGTAGGGGCGGGACTGGAGGCAGAGGGTTGGAGGAGGCGACGACGACGGTAAAAGGTGCGATGGTGGGGGTGGTATTTGGGGAGTGAAGGAGGGTTGATTGGTGGTTAGGGAAGAGGGTATGGTTGTGGCAGTGGTTTGAGAGGTGAGGGTATATGAGAGGGGGTTAGGGTAGGGAGAAGTTGGTCTTTGGGCAACGTTGTTGTTGAGATCGTGGTTAGTTTGCATCATTTTTTTGTTTCAAATCTTGGTTACTTTGCTTCAGTTCTTGAACCTCTTTGTGTTGGTGTTTGGATTTCTTTGGGGCCATTTGATGATGTAGGAATGTTGAAGACACCCGTTCTGATACCAATTTGACGTAAACAAACAAATTTAGAGATAATTGATGAAGTATTCTCGTATTTCAAAATGTATGTGTGTCCGTAAATGAGGAATGCAAGCGAGTATTATAAGGGAGAAATTACTTACTAACCAATAATCACCCAAATGACCAAAAAGAACAATTACTAACTAATAATATGATGCAGGAGCATAGCGTGTGCCATCTTTTTTTTTGTTTCTTTATTTCTTTTATTCTTGAGATCTTCTAGAACATTCTTTAGTGGGGGCTCAAAAGCTCATATGTAGCTATTCTAGGAATGTTTTAGAGGCCTCCTATGCTCTTTAAATACTCTAGCATAACCTCATTTGTACTCATTCCATAATTTTGAGATATGACATATTGACAGAGAACTTAGAGATTAAACCATTTCTATTTTATTTTATTAATATTTTTATTGTTGTTGTGTAGTTAGTAATTTTTATGCTTCCGCCCCTTTATTTCCATCAAATTGGTATCAGAGCCTAATTTGTTCTTGGTATCTCATGGATAATGATTGGGACCAGGGGTGGTGCCACCCCAATCGATGGTGTAACCCTAGCCATCCTAGCTTCCTTTAAGTCCTAACCCCACCTCTTTTGCTTAAATCTAAACCCACGGACACTAACCTAACTTCTCCAAAACTTACCCAACCTCCTGCTGCTGCCGCACAAGACCGGGAGGCCTTCGACAAGTTGCCGAGCACCAAAATCGGAGGTTTTGATCTCGCATGCTTTCCCAAGACTCGTCCTCCATAGACCAAGCACTTTTGATAGTTTCTGGCTTCACTCAGCAGCCTCCAGCTCGAGAAAGCTGCCTCCACTTTGTTAGCCTGCGACAACTATAATTCCCGCCCAGATTCAAACCTATGGGGCTTTTTCTGACCTAAATAAAGTCCACCCTTTCATATCCGATCTATTACCACCCCATCGGATCTCATCGACCCCACTCGGGACTGCACCAATATCCACCAAACCTCAAATCAACTCAGTTCCTTTCAAAGCCAACCATACCACGGAAATTTTTGCCAACCAATAACTAAATAAAATCCCAACCATAAAATCCCAATTCCCAACTACAATCCCAACTCTAAACAACCCATATTACAAACATAAAAGAATTCCCTAACCTTTTATCACAAACCCCTTGTCCCCACTCCCACATTCCAGGATTCCAGCCCTATCTACCCTCAATAGGCATCCGTCCCATATTCCTTATTCCACCGCTTTATTCCTCTGCCGGAGATGGAACTCCTTTTGCCATGGTCAAGTAGGCTTAGCTAATGTATCTACGACTTACGTCCGTAACTTGGTGGTATCCTCCACTGTTAACCTCCAATTAACTCGGCTTGCTGATAATGAATAGGTGTGCACGAGTATTTTCTTTACCTGTTGCACAACCAAAGGGCGTCTATGTACGATAACCATTGATGGTGGTCCAGTGATAATCTGGTAGTTCAGAAGATGGTGGATAGATTATGATTACCGACTAAGCTTATAGCCGCACCATGTCGTATAGGGTGGTTGGGTAGTGGAGCTGCACTCAACCTTAGAAAATAGTGTCGTGTGGCCTTTTCCATTGGCGACTGCCATGACGAGATCACCTGCACAGTAGTATATGTCACTTGCTGTTAGGGAGACCCGGCAGTTTAACCACCACAACATGCATGACGGGCGTGCTAACTCGTACTCTTTTATACATAACGGACGGGACTTCATCCTTCAGCCTATGAGACCTTTTCCGATATCACGACCATCGTCATTTAGTCGTATCCTAGGAGGAGTTAGTGGACGAGGCGATCTAGTCTGGCCTCTGTTTATGCCCTTATCGGCCTATTACTACTCCAGGGATAGATATTCCCTCGATGGTTCGGGGTTTATTGGACAGTTATGAGGAAGTGTTTCCCCCACCTTATGAGCTTCCCCCAGTCTGGGATATACTATATGTTATGAACTTCATGCCTGGGGTGCAGTTTCCCAACCTATAATATTATCGCATGTTTCCCACTGAGCATGCGGAATTGCAGTGGTAGGGTATCGAGTTATGCGATAAATGCTACATCCGAGAGCTAATGTCACCGTGTGCGATACCAACCCTTCTAGCTTCGAAGAAGGATGGGAGCAGGCGATGTGCGTGGATAGTCGGGCCATCAACAAAATCACGGTGAAATACCGGTTCCTTATTCCGAAGTTGGAAGACATGCTAGATCAACTTTATGAAGCTCGAGTTTTCTCCAAGCTAGACCACCAAATTCGTATGAGGCCAGGAAATGAGTGGAACACAACCTTCAAGACAAATGATGGTTTGTATGAGTGGACGGTGATTCCCTTCGGGTTATCTAATGCACCTTTCATGTTTATGAGAGTGATGATCTAGATCCTCAGTCCATTGATGGGAAAATTTGTAGTAATTTATTTTGATATCCTCATATATAGTAGATTCGAGGAGGAGCATTTGGAGCATGTGGCCCAGGTTTTAGCTGTTCTCACAGGGAGGAGCATTTCCATCTCACCCTGAAGAAGTGTGCTTTCATGGTTTTGTTTGTCATCTTCTTGGGCTATGTTGTTTCGGGGGAGTGTGCACGAGTAGATGACGCCAAAATCCAGACAATAGTTGGTTGGCCCACCCCACTTCTGTAACTTAGGTCCGAAACTTTCATGAATTGGCGGGGTTTTATCGTTGATTCATAGTCGGTTTCGGTACTATCATATCACCCATGACAAATTTGATGAATACTCACTCCACCATTGAATTTCGTCGGATCGAGGCGGTGGATCGACCCTTTGCCCGTATCAAGCAGTTGATGGCTATAGCACCTCTCTTAGCTCTCCTATATTTTGATCAATTATTTAAGCTCTCCTGCGATGCTTGCAAAACAGGAATAGGCGTTGTCTTGAGTCGGAATGGAAATCCAATAGCCTTTTATAGTCAAAAGTTAACGAGAGACGCCTTTAACTATTTAACTTATGACTTGGAGTTTTATGCGGTGGTTAAGACCGTTAAATTCTTGTAACCCTACCTGTTTCATAAGGAGTTTGTCATCAAATCAGATAATGAGGCCCTTCACCTTCTCCACATCCAGCAGTGTGTTAGTGACAAACACACCAAGTGGACCACCCATATCTAGTGCTACATTTTTCACTTACAGTAGAAGTCAGGTAGGGAGAATCAGGTTGCCGATGCCCTTAGTCAACGATCGCACGCTTTACTGACATTGCGGAGTTTGGTGTTTGGCTTCGTTGAAGTCCGAAGTCTCTACCCGATCGGTGTATAATTTGGGCACATATTTGTAGCATGCTAGCGGGGCAATGTCACTTCATGGGATCATTTGTTACAGGATGGCTTTCTACACCGTGGCACAACTCTCTGTATTCTGGCATCTTCTCATCGGGATAAGAATATCTCTGATATCCAAGGAGGTGGGATATCCTACCATTTGGGACTGGCAAGTACACACACGATGCCGAGGGATCGATTTTATTGGCCCACGATGAGGAGGGATACCAATGCATTTATCTGACGTTGCTACACTTGTCAGACAGTTAAGGGCAACATTAAAATGCCAGATTATACACCCCTCTACCGATCCCTGAGAGGCCGTGACATGATGCTTCCATTGATTTCATTGTAGGACTCCCGCGTACAACTGGCGGGCATGACTCCATCTTAGTTGTGGTAGATCGATTCTCCAAGATGACCCATTTCATCCCCTACATGTATATCAGACTCTTTACACGCCGCCACCATTTACTTTTATGAGGTTATCCGTCTCCATGGGGTCCCACGCAGTATTACATCGGATAGAGACGTATGATTTATCAGATATTTTTAGCGCACCTTGTGGAAACTTCTACGCAAAAAGTTACAGTTATCAACTGCCTTTCACTCATAGAAAAATGGACAGTAAGTGTTGGAGATTTGTTGTGCTGCCTCTCTTCTAAACATCCATGACGATGGGATATCGTGATAGCTCAGGCCGAGTTTACCTTCAATAATGTTGTCAACCATTCATCCGGCCTCTCACCTTTCAGATCATTTTAGCCCCCCCTTCTATTCCCTTGGATCTAGTAGAGTTAACCCCGATGGTGCCTACATGTCCTTTGGAAGCTGACTTTGCCACACATATGGCGTCAATTCAAGCGGACGTTCGTGCCTGACTTGAAACTATTTGCTCCTCTTATAAAGGCAATTCGAGTTAGTTGTGTCATTTTCGAGTCGCGTTGATTTTTATTTGAGTATAAGTTTTAGGTGCTCTAAAATCTATACAAGCTAATCGTGTCATATTCGGGTCATTACCATAAATGGGTTATCGTGTCAAAAATTTCCAGCCCTACTTATAAAGAAGCAGCTGATGAGCACATGCGTTTCGTCTCCTACCAGCCATGAGATTTAGTTATGGTATAACTTCAAAAGGCACGGTGGCAGGGGGAAGACAACAAACTCTTTATGAGATGGTTTGGACTTGCACCTTCAATGTGGTCGTCCTATCACCCTTCTGTGGTACTCATGTTCCACCTATACCACTTCCCCAAGCCACGATGCAACCGGTCCGCTCTCACGTTGATCGAATATAGGCTATACTTGATTCTGAGTCAATTTCCTCATCCTCTAGAGATTATGTCCACTTCCTCGTCCGTTGGTTAGGCAGACCTGAGGCTGAGGATTCCTGGATTATTGAGGCGACCCTCAACATACCGATCCTGATGATTTCTACCACTAGTATATGGAGTATATGGCATCTTTCATGGAGGGGTGAGTGATGTAAGAGCATAGTGTGTTCCATTTTTTTGTTTCTTTATTTCTTTTATTCTTGAGATCTTCTAGAACATTCTTTAGCGGGGGCTCGAAAGCCCATTTGTAGCTATTTTCAGAATATTCTAGAAGCCTCCTATGCTCTTTAAATGTTCTAGCATGATCTCATTTGTACTTATTCCACAATTTTTAGATATGGCATTGAGAGTGAATTTAGAAATTAAGCAGTTTTTTTGTTGTGTAGTTGGTAATTTTTACGCTTTCGCCCCTTTATTTACATCATAATACTGAATTAGTCCCAAACATGCTTAAAGACCAATTTAAAGAAATAATAGGAAATAAAAAAAGAACTAAAATAAAAGAAAGTAACAACAAATATTAAAATGACTAATATATCCTAACATGAGACCCATTTTCATCATACTCAAAAGTCAATAATTAAAAGGTACTCAAAGTCGATTATTAAAAGATGCTATACTCAAAACCGGGTAATTATGGATGCATTTAAGTAAAAAAAAAATCCTTAACTTTGGGTTGAACTAAATTAGGGATGTTCCTAACAACCGCCAACCCGAACCTAACCGAACCGACTTTTGTGGTTCGTTATGGTTTTTTTTTTTTTATCTATGGGTTGGTTCTGGTTCTAAAAAAACTCAATGTAGTCGGTTTGGTTCTCGGGTTGATATATTAACCGAACCGAACCGGAAAATCGAACCATAGAACCAAACCGAAAACTGAGCTGAGAACCGGTAATTAGAACCGAAAATGTCTTTTATATTTTTTTACTTCTATATTCACAAAATCGTTTTACCCTCACAAACCCTACAACACGGCCATGCATCGCATCTTCTCTTTTCCCTTTCTCTCTACCTATATACCTCATCTACAAACCCTACCCACCTCGTCCACAAACCCCCTAAACATCGTCCACAGAACCCTCAATTCGGACCTCGATTTGAACTTTTATAGAAGGATTCAAAGTTTTTTATTTTTATTTTTTACATAGTCCCGAGAATGTCTCTGCAAAAAAAATTACCTGCAGATGAATGTCTCTGCAAAAAAAAAATTACCAGCATATGAATGTCTCTGCAAAAAAATATTAGCAGATTTATGGTTTGGGCTTCTTTTAACCCCCCTCCTTTTTATGTTTTACGAGTCATGCGAACTAAGGAAATCTATCATATTGCTAATTTTTTGATGACCTGTCAAGAATTGATGCCCTTTTCCAAATTTTCAAGCATCTGATGTGAGAGAACGTATTATTCTGCTTTCAAAAAAGCCAAAATTACTGTTTAGAATTTGGAATAAAAAAAAGAATGTTTAGAATTTTGAATTAGTACTTGGCAAAATGCTTCACCTACAATAGTTTGAATCAGTACTTGACAATAGTTTTTGAGGGTAGGACCGGAAAAATACTTCATCTACTATAGTTTGAATAAATGTTAAAAAAATAAATGAATTGGAAAAAAAAAAAACCGAGAACCATCTGTTCACTTTGGTTTGGTTCTATACACATGACAGTTCGATTTTGGTTCCAAAATCAGAGAATCGAACTATTTCGGTTCCGGTTCCATAGTAGAATCGAACCAATTCGAACCGTGTGCTCCTAAACTAAATTTAAGTAGGGTTCTGATAACATGTGCCCTAAGGGCACACATTAAGAACCCCAAAATAGTAGGTACAAAGTTTCGACATACATTTAATAACAAAACATGTGGCCTAAGGGCGCACGATATCATTTTTCCATTTAAGTAATGTGAGAACCGTGAATCATACTACATATGTATTCATGCATATGGAGACATTGTAGGTTCTATGAGTCAACACCAAGTTTAACTTGTTGTTTATATAACTTAGATTTTGAAGATGCTCTTTCTTGTACGTCGGCTTCCATCTAGATGGGAGCTGAAAATAGTCGATGACACTGCACACAAACCTGTGATACTAAAATAGAAAAGATATCAGGTTAGTTATTACAAGGACAACTGAGCTTTTTTTCCTTACCTTTACTTAATAATCGAATACAAGTTACATTTATTTTTGCTGTATAAGGAAACCTTGTGGTCTCCCACAAGCCATGCGTAACAAATTTCTTGGTCGAAGGCTGCCACTAAAAAGATAAATGACTATTAGAATTACATTATAAAAATCTAATTCTAATTAAAAAAATTAACTAACATATTCTGAGTAGGCATAATTTTTTTAATAGGTTTCGCTCCTTACTAGAAAGGAACAACGATATTTTTCGAAACATCCTGCATAAAATTGACAATCAAACAATTAGGTTAATATTAAAAATGCAAAAATTGATAAAGTTGCATGCTAACCAAATTTGTATTAAGGTTTATGGTATACAGAGCTGGTCGCTGGTTCATGACAACAATGTGAGTTGTAAAATTCATTTGATTATTTGCAATGTTTCGATTTTGTTGTGTGGTGGTTATTTTCATAATGTTATCACTTTGTATTTACAGGTTACTGGTGGTGGATTGAGCAAACCTCTCGAGCCTCTCTCCATCCACTTTATACGCCCAAAGTAAACCCAATCCATTTTTCACCCGATCATATCCGCATTATGTGATCTATGAAACAGTGAAACTCAGCCATGTGTGCTAGTGGGCATTGTGTAGACTATGTGGGTGGGATGGCAATTTTCTCCGAAAATTCGGGTCCCCGCGGATACCCGAAAAAAAGTCCCCGAAAAATCCCCCAAAATTTTGGGATCGAATCGGGTTCAGGGAGAAAAAAAAATCCTGAAAAATTTCAGGTCGGATTTGGGTATACCCTCGGGTCTCCACAGGGATACCCGAATTATTAATAGATAATAAAATATATATATATTTATATTGTAATGAAATATAAGTATAAAATCTAAATAATAAACCCCAAATCTCTTACTCTCACGCTTCTCAGTCACTCTCTCATCGAAGAGGACTCCCTCACTCTCTCTCTCATGACGTCCCTGCTTCGTCTCTCATCTGCCTAGTTCCCTCATATATGCTTCGTCCCTGCCTCGTCCCTGCTTTTTTAGGGAGAATCTCTTCTGGTATTACGAAAGTTTTTTTTTATTGATCTGATGTTTTTAGATGGATAAGGATGAGATCTTTTTAGTTTGGCTTTAGAAGAGTGTTTTTTATAATGTGGGTTTTCTGGATCTGCTGCTCTAAATATTGATATCGAGATTTTTTCTTTATTATATATTTTTGTTTGATCTATCAGTTATCTATATGTTTGTTTTGGGGTACTGAAGTGGTGGCTATACATGAGTTGCATATATGGGCTATTACAGTTGGGAAAGTTTTGTTGGCTTGCCATGTTAAAAAATAAGGCCAGAAGCTGATACTGATATGGTGTTGGACAAAGTGATGGGCTATTACAGTTGGGAAAGTTTTGTTGGCCTTCCATGTTAAAATAAGGCCAGAAGTTGATACTGATATGGTGTTGGACAAAGTGATGGCCTATTATAGTTGGGAAAGTTTTGTTGGCTTGCCATGTTAAAATAAGGCCAGAAGCTGATACTGATATGGTGTTGGACAAAGTAATGGGCTATTACAGTTGGGAAAGTTTTTTTGGCCTTCCATGTTAAAATAAGGCCAGAAGATGATACTGATATGGTGTTGAACAAAGTGATAGACTATATTATAAGGGAGTACAATATCAGTCAGATAACTATACAAATTGAACGTTAGAGAAATATGTTTTGGGGCATTGTTAAAAAAACTTATAATCTTTATTTTTCATTTGTATTCAAATGTTCCCTTTTGTCACACAGGAGTATTTTTCTGTGGTTGTGTGAAATTTTAGCAGGAAAAGATAATTTGATATCTGTTTCTTGATTTAATTTTTATCACCTTTTTAAGTTTTATATTGGTGAATTCTTGTATAGAGTTTTCAGAGTGTTAATTCATTTTCTAAATCTTGAACATTATCATAAGGGTGTATTTTGGGAATCCCAATTCCATATCATGAATTTGGAATATTTTCAGTTCAAAATAAGGCTTGGAATTGGAGATTCCAAATAGAGCTCAAGGGAATTAGCTAATTTTTGGTTTAGTGAAAAAAAATTGGACTATAATATAACATATATACTATTAAATTTTTCCTGTAATTTGAATCTGTCCATTCCACATCAATGAAGAAAAATATAATTGTACATATAATCTATATGTATAACTTTGTATGCATGATGTCAAGTTTAGAATTACATTTTCCCCCTGTAAATTAGTTTGGGGGAAGGAATACACATAAGTGTGTGTACATAGATTCACTCAAAAATACATCCAACTAACTATTTGATTTCAATAGAGGAAATTAATGCATTCTCCAATATTGTTCTATTATTTGTGTCTATCAGCTGACAATATGCATTTGGGTACCCAAGTGCAATTTTTACTTAGGCGCTTAAAGAGGGGAAAAAATGAAAATGGGTTTCCCGCGGGAAACCCGACACCCATTTTAAACGGGGACAGGGATCCCTGAACCCGTTATAACGAGGTACATGGCGGGGATGGGGAATGGTTTTTCTAATGGTGATGGGGATAGGGAGTTAAAACCCGACCCCGAACCGTGCAATGTGAAACTGTGTGAAGTGCGTGAACTGTGAAACTGTGTAGTACTGTGCAATGTGGGTGTGCAACTGTGTGTGGTGTGTGAATTTGTTTGAAGGTGCATTTTGTCACATCCCTAATTTTGTGTGTAATTGATTTGATAAACATATGATTTTTTAATTGGTACAGCCAAACCCTACCCTTAAGAAATTGAAATAAAAGTGTTCAAATAATTAAAGGTGCAGTTTGTGCGTTCAAATAGTTTTCCACCCACTCCTATCAGATGTACCCTAATTTCCCTATGAAACTAGGCCTCCTATGCTAGTTTCAACATCCTTTGGTGCATATATTCGTTCTACAACAGGAAAGGGCAACCATTGGCCATTACGAGAGCTGATGGTATAGGATAGGATCAAGAAATCCATGAAAGCCTTCTACATAAATTTTCATAACAAGGCTGTACGCCAACCATTTCTCTAACGTAGGGGGAAGTTAACTTATACAAAGTTAGCAGAAAATAATTAAAAGAGAATAGACACAATACATACGTGATTCCACAATGGACTTTAGATTTGATAAAGGTATGATTTTTTAATTCGGGCTGTCAAATTCTATCCTTTAAAAATCTGAAATAAAACAAGATTTCAAATAATAGTAGAATCGGCAAACAAAGTTCAAAACAATTAGCAGCTATTCAAACCTTGTGACTGAAAAAGAGAGGATTTGAACGAGGGCAACTTACAACATGATTTTTTTTATATAGAGAATTAAGATAAAAGTCATGTTCCTTCTTATATTTGAATTTTTAGGATAATACTTTTCAAGTTTATAAATCTAGTCCCTGTGGTACAATAGCATTTATAAATCTAGTCCCTGTGGAACAATACCTTCATTTTTTTGGTCCTCGCCAGCGGCACAATTTTTCACCATTTTTCATGGTATTTTTAGTACATGGACTAAATTTATAAAATTATATGGAGTGTCTTATTTTTATACAGTTTGAGCAGTATAAGGATCTTTTTCCAAAATCCCCTTTATTTTAAATTACTTTTTTATGAGGAATCTTCTATCTCATCGAGAGCAAAATCAAAGCCAATCTATATTTAGCTACTCAAATACTCAAATACCTTTTTATTTGCTGCTTTAGTTAGCCACTTTCTCTCTATGTGGAGAATTGAAATTCTTTGTATTTATGCCTAGTGTAAATAGGGGGCTTTCTAGTAGCGCATGGGTAGGATCGGCAAACCTAAGTCATATTTATTTATAGAATAAAGATATGGGTACAAAAACTTCTCCCAAAACCTCCACCAAAAGTGACGTGGATTACATATATTTTCTCACCTACCTATTAAGTGTTTGCCTTATGGTATGTGTAACATCTCGTGATTTTTGTGCCGTAAAAATCTCTGTAAATTAAAATTTTCAAAAAAAAATAATTTTTGGAATCTATTTAATTTTGGTATGTAAAAAGGTTGGTAATTATATATAAAAATAAGGTTTTAAGGGGAATTTAGATCGAGAATAAATTGGAAAATTATAACTTTTGTATAAAAATTGGGGAGGATCCGACCTAAAGAGCAAGAAAATAAAAATAAAAATAAAAATATTCGATCGTTCGATCGAGCTGAATTTTTTACGCCATTTCGTCTCGCCTTCAGCTACAACATATTAAATTTCAGCCAATTCTAACTGTCCGATTGTTCGTAATGTTTTTTTAGTGCTTGTGTTTGATTATGACTCAAATTCTTTTTGGTATATAAAAATAAAGTGACGAGTTTAGGACTTTTAAAACACATTTTAGCCATTTTAAAATCTGTAGCCTCCCATAATTTTATTTTCTCTCATCAACCAAACGTAAATCCCATTGAACACAACTTTCAATCAAATTTTTTAAGATCTAAATCTAGTTTTCTCAAGATCATCCAAGAACGTGTCTTTATTGTTTTCTTGAAAGGACACAACTGTGCAATTGGATTCTTTAAAAGACTTCTTTTTAAGAATGGATACTTCTATTTCTCCCTTTTGGTATTATGCGTTTTAAATGTTGCCTACACTCTAATTATCACGTTTTCTTAAAATAATCGTAGAGGCTAATTAGGGAGAGTGAAACAAATTTTAGGAATTCTTTTATTCAAATCTTTAATACGAATTAAGACTCAAAAATCTTGTATGCTTACAATAGAGATTGGGTTTCTTCTAGAATTTATGACGCTCACATGTAGGATAACTTATAAAGAGGTTATAAATTTAATCCAACGCATAAAATCGTGTTATATGCAAGATTCTTAGAATATGATAAGGTGCATGTTATATTATTCATATATGCAAGATTCTATCTCAAAATTTTACACTTGAGATGGTTACATAGAGTCTATTCTTAATTCTTTCTCAATGGGTCTTTTCAACTCCCATAGAACTTTAGACTATGCACAAGCATAGTCTAAGACATGTTTAGATGAGGGAGTACCTTGCACTTGTGTAGTGGGAGGATCTAAAGAGATTGAATCAACAAATATATGTGTCTCTTATGTTGGATATTCTAAAAGTTATAGAGGTGGTTATGTTTATAATCCTAAGTACAAGAAGGTCATTGTTCTAAAAAATGTCCAATTCTTGGAAGAGGATTATAAGTGAGACCACGAGCTCAGGAGCAAGTTTGCATTACAAAAGTAATCAAGGGAACATCAAATTATCAAAGTTTCTAGATCACTATTACGGGAAAAATTACAATATGATATTGATAATCCACTACCTAGTCGTAGTGGGAGCATTATCAAATACCATGATTCACGTATCACTTATAGTGAAACACGAGTAGGTCTACGTTGTAGTGGAAGGATCATGAGTCATACTGAAAGGCCAGTGTATTTAGTAACACTTCGGTGAAATACCAAAAGAAACACTAACCGCATCCCATGACATACAATGGGCATTCCAAGACAATAACTTTGTGTTTTGACTTCAGTTTATGAATATCAAGATGGATTCGATACATTCAAATCAAGTTTGGAATCTTGCAGATATGATAGATGATAAATATCCCATCAGGGTGCAAGTAGATTTGTAAGAATAAAAGAAGGCTAGACTGGAAGGTGAAAACCTTCAATACAAGGCTTGTTGTGAAAAATTTACTAAAAAAGATAAAGGGTCTATTATGAGAAAACTCTTTAACTGATAACCATGTTAAAGTTTAACCAGTTTCTTTTATCCATTACATCTAATCTCATTCACAAGATTTGGAAAATGGTGTTAAGGACGCGTTCTCAAACGACGGTCTTAAATAATGTATCTCTAGATACATCCCATGGTATTTAGAACAAATAGTCATGAACGTTGAGTGTAATGGCTTAAAAATCTATTTATGTATTTAAGCAAAAGTCAAAGGTTTTGGAACATCCGTTTGATTAAGTAATGAATTTTGATATTGATCAATGTATGGATGAAACTCGTATGTGTAAGAAACATGATGGAAATGTGGTGGTATATATATGATACATTATAGGGATAATATTTTCCTAACTAGAAATGAGGTAGGTATATTATCTTTCATAAAGGGTGGTTATCTTGTCAATTTGATATATCTAATTTAGGATAAGCCAATCACATCCTTTAGATCATGATTTTCCAAGATTGGTTATATAAGATGTTAGACTCATCTCAATTTGTTAATATCAATATTGTACTCATAAAGGTTTGGCATATGGGATTCGAAGAAAGGATTTGTTCCTTTCGGGTACAAAATCATTTTGTTAAAAGATCTGTGCCCTATAACCCCTAATTGGACAATATTAAGGAATGGACTTTATCCCTCAGCAATGGAGAAGCCTCGCTTATGCTATATAATATATCATACATGATTTATGCTTTGCCGATGACATGAAAAGTAGATTTTATTTGTAGCAAGTGAGGAGCATTGGACTCGGGTATAAACCATTGTCATGTACCTTAAAAGAACTAGATGTGCTAGTATACTCCGAAGATAGTCTTATACCTTAGAATACGTAAATTTGGATTTTTGGTCAGATATGGCTTCAAAGTTTTCTACGTTAGAACATGTTCTTATTCTGGGAAAAGGAGCTATAGGCTAGAGGAGCGGAAACAATCATGTATTTTTTACTTCACCATTACGTCCAAAATGTTGCCAAAACACAAGACCCTAAAGATGTCATATAGCTAAAGATCTTCCTAAGGTTCTTAAGGATGATTTTTTTAGTGCTTTCGGTTATTACACGACATTGCGATAATAACAAATTGATTGCATGATTACAAGATCGTTGGTCCCATAAATAGACAAGGACATTAAGTGTAGGTATCACTTGTATCGAGAAATCATATAGTAAGTGATAATGTTGTAACCATGGTTGCATCAGATAAACTTCTATAATTGAGACATCAAACTGTCATGTAAATGGATATGGAGTTAGATTCATAGGCACATAGCTTTAAGACTAAGTGGGAAATTATTGGGATTTTATTCTTAAAAACAAGTAATAAGACAATTATTATTTATTTAATATTAGATTATCTTTGCTCATTATTAAATGTGAATCAATGTTGTATAGAATGCAGTGTATTTATTTTAAATACAATGTTTGTTTAATTCATTTATTTTAACTAGGAAATCTGGTGGGTGTAAGTTAAAAGCTTGCTCATAGAAAGATCAAAATCCTAGTTCTAGTATATTTGAAATGTTAACATCCTATATGAGGGGTGGCATCTCATCAGTAAAGTTGTGAGTATAATCTCATGGTAGTTTGTCTTGACTAGATGAACCAGTTCGATGTTGTAGAACTTGTCTAATAGTTCAAAGGAGATTTTATCCATACACTGGGAAAGCATTGAACATGATCATTTATGAAACTCAAGTCCATATGCTGACGTGATTAACACTACACCAAAACAATCAATTAGTAACGATAATGTAGTGTTACTAAAATAATTACTAACACTAAAAACCGTTAGAAAAAAGATGTGGGGAATAAAATTACTAACACCCACCGTTACTAAATTCCAAATTTTTGTAACATTTAGTAACGGTATAGGTCCGTTACCAATCTTAAAAAAAATACCATATATGTATATATATGTAGTCAGAATCTCATACACATCAAGTTTGCACATCAATTGCTTTAAGACAGTAAAAAAATAATTTTGAGTTGAATTTTTTTATATGGCATTTAAACATTTCAAGGGGCCCATATAAAAAAACCAATCCAAAATAATATTTTTTTCCATTTTTAAAAAATCGATCAAATTTTCGTACCTTAAGCACTCTAAAAGTTGTGAAAGTTTGACCAATTTTTTAAAAATAGCAAAAAAACTTATTTTTTTATATGGGTCAATTGAAATGTTTAAAAGTCATAAAAGAATTAACTCAATTTTTTTTTTATATTAAAAAAATAGGTTCGAAACCGGCGTGCTAATTTAGTATACATGAAAGCCTCCCTCTCTCTTTCTCTCTCTCTCTCTCTCTCTCTCTCTCTCTCTCTCTCTCTATATATATATATATATATATATATATATATATATATATATATATATATACACACATACACACACACACACACACACACACTAGGGTATACACTATTAAAATATGCTAATATAATGACAACAAAATAATTGTTGACCCGATTTAATTTCAACTAGTTAAATTTGAAAAAAATAATTGAACAAAATTTCCTTTATTTATAGAAATTTCCACCTGTTTAAGGTATAAAAATAGTACAACAACAATACAAATAGTTCGCAACAACACTAATACACATATAGATATCCAACGAAAATTAATAGCCCAAAATCCATTAATAGAAAATTCATCTCAATTTATATGAAGTTCATCTCAATACATGACTTGTCCAGACAAGAATTATGACATGTCTAGATAAGAATTACATAATGAGACTTTGACATAGTTAGAGACTTTGACAGAAGTGCATAAATTATTTGGTGCAGGCTCCTCGATGTTAAGGCTTTCTCTCAACGTCAAAGCACAAGCACACAACAATCATAATTGAATTTTGGGAGGTGGAAAAAAGATATCATTCCCAATGAGATCCTTGCACTTGGCATCCAAAAGATGTTTATTCAACTTCACCTTAGATCACTTTCTAGATTCCCACTCAACTCACGCTGCTTTGCCACCTTAGGCAGATTAAGAGGCTTCTTAAGAGAAATACTTTCTTCTTCATCAAATGAAATATGACTGATTTTAGCAACCTATTGCTGCTATAATCTTAACAATCACAAGTGGTTTAAAATAAATTATTGGGGGATATGTTTTTATGTTGTTAATCAGAATGACTTAAATATTTACATAATGTCATGACTGAAAACAACTTTTATATAAGTGACCGTCTGACATGTTTGGTAATGGTAAACTCATTTGATGGAAACTTTATATACTTGGCCCTTACTGTTATTTAAAAAGTAATTACTAGGAGAATACAATCAAATAAACCTGCAGGTACTACTCCAAGAGGCTTCCTTATTGCATTGTCCCAATCCTCTCTTTCAAGCTGTCCATTAACTACCTATTAATATTGGCAACCCCATAGATAAAGGGGCATCGAGGTCAAGAATGTATCCTAATTTAGTAATTACTTAAAAAGGTCACACTAGAGGCATCAAAATACAATCACAGTACAAGACGACAATAACCTTTCATGATTTAGAATATGAAAGAGTTGTTTTAGTTTCTGTCCAATGAGAAGTTTTAATGGAATGGTACACCATATAAAAGTCCATCCTGAAGCAGCTCCTGGACTGGACAAGCTAGGCTCGACCCCGTGCATGATTTACTTATCCAACACTCAATGCTTAAAAGTATTAAGGACTATCCTACACCAAGCCAACCAATTATTTTCTTTTCAATCTAGAATAAAAAGTGGCTTGACAGGTAACAATAATACCTTATGAAGACAAAAAATAAGCGTAATCAACTAACCTCAACCATACTCCATCCCCGCTAACATTGGTAATAATGTATACCAAACGCTAAGTATGTATGAATTGGCAAGCCATTGGATATCTTGATTGAGTAGGCCATTGGTAATAATGTATCCGGATTCATCGAATCCTCTGGTAAGTTACGCAAAGCATGTATAAATTTCTCAAAAGGTAATTTTACCAAGTCATCATGGCAATATTTCAGTAGGGAGTTCTTATAACAGTAGTTGAGTAGTGTTGTATTTCAATATATAAAATTCTTTTTTATTAAAAATTATGGATTATTGAATTGCTTAGAATTATGTATAGCATTTTGTGTGCTTGATAGAGGTTAGGCTCTCCTCAATTAGAGCAAACAAAGCTCTATATATGTGCATAAAAGAGAAAAATCAGAGTATAGCCTGAATATTGTTAAAGAATTCACAAGAGGAATCAGTGAAATTTAACACCACAGAACCTTTAGTCTCACTCTCTCTATATACCTGATTCTGAAAGATATCTCGAAAGAAATGAAATAATTTATAGGCAATTTCTTTTACAGACTTAAAGTTAAGCATCATATATAATATGTAACTATAATAAAGTTTTTAAGATGCACCTAGGGGTGTAAGGGGTACGGTTTGGTCGGTAAATAGTGGACACCAATACTACAACCAAACTCTGGATAGTAAAACCAAATCGTACCGGTTTACCACTCGGTACAACAAAACCAATACCAAAACCAAACCGACCTGTATTTTGGTTTTTTCAGTCATTTCATTTTTTTTTTGTTTCGGTAAACTTGTTTTCATTTCGGGTTTTTTTGTAAATATTTAAATTACAAGTTGATTTTATACATTCGGTAAATTTGGTACACGTGTCAATCTTTTAAAGATCCCCATAATTAGCACTAAAAATATTCCGAAAAGCCCTCATAATTAGGTTTTGTTTAGTTTTGTTTTATCTTTAGGTTTATTTCTTTATAAAAATTATTTTTGTATTGGTTATTATTTTTGGTTTTTAAGTTGGTAATTGGTATGGTAAATCAGTACTCTTCTCTTTCTCCTCTCTCTGCCTCTTCATCATAGGCCACCACGAGATTGGCCCCATGTGCTGGTAGTGGGTTGTTATTGATATTTTGTGGAGGGATTTGCAACATCCCTGCCTTCACGTACTTGTCAATAATTCTTCTCAGTGTGAAGCAACTTTCTGTTGGATGTTGGATCCTCCGATGAACCTGGCAATACTTTGGATCCGCCTTCGTTGCCGCAACGGGCTCCCCAGCGGGAACGTCCTTTGGCTCATAAATCGTTCCGCCTTGGACCATCGCATTGTAAGAGCTGACAACTTCTTCTACTGTACAAGGCAATGGTGGTGGGTCTTCTCAGTCTCTTTCGAACTTCCTCTTGTTATCTTTCTTCGGTGCTTTGCCCCTATCTGTACCCTACCCGTGGGAGCTGATACCTCCCCCCCCCCCCCCCCGGGGGTTGTATCGGCTGCCTAAACATCATGGGCACCGCCACCGAGTTAGGTCGCACCACCAAAGAGATATTCCTCATTGCTTTTAAGAATGCCGCAAAAGTCCCATGCGCGTCTCATTAATAAGACGACAGATGTACTCAGGAAGCAACCCCTCAGTGCAGATCTGCAGTAACTTGGATTCTTTGGACTCCTCCCTCACATCGAGGGATCTTTCTCTGAATCTTTGAATATAGGCCACCACTTCTTCCCCAGGTCGTTGCTTCTCCCTACCCAATTGGGTCAAAGTAAACTCATCTTCCGCCAGAAAGAACTTCTGGACAAACAACACGTGCATCTCTTCCCATGTAGAAACGCTACTGGGAGCCAAATGGGAATACCAGGTATATGCTTTATCAGTCAAGGATTTAGAAAACTCCCTCAACCTAAGCCTTTTATTATTACAATGCGCCCCTAAATGTTCAACAAAGCGCTTAATATGCTCCTTCCGGTTCCCACCCTTTCCCGTGTATTTTTCAAAAATAGGAGGAATAGAGTCCTTCAGATAGGGCTCATCGTTGTATTCCTGGGGATACGGTGTTCGAAAGTCATAAAAAACCGAAGATACCTCGCCAGCAGATTGCGAGGAAGCCAGCATGAACTTCAGCTTCTCTTTCTCATTTCCTCCAGGGGTGATGCTACTGGGGTAGCAACTAATAGTACCACGGGTCGAGTACCCATTGCAGTTGGGGCAGGCGCCACGGTTGGGGCTGCCGATGCTCCTGATATTCGCCATGCTGGATTCATAATAGAGGGTAATCTCACTGGTACTGTTCCCTCTACACCTACACCTGGTGGGGCCGCTGGAGCTACCCCTGGTATTATGAAGGCATTAGCCTCCAATCCTCCCAGCATGGTTGAAGCTACTGGAGTTTGCAAAAACTCATAAAACTTACTCATGAGGAGCGCCACCTGAGTGGTTCCAAACCCCACAGTCGTGGAAGCTTGTGTCACCCCTGGAGCGCCTGTCATCGCCTGAACTAGAGGTACCTCAATTCGACGAACCCCATCCCCTAGAGCCTCCAATTGTACGTCATCAAAGTTGAGCCTTCGATTAACATTATCTTGCGCCATACTCCCTACTTAGAAGAATGCCTCTCCAGTAGAGTCACCAAATATAAGAGGGTATTTTAGATAAGATGGAGGCGTAACCCCTATTCGAGTATGGTAATGATAAGCTAATTGGCCAAATCTTTGGGTTAGTGATAGGGCATGCTAACACAAACTTAATGAAGATAAGACTCTATTTAAACTCATAAATCTCTCGTGTATAACTCAGAAAGTAGTAATGGAACTTTAGAAGTAAATAAGCTATAGGGAGAGAGAAGTAAGCACCCTAGATACACCTCGGTAGGCAGGTACAAACACACCAAACATCCTCAAGAATCTCTGTCAAGTATTAAAAGCTTTGTAATAAATAATAATGGTGAGTGAGTAAACCCCTATGGTTTGCAATAATTCTCTCTGAATTTATATTCTCTCTAATAATAACTTCTAAACTCTCCAAGGATTGATCCCCTCCTCAAAGGTGGTTGGGGTCCTTAAATAGCCCCCCACACCACCCCCGAGGCAACTTAGTCATTAAAGACTATGAAAGATATTCCTCATGCTTTATGTCAAAACATTAAATTCCCGATGCCCTAGTTTCCTCCACGTCATAAACATTAAATGCCAAGACATGCCTTTTGCCTAACCACTGTGTGTCAGGGGACTGTTGTTGCAGAGGTGGCTCACCAACTGCCTGACAGCCCCAAATACCACGGTGGTTTACTCGAGTGCAGGTCTGGCATTGTTTAGATGGATTGTGGCATCACTACAGTAGATGTGACATTAAGTAGAGGGTTGTTTGGTTATCAACTCAACCCCCGATAGAACTCCAAGCTACTTCGCCCAAGCCTCCTCGTCTAGGGTTCTTCGGTGTTTTACCTGGTGTATCTAAGATGGTCAGGACAAGCCCCAACGGTGCCTCACTTCCCAATCCTCCAAACCAAGTCTCTCTAAAGTTCCCACGGCGAGGTCATTCGATAGAGCATGAAAGCTCTCCCGGGCCCTGCCAAGACTGGTCTCTCGCGAGTACCATTTTACCTCACACTAAAACTCGTTATTAATCTTGTTACAACATTATAACCGTTATATCTTACAGTCAACATAAACATAAATACAACATGACTAATACGACAAGCCAAAGTATGAGTTGCCATGCCAAGCTGCCTCGTTGAATTGCCACGCTTGGGCTACTTCGGTTGATTAATCTCAAACACTATTGCCAATGAAGGAATTATCCCTAATCTCAGGATTATATTTAAGCCCCCTCTACAGTAGTATTAGCTTACTATGAGACAAGCGCTAAAGACGTGGAGGACGTATACAACGTTGAAAGTGAGGAAGTAGACCTAGTCATAGAATATTATACAGTTTCAAAATCCCTAAAGCTCACCTGGTTCTTCGACCAAGTAGGGGTACCGAAGGAGATTATATTCGAAATAACCCAGGCAATCCTTAACATTGCGAGGAAGAACGCAGTCCCTTCGCTAAGATGGAAGGGTCCCATGTCCAGGTTGGTAAAGAGGTTCTTATCAGAAATAACCTTCAGTGATGCAGATAGGGCCGTAAAGTTCCCTCATAATAGGCCTTTGTCTGTAACCGCCATCATCAATGGGGTTAGTTTTGCAAGGACTCTTATGGATGGGGAGCCTCCATTAATATCATGCCAATAAACTCTTTCCACGAAGCTAATATTCCGAAAGAAAGGTTAGTCCGCATGCCTTTAGTGATTTCGAGGTTTGATAATCAGTCTTCCAAGTCAGTCGGGTATGTGAATGTTGGGAAACCTGAGTTCGCATATCAAGTTTCAGGTAATAGAGAGTGAAAATTCCTACCATCTACTGATAGGAAGGGTGTGGATGCACAACCAAGGGCTAGTTCCTTCAACGTACCACCAATGTGTCAAGGCGAATATCAAGGGAACGGAGGTGACCATTAGGGCTACAAAGAAACCCTTCGCTGTCGAAGAAGCTCACTTGGTAGATGCAGTGTCTTGCACAGAACTTAAGGAGGACATTTGGATCCTGACGAGAAGAATGGAGGGAGCATGGGTTCCCCCGATCAGAGAAAGGATGGGGCCCTTGAATGAACAGAATAAAGAGATTACGAGCAGCAAGGGAGTGATGGTCGAAGAAGTCCATCAGGTGGACCCTCAACCCCAAAACATTTCTAAGCAGCTTAAAGACAGGATGAGTCCTAGAGTGGATCCAATGCAGCATAAGGCCCAACGATAGAGTGTGTTGAGTCGACTTTCAGAAGGAAGAGTTGCTATGGATTTTAGAGAAAAGAAAAGGAAGGCGGTTGCATCTACGGGCAGGCAGTGCAAGAAAATCGTTACTAAAGAAGGAAAGGTGGTGTATCGTTTATAATGGCTGACTCGATATATGAGTGTTTTCTAGTAGATCAACGAGGACAATGCATGGTGATAGACAACTCCAAAATACAAGAGTTTGTGGAAGATGTAGTCGAAGAACCAGATTACATGACAGATCAACCAAAGCCACAGGCACAGGAGTTGGAACAGTTGAACATGGCTAAAGATGGGGAGGATCCAAGGCCTATCTTTATTGCGAAAGACCTCAGTAAAGAGAAATGAGTGGCCTTGGTTGAGTTGATTCGGGAGTTCATAGATGTTTTTGCGTGGAACACCGATATGGAAGGGTTGGACAAGGAAGTGAGCTGCCACAAGTTGAATGTGATGCCTTCAGCTATTCCAGTGAAATAAGCAATAAGAACTTACAAACATGAGCTAGACTTAAATATCAAAGAAGAAGTCCAACGTTTATTAGCGACAGGGTTCAACAAACCGATACAACACCCGCTTTGGTTGTCTAGCATTGTGTCGGTGGGAAAGAAAGACAAAAACCAAATAAGGATCTGCATGGACTTCAGAGATTTGAATAGGGCCTACCCCAAGGATGAGTTCCCTCTAACCTCCATCAACAGCCTGATAGATGCAATGGCTAGTCATAAGATGTATAGCTTCATGGATGGGTATGTAGGGTACAGCCAGATCAAGATGGACCCCACAGATGCAGAAAAAATGACGTTAGGACCTCATTGGGCAATTTCATATATAGAGTAATGCCATTTGGACTCAAGAATGCTAGGGCTACTTACTAGAGAACATTAATGGCCATTTTTCATGATTTCTTTCACAAATTCGTGAAATTCTATGTAGATGATTTAGTTATCAAATCGAAGATGGAGGAGTCCCATTTGAGCGATTTAAGGAAGGTGTTTTCCCGATGCGGGAAATATAAATTGAAGATGAACCCACTAAAGTGCGTTTTCGGAGTAACAAGTGGAAAATTTATAGGCTTAATGGTTTACTGACAAGGGGTGCAGATGGACCAAGACAAACAGTGAGCGATCTTGGAGATGCTATGTCCAAGAATGACGAAGGAGCTAAAGAGTTTCCTTGGTAAAGTTTCCTACCTTAGGAGATTTATGCCCATATTGGCCGAAATGACACACCCATTGATGTAGCTGTTGCGAAAGAGCACAAAATTCAAGTGGGAGGAGGTTCACCAGGAATCTCTCATTGGGATGAAGAAGCTGTTCGTTTCACCACAAATTATTGTTCCCCCACAGGCAGGAGTATCATTGCAGTTGTATCTCACATCTACCACGAGGTCCGTTAGAGCTTTGCTGGCATAAGAGATCGACGGGAAAGAACAGCCAGTCTACTACCTCAACAGAATCATACATGGGCCATAGGTCAGATATAGTAGCTTGGAAAGGCATTATTTAGCCTTAGTCTTTATAGCACAAAAACTTAGACATTATATGTTATCTTTTATAATTTATATTATAACTAGATGTGATCCTATTAAGTATTTGCTGGCAAGAACTATATTAATTAGTATGGCAGCTAGGTGGTTCCTTATCCTCTCCGAATATGACGTGAAGTGTGTGGTTCCTCGAGCGATCAAAAGCTAAGAGTATACCGACCTGTTGGTAATCTTCCCCTCGGGAACATTTGAGCCACCCAAAGAAAGTATTCCATGAGACAATTTGCAGGCCAATCACCTAGATGCAATGAATGAGGAATGGACGATGCAGTTCGATGGATCTTCAGTGGAAAAGAAATGAGGAGAAGGGGTTATTCTTTCAAAAGGAATGGAGGAGATTTTCCTTTCCTACAAATTAGATTTCCCTTGTTCCAACAACGAAGCGGAATATGAAGCATTGGTGCTGGGGTTGCTAGAGGCTCTTCGAAGGGGAACTCGTTCACTTTGCATCAAAGGTGATTCGAATTTGGTGATTCAGTGAGTGAATGGAGAGTATGCATTGAAACACATGAGTTTGGTACCATACAGAACAATCATTTATAGGCTTCTCTGCCAGTTCCATCGGACCAAGATCAAGAGACATCCCAGAACGATGAACCGCCATCCAGAAGCCTATGCCACCATTGCTCAGAAAATGGTCATGAGGAACGATACAACTATCGTCGTGATCCAATAAAGAATAACTCCTTCGGTAGTACAGTCAGTTCTACCGATGGAGGAGGACGCAGACTAGAGGGGAGAGATTAGGAAGAAACTGGAATCTGGTGAAGGAACGATGGTGCTAAGACAATTAGCCTAATACTTTACAAACCAGGAAAACCTTTACTTCAGAAACGCAAGAGGATGGATGTCAAGATGCATCGGTCCAGAAGAAGCAGAGTAGAAGTTAAAGAAAACACATAAAAAACACTGCGAAACAACTGAGATACCTCTTTACAGAAGAATTCAAAGGGAGGGATATTTCTAGCCTAGTATGAAGCAGGATGTAGCCGAGCTATAACGAAAGTGCGACAAATGCCAGATATTCTTCAAAGCAGCTGAATATCATTTTGTGGAAACTCAACCCGACTGGAGACAACATTATATTGACTTTATTAGAGATGGAGTTATCCCAACAGAGAAGATTGACACGATGGGACTTAAGCCAGGATGAGTAGCTTTACCGAAGGGGCTACTTCAATAGGCCACTGCATTGCATCATAAAAGAAGAAGTGGCTGAGGTCCTTAAATAGGAACATAATCCAGCTCACATAGGAGGGGCCAAGTTATACGACCAATTAATGATGTTGGGATATTATTAGCCAACAATGGAGAAAGACTCTGCTGAGTTCGTTTGAAAATGCAAAACTTGTCAACTTCATGGAAATATAATCCATGCCCCGTCGGTAGATCTACACTCCTTGGCAATGCCTTATCCTTTTCACACTTGGGAATTAGACCTGGTAGAGGCAATACATCCTTCTTCAAGGGGGAAGATATGGATACTAGTAGCAACAGAGTGTTTTACAAAGTGGGCTGAAGCGATACCATTAAGAAGGGAAACAGCAGGGGTTGTGAGCAACTTCATCAAAGAATATATTATCTGTCATTTTGGGATTCCAAATGTTATCCTCTCAGATAATGGAACCCCTTTCGTCAATTCATAGGTAACAATGCTGACGGACAATTACTCCATCGTTTATCATACTTTAACGGTGGCATACCCAAAGGGAAACGATCATGCCGAAGAAATTAATTAAACTTTGGTTAATATCTTGGCTAACATTATAGAGGATTTCCTAGGATCATGGGATGATAAGATACCAGTTGTATTGTGGGCCTATCGAATAACTAAGAGGAAGCCCATAGGGTATACTCCGTTCTCCCTTATTTATGGGACTGAAGTAATCCTTCAAGTGGAGTTAGAAGTTTCCTCTACTCGATATGCCTTGAAAAGTAACATGCTCCCTCAGAGTAGACATGTGCAGCTGGAAGCATTGGATGAACACAGAGATAATGCGATCCAACACTTTCAAATGTATACGAAATAGCTTTCCAGGGCATATGATAACTTGGTGAGACCAAGGAAGTTCTTGGATGGAGACCTCGTGTTGAAAGCAGTAGTGAAGCACATCAGAGGGTTGCCCCTACCCAAGTTTATAGAAAATTGGGAGTGACCTTTCATTGTAAAAGAAGCTCATGACTCAGGTTATTGCTTAATTTCTAAGATGGAAGAAGATAAACTATTCAAAATTAACAATAAATGGTTCCAAGTCTATCATGTGTAAGCAATTATGTTTGGACAACTGATGTATCTAGATGTTATGAATACACAAGTTCTTTTTATGATGAATATGCAAGTTATTTTTATTATAACTCGAGTGGAGATGGAAGAATTATTGAACTTCATAATGTACGCAAACAATTGTAACATAAAGAAATGACATGGGAAAACATACTTTTTTTCATTCATAAACTTCGGGGCATTACAAAATTGGGAGCTATTGCCCAAGAATTACATAAAAAGAAGAAAAAGAAAATATTTACAACAAATCATTAACCTAAGAGGAACCAAAGATTTGAAGCAGAGAAAAAATCTCCAGGAAAGCCTGAAGAAGCTGTCAGGCAAGACTGTTGGGCATTTATAGAAATCTCCAGCCTCGTTTGCGCTTGTGTACGCTCAATAAGGAGTCTCTCTCGCTTCATCTTTGCCAGTCGCAAAGCTTCTTCGATGTCCCGCACCTCTTTGTTAATAGATGCAAGGAGAGGTGCTAACTCAGCCCACTTAGCTTCCTCAGCCCGTTGATCCTCCTGATGTTTTCGGAGTAGTTTCCTCTAGCCATCCAGTCGTTGTCTGTTCAAAGTTTTTAATTGCGTGATAAACTAGTTAAAATGAAATCCATCACGACCCAACTCCCTCAGGTAGCACATGAATTGGTTGAGGACGGCTCTAGTAAGGTTTGAGGTCGGAGTGCTGGCGATTTCAACAACAACGGTAGCCATGCCCTGAAGCTTCTAACACATCATGGAGATGTTAAAACACAAGCAATCCA
Organism: Sambucus nigra; assembly: GCA_949130495.1. Taxonomy (NCBI): domain Eukaryota; kingdom Viridiplantae; phylum Streptophyta; class Magnoliopsida; order Dipsacales; family Adoxaceae; genus Sambucus; species Sambucus nigra. The sequence goes on along the minus strand of OX422214.1, from coordinate 574,638,509 downwards.
CAGTGAACGTTTCAGGATGGTGGCTTATAAGCTGCTCAACTAACAAGCGATGGTAGGCAGGCATTTGAGGAGAACGCCGAAGCATAATCAGGAAGAAGGAAGGAGGATCCAAGTTAGGAAGAGGAAGCTCACAGCCAGATTTGCTCTCAGCAGCAGTACGAGTCATGGAACCCTGATCGTTGTGACTAGAGTCTTTTGAAATAACGAGTTCCCGATGGGGTGAAGCAATGGGCGAAAGGATTAGTGGAGAATCCTCCCGAGCAACCTGATAACAAGTAGATGAAATAATGAGTTTATGAAAATCTTAACAAGTGTTTTCATTGTTAAGTCACCGATATAGGTGGAGTTTGTGCAAAATCTTAACAAGTGTTTTCATTGTTAAGTCACCAATATAGGTGGACTCTATGCAAAATCTTAACAAGCGTTTTTGTTGTTAAGTCACCGATATAGGTTGAGTTTATGAAAAATCTTAACAAGTGTTTTCGTTGTTAAGTCACCAATATAGGTGCAGTTTATGAAAAATCTTAACAAGTATTTTCGTTGTTAAGTCACCGTTATAGGTGGAGTTTGTGAAAAATCCTAAACAAGTGCTTTCAGTGATAAGTCACCATCATGGGTGAAGTTTGAAAGGTTGAGAAATGCAGAGAAATTAACGAAGTACCTCATCAATTGCAAGAGCAAGAATGGGAGTCACCGTGGAGGCCATAGCGGCAGGAACCGTTGGGGGCAGGATTACTTCCCTTGAAGCCTCAACGGTGCCCTTATTTGAAGAAGCCTCAACGATCGACAAAGCTCCCTTGCCAACAAAAGGTATTAAGGCCAGCGTAGGAGTTTCACTCTAAGAAGACGATGGAACTCAAATCGATGCCTCAGCATGGGTAGGCACTGAAGAACTATCACACTAGGCAGAAGCATCAACCTTGGCCTTGAAAAGAGAAAGACCACTAAGAGAAAAGGGCGGGGTAAGACTTGGTGAATGCTGCAAACATGAAGCCGCGAGTTAAACATGGGGAGCAACTACGGAAAAAAGGGAGAAATGCATCTAAGTATTACTTACCACCGTTATGGCACCAAAAAGGGGAACCTAAGTTATGGGTCTCGTCAGCATAGTAGGGAGAAGAATGCTAGCTATCAAAGATGCCATTTCCACCTAAGGCATCCCAACATATTACAGTTCAGCATGGAAAAAAAAGAGAAAGGGGATGGGATAAGAAAAAGATGTGAGACATGACAAGTAATTATTTATGTTACCTCAGGGGTACTCTACTTAGCTGCAATGATGGGCAGAAGGACCTTGTGCTGAGATGAAAATTTAGAAGGGGCTGGGGGAGTTGTTTGTGGTTGAGAAGAAACGCCCCCAGATTCAACGGAACCTCCCCCCACAGCAGCATCCTTCGTGCGGCGGGAGTAAGTAAGACCGATCATGGGGGAATGTGGAGGAGTAGTATCAGCTTAAGAGATATCGAAACGCCCCCCCACGAAAGGGCTCACGGGGGGACTGGGGGAATTAGGTTTTTCTTCTTCAACTCCCTGCACCAAAGTTATCAAGAGATAAACAAATGCAGCTTGCCTTAAGAAAATGGGAATAAGAACAACAACACGCACACATACCTCAGATCCGAAAGGATAATGAGAAGATATAACCACCGGCAAAGGAGTATAGGAGGTAGAAACAAAAGGAGTTGGGGAGGGATGTATCTCGGGAGTTCGTTTCTTCTGGGACTTGGTACCCAAAGTCTTCTTCCTTATACCCGTTATACCAGCACCTTGAGGAACCTTCGAACTCTTTCTCCTCTTTGCTATCGGCTCGGTTGGATCAACCAGGATAGTGGGGAAGGAAGTCGAAGGAGGAATGACGGGAGCGCGTTATTGAAACTCAACATTTATTCATTCCACCTTCGCCTGAACCTTCCTCTTCAGTTCTTCAGTTACCTCTGCAGACATGGGAGGAGGAACGGAGGTGATAGGGAATGTCTCCAAAGGGGTTTGAGATTTGGATTTTGAGGACTTAGATTTTGAGGAAGTCCCATTCTTGGACTTCCTAGTCCTTTTGGCTAATGGCTGACAAGGCCCTTCACCAGTGACAGCTTTAATTGAAGGGGAAGGCTATTTGGGGGTTACAACGGCCTTGGAATTGGGTGTGGTAGTACGAATCATCGAGAAATAAGGGGGTAGCTTGTGGGGAGGATCTTTAATAGTTTTACTCGGAGGGAAATCAACTCCAAGAACGGAGTTGTCCTTGAGACCCAACTCGAAGGCAGAGAAAGAAAGGACTGGAGGATATTGGGGGGACTCTATATATACTCACGAATCCTGGTCAGTTGCACCAAACGAAACTTGGTGGAATAAGAGGTAGATACGCCCCCTTCGTGGTTGAACTGGGAAGGGTGACTCGCCCATCCATGGTAGAGGTCACACCAAGCACCGCTGCTACAAGATAGAAGGTGCAAGCCTCAGCAAAAGTGGCCCTTTTATTATTTTGTTAAAACACAGATCGAGGCCCCCTGATCAAACCCGAACTGCCTACTATATCTATCGGGGTTGTAAGGTTCAGAAGTGTATCCCCATTCGGTAAAGGAGGGAAGAAACCCAGGGGTGAACAGAAGTACCACGGCCTGCGAGGGATCTTCTACAATCGGGATGAATTTGACCGTTGAGGCTACAGAAGGAAAAAATCCCAATAATGGGCAAATGTAGACTCGCTGTATGGCCTCACAACAAAATAGTCAAAACGATCAAAAACTCCCATTATCTCCTTGTGACTCTGTTTTTTATGGAAACATAAGAGGCATGGGGGCTTAATATCTTGGCTCATGGGGAGAGAGATAGACTTAGTGGCAATGGCAGGAAAATGGGTGTAAATAAAGCCCATTAAGATAATGGTGTTAGCAAAATTGGCCAAGTTATAACGACCCAGTGACCGTGACATGTCGATATGAGTTCGATCCAGTCAGGTATAGAGGGACCCCAAAGCAATGGCGGCCAGAGGAAGGTTAAAAACCCTCCTGGGTTGGTCGTTGGGTTTCCCAGTCAGGAAGAAACGTGAAAGTAACACAAGAATATAGGCTGGTAGTTCCAAAGATGTACCTCTACCTTAGCCCGTTGCAGCAATGACATCCTTCGAAGTTGGAGATTCAAAAAAATAACTGACGAGGGGAGTAAAAGTGGCCTTATTTAAAGACCCAGTGAAACTGAGGCAAATTTGATCAAGCTCAGCCCGATCAGCAGTCTCTTCGGCATCCAAGGCCTCATCATGGTATGTAAACTCACCCATCGGCTCAAACCCAAGTAGCTCACAAATGTCCTCCAACGTAATGGTGAACTCTCCCCACGCAGAAAATAACGTGTGAGTTATAACATTCCATCTAGAAACCAATACTTGAAGGGCAGCGTTGTGCTTGGAAAGAGTGAACTCCCCAAACCAGTATGCTCGATGAAGACCAACCTTCGCAAGAGCAATAGCGTGAGAGCTCTGCATATGTGTATGCCAGGCAGGGAAATGGGCTGGCGACCCCCCAAGTGCCTTAAAATCGATCTGAGAATAGGGGATGTCACCATGGTCCAACCAAAAGTGCAAAGTCCCCTCTAGGGGAAGATAACCCCACTTAGACAAATCATCATCTTTGTCTCCCAGTAGTAAAGGGTCGTACTTAGCTGAGAAATGGCAGGTCTTACATGCATAAAAAAATTCATCATCTTTACCAAAGATGGGAGATCGGCGGTAAAAGCCTAGTTTCTCTTGACGAGCAGCATTTAGGGTAGTGGTGCTCGGGGTAGCAGCGGCACTAGAGGTGGCAGAAGGGGAGCTTAGCTGAGCAGCGGTAGTGGCAACCTTTGAGGCACTTGAAGAAGCCATAGTAAGTGGCAATGAACGAAACAGCTTGGTAAAGAAGGGATAGGAACAAAGATGAAGGAGCACAACCACAGGTGGTGGCATAAAAAGTGAGAGGAGGAAGAAGCTAGGTAAGAGCTTGGCAACTCGCACAATGTTCTCTCTCTAGAGGAAGACGGGAGCTTGAAGAAGATGAAGGAAAGTAGGAAGGTTTTAAAAAAAGAGACGTTTTAAACCTGTATATTGAGTTTCCCACCACCACACGTGTAAGGTTGCCTATAATCATTTCAAATAAACACATGGCATTTCAGGAAGTGTTTTGACAGCTGAAAAATAGCGCCACATCATTTACGAAGTGACGCTTGGGGAATAGAAAGGGTTTCCTTCTTAAGAAAGTTTGAGTTTTAGCACCAGAATTTTTGTCAGACATATCCAATGAACTCCCGACGAAGAAGATGTCCTAATGGTTCAAAAAGCAACGATGTCCCCTCGCCACAAGTCCAAACGTCGTTTAATTCTGACTCGGCTACATCGGGGATAATATCTACTTTTTCGAACATGCCAAAACGTTACAAGGGAGAATTTTATAAGACACAACGATAGGGGCATACCTAATGTAAAACTCACTGCCCAGAGACAAAACGAGTATTTGAGAAGGTTAGTAGGCCTTTTGGGAGAATATCAAATAGTTAAGCTAGAACGGTTGAAGCTCAGTATAGTGAAACATTGGCGATATCCCTTCACCAAAGCACCAATAATCCGCGACGCTTCAGCCCAGGTACATCGGGGAGAATTTTACTTTTTCCTTGAGACACTGTGGTTCTAACGAAGGAAAAGATGCCAGATTTTTTTTTCTTTTCACAAATAGAAGGTTCATCAGATTGAGAAGTTTTTGTGTAGACATTTCTTGCTCTAACAACAAATCTCTCCAAGAAGGGGCAAATGTAGAAGGGTATTTAAGGTAATCTTGAGATTAGGGATAATCCCCCATTAACAAATTTGTTTGGGATTAAGGCAGCTTAGCGTGGCAGCTCAGCGAGGCAACTCAAGTGGGGCAGCTTAGCGTGACAACTCATACTTTAGCTTGTTGTGTTATTTTGTCATATTGTATCTTTGTTTATATTGACTATGAGCTATAAAGGTTGTAATGACGTAATGAGAATAATGATTTTTAGTGTGAGGTCGAAAGGTACTCGCGAGAGACCAGGCTTGGCAAGGTCTGGGAGAGCTTTCATGCTCTATCGAACAACCTCGTCGTGGGAACTTTAGAGGGTCTTGGTTTGGAGGATTGAGAAGTGGGGCACCGTTGGGGCTTGTCCTGACATCTTAGATGCACCTGGTAAAACACCGAAGGACCTTTACTGTGGAACCTCAGGCGGAGCAGCTTTGAGTTCCATCGGGCGTTGAGTTGTGAACCAAACAACCCTCTACTTGATGTCACATATACTGTAAGTGATGTCACTAGCCATCTAAACAATGTCAAATCTACACTTGAGTAAACCACCGTGGTATTTGGGGCTGTCAGATTGTTCGTAAGCCACCTCTGTGGCGACATCCCCCTGACACATAGTGGTTAGGCAAAAGGCATATCTTGGCATTTAATGTCTATGACGTTGAGATAACTACTGAATCAAGTATTTAATGTTAGTGACATAAAGTATGAGGGATTTATTTCATAGTTATTGATGATCGAGTTGCCTCGGGAGTGGTGTGGGGGCTATTTAAAGACCCCAACCACCTCTGGGGAGAGATTATGTTCTTTTTGAGAGTTAAGAAGTTATTGCTAGCGAGAAATATACAAGAGAGAGAGTTATTACAAACCAGAAAGTTTTACTCACCCACCATTGTCAATTTTTACGAAGCTTTTAATACTTGACAGAGGTTCTTGAGGGTAGTTGGTGTATTTGGCTGCCTGCCAAGGTGTATTTAGGTTGCTTTCTTCTCTCTCCCTCTAAATGAGTTGCTTCTGAGTTCATTGTTATCTGATTGAGTTGTACACGAGAGATTTGTGAGTTTATCCAAGTTTCTCTTCATTAAGTTGTGTTTGCGTGTCCTATATTTAATCCAAAGTTTTGCTAGTTAACTTATCATTACTGTACTTAGAAGGTGTTACGCCTCCATTAATCTAAACTACCCTCTTACAAATTGCAATTCACTAGTTAAACCCAACACATCTCAATATGGGTTTTCCAATTAAAATCTTTATCCTTTGTCGCTTTACCCAACTGCGACATATAATCAAAATAATCCAACTCATTTACTTAGTCTTAAAAGTAAATGAAACACAAATCGATAATAATCAAATGTTAAATTACTATTCACATGATTTCCCTTAATCTCCAAATTACACCCACTGATGAAATTTAATTATCCTAAAAGTGCGGGGTGTTACACATGTATCTTGTCATTATATCTCCCTTGGATCCATAAAAACTCAGTATTTGATTCACCGCCAATTGAGAATCACTGTGTGCAACAACTTGCTTGGCATTTAGCGATTGAGCTAAACTTAGGCCCATAATGAGATCTTCATACTCTGCTTCATTATTCCAAGCCTAAAACTGGAATCGTAGAGCATATTTAATATCTATCCCATCGGGGAGTGTTAAGTATTATACCTGCTCCACTTTCGATTATGCAAGAGGATCCATCAACATACAAGTTCCATATGGGAAGATTGTTATCAAACACTTGGTCTATTAATATTCCATGGTGGAATATTTTGCTCCCCTATTCCTCATGCTTCTTGGACATCTCCTGCACTCTGGTGGAAGATTCTGGTAGGTGGATAATAATTTCTCATGATCTTCCCTCTGTTGTGGGCTGCTCAGTGATAGCCCTAGTCCAACTATCCCTTCCAAGGTCTCGATCTGCCTAAATTCCCTATTGCTCGGGAACCTCTGAATAAGTGAATTCAGCAATGAATTTTTCCACAGCCAGGACTTTTAAGGAAGACCTTGGTTCATACATAATATAATATTCCCCCAACTCTACTATTCAATACATTAATCTCCCAGACTTCTTCGATTTGTGCAGGGCTTTCCTAAGAGGCATATCAGTGTATACCACAATTGTATGGGCTTGGAAATAGGGTTTCATTCATCTGGAAGCCTCAATCAGTGCCAATGCTAACTTTTCCAAGCGTGGATCTCTGACTTTGGCTCCTCGAAAGGCCTTGCTCATGTAATATACTAGTTTTTGAACTCTATTTTCTTCTCGAATCAAGGCATAACTTATAGCTGACTCAGAGATTGCCAAGTATAAGTACAAGTTTCTCCCAAAATTAGTCGGGAGAGCAATAGGGGTGATCCCAAGTACTTTTTCAATTCCAGAAAAGCCTTTTCACATTCGTCGTTCCGTTTAAAGCTTTTTCTAACACTTTAAAGAATGGCAGGCACCTGTCAGTAGCTCGGGACACAAATCTGTTCAAAGATTCTACACTCCTAGTTAGCCTTTGTACATCCTTTTTGCATGTAGGGGACTGCATTTCAATCAATGCCTTGATTTTGTCTGGGTTTGCTTCAATTACCCTCTAGTTTACTATATACCCAAGGAACATTCCTTCTTGTACACCAAAAATGCACTGGGTCGGATTCAACTTCATTTGGTGCTTCTCCAGTTGATCAAAGGTTTGGCTGAGGTCGGTAATGTGGTCAGATGCTTTTTTGCTCTTTGTTAGCATGTCATCTACATATGCTTCCATATTCTTGCCGATTTTCTCCTCAAAGACTTTATTCACCAATCTCTGGTAAGTAACACCTATATTTTTTGAAACCAAATGGCATAACATTATAGCAATAGGTTCCTCGAGGAGTAAGAAAAAAAGTGTTCTTCATGTTTTCAGGCTTCATTTTAATCTGATTATAACTAGAATAAGCATACATGAAACTTAGCAGCTCGTGTTTCGATGTCGCATCAACGAGTTGATCAATTCGTGGTAAAGGACAATGGTCCTTTGGGCACGCCTTATTTAAGTCTGTGAAAACCACACACATTCTCCACATGTTATTTTTATTCTTGACAATAACGACGTTAGCCAACCAGTCTGGGTTTTCACATCATCAATGAATGAAGCTTTCTGAAGCTTCTCAGCTTCCTTCTTAATAGTTTGTTTCTTCTCGGGGATGAACACCCTACGCCTTTGCTTCACAGTCTTGGCATCGTTGCTAACATTGAGCTCATGGTAGAGAAATTTAGGGTCAATGCCAAGTATATCTTCGTGACTCAAGCAAACACAGGCTTCCTCTATCTTAGGAATGTCACTAGTTCTTGTTTAAGAATAGGTTCCCGTGTTATTCCTATTTGGGTAGTCTGCTCTGGCTTATCATCATCTAACACAATGTTCTCTATTGCTTCCATTATTTGACCTTTCACCAAGTATGTTTATTCTTTTAGATCTAAGGTTGCAACCTCAGATTCACTATTAGGTTCATAGGTGTCCACTTGGTAAGTGGTGGTCTTTCTCTTTATTTCTTCCAAATTTTCTTACTTGGCAGATGAGTAGTAGCATTCCTGAGTTACTTTTTGGTCACCCTTTACCACGCCTACCCTAAAGTTGGTCAGGAAATTCAAATATTGATGGACTGTAGACGGCATAGCTTTGAATTTCTTCAATCTTACTCTTACCATGATCGTGTTGTAGGCAAAGTGAACAGTTTTGTCTATTATAAAGAAAAATATCTTCTTTGTCTGACTTTTAGGCCATGTGTCGATTAACACCTCTAATTTGATTGTCCCCAGAGGAAATACCTTTTTGCCAGAAAAACATATTAGAGACATGTGATAAGGTTCCAAATGGCTGAGCTTCAAGTTCAGATTGTTAAAGCAGGGGTAGAACATGATATATGCCGAGCTGCCATTATCAACCAACACTCTGGAAACAATTATATCTTCCATTCAGACTTTGATTACTAAAGGATCATTATGTAGGTATAGCACCTTGAGAGGTCATTTTTAGAAAAACTAATCACCAACTTATCTTTTTTAACCTTCCTTGGCAGATCTTCTTCGTTTAGGTTAATCCTCTGGATATAGGAACAAGCTTGATCCTCATTGAGGTAAGCCTTCCTTTCAGAAGTATGATCCCCTCCTCCTGCATCTACACCTGTAATCATTTGACAATCAAAAGATCCAAAACTGAGCGTGAATACCTCGCGGTCTGGTTGTCTAGGCTTCTTGGATAGGTTGAGATCATCCTCTTGATCATCTTTATGAGTTCACTTTTTCTCGTCTCTAGGCTTGCATGGAGACTTTGACCTTCATCAAGCTCCACTGTTGTTTGGCCGATCAACAAATCTATCTATCTTTCCTCTTCAGATGAGTGCTTCAATTTAATTCTGAAAAGCAATGCAGCGATCTGTTGTATGTTCATGATCCCTGTAAAATTCATAGTATTTAGACCTGTCCCTCTTGGTAGAAGGTGTTATTAACTTTTCAGGCCAACGTACATCCTTGTTGTGCTTTATCGCCTCTAAAACATAGTGAATGTCCATTGTTAAAGGAGTATTATTATTGTACCTTTTGAGCCGGTCTATATTCCCTTTTTGCTTTGATTCCCTGTGGTCCTTAGGATCTTTGTGCTCCTTTTTATCGATTTTACCTCAGCCGTTACTTCTGAATTTTGCTTGGCTTCAATTACCTCCTCAGTGTTTATGATTTTAGCTGCTTTTTCCAGTAACTCTATCATCGTCTTTGGAGGATCTTTAGCAAGTGTGTAGTAGAGCTTCTCGGGGAGCAACCCACTCATGGGGGCAGTAATGGCTATTTTTTTCTTGTAATCAACGAATTTTAAATTCTCATCATTGAAATGAGTTATGTAATCTCGGGTACTCTCTCCCACCTTTTGCCTTACACTGAGCAAATTAGTTACTCGTTTCACTGGTTTAGCTCCAAAACAGAAGTTACTAATGAATAGATCGACAAGCTGATGGAAACTAGAAATTTACCCCCGAGGAAGACTATTATACCAGATCTGTACAGGTCCTGTAATTGTCCTTGAGAATGCCCTACATCTCATTTCTTCGTGGACGGTATAAATGTTAGCTGCTACCTGATACTAATCTATATTAAGGACGGGATCAGTTTTCTCATCATATTTAGGTGTAACTACAGGAGCTTTAAACTTTGAAGGTATGGGGAAATGCATAATAGCTTGTACGAAAGGATATCCCTTCACAAAGCTTCTTTGTAAAGGGTTCATAGCCTTAGACATTTCTCCCAATCTATCTTCCAGTCGCTTGATAGAACCCTTCCATGCATTATTACCAGCGTCAGATCTGTGTGTTGTTGCTTTTTCATTCCGACCAACTATTTTTGTTGAACTCTCCTATTATGAATATTGATCGGTACGAGCAGTTCATCGAGCATCTGATCTAGATTAGGTTGAGCCTTCATATTAATCGGTTGGTCATCGAGTATTTCTGAACAATTCCATGGGAACATTTCTATTCCCTCTGGGTCCCAAACGATCAAAGGGAGATGCTCGACTTAACTTTCTAAGGGACTCAATCTTTCAGGAGTAAAGGACTGATCGTCATAGGGATCCGATGTTCTGAGCGAAGAACTTACTCCTGGGCAATAGGAAGTATCTCTAGTAGTCCTGGATTGCCTATGTCTGCTGCTTCTGGGTCGCGGTGGTGGCATATTTCCACGAGTGGATAAGAAAGGTGACTATACTTGCAGGGTGTGCGCTAACTGCCTTATGGTATCTTACATAACCTCTTGTCCTTGACTTAGGAATATTCCAGTCAAATCATTGTTAGTTGGTGGAGCAGAAGGAACATGCGGGATGCTATCATTCCTGGTACTTGACTTAGGAATATTAGTCATGTTTGGTAAATTGATTAGTGAAAATGCTTAGAAACACGTTCCCATAGACGACGCCAATCTGTTGATGCAAAAAACTAGTATATATCTAATTATTTAATCACAGATATATAAGTAAATAAAAGAGATAAGTAAGATTTTTAAAGTGGTTCGACTGAAGGGAATAGCCTACGTATATTGTCTTGTATTTCCTATTGGATTGTATTTCGGTCCCTCCCTACTTGTAGGGATTACAATGTATTTATAGCCCTCTAGGGGATCAAGAGTCGAAACGTGAAAGGATGTAATACTTTTATAAATTAAGCATTTACATCAGTACATATTGTATGTGACTGCTGGCGCTTTGTTTAACCATGTTGGTCAGTCTTCTTGCTGTTGGCTGGCATTTAGAATATTGGTCGGCATTCCAAGCCTTGGTCGGCGGTTAATCCTTGCTGACTAGGATTATTGCCAAAGTGGATGATACGTGTCTATTTCTAATTGGTCCACGTAGGTGGGTAAATTTTGGTATCAACAACAATCATTTAGGACCCAAGTACTTTTCTGCTGCACATTTTTTCTAGCGATATAACCGACTAAGCTTTAGTTTAATCTTAATCGAATACGCTTTTTCAATTTTAGTATTATGCTAAGATTATTGGAAATAACTGAGAATAACTAGTATGAAATGATGTTTTAAAACCATTTTAATCATTTGATACAGTTCCATTTGCACGTATAGATAATGATAAATGTAACCTAATACAATGTTTATAAAAGAAGGACAATAAAAAGAGCAATATAACCTAGTTCAATTTTCAAATAAGAAAATAAAAATAATAATACCCCAAGAATTATGTGAACATGAACTGTTGTTTATCTTGCACGCACCAAAAAAAGTTTAACTCAATACAACATGAGCAACACATGTATACCGTGTTACACATAAAGAGTGAGAAATAAACTAACCATACTAAAAAAAATCTCATTTGGTGCTTCAGAAGATTATCTTGGTTTAGATTCTTTTGTTTCACTTTCATTCTCCTTGACAGTCGGGAGAGATGGAATGTAACTTTGAGAAAGAAAAATATGAAAATAGGAAGAGAACTCCAGCAAACAAAAGAAATAAGACATGGGTGATTTTGATGGTCCAGTTATAAGCACTAGAGGAATGAGATCAATAACCATGAAGGACTATTTTTTGGGCCGCTGAAGAAATTACGTAAACTTACCACCACTCAATTTAAGGAATTGGTTCCTTTGGTGATAATTTTCTGACACTTAATCAAAGTTGTATTTATATAATCAGGCTCCAGTTTTGCCTTTAACATATCTTTTTCCTTCTCCAAATTAACTCTGCAAAAGCAAATATAAAAATAACTAAAACAGGCAAAGAACTGACAAAACACATCAGGGGACAAATTATTAAACAAAAAACCTTGAACTCAATTATTTATGTATCCTTTGACCATTTGCCTTCCTCGATAAACTGAAAAATCATCTTCTTAAGCCTTAAAAGCTTATTTTTATCAATACCAAATCTCGCATCAAACTTGAGAAGCTTTCACTCTGTCGACTTCTAGTTCAAGTTTGAGAATATGAAAAGTGTCTGCCTTTTTTCCTGCTTATTCATGTTGATATGTATAGTTGAATAAAGATGAGAAAAGAAGAAAAAATCCTAAATGAAAAGAACATAAATAAACTAACTAACCTCTAGGTCATGTTGTGTGGAGTTGCGAGAACTTGAATTAAGATAGAAAAGAAAGGGATGTCCATCAATGTTCAGCATATATAAAGATATGTACTTGCATAAATCGTTGAATTCCAACATAAGGAATGTATATCCTTAGGTGTGTGGAATACTCTGCCATTTCTAAATAACAAAGACAAGGGATATTTAATACCCTCCCTCTAGAAGTTTCATTTCGATTAACTTTTTTAGAAGTACTATAATCATTTTAAGAGAAAATTAGAATCATTACTCACATTCGTATTTTAAATGTAAAAATTCTAACATGGGCTTTATACAAGCAAAAAAAATAACTTACTCACACACAACATAACTCTAAGATGATACAACACTTAGATAGATGACAATATTGCTTCCAAATATAGAATACATCTGACTTCCATTAAGAACAACATAGCACTAACTAAAATTTATATTGTTGGTCACATCACTTCGATAAGTTATGGGGAAAAAACACTTTCAAACCTCTCAACAGCCACGAAATTTGACATGAATTATTCCCGACCATTTTTTTATGCATGTGTTCCTTCGCAAAAAAATCTAAACATAATAAAGAAAGATCAGTTACCAAATTTCAATACTGCCAAGCCGTAGTGTTTGGTGAGTGCAACCAGGACACCTATTCTGTAGCATTCTTCTCTTTCACAGAATAAATTTTGAACATATGTTAATCATACCAGGGCAGCCTAAAGTAAAATGGTTGACCGTGAACATAAACAAACAGGTTTTATACAAACCCAGACCAATGAAGAACCTAAAACTAAAATAATACCAATTTAAATAGAACACAAAGTGACATTAAAATACTAGGTCACCTAAAGTCGGCCTCAATTTCGGCACAAACGGAACAATAAAAGTAAATTTTGAAAAAATCATGAGAGAAATGATCCACAAAGTAGGTCTCATTTTCACAACGATCTAATCTTCATGAAAGATAGAGCTAATACCTCAAGCCGACTATTGTTGTCCATTAACTTAAGTATTTTTAATTTTAAACTAGCAACTAAAAAAGATAAATAAGTGCAAAGTAAACCTCTATTATCTCATTTTCATTTGTAAAAACATAAAAAAAATTAGATACTTTCTCACTTCCTCCTCTCAATGACGAAAATTTTCTTCCAAAATCTAGAGTTTTAGCATGCCATTACCATACGCTCAAAACCTAGAGAGAATTTAGGTAACCCTATGAAGCATTTTCAAAACTGATTGACCTAATTCATGGTTATCCAGGGATTCCATCAACATAGTGGTTGTAGATGCATCCACCGAGAACCCCTTATTAACTATTTCAAAAAGAAATTGCAGTGCCCACACTTTGTCATTATTTTGAAGAAAACCTTGTACAACAACATTATAAGTGAAACCATTTGGCAAGCAACCACTCTCTTTCATTATTCCAATTAATTCATTTACTTCGCTTAGCATCCCTTCCTTGCACAATCCATGAATCTAAATAGTATACGTACGAACATCAGGTTGAAAACCCTTTCTAGGAAGACTATCGAAGAGTTCACTAGCAGCTCTAGGTTTCGCAGCCTTACATATATCATTAATGAGGATGGTGTAAGTTACAATGTTAAGAGGCAACCCACAATATTCCACCTCTTGAAATAAGTCCATTGCCCTGGAAAGACATTGATTTTTGCATAAACCATATAATAAAATAGAATAAGTCATGAGATCCAATTTTTGGCCACAAGATAGCATTTCATTTAAACGCTCCATTACAATAAGAGGCTTCCCCACGCGACACAAGCCACCTATAAGAGTGTTGCAAGTGACAGTGTTAGGAATTAATCCTCTATGAGACATTTCATGAAATACTCTATGGGCATCATCTATTCTTCGCCCCCTGCAATATCCATTAATCAATATGTTATAGCTATGATAATCAACTTTAACACCCCAAGCAATCATCAAATCAAACACCTTCTTTGCCTCGTTCAATCTTCTTTGCAAACAATATCCATCCATTAATTCATTGTAAGTTACTATATCAGGATTGACATCTCTTTGAATCATGAGTTCGATTAAATTTAACGTTTCTTCAACAATGCCTTCTTTAAAAAGTGCATCCACCAATATATTGAAAGTCCATATATCAAGATTTATTTTTCGGTTCAGTATCTCATTAAACAATTTTGTAGCATCTTTCCACCGGCCTGCATTGAAAAGACCGTGGATCAATGAAGTGTATGTGATGACATTTGGCGTAACACCGTTATGGATCACTCTTGAAAATAGGTTTAAAGCCTCATCGACTAGTTTGTCCTTACAAAGACGGTTGATAATTGTGCTATACACCACAATCTTAGCCCCCAAATTTATTTGTTCCATCTTCATAATCAATATAATAGACACACTAGTATTTCCCATTTTACATAAGCTGTTTATATGGTCCCACGAGTTATGACATTGGGTTGGAGGCCTTTCTTCTCCATTACATTAAATAAATGTACATCCTCGACCATTCTATCCAGAGCAATCAAGCCCCTAATCAAAGCGGTAAGTGTGATACATTTGGGTTGAAAACCAAGTTTGAATATTCTCCCCAAAAGAGAGAAACCCAAATCAACCCCATTGAGATGGCAGTGACAGTTGATCAAAATAGTAAGAGTACAAAGGTTAGCCTCAACTATTAGCAATGATTGAATTTGTTGAAAGAGTCAAATAATAGTAGTATAATGTTTCATCCTGACAATGGAGGCTAGAAACTGATTAAAATACATAATGAAAGGCAAGGGTTGAATTTGAGTCATTTGATTAAATAAAGGTAGGGAATCTTGGAGACTATTGAAGCCTGATTTGCATTGGTTTGTGATAAAATTATAAAAGTGGGTAGGGGTATTGTAGATTTGGATGGGAAGCAGATGGATTTTTAGAAACGGTAGAATAGCGAGGATGAGAATGGAAACAAACCCTTAATTGAGAATGAGAAGCAGTTGAGTTTGTAGTAGCATTGAGAAGAGCCATAACCACAGATCCTAAGCTTGAGGTTTAGGAAGAAATATCAGTCTATGTCTTCATCGTCATCACCACACTTGTACGGTATTGTGTATGAGAAACATGTGTGGAGGGTTTATGGCATTAAACTATGGGTTTGAGGTGCAGGTAAAAGGTGAAGCCAAAATGGTTTCGTTCAAATTATACGTTGACTTTCACTACACTAAATCTATCGAATTGTCACGGTCATTGACCTGGACAAGTTGGACTTGTCAAGGTCAATCACCGTGAAAATTCAGGGGGTGACAAATTTTTTTATCACGAACTTGTCACGGTCATTGACCGTGATAAGTCCGTTAGAATTGTCATGGTCATGTCACGGGCCTTAATCGTGACAAGCTTTGTCACGGTTAAGGACCGTGACAGTGTTTAAAAAAATTATTACGGCCAATGATCATGATAAGTCCGTGACAACTTCCTTTGTCAAGGACTTATCACAGTCAATGACCGTGACAATTTTGGGCAGAATTGGAAAAAATCTGCTGGGCAGTATGGCCACTGCCACTGCCCAGCAGTATATATGTACCTGTTATAGCAACGTTGTACCTGTTCAAACATTATATATCCGGATAAAATAGAGATAGTGCAAATATACATTCAAAATAGAGAGAATACGCATCACCATATAATCCAAATATAATTCAAATGTAATAATTTAAAATAATTTAATTCAAACTTAAATTAATGTCACTAAATGTCTGGGGTGTGGTTAACGCTGAGGAGGTATCCACTAATATACGTCGTGCCGTATTGTTCGCGTAACAACAATTGGGAGTTCTCCTTCCCGATCATCACATGCGTGACGAGTACCCTAGACTCGATGTCTTGAAGATCACGTCCATGAATTAGTGCACCCTGGATGATATTAGGTTCCCTCAACCCCCGCCCTATCCGCTGGCCATCAAATATGTCCATTATAAACACGCTCGGCCAACCAAGTGTCGACATCGGTCTGTTGAAGGGAGCTAAATAGGGAAGTGGATCATCAAAGTCTGCACGTGTCGGCGATAAAGCAGCGAGGTCCACATCCTCGTCCTCATCCTCCCACACCTCCTCCTCCCGTACCTCCTTCCACACCGCCTTCTCCTTCCCTTTACCCTTACGGTTTTTGCCCAACGAACGCCTCACGAATGAGTATATATCCTGGACCGTCGCCTCCAAACGGGACAACTTCGTGTCATGTGAATCCACCATTCGAGTCAACCCGGTGTCATTTGTCTCCAATCCGATGATCCTAGATTTTGCCACCCACGAGCTCACCCCCCTTGTCCTACCCTTGCGATCAGAGCCAAGCACTTGGCTGAGTGCGTCTGTGGATAAAGATGCCTTATCGGCATCAGACTGCGACTCATGCACTTCCTTAAGCTTTGTCTGAAACGACAAAAAGCACATGATTAGCAAAGTAAGTAAATTCAAAAATTATAACGTAAGTAACAAAAAGTAAACTGTCGGATTACTTATAATCGTGGCAGCGACGCTTGGGGACACCTCCTTGTCCTTCCCCTTCTTCGTCCGAAGATCCACATAAAGATCTAGCCTATGTGGCCTACCCCCAGGGCCACTCCTTGTCCCCTGAAATAAAATAAAGTAAAATTAGTATCGGCCCCCTAAAGTAAAATAATGCAGAATAATATATTTTATGTAGTTATACAAAAATTAAATCTTACCATCATCCTATGCTCCACCTTGGCATAAGACGTCCGGCCGGAGTAGTGCACGTTCGTCTTTTTTACCCGGTTTTCCCTTCTCGATTAGCGAGATGCCAATTGTCGCTCCCCGATTTCATTATCAATGAACCTTTGCCATTGTGCCAATGAGATCGGCTCCTTCAGCGGTACGGATTCACACCATTGGATAATGGACTCTCGTGTCTTCCCGAAGTATCGGGTCCGCATATTTTTCTTCCACGTCTTGTGTTGCTCCCTCAAATGCTCCAAGACGGAATCGCGTAGCTTTGGATCCAGGTTGACTTGTTCCTATCCAACAAATACAATATTAGTTGCAAATAAATATAAAATGAAATTGAAATTGAAATATTCCTATAAATATAAATATAAATATAAATATATTACCTATAGTGCCACCCAAATAGCTAACTTGAGCTCATATGGCACCTCCTTCTAACTAATGTTCCCCGGGCCGATGATCGTCTTTACCCGCTCGAGGGATCTCGCTAATAGCCCCGACTTGTTCTCGATGGGCATCCCTAATTTGCCATATTTGGGGAGACTAGGGGTCGAGGAGCCCTCGTCGCCTCGGCTACCACCGAGCGAAGACGACATCATCATAACTAGCATCATCATCCTCGCCTTAATACCTGAAGGAGACATCTGCTGTAAAAAAAATGTTATTAGTACATATCAAAAGGAATTAAAAGAAGACATGCAAATATGTACAATTACTACAAATAAAAATGAATTGTTACTTTTAAACACCTC
Organism: Sambucus nigra; assembly: GCA_949130495.1. Lineage (NCBI taxonomy): Eukaryota > Viridiplantae > Streptophyta > Magnoliopsida > Dipsacales > Adoxaceae > Sambucus > Sambucus nigra. Next base: position 574,620,682 of record OX422214.1, on the reverse strand, counting down.
CCCCCCCCCCCCCCATCCCTGCCCCCTCCCCCCTCCCCCCTCACCTTGCCCCACCCCCCTCCCCACCCACCACTAACTTCAAATAATCACCTCATATATTGTACCAATGTCATTATTAATTCTTACAACAAGATACTCAATATTATAGAAATATACCTCATATATTGCAAGCATCTGCACAATGAATTTTATGTAAAGAATGCAATGTAACATGTGTGGTGGTTAAACCCAACAATACACCACCAAAGTCACACAAATAGTAACAAAGGGAAATCCTTATTCAAAAAATGTGCTCACTTCTTGGATTCATCAATACAAACCTGATTTAGTTTGCATTGTTGAAACAAGGTTAATTATGACTTGTCCTTTTAGAAGATGTTTTCCCCTCGAACATAAACATGGGGTTACCGACCGTAAAGAGTAATCTCTATTTCGCAAGACTTGTTCAGGATGGAGGGAATAGTTTGAGGTGAGCGTAAGCTCGATCCGGATGGATAACCTTTCTTGACCCTCCAAAAAGTGCAAGTAATGTGAAGTAATAGTGAATCGTTATTGGTTATTTTTAAGGCTAATAGGTCACTTCTTTCATATTTGTCTTGTACTTATTGATGCACAATGTATACATGTCTCATGATAATATAGAGCAGAGTATATTTTCTCCACAATTAACATCTTACATGAGTTAGCATCATAATCGGAATCCTTAAGAGTGTATGCAAAGTTATGGAAAAGGAATATTTATTTTTAGGGTTAATAAAATATGTGTTCCTTAAGTTTGGTGGTGGGTCCCTGATGTTTTAATTTTCCCAATCGAGCCCTCCAATTATCATATTGTTTTAATTTTGTCCAAATTTTAATATAAAATTAACTCCTCTAATGAACTTGGCACATATCACTCACGTTAGGAATCTAATTAAGACTGAACCAACTTTAGGGGACAGTTTTACATAAATCACTATCTAATGTAATTTTAATGACATTTTTTCATATTTTAATTTTATTACAATTAAATAGAGATTTTTTCAAATTTCAAATTTCAAATTCATATTTATAATTAATTAACATCTCTCGAACTATATGGGTATTAAATAATAACAATAATAATATTGAAGTCAATCTAACACACCTTTATGTCTTAAATAACAACAACAACAACAACAACAACAATAACAACAACAACAACAACAACCCTCTAACACACCTTCATGTCTTAAATAACAACAACAACAATAACATTAGATAGTTATCATTTAATACCCACACCACCCTGACCCACCCCCTACCCCCACGCTGCCCCACCCCCACCCCACCCCTCACACACCACACATGCACACACACACACACAGCACCCCCACCCTGCCCCACCCCCTACCCACCCCCCACCCACCACACACGCGCACACACACACACACACACACACACGCATATATACAAATGGAAGAGAGAGAGAGAGAGAGAGAGAGAGAGAGAGAGAGAGCAACATCGTAGAGAGAGAGAGAGAGAAAAAAGAAGGGAAGAACGGCGGGGGAAAAAAGAAAGGAAAGGGTTTTTTACTGCAACATTTGTCACGATCGTGTCACAGTCATTGACCGTGACAACATTATAAGAATTGTCACGGTCAATGACCGTGACACGACCGTGACAAATATAATTATCACGGACTTGTCACGGTCAATGAACGTGATAATACTTTGTCACGACCTTGTCACGGTCAATGACCGTGACAAGGATAAGTGCTGGAAGGGTGACAATTTACCCATTTTGGTGTAGTGTTCGATCTGCTCGGTCAAAAGTAAACATGACAATTTAAAATGAATCAATTATCAAATATTCTTTAAATATTTTTTAATACATATTTAGCCAAAACTTTTTCATTTATTCTACAAAAATCCCTCAATCATACATTTGATGAATATTCTCTTATTTTTAAAGATTCACACTACCGGCACTCTCGTGTGGAGGGTTTATGGCGTTAGACTATGGGTTTGAGTTGCAGGTAAAAGGTGAAGCCAAAATGGTTTCGCTCAAATTATACGTTGACTTCGATCTTCTCGGTCAAAAGTAAAAATGACAATTTAAAATGAATCAATTATCAAATATTCTTCAAATATTTTTTAATACATATTTAACCCAAACCTTTTTATTTATTCTAAAAAAATCCCTCAATCATACATTTAATGAATATTCTCTTATTTTTAAAGGTTCACACTACCGGCACTCCCGTCTTACCTCCCCCACCCAACCCTCCCGCCCCACCCCACCCCTCTGTCGGAGCTATTTTTTTAGTATTTTTATATGGTGAGGAACTTTATAAAACAAAATAAAAAAGCTTGAACTAAACGTGTATTGAAAAATATTTGGGGGACTTTTTCGTATATATACTTCATTTAAAATAGTGTTTATATTATATAAAATGGGGTTTATTACATCTCTTTGGGTTTGAGATACGTATTTGACGGAAATCATCAGTTGACCGTTGACTTCCATTTTTTTATGGATCAAAAGACAATTTTTCCTCATATAATATATGTATCCACTATATTTTTAATATATATAAAGTTGTAGTCTTAAAGTTGTAGGCTTAAATCTCAACATGACAAGTGGCGTTATTAATAGGGTTGGAAATTTTAAAAACGACGCGAAAAAATGACTTGGAACGACACGAAATTGACCCGAAATTGACAAGATGTTTCGTGTTCGTGTCGTATTTTTTTGACACGAAGTCGTGTCGTGTCGTGTCGTGTTCGTGTCTTAATTATGAGTTGTGTCGTGTTATCATATTTTTTAGGCGTGAAGTTTAAGAAATTCTGGTATTCGTGTCGTGTTATTTTTTATTCGGGTCGTGTTCGTGTCAACAAAAAAACACGAACTCATGCCGTGTCGTGTTCGTGTCCGAAAAAACCTTCTCGTGTCGGCCCGAAACACGACCTGTTGAGCCGAATTGCCACCCCTAGTTATTAATGAAGGCATCATTTTCTATCTATCAATTCCATCTACATATGCGTGTCACTCTAGGTTGAAAAATTGATAAACCTTTCCATATCATACCCTATCAACTGTACATCCCATCCCTCCGTGAAAATAAAAAACTTCCAAAATTTAATGCAACTTGCTAACTCTCTTATCATTATCTCTCTATGATGTTTGGATTTTCTACACTCTATATTAATTATTAATACCTTTTTTATTGCCTAAAATTTTGTACCATGAATTCCACACGCACACACACACCTCTCAGTCGTACGACCACGACATGACATGAGTTCCACGCACGCACACACACACACACACACATACATATAAGTTGAATAAAGCACACTAGATTGAAATGTTTTTCATAGTTTCCCTCAATTATCGGCAACCAAAAGAGAGAAAATTATTAGAACTGATCTATCTGAACTCATAATAGAAGCGAAAAGAAAGTTAAATTCACCATTAAGCACATTCTCATACAAATTATCTAATACAATTACCTGAAGAACCTTGTAGATACACGTTTTTCACTACACCAAAATCCTGCGATATTTGCTAATAACCTTTAACTTCATCTTCTTCCTAAAATCAATGAACAACATATTCAAGTTAACAGCAAATTCGAAAGTGAAAATAGTGAAAAACATATTCAATATAACATTTTCATATATTAAGTAGTGCACACAATAAGTATAAGGACTTTGTCATGTTGTCAAAATTCTAACTTTGGAATTTTGTCAAGGATTTAGGATGCCAATAATAAAATCTTTTGTTAGAGAAATCATTGAATGGATAATTTTCAATGGAACAAAATATCAAACACATATCCATTGGTTACAATGCATAAGAATTCAAAAATCAAAGTAAAATGTTTAAAAATTCGTAGTTCCAAAGTTCCTTACAAAAATACAAAAAAAAATTAGTTTATCAAATGACAGAGAGAGTATATACCTCTAGAATAGTAGCGACATTTGAAACCTAACTTCTTGGATTGTCTTTCAAATCGATTTATCAATGAATCCAAAAGACAATAAATTAATCATAAAAAAGTAGCAAGTGAGATAACATTAAGCGAATGTAATGAAAACGTTAACCTAGAAATCCACTCTCATGAAGACCAAACCACAAATGGCCCATCACGAGGTGATATGTGTACGGTTATACTCAAATGATTTTAGATGCGGTTGGGCATGTATATTCAATTTTGAATGCAGATGTGGGGCCAAAATGTGGTGTGGTGTGCTGGGACCGTGATATAAAAAACAATTAACGTGTCGGATCAGAGTAATTCCTGTTTTGAATATAAAATCACGCAATTTATGTCTGTCCGATCTTCCCGAGATATAGAAACTCCCAATATGTGACAACAAGACACCATCCGATTCAAGACGAAATTTACGTCATATACTATGTTTGTACTAAGATATTTAGGATCCACAAATATATAAGAAATAAATTGATTATCCTTTTCTACTGTATTAAATCATGAACAGTTGTCACAAAAATAATTTAGGATTAAATATAAAAAGTTCTTAAATCAGACTGATTGGAAAATATTGGAGAGTTGAGGAGAGAAAATCTATAGAAGCAAGGAAACACCATTAGAGGAACTGATAAACTAAAAACCTGTAAAAACACCATTTCTGTCAGACTTGGAACTGAAACCTTCTTGCTGTCTCCGTCATTGAAGCCTCCGGCCACCACCATCACAACAACCCGAACAACACACCACACCATCACAACAACCTGAACAACACAACACACCATATTGCACAATACTACATCTGCAATTCGAAAAAAATAGAAAATAAATCATTTTAATATATAACAAACAGAAAATTTTAGACCTAGAAAAAAAATCAAAGAAAATTTGAGGAATCTCCACGTATCAAAGCAAAAATCATAGCATTACATATAACAAACACACATACAGATATATGCATATATTACATATACAGATTGGGGAAAAAATCTCCATGAATGCTACCAGCGTTTGGGGAAGAAATCTCCACGAATGCTACCCACCGCTCCTCACTCCATCACCAACATCGCATCATTTGGGGGGAACCAGACATTGCATCGTTTGGGGGGAACCAGCGTTTGGGAAAGAAAAAAAATAAGATACGAGCGGGGTAATGAAAATACGAGGCACTTTGAGTTTTGGTTAGGATTGACATTGGTCACGGCCTACAGCCGTGACCCACCTCGCGACCCATTAATGAAAGTAAGTCTCGTGTATGGAGTTTACTGCTCACGGCCCATAGCCATGACCCACGCCCAAAAATTGGTCACGGACCCCAGCCGTGACCCAATATGTGTGTGTATTGTGCTTCGTCATGCCTATGGTCACGGTCCAAGTCTGTGACCCACGTTAAAAATGGTCACGGCCCCCAGTTGTGACCTAGTATTTGTGTGTATTATGCTTCGTCATGCCTATGGTCATAGCCCAAGTCCGTGAGCCACGCCAAAAATTGGTCACGGCCCCCACCCGTGACCCAATATTTGTGTGTATTGTGCTTCGTCATGCCTATGGTCACGACCCAAGTCCGTGACCCATACCCGACCAATTTTGGAGGGAATTTTGGTGCCAAGATGGTCACGACCTGGTCACGGCCCAAGTCCGCGACCCACAGTGGTCACAGACCAAATCCGTGACCACTTCCAGAGCATCCATGATTTAGTGTGGTAATAAATATGGTCACGCCAAAAATTGAGTTGGTCACGGCCAAAGTCCGCGACCAGCTGGTCGCGCCCAAGTCCGCGACCAACTGGGCGTGACCATTCGTAGGATTTGGTGTAGTGCGTATGGCTTTCTCGCTCTCTAACTCCTTCATATCACGATGTTCACCTTCCCACGATTAATGCCTTTTTATCTGCTATTTTTTTTGTGTGTGTGCATGTGTGTATATGTATATCATGGTAGGCAATACAAACCAAATACTTCCAAATTCACCGCATATTACCCTTAGATGATATTTGGCGGAGATTGTTGTGAAGGATTTGGTGACTGGTGGGACCCACTACTCCTATAATGGATATGCATGAGGATGGTATTGGTATTGTCTAGTCTCTTAGAGGAAAATATTTTCTCACAACTCGTGCAACTGGCTTCTGGCGAAAGGTACATTTTTGCAATTTTATTTCTTGGTTAATATATTGCACCATATTAAATCCGTGAGATAACTTCTAACCAATATTTACAGGATGTTATCTTTTATTTATTATTTTTTATTATGTGTATAAATACCTTGCGAACACACTCAAGGATATGATTTTGCGAAAATAAAAATATTTTTTCATATACATGTTTTAACATAAAGAAAAGTTGCATCTTTTTTTGGTAGAATTATATAAGCTCATTTCACTTTTATTTAATACTAATGAATTTCAGTTTAGAAAATATATGGATTTGTTTTCTTATTTTGTGTGTGTATAGATTGGTCGTTTTTTTTTGTATATATATATTAAGGTGGTATTTCTCAAACACTTTGTAGTTTGATTGCGTAAACAATTAAAATCTTGCAAATACTATTGGAATTATGCATTCGTCCGCGCATCGTGCGGCCCTACATGCTAGTATATCTATACAATACACTCACACACACTCACACTCACACTCACACACACACACACACACACACACACACACACACACATATATATATATATACTATATAATAATACATTAAAATGTTTATTTATTTTTTATTTTATTTTTTTGCCAAGACGGATGAGCCCCCGAGAGTTTATTAAATAAAATAAAAGAGACGAGCCCTCTTAGTGACTTACAAGAAAAGAAGGGGGCATGACAAACCTTCAAAAAATACGATAACCACCAAATGGCTATATAAGTAGCCAAAGGTTGTAAGCAACTAAATCTTTTGGACATGCTCCAAAGTCTCATACAAAACACAATAATAAGCAACATTAAGAGAATCTAAAATGAGGAGAAGTTGACAGGTCTTTGGCAACCAAAGAGCACCACCATCGCATCTCAGAATTACTAGTCTCCATTTTAGTCAACAAATCAGCCACTGCATTCCCCTCCCTATAAATGTGAGAGCAAATGAAATTTATATGAGATATGATAAGTCTGTAGTTCAGCCATCTAACTCTCAGTTGCCACGGAGGTTCAAAATTTTCATTTTGGATGCACCGAAGAACAGCCATAGAGTCTATTTCTAACCACAAGTTGAGCCATTTATACTTGCAAGCAATTTCAATTCCGTAAATAATCGAATAAAATTTTGCATAAAATGCAGTGTGATGGCCAATATTAGCACAAAAAGGCCCTCGAACAAAGCCTCTACAATTTTGAAAAACTCCACCTATAGTAGCCAAGCGAGGATCAGTTAAAGACATCCCATCAGTATTTAATTTAGTCCATCCTCTAAGGGGTGGGTACCATCTAACTTCAATGATTTTAGGAGCTTTTCTCATTTTTTATTTTATCTTAAAAAATGAAGAATAGACATGTGAGAAACCACATTATGCATATGGCCCTTGCAAAATCTGCCCATGAAAGACACCATATTTTTTAATGAATTGATGCATGAATTAGATGACGAAGATGTACCATAAAAAAAGAACTAATTCCTAGCCCTCCAAATAATATCGACTGCCCCTAAAATACAAGCAAACCAAATATTTCTCAGTTGAGGGCTAAGTTTTCTGTTAATCACCTTACACCAAAGGTTTTTGATTGAATTTTCCCACACACTGATTTTAAAAATGTCAAAAATCCACTCCCAGATGACTCGAGAAAAACCGCAATCAATGAAAAGATGTTGCATGGTTTCCACATCTGACTTACAAAGCTCACACCGAGAGCTTAACTTAAAGCCGGTTGACTAAAGGATATCCTGAGTTGGTAATTTCCCATGAATTAATTTCCACATGGTAAAAGAAATCTGAGGAGGAATATGGCTATGCCAAACAAGATCCAACAACCTGTTTGAATTTTGTTTGACTCTACAGAAATCATGCGCATCTTTAAAAGTGAGGGAACCATTGTGAGAGTGAGGCCAAATTAATTTATCTTGGAGGTCAGCTAAAGGAAGATCCAAATTTTGAGGGGAAACATCAATTAATTGAGAAATTTGAGTTCCCAACCAATTATCAGTCCACAAACTAACTGTATTACCATTACCAATCAGCCATTCTGCATTCAGTTTTATCACAGCAAAAACATCCTTATATCCTAACCAGATTGAATTTATTTTATAGCAACCTTCATCTCCTAAAGGATTAGACCTAACCTCGATAAAATCAGACCAAATGGAGGGATTAGTAACTGAATCCCAAGCTTTTTTCAAGAGAGAAGCCTTATTTAAAGAAATAAGACTCCTTAAATTCAAACCCCATTCATTTAAGGGAGAGCAACATTTTTTCTAGCTAACAACCACTGTCTTCCTTTTTAAAATTGAACCAATCCACATAAAGAATCTAATCCATTTTTTCACCCTCTTAAGAAGAAAATTCGGCCACTTTTAATCCATAAAACTATGAAGGAACATCGGTTAAATCATAGATTTTATAAGCTCCAATCTACCAGTTATAGATAACATATTTCCTTGCCATCCTTTTAATTTTGATTTCGCTCTGTCAGCAATGCGTTGGAACTGTCTACTTCTAGGCTTGCCTCTAAAAATCGGAGCCCCCAAATATATGAAAGGGTGATCACCCTCCTTTATTTGTAGTTGAGAACAAATTTCATTTTACCTAGGCAAAGCACCCTTTCCAAAATAAACACTGCATTTATTTGAACTAATTATCTGACCAGAACATTGAGAATATTTAAAAAAGGCATCCATAACATGAGCAAGGTAGGATTGATTTCCCCTATAAAACTCCAAAATATCATCTGCATAAAAGAGGTGAGAAACAACTTTGAAACCACGAGGGGAAGAAATGCAAGAAATATCACCATTTTGGACCTTATAAAGAAGATATCTGCTAAGAACCTCTTAAGCCAAACAAAAAAGGAGAGGATATAAAGGATCACCTTGTCTAACACCACGAGAGCAAGAGAAATAACCCATTGGAGAGCCATTGATGAGGATAGACAAGTTTGTTGACTTTAAAATAGAAGATATCACTTGGATGAATGTGTTGCTGAATCCAAAAGCTGACAGAGTCTTCAATAAAAATCCCCAATCAATGGTATCAAAAGATTTTGATATATCAAACTTAATCCCAACATTACCTCCAAGACATTTGTATCCCAAGAGATTGTAGTTTTTAGAGGCCAAAGAGGTGGAATGGGAGATGCTTCTGCCTAGAATAAAAGTTGTTTGCTTTTGCGACACAATTCTATCAACAATGGGAAAAAATCTATTTTGCCAAGATCTTGGTAATAATTTTAAAAGAAAAGTTAGCCATGGCAATCGATCTGAAAATATTTAAAGAATCAACCTAAGGAACTTTAGGAATTAGGGCAATCAGATTAGAATTAAAACTAGGCATATTCTAATTATGAATAAAAAAACTGGTGACAGCTTTGCAAACATCCAAATGAATGATCTCCCAGCACTTTTGATAAATTAGCCCACCAAAATCGTCTAGACCAGGAGAAGCCGATGCATTCATTGAGAAAACAGTGCTTCTAATTTCTTCATAAGATGGGAGAGAAGAAAGAGAGATTCTCCTGCTCATTAACCAAGAGGGGAAAACCTTGTCCACTAAACCATTATCAACAGTATAATCATTAGACTTATAGAGGGAAGAAAAGAAATCTACCACACGGGACTGGATTTGAGACATATCTGTAAGCTAGTCTCCATCTATGTTTAGATAGTTTATTATGTTTTGAACTCACCGATATTTAAACTGCTTGTGAAAAAAAGCAGTGCAGCGATCCCCATTAACAATCCAATTACACCTAGGTTTATCCTTCCAGAAGCACTCTTCATCTTTCAGGGCTTCATTTAGGGATGCTAAAGCATGAGTTTCAACATCATTTATATCTGGAGAAGGACCATATTTATCAATCTCAAGTTGAACAACTCGGAGATTTTCTTTATGTAAGAGCAGATTTTCATGAATGTTGCCAAAAACCTCCACATTCCATTTTTTAAGAGAAGGTATGAGAAACTTAAGTTTTTGCATAAGCACAAACATTGCACAGCCACATGGGTTAGCTATAGACCAACTATGTTTCACCATCTACATAAATTTTTCATGTTCCAACCAGGAAGAGAGAAATTTGAAAGGTTTAGGACCATATTATACCTGATTATCAGCTTGGAAAAGAATCGGGTGATGATCTGATCCGCTCTTGGACAGACCATGGCAGGAAAATGAGCTCCAATCATTTAGCCAATCTTGGTTACATAAAGCTCTATCAAGCTTTCTTTCCACTCTAGAATTAGGACCATTTTTCCAAGTAAAGAAAATCCTTTTAGTATCAATTTGTAACCAACTACAATTGTCCATCATTCTTTTAAATCCATGCATGGCCTAGCATATGGTATTATGTCCCCTCTACATTCATGAGCACCTAGAGTACAGTTGAAATCACCAATAGTCATCCATGGAGAGGAGATAATAGCATTCAAAGCTTCAAACTCAGCCCAAAGAATTATCCTCTGAGGGCTCGTTTGGTTCGAGGTTTGAAAAGGGAATTTAGGATTCCCCTCATTTAGAATTACAATGTTTGGTTGGAGATTTAAGGGGGAACTTAGAATTCCTGGAATTTAGAATTCCTACGAAATTGGATTCTCCTTTCCCCTCTAAAATGGGGATAATCCTATATTCCCGGACATATTACCTTACTTTTGTGGTGTGACAAAAATACCATTTCACATAAACTCATAAGTACACTTTCTCTCTCTCATACACACACACACACACATTCTCTCTCTCTCTCTCTCTCTCTCTCTCTCTCTCTCTCTCTCTCTCTCTCTCTCTCTCTCTCTCTCACTCACACACACACACACACACACACACACACATACTCACTCTCTCTCGCACACACATACATATACACACTCTCTTTCTCTCTCACTCACACACCTGCTCTCTCTATCTCTCTCACACACATAAACACTCTCTCTCACACACATACGCATACGCATACGCATACACATACACATACACATACACATACACACACTCTCTTTCTCGAATTTTTTTTTTATGTGTTCAACGACATCAAGTTTTGATGTCGTCCAATCACATGGTTTTTTAAGAAGTGTTCTCTCACTTCATTTAATGATTCATTATCTCATATTAAAGTGACGTTCTCTCGCTTCATTTAATAGGAAATAAAATAGTTTACACCATTTATATATAAAAAAAGAATGACATTTTTATACTATAACATTTTTTCTTTAATAACAGTTTTTATATATAATAATATTACAAAAATGTTTAAATGTTTTTAAAACTCTTTTTTTTTTTAAATAAAAAAGTTAAAAAATATTTTTTTATATAAACTATTAAAAATGTTTTAAATATGTACTATTTTTTTAAAAAGTTAAAAAACGTGTTTTTTAAAACTGTTTTTCATATATAAACATTTTTTTTAATATATTAACAGTGTTTTATAGATTAAAACTATAAAAATATATTTTAAATGTTTCTTTAAACTGATTTTTTTAAAATAAAATGTTAATATATATTTCTAATATATAAAAAACAGTTTTTAAATGTTTTTCGCCATTCAAAAAACTGTTTTTGTACAACAACAAAAAAATGCAAAATAAAACTGTTTAATATGTTAATATATAAACACATTTTTATTTATATAGACAGATTTTTTAATGTTTTAAATATGTGCTATTTGTTTAAAACATTAAAAAATGTGTTCTGTTAAACAATTTTTATATATAAACAGTTTTATTTTTGCATTTTTTTTTTGTTGTACAAAAATAGTTTTTTGAATGTTTTTATATTTCTAATAAAAACATTAAAAAAACTGTTTTTTATTTATTAGAGATATAAAAACATTCAAAAAATTGTATTTTTACAACAAAAAAAATTGTTTTTTTGCTTAAGGAAAAAAACGGGAAAAAAAACCATTTTTTACAACTTTATTTTTCAGGAAAGATTAATAAAAAAAAGTTATTCAAAAACTTTTTTTTGTTTTTATTTAAAAACTGTTTTTTTACAACTTTATTTTTTTGTAAAGAATTAAAAAAAATTACTAAAAACAGTTTATATTTAAATAAAAGTGTAACAAAACACGTTTTTTTAAACTTTTTCAAAAAATAGTATATATTTAATATCTTTTTAACAGTTTAAATAGAAGGGATTTTAGATGGAGGGAAAAAGGAATTCCTGCTTGAACCAAACAATGGAAAGGAATTGAAGATTCCAGGAACTTAGAATTCCTGGAATTATGAATTCTCATTCCCTTGTCAAACCTCGAACCAAACGAGCCCTGAATGTATTCAGTAGACGCATAAACGATGGTGAAAACAAATTGGATACTATCCAATTTAACCATCATAGAAATTTATTTAGAAGACACATTCAGAATAGATGGAGGAGGAATACTCTGAGAGTGAAAAACCCCTAAATTTGGTAACCTGCTACCTCTGTCAGTGGAAGCCAAAAAAATCATGCCTAGATCTTTGAAAAACCTGGCCATAAAGACATCAGAAACCACCTTTGGTTCAGCTATACAAAGAATATCTGGCCCATGTTGAGTAGACCTGTGAGAGAGCATTCTTTTTTTATGGGAGGTTGCCCAACCCCCTTATGTTATAATAAAAAAGCTTCATTTGTGAGAATAACTGGCACTCCTGAATTTGTAACAATCCTGAGATTGAAGATTTCTTCGTATATTAGACTTCAATTTATTCTTTTGAGAGTTTGAAAGAACAATGGTATAACCTTCATTGTTTGTTTCTGTCGTAAACCTTATTTTCTGTAGATTATTTAAACAACTATTAGCAACATGATCAACTTCCTTCTCCATGCCATGATCAAGCAATGGACAATCATTATGATTTACAAAATTAACATTATCAGAGACTTCTTCTTCATCCATTAAAGCTACCCATGACTGCTTTAAGAAAGTTTTTGGAGAGATAATTTTGTCCGTGGAAACCCCCTCCATTGTCAAAACATCCTCAACCATATTTGGTATCCTGTTGTCCACAGACATCGTCACTAGAGAAATGGTTCCTTCAGTAACTAAGTCCCCACTTAGTTCCTCCTTATCTATAAGTTTAGGATGATCGCTAGATGGAAAGACCATCTTGATTCCAGTAATCTCCATCCCATGAAGGTCTTTAACACCTTATGGTTCTCCCACCTCTACCATATTTTTTTTCATCGTATTAACCCCCTCAACTTCTTTTGGTTTGTATATTCGCTTAACTAGTGATCTACCCGTGTGTTTAGATATTGACCTATGTCTCTCCACCTGATTACTCGTACCTTTGAGCATGTCAATTCCATATAACTGAATGCGACGAACCACCCTACAGTCAGTCACCAAATGTCCAAGTATTCTGCAATGGAAACATCTAGGTGGAAGTTTTTCATACACCACACTTGTTCGAAAGAAACATTATTATGTTTGATATGAATTTGCTCTTGTAGATTATCACATATCTCCATGTTAATGATAACTCGAGCAAAGTGTCTAAAAGATCTATCCAGGGTAGGTTGATCAATCTTGATAGGGTCTCCAAGACAACGTGCTACTTCAAGAAGGATTCTTGGTCTCTAATATTCAATCGAAAGACCCATGAATCTTACCCAAACAGGAGCAGAAGTAACTCTTTGATCTGCTGGTTTGAACGAGGGTACCAGTTAGTGAATTTAAGCATACCTGGATCAAGGTTTAAAGTGCGTCTAGACCATAAAGTCTTCTTCAAACCCAGGTTTGGCAACTGCAACGTGAAGAACCCTTTTCCCATCGGTATAAGCTTCCATGCATCCACAATATTAAAATAACGTGAATTTTTTTCTTGTAAAATCTTAGCTGCCAAAGGCTTATCTCCCTTGTTGAGCAAGTATCTACCAATTAAAAAATATTCACTCTCTTTATTGGATTCTTGGTACTCAAACTCCGATATCTCCACATCCATCAAGTTTCCACACAACTTAGGTGTTGGCCATTCTTTTCCATTGAGATCAGGGGAAAGATCTTTTTTTACCATATTAGCGTATGATGATGGCAGTGGAACCGCAGCAGTCTCCTCGCATTCAATAGTGATTGATTCCCGTAGAACAGTCTCAGCAACCAAGAGAGTTTATTTGTTGCAGGTGCGATATCTAGATCACAGAACTCCCATGATGTAGAACCATGGTCTGAATCCATGCCAAAAGAAAGAATAGAAAAAATGAAGGTTAAGAATGATCGATCAAGGATGGCCAAGAAGGAAACCCTAGAATCGCCTCCCACTTTTTTATAAACAAAAAATTATAAAAAATAAATTTGTTTTATAAAATGCTTTAAATGACATTTTTTTAACTAACCTGTTTTTAATAAATAACTTCCTTTAAATAACTCAATTTTTAAATAAAAAATTTTCAAATCATAAAACTAACTCTTTTTTAAATTAACACTGTTTTAAAATAACTATATCTTTCGTAATACATTTTAAAAAATGTATTTTTGGACAAAAAAATGCAATTCTAAAAATTACTTAATAAAAATATAGTAAATTACAAAATTAGTTATTACAAAAACAGTTATATAAAAAAGGTATTTGAAAAAACAGTTATTTCGAAAAAAAGTTATTAAAATAATATTTAAAAAAGTTAAATGCTTTATAAATAAGAGTATTTTTAATTACCTTTTTTAGAATATCTTTTTAAGTAAAAAATTGTTTTGTAATTTAAAAAAAACTATTTTTAAACAAAATTAATTATTTTAAACAGTTTTTAACATTTTAATAATTGTTATTAAAAACTAACCATTTAAAAATAATTTTTTTTAGCTATTTAAAAATAATATTTTTAACAGTTTTAAAATAATTTTTATCAAAAATAACATACTTGCAACTGTTTTAAAAATACCCTTTTTAACTATTTTAAGAAAATAAATACAAGTTAATAAAATTGTAAAAAACATTATTTAAAACAACTTTAGATTAAAAGAATTTTTTTAATTACAACAGTTTTTTAAAAAAGAAATTTGGGATAGAAAAATACTTTATTTAACACATTTTATAACAAGAATAAAAAAATACTATTGGCCATGTTTCAATTAAAAAAGTTAAACTGGCAATTTTTTTTTACTCAAATTTTTTTAAATTAAAATATTTTTGTAAGTGAAACTGTTAAATAAAATTGTTTTTAATTAAAATGCTTTTCACTATTTTTTAATTAATACTAATTTTTTTGTTGTTTTAAATAAAAATGTTAATGAAATAAAAAAATCTAAAAAATAGTTAATTCAAAATACAGTTATTTAAAAGATAGTTGTTGAAAAAAGTATTTAAAAAAGAGTTATTCTGAAAAACAACTATTAAAAAAAGGTTATTTAAAAAAAACGTTATTAAATAAATAGTTATTTGTAAGAAAATTATTTATAAAAAAGTTATTTAAAAAATGTTATTTTATACAATAGTTAATTAAAAAACATATTTATTTTTGTAATTTTGATAAAAAAAGAGTTTTAACTTAGTTTATAAATAAATATACATTTTAATCTATTTTAAATATAGGATGTGTTTGTATATATATAGTGGATAATTATGTTAAATGGGGGAAAATAGTTTTTATACTCATTAAAATGGAAGTCAACAGTCAACTGATGGTTTCTATCAGAAATGACACCTAAAAAGATTTTTTGTAAATTAGCGTACCCCAATCCAAATACGAATGACTATTGTACCCCAAATTCAAAATAACCCTTAAAAATATTAACTTTCATTTTTAGTAAGAGTATCATTTTCCCGCCACAACAGCCAAAGAAAGGATGGCGCTAAGGGCACCCCAATATTTAATCCATAATACCATAAGTCCTTTTTAACTCCATCATATACAAACCATGTTTTTTGTTCATTATACCACCATATGGGTTACTCACTACTTAAAGTTACAAAATTTCATTTACTCACTTTCCCTCCTTCTCTCTAAACATCATAATCTGTAAACCTCTCATCTCCTAACATCTAAACATCAAATTTCAAAGGCCAATATAAAATCATCATTAAGACCCATTCAATCACGTTGGTATTCAACATCATTAACATCATCCACACACAAAAAACTGCGGTTTTGAAATATATAATGCGTTTAATTGTTTATTAAGTTACTAATCAAACATTTAAAACCTTTAGACCTTTAAAAACAGTAATAACATAATATGAAATCCTACTGATCAAAATACAACACGAACAAAATGAACCCTTCGCGATTTTGTTTGAATAAAATGGACAACAGTAAAACAAATGAATTGCGAGTTTGCATTGTAGAACCACCACAACAAGTCAAAATAAGGGTGGCGCTAAGGGCACCCCATTATTTACTTCATAATAACATAAGACTTTTTTAACCCCATAATACCACACAAACCACATTTTTACTTCATTATACTACCATGCGGGCTACCCATTACTTAAAGTTATAAAAATGCATTTACTCACTCTCTCTAAGCATCATAAATTATAAGCATCTAAACTTTTATCATCTAAACATCAAGTTTCAAAGGCCAACATCAAATCATCATCAACACCCATTTAATCAGGTTGGTGCTGAACATCATTAACACCGTCCACACACACAAAAAAATGTTTTTAATATATATGATGTGTTTAATTATTTATTAAATTAGTAGTCATAACTTTAAAACCTTTGAACCTTTAATAACATAATACGAACCCTTACTGATCAAAATACCACACCAACAAAACGAACCCTTCGCGATTTTTATTTAAAGAAAATGGATAGCAATAGACAAAAAAATTGCGATTTTGCATTATAGAACACCCGATTGAGTTTGAATCAGTTTGTTAACAATGAACCATTAAGGCCAAGTTTTTAGGATTTAATTCGGGATGAAACATGTGATGTTTTTGGTTTTCTTTGTCATATTTTACACAAATCAAAATGGTTTACATGTTGGTATCATTTGGGGTTATGACCCCAAATTTTGATCCTATTATACTCGTTAGGTATGTGATGAATGAAACAGGGAATTGGTAAATGTTCCATTTGGCAGACTTGCGACTAGTTTATAAGGTTGACTCGTCATGTTTAAGATGAGTTCCTGCAGACTTTTCAGCTATATTGCCCGACTCATCTAAGTTATTTGTATATGTCTAATTATCCATGTGTGTTTAATTATTCGTGTATGTGTAGTTATTAATTTAATTTCCACCTGTGCATTTAATTATTAGTTTAATTGGAGAAATTAAATTGGTTTTGATAAATATTAATTAGGGAGTTAAGGATTAATATTTATTATTATTATTGTTATGTACTTGCTTGTAATAAGTAAATAGCAATATGAATTAATATATGGTCGTTTAGTGAATGAAAAGCGACGGTTATTATATTTTGTCATTAGAGAGTTAAAACGAGGAATTTAAATAATTATGGGCGACGCAACTGTACGTATGTATCGGGCCCGATTAATGATACGATGGTATATTTTTAGTTTGGTGACTCAGATAACCTTTTTTTAGTGCTACATTATTTGGATTTGGTCGAAATAGTACTGAATAGGTACCGAGAGGTTATAGTTGGGTTTCAGGAGCTTTTTAGACATAGTAGGCCTGCATGGAGGTGTAGTTGTCTTTGTAATCTTAGGGTTCAACTTAAAAATGGGATTAAGTTGTTATTGACAAAATTAGTAAGACCACATATTATCGAAGAAGTCGCAATCAGTACCCGTCACGTGCCAATTGGACTGTAGTGAGAATTACATGAAGTGGTTCTTGACCTATTCCCGTACGATTGTCCAGAACCCCGCATATCATCAATCCAAAGTAAGAAAAACATTAGTGGTAAGTATTAAAGTTCTTATAATTTTCATAATTTAATGATTTGTCATACATAAATGATGTTTAATGAGCGAACAAAGTGTGCAAAATGATTGAGCTACTGGGGAAGAACATTAAAAAAAGTGTAATCGCATATGTGAGTACATTGCTTGGGCGGGATTGTAGCAGTAATTGGGGCGGGTCTCCATATTAACACTAAGGAGCAGGTGAATAATAAAAAAAGGAAGTATATAAAAGTGCACGATAAAGGGAAAAAGAAGGCAACAGAGGATGAGGTACAAAAAAAAAATAATAGAGGGTGAGGGAAAAAGAAGGCCGGAGGGGATGAGAGCAAAAAATAGATAATGTTTGTAATTTTTCGTTATTTATTGTGCTAAAATTTACTACTTTTGTACTTTGGAACTTGTGAATTATTGGTTGGTGTAGGTTGGTTGCAATGCATTTAGTTTTGAATTGTTGGTTTGTGTAAATTTGTACAAGTATGTTGGTAGATGTTTAATGTGTTCACTATGATCAATGTTACTATGTTATATTGTTTCTGAATTTTTCCTTAGATGACGCTAGGTTAATATGTTTAATATTATTGTGTTAGTATGTTAACTATAAATGTTATTATATTTGTATGTTGGTTGATCTGAACTTATTATGGATTCTAAAGTTTTTGTGGATTGGTAATATATTTCAACCTTGATTCGTGACATATATGCCGAAATAGTGTATGCTCCATCATTATCATCATATCGTCAGTCAAAGTTCCCCTAAAAGTTGAAACCCCACTTTTAGGTATGACTTCCCCGAAACTAAACATTATTAAGTTTGGTTCGGCATACGAACATCGAAACAAGTTATATTACTCGTTATAAAGACCCCGAACCAAACATTATCGAGTTTGGTTCGACATACTGGTAGCAAAATAGAATATATTACACGTTACAAATACCCCAAACAAAATATAATAATGTTTGGTTCGAGATAATTATACCTAACAGTGCTATTTCCAATTTCCGAGGCACTTTAGTTTGCAATATATGTGCCGGAAATGGTATCCTGTTTTGGCATATATATCACGAATAAGAATAAACGTTTCATATTGACATAGTGACATTAAAAGTTCAGATCAACCAATATATTTCCATGATATTGAAATCCATTGCACGTGATACTGAAATCCACAACATGAAATTCCTTGGACATGATATTGAAATCCATAACATGATATCCTGAAATAATATATTGATAGTGATATATAATTTCAACAAATTTACAAATGATACTGAAAACAAAATCAGAGTTCGTATTGATATATCCCTCAAAATATACCTACACATTTAGTTACATGTGTACAAAGAGACAATATATCCCTAACTAGTTGATTTCTATACATCATCACTTATTACTACATCCTTTGGGAAAATCTTTCCAAACTCAGATATATGGTCAACATATTTATCAATCCAAAACTTGGCTTGAGGTAAGAAACAATTATGCCACTGTCTTACAATCGGTGGTAATGGACAACCTTGCTTTAACTTTAGTATGATAAAAGGATTACCTCATACATGAGTAATCTTCACAAACATTGGACTTTTGGATTGCTCATGTCTCATCAGTAGTAATATACGGCAATGTCTCGATGATATAAGAACACACACAGAATTATAATCCTCTGCCACAAGGTAATCACACTCCGGTATTACCATCCAAGACTTCAGACCACGCAAGCTTGTGGAATCGTCTAATAGATTTAGCAAACTCCAAAAATAAACTCCTAAAACAGTGTACATAAAAATCATTATTTTCAAGCACTTCATCCATCAAATTCGCTCTCACACTTCTCCACCCATCACTTTTGGACCTCATACTTAAAAAACTAAACACCCATCTAAAGTTGTAACTGTCATCAGCTTCCACACCGATGATATCTTTTACAAAACCTTTGTAAAACTTTGGTATCTTCTTGAAGTACTTCTTGTATGTGGGTGTGAACTTAGGTCACCATGGATCTAAGCATGTTAACTCTGTAAAATTAATATTCTTCTAAGTCTCTAAATAATATAGTGTTACTTGTCGGTCGATTATCTGGTGTATTAAAAGGCAAATGGATCCCTTTTCATTGACTTCTTATGTTTTCGCTCATGACTTGTTGATCTTCGACCCTGCGATTGACCCTTATCTTACTTCAGCATGAATGGCTTAAATATCCTTGCAGTGGTGGGACACCCTATGTCTTTCAACTTACGTAACATATTCCTTTTCTCATATACAGTTGACCTTCCCCACCTATGTTTGAATAATATCATTTTTGGCTCATAATCAACCATATGGTACTTGGCCAACTTGGTTATAATAAATAATTTGCACCAGTGACCATCCAAATCCCCTTAAAGTATAACTCGGCCCTCCATTCGGTAGATGACCAAGTTATGAGCAAAAGGTACGGCATAGACATTGCGCACGACATGGAGGCACGATTTAAAATCCATGCCAATATTGTCACATGTATTTATCTCCTTAAGAATTAAGTTAATTACATAATGTGAAACTATTCCTATGAGTCCGAGCAACAGAAGAAGATTATACAAGTGTTTGATTTTCGGTAAGGAATCCTCGTACTCCTTATTAATTTTCATAACTTGCAACTTGAATGTAATTGTGCATGCTGACAAGCATCATGTCAAAAGGTAGTTAAGAACTCTCCAACCGTTTCTTAAGCTTACTATGCTCACCTTCGTATCAGTTTGTAGTTCGTTTGTTGTAGTGTTTTATCATATTAGTATATGTATCAATGAAGGTCTCCATAAATTTATACCATGTATAGTCAATGTAGTTTAAAGTGATGGGTTATGACGCACAATCCACATGGAATAACAACGATGATTCATTAAAATCTCTCTCGGTTGGGGATTTAACTAAATGAACCTAATCTCTCAAGAAATGTTTGTAACACCCCGCCTAATTAAATACCGGGTGATCAGTCCTTTATTAGATTAAAATCAAGGTGAATGGTTGGTTCATTCTTAGCATCACTGTCGCAAAATAAAATTTCCAAATTAAACACCCTAAATAATTAATCTAAGTGTTAAAACAATTTAAAACCTTATTTCCATTTTATTTAATCCAAATATGAAAACCTTTTTTGATAACCAATGGGTTAAGAATCACATAAATACTAAGGATGGAAAATAACACAAAAGAATTAATCCATTTAGATTAACCAAACCAGTTTAAAACTATAAATGAAATCATCCTGACAAGAGTTAACTCCTAAGGAGTACAAAATACAGGAAAATATAAATAAACATAAATCCCTGACAAATTCCAAACGGAATAGGAAATCAGGCGACACATACCCTATCTATGAAGAACTAAAGTAAAAACTGAGTCAACGAAGAGGTTGTCTACAACAAGGTTTGCAACTCCCACATAAGATGCAGCACGTCCAATCCCAAAAACCTATGCATGACGCCCCTGTGGCTGGGCACCTGTAATACATATACATGTATATACAAGAGAGAAAAGACAGGAAACGGGTCAGAGCCCGAGTGTAAAACAGTTTTAAAAATAGTTTAGCAAGTATTTAAAATGTTTACTTAGTAGTGCAACAACCATGTTAGTATGCGACACTCTTTTGAGAATTCTCACCTCCCATCTAGTGTGCACGCCTACCGTACTAATAAATCTCATAAGTCTCTCTAACTTATTCTCCGTGAGGCTTCATCATGTGAAAAGTAAGGTTATGATATTCACTTTAGAAATCAATCTCTTCAAGATTTCTTACGGTATTTAGAACAACTCAGTATCGTTATAAAGTTCCCAAATACTTATAGTAAAGTTGAAGCATTTATTCGTTACTTAACTACTTATACACACAGTAGAAAGTTCCCATATAGATATACATATATATATTAGTCACACATATAATATATATACTAATAGCACCCCACATAAAATCTATGGTGATGGCATACTCTGTTACCAAGTCCCTGTATCACTCGTACTCAGGAAAATACTAGTTCCGGTATGATTTTTACATAGGTACATAATATATGCACAATCACGCAGTTATATATATAAATATTCACATTTTATAAATTAGGTATGCCCATGAACCATAATTATAATTATCCATTCTTAGCACATATTACTCGATTATCTCGCATAACGGATTCGTCTATTTTATTTTCATTTATAATTTATTTCATACTTCTCATCTCTCGAAGTATTCTATCTCACTAAGTCTAATTTCAGTAGGTATACTCTCACTTACCTTCTGGTCTAAATCCAGTGAATAACTCCTCGTTAACCCACAATTTCATCCCACATTAAATTTCACTGAACGGAGTCTACCAAGAGCCTACTAGTCCTCTTTATAACCCATTATACTCTATCAATAATAATCAAGGATTCCTACGCATTTTAACCAGATTAAACAAAAACAAGAAAAATATGCAGTTTTCCATGGGGGATCGATCGATCGAGGAAATGGTGTCGATCGATCGATGTTCTTGGTCGATCGATCGATCAAGCAGTTCTTGCCCAGAAACTGCAATTTCAACCTACGGGTTTCATCTTTCAAATTACTCCAAAACACCATTAATGATTCTCAAACTCCCAAACAACATTTCTACTAGTTACATATACATATATAAATGATTTTCTACGTAAAACATGTCCAAATTCATCAAAGTCATTGAATTTATGCGATAAATTAACATAATTATCAAGAACCCTAATTTTTCATAAAATATCCATTCTTCAAATTCTTTTCCAGATTTCTTACCTCTAAATCCATACCAATTCATCGTTAATCCTCTACATATGATGGGTATGTTCAAAATATATTTATTTCCTCCAAAACATAATATTTAAAATATCTAAATTATCAATTTCTTCCATAAAATATGTTCTTAACTATCTTTAACTAACTTTGGAGTGACATTAACTAAAAACAAAGCAAGATAGATATTTGCCTGTAATTTAAGGTTCTGATTTGTGGATGAAAAAGGTATGGTTGCGTTCCTCGTCGTGCGATCTACATTTCGGTGGTAGTGGCGGTGAAAACGGATGAGTTCTTGGCCTTAGATTGCTTGGAAAGCTCTCCCCCTTATTCTCTAATGGTCGTTCTTAGGTTTTGTGTTTGTTAACCCTAAAAGACAACTACTAATGGCTGATATATCCTAAGTAAATTTGTGGGTTTAATTACCCAAAAATACAAAATGTCTAATATACACTCCCGGGATGTCAATTAGGCCTAAAAACGCCCCGAGACCCAAAGTAAACTCCCGGGGTACACTTTTCTAACTATCTAGACGCTTCCAAACACTTTGGTGCACTCGAAATGACCATAAGGGCGACTTATAATTTATTCACTTATAATAATAATAATTTAGTTTCGACACGACACAGGCGCGTCCTGGCTTAATTTCCATGATTGTCATATTATTCCTCCGTGACCATTTTAATAAAATCAATCTTATATGTTACTTTACTCATCTAGTAATATTCAACAAATTTCCAATAATTACTAACTCTCGTCATGCTGGTAAATATTTAAAACAAATCTCCGGATTAATATTAATTTAATTTATCTCAATTAAATTGTTAAATCCCTAAATTTAAAAGCCATAAAAATACGGGGTATTACAACGTTTAGTGAATCTTCATCATGAATCTCTTTACGAGCATGATTTTTCACATTGCGGTGAACGTGGAAAGTGAACACCATGCATCTAGCCTCGGGGAATAACGATGTATTGATGCACTGGTAATCCTGACCAGTGATAAAGACATCAAGGCATACAAATGGATCGAATAGCATTTTGAACCCACCAAAAGCCCACTGATGTGACACCCCGACTAATTAAATACCGGGTAGCTACTCCTTTATAAAATTAATTCAAAATGCCAAGTTGGCTCAGTTAATAGCATCACTGTCGAAAACATTATATTATTTCTAACCACCTAGTATTTAAAAAGCAAGTTGCCAAATTTTAATTTAAGTCTGATTAACATGCAACAAGTGTAAGGAAGAAATAAATAACACCATTCACCATACTGAAGTAAAACGAATAACCATCACAATAGAGTAAATAAAGTCTGGAGGAAAACTCCTCACTACAATCCCATACTGAAATAAATAACCGAAACTAAAATAATACATGCTAAAGTCTGAAAACTGAAATGTAAAAGATGTCTCTAAAGAAATGGGCAACATGCCCTACAACTGATAGATGGTGACTCTGGAATCCAAAAGATAGAATCGTCTACATGCAAATCCCTGTAGCTTCCACAAGCAGCTACATCTCGTCACCTGAATGAGTAACCTATGCTTGGTGTCCTTGTGGCTGGGCACCTAAAATGGTTTTACAAAGAAAAAGAGATTTGAAAAGCAAACGGGTCAGAGCCCGAATGTGGAGTTATATTTTAAAAACCTGCAAGTGCTTTAAAAACATTTAAAACATTAAATGCAAAGTACATGTTAGGACGTACACTCGCATGATATTCTCACCTCTCGTCTAACAGTGCACTCCTAACGTAAGTACCCATCTATATCGACCCATACTACTACCTAACTGACAACATAACTAGCTAGACTGCCAAAGGTTCTACCCATATTACTCGGTTCCATTTAACATAACAGCGCTCGTAATTAAATAGAGGTTTAACGTAAACTCAGTTACTAAATATGCCATTGCTATAACAATCAGTTAACTCATTATATATCTCGAAACAATACCGTAATATTTTTACAACATTAACATGAGGATTCCCATTAATTTAATGTATATTATTCATATCATAAATAGACAATACAAGCACCCCGCGAACTAAGCTGTGGTGCACACATACTCTGCTATCCATCCCGGTACATCACGTACATAAGGATTACATATTCCGAATCTCTCAGGAATAGTTTACCGATAACAACATCACAAATAATGGAGGCGAACACAGTCACCATCACATGGGTCACGCACATACCTACGCTCCCATGATCAGCGGACTTATTAATATCACAATAAGTCTTTCTATGACCTATGTTCATCGAGGTACCAGTCTATATCCCCCCCGTAGGCACACAAGGATTAGAGGGTCCTAAGCGAACGCAAACCTCCCGTGATAGCAAGTATGGTAGGTATGTCATACACACAATCCATATACCAATACGAAGTAAACACACATCTTAGTAATACCATATTTTAATCGTAGTACTATTCTCATTCTCGTACTAACTCGTAATTATCACTATATATGCTATACCGGTTTATAATCATACGTGCCATAATTAATTCTCACGTCGTAGTGGACACTCACGTCTCGACCCAAACCGTCCATGTAATATAACTCTCGTATGTAAATTTCTCCTCATAAATACCCAAATGTCCCAATCCTATCATTACTACATCTACGGAATGATATCTATATCCTCAAATCAGTTTACGGAACTCCAAAAGTCAAAACAGTCCAAAATGGCCCAGACTGCCAGCTCGTTAGAAGTCTCGTTCGAACGAGTGTTCGAACGAGTTTGGACTGCCATCTCGTTAGAAGTCTCGTTCGAACGAGGCTGTTCGAACGAGATCCCAGTTCGTTCGAACGAACTGTCCCTTCTAACGATATCTTGTTCGAACGAGATATCGAACGAAATCCCTACTCGTTAGTAACGACTGATCAACTCGTTAGAAGCTCGTTCGAACGAGTTCGTTCGAACGACCTGGGGCTGCTTCTAACGACTGACCAGTTTCGGCCCAGAATTTTCCCAATTCGTTTTCCATCCATTTTTTAGTCCTCCAATCTCTTCTAAAATTCGTTCCAATAATATATTGAGTTATCTAATCATCCTCAAACATGCTAAGGTGTTATACTAACATCTTTAAAGGGGCTTAATACCTTCTAAACATCATTAAATCACAAATTTCTACATTAACTCACAATTTTCTTCAAGAACATAAACCCTAGGTTCTTCTCATCATAATTTCCCAGATTTTAATCCGTTTATACATCACATAGATATGAAATCTCTAAATTAAATCTTCAAACAATGTTTCTACATGCAAACCTATCCCAAAGTTAAACAACAATCTTCCAATTTTATGGGTTTTCTTTTAACTCTTATATAAGATTGATTAACAATGTTTCTAACATGGAAAAAGCATTCACTGCATAAGGAATGTAATTTAAATCACTTGCCTTGGTTTGATTCCGGATTTGGTGTTGATTTGATGAAGAATTTCTGCAGAATTTCTTCTCTCCAAGCTTCCTCTCTAATGGTGGCTTAAGGTGGCTAGGGTTTGATTTGGGGAAACTTAGAAAACCTAAATGACAACCTACGTAGCCTTCTAGGTTAATATGGGTTGGTTAATGGGCTTAATGGGTTTAATCCACATCAGATTTACATCTCTATTTTTCGTCACTTTTAATTCCTAAAAATGTAAAATTACCAAAATACCCTTTAAGTTACCGGTATGGCCTAAAAATACCCCGGGACCCAAACTATACTCCCGGCTAGTGTTTTCTGACTATCTCGACCCTTCCGGACGCGTTGACGCACTCAAAACGACCATACGGATTATAGATTTTAAATTCACTTTTTATTAACAAAATATTATACCGTGACGCGGCGGTCCCACGCGTCTCAACAAAATTTCTAAAATGCCGTATATAAATCTCACGACAAATTTTCATAGTACCGAATACATATATAATCATATATGCACATAATCAAATACCAATTCGCATCTCAATAGTATTTATAACCCGGATTAATTTCCAATTAATACGCATTTAATTAATTAATCCCAAAAATAAATATAGACAAAAGTACGGGGTATTACATACTTCCCCCCTAATAACTGAATTTCGTCCCGAAATTCGAAACTAGAAAGTACCTGCTAAAAATAGCTCTGGATAACGTTCGCGCATATCATCCTCGCGCTCCCATGTGGACTCCTCGACATTGTGATGTCGCCACTGTACACGCACTAACAGAACTATCTTTGACCGCAGTTTCCTCTCGCTTCGGTCCAAAATAGCAATTGGCCCCTCCTCGTAGGAGCTATCCGGCTGGAGATCGATGTCCTCCACAACAATGTGAGAATGAGCCAAATTATCTCTAAGGTATTTCCTCAGCGAGGAAATATGGAACACGTCGTGAATCCGATGCAAGTGCTCCGGTAGTCCAAGTCTATACGCAACCGGTCCGATCCGCTCAATAATAGGGAACGGCCCCACGTACCTCGGTGCCAACTTCCCCTTCTTCCCGAATCGCATAATCCCCTTCATCGGAGAAACCCTGAGCAAAACCTGGTCCCCCACTTGGAACTCCCTGAAAAACCTCTTCGCATCAGCATAACTCTTCTGCCTGTCTTGAGCTACCCGAATGCGACTCCGAATCAACTCAATCCTTGCCGAAGTATCCTGAATCACTTCCGGCCCAAGTAGTTTGTTGTACCCCACTTCTAGCCAACATGCTGGGGAACGACAAGGCCTACCGTACAATGCCTCAAACGGAGCCATGCCAATCGTGAACTGATAGGAGTTGTTGTAAGCAAACTCCACCAGTGGAAGGTACTGCTCCCATCCACCCCCGAAGTCAATAATGCACATGCGTAGCATGTCCTCCAACATCTGATTGGTTCGCTCTGTCTGCCCATTGGTCTGCGGATGATAAGCCGTACTCAACCGCAATTTCGTGCCCATTGCCTCTTGGAAACTGTCCCAAAACCTCGAAACAAATATCTTGTCTCTGTCACACACGATATTTAGGGGCACACCGTGAAGTCTCACAATCTCTGAAATGAAGAGCTGGGCATACTGTCCCGTAGTGTAATCAGTCCTTACGGGTAAGAAGTGAGCGACCTTGGACAACCTGTCCACAATTACCCAAACGGAGTCGTGACCCCTCTGTGACGTAGGCAATCCCGTGATAAAGTCCATGGATATGCTCTCCCACATCCACACCGGAACCTCCAACGGCTGTAGCAATCCTGCTGGTCTCTGATGATCCACTTTTACAAGCTAACAAGTGGCGCATTTCGAGACAAATTCAGTGATATCTCTCTTCATATCGCTCCACCAATATTGCCGTCTAATGTCTTGGTACATTTTGTCCCCTCCGGGATGTACCGCGAACCGTGAGCCGTGCGACTCTGCCATAACATCGTGTCTCAATTCTTCTCCTTCTGGAACTACCAATCTCCCATTGAAGCGTAATCCCCCGTCTGAGCTAACAGTATAGGATTCGGCTCCCTCTGCTAGCAATCGAACTATCTGCTCCTGACAGAACGAGTCATTAGCCTGTGCCCGTACTACTTTCATGACAATCTGTGGGGTAACGGTCATCACAGACATGAAAGATCGGGCCACTGCATCCTGGTGTCCCAATTCCTTCCACTTAGCTTTCCACACCTCTGCCACCTCATTTGCTGGCCTGCGGCTCAACGCGTCTGCTACCACGTTAGCCTTACCCGGGTGGTACTGGATGTCGAACTGGTAGTCCTTCACAAATTTAAGCCACCTACGCTGCCGCATATTCAGTTCCTTCTGCGTGAACAGATACTGTAGTGACTTGTGGTCCGTGAACAACTGAAACTTCTCCCCCAAAAGGTAGTGCCTCCAAATCCGTAAGGCAAATACCACTGCCGCCAACTCCAAATCATGTGTGGGGTAATTTTTCTCATGAGGCTTAAGCTTACGGGAAGCATAAGCTATGGCCTGTCTCTCCTGCTGCAATACACCTCCCAGTCCTTGCAAAGACGCATCGGTGTAAACCAAATACTCAACTCCCAGTCTCGGCAATGCTAACACAGGTGCTGAGGTCAATTTGTCCTTTAACTCATCGAATGCCAACTGACAGGCATCACTCCAGATATATGGCACACCCTTACGAGTAAGATGTGTCAAAGGACCTGCTATCTCCGAGAAACCCCGAATAAACCTCCTGTAGTATCCTGCTAAACCCAAGAAACTACGAATCTCCCTTGGTGTCGTGGGCTGTCCCCACTCCCTCACCGCGGATACCTTCCCTGGATCGACAGATATTCCCTGGTCGGAAATAATGTGACCCAAGAACTGGACTTCCTTCAGCCAAAACCCGCACTTCTCATATTCTGCATACAGCTCGTTCTGACGAAGTGTCTACAAAACCTGCCTCAAATGCTCGGCGTGCTCCTCCTCTGTCTGAGAGTAAACCAGAATGTCATCAATGAAGACAATGACAAACTGATCTAGGAAATCCCTGAACACCCTGTTCATAAAGTCCATAAACACTGCTGGAGCGTTGGTCAAGCCGAAAGGCATAACCCGAAACTCGTAAGAACCATATCTCGACAAGAATGCGGTCTTCGAGACATCCTCCTCCGTGATACGCAACTGATGGTATCCTGACCTCAAGTCAATCTTCGAGAAGAAAGAAGATCCTCCCAACTGGTCGAATAAGTCATCGATTCGAGGCAACGTATACTTATTCCGTATCGTGACCTTATTCAACTCTCGGTAGTCCACACACAATCTCAGTGAACCGTCCCTCTTCTTCACAAACAAAACTGGAGCGCCCCAAGGTGAGGTACTCCTGCGAATAAAGCCCTGCCCTAACAGCTGCTCTATCTGATCCCGTAACTCTCGCATCTCAGCTGGAGCCATACGGTATGGTGCACGTGCTATAGGTCTCGTACCTGGTAGCAAATCAATAACGAAATCTATCTCTCGACTGGGTGGTAAGCCTGGTATCTCCTGAAACACATCCGAATACTCCCTGACAACCGGGATCGAATCTAAAGGAATAACAACCTCCTTAGAGGTATCCTCCTCTATGTAATACAGATGAGCGGCCGATCCTCCCTCTGGGCGAGGCATCGCCACTATAAACATCTCTTGCCCCGGAATGGCAAAAACAATGCTCCCGCTGAAGCAATCAATCATGGCCCTATATGCTACGAGCCAATCCATACCGATGATCACATCGTGAACATGCATGTCTAACACTAACATGTCCGCAGGTAATACCAAACCACCAATCTCTACCCCCACTCCCCGGCATATAAAGAAAATAAGTGACCCACTCCCTAATGGTGAGTCGACACACGTCACTGTGCTTTCTGTCGTAGCTAACAATCCTAAAGCTTTCGCGAAGTGTGTAGCTATGAAACAGTGTGTAGCACCCGTATCAAATAACACCCGACCCATAGTGCCATGGATAGGAAACGTACCCTCGATCGCGGGCGGTGCCTGTGGAACTGCAGCCTGGTGAACGTTATAGACACGTCCATACTGTAGCTGCCCCTGCTGAACTGGGACTGCTGGAATGGGTGGCAATGCTACCATCTGTGGCGGTGCGGGAAGAGCGGCGGGAAACATAGGTCTCTGTGGCTCCTGGCGAGCACCCTGCTGCTGCTGCTGAGGGGCCCTGCCCCTATCAGGACAATCCTGCTTCTTATGGCCAATCTTGCCACAAGTAAAGCACTTCCCTGGGAAGTTCCCTCCCCTCTGCCCCTGCTGTCCCCGGCCCTGGTGGCCGTTACCATTCCTCCCTTGGCCCTGCTGGCCCTGATGAAACTGCTGCCCATTCTGTCCCTGTTGGCCCTGATGGCCGTTTGGACCCTGATAGCCCTGGCGAAAACCTCCCTGTCCCTGCCTGTAGTTCCCTGACCGGAACCTCTTATTATCCCCCTGCTGGGTACCCTGCTCATTCTGTCTCTGCCCCTGACCGGTTTGTGCCCCGCTGGCACCATGTCCTCCAGTCCTGCCCTGATGGCTAGACTCCCCCGACCGCTTGCCCTCGGCCATATGAAAACAGTGGTCCTGGCAGTGCAATAATGCAGCGTTAACCACATCAGAATACGTAGCCAACGATAGGTTCCCTAGCAGATGCTGACGGATCCTCCAATTCAACCCGTCGGTGAACTTCTCTATCTTCTTCTTCTCTGTTGGAATCTCGTCTGGAACGATATTCAACAGGTTAGTGAACTCGGCCTCATACTCGGCCACTGTCTTGCCCTCCTGCTTCAAACTCATCAGCTTCCTCCTCATCTCTGTATGAACTGCGGACGGAAAGTACTTGCGGTCGAACCGCACCCAGAACTCCTGAATCGTGAGGGTATCCCTCTCCTCCGCGGTGGTAATAGACTCCCACCACTGTAATGCAGATCCCACTAGCTTGAAAGTAGCTAGCACCTGTTTCTGAATATCAGTGCACTCATGCATCCTCAAATGCCTCTGTATGTCCTTCCTCCATTGGCTCGAGACTACCACATCCGAGCTACCTGCAAACTCTGGCGGATGCGCTTTCTGAAAAGCGTCTCGTACACGCTCCCACGCAGACGGGAATGCATTAACCTGTGCTGGCGTGGCAACCGGCGCCTGAGGCGGTGCCTGCTGAATCACGACAATCGCGGCATTTACCACTTGGGCTACTATAGCAGCAACCTCAGCGGTGTTCATCATGCCCTGAACTGGAGCGGGCTGGGGTTCGGGCATTGCATTCCTGGGAACTCGTCGTGCACGTCGTGGAGGCATCTGAAATAAGAACAAAGTTTATAAGTTCACGGTTATAAACTTAATATAGCTGAAGAACGAAGCATACACAAAAAGAGTATAACAGTCCTAAAATATAGGGCTCTATATCAAAGAAAACGTAGCGGAAACATAATAGCCGTACAGATCCTAAAGGACACTAGAACCTGATGCTCTGATACCACCTGTGACACCCCGACTAATTAAATACCGGGTAGCTACTCCTTTATAAAATTAATTCAAAATGCCAAGTTGGCTCAGTTAATAGCATCACTGTCGAAAACATTATATTATTTCTAACCACCTAGTATTTAAAAATCAAGTTGCCAAATTTTAATTTAAGTCTGATTAACATGCAACAAGTGTAAGGAAGAAATAAATAACACCATTCACCATACTGAAGTAAAACGAATAACCATCACAATAGAGTAAATAAAGTCTGGAGGAAAACTCCTCACTACAATCCCATACTGAAATAAATAACCGAAACTGAAATAATACATGCTAAAGTCTGAAAACTGAAATGTAAAAGATGTCTCTAAAGAAATGGGCAACATGCCCTACAACTGATAGATGGTGACTCTGGAATCCAAAAGATAGAAGCGTCTACATGCAAATCCCTGTAGCTTCCACAAGCAGATACAGCTTGTCACCTGAATGAGTAACCTATGCTTGGTGTCCTTGTGGCTGGGCACCTAAAATGGTTTTACAAAGAAAAAGAGATTTGAAAACCAAACGGGTCAGAGCCCGAATGTGGAGTTATATTTTAAAAACCTGCAAGTTCTTTAAAAACATTTAAAACATTAAATGCAAAGTACATGTTAGGACGTACACTCGCATGATATTCTCACCTCTCGTCTAACTGTGCACTCCTAACGTAAGTACCCATCTATATCGACCCGTACTACTAGCTAACTGACAACATAACTAGCTAGACTGCCAAAGGTTCTACCCATATTACTCGGTTCCATTTAACATAACAACGCTCGTAATTAAATAGAGGTTTAACGTAAACTCAGTTACTAAATATGCCATTGATATAACTATCAGTTAACTCATTATATATCACGAAACAATACCGTAATATTTTTACAACATTAACATGAGGATTCCCATTAATTTAATGTATATTATTCATATCATAAATATACAATACAAGCACCCCGCGAACTAAGCTGTGGTGCACACATACTCTGCTATCCATCCCGGTACATCACGTACATAAGGATTACATATTCCGAATCTCTCTGGAATAGTTTACCGATAACAACATCACAAATAATGGAGGCGAACACAGTCACCATCACATGGATCACGCACATACCTACGCTCCCATGATCAGCGGACTTATTAATATCACAATAAGTATTTCTATGACCTATGTTCATCGAGGTACCAGTCTATATCCCCCCCGTAGGCACACAAGTATTAGAGGGTCCTAAGCGAATGCAAACCTCCCGTGATAGCAAGTATGGTAGGTATGTCATACACACAATCCATATACCAATACTAAGTAAACACACATCTTAGTAATACCATATTTTAATCGTAGTACTATTCTCATTATCGTACTAACTCGTAATTATCACTATATATGCTATACCGATTTATAATCATACGTGCCATAATTAATTCTCACGTCGTAGTGGACACTCACGTCTCGACCCAAACCGTCCATGTAATAAAACTCTCGTATGTAAATTTCTCCTCATAAATACCCAAATGTCCCAATCCTATCATTACTACATCTACGGAATGATATCTATATCCTCAAATCAGTTTACGGAACTCCAAAAGTCAAAACAGTCCAAAATGGCCCAGATTGCCAGCTCGTTAGAAGTCTCGTTCGAACGAGTGTTCGAACGAGTTTGGAATGTCATCTCGTTAGAAGTCTCGTTCGAACGAGGCTGTTCGAACGAGATCCCAGTTCGTTCGAACGAACTGTCCCTTCTAACGATATCTTGTTCGAACGAGATATCGAACGAAATCCCTACTCGTTAGTAACGACTGGTCAACTCGTTAGAAGCTCATTCGAACGAGTTCGTTCGAACGACCTGGGGCTGCTTCTAACGACTGACTAGTTTCGGCCCATAATTTTCCCAATTCGTTTTCCATCCATTTTTTACTCCTCCAATATCTTCTAAAATTCGTTCCAATAATATATTGAGTTATCTAATCATCCTCAAACATGCTAAGGTGTTATACTAACATCTTTAAAGGGGCTTAATACCTTCTAAACATCATTAAATCACAAATTTCTACATTAACTCCCAACTTTCTTCAAGAACATAAACCCTAGGTTCTTCTCATCATAATTTCCCAGATTTTAATCCGTTTATACATCACATAGATATGAAATCTCTAAATTAAATCTTCAAACAATGTTTCTACATGCAAACCTATCCCAAAGTTAAACAACAATCTTCCAATTTCATGGGTTTTCTTTTAACTCTTATATAAGATTGATTAACAATGTTTCTAACATGGAAAAAGCATTCACTGCATAAGGAATGTAATTTAAATCACTTGCCTTGGTTTGATTCCGGATTTGGTGTTAATTTGATGAAGAATTTCTGCATAATTTCTTCTCTCCAAGCTTCCTCTCTAATGGTGGCTTAAGGTGGCTAGGGTTTGATTTGGGGAAACTTAGAAAACCTAAATGACAACCTACGTAGCCTTCTAGGTTAATATGGGTTGGTTAATGGGCTTAATGGGTTTAATCCACATCAGATTTACATCTCTATTTTTCGTCACTTTTAATTCCTAAAAATGTAAAATTACCAAAATACCCTTTAAGTTACCGGTATGGCCTAAAAATATCCCGGGACCCAAACTATACCCCCGGCTAGTGTTTTCTGACTATCTCGACCCTTCCGGACGCGTTGGCGCACTCAAAACGACAATACGGATTATAGATTTTAAATTCACTTTTTATTGACAAAATATTATACCGTGACGCGGCGGTCCCACGCGTCTCAACAAAATTTCTAAAATGCCGTATATAAATCTCACGACAAATTTTCATAGTACCGAATACATATATAATCATATATGCACATAATCAAATACCAATTCGCATCTCATTAGTATTTATAACCCGGATTAATTTCCAATTAATACGCATTTAATTAATTAATCCCAAAAATAAATATAGACAAAAGTACGGGGTATTACAACTGATAGTTCTCCTCTTTCTCTAATAAAAAATGCTAACACAATATTAAACGTTCGTCTACAAGAGATTACACCTACCATATAAAACAATGACATCTTATACCGATTTGTCTTGTAGGGAGGAAAAAAACTTTACCAATTGAATGGAGTTCGGATGAGCCGAGAATATGTCTTCCACATCCATTGAAAAATATGCGATACCAATATATATAATGTTTGTCACCAATCAATTTTATTAACCATTGTATCACCGTTTTACCCTCCCATTATCCAATCCTTATATTTGCCTTTCCCTTTCCCTTTCCCTTGGCATTTTAAATTGTTTTCATTATTGACACATTACTTACATTTTGATATTTTATCGTCATTAGAATGGCCAACTTCAACCCACTCAACAACATCTCTTCAATGATGTTTCTCTTCTCTAAAGTAAGATTCTCTATGTATGGATGCCTAACTAATGTTTTGGGCAATTGGTGGTTGTGAAATCCACTTACAACCTATAATATCTAGCTCCCAATATCAAGTGGAATGCCAATCAATAGAAATGGGAAATTTCACTTTCTGCTCATCGTATCTTTCTTCACATTCTTCTCACCTATAGTACCAGATTCGTTCTCACACATCTTCCTATGATGGTTTGGGTACTCCCCTCCCCTCTCACAAACCAAATGTAAAATTCCATTTCGCATCGTCGAAGATGCGTAGGACTTGGTGATTAAAATTATTGTTTTAACTGATCGCGTCTGTGGTTGATTCCAGTTGACCAATGGTTGACGGGTGGGAAATACCTGAGAATATAGACATCAAATAATCATTACATTTTAATACACGAGTTTTTTACATTTGAAACTTTTCCAAAGGTTATGTGTAATCAAAATACCTGGTCGGTGAAGAAAGTAGCAATAACATCGACTCCTAAAGAACCCTCATTGCCTCTATTCTCATAGTTAATATTGGCTAACGCCTCGTTAAATAATATAGAGTTGAAATTCATAAAAGCATCCTACATAAGTGTGAACATGTTTACATTATCAAGTAGTATGAAAAATATAACTGTTCTCAATTTGGTGTCATCAAGATGAATCATTCCCTCTAACTTGGCATGATGATCCCAAATTATTGCATTATGTTCGTTAGCATCAAGTCTATCAAGCTTAGTGATTATTTACGATGGTTCGAGATGTTTCTTCTAAATTATATATGCACACTCTTGATAAAACTCCCGAAATAAACTATGTGTTTAAAAAATTAAAGACAGTGGTGTGATAGGATCACCCCGACAATTATATTCGTAATCAGGGCCCCGATACTGAAACACTGTCAATGTTACTTCTCATTCTTCATTTTTTCAATTGTTATAAACAAACAAAAATAGAACTTTATTAGGCACCAAAAACTACTTCACACATATTATTTGGGGTAGTTTCATTTGTTTTATTGGTATCATACCCATTGATAACACCCTGCATTGGTTATTATAACGTTGATGATTTCAAACCCTAGTTATTGTGTGGAGACAAAGGTGGTGATTATTGGTGAAGATTATTGGTGAAGTGGGGACGAAAATGTATTCAATCGACTTTGATTAGTGAAGATTGTTAAGTGGGTAGAGGGATAATGATTTGGGAGCTTTGTGGGTAGATAAATGATGGTAAAGATCTTAGTGGGGACCAAAATACTGTGTAAAAATATTTATATTGTGTGGTGGCCCTTAGCAAAAACATGTTTAAATTGTCTTTTGGTATTTTGGACTAAATATTGGAGTGCCCTTAGCGACACCCCAAAATAAATAAATGGTAACTAAGGCACCTAATAATTTAATTAATAATTAAAATCAAACTAAAATAACTTCATACCATCACAATAATTCATTTCAGACTTCATAATACCACCAAATGAAAAAAATGTATCATTCACTTAGGGCATCGTGTGTCCTTTCTTAACACCAATAAAGGCACGACACAAATGTGTTACATGTGCCACATGTATCTATGTGAGTTTATACTATAATTTAAGTTATATATGGGTCGAGTGAAGAAAAAATATTTACTTGGGTCATTTTTTTTATCAAATTTAAACTTTGTCATAACTATAGTTTTTTATATGACATGAGACAGAGACGGAGATAAAGAGGAGGTCTTTGTGCGTGCGTGCGTGTGTGTGTGTGTGTGTGTAGAGATAGATGCATTAGTGGTTGGTGGTGATGGTGATATGGGGTGGTAGAGACGGTGAGGTGGGGGTGGAGGGTGAGGGTGGGGGTGGTAAAAATAGTTGAGAGAGAATGAGAGTTTGAGTGATATGAGGTGAGGTGAGGTGAGAAAAAATGAAGTGCGACCCAATAAAAAAATTATTATAAACTATTTATACAATGTGGTTGTCCTTCGCAATTGCATACTACTTTTTAATTTGGTATTATGGAGAAAATTATAAGGTGCCTTTAGCAGCAACAAAATTTGCCTACCCATGTAAGCTATTCAATTTCAAGAAATAAAAATAAAATTTAATACTATTCTTAAATTCTAATGTTAAAAAAAGACATTGTAAACCCTGAAATTTGGAGCAATTTGACGTTCTTACCCCTATATTTCAATTTGGCATCATAAATCCTAAAGTACGTTAGCGTTAGAAATTGGATTCTAGAATCTAACACCATTAGTTTAACTTAACACCAATCCTATGTGGCAGCTTTGTGACGAATGATGTGGCAAAACCCAGTACACCCAAAAATAGGATGTCATGTGGGAAATAACATGAAAAGGGGGAAAATTACAATAAAATAAAGAAATATTTATAAAATACAAATAAATTACGAAATTTATTTAATTAAAAAAACGTAAACAGAAATAAAAAAAATTGGCGAAAATAATTTTTAAAACTAAAAAATAGGAAAAAAAATGTATTTAACAATTAGAAAAAAACTATAATAACAGACACTAAAAATATTAAAAATGCCAAATTTAATAATTTTTAATGAAAAATGCTTGTAAATACTAAAAAATAAAAGTGCCAAAAAACAAAAAAATATAATTTCGAATGCGAGGAATATTATTTAAAAATAGAAAAACATATCTCCAAAAAAAGGAAAAAAATTCAAATAAAATTCAACACTTGATAGTGTGAAACTTAAAAAAAATTCTCAAAGATTTCTCTCAAATCCCCAGTCATAATATCTTCCAAAGTACCTAGTTGACAATTATGGTCTTAGAAAAATTTATAGATATCGAATTTGAAACATACTTACGGATACATAAGGATACATATAGTGTATATATTTAGTAATAATAAGTCTTCATAGAATATGATGTGAAATGGAAATAGAGAACATATTCTATTACGCAAATTTGGGTAGTCATCTTAATTGTCACACGATGATAGTACGTTAAATTTGTAGATCTGAAAATGCAAGTGGTAGTTAAAATCACTTGCCAAAATTGCATTTGGCAAAAAATTGACACATTATAATGTGTCACTTTATAAGGGAACTCTTATGACATCATGGTGGATGAAAAACTGACACATTCTAGTAGATGAACAACTAGACTAAAATATATGAAAGCTTAATAGTTCAAAGTTAAGTGAATGGTCATAAAGTTCTACAAAAATGCATGTATGAATTCTTAATAATTAAGACAAGTAAAACACATAGTATATACATAACGCATTAACTAAAAAGTATTTAAATATGTGTTTTGTGTTTTTGGGCGAAATTTCATTCATTAATGAATGGTACGACATTTGAACTTCCATCCACTCAAATGTCGTGGCCTTACCTCTTAGAATTACATTAACACAAGTATTTCTAATATTAAACCATCAAGTATCTTAGTTAAATAAATGGAGACTTTTTTAAGAAAAATAATCATATGAGCCTCCAAATATATTAATAAAAAAAAATACAAAATAAGAATAACGAGAACATATAAAAAAGGCAGGCGCATGTCATCACTGGAAATAGAATGATCCCAACTAGGATGGCACCATCCAAAACTTCTAGTATATGAAGCACCCTAGCAACCTCACAATCAACAACCTAGAAAAAGAAAATTCCACACAATGTTTTATTGCACCATAAAGGATAAATTATTATATATACCGACAAATTTAGTATGATGTGTACTCAAGTGAAGTTAAGTTTTTGGCATGTGAAACACCTATTATAATGGATTTTTATGAATCATTACACAAATATCCCATCACCTCAATTTATTTTATTCCATTTAATAAATTAAGATAAATAGGTCTTGATGAAAATTGCACTTGGATATTTCCTCATTTTTACTAAATATTTGCAATATTATATCATTGTATTAGAAATGCTAAATTATTTTGTATAGGAATCTGGATAAGTCAAATATTGAGTCATGTAAACATCAAGCCATTATTCAAAGATATGAAAGTTTGAGACATATCCCGTGAAATATAATGATTAGGTTACTTTTATTCAAGCAGGCGTAGTAAAAGGGTATATATGTAATTTATTTTATTTTATCGTGTGACTAAATAAAGTAAAGGAGGAAAATGGATATTATGATGTAACGTAGCTTTTAAGATTAAAGCTTATTCAGCAGCCTCCAAAACAAAGGTTAACCTTTAAAGTTAAAGTAGTATAGATCGTTAAACACCTTGATTTTATTTCCAATGATACATGCTCATCAAAGCATTCTAAAAGAAAGTTTAGAATCAAATTGTTAAGCTGCTACATAATACCTATTTACCTTACATACAAGGCGCCAGTTTGGGCACCATGATTTCCAATCGATTAAGCAACATGGGACCTAAAATTCACTAACTTATAAAAAGTTGAAATGAATGCCATCATTTGTCAAACTCATCGATTAATCTTGACACAACTATTTGAAGCGCCATCCTTCATATATGGTGCATTATATTATAAAAAACCTTACAAATATGGTGGTAAGTCGCCCTCAGCGGTGCATTATATTATAAAAACCTTGCCAATATTGCAGTAAGTATCCCTCAGTGGTTCATTATATTACAAAAATTTCCAAGTAGGCATTTAAAACCTTAACAATCAACTACTAAGTTGAATAACAAAGCGAAAATTTAAAAACCTTAGCAGTCAGCTGCTAAGTTGACTTACAAAGTGTAAATTTAAAAAACCATAATAGCCAACTTCTAAGTTGACTTAAAAAGTGTAAATTTGAAACAAACATTAGCAGTCAACTACTAAGTTGACTTACAAAGTGCAAATTGAAAATAAACATTACCAAAATTTGGTGCTAAGTTGACTTACAAAGTGTAAATTTGAAACAAACCTTAGTAGTAAGCTACTAAGTTAACTTACAGAGTGTAAATTTAAAATAAACATTTGCAAAATTGGGTTCTAGTTTGATTTACAAAGTGTAAATTTGAAACGAACCTTTGCAGTCAGTTGCTAAGTTAACATAAAAACTGTAAATTTGAAACAAAGTTTAGTAGTCAGGTGCTAAGCTGACTTATGAAGTGTAAATTTGAAAAAAACATTAGCAAAATTTAGTGCTAAGTTGACTTACAAAGTGTATATTTGAAACAAACTTTTGCAATCAGCTGCTAAGTTAGCTTACACAGTGTAAATTTGTAATAAACCTTAGTAGTCAATTGCTAATTAACTTACAAAGTGTAAATTTAAAACAAACATTAGAATAATTTGGTGCTAAGTTGACTTAAAAGGTGTAAATTTGAAACAAACCTCAACAGCCAGCTGTTAAGTTGATTTACAAAGTATAAACTTGAAATAAACATTAACAACCAATTACTAAGTTGGCATACAAAGTGTAAATTTGAAATAAAACTTAGTAATCAGCTACTAAGTTGACTTACAAAGTGTAAATTTATTACAAACATTAGCAAAATTTGGTACTAAGTTGACTTACAAAGTATAAATTTAAAACAAACCTTAGTAGTCAGCTGCTAAGTTGACTTATAAAGTGTAAATTTAAAACAAACCTTTGCAGTCAGTTGCTAAGTTGACTTACAAAGTGTAAATTAAAAAAAAATGTTATCAAAATTTAGTGCTAAGTTGACTTACAAACTGTAAATTTGAAATAAACCTTAGTAGTCAGCTCCCAAGTTGAGATACAAAGGGTAAAAATTTGAAACAAACCTTAGCAGTCAATTGCTAAGTTGACTTACAAAGAGTAAATTTAAAACAAACCTTAGTAGGTATCTGCTAAGTTGACTTGTAAGTATAAATTTAAAACAAACATTAGAAACATTCAGTGCTAAGTTGACTTATAAAGTGTAAATTTGAAACCATAGCAAATTTGATGCTAAGTTAACTTACAATGTGTAAACAAACCTTAGCAAAATATGTGTTAAGTTTCTCCACAGAGTAGACTTATTTAAAACCTTAGCAAAAATTTGTGCTAAGTCACCTTTCAAGGTGTATTTTTTAGAAAACCTTAGCAAGAGTTGAGGTAAGTCACCCAACATGTCTATTTTTTACAATCTCGTCGTAATTTAGATGAGTCATTAGCATGTGTATGCACAAAATATTGCTTTAGGAGCAAATCACCATATATATATATATATATACAGAAAGTCTCCTGTAAGGACTCCTTCTAGTGCGGACCCCGGTACATACCATTTTTTTTAAATAGTAAAAAAATATTTTTTTGATGAAACTTCATGGATATGATCTCTAAGGTGAGAATATCATCTCCAATGTTTTTCATAAAAAAATTCAATAAAAAAACCGTTGAGATTAAGTGATATGTAAAAAAAATGGTATAAATATGCATTTTCAACCATTGAAATTTTGGGTCGGCGCCAGCCACTTGATTGATTGAATTTTTTGATGAAACTTCATGGATATGATCTTCTTACTGTCGAGATCATATCCATGAAGTTTCATGAAAAAAATTAATCAAAAAGTGGGTGAGATGATTGTCAAAATTTCAACGGTCGAAAATGCATA
Organism: Sambucus nigra; assembly: GCA_949130495.1. Lineage (NCBI taxonomy): Eukaryota > Viridiplantae > Streptophyta > Magnoliopsida > Dipsacales > Adoxaceae > Sambucus > Sambucus nigra. Next base: position 574,579,201 of record OX422214.1, on the reverse strand, counting down.
TTTATACCATTTTTTTACATATCACCTCATCTCAACGGTTTTTTATTGAATTTTTTTATGAAAAAATTAGAGATGATCTTCTCATCGTAGAGATCATATTCATGAAGTTTCATCAAAAAATTCATTTTTTTTACTATTTAAAAAAAATGGTATGTATCGGGGTCTGTACCATAAGGAGTCCTTACATGAGAGGGACTATATATATATATATATATATATATATAACCTTGCCCGAAACAAGGGGCAACTGTGATATTTAGTCTTTCTAGCACATGTTGAATAGGGTAAAAATAATAAAGTTATGAACAACCACAATAAAATTGTGGATATATATTCATTCGAGAGTAATGGAGGCAACCCCCAAACACTCCTACTAAAACAAAATAAGAGGTAACTAGACAAACTCAAAGTATACCATTCACATAATAAGAACAACCATGAGATCCATCGGGATAACCCTTGAGATCAAAGTATGAAATATAAGATATGAGATCTATGTATATCATCAAATTGAAATTAGATTTGAGATCAATACCCATGATCCACAGGTTAATCGAACATATCAAAACCATCCATAATTGTTTCATACTCAGAGTCGATATGTTTCATTTGCCATCGACACATACTATGTGTACGGGGGGCAAATGTAGGAGGTGATTAATGATAAGCCTCTCATTTAAATTATTAAATCAGATTTGGAATTATTAATCTTGATAAAACTCCATAATACCACATATATTTATGCGACTCAAATATTATTCCGTGCATCCAACATATTGCATATATTTGTATATTATTTATGTAACAACTAGACAATATTTTAGTACTGGGGGTACAACATATGTTATGATATGCACGCCATCCAAATCAGGGCATGTGTCACCACAGGTCTTCTCATATATCTCTCCATAATATTTTTAACACGTGGCAGCCCACTTGGCTTGGGTCCTGCTATAAATAGGCCTTACATCCTTACATTTGAAATAGAGCTTTGGGAAGAGAGGAGTTTATTTCTCAACAGACTTGTTAGCTCAGTCAACATACTAACTCCCACTTTCCACTATTTAATGGTAGAAACCATGCATTTAGAGTTAAACTAAAGAAGTTGCTCGAGTCCACCACCTCACACGTCTCCAAGAACTATCACAATGAGTTTTTCGACAAATAGTACAAACCCACGAACTACACTTACTTTAATTACGCCTATGAAGGATATGTAGGTGCAACTGAATTTGCTAAAGTCAATAATGAACCCAAATTTGGTATTTCCTTAGATTAGACTAATCTATTACAAACTCTATCAAGTGATATGACTTAGCCCTCATGATGACTCTTTATCACTCTATCTATCCAACTCTCTCTCTTTCTCCCTCACCCCCCCAAACATTAGAGACTTTTAAAGAACTTTTAAAACCTTCAAAAGCATCGTTGCAAAGAAACAAATATCTTTTAACAAAATGAGTTAACTCAAGCTCAAATGAGTCGACCATGTATGTGTTTTAGGACTGAATCTAAATTTGAATATAATCTGGGAGTTATAATCGACTCAAAGTTAGAAAGGGACAACTATAACTAAAAGGTTATACTCGTTTAACTTTGAGTCGAATAGTTTAAAATTTCTCGACATAGTATAAGCTACTGATTACTAATTTTTCAACACCTTTTGTAATTTTACCAAAACACCCTGAAACGGCTAGTATTTTCAGCGCACTATGTATAAACCTTCTAACTTAAAATAAAATGAAAATGTAGAATTCAAACACATGCTAAATATACACAACACCAAAATTTAAGATCACTTAAAGCTCAAATGTACAGGATTAAATGTTGTCGAGATTGAGGTCATAACATATGGAATAGGTGTGTGCGGGTTTATATATGAATGATATGATATTTAAGGATGCTTATATTACTATGGAGAGAGGACTTGAGACTCAAATGTAGTAGTCATTATCTAAGAGGATTGTTAGGATAGATGTTATTGACGGAAAGGAAACACGGTAGTAAGTGAGGAATTTAACGGTAAAATTGCTTGTCTTTTTTTACTCCTCCTCTCTTGTTGTTGTTGTTGTTGTTGTTGTTGTTGTTATTATTATTATTATTATTATTATTATTATTATTATTATTATTATTATTATTATTATTATCATTATTATTATTATTATTATTATTATTATTATTATGGTCCTTTTCTTTTTCTTGCCTTTTTCCTTTTCTTCTTCCCCAGTGTTAATGTGATAACACTCCCCAATTGCTACCACAAATATTTGGTATGCTTATTGATCCCGCCCAAGTAACGTAGTTCCATCCGTTGTATCGCATTCTTTGATGTTCTTCATAATAAAATCCATAGCTTTGAGAATTCCAGCGGCCCATTGAGCAAAATTTTTGTATGATAAATCCTCAAATTATCATAATTATAATGTTGGTGTGAAATTATTCTTGCTAGTGAAGTTTTTAGTGCTTTCGACTGGAGATAGGGATTTTCTATACTATTGAATGTGAATGCATCAAGAAACACTTAATATAATCCTCGCTACAATCCCACAAACATGTGACTAATACCGACGCAACTTCTCTGATAATAAGTGGTCTTGCCAATTTTCTCGATACCACTTTTGAATGTCAAGCTTCAGCTTATATCTTGTAGTTTTATTTCCCCTCCCCTCTCTTATAGTGGTCATTGGGTCATGGGGGATGATTTGAAGATGTCCAAATTACCTGAGAACTTGTTCAAAATAGTAAGGCTAGATAAATTTAAAAAAATGGCGATGTCACTATAAAAAGAAACGTCTTGGAATCTCTATGCATCCTCTCATCCTTATAAATATCCCAAATCACCTACACACAAACGTATAATTAGGGTTTAAATAATTTAAAGGTACTTAAAAATTAGCAATGCATAATTAATTAAAAACCAGCATTTCTTGTCATCAAATTGGCAATATGTTCTTTATATTTAATGAGTTGCGATAATGCCTTTTTTACAGAGCTGATTTTAATGACCAACGCGTAATTCTAGTCAATGTGTTGTCAAATCCATGTTGTATCTTGCCTCGAAATCGGTGAAGTGCTCATAAATCCATGACTAAAATAACAAACAAAAATATTATTTATTAAATTGGATTGAATATAAATGAATATTACAAGACATCGATTGTTGTTACGTGCAATAAGGATAGACAACTGCTCATTTTCTTAACATTTGACCTTAATCCAAGGCCAAGTTATGTGTCATGCCAGCAAGGATTCCCACGCCCCACGCAAGTCGACCCACCATTTCATATCCTTAAACACTTACATGTAATAAACATAGATCTTGCTTTTGATCTTGTTGGATAATATAGTGCAACCAAGTATGTAAAGTATGTAGGCCTTGAGACATTGGTTTTTCTCCTCACTGGGGGAATTGTCAACTCTGGGGTTTTCCTTAAAGCTCGTAGTGATAAAATGCAATCCGACTTCATATGCATCAATACACCTTTTCAGCCTCGACCTTGCTCACTCCCAAGCACTGAGTGACTAAATCGGTCAATCTAGGTAATTCATACCCATCGTCATCGGGACTTGTAATATTTAGGCTACATACAGAATCATTATCTACCAGGACTTGCAATATTTGGGCGACATTATCCATAGTGATGGTCATATCCCCAAATGGCATGTGGATGTTATCTATCTTTGGATTCTATTAATTAACAAACGTCGAAGCCATTGCATAATCAACATAACTATGGTTGTCTTTGATCAAGCACATGAGAATTGTCTTCTCCTCCTCTCAAGGACACCTTTACTCAATTATTTCAGAGGCTATTCTTTTATCTTAGTCCAATGATTTACATATATTAAATGGAATCATTCAATCGACAATACAATACCAAAAACATGATTAATAAACAAGCAAATATCATAATTTTTTAAAACTCAAACATACAAATATGGTTACCATTGAACCAGTCAATATCCCAAATGAACCATAGTCCTTGAAGTGCTTAAGGGTTGTAAGTTCTTTCGATCTCGTATAATTATCGGTCGTTATAACTCAACTTGGATTTCTTTCCTAGATGCAGGAATATTTTATGGGATAACATCAATAGATAGTGGAATATCCCCATGTTTAAGCTCATCAAATGAATCTATATCAGCATGTGTGTTATCTCCAAATCTATGCTCATCCTGAGCACCATCATAAACATCATCATGAATATCAGGGTCATGTGCATCATCTACATCCTCACTTGCATCATTTAAAACACCATCCTCATGTGAATCATCCATAACATCATTTACAACATCACCCCTTACCACCTTGGGCATGTCCAAACTCACACCAATAAATAAGCCATGTAACTCTTCCCGATGCTTCCTCTTTGAAGTAGTAACTAGATTCCTTCTTGAATGTGAGTAACATATCACTTTATCTATTTGTAACCTTCATTAAAAACATAACATATAGTATAAGTAACATCTAATATTTATCATATGTAAATATTTATCATAAACATAAAACATTTTTCCAATAACATTGTTCATTTAGGGCAATAATGCCGTGAAGAAAAATAAAACTCGTCACAAATATAACGAGTAAACAACAATGGTTCGGGGCAAGTATAATGATTGGACCTATTGCCTTAATCCTAATTTGATTTGTTAGAAATATGATGATTTCATAATTAAAATCGAGGGCCTTAATCTTGAATGATACATATACTTATTATGGTACTTGGTTCATAGGGATTATAACAAGTAAAAATAAAAAAACTCACTAGTTTAGGCCTGAATGAAACCCTTTCAACTTGTTCCAAAATTTTACTTCGGTTTAGGGCTATTATACCGAGGTTTGTTTTTAATTCGGATTCGAGATACCGACTCACTGTTTATCTAGTTCTCATTTTTTTAAGTTCACATATGTTCATAAAATGTTTACATTGGTTCAAAAATGTAATACGTTTGGTGTTCATCAAGTTAGGGCTCCTTGTTTTGAAGTTTCATAAAATATTTTAATGCATTTAATTAAAAACCTAGGAATACTGATTATATACGTTTCACTATTGTTGATGTTAATGATGTTGAGTACCAACCTGATTAAATGAGTTTGATGATGATTTGATGGTGGTATTTGAAGCTTTTAATGTTTATATGTTTAGAAGTTGGGAGCTACGAGATTTAGAGAGAAGGATGGAAAGTTAACAAATGATTTTTTTAACTTTAAATAGTGGGTAGCCCACTTGGTAGTATTATAGGGTGAGGAATGGGTTTGTGTGTATTATTGGTGGTCATGTTTGAGCATTGTTAAACCTTCATAAATGTCCTACACTCTTTGGGTTTGTTTGGTGGTGGTGTTCTTAAATGTTTGAGCTGATGTATGGGTTATATTTTTTCATTCATCACGATCGACATTTGTGGAATTTTTTCTCAGAACCTTCCTGCTAAAACTTCTTTGCCCAAGCACGTGAATTTATTTTCACTATAGCGATGAAGGTCACGAGATTATGCAATATTTTGGGGAACTTTGATATGGGGCTCGTGACTTCGAAAACATCACTAATTGTGTATCGAGATAGTTTTTTAAAGTTCATATATGTTCATAAAATGTTCAAATGGATTAAAAAGTGTTTCATGCTTGATGTTAATCAAGTTATGGTTCCTTGTTTTGAAGTTTCACAAAATGTTCTCATGTATTTAACTAAAAACCCTAGGAATACGGATTATATACATTTTATTTTTTATGATGTTAGTAATGTTGAGTACCAACCTGATTAAACGAGTGTTGATGATGATTTGACGTTGCTCTTTGAAGCTTTTGAGGTTTAAATGTTTATATGTTGATAGATTATGAGGTTTATATAGAAGGAGGGAAAGCTAACAAATGAATTTTTTTTAAGTTTAAATAGTGGGTAGCCCACTTGGTGGTATTATAGAGGGAGGAATGAGTTTGTTTGGTATTATTGGTGGTCACGTATGAGCATTGTTCAAATTTTATAAACGTCCTATATTGTTGGGGCTCTTTGGGTTTTTTGGGTGGTGGTATTCCTAGACGATTGAGTTGATGTATAGGGTTGCAATTTTTCATCCTCTAAAGTTGAGATTTGTAGAGTTTTGTCTACGAACCATCTTCCCAAATGAGTGACCTTTTTTTCATCGCAACGAAATATTTCTTCGCTATAGTGATTGAGATCACGAGATTATCCAGTGTATTGAGATCACGAGATTATCCATTTTATGTGGGGATTGCAACCAACGAATACAAGTTTGCTACCATGAATTAACATCATAAAGTATCGAGAAATAGGTTTTATGTGAGGGTTACTTGGGAATTTCTCCCATGTTTTCTTCTTTGTGTAAATAAAATTTTTGGTTTTTAACCTAAGGTTTCGATCATCTATTAACTAGAATTTATTTCCTTTTCTCTTGTATGCACATCAAGAGGATTTCACTACACAAAATCCTGCGAATGGTCATCCCCATGGGGTCATGGACCAAAGCCGTGACCACCTCAACTTTGGTGTGACGATATCCATGATGCAGTGTGGTCATGGATTCTCTTGAAAGTGGTCACAGACCGAATCACTGACCAATATGGGTCATGGACTTTGGCGTGACCATCTTGGCATGAAATTCGAGCCGAAATTCCCTCCAAGTTTGCACACGGAAAGGTCACGACCGAAGGTCGTGACCAAGTCCACATCGCACACCCATCGGGTCATGGCTTTGGGTCGTGACCATAATATTGTCCTTAAGCGCGTGGGTCATGGATAAAGGTCGTGACCATATGGTTGGCTACACACTGATGTGAAAAAAATTAAGGGTCATGGTATTTGGGTCACAGATCTAGGTCATGACCAGGTTTCTTATACTAAAATCGACAGCCCCCACTTTCATTTCTTCCCATGTCAATCTCTCTCTCCCTTTCTCTGTGATTTCAGTGATTTGTAAACCCTACTCAAATCTCTCTATTTCTCTCTCAATCTCAAAGACAACTACTCAAACTTTATAAATTTTTTATATGTTTGTATTTCTATGTATATGTGTGTGTAATTTTATGTATATGTGTTTGTATTATGTGTATATGTGTGTGTATGTGTGTATATGTGTGTATATGTGTATATACTTATTTTTTAAGAAAATGGGATGTATACTTATTTCAGTTTTTTGTCTGCACATTTTGTTTGGATATTTGGTTAATAATACAGTCTGTTATGTTTGTATTTTTTCCAAGCTATTTTTTGATTGGTTGTGTATGTAGGGATTGAAATTTATTGGTTGATGATATATTCGGTTATGTTTGTATTGATTTCAGATTGTTTTTTGATAGGGTATGTTGTATTTACTGATTGAAATTTATTGGTTATTGTTAACATTGATTGATTGGGAGTTGTTATTTACAGTTTGAAATTAATTGAGTATTATTGGTATTGACTTAATGTGGTTACTTAGGGATTAAAATCAATTTCATTATTTAAGGGTATTGTCACGGGACCTTTGGTTTGAGAACATGATGATAATTTGAAAATATTTAGTCCTAGGCGTAAAAAAATGGTGTTAGAGGGCGAAATCCCAAAACACCCCCTAACGGCCCAGTGAAAGGCACCAACACCACGCAGGAGACTGATGTAACTCATAGGAACTGATCGTGTGGTCACGGGACCCCCGGTTTGATAATACGACGATAACTTGAAAATATCTAGACTCAAGCTTAAAAAGATGTCGTTAAAGGGTGAAACCCTGAAACACCCTCTAAACGGCCCCGTGAGAGGCACCAACACCTTACACAGGACCAACGTAACTCGTACGAACTGATCGTGTGTTCACGTGACCCCCGGTTTTAGAATACGGAAAATATCTAGACTTAGGTTTAAAAACATGGCGGTAGAGGAGGAAACTCGGACCCCCCTCCCCCCCCGAAACGGCCCTGTAAGAGGTACCAACACATCGCATGGGACCAATGTAACTCGTAGAAACTGATCGTGTGATCACTGTACCTACGGTTTGAGAACACAACCATAATTTAAAAATATCTAGACTTATTTAAAAACATGGCGTTAGAGAACGAAACCCAGAAACACTCCCCAAACGGCCCCGTGAGAGGCACCAACACCTCACACGAGACCAATGTAACTTGTAGGAACTGACCGGGTGGTCACCGGTCCCACGGTTTGAGAAAACGATAATAATTTCAAAAAAAATGAGACTTAGGCTAAAAAACATGGTGTTAGATGGAAAAACCCATTAACCCCCCCCCCCCCCCCCCAAACGGCCCCGTGAGAGGCACCAACACCTCGCACGGGATAAATGTAACTCTTAGGAACTGACTGCGTGGTCACGGGACCCCTGATTTGAGAACACAACGATAATTGGAAAATATCTTGACTTAGGCTTAAAACATGGCGTTAGAGGGCGAACTCGAAAACCCACCCATACTTCCCCGTGAGAGGCAACAAGACCTCGCACTGGACCGATGTAACTCGTACAAACTGATCGCGTGGTCATGGGACCCCCGATTTGATAACACAATGATAATTAGAAAATATCTAGACTTAGGCTTAAAATAAGGCGTTAGAGGGAAAAACCCTGACCCCCCCTAACGGCCCTGTGAGAGGCACCAACACCTCACACGGGACCAATGTAACTCCTAGAAACTGAGCGCGTGGTCACGGGACCTTCAGTTTAAGAACACGATGATAATTTGAAAATATCTAGACTGAGGCTTGAAAAAACGTCGTTAGAGGGTGAAACCCTGAAACACCCCCCAAACGATCCCGTGAGAGGCACCAACACCTCGCACGAGACCAATGTAACTCGTAGGAACTGACCAAGTGGTCACGGAACCCCTGGTTTGAGAACACGAGGCTTAAAACATGATGTAAGAGGGCGAAACTCAAAAATACCCCCCAAACGGCCCCGTGAGAGGCATCAACACTTCACACGGGACCATGTAACTCGTAGGAACGCGTGGTCACGGGACCCCAATTGGAGAACACGATGATAATTTGAAAATATCTAGACTTAGGCTTAAATTAATACCGTTAGAGGGCAAAATCCCTAAACATCCCCCAGACAACCCCTTAAGAGGCACCAACACCTCTCACGCGACCGTTGTAACTTGTAGAACTGACTCCGTGATCACGGGACCCCCAGTTTGAGAACACAACGATAATTTGAACATATCTAGACTTAATCTTAAATACCCGACGTTAGACGGCGAAACCCGAAAACACCCCCAAACGGCCTTGTGAGAGGTACCAACACCTTGCACGAGATCAATTTAACTCGTTGGAATGGACTGTGTGGTCACGAGACCTCTCGGTTGAGAACACAATGATAATTTAAAAACATCTGTACATAGGCTTAAAAATATTTCGTTAGAGGGCGAAACCCCGAGACATCCTCCAAACGGCCTCGTGAGAGGCACCAACACCTCACAGGGGACCAATGTAACTCGTACAAACTAACCGTGTCATCACGGGACCCCCAGTTTGAGAATATAGTGATAATTTAAAGTTATCTAGACTTAGGAATAAAAACTAAGAGTGCGCTAGCAATCAATGTTCAAACTTGTTTAATTAAATTCCATTTTTTACCCCAAAATCCCAAATCTTGCAATTAATTGTGATTGACGAATTAAATAAATTCAAGCATGCAAACAATCACAAAAATGAGGAAAATCCCCCAAAGGGGCAAAAAAAATTTGATTTCACTATATCTTGTAACACATACAAATACAAAGAAATACAACTTGACACACGAATACCCGTAGTCTTCGGTTCATTCTCGTCGGCAAGAGATTCCGCAAGAGCTCCAATCGTCAGCAATGGAGAATCAACCTTCTTTTCCACAAGAGTACTCCAAATGAGTAGAATAAGTAACCAAGGGTTTAAGTGATTCACATATGAATTTAGGACAATGCGGTGAATCAAAAAGAGGTTGAAAACTTTAAAAAATAAAGTCCTATTTGCAGTAGATTCTGCAAAAAATGAAGTTGGAAGACTTGGAAAAGCGTGTATGCAGAAAAGTGTTATTATAAAAAAATTAAGTCGGTGGCTCGCTCGAATGAGATGTATTGTCGTTCAAACAAATTAGCCATCTCGCTTGAATGAGATGCCTACTTCATTTAAGGGACAAACACATTTTTCTTGATGTTGCTTTGTGCGATTTTGAATTTGGCTTGAATGACCAAATGTCAAAATATCCGCCTCTTGACTTAGAAAAAAATGTTTTTCTCAAAGAAAAACATTTTAGGTGCAAAAAACAGTTTATAAAAAATTCTCAAATAAATATGTAAACATTAAAACTCCTAATTAAATAGTTTACCATAATATCAAGTGGAGTAGTGGGAATGTTGAAGACGCACGTTGCTCAATGATGTTGTACTACACACGTATGAAGATGATGGGTGTGCGAAAACTTCGAATTCGAATTGAGGTCGTCATGGATGATCGTGTTGACGTGCCGAGTGTAGCAGTGTAAGACATACATGTTGTGATCTAGGACGCTTAAAAAATTTCCTAGATACCAAAATGGATATTTGTAAAATCATATCCTTATAAAAACATGGCGTTAGAGGGAAAAACCCGAAAACACCCCCCAATGGCCCTATGAGAGGCACCGATACCTCGCACGGGATCCATATAACTTATAGGAACTGCCCACGTGGTCATGAGACCTCATTTTGAGAACACTATGAAATTTTGAAAATATCTAGCTTTAGGCTTAGAATCATGTCGTTAGAGGGCGAAACCCCGAAACACCCCCCAAACGGCCTTGTGGGAGGCACCAACACCTCGCATGGGACCAATGTAACTCGTACAAGTTGACCTCGTGGCCATGGGACCCCCGATTTGAGAACATGATGCTAATTCGAGAATACTTAAACTTAGGCTTAAAACATGGCGTTAGAGGGCAAAACTTCGAAACACCCTCCCAAACATCCTTGTGGGAGGCACCAACACATCGCACGGGACTAATGTAACTCGTAGTGACTGATTTCATTATCATGGGACCCCCAATTTGAGAACACGATAATAATTTGAAAATATCTAGACTTAGACTTGAAAACATGTCGTTAGAGGGCGAAACCCGAAAATGCACCCCAAACAGCCCTATGAGAGGCACCAACACCTCGCATGGGACCAATGTAACTCATAGAAACTGACCACGTGTTCATGGCCCCCTGGTTTGAGAACACGACGATAATTTGAAAATAACTATACTTAGGCTTAAAAACATAGCGTTAGACAGCGAAACTCGAAAACACCCCATAAACGGCCCCGTAAAAGGTACAACCACTTCGCACAGGACCAATGTAACTCGTAGGAACTAATCGCGTGATCATGGGACCCTTGGTTTAAGAACACGACGATGATTTAAATTACCTAAACTTAGGTTTAAAACATGGCGTTAGAGGGTGAAGCCCAAAAACACCCCCCAAACGTCCCCGTGAGAGGCACCAACACCTCGCATGGGACCAATGTAACTCGTCAGAACTGACTGCGTGGTTACGGGTCCCCCGATTGGAGAACACGATGATAATTTGAAAATATCTAGACTTAGGCTTAAAAATTCCGTTAGAGGGTGAAACCTCGAAACACCCCCTAAACGGTCCCGTGAGAGGGACCAACACCTCGCACATGACCTATGTAACTAGTAGGAACTGACCGCGTTGAAAGGATGATTTCCTTGTTAAGATGCGGAAGCAAAGATGATGGATCAATTAAAAAACAAATACACAAATTTTAATTTTTCTTTCAAATTAAAATTAAACAAAGTGAAATAAGATTAAAACACACACACAATTTAAATTTCACTTAAACCAATTTAACCCAAGTCGTAGAAATTTGCCTAAGTCGTATTTTTTAATTTTACGAAATTAGGTCAAACCAATTTTATCAAATTAAATTAAATGACTTGAATTAAATTACTAAACGTTACCCAAATTAATTATGCACCAAATTAAACAAGTAGTGATTAAACCATATTTTATCTTTTTACCTAAGCATGTGTTGTAGGTGATATAACAAGATAAAATAAACAATGAATCACTACGCCGCGATGTACGAGGAAAAATGTACAACGGGAAAAAACCTCAGATGACCCTAGCCTCAAATCCACTAAGTACGGAATTTATAAATACAAGCAAGATGACTTACAACATTCGACTCGATCCCTTTGAAGCCCCGACGCGTCTTCTTGTATCAACCTCTGCCTAGCGAATAACCACGGAGCTCCACCGCGGTCCCGAAATCCACCGATCGGACTTTATATGGTCACCGCCACCCGAATAAGGAGCCTTTCTCCAAGAGGGTAAATCAACGCAAACTTCTTCTTCTTTGTGGGATTTAGAAGCAAACCCAAACGTCTCTTCAAAATGGTAGAGATAATAACCGGTGCCAAACTCCAAGCAATGTATATATATATATATATATATATGGAAGCTTGGATAAACAAACAACAATTGGGTGTAACTCAAGTGTTTAAGGATTTTTCTTGAAAACTAAAACACTTTAAACATTGAACTTTTTCTACTTTGAATTTCTCTCTCAAACACTCTCTTAGAGGTTGTAGGATATGAAAAAGTTGAGTTATAAAATTTTATTCCCGTACTAAGATATTCAGGAAAAGAGTTAGTGGAAAAAGTAGTGGGAATGAGGGAAAAAATTGCTGAAAACTGTCAAAAAACTGTTCCCGCCAAAACTCGTTTGAATGAGATTTTCGTTCGAACGAGGCTTCTAACGAGGTTCTAGAGTGAACTCTTTAGAAATATCGTTGGAAATGTTGTTCGAACATCAAGATCGTTAGAACGATACTTCGAATGACATTCCAGTGGCCTAAGGGGAACTTCGTTGGCAAACTCGTTCGAACGACATTGTGGTTCGAACGAAAAACTCGTTCAAACGACATTTCGAACGAACTTCCAGAAAGTTTGAAATTTTTTTTTTTAGCCCAGAAACTTAATATACTTTGATTTTAAAGTTTTAATACAATCTTTCTGAAATTAAACAACAGTTTTAAAATAAACAGCACCCAATGTAAAATGTTCCAAGCTCATATATATATATCAAAATGCATTCATACCTTAAGAGCAATGGAACCATGTTGATGACATAGAAACGAGGCACAAACAAACTCGGCAATGAGATGAAGCTTTATACTCTTGGCCGCTACATCTTCAATAAACACGTCATGGGCTTGAAGGATGATCAATTAACTTTATCCTATGACTCAAACGTTTTTGTCCGGAATTGAGGCAAAACTACAAAGGACTCAATTGGAAATTTGTGTCCTTAGAAATCTCCCCCTTTGGCTATTTCGGGACTAAAACCAAAACAAAAATCCTAAAGGGCCGTCGAGCTCTACTAGACTAACGCAAAATTTCCCTCCCAAAATAAAATTACAATGCTTGACTCAAACAACCCAAAGGATCAAAATCTTTGTTGGTGAAAGTTGCCACTTTTAATAGAATTCCTGCACACTTAAGCAAACACATTAAATGCATAAGGAATATAAAAATATTTAATGCAATTAAATAATTACTCCCCCTAAATTAATTCTTTCCCTTTATCAACTATGATCAACTTAGAAAGACGTCTCCCCCTAAGATAAATCTCCCTCAAACTAAGATACGATTATAATAGGAATAGATACCATTTCTCCCCCTATCATTCTCCCCTTTTTGTTCAGGAATAGACAAAGGCTTAAGAATAAAAACATTAACTTATCTCCCCCAATTAAAGCATATTAACCTTAAACAAACAAGGGATAAATACAATGGGATAACAAGCTAAATATGCAAATGTGCAAAAGTGATGAGAACATTAAAGCACATATGCAACAAAGCCATAACTAATCCAACAAACACTAATGGATACCAACTAAGATGCAAGAAACAGATACCAATATGATACATAAGTATTAAGCATGTGATATGAACAAAGAATGCAACAAGATGGATACCAATTATGAATTAAAAGCATATATGGACTAGAAAGCAAGGCAAAGACTAAACAAAAATATCATATATATACATACTCTAGATATACCAAAGATTCACACGCATATATATATATATATATATATATATATATATATATATATATATATATATATATATATATATATATATATATATATATATATATAATAAGGAGTAGAAGTTGGGTTACTATTCAATAAGTTGACAAGCTAAGTAGTGGTTGAAATTTGGCCAACAATGCAAGAAATAAAGGGTTGAGATTGAAAAACCTAATTTTCCTCTTTTGTCCTTTCATTAATTTCTTTCCCCCTCTTTTTTAACCCTTGATTTTCTTTCCCCCTCTTGCCCAAAATTCAAAAGAATGGGTAGAATAGGAAATTACACACTTGGGATCCTCTTTGCCTCTTACCAGAGTACACTCCTCTCAATCTCTCTCTCTTGATCAATTAGACGAGAACACCTATCTCTCTCTCTCTCTCTCTATCTCTCTCTCTCTCTTCAGACCTTCAACCCCCCATTTTATCAATCTTTAGCAGGTAATTTACGTTTGGAATTTCCTAGGGTTTACATTTGAACTAGGGTTTACATTTTTAAAGTTTTATGGGTTTACGTTTGAATGTGTTTTGGCCCTTTCTGTCAATTTTTTTGAAGGTTTTATATATATGTGTTTTTTTCCTTCCTCTGTATATTTTTGGTTTGATTTTGTACAACTAACAGTACTTTTCATGTTATTAGTGTTTGTTGATTTGAATCTTGCAAGTGATAAACTGGTGTTTGTTGGTTCGAATCTGTTTCAGATATTGTTGGTGTGTATATATTACGTGTATTTGGGTTTTACCCTTACTAATTTGGTGTTTTTAATGGTGTGAAGAATCTCTGCATGCTTCCTAGGTATTTGATCATATGACCCACTTGATCAGGAAATTTGTTTGTTCATAACTGATATATAACTCTCTCTGATTGGAAAATTATGAGTTTTTTCACCAAATTTTCTAGATCTAAATTTTATATATTGTGGGAGTATTTTTGCATTTCTTAATGGGTTTAGTAGAGTTGTGATTGGTGGTTTTTGTTCTAATTAGCTTTCATTTTCCAGGTATACTCTAATTTATGGGGTTCACCATCTAGGTAGACTCTAATTTTTGTTCTCTTCCATAATTTTTCCATATTATTTTTTTGTTTTGTTTAATATAGGGGTGTAAGCTTAATTTTTTTCCAAGTTTACTAATTTTTGTTCTCTTCTCTATTATACTTTACTATAATATTTGAATTGTTCAACTCTATTGTAAGTATTGGCTCGCTAAATTTCGGCAAATATATGCATGTATTTATGAACTATGATGAGTATTATCATCTAATTTGCAAATATCTGTAAAAATAGAGTGTTAAAAACACTATGGGACAAAAAAATTGATTAGTTTTCTTTAAAAAAGAGTTTTTTGCCAATCTTTGCATTACTTTAATGGATTTATATAAAAAGTCCATCTATAACTGAAAGTAATTTTAGCCCGATCCGTCTTCTGCTTATTTTTCAATCATAATCGTCTTCACTCTAATTAAGAGCAGGTGGAACTATTTAATCCATATTTGTTTGGATATTAGTGCATTGATTTGATGGAATTTATTATATTGTTCATATTTGAAGTTCTCATTCCAAATGTGATATAAAAGTAATCCATTCTTATTAATACGTGATTGGATTTTTGCTCTGGGCAACTGCAAGATAGTGACAATATGTCATCTATACTTCATTGTGATCTACATCTCAGGTGGAGTTTCAGTTAGCATTATATCTTATATGGACCATTGTAAGTCCTTGAAAGTTTCCCACCCCTCTTTCCCATATTATAAAGAAGATGAAGAAGAATTTAAAGTTGAACCAACACCGAGGAAGACAAATGGGACAAGTCAGTATCTCAATGTGATGGTTATTGTTCTTCAAAGGTCAGCTCTACGGATGATGAGGATGACGATGAGTTTGATGGGATCTTTTTCAAATTGACCACTTCTTTTGATGAGGTTGGATCTGATGAAGAATGCAGCTCAAAAACTGAAGAGGTTCTCACTCAAGGATAAAAAAGATAACAAGGCCTACACGTTTCTGTGTTTAAATACAATTTTGTCAATAATATGTTTTGTGTTTAAATACAATATATTTTTAAATACTAAATTATATTACTTTTTGTGTTATAAAAAAATATAATATTTGTTCTTACAATCTACTATGCTTGGTGTAATTAACTAGAATTTAAGATTGTTTAAGCATGTGTTGTCCACATATTCTATGTGTTTGATCAAATGTCTATACCAAATGTTTAAGCATGATTGGCTTCTTCATTCTTTAAATCATATTAGATTTATAGCTATGGCTTCTTCATTCTTTTATTATTGTTGAGAAGGAATTTGAATTTAAAGTATTCTGATGAGGTGTATATGTGTTTTATTGTGATACGTAAATACATATATATAGTTATCTTATAGTTGCTCAGATAAGTATGTTCAAAATGAAGAAGGGTGGCTGAACGTAACAGATGAAGATGGAGAAGAATTCTGTAGAGGTGTAGGGTGCGCAGATCACACCAAGGCTGTGCTTGCTTGAATTCATGATGTGAAATGCGACTATTGGTTCGCAAACAAGGCCACTATTAAGCACATCAACGACACCATCTACTTGGGATATAACATCACGGGAATTGCTTCTTTGATCTTCAAATCTATTAGTTCCTCAACAACAGAGTAACATTATAACAGAGCTGTCCTCATTTTCCCTTCAGTCCTCATTTGCTCTTCAATCCCCACGGGAGCTGCTGCTGCTTCCAATACCAGAGTAATAGAGCTGGTGCCTTCAAATCTTTCCTGTTTTTCTTTTCATTTCGTCATTTGTAATATAGGCCAAAAGACGATAATGTCATACATGGAAAAAAAGGTCATAAGAAACGCTACACATAAAGCTTTCGTTATGGGGTTAAATTAAGTTTCAGCCTACAATTTTGGGACTATACCCAAATGCCTCTTTATTCAACTATATGGGATTTTTTGTTAATTATTTATTGGCTGTTTTGCAGGTTTAAGGCTCACTCGACATATCCACAGACATATAATCTTATTCACTTAACGAGACCTACTCTGCTTCTCAAAAAAATGCCAAGATTTCTCAATTTAAGGCGCCATTGCTGAATACTAAGAAAGGTTATTCCTCCATAAATGAATTTCTACGCAAGATCAATTGACTTCTGTTGGATATGTTTTCACTGTGAAGGATGATATCGATGCTATTTTGATGGACTTCCCTCTCAGTATTATACTTTCATTGTGTCTGTAGCAGAGATAGAATCTCTCTTACTTTCCCAACAAAGTAGGATTGAGAAACATCTCAAAGAACTTGATTCATCTAATTCGAATACTGTAAATCTTCCTCAGTAGGATTGAGAAACATCTCAAAGAACTTGATTCATCTAATTCGAACTTGATTCATCTAATCCGGTAACTTCCTCAAAATGCTATTGCTCCTGTTTTCTTTTTTGTAATAAACATCCGTAAATTTATTGCAAAAAAGCCCCTGCAGCGATTTAAGGCAGCTAAAACCTCCCGTTTGTGTTCTCTTCTTTCCTAACGATGTTACCTGCTTTAGTATAACCCAAGGATCTTTTTTAGTGAGAAACATTATTGCTAAATAGTCGTGTTTATTAGCTAACCCAGGGAGCTTTAGTATGACCCAGGGAGCTTTACAAACATTGCTCAATAGACGTGTCTATTGAGAAACATTATTGCTCAATAGACGTTACCTACTTTTTTAGCTGAGCATGCTTACTAAGTTCACCGTGTTTATTCCGGTGACTTTAGCCTTTTGTTGATTATGTTGTGTGTATTAAATTAGTCGGTGTGAATTTGTATATGCTATTGTCTTACTAATACTTATTTTGAGTCCATGTTCCAGTCAGTCGTTACAATGTTGTGTGTATTTATATATGAGTCGATGTGAATTTACATAGGTTTTAATTTCTTCATCCATTGTAATTACTTATTATTAAAGTTTTATTTTGTAGGTAGGATTTCAATTTTGTAATTTATCATGTTTATAAAAACGTGTTTTTGATTTGGTATTTATTTTGTTTCAGCATTGGGACTTCTTTCAGAATGTGAACAATGGGAATTGTGCAGTAGGAAAATCATTATTTCCTTCAAATCCATTATATCTTCCCTTCATACACACTCTCCATTGAAAAGGATGATATCTCGCCAGCGACACCAAAAACCGACATGTCACGATCTCTCTCCCATACTCCAAATTTCTCCCATTTCTACTGCCTTCATCAACTCTGTGGAGGTAATTTTTATCTTTGTTAAAGTTTAAGTGGTTAGCCATGCCAAATTTTGACATTTCAGTTTGTTTTTTTATACAGATTTATGTATAAATTGCAACAACATAAATCTGTATACAATCTTGCAACTGATAAAATATTGTACTGCAATAAATTTCATACCAAAGCACATTCCATCTGATATACAATATTTTACATGTATATGATATATAAAAGAGTGTATTGCAACTAATAACAGACTATATTGAAACAAATTTCATCGGATATACAATCTTGGCATTGGTTTTAAAGTGTACAGATTGTATTGCATCTGTATCGTGTCTATTTCTAACACTTTTTACTGACGTTCCACATCAATTTCTATACAATGTTTCCCTTGAATTTACTTTTTATTGAGGTTCAATATTGATCTATCTTTTTTTGCCTCGGTTTAATTTTATATGGTGGTATTGAAGAGTGTGAATGAAGAAAAAAAGCTTCCATTAATGCATGTGTTTAATTTATTCAAAGTTGGTACATTTATTATGGTCTCTCAATATATTTTCTATCAGTACACCAAAATAATGATATACATATGCAGATAAATAAGCTTCCATTTCTTTGTTTTTGGATTGATAAGCGGCTTGGACTTTATTTTATACTAATCTTTCCTTTGTCCCTAATTGCAGAGTACTTGCAAAAAATTATTTTATACTAATTTTGATTGAATTTTAGTTCCCTAAAAAGCATATTTGGTATTACAGTAGTTATGGATAATTAGATAGCGGCATAAGAGTTTCTCGATAGCCCTGGGCATGATATCTGAATTGATATAATAGAGGTAATTAGATATAGGCATTGGTGCTGATGAAGTTGATTAAAATTATATGAGTCCCCTTTTTTCGGTTTGATATAGTGATCCTTATGAGTTTGTTATGATGTTCAATTAAAGTCCGAGGTTCTTTTTGTGATATAAGTAACAAGAGTTCTTTTTGCTTATTTGTTATTTTAATATGTTTTTTAAATGATTTGTATATCTATAATTTTTGATTTTTTTAAATATTTTTTTCTAGAAAATTTTGAAAGCAAGTTTGTGTTAACAAAACATTTCCTTTTATATGCATGATGTTAGGAGCAGTATATTGGGAACTTGGACTCCTTTTTCAAAGAGGAACAACTCATGTCCTTATTGTTAGTAGTATGAGTACGACACTTCCTATTTATTTCACCAATTTACATAATAATAATTAATTCGTCAATCATCCTATTTTCTGAAATCTGAACCACATCACTTAATGAAACACCAATGATGTTGTGCTCCTCACTGATACAGACATTTTTTTCTGACTTAGATGCAGCTGTATCCCCGTACTCAGGCAATATTGTCTACACATCGCTTTTTTTAATCACTACTAATCTTGATGGAGCAAACAGATGGCATTTTCAAAGGTTGGGAAACGTGTGCGAACTACTGGTGGTGGGAGCACAGGAACTGTTAAGAGTGAGTGGTCAAGCTTTGGGTCCTCTTCCAAATATGGATCCAAATGAGAAGTTTTATGCAGGTGATAATCATAATAGAGTGAGTTGTCAAGATTTGGAGTTCAGGCTGCTAAATGTCCATGCTTCGGAAGCATTTGAGAAGGGGAACGATGTTCATATGCAATCATATCCATCATAGCCTCTCCTAGGTAAATATTCCAGATATAAGACATCTTGATTTTGTTTGTGTCTATGTTGTTTGCAAGTGTTTTGTACAGTGTTCTCTAATTTGTATTTTTGTATGCAGTGTTATCATTGAAAAATTATGAGATGTTCTCAAGAACAAATCAAACGCCAAAGCACAATAGAGATTAAAAGATGTGTATATGCTCTTTCTATTTTTGTGTATGTTTGTAAAAAAAAACTTTGCTTTCAAAGCATAATAACCCTTATATTTAAGGTTTCAGATTGGAGTTTTGAAACCCAGTCTTTTTCTTTCTTTATAATTTGTTGAATTTGGGGGTTTCAAGCTCTTTTTTTTTTAATCTTATTTTTCTTTGACCTTTAAAACCAAACATTCGTGGTTTCAGATCTCAGAGTAAAAACCTTAGTAAGAGTACTATGGAGAGCTGATGTAATGCTAATTTATAGTAAGAGCACTATAGAGAGGTTATGTGCAATATATTTTAGTGTAAATATATTTGCTATTTATTTTAAATAGGTCTATCATAGAAAGGCATTTAGTGTAAATCTATTTTGTGTAATGTTTCATACTAAAAGGCGTTTAGTTAAGCTCATTTGTTTGAAATGAGTTTGAACTGATTTTGATTTGACGGGACAATTAGTGTGGCTTGGCGCCGTGATCTTGAATGAATACCTTTCCAAAAAGTATGAGATGCTTCAAGGATATTTTGTCATTGAATTAGGTTCTGGTGTTTGTGTTACTGGAATACTGTGCAACAGTTTTTTTCATGAAATTCTGTTGACTGACCATAATGAGAAATCTTGAGGAAAAATATAGAGCCTCATAGATATTTGTTTATTTTTTCCCTCACTCAACCTTTAAGATCAACACCACTTTGGTACAAACAACAATAGATTGGAGTAAATTTATTTTTTTGTATTTATTTATGTCTCCTTTTCTGTTTGTTGATTGGTAGAATGCGAGGAGCTGTTCTTTTACTGTGAGCATAAGGACAAGATGCTCTTCACCATGGTACAGTTATCAGAAGTAGATAATTGTATCAGGATAATTGTATCAGGATATCTCAGGAAAAGTTACAGTTATCAGAAGCAGATTAAAGCTATTGTCCAAAATCTGAGATCTGATAATGGGCGTAAATACATTTCGGGCGCTATTACAACAACTTAATGGTCCATATTATTGGATAGAATGGTTTGGTGAAATATGAACCCCGTTATGTCATGGATGTTCTATGTTTCTTATACAAAGTAGATGTGCCTAAACAATTTTGGCGTATGGCAGTTTTCACTACAACCAATCTGACAAATCGTAGTGCCATTTGGTCTTAAATTGCGTAATTAGGTTTGGATGTTCGGGTGTTACATTTGGTGTTTACTCACTATTAGCATACTCTCTAGCTGTTCTCCATCTCGGTTTCTTTTATTTTTTGTTCTTCGTATATGTAATTTTGTAAATAAGTAACACTTGGTTTTCCTTATTTTTGCAGTAGTCATGAAAATGGAGTTCCATTTGATTCGTAGTGGTAATTTCGCCCCCTTTTTGATTCACTCACTTGGTAATTTTCTATTTCTCTTGGTTAATTTTCTTTCATCATTTCACTTGGTAATAATCAATGTGGTTACTTTTATGAGTGAAAACACGACATCATTTCATGTCTAAAATTGTCTACCCTAACACCAATGGTCTTGGTTCCAAGATTTTATTTTTTATAATCTTTTAATTTCTGTAACTGTTTACTGATCAACTTTTCTTCTAGGTATTGATGAGTACAATTAGTTTATTTCACTCACTGTAGGTATATTAACATTCTCACTCCCTACTTTCTTTCCACCACACATACCATACTCTATTTTGACTATTACCTTTCAAACATTTATGTTTTAGATTCTGTAATTCGTTTTGTACTAATCTCAATTTTGTTTTTGTTTATGTTTTATCCTAAAATTGTTCAGGATGCTCATAATACAATGCATTCAAGAGAAATGGATCAAGAACACCAATAATAGGAGGTACTCCCTCTCAAGAGCAAACATAACCTATGCTTTATGAGATTCCCTTGGAGCAAATGGCATCGCTGTAAAATTTCTTTTCGAAAGGTAGGTCCCCAAACTTGCAAGACCTTTCAATACTCACCTAATGATTAATTTTCGAACCTTTGAAATCTTCCATTTCATAGAACCAATCCTTCAAACAATATGTTAGCATCCCAAGTCTTACTCGAGAGCTAGAATCTCAGAATAATTAGTAGTCCGTTCGTGCAAAAAATCCCAATTGACTTAGTATATAGTCTGTTCACTCCTTCCATTAGCTTTTTTTATTTAGGAAACTCACACCTACTATAATCACCCCTACCCCCCTGCTCCTACCCCACGGACACACCTATTACCCCTCTTCACACCCAAACGCAAACGAAACCGCACTCAGCCCCCTTAACAGCTGCCCCAAGCCCCATCTTCTACACGCATGCACAATCATACCCAACCCAGCTCCTACCATTCCATTCTACCTGTTCAGCACCCTAACCCCTCATAATGATTCCCCTCTCCCCATTTCCCCTACCCTCCACCCTGTGTCTTTTTCCATGCCAAATTGGTTCATAATTTTTTCAATTCGACAACGTATTTGATATGTATTACTTACCTTTTGCTTACGAATTATCCTTATGCCATGTCAGTTTTTCTGGAACATATATCTCATTATAAATGAATGTTTACAAGGAATTTTGTTGCAAGATTCAGGTCATAATTTGAGTTAATGCTACATTTTTATGTCTAAAGTGAACTTCATGTTGCATATATATTTTGGAATCTCAACACTACTATGGCATATATCATTTGTAACATGAAGATTTCTTTTTTTTTTTGCAAATTATGGGTATATTTGATGACAATTTTTGAAATTTATTAGAGAAATTTTTGACACTTTTATGTTCTTTTCACTCCTCACTTTTACTTACGCGCATGTGAGGATTTTCAGTTTGCTTCTGGATCAGTGAGGTGGACTATGTATGGCAATTGTTTTTACCTTATAATATGAAAAATCTTAAATGCAACCAATAAAGTTTTCACCTCACCCTCATTTACTCTCATCCTAAAACTAATATTTGAATCTAAAGTTGGGTGAGATGCAAGATTTTAGTGTCTTCAACCAATCTAAAGTAGTATGTTTTATGTTTCATCACGAGCTCCCTCTTATAAAAAATTAGTAGATATACTAGGTTGTTCCATTCTCTTTTTATTCATGGTTTCTATTGTTTAATTTTGTCTCTATTGCTAGGGATTTGGCTTGGGATTCATATCCATGAATTTGCGTTACTGGACATTTCTCAGATAAGAGAGTGAAGGAAAGATCCAAAGAACCAATCACCTTCCATGTGACCTGCTCAAGGAGCCAAATGAAAGAAAGCATGTTCAAGTTTCTATCTATCTCAAGGCTAGATAAATGAGGAGAGGCATGGGCCCAAAAAGCAACAACATCAGACATCACATCAACTTTCAAAGTGAAAGCATACGAGAAATAAATACAATCCAATGAGGTAAAAGGGTTCAAGCAAGCCCAAGTTAGGCTCCATATCAGGGCAGGATAAAAAAGGGTTCGAGCACCAGAGCAGCTATTCGAAACTGAAAATGTGTCCAAGCAAATATCAAGCCATGTGCTGTGTTTTTCTTTGAATGGTAGGAGATCACTTTTATGGTGCTTGATTGTTTATACAAGTTTAGTAACTCATGTATGCAGTATTATAGGGGTCGAGTTAAACGAGTTTGTATGTAATAGAAAAAATTTCAGTATTAGATTTTAAAGAATCATCATGTTCAAGTAGAATGACCATCTTTTCAACTTCAACCTGTAGGGAACTTCAATCTAGATTAGAGGTCAAAGAACTTGAAATTGAGTTGACCCCTTTTTTAAAGTTTGAAATTGTATGACCATCAGTTCAAGTTGTAGGCCTCACACCTTTTTTGAAAGTTGAGTTCAAAGAATCACTAAGACACGGTGATTCTTTGAAGTAGTATGACCATACTACACTAGGTTAAATTCTGCTGAATTTCTTTCCAATTGATTTAAATACGTGCCTAATGGAAATGGATGGGCCTTTATTGTTTAGTTTGATGTTCTTTTCTCTTTTTACAGGAAAAAAGTTTGATATTATATCGATATAATCAATAGGCACCAGGTTTTGAGTATCATATTCGTACTTGCCATAGCTTGACTTTGGCAACAACGCAACTTGGATAATTAAGTTACCAAGTTTGATTTAGTGCACCCCTTTGAATATGAGTTGGGTTCATTAGGTCTGGACTTGAATTTTTAGCACTAAACCAATTAATTTACATAATGATCATCACTAAATCAATAAATTTTCTTTGGTAGTGTATTGACGCATTCATTTTTGTTGGGGACTTAGTTTTATATGTAGTAACCATGTATTTAATTTTAAAAAAGTGATGCCGTGATATAAAAAGAATCGTGATGTATATTATAGCCATTTTTTTAAAATTACATTTGATTTTTTTTCAGGAATGAAGTTTTTGCCGTTTTGCAATTACGTATTTTGGAAAGTTTCGCCGTGCCTTCAGGCACGGGCATTCCGCTAGTATATATATATATATACAGATATAAACATACAAATGACACAAAATAAGATAAGCTTTTCACACTCATATGGCAAAAATGTATCATATGGAAACGGAAGTGTTGGGGTGTGAACTAGCAACAATTAAATTTAAACCCAATCACTTAAAACATGGTCACGGAGTTCTCAATTGATTGCAAACTTCATCACATTTGAATATAACCTCATGTGACAATATAGATTGAACTCAATGAATGAACATACATAATGCATACAAGCCTAGCATGTTGATGATTCTACAAACCAATAGAGTCATGACATTGAAAGTACAACTAGGATAAACGGACATTGTGCAAATCGTTGATATACCATCCAATCTACCTCAATAAGCATATATATTATTATTTTGAACGAATAAATCAACTAAACATAGGCCTTGGCAATTATTTTTCTTTTTAATGCCATATTTTCTTTTAGGCCTTTGGACCACATATTTCTTTTAGGTCCATTTCAAACAGTCGCTTACTATTCGCAAAGGATAATAAATCCTTTCGGAGCCCTTCCCCGTGCACATTTATACATATTATTTTTTTATATCTCACAAATCTCACGTGCAACGGATTTTGACATGCACTAGTCCTCATAGGTTACAAATATGGAGATGACAAGATTGGTAGGAGAACATCTCACAAAGCTCAAATATAACATGTGACATTTAAATTTCAAACGAGCTCATGCATGTGTGAAAAGAGGCATATAAAAATAGAATCCATTTAACCAACACAAAATCCAACTACTCCATGTAAGCATGGTAAAGAACATAATACAGATTGACAATTCTAAACCAAAAGTTCTAGCCACATGGGAGCGTAAAAGATGGGATTCAAACACAAGTATACGCCACATAAAGTGTGTCAAACTAAAATACACACACAAAAAAAATCTTTTTGAGTGTTTGAAATTTTTAAACAAAAATAAAAATATATACTCAAAAGACAAACAAAAATCATTTGAATTTTTCATTAAGCTTAAATTATCAAGAAATAAAACCCAAATGATAAACAAAAATCTTTTTGTATTTTTCATTTAATGCAAACAAAGAAATATAATACAAAAGATAAACAAGTCATGATTTCTAGCATAAGATATGAAATAATGTAATGACTAGAAAATGACTAAATATGCATACACCTAGCAATGATATATAATATGAAGCACAAAAGCTAGAGTATGCAAAAAAAACTGACACATGCAACCTTTGAATTGATCAAGGGAGGTTTCATGAGAAAGCAAATGAGAGTCAATAAATCTAATATCTAGCGCGCCTAAAAATGACTTTCGAACCCATATGGATGTATATTTTAAATGATGGGATTTGGAAACAAATGGGATGCTAGACATAGACTTCCTAGGACTTCTTTTAAGATCAAAACAAAATGACCTAAGGTGACCTTTCCTACCATAATGCAAGCATGTGAAAACACGAGAAATGTTACCTAAGGTGTGACCTTGTCGAAAGTCTTTGGATAAAGTAGACCCTCTAAAACAATGGTTTTAGCTTTAGCAACGGAAGTATTTGAACTAGATGAGCTAGAACCATCACAACTACTACTCGAGTCTTGTAAGTCATTTTTCCTTTTTAAAATATCGGACTCAAGTAATAAATTAGACTTCTCAATTTTACGGGACGCCTTCTTTAAATTTTCTATAACTCCTAGAAGTTTATCATGCTCCCCCTCAATGTGAGCAAACTTGTCCCTAAGAGTCGTTTCACGACTATCACTCTCTTTCTTGGATATTTCTAAAATATTAAAATTGTGATTTATGTCCATGAGATTTTCACGAAAAATATCTTTTTGATATAGTGAGATTTGCAAAAACTCAACTTTAGTTTTAAAACAAGAATTTTCATCTTCAACAAATTTAATTCTTTTTGCAAATCTCAAATTTAATTCTCTTAATTTTTCATTACACTTATTAAGCTCATTAAATTCCTCTCGAATAGCAAAGAGTTCATTATCATTAGAAATGGACAAATTATCATTAAGACGTCCCATCGAGAGATATAAAACAAAAATGAGAGTGAGTCAAAATTGAACCACATAAAAAATACATGGAGCACAAAAGTTTTAAAAGACGAAAAACGGATCTTTGACGCGATAAATTAGCGGTCCAGCTCTGATACCAATATGAAAGGATAATTTCCTTGTTAAGATGCGAAAGTGAAGATGATGGTTCAATTAAAAATAAATACAAAAATTTTAATTTTTCTTTCAAATTAAAATTAAACAAAGTGAAATAAGATTAAAACACACACACAATTTAAATTTCACTTAAACCAATTTAACCCAAGTCCTAGAAATTTGCCTAAGTCATATTTTTTAATTTTACCAAATTAGGCCAAACCAATTTTATCAAATTAAATCAAATGACTTGAATTAAATTACTAAACATTACCCAAATTAATTATGCACCAAATTGAACAAGTAGTGATTAAACCATATTTTATCTTTTTACCTAAGCATGCGCTATAGGTGATATAACAAGATAAAATAAACAATGAATCACTACGCCGCCATGTACGAGAAAAAACCCACAAAGGGA
Source organism: Sambucus nigra (assembly GCA_949130495.1). NCBI lineage: Eukaryota > Viridiplantae > Streptophyta > Magnoliopsida > Dipsacales > Adoxaceae > Sambucus > Sambucus nigra. The sequence continues at coordinate 574,552,070 of OX422214.1, read as the reverse complement.
AAAAACCTCGGATGACCCTAGCCTCAAATCCACTAAGTACGAAATTTACAAATACAAGTAAGGTGACTTACAACACTAGACTCGATCCCTTTCAAGCTCCGACGCGTCTTCTTGTATCAACCTCTGCCTAGAGAATAACCACGAAGCTCCACCGCGGTCTCGAAATCCACCGATTGGACATTGTATGGTTACCACCACCCTAACAAGGAGCCTTTCTCCAAGTGGGTAAATCAACGCAAACTTTTTCTTCTTTGTGGGATTTAGAAGCAAACCCAAACGTCTCTTCAAAATGGTAGAGATAATAATCGGTGCCCAACTCCAAGCAATGTATATATATATATATATATATATATATATATATATATATATATATATATATATATATATATATATATATATATATATATATGGAAGCTTGGATAAACAAACAACAATTGGGTGTAACTCAAGTGTTTAAGGATTTTTCTTGAAAACTAAAACACTTTAAACATTGAACTTTTTCTACTTTCAATTTCTCTCTCAAACACTCTTTTAGAGGTTGTAGGATATGAAAAAGTTGAGTTATAAAATTTGATTCCCGTACTAAGATATTCAGGAAAATATTTAGTGGAAAAAGTAGTGGGAATGAGGGAAAAAACTGCTCAAAACTATCAAAAAACTGTTCCCCCTAAAACTCGTTCGAACGAGGTTCCAGAGTGAACTCGTTAGAAATCTCGTTGGAAATTTCGTTCGAACATCAAGTTCGTTCGAATGACACTTCAAATGACATTCCAGTGGCCTAAGGGAAACTTCGTTGGAAAACTCGTTCGAACGACATTGTGGTTCGAACGACAAACTCGTTCGAACGACATATCGAACGGACTTCCAGAAAGTTTGAAAATTCTATTTTTAATCCATAAACTTTATATGCTTTGATTTTAAAGTTTTAATAAAATCTTTCTGAAATTAAACAATAGTTTTAAAATAAACAACACCCAATATAAAATGTTCCAAGCTTCTATATATATATATATCAAAATGCATTCATACCTTAGGAGAAATGGAACCATGTTGATGACATAGAAACGAGGCACAAACAAACTCGGCAATGAGATGAAGCTTTATACTCTTGGCCGCTACGTCTTCAACAAACACGTCATAGGCTTGAAGGATGATAAATTAACTCTATCTTATTACTCAAACGTTTTTGTCCAGAATTGAGCCAAAACTACAAAGGACTCAATTGGAAATTTCTGTCCTTACACACGTGATCACGGGACCCCTAGTTTGAGAACACAACGATAATTGGAAAATATTTAGACTTAATCTTAAAAACCTGAAATTAGAGGGTGAAACCCGAAAACACCCCCAAATGGCCCTGTGAGAGGCACCAACACCTCGCATGAGACCAATGTAACTCGTAGGAATGGACTGCGTCGTCACGGGACCCCTGGTTTGAGAACACGATGATAATTTCAAAATATCTAGACATAGGATTAAAAACATGTCGTTAGAGGGCGAAACACCAAAACACCCCCCAAACTACCCCGTGAAAGACACCAACAACTCGAACGGGACCAATGCAACTCATACAAACTAACCGCGTGGTCACGGAACCCCAGTTTGAGAACACGATGGTAATTTAAAAAAAATCTAGACTTATGCGTAAAAATATGGCGTTAGAGGGCAAAACCCGAAAACACCCTCCAAACGGCCCCGTGAGAGGTACAACACCTCGCACAGGTCCAACATAACTTGTAAGAACTGCCCGCATGGTCACGTGACCCCCGATCTGAGAACACATTGAAAATTGTAAAATATCTAGTTTTAGGCTTAAAAAACATGTCGTTAGAGGTGAGACCTCAAAACACCCCCAAACGGCTTCGTAAGAGGCACCAACGCCACGTACGGGACTAATATAACTCGTATAAATTGACCGCGTGTTCATGGGACCCTCGATTTCAGAACACAATGCTAATTGGAAAATACATTGGCTTAGGCTTAAAAAGAGGCGTTAGAAGGCAAAACTTGGAGACACCCATAAAATAGCCCCGCGAGAGGCACCAACTCCTCACCGGGACCAATGTAACTCGTAGCAACTAACTGCGTGGTCATAGAATCCCTGGTTCGAGAACACGATGATAATTTGAAAATATCTAAACTGACTTAAAAACATGGCCTTAGATGGTGAAACCAGTAAACACCTCCCAAACGTCCCCGCGAGAGGCACCAATACCTCGCACGGGACCAATGTAACTCATTGAAACTGACGGCGTGATCATGGGACCCCCCAGTTTGAGAACACGATGATGATTTAAAATATCATAACTTAGGCTTAAAATATGGCGTTAGAGGGTGAAACCCGAAAACACCCCCCTAACGGCTCCTTGAGAGGCACCAACACCTCGCACGGGACTAATGTAAGTCGTAGGAACTGACCGCATAATCATGGGACTACCGATTTGATAATGCGATGATAATTTGAAAATATCTAGACTCATGGTTTTAGAGGGCAAAATCTCAAAATACCCCCCAAACGGCCCCCTGAGAGGCACCAACACCTCGCGCGGGACCAATGTAACCAGTAGGGACTAACATCGTGGTCACATGACCCCCGGTTTAAGAACACAATGTTGAATTAAAATATTTAGACTTCGGTTTAAAATGTGGCGTTAGAGTATGAAACCCGAAAACACCCCCAAAAAGTCGCCCCGTGAGGGGAACCAATACCTCGCACGGGACCAATATAATTCATTAAAACTGATTGCGAGGTCACGGGCCCCCCGATTTGAGAAAATGATGATAATTTGTCTTAAAAACATGCCGTTACAGAGCGAAATATAAAAAAAATGAACATCCTCGTTAGAGGAATTCACACCTCACACGGGACATATGTAACTCGTAAGAACTGACCGCGTGGTCACGGGACCCTCGATTTAAGAACACGACGATAATTGGAAAATATCTAGACTTAGGCTTAAAAATCTGGCATTAGAGGGCGAAATCCAAAAACACCCACCAAATCGCCATGTGAGAGGCACCAACACCTTGCATGGGACAAACGTAACTCGTACAAACTGACCGGGTGGTCACATGACCCCCAGTTTCAGAACACGATGATAATTGGAAAATATCTAGACATATGCTTAAAAACATGGCGTTAGAGGGCGAAACCCGGACCCCCCCCCCCCCCACAAACGGGACCAATATAACTTGTACGAACAGGTTGCGTGGTCACAGGACCCCCGGTTTCAGAACACGATAATAATTAGAAAATATCTATACTTGGGCTTAAAAAATGCTTTTAGAGGGTGAAACCCTGAAACACCCCCCAAACGGCCCTGTGAGAGGCGACAACACCTCGCACGAGACCAATGTAACTCGTACGAACTGATCGCGTGGTCACGGGACCCCCAATTTGAGAACACGATGATAATTGAAAAATACATAGACTCAGGCTTAAAAACATGGTGTTAGAGGGCGAAACCCGAAAACACCTCCCAAAAAGCCATGTGAGAGGCACCAACACCTTTCACGGGACTAATGTAACTTGTTGGAACTTATCGCGTGGTCACAGGACCCCCGGTTTAATAACATGATGATAATTTGAAAATATTGAAAATATCTATACTTAGTCTTAATAACCTGATGTTAGAGGGCAAAACCCGAAAATACCCACCAAATCGCCATATGAGAGGCACCAACACCACGCACGAGACCAATGTAACATGCAGGAATAGACTGCGTGGTCAGGGGACCCCCGATTTGAGAACATAACAATAATTTGAAAATATCTAGACTTAGGCTTAAAAAATGCCGTTAGAGGGTGAAACCCTGAAACACACCACAAATGGCCCCATGAGAGGCACCAACACCTCGCATAAGACCAATGTAACTTCTACAAACTGACCGCGTGGTCACGGGACTCCCGATTTGAGAACACGACGATAATTGAAAAATATCTAGACTTAGGCTTAAAAACATGGCATTAGAGGGCGAAACTCGAAAATACCCCCCGAAGGCCCCATGAGAGACACCAACACCTCGCACAGGACCAATGTAACTCGTAGAAACTAACGACATGGTCACGGAAACCCCAGTTTGAGAACACGATGATAATTGGAAATTATTTAGACTTACGACTTAAAAACATGGCCTTAGATGGCGAAACCCGGAAACACCTCCAAACGGCCCCTTGAAAGGCACAAACGCCTTGCACAGGACCAATGTAAATCGTTGGAACAGACTGCATAGTTATGGGGCCCCCAATTTGAGAACACAATGATAATTTGAAAATATCTTGACATAGACTTATAAACTTGGTGTTAGAGGGCGAAACCTGGAAGCACCCCCCGAATGGCCCCGTGAGAGGCACCAACACCTCACATGGAACCAATGTAACTCGTTGGAATGGACTTCATAGTCACGGAACCCTAGATTTGAGAACACAATAATAATTTGAAAATATTTAGACTAAGGCTTAAATACATGCCGTTAGAGGGCGAAACCTGGTAACACCCCCTAAATGGCCCTGTGAGAGGCACCAACACCTCGCACGGGACCAATGTAACTCGTACAAACGGACCATATGGTCACGGGACCCCAGTTTGAGAACATGACGATAATTGGAAAATATCTTGACTTAGGCTTAAAAGGAAGGAATTAAAGGGCGAAACCCGAAAACACCCCCCAAATAGCATCGTGATAGGTACTAGCACCTCGCACTGGACAAATGTAACTTATAGGAACTGGCAACGTGGTTACGGGATCCCCGATTTGAGAACACGATGATAATTTGAAAATATCTAGACTTAGGCTTAAAAATATAGGATTAGAGGGCAAAATCCCCAAACACCCTCCAAATGGCCCCATGAGCGGCACCAAAACCTCACACGAGACCAATGTAACTCGTAGGAACTGACCTAGTGGTCACGGGACCCCCGATTTGAGAACACAATTATAATTGAAGAATATCTAGACTTGGACTTACAAACACGACCTAAGAGTGTGAAACTCGAAAACATCCCCCCAAAACGGTCCCGTGAGAGGCACCAACACTTAGCATGGGATAAATGTAACTCATAGGAATTGACTGCATGGCCACGGGACCCCCAATTTGAGAACATGACGATAATTTGAAAATATCTAGACTTGGGCTTAAAAACATGGCGTTAGAGGGAGAAACCTGGAAACACCCCCTAACGGCCCCGTGAGAGGCACCAACACCTCGCACGGGACCAATTTAACTCGTTGAAACGGACTTCATAGTCACGGGACCCTCGATTTGAGAACACAATGACAATTTGAAAATATTTGGACTTAGGCTTGAAAACATGCTGTTATCGGGCAAAACTTGACCCCCCCCCCCCCAAATGGCCCCGTGAGAGGCATCAACACCTCGCATGAGACTAATGTAACTCTTTGGAATGGACTTCGTAGTCACGATACTTTCAAAATATCTAGGGTGATCAGTCCTTTATTAAATTAAAGTCAAGTTGAACTGTTGGTTCATTTTTAGCATCCTTGTCGCAAAATAAAATTTCCAATTTAAACACCCTAATTAATTAAGCTAAGTGTAAAAAAAAATTAAACCTTATTTCCATTTTATTAAATTCCAATATGAAAACATTTTTAATAACCAACAGTTTAAGAATCACATAAATACGAAGGATGGAAATTAACAAACAATAATTAAACCATCTAGATAAACCACACCAAGTTTAAAACTACAAATGAAATCATCCTGACAAGAGTTAACTCCCAAAGAGTACCAATTACTGGAAATAACATAAACATAAATCTCTGACAACCCAAACTGAATAGGGAAACAGGCAACACATGCCCTAACTAAGAAAAACTAAAATAAGAGCAGAATCAATGAAGAGGTCGCCTAAAGCAAGGGCTTGCAACTCCCACATAAGCTGCAACACGTCAAATCCAAAGAAGCTATGCATGACGCCCCTGTGGTTGGGCATTTGTAATACATACATATATATATATATATATATATATATATATATACACAAGAGAGAGAAATGACAGAAAACGGGTCAGAACCCGAGTGAAAAACAGTTTAAAATAGTTTAGCAAGTATTTAAAATGCTTACCGGCTAATGTAATAACCATGTTAGTATGTGACACTCTCTTCAGAATTCTCACCTCTCATTTAGTGTGCACGTCTACCGTACTACTAAACTCATAAGTTTATCTAACTTATTTTTCCATAAAGTTTTATCCCGAGAAGTAGAAAGGTTATGATATTTAATTAAACAAAATCAATCTCTTCAAGATTTATTACATTTCTTAGAGCAACACCATACCGATATAAGGTTCTCGAACACTTATTATAAAGTTGGAGCATTTATTCATTACTTAACTACTTATACGCACAATAGAAAGTTCCCATATATATATATATATATATATATATATATCAGTCACTCATATATTATATGTACTATCGGCACCCCACATAGATTCTATGGTGCTGGAATACTCTGCTATCAAGTAACCGTATCACTCGTACTAAGGGAAATACTAGTTCGGAATCACTCTCGAATTGTATTAACATAATACACACAAAATGGAGGCGAAGCATAGTTCCAAGTCACTAAGAGGTCAGCACATACCCCTCACGTCTCTTAGAACCGTCTGACTATCATTCTCAGATAGCCTGTAACAAGGAATCCTATGTTCTTGAGTACAAGTCAATATTTTCCATAAAGGTCCCATTGAGATAAGACTGTCCCGATGCGGCAACCCTCGTGATAGCAAGTAGCGCGGGTATGATGATTCACAATTAAAGTATTAAATATATGTACACAGTCACACGACCATATATAGATACACAATTTCCAATAAGGTTCTCCCACTACCCACACTTATTATTAACCGTATTTAGTACAATTTTACCTAATTATTTCGTATAAGAGATTCATCTCTTTTATTCTCACTTATAATTTATTTCGTACTTACTTCTCATCTCTCGAAGTATTCTCCCTTATTAAATACAATTTCAGTAGGTATACCCTCTATAACCTTCTGGTTTAAGTCTTTCACGAGTCCCTCAATTCATTAACGAACTTACGCACAATATTTAATGAGTACCAAAATTCCCCGTTAACCCACATTTCATCCCATATTAAATTTCATTCAACGGAGTCTATTTAGACCCTACTGGTCCTCCTCACGACCCCTTATACTCTATAGATAATAATCAAGGGTTCCTACATATTTAAACGGGATTAAAAAAAAGGGGCAAAACATGCAGTTTTTCAGGAGGGGTTGATCGATCGAGGAAAAGGGGTCAATCGATCGATCATCGATCAATCGATGTTCTTGGGTCGATCGATCGATCAAGAATTTCTAGCCCAGAAACTGCGTTTTCAACCTACGGGTTTCACCTACCAAATTACTCCAAAACGCCATTAACGAATTCCAAACACCCAAACAGCATTACTACTAGTTATACATACCTATATACATGACTTCCTACGTGAAACATGTCCAAATTCATCAAAGGTATTCAATTTATGGGATAAATCATCATATTTAACAAGAACCCTAATTTTCATAAAACTTTCATTCTTCTAATTCTATTTCCAAATTTCTTGCTTCTAAACTCATACAAATTCGTGGGTTATTTTCCACATGTTATAGGGATGTCCAGAATATATTTATTTCCACTAAGACTTGTGATTAAATCCTCAAATTCGTTAATGAAACATGTGTATAACAATCCTAATCTAACATGGATGAAACAATAACTAAAAGAAAAGCAATATAGATACTTGCCTGGAAATTCAAGGGTCTGATTTGTGGTTGAAAAAGGCATGGTTGCGTTCCTCTTTGTGCGATCTACGTTTTGGTGTTGGTGGCGATGCAAACGGATGAGTTCTTGACCTTGGATTGCTTGGAAAGATTCCTACCTTCTTCTCTAATGGTCGTTCTTAAGTTTTATGGTTGTTAACCCTAAAAGCCTAACTCAAATGGCTAATATACCTTAGGAAAATTTGTGAGTTTAGTTACTCAAAAATACAAAATGTCTAAAATACCTTCCCAGGATGCCAATTAGGCCTAAAAACGCCTCGAGGCCCAAACTAAACCCCAGGTATACTTTTCTGACTATCTCAAACCTCCCGGACATGTTGGCGCACTCGAAATGACCATATTGGCGACTTATAATTAATTCACTTTTGATAATAATAATTTAGTCCCGACACGACATAGGCACGTCCCGACTTAAATTTTCATAATTGTCGTTTTATTCACTCGTGATAATTTTAATAAAATCAATCTTATATATTACTTTACTCATTTAGAAATATTCAACAAATTTCCAATAATTACTAACTCTCGTCATGCTAGTAAATATTTAAACAAATTATCGGATTTGTATTAAATTAATTTATCTCAATTACATTTAATAAATCCCCAATTTTAAAGCCATAAAAATTGGGGGTATTACATACTTCCCCCTAATAACGGAATTTCGTCCCGAAATTTGGAAAAAAAGGCATACCTGGTAAAAATAGATCTGGATATTTTTTGCGCATATCTGCCTCGCGCTCCCAAGTGGACTCCTCCACATTATGATGCTCCCACTGAACCCGTACAAGTGGAACTACCTTCGACCTCAATTTTCTCTTGCTATGGTCTAGAATAACCATTGGTCTCTCCTCATAAGAACTGTCGGGCTGGAAGTCAATCTCCTCTATCACGATGTGAGTGTGGGCCATATCATCCCGAAGATATCGTCTCAACGATGAGATGTGGAATACATCGTGAATGCGGTGTAAGTCTCTGGTAACCCCAATCTGTATGCCACCGACCCAATCCTCTCAATAATGGAAATGGTCCCACGTATCTCGGAGCCAACTTCCCTTTCTTCCCAAACCTCATCACTCCTCTCATAGGAGACACACGTAGTAATACTTGGTCCCCCACGCTAAACTCTCGAAAAGATCGCTTTGCATCGGCGTAGCTTTTCTACCGATCCTAGGCTACCCGAATGCGAATACTAATAAGCTCGATCCTAGCTGAATTCTCCTGAATCACCTCTGGACCTAGTAACTTGTTGTCCCCCACCTCTAGCCAACAAGCGGGAGAACGACAAGGTCTTCCATACAACGCCTCAAATGGGGCCATGTCGATCGTGAACTGATAAGAGTTATTGTAAGCAAACTCTACCAGTGGAAGATATGGCTTCCAACCTCCTCCAAAATCAAGGACACACATGCGTAGCATATCCTCCGACATCTGATTGGTATGCTCTATCTGTCCATTTGTCTATGGGTGATAAGCTCAACACAATCTCAACTCTGTACCCATGGCCTCTTGAAAGCTCTCCCAGAAGTGCGGTAAAAAAATCTTGTCTCTATCAGACACAATATCCAAGGGCACCCCATGTAGCCTAACGATCTCGGCAATGAACAACTGTGCATACTGGCCCATGGTGTAGTCTGTTCGTACTGGCAAAAAGTGAGCTAACTTATTCAATCGATCCATAATAACCTATATGGAATCGTGACCCCGCTGTGATGTAGGCAACCCAGTAATGAAGTTCATGGAAATACTTTCCCATTTCCACGTAGGTATCTCTAACGGTTGAAGTAATCCTGGTAGTCTCTGTTGGTCCACTTTTATCATCTGACATGTAGGACATTTGGATACGAACTCTTCAATATCCTTCTTCATCCCACTCTACCAGTACTCCCGCCTCATCTCTTGGTACATCTTCTCCCCTCCGAGATGTACCACAAATCGGTTTCCATGCGACTGTGTCATAACTGTATGACGTAAGTCTTCTCCCTCCGGGACCACTATCTCTCATTAAATCTCAAACCCCCATCAGAACTCACGAAATAGGACTCAGCATCCTCAGTTAAGAGCCATATAATCTGCTCCTAGCAAAAAGTATCCGCCGCTTATGCCTGTGTCACCCTCGTAATAATCTCGGGTGTGATTGACATCACGGATATAAAGGAACGGGCTACCACGTCCTGGTGACCCAATTCTTTCCACTTCGCTTTCCATACGTTCTCTATGTCACCTACCGATCTATGGCTTAATGCATTAGCAACCACGTTAGGCTTCCCCGGTTGATACTGTATTTCAAATTGGTAGTCTTTCATAAACTCCAACCATCTACGCTGATGCATGTTCAAGTTTCATTGAGTGAATAAGTACTGCAGTGACTTGTGGTCTGTGAATAAGTAACACTTCTCCCCCAACAAGTAATGACTCCCAAATCTACAGTGCAAATACGACTCCTTCTATATTCAGGTATCTCCTGAAATACATCTGAAAACTCACGAACGACTGGAATCAAATCTAGGGGAATCACAATCTCCTTAGAGGTATCCTCCTCTATGTAGTACAAATGGGTGGAAGATCCTCCCTCTAGGTGAGGCATCGCCACCAAAAACATCTCCCGCCCCGAAATGGAAAAAATAATACTCCTATCCCGAGTGGTGAGTCTACGCATGTCACAGTGCTCTCTACAGTGTCTAATAACCCTAAGGCCTGTGAAAAATGAGTAGCTATAAAATAGTGTGATACCCTAGTATCAAATAAAACCCGACCCATAGTGCCATGGATAGGAAACGTACCCTCAATCGCGGGTGGTGCCTGAGGTGCTGTTGCCTGGTGGACGTTATAGACACGTCTGTACTGCAATTGCCCCTGCTGAACTGGAGCTGCTGGGATGGCTGGTAGGGTTAGTACCTCAGTTGGCGCTGGGAGGGTGGCTGGAAAGGGTGGCCTCTGCGGCTCATTAAGGGCACCCTACTGCTGTGGGGCCCTATCCCCCTCTGGGAAATCCTGGCGCCTATGGACATTCTTACCACATCCGAAACATCTTCCCCTGCTGACCATGTCCCTGTTGGTTGTTACCACCCCGCCACTGGCCCTGCTAAAAACGTTGTTGGTGCTGCTGACCCTGTTGCTGACAGTGTTGGCCCTGTTGACTACACTGGCCCTGCTGATCCTGCGTATATCCCCCAAATCCCTGTCTGGAATCACCGGATCGAAATCGCTTGGAAGGGTCCCCCTAATGGGAACTCTGCTCACTTTGATGGGTCTGTCCCTAGGCTGCTAGTGCCCTACCAGTACTACTGCCCCCTGTCCTTTCCTGTTGGCTGGACTCCCCTGCTCGTTTTCTCCCCTGTTGATGGAAGCGGTGATCCTGACAGTACAATAAAGCAGTGTTGAGTGCGTCAGTGTAAGTACTCAATGATAGATTTCCTATCAGGTGTTGACGGATCCTCCAGATCAATCCATCTACAAACAACAGTATCTTCTTCTCCTCAGTGGGTGCCTCATCCGGCACTATAGTGAGAATTCAGATGAACTCCTCATCGTACTCAGCAACGGTCATAGTCTCCTGCTTAAGATTCATTAACCTCCGCCTCATCTCAGTTTGTACGGCGAATGGGAAGTACTTGTGGTCAAATCGCGCCCAAAATAACTGAATCGTGATGTTGTCTCTCTCATCCAAGGTGGTGGTGGACTCCCACCACTGCAAAGCATCCCCCACTAGATTGAAGAAGCCAATAACTATTTCTGCACATCGGTGTACTCATACATGCGCAGATGCCTCTGAATATCCTTCTTCCGTTGGCTGGAGACTACTATGTTCGAGCTACCGAGAACTCCGGGGGATGCGCCTTCTGAAAGGCATCCCTAACCCGCTCCCATGTAGTGGGAAGCTGTACCGGTTATGGCGCTACTTCCTGAATCTGGGGTGGATCCTTCTTCACCACCGCTAATGTGGCATTCACCGCCTGAGCAATAATGTCGGCTACCTCAGTTACTTTTATCATTCCCTGAGTCGGAGCTGCTGGCTGCTCGGGCTGTGCATTCCTGTCTCAGGGTGTGCATCTCGAAGGCATCTGGAATGAGAAGGAAGTTTATTAGTCTACAGTTATTATCAAATCTTAAATAGATGAAGACTTAAGCATAAATACAAGAATACAACAGTCATAAAATTGGGCTCTAAATCAAAGACGCTAAGCTGAAAGCGAAATAAGCCGTACAGATCCTAAAGGACACTACAACCTGATGCTCTGATACCACCTGTGACACCCTACCTAATTAAATACCGGGTGATCAGTCCTTTATTAAATTAAAATCAAGGTTAACGGTTGGTTCATTCTTAGCATCACTGTCGCAAAAAAAAAAATCCAATTTAAACACCCTAAATAATAAAGCTAGGTGTCAAAACAATTTAAAATCTTATTTCCATTTTATTAAATTCCAATATGAAAACCTTTTTAATAACCAACAGTATAAGAATCACATAAATATGAAGGATGGAAATTAACAAACAATAATTAAACTATCTAGATAAACCACACCAAGTTTAAAACTACAAATGAAATCATCCTGACAAGAGTTAACTCCCAAAGAGTACCAATTACTGGAAATAACATAAACATAAATATCTGACAACCCAAACTGAATAGGGAAACGGGCGACACATGTCATAACTAAGAAAAACTAAAATAAGAACAGAATCAACGATGAGGTCGTCTAAAGCTAGGGCCTGCAACTCCTACATAAGCTGTAGCACGTCAAATCCAAAGAATCTATGCATGTTGCCCCTGTGGCTGGGCACATATAATACATACATATATATATATACAAGAGAGAGAGAAATGACAATGGGTCAGAGCCCGAGTGTAAAACAGTTTAAAATAGTTTAACAAGTATTTAAATTGTTTACCGGCTAATGTAACAACCCTGTTAGAATGCGACACTCTCTTGAGAATTCTCACCTCTTATCTAGTGTGCACGTCTACCGTACTACTAAACTCATAAGTTTATCTAACTTATTTTTCCAGAAATTTTTATCCCGAGAAGTAGAAAGGTTATGATATTTAGTTAAACAAAATCAATCTCTTCAAGATTTATTACGTTTCTTAGAGCAACACCATACCGTTACAAGGTTAAGTTGGAGCATTTATTCATTACTTAACTACTTATATGCACAGTAAAAAGTTCCCATATATATATATATATATATATATCAGTCACTCGTATATTATATATATTATCGGCACCCCACATAATTTCTATGGTGCTAGCATACTCTGCTATCAAGTTCCCGTATCACTCGTATTAAGGGAAATACTAATTCGTAATCACTCTCGAACTGTATTAACACAATACACACAAAATGGAGGCAAAGCATAGTTCCAAGTCACTAAGAAGTCAGCACATACCCCTCACGTCTCTTAGAATCGTCTTACTATCATTCTTAGATAGCATGTACCAAGGAATCTTATGTTCTTGGGTACAAGTCAATATCCCCCATAAAGGTCCCATCGAGATAAGACTGTCCCAGCGCGGCAACCCCCGTGATAACAAGTAGCGCGGGTATGATTATTCACAATTAAAGTATTTAATATATGTACATAGTCACACGGCCATATATAGATACACAATTTCCAGTCAGATTCGCCCATGACCCATAATTATTATTAGCCGTATTTAGTACAATTTTACACAATTATCTCGTATAAGGGATTCATCTATTTTATTCTCACTTATAATTTATTTCTTACTTACTCCTCATCTCTCGAAGTATTCTCCCTTACTAAATATAATTTCAGAAGGTATACCCTCTCTAAACTTTTGGTCTAAGTCTTTCACGAGTCCCTCAATTCATTAACAAACTTATGCACAATCTCTAATGTGTACAGAAATTCCCCGTTAACCCACAATTTTATCCCATATTAAATTTCACTCAACGGAGTCTATTTAGACCCTACTGGTCCTCCTAACGACCCCATATACTCTATAGATAATAATCAAGGGTTCCTACATATTTAAACCGGATTAAACAAAAAGAGGAAAATATGCAGTTTTCCAGGAGGGGTCGATCGATCGAGGAAAAGGGGTCGATCGATCGATGAAGCAGTTCTTGCCTAGAAACTGCATTTTCAACCTATGGGTTTCACCTACTAAATTACTCCAAAACGCCATTAAAGAATTCCAAACACCCAAACAACATTGCTACTAGTTAAATATACCTATATACATAATTTCCTATGTGAAACTTCTCCAAATTCATTAAAGGTATTCAATTTATGGGATAAATCATCATATTTAACAAGAACCCTAATTTTCATAAAACTTTCATTCTTCTAATTCCTTTTCCAGATTTCTTCCTTCTAAACTCATACAAATTCGTTGGTCATTTTCTGCATGTGATAGGGATGTCCATAATATATTTATTTCCACCAAGACATGTGATTAAATCTTCTAATTCCTCAAATTCTTTAATGAAACATGTGTATAACGATTCTAATCTAACATGGATGAAATAATAACTAAAAGAAAAGCAAGATAGATACTTGCCTAGAAATTCAAGGGTCCGATTTGTGGATGAAAAAGGTATGGTTGCATTCCTCTTCATGCGATCTACATTTTGGTGGTGGTGGCGATGCAAAAGGATGAGTTCTTGGCCTTGGATTGCTTGGAAAGCTTCCTACCTTCTTCTCTAATGGCCGTTCTTAAGTTTTGTGGTTGTTAACCCTAAAAGACTAACTCAAATGGATGATATACCTTAGAAAAATTCGTGGGTTTAATTACTCAAAAATACAAAATGTCTAAAATACCCTCCCGGGATGCCAAAATAGGCCTAAAAATGCCTCAAGGCCCAAACTAAATCCTTGGGTATACTTTTCTGACTACCTCGACCCTTCCGGATACATTGGCGCACTCGAAATGATCATACGCGCGACTTATAATTTATTCACTTTTAATAATAATAATAATTTAGTCCCGACACGACCCAGGTGCGTCCCGACTTAAATTTTTATAATTGCCATTTTATTCACTCGTGACAATTTTAATAAAATCAATCTTATATATTACTTTACTCATTTAGTAATATTCAACAAATTCCCAATAATTACTAACTCTCGTCACGCTAGTAAATATTTAAAATAATTTTTGGATTAATATCTCAATTTAAATATAATAAATCCCTAAATTAAAAGCCATAAAAATACGGGGTATTACATGACCCTTCACTTGGTTTGGGATTTGTGTTGCGACCCACGAAAATGGTCACGCCCGAAATGGTCACGGCCCTTGGCCACGACCAATAGTCCTGGTCAGGGATTTCGGCCGCGACCATTATCCTAATATGGTGTAGTGTTTGGGATCTTGAGTGTGTTGTAACCCGTGTTGATTAAATTAAGAAAATGAAATCATCATCCATAGACGTAGACATATTAGTGAATCACATACATCTTGTCTTGTGCTTATTAGTATTTGTTTTTCTCTTGCTTTTCTCATTAATTTTCATTCTCTTGTTATCTCTTTGGGTTGTTCACATTTTAGATCTTAGCCATGCATAAATCACTCCTTCGAGTGAGTATCTGATCAACAACTATGTTAAGTATAGTTTATAGTTGCCTAGTATTTTGAATGGCTGAATTTTGGGGGCAATTGTGACACTTTATATAATAAACCCAAGCTATGAATAATTTCATAAAAGCATTGGAAAGGGATGCCATATATTGTGATAATATATCAATGATCCATAGATAATGTTGGTATACCTCAATATTTAGTTCAAGATCTTTCTCATAATAATATTATTCATTTATCATGATTAACAGAATACAAATTAATCATTTGCAAAAATAATTGTACGATTTATGTTAATAAATTGATATTGGGCACTACTTTAGTAATTGTGGAACTTTGGGCATTAAAAATGGGAATTGGTATTGCTTTACAAAATATATCTTTAAATATTTAGGTTGAAATGGATACCCATGTTGATTTTAATATGATTTACAACAATGAGGAAGCATATCCATGCTACCAAATTTTGATCCAGGAAATCCATGACCGTTTGTTCCAATTTCAACGCATCAAACACTCCTTTTGTTATAGGAAAACTAATTCATGTGTTGATGCCATGAATATATGGTTTTTTGTAATATGTTTTCTCTCGACCTCCTACCTTTTTTTAATCTTATTTTCTAATAAAGTATTTTTGTAATATTCCTACTCATATGGTAGCTAGGAGTAATAAATCTTTCATATTAATTCTGTGATAATAACGCTTCCCCTTTCTTTTGAAAAAAATATTCTTTTCAAATTTATCCTCTTAAATGATGAATTTCTTGATTACAATACATGAATCTATATCGTGAATTTAAATGATTGTTGTGTTGGTGATGTTGTTCAGATTTGTAGCTTTCAAAATCACACATAATTTTATATAAGTAAGATTTATTTACAACACAATGAGTAACAATTGACGAAAATAAGTTAATTGAAATTAGGTAAATGTTATGGAGACATTATTTGAGGACACAGTGTTCATCAAGGTATTTGCCAATAATGTGAGAATACATTTCCCAAAATCGTGTATCCCTACCTTCTCTCTTTAAATTAGATAATTATTGGATGTTGAGATTAGGGAAAATTACAATATGACTTCCTACAATATTGACACTCTGGAACCAAGAGACGAGAGAAATCTTAAAAACGGAGAACCCACCGATGAGGTAGAATCCATAATCCTCAATGAGGAGGAGCCAGAAAAAAACGTCCAAATTGGTTCATCCCTGAAAGTAGAAGTAAAGAAGGAATTAGTAAAGATCTTAAAACAAAGGAAAAGTAAATTTGTTTGGATCCATGGGGATATGTCGGGGATTGACCCTGAAATCATCTGCCATCATCTAGATATTATTGAGGACTCAAAGACAATAAAGTAGAGGCACAAAGCCTTAGCTAGATATAGGTATGAGGTGATCCAAAATGAGGTCAAGAAGTTGCAGACAATGAACTTCATTAGAGAGGTCGAGTTTCCTGACTAGCTCTCTAATGTCGTCATCATACCAAAACAGAATTGGAAGTGGATGATGTGTGAGTATTTCACGGACCTCAACAAAGCATGCCCAAAGGAAAGCTTTCCCTTACGTCGAATCGACCAGATGGTAGATTCAACGACATGTTATGAGATCATGAGCTATATGGACGCATACTACGGGCACAATCAGATCTCCATGTACAAAGAAGACGTTTAAAATACTTCCTTTATCACGAAAAAGTAAGAATAGAAAATATGATCTTGCTTATCTTTTAAGGGAGTTTAGTTGAAGATCAAGGGGTTGCAAAATGAATCCTAGTACGCTTATTTTTTCATGACGCTATTGATTTATAGAATCATTAATATTTCAGAATTGTGTGCATTATGCTTATTTTGTTCATTAAGTTCAACTTTATTTGTCACTTGAGGCTAAAGCTTAGTTTGATAAAGTTTTGTGCTCAATTAGAACTTCTTGCACATATTTGAGTGTTTGGGTTATAATTCATTTGTGTCTAATTCACATCCATTCATTTCGTCCCACACATTTAGACACATCGATAATATGCTAGTGTGTAAAGCTTATGTGCTTTATGTCATGTTTTGTGGTCGTTTATACCTATATATGTGTGCCGCATTTTCTTTGAAATATATTTCATATATTATATATGGTATTGTTTGTTGTATTTGTAAGTTTATATTTTTTTGAAAAATTGAAAATTTTCAAAAATAGTTGGTTGTGTTTGCCTTTGAGATGATCATTACACATGCTTGATTTATATATTTTTATGATGATATCTTATCTTCTACGTGATGCTTAGTATTTAATGCCTATGTTTCTACTTCTTTGTCTATTTCAGATGAAGGGGGGGCAAATAAAAAGTGAGAGTTTGATTTATGGGGGAGAATTTAATTATGAGTTTTATCTTATTTCTAAATCGATGCATCATGAGGTATATTTTTTGTCTCATGTGCATAGATACTTAAAGCAGAATTCAATATACACGAATGAAGACAAAATATGCTAAAGGGAAGAAGAAGAAGTTTGAAGACAAAGAAAATTATGCCATTATGTTCTGGGATTAGGAAGAGTGTTAGGATTTTTATCATAGGAGATTTTTTTTTAACTTGGTGTTCGGTAATGTTTGTTTGTTTTGTAATAGATTAGCCAAGGGGGGAGATTTGTAAGAATAATTTTTTCAACATCGTTCATAGCATAGTGTTAGACTGGTTGGGCTTATCTCGTTATAAATCATCACGCACTGTCAGGACGAACCGAACTCAAGAATCTCCAAGTTTGAAAACTTCCCGACATCCCATATGGGTATAAAAAATTTAGAGTTTGAATTAATTTACGGAATTACGTTTTGGGATGTCTATTTCTTACAAAAAACGAACAGGGATTTTTATTTTCAAAAAGATTTTTTATTTAATTTTTAAGGCTCGATCAAACGAGATTGCATGTCGTTAGAAACAAGATTTCATGTCGTTAGAAACGAGATTGAATGTTGTTAGAAGCTTGGATCAAACAAGGTTCAAACAAGGGCTCACTGTTTTGTTTTTTGGATGTCGTTAGAAGCGATACGTATCTCGTTCAAACAAGATCATCATCTCGTTTGAATGATATTATATTCTTGTTCGAACGACGCATCACCTCAAATTTGTATAAATACCTGTTTCGTGTTCAGAACCCTTAAGACTTTTGCCAGATTAGTTTCTGCATAACTTTTGCAAAAGTTCTTCATTTTTAGTGTTACAAAAGCACTATTTAATTCACAAACAAACATCCTGAATATCTAGTTTTGAAAATTTGTTTAAACCCTAGAAATTTTTGTATCCTTGCATACACCTTTGTGGAAAAGGCATCTCCAAGGCTGACTTGTGAAACCCAAGGGGATCAGTGCTGAAGACAAAGGTTGAGGCTGAAGAGGGAGGACTTCGGTCTTATGATTCTTACGAGGATCATAATTGTTCATTAGATATTTACGAAGATTAGCATTTTATTCTTGTGGCAGTTATTGAGTAGTTTGTAAGTCGACTATCTTGTAGATTTCTAAAGTGAATAAAAGGTTTTACCCAAAAGTTTTTTTTCTTCTTCTGAAACCTTATCTTTGTTGAATGCTTGGTTTGAATTATCTGTTTTATCGAATAGATGTATGTTTAGGATAAAAAGATAGATTGAGTTAAGATGAAATTGGAATCTTTGTTCATCCTTGTCGAGCATAAATATTTTCGCATGTGTACTTTGATAAAAAGATAAATTGAGTCAAGATGAAATTACAATCTCTGCTCATTCTTGTCATGCATATTTATTTCCACATGAGCACTTATTATTTCGTCCCAATATTCCTAACAAAGGTTTGCAATCTAATTCCTATGCATTTAATATTTTAATAAAGTATTCGACAAGAAAAGAATGATGAGAGAAGCAAATGAATTGCTTAGAATAATGGAAGTGAATGGTTGTACGCCAGATGGTTGTACCTATATTGTTATTGTCCAGGGATTCCTTCAAAAGAATGACAAATTATGGGAAGTACAATTGTTCATGAAATGGTTAATAGGGGATCCTTACTGATGCAACCATAACTTATTATTGATGGATGTTTTGACCAATGTTGAATTAATTCATATTAATTTTGAAAATGCTTCGTACAGTTGTGCAATTTCTCTCCAGTTTTGAATGCGAGGCCAAAATTTTAAACTTATTACATGATAGATTTGGAATAAATCTGTTTCATTGAGATGACGAATTACACTTGAGTTGGATTACAATATATCTCTGGATCCTTGTGGAATCAAATTCCTCTTAACAATGTAGAGATGGTGCAAAGGGGCTTCAGTCAAATTCCTCCAATATTTATTTAGGAACCTACTGCTATAAAAAAATGCCCTTCGGCCTGAAGAATTCAAGGTCAACCTATCAGAGGTTGGTTAATAAAATGTTTGAAGATCAGATTGGAAAAACTATGAAGGTATATGTGGATGAAATGCTAACAAAGATGTTGAAGTCCGAGACTCATGTGGCTGACTTGACATGAACTTTTAACACGATGGATAAATAAAAAATGAAGTTGAATCCGACAAAGTGCGTCTTCGGGGTCGACGTAGAAAAATTTATTGGATTGATTGTAAATGAAAGGGGGATTGAGGCAAACCCTGCCAAGATAAAATCACTGATAGACATGCAAACATCAAAGACCATTAAAGACATACAGAGATTGATGGGATGATTAGTTGCCCTTAATCGTTTTATCTCATGGGAGACCAACAAGTGTTTGCCCTTCTTCAAAATCTTGAGAAAGGATTTTTCTTAGGATAAAGAATGTGGAGAGGCATTCCAAGAATTAAATCTCAACTGGCCGAGAGTGCTGAGGTGCCTTTGTTGAAAGGTAAGTCCAAGGATAGACTAACTTTGTTCCTAACGAATGTGGCTGAAGTCTCTACATGATACAAGTATTGGACCCTAACATTATTGAAGCCGACATAAATTTTCGCTATTTGCAAGTCTAACAGTGTGCTCAATGATTAATGACAGTAGTCAATGGATGAAGTACTCTCAGAGGCTGAGACTATAGAACATGTGGCATGTTCAATATCACGATGATGCCCCATTCGGGATGTTTACTCGGAGCTAGTGCCCATTTTTCCTTATAAAAGCCTCGAAATTAACTATGTTTATTCGGGGTAAACATTCCGAATGAAACCCTAGAAAATAAAATGCAACAGACAAAAATCGCGATTCTAGGGTCCTTAAACCAAAGATTTCTACGTGATTTTAATGGTTCATTGGTTTGAGAACCTTAGAATCGCGATTTTTGTCTATTGTAATTTATTTTCTAGGGTTCCATTCTGAATGTTTACCCCAAGTTCAAGACTTTTACAACGAATAAGGGGCACTAACTCAGGGAAAACATCCTGAATAAAGTTTGATTGAATAAAAAAAAATTAACATTTGTTAGGTCGCGGTAATTACAATGAAAATAGGACATTAACTTGGGGTCGTTAGAGCGAATCAAGGACACTAACTCAAGGTAAACACTTCGAGCGAAGCTTTTCTTAAAAAAAAAATTGCTTTGGTGATTTGGTAGGATCACTTCGAAAAATATCATCTTCCTCGGGGTCCCGATACCGAACCACTGCAATGAACTATTTTTGGGTTTAATTTTTTCTAGGGTTAAAAAGCATTTTAGAATACGTATTTTTGCAGCAAAAATTACCTCAAACATAATATTTGGCCAATTTTCATTAGTTTTAGAGTTGCCACGCCCATTGTTAACACCTCAATTAGTTGTTGTAACTTCAATATGACAACTTCAATGAACGAAAACCTTAGTTATTATGTTGTTTCAATATTTCATATGATAATTTGTTGGTGAAGTTTGTATAGTGTTTGAATGGAAAATTTATTTAGGGTTTTAGTGAGAGAAAATTGTGTTGAGAGAAAATTGTGTTGAGAGAATGGAAAGTAAAATATATATATATATATACTATATGTGACCCTTAGCAAAACAATGTAAAAAATTTCTTTTGATATTTTGAAGCATTTTTTATGGTGCCCTTAGAAACACCCATATAATAAAACCTAGTTTAAGATCCTTTTGGTTCGAGGTGAATTTCTTTTAATCACAATGAAAAGTAAAATGGTGAAATATATTTTCACGTACGCAAAATAATTTTTTTGTTGGGTTGAAATCATAAATAAGTACAGACCCTTTAATTATGCAAGTTTAAATACATACTTTAACTATAAATAGGTAAACATATATTTTATTATTTTACTTTTTAGTGCGTTCGAAAAATATTTCATTTCGCGCCGAACGAACCTTGAGCGGACTAAACCGCATTTTAAATTACCAATTTTACATTTTAACTTCGTAGACCAATCGTCAAAAACCCACCAAAGTCTCTCTCTCCCTCTCTCTCAAATTATGGAGTAATAGCTTTTTTTAGTGAAGAGTGATAATGACGAAGAACAAGGCAGCTGTTACTTTATCCCAAATCTCAGGCTTAAGACATGTGAACGCTACTACAGGCTCAATTCATTCTCATTTAAGGGTAAGGGTTTGTTTCCATTCTCATTATTCTACAACTCCAAAATTACAAATTCTCAATAACAATTTTATCAAAAGTTAATGCAAATCTAGGTTCAATAGCGTTGAAGATGCCATAGCCTTGTATAATCAAATGGATCAAATGAGACCTTTTCCATCACTTATGTATTTTAATCAGTTGCTAGGGGACATTGACAGAATGAAATATTATACAGTTGTTATTTCTTTGCTCAAACAAATGGAGTCATTACGAATAGTTGAGGCCGACGTGTATAATCTTACTATTTTGATCAACTGTTACTGCCGTTTGCATAAGGTGGATTTTGGATTTTCTGTTTTTGGGAGAATATTCAAACTTGGTTATCAACCAAATTGTATCACGCTCAATACTTTGATTAGGGGGTTGATTGGCGAGGATAGAATGGGCGAGGCTGTACACTTGTTTAATGTAATGGAGGAGAAAGGGTTCCCACCTGATGTCATAACTTGTGGGACCATTATAAATGGTTTATGTAAAATGGGAAATACTAGCGTGGCTATTGGATTGCTTAAGAAGATGGAAGAAATAAATTTGGGGGCTGATCTTGTGGTGTATAGCACAATTATTGACAGTCTTTGTAAGGAAAAACTAGTCGATGAGGCTTTAGACCTCTTTTCAAAAGTGATCCGTAAAGGTGTTACACCAGATGTCATCGCATACACTTCATTGATCCACGGTCTTTGCAATGCAAGCCGGTGGAAAGATGTTACAAAGTTGTGGAATGAGATGCTGAACCGGAACATAAATCCGAATTTACGGACTTTCACTATATTGGTAGATGCACTTTGTAAACAAGGCATGGTTGAAGAAGCGCTGGATTTAATCGAAAGGATGGTTCAAAGAGGTGCTAATCCCAATATAGTCACTTATAGCGCATTGATGGATTGATATTGTTTGCAAAGGAGATTGGACGAGGCAAAAAAGGTGTTTGATTTGATGGTCCGTAGGGGGGTTGAACCTAATGTTCATAGCTATAGCATATTAATTAATGGTTATTGTAGGGAGAAAAGGATGGATGATGCTCGAAGATTTTTTCATGAAATGTCTAATAGAGGATTAATTCCCAATACTGTCACTTACAACACTCTTATAGGTGGTTTGTGCCGCGTGGGGAAGCCTCTTGTTGCACTGAAACTTTTAAATGGAATGCAATCTTGTGGCCCCAAACCGGATGTTATGACGTATAATATTATGTTAAATGGCTTATGAAAAAATCAATGCCTTTCCAAGGCAATGGACTTATTTCAAGAAATGGAAGATTGCGGTTTGCATCTTAACATTGTAGCTCACAACACCCTTATTAATGGTATGTGTAAAGAGGGAAAATCTAAGATTGCTAGGGAACTCTTTGATAGTCTTCCTAGCAGAGGTTTGCAACCTGATGTCCGTACATATAATATTTTAATCATTGGATTATGTAAGGAAGGGTTGCTAAATGTAAGAGAGTGGATTATTACCAAATGGTTGCACTTATAATGTTATTCTCCAAGGATTTCTTCAAAATAATGACAAATTGAGGGCCATGCAACTTGTTCGTGATATGGTTAATAAGGGATTCTCTGCTGATGCATCTACAATTGCTTTGTTGATGGATGCTCTGACTATTGATGAATTAGGTCAAATCAATTTTGAAAATCCTTTGTAAAGTTGTGTAATTTCGAGGTGGAAATTTTGACCTTATGGCATGATAAATAATCAAGATTTTGAAAGAAATTTGCTTCACTGAGAGGAAAAAGTATTTGATTTGTGTTTACGGATGAAAAATGAGATAAAATAAGTATATAATTTGGGATTGCAGTATAGCTCCGGAGCCGAGTGGGATCCAATTATTCACAATAATGTAGAGATGTTTTAATATTTAGCTAAAAGGAATATTTTAATGTACATCAAGATGAGTTTTCATTTTATGTTGATCTTTGATGGTGTTATAAAATCATGAATCATATGGATTTTATTTTTTGGGGTTTTTTATTTTGAGGCTGCTAGGGTGCTTCATATGATAGAAGTTTTGGATGGTGCCAACCTTGTTGGGATCATCCTATGCCTAGTGATGATATGGATGTGCCTTGTTTATCTGTTCTTATTCTTACTATGTAAATTTCATTTTGATTAATATATTTAGAGGCTCATTTTAGCCCTTTGCTTAAAAAAGCCTACATTTATTAAACTTTGTCACTTGCTAGTTTAATCTTTGATGTCGGAACCATGTTGTTGAACAATCCATGGATTTGACCCTTGATACAAATTCTTTATTACTAATTATTTTAACTGTATTGCTTATGCATTTTAAGATTTGTACAGTGGCTTGTATGTTAGCTTGGCATACTTTTGTTCATATACGCTGTTATTGAGTTGAATTTCTATAATTTGTTAGTAATTCTTTTTTATTATCATTTGGGGCTTTGTGAGTGTGGTAACGGGGAATGCCTTACTTGCAAGTCCATAGGTTTTCTACATTCTATGCATCAAAACTTCACAACAATTTGACATTATACTGCAATCCACATGTATGTGTGCAATTCATGTTTGAAAGTATACGAAAAGACTGAGTACTTGGCCAAATCAGTTGGATACTGGGTGAATTATGTTGGACATGGCTAAACTTGCTGGAATATTTACTGAAAAGGGGTGAAATATTTTCAAGTCGGACAGTCATAAAAAAACGGAATTTGTCAGCTAGTTAACACAAATTCAAAAGGCAACAGATAACAGAATGGTAGAATAACCAGAAAGTGAAGAATTGTAGATGATTTACATGTATGTGCCATCCTTATTACGAGTCAATCAGTTACAATTCTCGAACTTGTGTATTTGTTTTATTTACTAAGTGTGTGTGTGTGTATGGCATATGCGTGTTCCGTTACAAAACTGTGTGCATGCTACAAAATTATGAGTACGTTCACTTATTTGTACTAGAGTTTGTAGGTGTACGTATTCAAATATAATGTGTAGCTTTTGGAATAGTGTCTACGTGGATGTGTGTTTGGTGCATTACATGAATTAGGGTTTGACTGTGTTTTATTTGTTGATCTTACTTATGCTTTTATGGTTTTGTTGTCATTATATGACATAAATAGATCCTCATGTTTTTTAATAAATACGTAAATATATCCTCATTTCAAGTATTGACATATTATTTGAAGTATACTTATAGACTATCTTGCTAAAATGGGAACCTCGTGCACTGGTACGACTTATTCATCTCGTCGGTAGATAAGTTTAAGGAAAAAGAATTTTGAGTTAAGCTGACATATTACTTTAAATATCAAATTACCAGTTTAATTCATATATGTGTAGGTATGTGTGTGTGGACTATATCTACCACCAAACTTAAATGATCCGAAATAATGAGAAAACCTCCTATTTTTAGATGTAAATAAATGAGCTCGTCTCTAATAAAGTTTGTAAAATAAGTGACATTTAGTGCGATCAACAACTCTAATTTTATAATTTATTTGGATGATTTGTACTCCCCTACGATAGCATTTAGATGTTATAAATTTAGTATCTGGTATTTGGTAGGAAGGAAATAAAAGGAAAGTATGAACTTCTTGCTGGTTTCTAAACTTTAGCTTTATTGAATTCTCAATTTCTTTTTTTCTATTCTTTAAACTTCAAATAATATTTAAAGTTTCAGTTATTAACTTTAAAAATTACACATATACTATGAATGGGCAAGCAAGAGCTGTTCTTGTAAAAGAAAAGGAAAAGGGTAACGTTGTAGTTGTACTGGTCGAGTATAGCAATTAGTTTTAAGAGCCTTTCCTTGCATTTGTGCAATTTATTACAGAAGAAGATGCAACAAAGGCTTTGGAGTGTTACCTATTGGCAATAGGTTAGTCATTATTCATTTTTTATTCGTTAAGAATGCGATATATCTCTCTTTGATTTTGTTACTATAGTTTTTTTGTTTATAACTATGGTTGAGGTTTTATAATTTGCAGTTTGGGGCAAATTTTGCTGCTCTGTTGCTTTAAGTTTTCCTTCAAAGGTGTAGTCAAAAGGTTTATTCATTTATGTTACATGATTTGGAGTTTCTTCTTATTAAAAGAGGTATGATTGTTGCCGCAATCTTTATGTTTTTCCACAGTTAATATTTGCAAGTAAATTTCTATTTGTCATTTACATTTGTCTTGGTCTGTGTTATGCCTATTTATCTTTCTGTTCGCAGAAATATGTCATAGATCTTGAAAAGTTCACACATATTATGTTAAGAGGGTGACCAAGTTGCGACCTCTTATCGTAAGTCCAGTATCTGTATTAGTAGGGCTCTAAAACGAATGTAAACGCAGCGTAAGACTCAGAACTTAATTACACACATAAGGACCCAAAAGACTAAAATTAGCTTAAATATAATAAATTAATTAAACAAATCAAAGGTATATCTCAAAAGGTTCCACCTTTATATAGTGATAC
This sequence comes from Sambucus nigra, assembly GCA_949130495.1. Lineage (NCBI taxonomy): Eukaryota > Viridiplantae > Streptophyta > Magnoliopsida > Dipsacales > Adoxaceae > Sambucus > Sambucus nigra. Next base: position 574,525,747 of record OX422214.1, on the reverse strand, counting down.
TGCATGCCATGTTTTTTCGTCCTTTAATAATAACGTGGGACCCTCAAATGTTATGGATTCAAATACACCTTCTTTCTCCACTAGTGCTGTTGTACATAACCAAGTTTCTATTTTTGTTCCTCCTGTCTGCCACGCTATTCTTGGAGCCACTACCTACCACAATCATGTTCCTTGTGATCATGAGATGGGCCACACGCATGATACTTCCATGTCTACTGGTCTAATGATGTCAGTCAACAACAATGAACCTTTTATTGAGTCACCTCTTGTCTGCCACGATTCTATTCCATACGCTAATGATCTCCACGTGAATGTTTTGGAAAATGGTATGCCTCAAAAGGTTTCTCCTTTACGTGGATCCTCTAAATGGAGCCTTGATACAATAGATAGTTCAGCAGAGAAAATACCCGATATGCTGCCCAACGAGGTGGTGACTGTTTCTCATCCTGTGAAAAACTCTAAGGAGGTTAGTCATGCATATAAGGAGAATATGGCCACATTGGGCCCATCTCCTCAAACAAATAGCTATAGTTAACACTCAACAAAAAGGTCTTTATGTTGGCCAATCAAAAAGCCATATTCAACATGTAATCCAACATGATTCCATCGTGCTAAATGGAGATAAATTCGTTTTCCGCAATGATCTTATTGAGTCTTCATCTTCATCAGATCAAGACAATATAAGTGAAGAAGACAGGCCTCCTTTAGAGAATATTGTCACAAGTGGAGAGATAACCCAAGTTAGCCCTAGTAGTGTTCAAATTTACGACGATCGCGGCATTGATTCATACGTGGAAATCCCCAATATTGTCTCAAACGGCAAAAACTCTATTTCGAATCATGACGAATAGCACATCGTCCGCAGGAAAATGCGTTCAAGATATCGTAGGTCCTTAATTTATTTCCAAGGTTTCATTTACTTTTATGCACGCTTTCGTGCTATTTTGTTTTAAAAGTTTTCATTTTCGTCTGTGTAAACCAGCGATGAAGGGCGTTTCTTCATCTCTATCCTAATAAAATTTTAAAAAAAAACCACAATAATGAAAAAAAATCAATAACTCATGAAAACCGGCCCAAATTGAATATACCTTCCATTGTCAATTTTAATCAGTTGCTAGGGGCCATTGTCATAATGAATCATTGCGAATAGCTGAGCTCGACCTTTATACTCTTAATATTTTGATAAACTCTTATCGCCATCTCAATAGGGTCAATTTGGGTTTCTCAATTTTAGGAAGAATCTTCAAACTTGGTTGTCAACTGAATTGTACCACGTTCAATACTCTGATAAGGGGGTTAACTTCTGTGGATAGAATGAGTGAGGCTGTACAATTGTTTAGTCAAATAAAGATGAAAGGGATCGAACCCAATGGCAAAACTTATGGGACCATTATCAATGGGTTATGTAAAATGGGGAACACTAGCATTGCTATTGGATTCTTAAAAAATATGGAAGAAAGAAATTTGGGGGCTAATCTTGTGGTATACGGCACAATTATTAACAGCCTTTGTAAGGAGGACTGGCTAGTAGTTGAGGCTTTTGACCTTTTTTCAGAAGTGGTCTGTAAAGGTGTACACCAGATGTTATTACATATAACTCCTTGATCTAAGGTCTTTGCAATTTAGGTGGGAGGAAAAGAAGGCACGGTTGAAGAAACAGTGGATTTAATCGAAATGATGCACTTACATTGCAGTGCGTTGATGGATGGATATTGTTTGCAAACAAGGTTGCAGGACACAAAGAAGGTATTTGTTTTTACAGTTTCTAGGGGTATTTGTTAATCCTAATACTCATAGCTATAACATCCTGATTAATGGATATTGTAGGGAGCAGAGGATGGATGATGCCTAAAGAGTTTTTCATGAAATATCTCACAGATAAACCTAACACTGTAACTTACAACACTCTTATAGGTGGTTTGTGCTGCGTGGGGCAACCCCTTGTCGCATTGGAGCTTTTAGATGAATTGAAAGCTTGTGGCCAAAACCCGGATGTCATGACGTACTATACGCTTTTAAATGGTTTATATAAAAACCAATTGCCCTCCGGGACAATGACTTTATTTCAAGATATGGAAGACAGTGGGTTGCATCTTAACATTGTAGCTTACAACACTCATTGATGGTATGTGCAAAGCTGGGAATCTTAAAGCTGCTACTGAGCTCTTTGTTAGTCTTCTCTTTGTTAGTCTTCCTAACAAATATTTGCAACCTGATGTCCGTACATATACTATTTGATTAACGGATTCTGCAAGGAAGGGCTTCAAAGTGAAGTTCATGCATTACTTAAAAAAATGGAGGAGAGTGGGCGCTCGTTGGATAGTTGCACTTATAATGTTATTATTCAAGGATTTCTTCAAAATAATGATACATTGAGACATCTTCGTGAAGTGATTAGTACGGAATTCCATTGATGTACCAACAACCTCTTTGTTGATGGATTCATCGAGTAATGATGAATTAGGTCAATCTATTTCGGAAATGCTTCATAAGGTTTTGGGATTTATGGGCTTTGGTTTTTGAGGTCACAATTTGTTGATGTTACGATAGGCTATTAATTCACCTTTTTGAAGAAAATATGTTTCGTTGAGATTTCAACGAAGGAACAACCTGATTTGATAGGTATTGGTGAATCTGGAAGCATCCCACTGGGTTGGCACAATTTGCTTGTTTATACAAATAATTATTGTTGTTTATACAAAAAAATATTGTAATAGGTAGTTTAAGAGAGCGTTGGAAACATATTTCAATTGCATGAGGTTGTATAATGCTCATAACTGTATTTTAATAGGGTGGATGCAAAATATAACTGGTTTATGCTTTTATGGTTTTCTTGACATGTTTCCATTCTTTCCAATTAAATGTTATTGTAGGTTTTCATTACTGTTACTCCCCCGTAGTGTAGTAGTACACTAGTATATATAATATGTATATATCTATGCTGATGGGATTAGAATGGATCAAGGATGTTCATGTTAAATGATGGACTTGTTTTTGGAAGGGTAGTTGAGTTTAACGTTAAATAAATTTTCATGTAGAACGCATACATCAGTATTGTGTAGGGATAATGGATGGAACACATGTCCTTATGATATTTTCTTGTATATGTCTAATTCTGCAAGCCATTGATTTCATATCAGTTTCTTATACAATCATTAGTTTATTCTTATACTGGAACATAAAATCCGGAGTTTTTTATTACATTTGTATTTTTTTGGCTGCATCTCTTGTACATTGTTTCTTCATAGTAGAGAATCATTATTCCTTAAATGTTGTATAAAACCTTAAAGCCGGGTGGCATTACGGAAGTTACTGCTTGGGTGGTCAGTTATGCTATTTATGTTAATTTTTTAGAATGGTGGTTGGCTGGTCTTACTGTTTGGGTAAAGTTATTACAAAATTTACTTTTACTTGGGTATATAGATAGATTTGGGCAGATACCAAGTGTTTATGTTATTTTTCAAATCAATCAAATTTAGGGAATTTCGCCCCGCTGATGTCTAAAGAGTAGTGTGACACCCCGCCTAATTAAATACCGGGCGATCACTCCTTTATTAAATTAAATCGAGGTAAACAGTTGGTTCATTCTCAGCATCAGTGTCGATAAAAATAAATTTTCCAATTTAACACCCTAAATAGTTAAGCTAAGTCTCAAAATCATTTTCATACATACTTTCCAAATTTTAATTAAAGAAAAAGATTTATTTATTTAAAAACAACATTTCTACAATTAAGAATCACACCACAATAAACCAAATAATATAATACATTCGTCAATCGAATGTCAACATACGAAAACTAAAGTCACAAATCCAAACTGAATAAGTCCCATAGAACAATACTGGAAATAACCGAAATATAAATGTCCCAATAACAATGAAATAATGGAAAGGGCGACACATGCCCAGTAAATGAGAATGCTAGAAGTGGAGTCAATAAAGGAAGTCGTCTACGCAAGTGACCTGCAACTCCCACCTAAGCTGCAGCACGTTCCTCTCAAGGGATCCTAAGCAAGACGCCCCTGTGGCTGGGCACCTGAAATATATACATATATATACAAGAGAGAGAGAGAGAAAAAGAAACGGGTCAGAGCCCGAAAGTGTGTTTGATTTTAAAAATACGTTTAGCAAGTATTTAAATTGATACATGCCAATGCAACAACATATTAGTGCGTCACTCTCTTGAGAAATACTCACCTCTCTTCTAATGTGCACACCTATCGCACTAACCTGTCCAACGGTTTATCTCATCATATAACACGCTATCTTTCCCCAATGACTAAACTTATCTTAGGTATTTAGTAGGATTCAAAATTTAACGATACAATTGTTTGAAAAGAATATTTCAATTAATAACCAAAGTTCTCATCTTAACTTTATTAGTCAATAAAGTTTTCAAGTGACATATTATCCTTTATCAAAACAAGTATTCATAATTTATAGTCCAGAATTATTTCTCACTTACTATGTTACAGCAACAGTTTAAATTCCCCAATTCAGATATATATATTAAGCACTCATATAATATATATATATATATATATCCTAACAGTACCAACATACAAACTATGGTGCGGGCATACTCTGCTATCCAATCCCCGTATTGCTCACACTAAGGGGTATACAAGTTCGGAATCACTCTCGAACTGTAATAACATATATACACAAAACAAGATTGAGGCGAACCATATATTCCAAGTCTCTAAGAGGTCAGTACATACCCTCACGTCTCTTAGGACCGTCTGAACTATCGGTCTGATAGCCTGTACCAAGGATATCTATCTTCTAGGGTACAAGTCAATATCCCCCATAAAGGTCCCATCGAGATAAGACTGTCCCAGCGCGGTAACCTCAGGGATAGCAAGTAGCGCGGGTACGTTTTTCACACGTATATAATATATGCATACACAACCACATAAATATACCACTTATCATTATATCAATATAGGTTTCTCTCATCACCCATAATTACGATATTTATCCTTAATTTACACATTATTAGTATTATGTATAAGGTTTCATCCCTAACCTTAACTCGAAGGGTTTTCTCACTTATTACATGACACTCGTGGACTATCTCCTCGCAAATCTGAAATTCAGTAAATGTCATTATTAGGTTCCAACGTAACTCTCTTACGCACCTCACCCTTTAAATTTATAAATTTACCAACCCTAAAGTAAATATCCCATAAATACCATTCTCGTTGAAGATTAAAGGTCCCAACATTTATTCATATGCCCTACTGGTCCTCAATGTTTCCCAAATCATTTTATCAAGAATGCCCAAGAATTATATCACGACAATTTGAATTTAACTCATTTAAAAAGGGAATTAGAAGTCTGCCAGGAGGGGTCGATCGATCGAAGCTTGGGGCTCGATCGATCGATCAAGAAGGTCTGCAAAAATTCTGCAGAAATGCAGTTACGGGTTCTACCAAATTTCTTCATCCAAAACCATGTTTTTCCATTCTAAACGTCCGAAAAATCCTACTACTATCATTATAACAATATACCAGATGTTTTTAACATAAAGCATGTGTATATCTAACATTAAACATGGATAATTAACCCAAAATCCCATCTAATCATCAAGAACCCTAGAGTTTTTCTTAATCAAGGTTCTAATCTATTTTTACCAGAAACTCCTTCTAATATATCATCAAAATTTCGTGGGTTATATTCCTCTACATGGCAAGGGTTCCAGAATTTCCATATAATCAATACTACATGCATTTTCCTAACACAAATTGGGTTTTCTTCCATAGTTTTCATCTCTAATCAATCCTAAACTAATATGAAGATTGCATTAACAAAAATACGCAAGTTAAATACTTGCCTGGAATTTTCAGAAGTCCAGTTTGCAGATGAATCCGGTGTGGTTGCGTTCCCCTTCTCGCGATCTACGCGTTGGTGGTGGCGGCGGTGCAAACATGTGACTTTTTGGCCTTAAATTTGCCTTGGAGCTCTCTCCTCTCTTCTCCAATGGCCGTCACTTGTTTTTTGAATATTCTAACCCTAAAAGACTAACCTAAATGGCTAATATAGGTTGCTGAATTTCGTGGGTTTAATTATCCAAAAAGGTGAAATGACTAAATTACCCTCCCGGGGTACCAATTAGGCCTAAAAATGCCCCGAGACCCAAACTAAACCCCCGGGTACACTTTTCTGACTATCTCGACCCTTCCGGACGCGTTGGCACACTCAAAACGACCATACGAACAACTTATAAATTTTCACTTTTTATTTAACAAAATTAATCCTGACGTGACACGGGCACGTCCCGACTTAAATTTCCGAAATAGTCATTTAATTCACTCATGACATTCAATATAACCAATATAATATATTACTTTGCTCATTAGTAATATTCAACAAGTTTTCCATAATTACTAACTCTCGTCACGTTAATAATTATAACATAATTAATTTCCGGATTTTTATTAAATAAATCATTCACGTTAAATTTAATAAATCCCCAAATTAATATAGCATAAAAATACGGGGTATTACAAGTAGGTGACTTTGGAATTATAACAGAACTATTTCCATATTATCTGACCCCTTTCATATTTTTCTCTAAGGTGGATTCACTTGTGAAAGACGCTATCTCAAAGGTCTGTTTATTAATTCCTAGTATTTTAAATAATTGAGTTATGATGGTAATTTGTCCACTTTAATAAAAGAACCGACAAGCTCAATCAAACTAACAAATAATTTTCCAAAAGATTTGAAAAGTGAAGTAGTCTACTGTGATAACATATCAATGTTCCCATTCATAATATATCGCAATACCTTTTTTTTCAGAATTGTAGAGCTCATTCTTTAGTTCAACATCCTTCTCATATCAATAATCTGAATTTTTCTTTACTTCAAAATTTACAGATTAATTCCTTTGAAACCACGGTTAACTCTCCTGATAACTAATTATTTATGCATCTGTAATGTTTAATCCCCCACTTGTGCGCATTTTTGTATCCCCTCTTAATTTGCAAGTTGCATCTTTCGCATTCACGAGTTTGATTGTTTGACCCGGAATTGAAGCAAGCTAAGCAGTTTACACCCGATATTTATTTTTCTATTTTAATTCAGTTAGCATACTGCAGTTGAATGCAAAACGCACAACTTCATTGGACTCCCATGTATCATAAAATACCAATTTCCTTGCCAATTTATAACTCTGTAAGCGATATGTATGATTTTTAATTTTACAATTTTTTATTTTCAAAAACAAGATTTGTTTTTTAAAAGAGAAGGTACAAAGAAGAGAGGATCAGGAGTCCTCAGCTGGATTATTCATTGATTCACTGATTCCTATAATTACATGAGATCAACCACAAATCTATTCTATATAGTTATTTATATTTTATAATTTGGAAAAACGCCCCTTTGTATATATTCTATATGTTATTTACAGAAAGTGACTAGACTCGGGTGTCAAGATTTAATTTCCCATGAGAACTGATGCCACAAATTATCTCCCCACTTTTTTGTACAATCTCACCCACCTACATTTAAAAAATCATCTGACACTGATTGTCGCACCCTGAACCTAGCCTGAACTGGCGACCATGCAGATGGTTCTCTTATCCCGACCAAGCAACTATAATTCTGTTATCAGTCTAAGCCTAGAACTAATATTAGGAACACTCGTAAAAACACATTTGAAGCATAATTAAGCTTCTAAATATAAATATTTACTAATCATCATTACTGTTAACATGCACCAGAATCTCGTATGATTCACCAAAATAGATCCAAGTACATGCAACGTCTGGACTATTTGGTTGACATTGGTTGGCACTACTTTGTTCTTCCGTTTAGGAGTTTCTACAATGACCCTAGTATCCTTACTAGCTACAACCATCAATTCACCCTCTACTGCTCGGCTACTCTCAGCTCAGGTAAAAATCTCGGCCACTTTATCTGCTACTTCACTCTGACAATTGACAATGGCTTCTTAATCTGGAAGAAAAAACACAGTGGGTCAATGCCCAACTTTACTCTAAGAGTTAGCCGAATAACAATTCAGTTTATTAATATGATTAATATGGAATGATAATATCAGCTCGTGAACCATAATTGTCAAAATCGTCCGATTCATGAGTCGAATCGTACGATTCGATTCGATTCGTGGGTAAAACGATTCGAATCAAGATAAGAATCGTATTTGTCTATAAAATCGTACGAATCGGAAGTGAATCGCACGATTCGAACTCAAATCGTGAATCGGGTATAAAAATGATTCTTAAAATGGTTATTTTACCCACCGTAACTCAAGTTTAAACCCAAACAAAAAAAAACGTTGTAACCATAGCTGCCCGAAGCAAATAACCCATACAATGGCCGACCAAAGCAAAAAACCCTAAAACGAAGGCCATTTTCAACCCATACAGCAAATCGAAGGCTGTTTTCAACTCGTACAGAAAATCGAAGGCCCCCTTTTCTGCAAAACGAAGGCCGGTACGCTTAATCGAGGGTCGTTTTTATGTTTTAATGGTTTCGTTTGCCCTTTTTTTAGGTTATAAAACCTTACGTTTTGATTTTTTGTTATAAAACCATACGGTTTTATGTTTTTTTTTTTTAGTTTTTTTTCTTTTTTGTAGGTTTCGTTTGCTTTTTTTTAGTTATAAAACTATATGTTTTAGTTATAAAACCATACGATTAGTTTTTTAGTTATAAAATCTGTTTTCTTTATAAAAAATCCATATATAAAACCTATTTTTTAAAGTTATAAAACCATATTTTTTTTTAGTTATAAAACCATATATAAAATTTGTTTTTAGTTATTAACTATATATAAAACCTGTTTTTTTTAGTTATAAAACCATATATAAAACCATATGTTTTTTTAGTTATATTTGTTGTATTTGCATAAACCATATGTATTTGCTTAAATTTTTTAGTTATTGTTTGAGTTGTTTATTAAATAAATTGATATTGATTTGTAGGTTGTTTGATCTTTGAAAATCAAGATGGTAAAGTCAAAGGGCAAGAAAGAAACTGATTCAACTTGGGCTCATTGCACCAAGGTGAATGAGAACAATAAAATGCAATTGAAATGTAACTATTGTGGAGCAATAAAATGGGGAGGAGTTTTCCAAATGAAACAATATTTTACCGGGACTCATAGCGATACTAGTATGTGTGAACAATGTCCCGAGGCCGTTAGATTATTTTTTCAAGAGTATTTGTGTCAAAATGCTACTTCCTCGTTTGGTAGCAATCAAAGTCAAGCAAATGTTGAAGATGGATGCTTTCAAGGGGGGAACGATGATGAGGGAGGTTCGACGGGGAAGGCGAAAGGGGGAATGGATAGGTTTGTTATTAGGGGGTGGGGGAAAGGGTAAACAACAAACCATGAATCAAATCCTAAAGGATAGGGAGCCGGTGTGCAAGGATATATTAAGGTTTTTCTATAATAATGCTCTATCATTCAATCTTGTGAAGTGTCCACTTTTAAAAAAAAATGTTGGTGTTGGTTGGAGACTATGGCAAGGGATTAAAGCCCCCTAGCTATCATGAAGCTAGGGTCACGTATTTGAAAAAGGGAGTGGAAAGTGTGCATAGCTTGTTGGAGAGGTATAAAAAGGAATGGAAAAAACGGGGTGCACTTTAATGTCGGATGGGTGGAGCGATGGAAAATCAAGATCTCTCACTAACTTTTTAGTGAATAGCCCGAGCGGGACGTTTTTTCTTAAATCCGTGGACACCTCCTTGATCATTAAAGATGCGGTGAGATTGTTTGAGTTGCTTGATAGTATGGTGGAAGAGCTTGGGGAATAAAATATTGTGCAAGTGGTGACGGACAGTGCATCGGCGTATGAAGCCACGTGGAGGTTATTGGAAGAGAAAAGAATTTATTTTGGAACCCGTGTACCGTCCATTTGATTGATTTGATGCTTTCCGACATTGGTAACTTGCCTATATTTCAAAACACAATTACAAAGGCAAGAGAAGTTACCGTGTAAATTTATAGGCATACATGGGTGCTTGATTTGTTTAGAAGATTTTCAAATAGGAGGGAACTTACTAAAATGGGAGCAACTAGATTTGCTGCTTCCTTTCTCACATTTAAGAGTTTTGGAGAAAATAAAGGGGCATTGAGGCGTATGTTTACATCGGTCGATTGGATGAATGGAACTTTTGCCAACAAGGTGGATGCGAAGAAAGTGGAGGTTATCTTTTTGGGTGACACAAATTTTTGGAAAGCGATCAAATATTGTTTGAAAAGTGTACATCCACTTTACAAAGTTTTGAGGCTTGTTGATGGAGATGCAAAACCGAAAATGGGTTATATATATGAAGCCATGGATCGGGCGAAAGAGAAAATTGCAATTAATTTTAATCTTGTAGAGAGGAGATATATGAAGATTTGGAAAATAATTGATATGAGGTGGGATCTTCAACTTCATAGGCCACTTCATGCCGCGGGATACTATTTGAACCCAAGGTAACATGATTTATATTAAATTCTTTACTTGAAAATTTCACTATATTCTAATTTATATTATATAAAGGACTAAAATGTATTTTTTGTTGATATTTGAAGATCCCACTTCAGTGATGACTTTAAGGCCGATAGAGAGGTGAAGCGTGGTTTGTCTTACTATAGAGAGGATGTGTTCGGACACCGATACAATTATCACTGTACAAGAGCAAATGGATAAGTTTAAAACATGTGCGGAATTGTTCGGTAGAAGTTCGACAACGCTAACGAGAGATAAAAACAACCCGGTGAGTTTATATGTTGCTGATTTTTTTATGTTAATCAATTTATATGTTGCTGAATTTTTTATATTCTTTTCTTTATGTAGTTAATTGTTGGGAAAGTTTTGGTGAAGATGTACCGGAGCTTCAAAAGAGTGCTATACGAGTTCTTAGTCTCACATGTAGTGCGACAGGTTGTGAGAGAAATTGGAGCACATTTGATCATGTGCATTCCAAGAAAAGAAATCGTTTGGAGCAACAAAGGTTGAATGCTCATGTTTTCGTGAAGTATAATCTTCAACTTGAAATGAGACGAGAGCAAAGGAGAGAATGTGGTGACTTCGATCCGATCTGTCTATCCGATATGGAGGACGATGATGAGTGGATCACTGAGAGGGATATAGAAGAACCATGTCTTCCCACCGACCATTCGTGGTTGGATGTTCACGAATGCTTCCAAGATGAAGGGCCTAGCAAAAAGAGGAAGCGAGTTGAAAATATGTGGAATTATTATAATTATTGTTTATTTGTTACTAATATATATATATATATATATATATATATATATATATATATATATATATATGTGTGTGTGTGTGTGTATGCTAATCCTTTTGTTAATATATGTCAAAATTATTTTGTGTTATATAGGGCCAAGGAATTTAAATGCTAAGGGAAAAGGCAAACCAGTGGCAGATGATGATATTGAAATTCTTGATGGAGGACAATGATGAAGATGAAGAGGAATTTGAAGAGGGGGAGATCGAATTGTCATAGAGGATGATGATGATGATGATGATGATGATGATGATGATGATGATGATGATGATGATGATGATGGTGATTTGGGCCTTGATGATGATGATTAATGAAGAAGAATGATCATTAATGATGACTTTTTATGATTTATTTTTGTTTTTTACATTTTCAAGCTTAAAACGATTGAGAATGTGTGCTACAGTTGATTTTTGGGCTATATTTTGGTATATTATCGTGTGCTACGATTAGTTTTTTTTCATATTATGCTTAATTACCAATTCTATAGTGTTAAATCCCATTTACGTATGTTTTATTTCATTTTTATCATTTTATTTGATTCGACCGGTTCGATTCACGATTCCATTCATGATTCACGATTCGGGGGGTAAACGATTCACGATTTGATGACTATGTCGTGAACAAGTTACCAAGTATATGAACAATAGTTCATTTATACAACAATTTGCTCTAGACCCTGACATCAAGGGTGATTGTCTTTAACTCAGTTCAAATGTTCATAAGCAGGCATAGCTTTTAAATTTTGAAAACGTTGTAGCATGGAGCTAAAAAGTCTATCTCAAATTGTGGCCTACTCAACCATAGTCCATGTGTTACTAGTCATAGGTTGAATCGATTTATAAGTACCTTACAGGAGGATGTTTTATCTTTTAAGGAAAGATATTGGGCTTCCTGTGTTGTTTATAGTAGGAAAAATGAAGGAACTAACGTGTTCCTAAATTGATGTGAGATAAAACTCTTGTTTCATAATATAGACGAACTAAGAAAATGGTGTAAGTTACAGTTTTTTATTTTATTTTATTTTATTTTTAAATTGCTTTAGAATAAATATGTTTATCACAATATTTCACTTCAAACGTATTTCAAAATTTTGATCTTTATACTATAATACTTGACAGGAGTGTTTTTGGCTGAAATTGGATCTGTTAGTTGCAGTTTAATACAAACTTAGTGAAATATGATCCTTAATTCACAAAGTGTTATTACAAGGTTAGAGAAATTGAGCCTATTAACACGTATTGTGTTTCTTTAACATTAATTTAGAAATGTGCTGATGGTATTATCCAACTGCATAGTATTATACTATTTGTTATTATTTCCAAATGAGTTTATGGGTGATCATTGACCAGACAGGAAGTCCTTTCTAGGAGTTCAGCCTAAGTTATCTATCTTGTTATATTGGTGTAGATTTTCCTTTCATATATATGGCCATTCCTACTTTGACAAGCGGTTATAACATATATTTTCGGTCGTACGAACCCGGATCACGGTACCGAAGTTGTTTTGTCGGTGACTATGCATAATCCCATACCACATACTCATATATTTCACTTCACGGGGTTAGGCACCGACTTAACATGCTGTAATTTTTTTTCCCACTTCACGTTCACTTGTGCCCACACATACAGTGGGTGAATTTAAAATGATAAGTGGGTGATTTTTGTTTATTTTTTCTTCCTTCATTTATGTTGTGGTTGAAAAAATGGGCATCTTATAAACAAATTAAACCACCATAGCCATTTATAACTGTGCACTCGAGATGGGCACACTTGAACTGTGCACTCGAGATTTATGTTGTGATTGAAATTTAATTGCTATATTGGTTAGATGGGCACACCTGAACTCTCACTCCGGTCCCATACAAACCTCGTGAACACCTTACTCATGGTCCACACATAAATTTAAGTCCCTTTGGCCCATTCACGCACTCGTAACTTCACCTGTTCCATTCAATTCAAGCCCGTTTAGCAAACAAAAGTTGTTTCACCCACATAAACCCTATCCCATGGCCTCCATTGCCTCTAGCTCGAAGAAAATCCGAAAAAAAGCTCCTAAGCCCCAAATGCTGTTGGGTCCTCTTCACCCGAAGAAATCGGTTGATGGCTTTGGCTCACATTAGGATAATACATGGTTTAACAGTTTTTTTCAAAGAGCGGCAAATTCTTATCGAGCGTGTTGTGGACATTACCAGCTTCACAGGCCATGTTCATGCGAACATTGTTCGAAGAGGGTATCATAATTTTTTTAAACTGGTTGGTGATCCAAAAAGGGATCTAGAAAGTGTCATTATACATTTATTAGGGAATTCTACTCCGGTTTGCGTTGTGAGGGGGATATCTTGTATGTTGCTTATATGAGGAACTAAGTTATTTATTATGGATTGTGTTTTCTTGTACGCACTTAGACTGCTTCAAAATTGTACCTGACTCGATTTAAAATCCGATGATTCAAAACTTATTTGTCAACTTGTATTATCATCCATATTCTACTCTCCTATTTGAACTCTTCAACCTATTTGCTTTTGCTAAATCAGATGAAGCTAAATCTTCTTCTTATCTACTTTTTTGTGTGTGTTGTGAGTGTGTTTGCAATGCAAAAATAAATAATAAATGGCTTAATCTCTTTGAATTTCCTATTCATTTTAGATATAATTTTCTTTAATATTTTACTTAAATTAATATATACCATACTATTGTGTATGTGTTTTTTTGTTAGAAAATATAGCGTGTCCAAGTTTGTGTGTGTTCTGCTTCATACAGTGTGTGCGTACTTGAGTGCACGTGTAGTGTGTGTTCAAAAATAGTGTCTGCCTTTAGCAATACTGTATGTATGTTTGGTTGTTTTCACGAGTGTAAATACAATGTCTGTTATTGTACCATAGTATATGTTTGTGTGTTTGCTTATGAACTAAACAATGTGTGTAGTTGTGTGCGTGAAATTATAACTGATAAAAATGAAATAACAATGTTACACCGTGTTACATGGATATATGTATGTGCATATATAATTGGAACACAAAACACAAGTTGTTATCCCTGAAATTTAAAAATTTCATGACACCTAGGGAGTACAGAGATGTCTTTGTTTTGCAAGTGATCAAGGGTAAGCTTCTCTATCAGGAGGAATTTCCAAACCACAATCGGAATTCTTGGTGGTTAAAGGTGTACCTGAGTAATTTACACCATGTTAATGGTTGAAGTTGGGCGGAAAAGAAAATATATGCATTACTAAAACTTTGGTTCACGCCACAGATTTCACCAATTTAACTCTACCAGCAATGGAAATAAGTTTCCCATAACAGCCCTATATTTTAGCTCTATCCTTGTCAGCAATGGCCTGAAGGTGGTGTCTTCCAGGTTCTCCTATGAAAATAGGGGCACCTAAGTAGATAATAGGGGCATGACCTTCATGAATCCCCAACTGATTTATAATGTCATGCTTATATAGACTTTGGATTTACTTTTATTGACAATCTGACCTGGGGCAGTGCCATGGTAATCAAACAACTCCATAACAGACATGCTGAAATGAAAATTTCTTTACTTTCATTATTTCAAAATTTTAATTTGAAATTAAAATTTATATTCTAAAGTTTAGAACTACATTATAAGCTAAAAAAACAGACAGAAATTTTTAGGGTGAAAGTGGGACTGAAATTTATATGCTGAGATATATATTTCGAAATATATATGCTGAAATTGAGTATTTAATGGATCGAATGAGTATTTAAATTGAAATTGAAATTGAAATTGAAATATAGTATTGCAACTGGAATTGAGTATCCATTGAAATTGGTTTTGTCCTGAATATGTTGAACTTGTATAATTGATTGAGGCACTGAGATTTGAATTATTATTTGCTTCCTAATCAGTGCTGGAGACAAAAAAATTTACAGGATGGGGCACCTATGTGTGCAAAGCATAGAACAACGACGAGTGTTCGAGGGCTGGCGGGAGCCGTTTAGTTGAATTTTTTATGGTTTTATGGATATTTAAAATTATATTCAATTGAGGATTTCGAGTTTTAGGCAATTGTACTTTCAGAAAAATTTAGGAAAACTTAAACAACAATAACTCGAAGAAAACAACCTCACATATCTCTCCCCCCACCCCCAAAAATTCATAAATCACAATTATATTCATAGAAAAAAAATATGATCCACAATTAAGTCATAAAAAATTCATAAATCATAGTAAAATAATGTTATGTATAAAACAAATTCAAGGACAATTATAAATAAGCATAAAAAATTCAACCCAAGGGCTCCCGTCCTTAATCCCCCAGCATTTGTAGTAGGATATCCACCCCCTTGCTGATTGAAATCCCGTGCACGCGATATACGTATATATTGCGTGTTTAAGATAAGCCGACTATTTTAATATGGAACCCTTGCTTTCTGGTTCAGCATTCATGCTTATGTTTGTTGGAACATATTATTTTTAGAGCCTTTAGAGTGTATATTCTTATTTGCATGAACTTTTATATTTTCTTTTCTTTTTTACATGGGCACAAGACAATGTTGATTCGAAGGTGGTTGTAGCAACTTGTAGTCCGAAAATTCACAATCACTTGGCATGTAGCAAGATCACAACTTAATTTACTTAGCCTTTGAAATTATAGGACATCATTACATTTCTCTCGTCCGTATTGTATATTCCTTCATATATCTTCATGTTGATAAAATTTGAGGTGGTGTTCTCTATTTGGATTATAGGGTCCGGATATTCTATTAAATTTTAGTGTAACTCCCCCCCTCCCTCCCCGCATGCGCGTGCGTACTATGTAGTTTTTGCAAGAGACCCTTGGAACTAATTTTAATGCAAAATATTCTTTCTTTTTGTCTATGACCTCGTGTTTGTCTTGTGTTGGGGGTGGAACTTTTTCTCCACCTGGAGGAGTGAGTGAGAGTCCATTTTCTTCTCTTATGTATATTAGTATAAATTTTTCAAAAAATTATTGAGCACATCCTTCATAATGAGATGCATCCGTGATTGGTTCACGAGTGTAGGGAGTTTTTTGGTAAATTCATAACATTTAGTGTTCAGAGGCATATTTTGTTTGTCTGAATTATGGTTCATTTGGGTCATTGAGGTTTTACATTGGTGGCACTATGGTCATCGAGGACGTTTGGATGAGTCAAAAGAACAATCTGGTAATATTTACATGTTAGGGGCATTAAGGTCATTTTTGTATGTTACAGGCGTTTGGATGATTTAAATTTGTGATAGGTTCATTTAGTAATTTTGGATTCATTGAGGCTATAATGGTATATGAATTGGTGAGTTTAGGCATTTCGTCCTTTTTAATGTCCTGGGAGCGTTGTTCAAAATAGTCATTGTGTTTTTTATGTAGCATATCGGTTTCACCCATTGTGGTGTTTATAATGGAGTTGGGGGCTTTTTAATCACTCTGCGAACAATGCACCTCAATAATCACACACTAAAATTCACATCGCGAATCATCACACAAACACATATCTCCTTAACACACTAACCAAATATTTCAGTCCTCATCAAATAATATAACAGTCACCAAATCACGTCATAACACTCACATTTATCGGCACTTATCATCTTGCCTCACCCTCACTAAGTAATTGTCCGCCCGTATTTGCACAATACACGCACTAATGCTTGTGAATTTGTTGTGGATGAATTTAATTGTTGGTTTTATTCTATTTTGTTGGGTTTATTGTTATTCAAATATGGACACTCCACCAAACAAACAAAATCATCACACTTTTCACCCTTTTTAAAAATATCAATTCTCAAACTCTTACTTTGACATTATCTTTTCTTATACTCTTGCCACCACACCCATTCTAGGTTATGTTCTCCCATTAATTTGCCAATTCACTTTTATTTTTGAGTGGGATGACGGTGCAAATTGCTATGAAGTGGAGTGCGAAAGTCACGACTGTAATTCTTTGTTGGTGTAAAAGTTATGTGTTGGGAATTGATTGTCGTTAATAAAATGACATAATTTTAACATATCCATCGACCGATCCACCCGTTTCACATGACATACACATAGAGCCACATTTTACCAACATAAAAGATTACCACATTACACTTACTATTGTTGTTGAACATTGGCTGTGGTAAATTGTAGTTGTTTATGTCATTAAATGTTGCTTTTTGTCAAAAATTGGGACTCCCTCGAACAAACACAACCACTACCGCAAAGGCTTTTGCTACATTCTCTCAACCATTTTTTTCACCCATTGTGTGAAACATCAGTCCTCCCACTTTGCAATTGCCTAGAATATGCTCTATCTCTCCACCAACACCAATTCCTAATCACCTTGGTCTACTGATTTGCAAAATTCATTTGTTTTTTTTTTGGGTTGTGTAATGGTGCAAGTCTCTTATGGGTGCATGATGGCTTCGTATTGACATAGTTATGCTTGATGTTCCTTATATTTCTTTGCTTTGTGCTTTATTGTTCACACCTTAACAATGCACATCCACCCTTCCTCGATCCCTCACTCATCTGCATGGCTCGACCGATCGCAAAACAGATGAGTAATTCACTTTCTGTAGCCTTAGCCGAATCTCAATTGCACACCGCCATGAAGACCCCCAGTGTGAAACTATCTCCTTTGGTCTTAAAAGAGAACCATCTCGCTTGCAATTCAGGTAGATATTCTTATCCTCTTAATTTGGTCACAAAAATGTTACAAGTTTTTGTGCTAGAAGTAGGGTTTTGAAAATGAAAGATTAGGGTTTTCATAAATTATAATGAAATCGAATTATTACTTGTTGAAATGAATTACTAGTTACATGTAACGTAAATTCTAGTTTTATTGATAGTGTGTTTGTTTACTATGATCAATTATGTGTTGATGGAGCTATCAAACTACATAGTATTATAATATTAGTTATTTTGGGTATGTTATAAATTGCAAATGAGTTTATGGATGATCCTTGACCATATAGGAAGCCCTTTTTGGGAGTTAAACAATTATTTTATGTCACCCTGCCTAATTAAATACCGGGTGATCAGTTCTTTACTAAATTAAAAGAGGTTTCTCATCTGGTTCATTCTCAGCATCACTGTCGAAAAGGATGTTAATTACTAACCACCTTTTGATTAATTAAGCCAGTGTCAAAATTTTATTTTTCATTAAATAATTGATAATAATATGCTGAAACTAAATTAAAACATTCACACC
Source organism: Sambucus nigra (assembly GCA_949130495.1). Classification (NCBI taxonomy): domain Eukaryota; kingdom Viridiplantae; phylum Streptophyta; class Magnoliopsida; order Dipsacales; family Adoxaceae; genus Sambucus; species Sambucus nigra. The sequence continues at coordinate 574,507,309 of OX422214.1, read as the reverse complement.
ATTAATATAGTCTCAACCATCATAATGAAATAAATAAATTAATAATGTCTTGCCGACTAAACCATCGGCTAAAATTCAAACCCAAATAATAATCCAACAAATAGGAAAACAAATTCCCCTACAAGTCTGAAATGAATAACTAAAATAAATAAAGTCTGATTGGGGCAACAAGCCCAACTGAGATACTGGAATGAAATCTTACACTAGGAATGAATGATAGAAGCGCCTAAGAAAGTCCTGCAAGCCTCCACAGTGCTGCAGTTAATTGTCCCTAGAATGGATCGTCAAGTTTGGCGTCCATGTGGCTAGACACATAAAAGTTTTGAAAAAGATTTATAGTAAGGGTTAGAACCCAAAACTTTTTGGAAATATTATGCAAGTATTTATCATAATTTAAAAATCAGTTATTGATTACACATGTTAGGATCACGTACAATCCCATGAGTTTCCTCACCTCTCATCTATTTTGCATGCCTAACGTTTCCACTTAGCCCACCTAGCCATACTACCCAAGTTATTTAGACATAAGTATTTAATTGGACTATCGACACCTATAAGTCCCCCGTACCGCCCATACAGTACTCTATCCGAATTAACATTTCTCGTATGCTATTGACATCATAAGTACCATTCTCCATTCCTGGTCATTTAATCATTTAATTAAGTTTCACGACTTAATTCATTATTTATATGCACACTATCAATTTGTCTACTATCACACGTAAGTAGAATTATTTAAATGGTTATATATATATATATATATCACTAATATATATAATTACGACGTCTCTCAAAAGGACCACCGTACAAATAAGCATATCAGTCCGTGTAACTCTCGTACTAAACTAAGGACTATTGGTTCGACATGTCTCCTCGAACCCAAAATCAAATAACAAGCAATGGAGGCGAACATAGTTCTAAGCCTTTGGGTTACGCACATACCTAACGTACCCAAATGACCTGCCAGTCTTACTAATACACGGCACATAGTGAGCCGCCTTAAGTTCTATGTTCTGGGGATCAAATCCAGACCTCCCTGGAATCGGCAAGGTGGGATCGCCCACTGTGCGAGAACCTCCTTGATAGCAGGCAGCATAGGTATGTTCACATTTAACACCAATTATATAATAGGTATACACACAACCTATCGATACATTAAATCAGTAGGTATACACACAACCTAATAATCATATTTTGTGCGTAGTATTTTTCTCTCGAATACTCACTGTACCATAAATTTACAATTTATCTCGCTATCGTGTTAATTTCGAGTGTTGCTCCCTACTCTAAGGATCTTAGTCGCCCATTTAAGGAAATTCAGTAGCTGGCTCTATCATACACTATTGGTTTATAACATAAATTCACTTAAATTCTCCGTAATTCATTCTCCCCCTCTCTTGAATTAATTACACCTTAATTTAAGTGTATTGAATCTCGCCTTAATACTCTCATTAAGACTAAGTCATAATCCCCTACCCAAGCCCACTGTAATATAATAAATCTCTCATTATATTTTAAAACAAAGTCCCAAAAATTTTCCCGACAACATTTTTGGAATTTTCGGCTAAAAAAGGAATTCTCACATTTTCTCGAAACCGAATCGTTTCGCCAGGAGGCCGAATTGATTCGCTTTCCGAATCGATTCGCCAGGAGGCCGAATCGATTCGCTTTCCGAATCGATTCGCCTCTGTGCCGAATCGATTCGAAATTCTGTAGATTGCCTTCTTCCTCTACGCAAGTACGTTTTTCACCATTTTTATCATTTATTTCCTCATGATTCTTCATCAAACTTTTATCCAATATTCCCAAACATTAAATGTATGTATTAGGATAATTTTTAATGTGATTAAAACATCAAAACCTCATATTTTCAATCCAAGAACAAATCAAGTCAAGTTTTCCTCAAAACCCCTAGATTTTATGTTCTTTATGGGTTCTTATCAAAGTCTCCAGATTTATTACCTTTAAATCATCCTATATTATCTGAGTTTGTATGCTCTACATACATGAGCACGCTTTACATGCAACCCTACCCAGAACATGGAATTAAATTAAGAAGCTTCCAATTTTCATCATAAATATCAAAATGTATAAACCCTACTCTTACATGGGTATTATAACTTCAAGAAAAATTGTAAATAAACACTTGCCTTGTCTTATGTGATCTGATTTCTTGATTTGAGTTTCTAAAGGTTGTCTTCCCTTCCAATCCACACTCCTAGAATGTAAGAACAAGGTTCAATTTTTCAAGAGCTCTCTCTTAGGCTTCCCAAATGATCTAGCTTCCTCTCCAATGGATCCTATGAGTTTTCTAACCTCTAAACCCTAGCCTCTCCCATCTATATGCTGATAAAGATGTTGGAAATTCGTACCTCTCTTAACCCTCATTTACCAAATGACTAAAATGCCCCCATACGGTGCCCATTTAGTCTAAAATTGCCCTGGGACTCAATCGACACCTTCGGGTTTACTATTCTGAATATTTCGACCCTTTCGAAGTCATCCGTGACTTCAAAATCATCATCCAAGTCACTCTAAATAAATATCCTATCTCAACCTCAATTTAGTCTACACACGACTCCCGATTGAGATAAATTCAATTACGCCAATTTCACTCGCTATGACACATAATATTTTCTATAAATCATTTGATATTCACTTAGTAAATTTAATTCATAATAGTAATCATTATCCCTTTCTCTTGATTAATATTTAATAACCACATTTTTATCTAATTCAATTAAATTACTTCACTAGCGTAATTTAAAATCAAACGAATAATTTACCGAATTAATTAAATTCCAACTATGCAGAAATACTGGGTATTACAGTTTAGTTTACTACTTTAATCGCATAAGGTCAATTTGCCTTAGCTAGTATATTGTTCCATAGTAGATAATTGACCTTCTAATTTATGCCCTTTCATTTTTAAAAATTATACTATCCAAATGATTGGTCCACATTGAAAAAGTGTGGAGTTCAATATGAATATCTAAGCAGGAGGAATCTTTTCTGAACACCCATGTTTAGGAGGTTAAACGTTAGTATGTTGTGATTATGTCAATATATATGCATCAGATTGTAAACTTCTTCTTATATATGTTTTGGTGATTAGTTGTTTTAAAATAGATAACTTCTTGATATGCTTACCTCTTCCTCCTACATTTAATTTTCATGCGTTGGGGATAATCACAATGTTTGTTTTCCCCGATTCAACTCATTTCTACGTTACCTTCCAAATATATATATATACACACACGTTATATCTTATTTTAAATTACTAGTTTAATAACCTTAAGTTTTTTTATACAAAGCTATTTGCGTCCCTTGAGATGCATATTATTTTGTTGGTTTGTCACAACATTTCATTATGATGTATATTGCATATCTTACTATAGGAACAACTATAGTTTTGGTTACACGCCTACACCCTAGGCCAACAGTTGAAAGTCCTAGTAAAAGGAGTTAATAGTTCTAAATTCGACGTACAAAGCTTTTCAATAAAAATATTAAGACCTCTAGCACAATATGTTGATTGATCCCGTGGATCACTTAGTGATCATTTCAAATACCTAAATGCTTTAGAACTTTCCCTTCAATGTGAGTTTTGATCTGTACAGTTTAAATCTACTGATTTTGGAACAATAATAATAAAAGAAATTCTGAAATTAGTTTTTTCTTCAGTTGTCCATGTTACAGAGTAAAAAAGATCACCAAAAGTTACGGAGGGATTATGACTCTGTTTGGCCTGTGTTTTAGTAATATCCTGAAAATATTGTCTGAAGTTGCAGCGGGATCTAGACCCCAGCAACCATCTGACAAGTTTATGGCTTCTCCTTTAAGCAGACTAAATAGCACCTGGTATTAAAACCAAATCATCTCTCTCCTCAGAAATCACCGAATGTCATTGATGGTAATGGGCCCTATTTTAGGGTTTTATTAGTCATTTTTTTGTATTTTATTTTTTGTATTTTCATTTGTTTTTCTTTAGTATTTAAAGTTAAGGAGTAGTATTGGCATTTTCGTAATTAGGGCCTTAGCTTGGAGCCTAAGCTACTCCTTCCCTTTAAATACCCACTCGTAAGCCTCATTTGAGCTAAACTTGAATTTTGAAATAGAATAGAGTGCTTCTCTCTCTAAATTGGTGTTTAGATAATTTTAGGAGCCTTTTGACGGGTGGTTTACGTCAAATTGGTATTAGAGCGGGTGTCGCTGCACATTGGTGTTTGGTGTATCAGTGTATTTTTATATCAAAATCGTTCACTATTCTTCAATGGTTTCCAAAAGATCCAAACACCAACAAGATGAGATTCTAAAGTTGAAACAACATTTGGCGGAGTTGCAACAACAAATGGCCCAACTCTTTTCTAATCTAGGACTAAAACCTAACCTTCCAACACCCATGGCTGCCCCAACCCAAGAAGAACCACAAACCCTAGCCCCTCCCCTTTTAATCCCTAACCTTAGCTTCCGTCCCGCTGCCTCAACCTTACCCCGCCTCCATCGGGGCCTAAAAATCCTCTACTCCACCCCAAAAAAACTACCTGCTGCCCCAACCCAAAACAAAAAAACAACTGTGATCCTAACCGAGGCCACCCAAACCCCCTCGGCTGCTCCCTGCCCACCCGCCGACCACCCCAATAGCAAAAAAACCACTGTCGACAGCAGCCCCAGCCCACCCCGGCCTTACCGCCTCATCTTCGACAACCCCAGCCCCTCCCCTCCTGGTCGTCGACCACCCCTGGTGGTCGCGCAGGCCCCTAGCCCCAAATTGCTTCCGAAACCCTAGGGTTTTTCCCTAGGCCTGCTCGAAAACCCCATGGGCTGCCCTACCCAACCCCAAACCCTTCTACCCACTTCCAAACGTTGGTTTTTGACCCGGGTGGAATTTTCTAGGACTTAATTGGGTGAAGAAAGTGAAGAAGAAGAGAGAAGAGAGAAGAAGAAGAAATAAAGACCAAGATTTGTGGGATGGGCACTCCTCAATTTTCAGAAATCAAATTTTGGTCCCCACAAGTTTTTGGCACAATTTTTGAAATTTCCTCACGAATCCCCAATTTTTTTGAACGCTCGAGGATGAGCTTGATCTTAAGACGGGGGAGAGTGATGAAAATGGGCTATATTTTAGGGTTTTATTAGTCATTTTATTTTCTTTTGTATTTTGTTTTATTTTATTATTTGTATTTTCATTTGTTTTGCTTTAGTATTTAAAGGTAAGGAGTAGTAATGATATTTTTGTAATTAGGGCCTTAACTTGGAGTCTAAGTTACTCCTCCCCTTTAACTACTCACTTATAAGTCTCATTTGAGGTAGACTTGAATTTTGAAATAGAATAGAGTGTTTCTTGTAATACCCCGTACTTTTATGGATATTTATTTATGGGATTAATTAAATTAAACGTGTATTAATTGAGAATTAATCCGGATAAAATACTAACGAGATGTGAGTTGGTATTTTATTATAATGTGTATATATGGCAGTATATGAATATTAGTAATATTGAAATTGTCGCGAGATAGAAATACGGCAATTTGGGAAATTTTGTTGGGACGCGCGTGACAGTCGCGTCAGGAACGTTTTATTTTAATTAAAAGTGAATTTTACTTTTATTAACCGTATGGTCATTTTGAGTGCGCCAACGTGTCCGGAAGGGTCGAAATAGTCCGAAAACACTAGCCGGGGGTTTAGTTTGGGTCCCGGGGTATTATTGGGCCATACCGACAACTTAAAAGGGTATTTTGGTAATTTTGAAATTTGGGGATTTATGACCAACGAATTTTGGGAATTAAAAATAGGGAATTTAATAACCCACTAACCCATTACCAACACTTAAGTGATTAGAGGGCAACGGGAGTTAGAAGAGGAAGTTAGAGAGAGTTTCCAAAGAGAAAACACAACCTCCATCTTCAACCTTCAACCTTGGGAGAAAAAGAGAGAGTGCAACCTTCATCATTCTACGCCAATTCAGAGAATAATCCAAGGCAAGTGGTTTAATTTCGTTAATTTCAAGCGAATGCTTCTTCCATGCTTAGAAAATTTATATATTTGCATTGTATTGGGAGATTTATAAAAACCCATGATATTGGAGTTATAAATTCAGATTTTGATATAGGTTTGCATGTAGCATTGTTATTGGGTGATTAGACTAAAAGAATTACTGATTTTTATGTTACAAAAACGGATTTAGTTATGGAAATTGATGTCTTTAAATTTCTAGGGTTCATGTTCATAAGATTTGGGAAAAATTGGGGAGTTATGATAATTAGATGATGTTTAGAAGGATTTGACCCTATATAAATGTTGAGTTATGACCTACGAATGTTTAGTGATGATTAAAAACCTTAAAATACTGTTGGGATGACTTTTAGATGAGATTAGAGGTGAAGAAAATTGAGAAAAATGAGATAGGAAAATTCTGGGCTTGAAACTGTCACCTCATTAGAAGATCTGCCCAGGTCATTCGAACGAGCTTCTAACGAGCTGACAGTTTGCCTTCTAACAAGTTGAATGTTCGTTCGATGCCTTTCATTCGAACGAGATCTCGTTAGATGCCCACTTCGTTCGAACGAAGTCTCGTTCGAACGAGACTTCTAACGAGTTGACATAATGGCCTTTTTGGTCTGGTTTGATTTCTAGTGTCCCGAAACCTTGTGCAATTGATGAGATAACTTTCTTAGGTTAACTGATTCATATATTTGAGAGATTTGGGACATATTGAGGAGAAAAATGTAGAATAGGGATTTGAACCAAATGATACTTGTGGATTAGGACGTGAGTGACTAAGCACGATGTGAGAATAAATGATGACTTAAATACATATAAACCGGACATATGATTTGTGTGACATTAAAAGTTGGTATGAGAATAAGAAGTATACCACTAATAAATTATGGTAATTACTAAGATGTGTGCATGCTTAGTATATATGATTTTATGTGTATGATATACCAACCATACTTGCTATCACGGGAGGTTTGCGTTCGCTTAGGGCCATTTAATCTTTGTGTGCCTACGGGGGAATTAAGTTTGGTACCTCGAGGACATAGGTCAGAGAAAGACTTATTGGGAAGTTAATAAGTTTGCTGATCGTGGGAGCATAGGTATGTGCGTGACCCATGTGATGTGACTGTGTTCGCCTCCATTGTTTATGATTTGCTATTATCTGAGAACGATTCCTGAGAGATTCGGAATGCATGATCCTTATGTACGTGATGTACCGGGATGGATAGCAGAGTATATGTGTGCACCGCAGCTTAGTTTCGGGGTGCTAGTATTGTATATTTATGATGTGAATAATATGCGGTTAAAAGAAAAGAATTGTTATGTTTGAATTGTGAGTATAGTTGTAGTAACGCATTGAGAAAATAAAAAGGGAGATAACCTCTGGTAAATTGTATTGTTAATACTTGAGAATTCGCGAATTAAAGTAAAGCTCTCTATTAAATTGATAACGTTGGGATTTATAGTGCGAATCTAGTAGAAAGGTTAGAACTTATGTCAGTCTAGTTAGATATGAATATCACTTAGATGGGTACGGTACGTTAAGAGTGAACAATTAGTCAAGGGGTGAGTATTTCATGTGAGTGCACGTCCTAACATGTATTTTTCATTCATTGTTTTAATGTTATTAAAGCACTTGCTGTTTTTAAAATACTCTCCACTTTCGGACTCTGACCCGTTTTCTTTCAAATCTATTTTTTTTTTGTAAAAACCTTTTTAGATGCCCCGCCACAAGGACATCATGCATAGGATTTCTATTCAGGTGACGAGCTGTAGCTGTTGTGGAAGTTACAGGGCCTTGATAGTAGACGCCTCCTTTTCTAGTCTTGACTCCATATTCAGTTTCCTCATTTGTAGGGCATGTCGCCCATTTCTTTTAGAGACATTTTATATTTCAGTTATTTAGATTGTGGATTGTAATTAATTCAGGATTCAGACTTGTTTTATTTTTATTCAGTTGTGGGATTGTTGTGAGGAGTATTTTCTCCAGACTCTTTATTATTTGTTGATTACACTATTGGGACTTTATTGTGAATGGTTATGTTATTCTTTATATACCACTTACTGCATGTTAATCAGATTTAATTCAAAATTTGACATCTTACTTTTTAAATACTAGGTGGTTAGTAATTATTAAAATGTTTTCGACAGTGATGCTATTAACTGAACCAACTTGGCATTTTGTATTAATTTAATAAAGGAGTAGCTCCCCGGTATTTAATTAATCGGGGTGTCACGGGTGGTATCAGAGCATCAGGTTCTAGTGTCCTTTAAGATCTGTACGGCTTATTATGTTTCCGCTGAGCTCTCTTTGATGTAGAGCCCTATATTTTAGGACTGTTGTATTCTTTTGTGTATGCATCTCTCTTCAGATATTTTGAGCTTATAACTGCGAACTTATAGACTTTACTCTTATTTCAGATGCCTCCACGACGTGCACCACGGGTTCTTAGGAATGCACAGCCAGAGCCCCAGCCAGCACCAGTACAGGGCACCATGAATGCCGCCGAGGTTGCAGCCATTGTAGCCCAAGCGGTAAATGCCTCTCTAGTAGTTGTACAGCAGGCACAACCCCAGGTGCCAGTAGCCGCGCCAGTTCAGGCACATGCATTCCCGTCTGCTTGGGAATGCGTACGTGATGCTTTTCAGAAAGCACACCCGCCGGAGTTCGTAGGTAGCTCTGATATTGTGGTTTCAAGTCAGTGGAGGAAAGACATTCAGAGGCACTTGAGGATGTATGAGTGAACCGATGTTCAGAAGCATATACTATCTACTTTCAAGCTAGTGGGATCTGTATTGTAGTGGTGGGAGTCTATTACCACCGTGGAGGAGAGAGATACTCTCACGATACAGGAGTTTTAGGTGCGGTTCGACCACAAGTATTTTCCGTCGGTTGTTCACACAGGAATGAGGAGAAAGTTGATGAATCTCAGACAGGAGGGAAGGACTGTGGACGAGTATGAGGCCGAATTCACTAATCTACTGAATATTGTTCCGGATGAAATACCGACAGAGGAAAAGAAAATTCAAAAGTTCACCGATGGATTGACATGGAGGATCCGTCAGCATTTATTGGGAAATCTTTCGTTGGCCACTTATTCTGACGTGGTTAACGTTGCACTACTACATTGCCAGGATCACCGCTTTCACATGGCTGAGAGCAAGAGATCAGGAGAGTCCAGCCATCAGGGAAGGACTGGAGGAAATGGTGTCAGTGGGGCACAATCTTCTCAGGGACAGAGGCAGGGTGACCAAGGTTCCCAGCAGGGGGATCATAAGAGATTCAGATCTGGAGGTTTTAAGAGTGGACAGGGAGGCTTCAGGCAGGGCCATCAGGGTCCGAACGGCCATCAGGGCCAGCAAGGTCAGAATGTTCAACAATAATTTCAGTAGGGCCAGCATGGCCAGGGGAGGAATGGTATCGGCCACCAGGGCCGAGGGCAGCAGGGACAGCGAGAGGGAAACTTCCCGGGGAAGTGTTATGTATGTGGCAAGACTGGCCATAAATGACAGGATTGTCCTGATAGGGGCAGGACCCTGCAGCAGCAGCAGCAGGGTGCTCGCCAAGAGCCGCAGAGACCTATGTTTCCCGCCGCCCTCCCAGCACCACCTCAGATGGCAGCATTACCACCCATTTCAGCAGTCCCAGTTCAGCAGGGACAGCTTCAGTATGGGAGAGTGTATCAGCTCCAGCATGCCACAGCCCCGCAGGATCCACCAGCCATTGAGGGTATGTTCTCTATTCAGGGGACTATGGGGCGTATTTTATTTGACACGGGGGCTACGCATTGTTTCATTTCTATGAGATTTTCATGCACCATTGGGTTATTAGACACCGCCGAGAGCACGACTACCTGTGTAGATTCACCGTTGAGTAGGGGTTCCATGATTTCCCTTGTATGTAGAGGCATGGGTATAGAGATTGGGAGGTTTAATTTACCCGCGGATATGATAGTGTTAGAGATGACCGAGTATGATGCCATTATTGGTATGGATTGGATAGTTGAGTACCGAGCCATGATTGACTCTTTTAGTAGGAGTATTATCTTTGCCATACCCGGGCAGGAGATGTTTTTAGTGGCGATGCCTCGCCCTGAGGGAGGATCGTCCTCTCACTTGTACTATATAGAGGAGGAGACCTCTAAGGAAGTGGTAATACCACTTGATTCGATTCCAGTTTTTGAGAGTTTGCCGATGTATTTTAGGATATACCTGGATTACCTCCGAGTAGAGAGATAGATTTTTTGATTGACTTGACGCCGGGCACTCGGCCTATTGCCCTCGCACCTTACCGTATGGCTCCCGCTGAGATGAGAGAGTTACGGGATCAGATTGAGCAGTTGTTGGGTTAGGGGTTTATCCGGAGGAGTACTTCGCCGTGGGGTGCCCCTGTGTTGTTCGTAAAGAATAGGGATGGATCGTTCAGGTTGTGTGTGGATTACCGGGAGTTGAATAAGGTCACAATACGGAATAAGTATCCGTTGCCCCGAATCGATGACTTATTCGACCAGCTGAGTGGAGCTTCTTTCTTCTCAAAGATTGATTTACGATTCGGATACAATCAGTTGCGTATCAGGGAAGTGGAAGTCTCGAAGACTACTTTCTTAACGAGATATGGTTCCTACGAGTTTTGGGTTATGCCTTTTGGTTTGACCAATGCTCCAGCCGTGTTTATGGACTTGATGAATAGGGTGTTCAGAGAGTTCTTAGACTAGTTTGTCATTGTCTTCATTGATGACATTCTAGTTTACTCCCAGACAGAGGAGGAGCACGCCGAGCATTTGAGACAGGTTTTGCAGACGCTACGCCAGAACGAGCTGTATGCAAAGTATGAGAAGTGCGAGTTTTGGCTGAAAGAGGTTCAGTTTTTGGGGCATATTATTTCCGACTGGGGGATATCTGTTGATCCGGGGAAGGTATCCGCGGTGAGGGAGTGGGTATAGCCCACGACACCGACTGAGATCCGTAGTTTCTTGGGCCTAGCAGGATACTACATGAGGTTTATTCGGGGTTTCTAAAAAATAGCGGGTCCTTTGACACATCTGACTCGTAAAGGTGTGCCGTTCATTTGGAGTGATGCCTGTCAGTTGGCATTTGATGAGTTGAAGACAAGTTAACCTCAGCACCTGTGTTATCATTACCGAGACCGGGAGTTGAGTATCTAGTTTACACAGATGCGTCCTTACAAGGACTTGGAGGTGTATTACAACAGGAAAGTCGGGCCATAGCTTATGCTTCCCGTAAGCTTAAGCCTCACGAGAAAAATTACCCCACTCATGACTTGGAGTTAGCGGCAGCTGTATTTGCCCTTCAGATTTTGAGGCATTACCTTTTGGGGGAGAAGTTTCGATTGTTCACGGACCACAAGTCCCTGTAGTACCTATTCACACAGAAGGAGTTGAATATGCGGCAACGGAGGTGGCTTGAGTTCGTAAAGGATTATCAGTTTGATATCCAATATCACCCGGGGAAGGCTAATGTGGTAGCAGACGCGTTGAGCCGTAGGCCAGTAGATGAGGTGGCAGGGGTGTGGAAGTCCAAGTGGAAGGAGTTGGGACACACAGATGCAGTGGCCCGATCGTTCATGTCTGTGATGACTGTTACACCGCAGATTATCATGAAGGTGGTAAAGGCACAGGCAGATGACTCGTTATGTCAGGAGTAGATAGTTCGATTGCTAGCAGAGGGAGCCAAGTCCTATACCGTTAGCTCAGACGGGGATTACACTTCAATGGGATATTGGTAGTTCCGAAAGGAGAGGAATTGCGACACGAGGTGATGGAAGAGTCGCACGGTTCACGGTTTGTGGTACATCTCGGTGGAGATAAAATGTACCAAGACATGAGACGTCAATATTGGTGGAGCGGGATGAAGAGAGATATTGCCGTGTTTGTTTCTAAATGCGCCACTTGTTAGCTGGTAAAAGTGGATCATCAGAGACCGGCAGGACTACTACAGCCATTAGAGGTTCCGATGTGGATGTGGGAGAGCATCTCCATGGAATTTATCACGGGGTTACCTACGTCACAGAGGGGTCACGACTCCATTTGGGTAATAGTGGACAGGTTGACCGAAGTCGCTCATTTTCTACCCGTAAGGACAAACTACACTACGGGATAGTATGCCCAGCTTTTTATTGCAGAAATAATGAGACTTCACGGTGTGCCCCTAAATATCGTGTCTGACCGAGACAAGATATTTGTTTCGTGGTTTTGGGAGAGTGTTCAGGAGGCCATGGGCACGGAATTGCGGTTGAGTATAGCTTATCATTCGCAGACCGATGGGCAAATCGAGCGTACAAATCAAATGTTGGAGGACATGTTGCGTATGTGCATCATTGATTTTGGGGGTGGATGGGATCAGTATCTTCCACTAGTGGAGTTTTCTTACAACAACTCCTACCAGTTCACCATTGGCATGGCTCCATTTGAGGTGTTGTACGGTAGATGTAAGGACACAAATTTCCAATTGAGTCCATATATAGTTTTGTCTCAATTCCGGATAAAAACATTTATTCATAAGATAGTATTTAATTGTAATATTCTTAAGCCTATGAAGTGTTTGTTGAAGACGTAGTGGCAAAGAGTATAAAGCTTCATCAATATGCCGGTTTGCGTGCCTCGTTTCTACGTCATCAACTATGGTTCCATGCTCCCAAGGTATGAATGCAATATTATATATATAGGAGATTGGAACAATTTTATTGGGTGTTAGGTTTAATAAAAAATGTGTTTTATTTTCAGAAAGAATTAAATAAAACTTTAAAATAAGTTTATAAAGTTTTCTGGGCTAAAATCAAATTTTCCAAAATTCTAGAAGTTCGTTCGATAGGTCGTTCTAACGAGTCTTTCGTTCGAACCAGATGTCGTTCGAACGAATTTGCCGACGAGGTTCCAGTATAGGCCTGTGAAATGTCATTCGATATGTCGTTCGAACGAACCTTCTGTCCGAACGAGATATCCAAAGAGATTCTAACGAGTTCAATCTGTAACATCGTTAGAAGTCTCGTTCGAACGAGATTTCGTTCGAACGAAATGTCGTTCGAACGAGATGCCAGGCGGGAACACTTTTTGGCAATTTTTTCACCCACTTTCCCACTAAGTTTTTAACCAACTTTTCAGACTTTATCATTAGCGGGAATAACATTTTCCAAAGTAACTTTTCCATTCTATTTTCATCTCTTAGAGAGAGTTTGATAGCAAATTGTTTTAAGGAAAATGTTCTAGTTTTGAGTGAGATTTTTAGAGAAAAATATCCATCACTCTAGTGTTTACACCCAAATGTGTTTATTCCAAGTTCTTATATACGTATCAATTGCTTGGAGTTTGGCACCGGTTTTCTCTACACCGAATTGAAGAGAAGTTGTTTGCATTAATTTACCCACACGGAGAAAGGCTCCATGTACGGGTGACGGTGACCATATAAAGTCCTATCGGTGGATTTTGAGACCGCGGTGGAGTTCCAAGGTTATTCGCTAGGAAGAGGTATCTACAAGAAGAAGCGTCAAGGCTTGAGAGGGATCGAGTCGTGTGTTGTAAGTCTATCTGTCTTGTACTTGTAAATCCGTATCTAGTGAATTTGTGGCTAGGGCCGTTCGAGGTTGTTTACCGTCTTGGGTTTTTCCTCGTACATCGCGGCGTAGTGTGATTGATTTATTTTATCCTGCTTAAATAATTTAGAACGCATGCTTAGGATAAATCAAGATAAAATTTGGTTTAAATTATCACACTCAATTTAATTTGGACTTAAATTAAATATTGGGTAAAGTTGTTTAATTCAAGTCATTTGCTAAAATTGGTTTGGCCTAACTTTGGATTATTGATAATTATGACTTAGGGAAATTCTAGGACTTAGATTAATTAACATTGGTTTAAGTGAAATTTAACGTTTGTGTGTTTAAGTAATTTTCACTCGATTTAATTTTAAGAAAATTAAAATTTGGTATTTGTTTGTTTTAGTTGAACCATCACATCCTAACGCTTCTGCATCATCTTGAATATATTTAAAAGGAAATTATAAGTTTGATTTTAATTGAGAAAATGAGAAATTCGGGGTTTAACAGTAGACCCTGTCGTTCCCCGGCATGTTGGTTAGAAGTGGGGGACAACAAACTACTTGGGCCGGAAGTGATTCAGGATACTTCGGCGAGGATATAATTGATACGGAGTCGCATTCGGGTAGCTCAGGATCGGCAGAAGAGCTATGCTGATGCGAAGAGATTCTTCAGGGAGTTCCAAGTGGGGGACCAGGTTTTACTCAGAGTATCTCCTATGAAGGGAATTATGCGATTTGGGAAGAAGGGGAAGTTGGCACCGAGATATGTGGGGCCATTTGCTATCATCGAGCGGATTGGGTCTGTGGCATATAGACTTGGGTTACCGGAGCATTTGCACAGGATTCATGACGTGTTTCATATCTCCTCGCTAAGAAAATATCTTAGAGACGATTTGTCTCATTCTCACATTGCTTTGGAGGACATCGATCTCCAGCCTGATAGCTTCTACGAGGAGGGGCCGATTGCTATTTTGGACCGAAGTGAGCGAAAACTGAGGTCAAAGATAGTCCTGTTAGTATGTGTGCAGTGGCGGCATCATAATGCCAAGGAGTCCACATGGGAGCGCGAGGATGAGATGCGCGAACGTTATCCAGAGTTGTTTTTACCAGGTACTTTCTAGTACCGAATTTCGGGATGAAATTCTGTTATTAGGGGGGAAGTATGTAATACCCCGTACTTTTATGGATATTTATTTAAGGGATTAATTAAATTAAACGTGTATTAATTGAGAATTAATCCGGATAAAATACTAACGAGATGTGAGTTGGTATTTGATTATAGTGTGTATATATGGCAGTATATGAATATTAGTAATATTGAAATTGTCGCGAGATAGAAATACAACAATTTAGGAAATTTTGTTGGGACGCGTGTGACAGTCGCGTCAGGAACATTTTATTTTAATTAAAAAGTGAATTTTATATTTATTAACCGTATGGTCATTTTGAGTGCGCCAACGTGTCCGGAAGGGTCGAAATAGTCAGAAAACACTAGCCGGGGGTTTTGTTTGGGTCCTGGGGCATTATTGGGCCATACCGGCAACTTAAAAGGGTATTTTGGTAATTTTGAAATTTGGGGATTTATGACCAACGAATTTTGGGAATTAAAAATAGGGAATTTAATAACCCACTAACCCATTACCAACACTTAAGTGATTAGAGGGCAACGGGAGTTAGAGGAGGAAGTTAGAGAGAGTTTCCAAAGAGAAAACACAACCTCCATCTTCAACCTTCAACCTTGGAAGAAAAAGAGAGAGTGCAACCTTCATCATTCTACACCAAATTCAGAGAATCATCCAAGGCAAGTGGTTTAATTTCATTAATTTCAAGGGAATGCTTCTTCCATGCTTAGAAAATTTATATATTTGCATTGTATTGGGAGATTTATAAAAACCCATGAAATTGGAGTTATAAATTCAGATTTTGATATAGGTTTGCATGTAGCATTGTTATTGGGTGATTAGACTAAAAGAATTACTGATTTTTATGTTACAAAAACGGATTTATTTATGGAAATTGATGTCTTTAAATTTCTAGGGTTCATGTTCATCAGATTTGGGAAAAATTGGGGAGTTATGATAATTAGATGATGTTTAGAAGGATTTGACCCTATATAAATGTTGAGTTATGACCTACGAATGTTTAGTGATGATTAGAAACCTTAAAATACTATTGGGACGACTTTTAGATGAGATTAGAGGTGAAGAAAATTGAGAAAAATGAGATAGGAAAATTCTGGGCTCGAAACTGTCACCTCGTTAGAAGACCGGCCCAGGTCGTTCGAACGAGCTCGTTCGAACGAGCTTCTAACGAGCTGACAGTTTGCCTTCTAATGAGTTGAATGTTCATTCGATGCCTTTCATTCGAACGAGATCTCGTTAGATGCCCACTTTGTTCGAACGAACTCTCGTTCGAACGAGACTTCTAACGAGTTGACAGAATGGCCTTTTTGGCCTGGTTTGATTTCTAGTGTCACGAAACCTTGTGCAATTGATGAGATAACTTTCTTGGGTTAACTGATTCATATATTTGAGAGATTTGGGACATATTGAGGAGAAAAATGTAGAATAGTGATTTGAACCAAATGATACTTGTGGATTAGGACGTGAGTGACTAAGCACGATGTGAGAATAAATGATGACTTAAATACATATAAACCGGACATATGATTTGTGTGACATTAAAAGTTTGTATGAGAATAAGAAGTATACCACTAATAAATTATGGTAATTAATAAGATGTGTGCATGCTTAGTATATATGATTTTATGTGTATGACATACCTACCATACATGCTATCACGGGAGGTTTGCGTTCGCTTAGGGCCATCTAATCTTTGTGTGCCTACGGGGGGGATTTAGATTGGTACCTCGAGGACATAGGTCAGAGAAAGAATTATTGGGAATTTAATAAGTCTGCTGATCGTGAGAGCGTAGGTATGTGCGTGACCCATGTGATGTGACTGTGTTCACATCCATTGTTTGTGATTTGCTATTATCTGAGAACGATTCCTGAGAGATTCGAAATGCGTGATCCTTATGTACGTGATGTACCGGGATGGATAGCAGAGTATGTGTGTGCACCGCAGCTTAGTTTCGGGGTGCTATTATTGTATATTTATGATGTGAATAATATGCGGTTAAATGAAAAGAATTGTTATGTTTGAATTGTGAGTATAGTTGTAGTAACGCTAAATAAAAAGGGAGATAACCTCTGGTAAATTGTATTGCTAATACTTGAGAATTCGCGAATTAAAGTAAAGCTCTCTATTAAATTGATAACGTTGGGATTTATAGTGCGAATCTAGTAGAAAGGTTAGAACTTATGTCATTCTAGTTAGATATGAATATCACTTAGATGGGTACGGTACGTTAAGAGTGCACAATTAGTCGAGGGGTGAGTATTTCATGTGAGTGCACGTCCTAACATGTATTTTGCATTCATTGTTTTAATGTTATTAAAGCACTTGTTGTTTTTAAAATACTCTCCACTTTCGGGCTCTGACCCGTTTGCTTTCAAATCTATTTTTTTTTTGTAAAAACCTTTTTAGGTGCCCCGCCACAAGGACACCATGCATAGGATTTCTATTCAGGTGATGAGCTGTAGCTATTGTGGAAGTTACAGGGCCTTGATAGTGGACACCTCCTTTTCTAGTCTTGACTCCATATTCAGTTTCCTCATTTGTAGGGCATGTCGCCCATTTCTTTTAGAGACATTTTATATTTCAGTTATTCAGATTGTGGATTGTAATTAATTCAGGATTCAGACTTGTTTTATTTTTATTCAGTTGTGGGATTGTTGTGAGGAGTATTTCCTCCAGACTCTTTATTATTTATTGATTACACTATTGGGACTTTATTGTGAATGGTTATGTTGTTCTTTATATTTCACTTACTACATGTTAATCAGATTTAATTTAAAATTTGAAATCTTACTTTTTAAATACTAGGTGGTTAGTAATTATTAAAATGTTTTCGACAGTGATGCTATTAACTGAACCAACTTGGCATTTTGTATTAATTTAATAGAGTAGCTACCCGGTATTTAATTAGTCGGGGTGTCACAGGTGGTATCAGAGCATCAGGTTCTAGTGTCCTTTAGGATCTGTACGGCTTATTATGTTTCCGCTGAGCTCTCTTTGATGTAGAGCCCTATATTTTAGGATTGTTGTATTCTTTTGTGTACGCATCGCTCTTCAGCTATTTTGAGTTTATAACTGCGAACTTATAGACTTTACTCTTATTTCAGATGCCTCCACGACGTGCACCACGGGTTCCTAGGAATGCACAGCCAGAGCCCCTGCCAGCACCAGTACAGGGCACCATGAATGCCGCTGAGGTTGCAGCCATTGTAGCCCAAGCGGTAAATGCCTCTCTAGCAGTTGTACAGTAGGCACCACCCCAGGCGCCAGTAGCCGCGCCAGTTCAGGCACATTCATTCCCGTCTGCTTGGGAATGCGTACGTGATGCTTTTCAGAAAGCACACCCGCCGCAGTTCGCAGGTAGCTCTGATATTGTGGTTTCAAGTCAGTGGAGGAAAGACATTCAGAGGCACTTGAGGATGTATGAGTGCACCGATGTTCAGAAGCAGATACTAGCCACTTTCAAGCTAGTGGGATCTGTATTGCAGTGGTGGGAGTCTATTACCACCGTGGAGGAGAGAGATACTCTCACGATACAGGAGTTTTGGGTGCGGTTCGACCGCAAGTATTTTCCGTCGGCTGTTCACACGGAAATGAGGAGAAAGTTGATGAATCTCAGACAGGAGAGAAGGACTGTGGCCGAGTATGAGGCCGAATTCACTAATCTACTGAATATTGTTCCGGATGAAATACCGACAGAGGAAAAGAAAATTCAGAAGTTCACTGATGGATGGACATGGAGGATCCGTCAGCATTTATTGGAAAATCTTTCGTTGGGCACTTATTCTGACGTGGTTAACGATGCACTACTACATTTCCAGGATCACCGCTTTCACATGGCTGAGAGCAAGAGATCAGGAGAGTCCAGCCATCAGGGAAGGACTGGAGGAAATGGTGTCAGTGGGGCACAATCTGCTCAGGAACAGAGGCAGGGTGACCAAGGTTCCCAGCAGGGGGATCATAAGAGATTCAGATCTGGAGGTTTTAGGAGTAGATAGGGAGGCTTCAGGCAGGGCCATCAAGGTCCGAACGGCCATCAGGGCCAGCAGGGTCAGAATGGTCAACAGCAATTTCAACAGGGCCAGCATGGCCAGGGGAGGAATGGTAACGGCCACCAGGGCCGAGGGCAGTAGGGACAGCGAGGGGGAAACTTCCCGGGGAAGTGTTATGTATGTGGCAAGACTAGCCATAAATGCTAGGATTGTCCTGATAGGGGCAGGGCCCCGCAGCAGTAGCAGCAGGGTGCTCGCCAGGAGCCGCAGAGACCTATGTTTCCCGCCGCCCTCCCAGCACCACCTCAGATGGTAGCATTACCACCCATTCCAGCAGTCCCAGTTCAGCAGGGACAGCTTCAGTATAGGAGAGTGTATCAGCTCCAGCATGCCGCAGCCCCGCAGGATCTACCAGCCATTGAGGGTATGTTCTCTATTCAGGGGACTATGGGGCGTATTTCATTTGACACGGGGGATACACATTGTTTCATTGCTATGAGATTTGCACGCACCATTGGGTTGTTAGACACCGCCGAGAGCACGGATACCTGTGTAGATTCACCGTTGAGTAGGGGTTCTGTGATTCCCTTGTATGTAGAGGCGTGGGTATAGATATCGGGAGGTTTAATTTACCCGCGGATATGATAGTGTTAGAGATGACCGAGTATGATGCCATTATTGGTATGGATTGGCTAGTTGCGTACCAAGCCATGATTGACTGTTTTAGTAGGAGTATTATCTTTGCCATACCCGAGCAGGAGATGTTTTTAGAGGCGATGCCTCGCCCTGAGGGAGGATCGTCCACTCACTTGTACTATATAGAGGAGGAGACCTCTAAGGAAATGGTAATACCTCTTGATTCGATTCCAGTTGTTCGAGAGTTTGCCGACGTATTTTAGGATATACCTGGATTACCTCCGAGTAGAGAGATAGATTTTGTGATTGACTTGACGCCGGGCACTCGGCCTATTGCCCTCGCACGTTACCGTATGTCTCCCACTCAGATGAGAGAGTTATGGGATCAGATTGAGCAGTTGTTGGGTCAGGGGTTTATCCGGAGGAGTACTTCGCCGTGGGGTGCCCCTGTGTTGTTCGTAAAGAATAGGGATAGATCGTTGAGGTTGTGTGTGGATTACCGGGAGTTGAATAAGGTCATGATATAGAATAAGTATCCGTTGCCCCGAATCGATGACTTATTCGACCAGCTGAGAGGATCTTCTTTCTTCTCAAAGATTGATTTGCGATTCGGATACAATCCATTGCGTATCAGGGAAGAGGACGTCTCGAAGACTACTTTCTTAACGAGATATGGTTCCTACGAGTTTTGGGTTATGCCTTTTGGTTTGACCAATGCTCCAGCCGTGTTTATGGACTTGATGAATAGGGTGTTCAGAGAGTTCTTAGACCAGTTTGTCATTGTCTTCATTGATGACATTCTGGTTTACTCCCAGACAGAGGAGGAGCACGCCGAGCATTTGAGACAGGTTTTGCAGACGCTACGCCAGAACGAGCTGTATGCAAAGTATGAGAAGTGCGAGTTTTGGCTGAAGGAGGTTCAGTTTTTGGGGCATATTATTTCCGACTGGGGGATATCTGTTGATCCGGGGAAGGTATCCGCGGTGAGGGAGTGGGTATAGCCCACGACACCGACTGAGATCCGTAGTTTCTTGGGCCTAGCAGGATACTACATGAGGTTTATTCGGGGTTTCTCAAAAATAGCGGGTCCTTTGACACATCTGACTCGTAAAGGTGTGCCGTTCATTTGGAGTGATGCCTGTCAGTTGGCATTTGATGAGTTGAAGACAAGTTAACCTCAGCACCTGTGTTATCATTACCGAGACCGGGAGTTGAGTATCTAGTTTACACCGATGCGTCCTTTCAAGGACTTGGAGGTGTATTACAACAGGAAAGTCGGGCCATAGCTTATGCTTCCTGTAAGCTTAAGCCTCACGAGAAGAATTACCCCACTCATGACTTGGAGTTAGCGACAACTGTATTTGCCCTTCGGATTTGGAGGCATTACCTTTTGGGGGAGAAGTTTCGATTGTTCACGGACCACAAGTCCCTGCAGTACCTATTCACACAGAAGGAGTTGAATATGCGGCAACGGAGGTGGCTTGAGTTCGTAAAGGATTATCAGTTTGATATCCAATATCACCCGGGGAAGGCTAATGTGGTAGCAGACGCGTTGAGCCGTAGGCCAGTAGATGAGGTGGCAGGGGTGTGGAAGTCCAAGTGGAAGGAGTTGGGACACCCAGATGCAGTGGCCCGATCGTTCATGTCTGTGATGACTGTTACACTGCAGATTGTCACGAAGGTGGTAAAGGCACACGTAGATGACTCGTTCTGTCAGGAGCAGATAGTTTGATTACTAGCAGAGGGAGCGGAGTCCTATACCGTTAGCTCAGACGGGGATTACACTTCAAATGTTGGAGGACATGTTGCATATGTGCATCATTGATTTTGGGGGTGGATGGGAGCAGTATCTTCCACTGGTGGAGTTTGCTTACAACAAGTCCTACCAGTTCACCATTGGAATGGCTCCATTTGAGGTGTTGTACGGTAGATGTAAGAACACAAATTTCCAATTGAGTCCATATATAGGTTTTGCTCAATTCCGGACAAAAACATTTATTCATAGGATAGTATTTAATTGTAATATTCTTAAGCCTATGAAGTGTTTGTTGAAGACGTAGCGGCAAAGAGTATAAAGCTTCAATATGCCGGTTTGCATGCCTCGTTTCTACGTCATCAACTATGGTTCCATGCTCCCAAGGTATGAATGCAATATTATATATATAGGAGATTGGAACAATTTTATTGGGTGTTAGGTTTAATAAAAACTGTGTTTTATTTTCAGAAAGAATTAAATAAAACTTTAAAATAAGTTTATAAAATTTTCTGGGCTAAAATCGAACTTTCCAAAATTCTAGATGTTCGTTCAATAGGTCGTTCGAACGAGTCTTTCGTTCGAACCAGATGTCGTTCGAACGAGTTTGCCGACGAGGTTCCAGTATAGGCCTGTGAAATGTCGTTCGATATGTCGTTCGAACGAACCTTCTATTCGAACGAGATATCCAACGAGATTCTAACGAGTTCAATCTGGAACATCGTTAGAAGCCTCGTTCGAACGAGATTTCATTCGAACGAAATGTCGTTCGAAAGAGATGCCAGGCGGGAACACTTTTTGGCAGTTTTTTCACCCACTTTCCCACTAAGTTTTTAACCAACTTTTTCAGACTTTATCATTAGCGGGAATAACATTTTCCAAAGTAACTTTTCCATTCTATTTTCATCTCTTAAAGAGAGTTTGAGAGAAAATTTTTTTAAGGAAAATGTTCTAGTTTTGAGTGAGATTTTTAGAGAAAAATATCCATCACTCTAGTCTTTACACCCAAATGTGTTTATTCCAAGTTCTTATATACGTATCAATTACTTGGAGTTTGGCACCGGTTTTCTCTACACCGAGTTGAAGAGAAGTTGTTTGCATTAATTTACCCACACGGAGAAAAGCTCCATGTACGGGGGACGGTGACCATATAAAGTCCTATCGGTGGATTTCGAGACCGCGATGGAGTTCCAAGGTTATTCGCTAGGAAGAGGTATCTACAAGAAGAAGCTTCAAGGCTTGAGAGGGATCGAGTCGTGTGTTGTAAGTCTATCTGTCTTGTACTTGTAAATCCGTATCTAGTGAATTTGTGGCTAGGGCCGTCCGAGGTTGTTTCCCGTCTTGGGTTTTTCCTCGTACATCGCGGCGTAGTGTGATTGATTTATTTTATCTTGCTTAAATAATTTAGAACGCATGCTTAGGATAAATCAAGATAAAATTCGGTTTAAATTATCACACTCAATTTAATTTGGACTTAAATTAAATATTGGGTAAAGTTATTTAATTCAAGTCATTTGCTAAAATTGGTTTGGCCTAACTTTGGAATATTGATAATTATGACTTAGGCAAATTCTAGGACTTGGATTAATTAACATTGGTTTAAGTGAAATTTAACGTTTGTGTGTTTAAGTTATTTTCACTCGATTTAATTTTAAGAAACTTAAAATTTGGTATTTGTTTGTTTTAGTTGAACCATCACATCCTAACGCTTCCGCATCATCTTGAATATATTTAAAAGGAAATTATAAGTTTGATTTTAATTGAGAAAATCAGAAATTCGGGGTTTAACAGTAGACCCTGTCGTTCCCCAGCATGTTGGTTGGAAGTGAGGGACAACAAACTACTTGGGCCGGAAGTGATTCAGGATACTTCGGCGAGGATAGAATTGATACGGAGTCGCATACGGGTATCTCAGGATCGGCAGAAGAGCTATGCTGATGCGAAGAGATTCTTCAGGGAGTTCCAAGTGGGGGACCAGGTTTTACTCAGAGTATCTCCTATGAAGGGAATTATGCGATTTGGGAAGAAGGGGAAGTTGGCACCGAGATATGTGGGGCCATTTGCTATCATCGAGCGGATTGGGTCTGTTGCATATAGACTTGGGTTACCGGAGTATTTGCACAGGATTCATGATGTGTTTCATATTTCCTCGCTAAGAAAATATCTTAGAGACGATTTGGCTCATTCTCACATTGCTTTGGAGGACATCAATCTCCAGCCTGATAGCTTCTACGAGGAGGGGCCGATTGCTATTTTGGACCGAAGTGAGCAGAAACTGAGGTCAAAGATAGTCCCGTTAGTATGTGTGAAGTGGCGGCATCATAATGCCGAGGAGTCCACATGGGAGCGCGAGGATGAGATGCGTGAACGTTATCCAGAGTTGTTTTTACCAGAAACTTTCTAGTTCCGAATTTCGGGACGAAATTCTGTTATTCGGGGGGAAGTATGTAATACCTCGTACTTTTATGGATATTTATTTATGGGATTAATTAAATTAAACGTGTATTGATTGAGAATTAATCTGGATAAAATACTAACGAGATGTGAGTTGGTATTTGATTATAATGTGTATATATGGCAGTATATGAATATGAGTAATATTGAAATTGTCGCGAGATAGAAATACAGCAATTTGGCAAATTTTGTTGGGACGCGTGTGACAGTCGCGTCAGGAACGTTTTATTTTAATTAAAAAGTGGATTTTATTTTTATTAACCGTATGGTCATTTTGAGTGCGCCAACATGTCCGAAAGGGTCGAAATAGTCAGAAAACACTAGCCGGGGGTTTAGTTTGGGTCCCGGGGCATTATTGGGCCATACCGGCAACTTAAAAGGGTATTTTGGTAATTTTGAAATTTGGGGATTTATGACCAACGAATTTTGGGAATTAAAAATAGGGAATTTGATAACCCACTAAACCATTACCAACACTTAAGTGATTAGAGGGCAACGGGAGTTAGAGGAGGAAGTTAGAGAGAGTTTCCAAAGAGAAAACACAACCTCCGTCTTCAACCTTCAACCTTGGGAGAAAAAGAGAGAGTGCAACCTTCATCATTCTACACCAAATTCAGAGAATAATCCAAGGCAAGTGGTTTAATTTCGTTAATTTCAAGGGAATGCTTCTTCCATGCTTAGAAAATTTATATATTTGCATTGTATTGGGAGATTTATAAAAACCCATGAAATTGGAGTTATAAATTCAGATTTTGATATAGGTTTGCATGTAGAATTGTTATTGGGAGATTAGACTAAAAGAATTACTGATTTTTATGTTACAAAAACGGATTTATTTATGGAAATTGATGTCTTTAAATTTCTAGGATTCATGTTCATAAGATTTGGGAAAAATTGGGGAGTTATGATAATTAGATGATGTTTAGAAGGATTTGACCCTATATAAATGTTGAGTTATGACCTACGAATGTTTAGTGATGATTAGAAACCTTAAAATACTGTTGGGATGACTTTTAGATGAGATTAGAGGTGAAGAAAATTGAGAAAAATGAGATACGAAAATTCTAGTCTCGAAACTGTCACCTCGTTAGAAGACCTGCCCAGGTCGTTCGAACGAGCTCATTCGAACGAGCTTCTAACGAGCTGACAGTTTGCCTTCTAATGAGTTGAATGTTCGTTCGATGCCTTTCATTCGAACGTGTAAGGACATTTTTGTCCATTAGCATTTTATATGTCGTACGCCGTTACACCGTTGAGAAAATTCAAGAATCATACGCTCATCAACGGAATCCGAATATCAAAGGCAGAAAAGGAATCAGGGAACAGACCGGACTGATTCGGCCCAGATAAAAGAACCTATCCGGTTCATCCGGACCTATTCGCCTGCTGAGGTGAGGCCAGTGTACCCCGGATCCATAGAGAACCGATGAAGCTAAAAAGTCGAACCGATCCGATGCCAACCGGATCGATCCGCCTTCAAAAAGGAACCGATCTGATGTCACCGGACCGATCCGCCTGAAGAGACCGGACCGATCCGACGAGGATAATTTCAAACAGAACGTGTTCAGATCATGTTCCGAATTTTAGGGCTCAAGTTCTCCTATTTAGTCCCACTATGGGAAGTGGTTTTTCCAAGACTTCTATACACAATTTCCAGAGTAAAGAAAGCCCTAAGTCTTCACCTATTGAGTACCAATACTCTAGGTATTTTTATTCACACAAATTCCATACATTTGTGAATCCTTTTGGTAACCCAGGAACGCAGTTTTGCTGTTCAACCCTTGTGGAGGAGACCATTCTTCTTCTCCATTGCAGCCCTACTGGAAAGGGATAATTCCAGTCGCGACTACAGAATCCGATACCTGAGGGTAATTCTTAGTCAACTTGTATTTTCATTGAAATCCGATTGTAAGCCGTTTTCTTACAAATTATAGTGGAAATAAATGGTTTTGCCCCTGTGGGGGATTTTTACTTAATTGCATGTGTTTGAATGTTCCTGCTTAGATTATCATCTTATTCAATCACATACTGCTGCATGTTTAGGGTTGGTTTGTGCTAAAAGGGTTTAATATATAACTTGATCATTTGAACGCGTGCACACACGTTCTCAAATTGGTATCAAAGCAGGTTACGCTAATCTATCGCGTATTCCTTTTTCCGCAAAATTTTTCTAAGATATCAATTTTCTGAAAAAATTTATTTTTGAAAAAGTACGTGTTCAAATGGAGAAGTCATATTATAAAATGCCTGTTTTTGACGGGACAAATTATGCTTATTGGAAAGCCCGTATGAGGTCGGCTTTACAAGCCATTGATGAACGTGTCTGGATTTTAGTTGAACGAGGGTGGACTCCTCCCACCGTGACTGTTGATAATGTGACCAACTTGAAACCTGACACTTCTTGGACTGATGAAGAATTTAAATGGTCTTCTTTTAATTCTAAGGGTCTTAGTGCTATTTCTGGGTCTGTCACAACTGATGAGTTCAAATGCATAATGACGTGCACCACGTCAAAAGAGGCATGGGATGTTTTACAACTTACCCATGAAGGAACTAATGCTGTGAAAGAGTCTAAGTTGCAAAATTTGACAACTCAATTTGAAACTATCACCATGCATGAATCTGAATGCTTTGATGAATTTTATGCTAGACTTTCTGACATTGTGAATACTAGCTTTAATCTTGGTGAACATATTCCTAATGCTAGAGTTGTTAAAAAGATTCTTCGTTCTTTGCCTAAGCGTTTTATCCCTAAAGTCACTGTGCTAAATTCTATGGGTAATTTATATACGCTAAAATTAGAAGAACTTGTAGGAGATTTACAAACTTATGAAATTGATATGTTCCCTAAAACTGCTAAATCTAAAGATAAGGGAATTGCACTTAAAGCCCAAGAGATAAGGAGTGAGGGGTCGGTTAGAAAAAGGGTAGAGTCATCTAGAAAGAGAGAGACTGACACGTCAGATTCTGAGTGTGATTTTGACCTAGATGATTTGGCTCTTTTTGCAAAAAATTTCAAAAGGATTCTAAATTTAAGAAAAAGGCAATTTTAAAGATAAAAATAAATTTGAGAAAAATAAGTTTGAAAAGAAAAATGAAAAAGATTTAAAAAAACCTCCTCTGAAAGAAAGTGAGAGATGTTTTGAGTGCGATGGTAAGGGTCATAGAGCCTTTGAGTGTGCCAATCGTCTGAATAGAGAGAAAGGGAAAGCTGTCCTTAATGCTACCCTTAGTGACGACAGTGAGGTCGAGACGGTGGATTCAGGAGATGAGTCACCGCATGAGTGTAACTTCACTGCATTCATGGCCAGCCAAGTGAGCACTCCTAGTTCTCCTCACGACGTTGAGGATGATGCTTCACAGGGACACCTCGACA
Source organism: Sambucus nigra (assembly GCA_949130495.1). Taxonomy (NCBI): domain Eukaryota; kingdom Viridiplantae; phylum Streptophyta; class Magnoliopsida; order Dipsacales; family Adoxaceae; genus Sambucus; species Sambucus nigra. Next base: position 574,480,404 of record OX422214.1, on the reverse strand, counting down.
GTGAGATCGATGAGAAAGAGGGGGAGGATGACTCAAGTGAGAGCGAGAGTGATATTCAACGCGCCTACGCTGAGTTATATTCTGAGTCTTTTAACACTAAAAAACATAACAAAGCGTTAGTTCTTAAGATCACCGGATTAGAGGATGATTTAAGAAAGGCGAGAGAAAGAGATTCCTACACCTACACCGCCCTTAGAGAGAGAGAATTTGCTTGTGTCGAGAAAGAGATTATGTTTAAAGAGAGAGAGAGTATTTTAGAGAAAGGGAGAGGGGACTTGATTAAACAAGTGGCTAGTCTTACGAGTCAGCTCCATTCCTCCGTGGAGACTCGGAAGAAACTTGAAGCCTTTGTTGCCCAGCTGACTCATGATCTTGAGAAATCACGGGAAGTCAAGGTTCAAATCGAGGACAGATCTGGGAAGATGGGAAAGATGCTCCTCGGCCCCGCTTTAGGTTTTGGTGATCGTCAAGGAATTGGTTATGATGGTGCCTCCACGTCCCAAATTGCACCTGGACCAGTTCCTGAGTTTACTACAACTCCTTATGGTCACCGTCAAAAACCTCGAAGGAGAGTTCGACCAAGAAAAGCAAACCAAGGTCCGCCTTTGACTGTGCTCTTTTGTACTTATTGCAAAAGAAAAGGCCACCTTAGGGAATCTTGCTATAGCATGGGTCGAACACGACGTACTACTGCTCCACCAAGTCATACCGATAAATTTTCTAGTCTGAGAGAGCGATTTGAGTTCTTAGCTGCCACGACTCAGAGTTTGATGAAAGAATTTCGACGGATGTCTTCGCCGTTAGTGAATGCTTCTCACATTCCAGATAAAACCAACAACAATAAAGTCAAACATAAGGTCATCTCTACTTGGGTACCTAAGAAAGATAAAAAGGCTTTTGTTGTTCATGTTGCTCTCAAAGCACATAATACCTCACAGTGGTGTTTTGATAGTGGGTGCTCCAGACATATGACAGGCGAGGCCTCATTTTTTACAACTCTTGAGGATTATCACGATGGCAGATTCACCTTTGGAGATGGGAGCAAGTCTAGAGTTATAGGACATGGTACTATCGAGTTACCTGGATTTCCTAAGCTAGAAAATGTTTTGTACGTCAAAGGTTTGAGAGCAAACCTTCTCAGCATTAGCCAGCTGTGCGACACTGACCTGGCAGTAAAGTTTGACCGGGACGCGTGTAAAGTCTACAATCAAGCCGGTAAGCTTTTGATGCAAGGTGTGAGGACCGAGGATAATTGCTATGGGACTGAGCCCACATCCTCACTTGTCTGCAACAGCGCAACGATCACTCCTATGGATTTGTGGCACCAACATCTAGGTCACATGAACTTTAGATATCTCAACCGCTTAGCTAAAAATGACCTAGTACGTGACTTACCATCTCTTGGAAAGTCAACTTCGACCGTTTGTGGACCCTGTCAGTTGGGAAAACAAATTCGTAGTCCCCATAGGAAGTTGCATTCCATTACCACCTCTCGTGTTCTTGAGTTGATTCACATGGATCTTATGGGTCCTACTCGTACTGAGAGTCTAGGTGGTAAGAGGTACATCCTCGTGATGGTAGATGATTTCTCCTGGTACTCCATTGTAGGTATTCTGAGAGAGAAATCCGATGCTATAGAATTTTTAACGACCAAGTTTCGTGTTTTACAAAATCAACATGGTGTCACTATTAACAGGATGCGTAGTGACAATGGCACTGAATTCACAGAAGCAAAGGTATACCTTTACTGTGATAGCCTCGGGATCAAACATGAGTTTTCTGGTGTGAGAACTCCTCAGCAAAATGGGATTGTTGAGAGAAAGAATAGAACGATCCAAGAGATGGCTAGATCTATGCTTCTAGGTCGTAAAGTTTCTAGGAGATTTTGGGCAGAGGCAGTCTGTACTGCATGCCACACGGTGAATAGGGTTTATTTGCGTCCACACACACTTCAGACTCCTTATGAGTTGTGGACTGGCAAGAAGCCCAACCTGGCATATTTTCGTGTTTTTGGGAGTAAATGCTACATCCTACGGGATAGAGAGCAATTAGGAAAGTTCGACTCCCGGAGTGACGAGGGAATATTTCTAGGATATTCATCGACTAGCAGAGCGTACCGAGTTTTTAACCTGAAGAGCTCTAAGGTTATGGAATCAATAAACGTCACTGTGCAAGATGACGAACCTTCGACGGTTATTGATCCTAACCTTCAGTGTGAGGATGAGAATTGTTCTGACAGTGATTTACCTGTTCCTCTCTCACACTCTGTGGACCCTACTCCTGCGCTAGGGGACACACCTGCTTGGGTTCGCAAGAGTCATGACCCTTCTGCCATTGTTGGTGATCCCACTCTAGGGGTCAAGACTCGTGCTCAGCTAGAGAACGTTGTTAGCCATCTTTGCTACACGTCCAAAGTCGAGCCCAAGAACCATAAATAAGCACTCAAGGATGAACACTGGATATCTGCTATACAGGATGAGTTGCTTCAGTTTAAAAAGAATGATGTCTGGGAACTTGTCCCCCGACCTAGTGAGATTAATGTGATAGGTACCCGGTGGATTTTTAAGAACAAAATGGATGAAAATGGTACCATAATCCGAAATAAGGCTAGGTTGGTCGCTCAAGGCTACACACAGATAGAGGGTGTAGACTTTGGGGAGACATTTGCTCCTGTTGCGAGGCTTGAGTCCGTCCGTCTTCTACCCGCCATCGTATGTCATCTGCGCTTCAAGGTATATCAGATGGATGTCAAGAGTGCCTTTCTGAATGGCATTCTACAGGAGGAGGTTTATGTGGAACAACCAAAAGGTTTTGAAGACCCTCAGCACCCAGAACATGTCTACTATCTTAGGAAAGCCTTGTATGGTTTGAAGCAAGCACCCCATTCTTGGTACGAGAGGCTTACTTCCTATCTCTTAGCTCGTGGCTTCAAGAGAGGGGGACTAGATATGACGTTGTTCGTCAGGAGAGATGACGGTGCTATTTTGGTTGCCCAGATCTATGTGGACGACATAGTCTTTGGATCCACATGCTCCCAGCATGCTCACCATTTTGAGGAGGAGATGAAAAGTGAGTTTGAGATGAGCATGGTTAGTGAGCTTACATTCTTCCTTGGTCTCCAGGTTCGTCAGCTAGAGGATGGGATGTTCATCTCCCAATCCAAGTATGCTAAAGACCTAGTGAAGAAATTTGGTTTAGACTCCGCTAAGCATGCACGTACACCTATGAGTACCACTACCAAGCTTAGTAAGGACACTTCAGGAAAGGACGTAGAGCAAACCTTATATCGGAGTATGATAGGTAGTCTTCTCTACTTGACTGCCAATCGTCCCGATATCGCCTTTAGTGTTGGAGTCTGTGCGCGATATCAGGCGTCCCCAAAAGAGTCACATTTACTTGCTCTAAAATGTATTATTAAATACGTGAGTGGGACTCTCTCATACGGGATTTGGTATTCCTTTGATACCGATGACCGTTTGTCCGCCTATTCGGATGCCGATTGGGCTGGGGATGTAGATGAATGTAGGAGCACTTCTGGTGGATGTTTCTACTTTGGTTCTGCTCCTGTCTCCTGGATGAGCAAGAAGCAAAATTCCATCTCTTTGTCCACTGCAGAGGCTGAGTACATAGCCGCCGGGAGTTGTTGCACACAACTCTTGTGGATGAAGCAAATGCTGGACGATTATGGGATATCACAGGACACCATGACCATTTCCTGTGATAACACGAGCGCGATACACATATCCCGCAATCCAGTTCAGCATTCACGCACAAAACACATCAGGATACGTGAGCATTTTATACGTCAGCTTGTTGAGGAGAAAGGTGTATCCCTGAGTTTTGTTCCTACCGACCGTCAGTTAGCCGATATTTTCATGAAACCTTTAGATGCCCTTAGATTTGAGAGTCTTAGGAAGTCTTTGGGGATTTGCACAGTTGACTGAGGGGTTGGTATATGTCTAGAATAGGATGCTTCTTCATGTTCATATCATATGCTTCCTATTGCTAGTATATTTTAAATGTACCATTGCTTAGTTGTACAGCATTTATTTAGTCCTTTTTGCTTTTTATATTTCTTTTGAAAAAATACAAAAAGATTTTCCTTTAAGAAAAATTTTGAGAAAAGCACAAAAAGATTCTATTTTGATAATTTTTTTTGAAAAAGACCAAAAAGATTTTTCTATTTTTGCTCCTTTTGTGGATGAGCATTTAAGATAGCCAAGTCACACCTTCATTCCATATCTCCATGTGACTAGTTGATAGAGATTTGAGAGGCTACATCATTTCATCCATGTGCTTTACATTGTATGGAGTCTTTCAGATGTAATTAGTGATATCTTCCTACATGTTTGACTCTTATATCCTTTGTTGCACACATGCACGGCTATATTTGATTATTGCACTTGTCTATCTCATGTTGGCTTGCATGTTTTCATCTCAATCCTGTCTATACAATGTATAATATGCGCTAAAACTTGACAAGATTGGAATGCATGTAAAAACCGTTTTGGTGAGGCTGTGTGTTTTGTATAACGGGGAAGGGCTGCGAAAGGTCATCATCTATCCTTTGTGCAAAAGCCACCGTTAAAAAGGACCTAAAAAATGGAGGAATTTTAATATCCGAGGTCCAAAGAAGTTAAAAGAGCCCGAAAAAAAAAATTAAGGCAATAAAAAGCAATTCATACCAAATGTGGGCCACTTAGGTTTCACCATCAATTCTCCAAAGTTTGAGAATTTAGAATGCCTCTATTCAAAATAATATCTGAGGGAGTTTGGTTGGAGAATATAAACGGGTTTGCACTTCCTTGAAAGTCCTGAAAAAGCATAAAATCATTTCGGACGTTATTGGTGTGAAAATCATTTTGAGCTTTGATTTGTTGATTTGATTGAGTCAATATCTTATACTGTCACTCTTTTACACCAAAGGAAGCATTTGAGTTCATTCGCTAGGAATATCCTATATTCATCGTGCACATATGTCATGTTTGTATGCTTTGATTTTCATATCAAATTTGATCACACCACTTCATTTTCGCTATCATCGACTTGTTTGCTTTGTGTTCATTCATGGTGTGATATTATCCGTGTGACACCCCGTACTTGCTTATTTGATTTATTTCTCTCATTTGTCTATTTGGGGACATCATAAAAAGGGGGAGAATGAATTATCTTATTATGGGGGAGATTTGAATGGTTGAGTTTGCTATGGTTGAGTTTGCTCATAAATTGGTATATATGTTTATCTCACTTCAAACTCGATATGTCACGTAGTATTTTGCTTTTTCTCATATGTGTAGGTACTACTTTGATGATCACTGAATTTCACACCCTGATGAGAGAAAAGTGTTGAGATTCCTGAAGATTTGAAGACCAAACACTGTAGTCTTATTCACTTGTACTCTTTCAGTTTTGGGTTCATGGAAGGGTAGATTTGTATAGGCATTTTTATTTTGATAATTCGGATGTTTGTTTTTATGTTTGTACCTTTATAGACATAGGGGGAGATTTGTAAGGACATTTTTGTCCATTATCATTTTATATGTCGTACGCCGTTACACCGTTGAGAAAATTCAAGAATCATACGCTCATCAACGGAATCCGAATATCAAAGGGAGAAAAGGAACCAGGGAACAGACCGGACCGATCCGGCCCAGATAAAAGAACCGATCCGGTTCATCCGGACCGATTCGCCTGCTGAGGTGAGGCCAGTGTACCCCGGATCCATAGCGAACCGATGAAGCTAAAAAGCCGAACCGATCCGATTCGAATCGGATCGATCCGCCTTCAAAAAGGAACCGATCCGATGTCACCGGATCGATCTGCCTAAAGAGACCGGACCGATCCGACGAGGATAATTTCAAACAGAACGTGTTCAGATCATGTTCCGAATTTTAGGGCTCAAGTTCTACTATTTAATCCCACTATGGGAAGTGGTTTTTCCAAGACTTCTATACACGATTTCCAGAGTAAAGAAAGCCCTAAGTCTTCACCTATTGAGTACCAATACTCTAGGTATTTTGATTCACACAAATTCCATACATTTGTGAATCCTTTTGGTAACCCAGGAACGCAGTTTTGCTGTTCAACCCTTGTGGAGTTCTCAGAACGAGACCTCGTTAGATGCCCACTTCGTTCGAATGAACTCTCGTTCGAACGAGACTTCTAACGAGTTGACAGAATGGCCTTTTTTGCCTGGTTTGATTTCTAGTGTCCCGAAACCTTGTGCAATTGATGAGATAACTTTCTTGGGTTAACTGATTCATATATTTGAGAGATTTGGGACATATTGAGGAGAAAAATGTAGAATAGTGATTTGAACCAAATGATACTTGTGGATTAGGACGTGAGTGACTAAGCACGATGTGAGCATAAATAATGACTTAAATACATATAAACCGTACATATGATTTGTGTGACATTAAAAGTTGGTATGAGAATAAGAAGTATACCACTAATAAATTATGGTAATTACTAAGATGTGTGCATGCTTAGTATATATGATTTTATGTGTATGACATACCTACCATACATGCTATCACGGGAGGTTTGCGTTCGCTTAGGGCCATCTAATCTTTGTGTGCCTACGGGAGGGATTTAGATTGATACCTCGAGGACATAGGTCAGAGAAAGACTTATTGGGAAGTTAATAAGTCTGCTGATCGTGGGAGCGTAAGTATGTGCATGACCCATGTGATGTGACTGTGTTCACCTCCATTGTTTGTGATTTGATATTATCTGAGAACGATTCCTGAGAGATTCGGAATGCGTGATCCTTATGTACGTGATGTACCGGGATGGATAACAGAGTATGTGTGTGCACCGCAGCTTAGTTTCGGGGTGCAAGTATTGTATATTTATGATGTGAATAATATGCGGTTAAATGAAAAGAATTGTTATGTTTGAATTGTGAGTATAGTTGTATTAACGCATTGAGAAAATAAAAAGGGAGATAACCTCTGGTAAATTGTATTGTTAATACTTGAGAATTCGCGAATTAAAGTAAAGCTCTCTATTAAATTGATAACGTTGGGATTTATAGTGCGAATCTAGTAGAAAGGTTAGAACTTATGTCATTCTAGTTAGATATGAATATCACTTAGATGGGTACGGTACGTTAGGAGTGCACAATTAGTCGAGGGGTGAGTATTTCATGTGAGTGCACGTCCTAACATGTATTTTGCATTCATTGTTTTAATGTTATTAAAGCACTTGCTGTTTTTAAAATACTCTCCACTTTCGGGCTCTGACCCATTTGCTTTCAAATCTATTTTTTTTTGTAAAAACCTTTTTAGGTGCCCCGCCACAAGGACACCATGCATAGGATTTCTATTCAGGTGATGAGTTGTAGCTGTTGTGGAATTTACAGGGCCTTGATAGTAGACGCCTCCTTTTCTAGTCTTGACTCCATATTCAGTTTCCTCATTCGTAGGGCATGTCGCCCATTTCTTTTAGAGACATTTTATATTTCAGTTATTCAAATTGTGGATTGTAATTAATTCAGGATTCAGACTTGTTTTATTTTTATTCAGTTGTGGGATTGTTGTGAGGAGTATTTCCTCCAGACTCTTTATTATTTGTTGATTACACTATTGGGACTTTATTGTGAATGGTTATGTTATTCTTTATATTTCACTTACTGCATGTTAATCAGATTTAATTTAAAATTTGACATCTTACTTTTTAAATACTAGGTGGTTAGTAATTATTAAAATGTTTTCGACAATGATGCTATTAACTGAACCAACTTGGCATTTTGTATTAATTTAATAAAGGAGTAGCTACCCGGTATTTAATTAGTCGGGGTGTCATATTTCTCTCTCTAAATTGGTGTTTAGATAATTTTTGGAGCCTTTTGATGGGTGGTTTACGTCAGTCACGCTTGTGGTTCCTCTAATAAACTGTCTTAAATCCATCTAATTTAATTAGAGGAGCTACACAAACACCAATCTTTTCAAAGTCATTACTGGTTCCTCACTTTGTCTGGGATTTTCCTTTTCTAATCTGGTGACCAGTTCTGATAAATTGCCCATATGTCTCTGCTTTATGATCAGAAGATGAGAGAACACATTTACTTCTTCAACAACATTAGAGGGTTGATGCCCTGAAATTTTTGTAAGACTTGGTAAACCTAGAATCCACCCAATTCACTTGCCCAAATTCACTGTCCTAAACTGTTTTACTGAGATGAGTCTAAACGATTTTACTGAGATGAGTCTAAACGATATGAACTCACGGATTAGGCATTGCAGGTGAGGGATTCCATCTTCATTGTGTAGAGCCCATATTTGCTTTGGCTTGAAGCACTCCTCTGATCTGTCGCCATCGAAATCATGAAGTCCGAGTCGGCGGGGACTATCATTGGTATTGATATAGTTTTCATCAGCTTTGGTTGACCCTCAGGACGATTCAAACCTTCTTTTCTAGGAGCTTCAGTGGATTTACCAACTTCAGTATGTGTTTTTTCGTTCTGGTTAGCCACAGCCGAAGCCAACCTTACTTCTTCCAGTTTCTTACAAATTATTGTTTTTGCTTTACCAATTAACAACTTACTAGAATCAAATGCCGTGGCGGCTAATACCTGATTGAAGTCTTACTCGGAGTTTGAAGCTTAGAGTTATGCTTTGATATTTCCATTTTCGCTAATTACTTTCTCGTTTGGTTCAGTTTTTAAAGCCATTTCTTCATGTCCATTTTGAGAAGTTGCGCCCATATCAACCCTCCTCTTCTCAGGTAGATTCGCAACTATTCAGACCAAGTGTTCATTGTACCTATTGGAGCCCATATCAACCGCAACATGTCTCACATAATGTTTTCCATTAGTTTTTGCACCAACACTTCCATAGGCCTGAAGAACAACATTCCCTGATTTCCTAGATAATCCAAGGGGTCAAACCCCACTTAAAAGATACAATAGGATCGTAATAAGAGCATGTCCAGAATGAAATCCAGAGACCTTGTTTCCTGTAAAACATACTGCAGTGTTTGGGACATACATAACCCCTATCCACGACTTCTATACTCCTTTTCGGGCACATATGACTATGAACTATATGGGAAAGAACCATTCACCGGGGCTTCTCCTGTTTCGATGGCTGTGAAAATGCCACAGCAATTCTTACAGGAAAGTCTCTTGTTCACATACTTCTGATGATATTCCTACTAGACATGACGAGAGGTGCACATGGCCCAAAAAGTATCAAGCCCATTTGAGAAAGCATGTGCTTATTTCTCCTGATATCATAAGAATTCCACTTAACACTATCATGCGAAAGACTTCATTCTTCGAACCGTCATTGCGACCCTCAATGTGAAACTATTGCATTTTGTCTTGATAGAGAACCATCTGACTTGCAATTCAGGTAGATATTTATAATCTTAATTTTGTTAAATAATGTCGTGATTTTTTGTGCTGGAAGTAGGGTTTTATAAATGAAAGTTTAGGGTTTTCATGAATGATAATGAAATCGAATTATTGCTTGGTGAAATTAATTATATATTACTCGTAAAAATAAAATTGTAGATTTATTTATAGTGTGTTTTAATTTGGTTACAGTGCATACTTTTTGTGCTGGTGCGATTAAAGTTTAGGGTTTTATCAAACTGTATATTATTATAATTTTAGTATTTCGGCTATGTTATTAATTGCACATGAGTTTATTCAGCAGGCCACTGCTAGTTTTCGTTCCAAAAATATATATTTATACGTTACGACTTATTTTAAATTATTCAATTAATAACCTTTTGTATTGATAAACTATTTGCGACCATTGAGATACATATCTTATTTTGGGTGTGTCACAAGTTCACAACATGTTGTATGATATAGATTGCATATCATACTCTGGTAACAACAATGGTTCTGGCTACATACCTATACACTAAGCCCACAGTTGAGATGCATTTCGGTACAAGCAGCCAATAGTTCTGAATTCCAATGAATTCCAGGTACAAAGCTTTTCAATTAAATTTAAGACCTCTAACACAATCTTGGGATTGATCTTGCGGATCACTATGTTAGTTTTAACCTGTATATTTTGACTCTACTGACTGTCACGACAATAACTGTCTTAAACCTCTCTTCAGCCTATGCTTCTCTAACAGCCTAAAGAAACTTGTCTGGAGTATTACAAGTTTATGGCTTCTCCTTTAATTATACAAGATATCACTTGTTGGGATAACCAAGCCGTCTCTCTCCCCAGAACCAACCGAACAACACCAATATATTTGGAGTAATCATTTAAGAATTTTAACCATCTCATACTGGTGCCTCACTTTGTCCGGGATTATCCTGTTTCAAACGGTTGACCAATTCCGAGAGATGATCATACATCTTTTCTTTTAGGATCAGATAATGATGTACACATTTACTTCTTTAACAACATCAGAAGGTTAATGCCCTGAAATTTCTGTAAGACTTCATAAACCCATAATCCACCCAATGCACTGACCCACATTCTGTCCTAAATTGTTTTATTGAGATGAGTCTAAACAATTTTACTGATATGAACTCACATATCAAACAGTACAGGTGAGACATTCCATCTTCATCGTGTAGACCCCATATTTGCTTTGGTATCGATGCAGTGCCATTGGTATGGGCAGATTTTTTTCAGCTTTAGTTGGCCCTCAGGACCAGTCAAACCTTCTCTTTTTAGGAGCCTCGGTGAATATTTCAACTCTAGTATATGTTTTTTCATTCTTCTACCCACTGCAGAAGCCAACCCTTTTTCTTCCAGTTTCTTACGAATTACTGGTCTTGATTTGTTAATTAACAACTTTCTAATATCAGACGCAGGGCAGCTGAGTAGCGTTTGATTGAAGTCTCACTTGGAGTAGGAAGCTTAGAGTTATGATTGATATTTTCATTTTTGCTACTTACTTTCTCGTCTAGTTCGTTTTTGAAGCCATTTCTTCATGTCCATTTTGAGAAGTTGCGCCATCATGCTTCAGAAATAAGTTTAAATTTCCCATCATCACCCACTATCTTGTTATTATAAGGGTGAAGCGTCACGGACACTTTTTGCACTGTGACTTCAACCTTGCATTGCCTATAGATGGGTCCAATATAAGAAACTAATAGAAATAAACTTCTCCATAAATTGTGATCAGAGAAGATATACGAATTTCCAATGTAGACACCATTTGAGATATACGCCCTAGTTCACGGCAAATTTTATAGGACTTTGTAGCATTATTATTTGTAGTTGCAAAAACTCTCACTCCAAAAAGATTCTCAGCATTCTCTTTTTCTCTAAGAGCCTCCACTATGTTTGATTCCATTTTGAAATTCAAAATTTGAAATCAAAATTCTCAAAAGAAAGCTACAAGCAGAAAGTTATGGTCAACATTCAAAGTTCGAATCTGTGTCTGCATGAGGAGATTCGTATGACATGAACCCATATCGTTAATAGCTCGAGTCAAAAGTTTTCTTCAAAAATTAATCAAATCCACACAACCAGGTCTGAACATCTGAGAGCGGGACTAAATGCTTTTACAAAAGAGTTAGTGGCTAGAGAGTAGAGAGTAGAGACTAAGAAAGGAATAAATTAAGGCTGATATATAAATTAGTGAATTTTGGGGGTTGTGTTGGTCAAATCCCGGCATCTAACTGTGGCAAAGAAACGAAGATTCTGGAAATCGCAGACCAGATATAGTTAAAATATGATAATGTAATCACCTTTTGGTTTCTTTCTGTTAATATTTGTTTCTTCATATATAGAGACAAACATACTTAGATAGAAAAGTGCGCCCCATTGATTAATGTCCCAACCATTCATCCATATTGTACGAAGTCAGAAAAGTGAATGGTATCTATTATTGCGTATCGTTCTTTCAATTAGAGCCTGGGAGGGAATGCCTTAAGCCTCCCTCCACTTAAGTGGTATAGTTGTACATAAAACACAAGTTACATAATCAGTCTTCCATCTAAGTATTAAATGGATGACAAAGGGTAGATGGAAAAGATATCTACCCGGTCAAATCTATCTATCAGGTTCGCATTGATAGTTCTTTGTACAATTTTGCATTGCTGGGAGGCTGTGATTGATTCTTAAGAGTCTGTTGATCTTCAGTTTTCATTTCGTACTGGGTGTTGTTTGTTTTCTGTTAATAGTGTCGGATATGTTTTTCTCTGCCTCATTGGATATCTTGTCCACTGTTTATGTGTACTTTCTCCGGCATTGAATTCTAATAATCGTGATGATGTTTGTGATAGGAGATTTTGACATACGAGTTGGTTAGTATTTAGTCAACTGACCATTCACCTTTAACACTAGTTCTTCATCCTTTTAGAACTACAATTTAATATTCATAGTTAGGTCAAAGAAGTGATAAAAAAGAAGGTATAAATGTGCCTACCATTCCATGAATGGTTTTAAACAAATCAGTCCCATAGGCCGTGGTAGTGTGAAAAATCAATTTTCGCCTCACATTTTTTTCTTCCTTTTTCTTTTTGGTTATTAATGATCTATTGCTATATCTACTTCTCATGTAAGTGGAGTTGTCAGCTCCAGCCTCCACGTCTGTCGCAATCATTAAGTCATAGCAAGTCATGGTTATACTCATCACTTTGGGCATTTATGTAATGATATTTTCACTACAGTGTTGTTCAGTTTTTACTCTGTAAGTAGCATGACAAGTTTTTTTTAACTCTGATGATGATGGTGATGAGATGTAAATATTTTTGGCTCATATGTTTCCATTGTGATTACCATATGCAGACCCTAATAATTATATGAGTTTAATGCATGCTTTTATCAATTTTTGGCCATTCTGAAGCGTCACCGTTGAAATCCACATATCGATTTGTCATCCAAATAAGGAGCCAACAATTTACATAATATAAAATTTTAAACAATTTTTAGTTCTTAAATCTTAAAACTCTGTTTGTTTGAATATTACCGATATAAACGGGATATCAGAATTAAGGGTTCTCCACATCAATTTGATTTAAATGAATTCCCTCAAACCATTGCTAGAGAAGATCAAAATTATTGTTGCATGAACCACTTATGCTTGTTATCTATTTATAAAAAAAAGTTTTTTTTTATGCTATAAAATAAGCTTGTTATTTCTGGTATCCTCTATAAGTTCCTGCTTATCAAAACAACATCTTAAAATAATGGTCCCTACTCTATTGAACTGTTTATATTTAGCAATTTTGGTAACTCTGAGTGCAGTGGTTCTTTGCATTTTTCTTTAACAGGGTATCAATTAGTGAATTATAAAATATGAATAACTTGTAGAAATTATCCATCAATCATGTGTACTTCAATATTAAATGTAGTGATCTTCCATAAATTCTCTTTGTGAAGGCATGTAGTGGTAATTATTATTTATCTTTAGTTTTCTATAATTTAAAACTTCGGAGTTTATTCATCCATATTCATCAAACTGATGGATCTTCCTGGAATTCTGTCTCTTTCTCCATGTCTGAAGTTTGCACAGACCAAAATAAATTGAAGCTCTAAGCAATTCCCAGATTGTCCTGCACAGTACAGACGTCCGTTGGGGTAAAATCGTTTTTGTTTCCTATTCCCGCTTGCATGGTGCGTTATTTATTGTGTTTGAATGTTAGTTTTCGAATCCAATGAGTTTCACTGGGCAAAAAAATGGTTGAATATTTATATGATAGATTAGTAGGTTGATAACAGAATGTATGTATATTCATAGAGAGATGGACTTATTTGAAAATAAAATGCACTAACAATTGAAAAATAAAGTGTATTAAAAAAACTAAATCGACTATGTTGAAATGGAGCTTCTCTCTTCATGAAACTATCCATTTTGAAGATGCACTTGCACCCTCCAAGTTACTATGAATACATCCCTTGAATAGTAAAAAATAACATGCTAACCGAGAGCAAATGAAGTCCCCTAAATAGTTGTTAGATTAATATCCAATGACTAACTGCATAAACTTTCTGAGACTTAAATCTCTAATTTTTCATTTTTTTTCATATCGAAATACTTATGATATCTAATCTGGGTGTGGTCCCCTTGATTTTCTCTGCCGTATGTATGCCTCCAAGGTCTGGAAGCGTCTTCACACAGTGATTGTCATGGTTCATGATCACATAAAGATTATAATCAATGTTATTGGAATCCTAGCTTGACTAGTGCTTTCTCCCTTGAACCAGCTTGGGATTTAGTTAAAAGTAGCGATATGGAGCTATTTTTTTCAAGTCTGTGTGGGATGCTAGAATTCAAAACCTTTTTTTTCTATTTCCTTGTAAAAACTTTTTCTTAGGCACATTCCCATTGACGACACCATCTAGAAATAAAAATCCTATGTTATCGGGGTATAGGTGATGTGTGCCAAGAAATGAGGAAACTTTTGTGCATATGCTCTATTTTGGGGAGGTTGTGTCTAAAATTTTTCATTATATTCAGGGTACTTTGATCCACATTCGCGTTCCGTTTTGATGCCTTGGTGGATTATATCGAGGGGTAAAGGTTTGAGGGCTGTGTTGTGCAAGATGTTCCTTTGCTATATTTGCTGGTGAATTTGGTGTGGTCGTAATAAACATGTGTTTCATAACATTTGGATTATGTCATTGGGCAAATTCGTTTAGATACAGAGGAAGCGTTCTTGGCCCATTCGTATAAATATAAATCGAGAGATAATTCACATATTATAGATGAATTTGGTATCACATGTACATAGCCTTATCTGGCTAGTTTTGTCATTTTTTACTAGTTGAAGGTGGTGGTTGCAACTTCAGGTTTTGTCAGATGCAATTTTGCCAGGTTCTGGTGTTGTTCTACTCGAGCATTCCATTCGGCTGTCACGGTTTGCTGTTGAGAGTTCGCACAGATTTTGTATAGTATTATTCTACGGTTTGCTGCTTGGGTCTTATACATCTATGATGCCTCATTTTATGGTCACTAAGTTTTCCTTTTGATTCGATGTGGTTAACTTCTGGGTTTTTGTACTGAATCCTTTCGCTCATTGTTTTGGAGTTGTGGTTTCATTTTGGGGGGTTTAACAAGTTCACCATTGTCATTTTATATGCGCTTCCATGGAGACACTGTTTCTCCACCTTTTATGAATAATATATTTTAGGAGTGCCATCTTGACTGTCCCCTCTTTCAAAATAAAGAAACAAATAATTATGTCAAGAAAGCCTATGATCTCTTATTTTTCATTTATGCCTGTTTAAATTTACAAGTTTGTTAAGAAATAAAAAATTTAATTAATTAGTAGTTGTGTACTTCCGTAATTGTTCATTTGTCTTTAAATATCTAATATTTGTATTCTCTACAATATTCTATGATTCTTCGAATCTCTTGTATTTAATAGCATATAGTCTTGTCCCGTCTTTCATGCCTCTTCTACATTGGCGTTATTTTCTCATATAGTTTGTATGGCTCAAGATGTTTTGAATATTTTATACTTAATTGGGCTTAATGTTTTGAATATTTTTTTCATGTGACAAAATGCAAGCATGAGTATCATCTCTCTGTGCACAGTTGTCATATTGGTTGCATGGACTAGCCACCCATAGTTGAAAGGCTAGTTGTATTTGCTATCTAATTTTAATGTTCACAGGTTTTCAAAGTTTAATTTGCTACCCAAATAACGTTGTTTATTATAGGATTATAATTTTGGTCGTTATGGATGGTACAATTTTGTGTTTTTTTACATCAATTAAGATAGTGTATAATTTGATTCGGATGGGATTTTATATTATCGACTACATTTTTGGACGTGTATTTAAATTTTGTGTATGAATTTGGTATGAGAGGGGGTGATGGATTAAATATTTTCACATAAGTGATTTTGAAATGTAGTAAGTTATTATTATTAATTTTAAAGGGTAAAGGCAGTTTAAGCAGTAGCAAGTTTAAAATTTACCCTTCAAATTTATGCGCATGACCTTACAAGCCGTCCCTAATGTGCTACCGCAAGTGTGATTTTGCCTCCACATTTTCGCTCCTAAACATTTAGGGAGGGTCATGTTGTCGAAAAAATGGCCATTATGGATGGTTGTTCTCTCTTTCCAAGATGTTAACCAGCGTCAACTTTAAGGGGGCAACCTAAGTTATCATTTCATAAGGTATTGTGATGGCCATTGTCGTCCACGAAGTGTTTGGGATGCCTATCAATTGTATGCCCTCTGCCAAAGTACTTTTGAGCAATGGCGGAGCTATTGTGTACCCTAGGTGGGCAAGTGCCCATACCAACAATTCTGGAAAAAAAATAATTAATTATTTTGGGATAAATTTTAAATATAATAAAAAATCGGGGTCAAAACTCTAATATTATTTATAACTTAACCTAAATAACCCATCTCTTCTAAGAACCAAACAAAAAAACGTCCAGCTCAACTTACTCAAGACTCCCGCTCAAAACGGCCTGCTGTTGTTAGTGTGACACCACTGCCACCTCTACTCTCCGACCATTAGTTTCTCTTCCTCCATTGGACCATTGTTGATTTGTTGTGTAATGCAAGACTCCTTCATCCATTTTGTTTCCATTTTGCTATTTATATTTGCAATTTTAATGGGATAGTTAAATATCTTTGTTGTTCTAATTGTGTTGTTCAACAAAACATTTGATGTTTACATTTTGTTGTCTAATTTTATTTGTTTTTAGTGATTTGCAAATTTATTTAAACTTGCAATTTAATGAATTGTTTTTGTATTCGATTTTGTTTTATTTGATTTGTAATTGTCTAAAAATATAAATTATCAATTTAATATTTGTAGAAATGTAAAAATAAGCTTAATTTTTTTTTTTGGGGGCTACCATCCACGAACCCCCAACAATGGATTGTGTCCCACCAACGCTAAATTCCTAGCTCCGCCATTGCTTTTGAGCCGTCCATAAAGTACTAGTGTTTGAGAAATGCAACATCTTCCTGTTACTTTGATTTTAACATGTTCATTATTCACCTATGGGATTGGAATGCAATGTGGAAATGGAGGTAACACATTTTATCTTCCATTCTTTGATAACATATATCCGATTATGAACTAAGAAGAGCCATAAAAAAGGCTCAAGGATAAAAAATAAACAAAAATTATTTCACCAATATTTACCTATCAAATGTGATTTTCAAGGTAAACAAAGACTTTGTGCTCATTGGTGACAAAAAAATTGAAAAGGACAAATGAAATTTTGCAGAACACTTAAGAAACCATGGTTTGCAGCTTCGCCCAAAACTAAGACAACTTAGCCGCTATGACTTGGTATTGTAGGGCACCGAATCGAGTTTGAATAATGAGTCGTGAATAGGGCTGATTATCAATCG
Source organism: Sambucus nigra (assembly GCA_949130495.1). NCBI lineage: Eukaryota > Viridiplantae > Streptophyta > Magnoliopsida > Dipsacales > Adoxaceae > Sambucus > Sambucus nigra. The sequence goes on along the minus strand of OX422214.1, from coordinate 574,463,149 downwards.
GTTTGGTCTGTAAAACGAGTTTACCAAAACCAAACCGATATATTTATAAAAATCGTAATTACCGATTATATCGATCGGTACAATGGTTTATAAACCAAAATCGAACTACTCTAAACCACGGTAAAACCGATATTTGCGGTAATTCCGAAATTGTTGTAATAACAATAACAAATTTCGTGAAACAATTTCATTAAAAATAAAACAAATTAGAAAAAATAGGTTCAAAACTATTTTATGTATAGTCAAATTTTCTTTGACAAAATAAATAATATAAACCAAATTGAATGAAATATTTTAAACTCTTTTTTGTTAAGACCCATTTGATAAGATGGAATAATCCAAGGTAAGTGCCTTGGCTTGGACTCACCCCTCACTGCCTTAACTGCTTTGGGTAGAAAGGTGGAACTCCTTTTATTGGAAGGAAGTTGCATTAATTTCCCATTCAAGCTCTCATTGGGACAACATGAAAATAAGTTAGGTATGGAAGGTTTTATAGTAAGTTAATTGGGTAAGTGATTTCCTTTCAACCGATGTGGGATATTTTTTTTTGGCTATATTCAGTTTATTCTCTCTATTAGTATATATATATATATATATATATATATATATGTTAGTTCATTAATGTTTTTTTTAAATTGGGTGTATAAATTAATTTAGTGAGTTGAAACAATAATACCCATATCATTTAATGGATGGTTGAGATCAATTTAAATGATACGGGTATTATTGTTTCAACTCACTAAATTAATTTATGTTTTGAGATCAATTTAAATTATATGGGTATCATTTAATGGATGGTTGAGATCAATTTAAATGGATATATTTGGTATGTCTAGTTTATAATTTTGCTATATTATCATGGTATTTTTTATATTTCATGTTTTGAAATTTTAAAAGCGGTAATTTCAATAAATCGGTTTATAAAATGGTTAAACCAAAACCAACCACAAAAAATTCAATAATTTCGGTTTCGGTTGTTTCGGTAAGTAAAAAATGTAAACCATTGCCACTTTTTTCGGTACGAAACGGTAGGGTACGGATTTTTACCGTACCACGAACACCTCTAGTCGTGAAATAGGAGATATAGTATTGACTCTGCCTAGATATGCATATTGATGAAAAAAATCAAAGAACTCCACCTAAGAGTAATGTTATGGGTACAAAGTAACTCCACAAAATCTCAACCAAAAGTAGTGCTATTGGTGCCCTGGCAGGACCCCATACCAGAAGGCAATGTTTAATAGGTAGCTGAGAGAATAAGTGGAATCCACGTCATATTTTGTGAAAGTTTTTGTGGAGATTTTTGTACTCATCATTATTCCTCTACCTAAATACCGACTCCTACTTGGGTCTTGCTTGTTCCTTTCCTATGCATTTCCCACGTTTGGGTGCACACACTTTAGCTACCATATGTATTATTAAAGTTATACATGAATAATATATATATATATATATATATATTTATATATATACGTGCATATAAGTTTATAATCTGTAATTTCTTTGTAATTCATTTTTAATAAAACATATTAGTTGATCATGTGCTTATAACTTTTGGAACAACGCAATTAACAAGTTCTCCATGTGCTACTATAATCAATTAGACAATGTTATGTGTAGTAAATGATTATTATATAATGATCTATTACCCATGTTATAATAATTATTTTTCCAAACATTTCTACATTTTTTTTCAAACATAATAAATAAAAAGTAGGCTAGATCGAGATCGAACCAATACCGAGTTGAAAATTAGGCAGTCAGATTATGATGCCGCGATTTTGAACCATGTAAGGAACTCAAACAATATTTTTCCAACATAAAAATTATTATCTTATAAAATATTGTCAATGTGCTTCTTACATACCGCTTATATATAAGATCTCTGTATGTACTTTACCAAATATATATATGCTTTTTTCCCTCAAGAATAGGGTTGTGGGAGCTACTATGTTTCACCATTTACGCATCCATAGCCATATTGCCCGTTATGCCATTGTTACCATAAATGCCACTTCTTTTTACTTTCTCCCACATATAAATTTAGTTCTTTAATTGAAGATAAGTTGATAAATATCAACAAGGAGACTGAAAAGTTACAATAAGAAATCGTCATCATTTAAATTAACCTTAGTAATAATAAAAAAAATAGGACACACAATATCACAAAAAGTGGTAACATTTTTTGTTGTAGTACTTTTTTACAACCAAGATTAAATGCTCATGTGGATAGTTTTGATCTTTACAGGAATCACAAATTGGTAAATTATTGAAATGGTGTTATGAGACTTTTGTGTGTTAGTTTACAATTTCATATTTGAGAAGGCATAAAAACTCAACCAAACGAGCAATAAAGGTTAATTTTTCTTTCACGAAAACAAACATCTCACAATGAGATGGAGGGTACCTTAGATTAACTCAAGCTACCAATTTTAAAAACATTCATAACTAAATGGCACTTTGACATATTAACCGGTGGGTTGACATCAGTGGATGAATTCCTTCAACTTTTCCTCCACACTGCATACAAATATAAAATGTACGCACATGATACCAATCCCAATACACCTCTGCTTTGTTCCTACTGCTGCATCAAAATTAATTTTATACAAAGAGTTACCGAATTTGTGCTTTTTCCTTCTTCTGTACCCATATTCGCCATTTCTATCATTCGGTTTGGATGAGATGAAGCTTCACCATGCCTCACTTTACTGCGATTATGCCATAGACTTCTTGTCATCATAGCTAACATCTCAAAATGAACCTGTGAAAATGATTCCTTTATTGTCCTTTTCCACTCGCATTCGAAAATTCACTTTTTTCTTGCCTCATCCAAAGGGTCAACTTGGTAGACCTCCTTGTCTCTTTAACCATTGGGTAGTCTAAAAGTAAATGAATTAAGGTATCACTATGTCTTTTTCAAACGCAACAACCTTCATTAGCCATGATACGTCTATGATAAATATTTTCCATCTCGAGAGTGAGTTTGTACACAACTTTCACATAAAGTGACTTAATTTGAGACTTTTGCAATTACAGGTATCATTCTATTCCATAATATTGGATAAATGAGATCTTTGACAAAAGCCTCTCAAGTCATGCTTTTCGTCTATAATAAAGGTCTAAACAAGTTAGGTCGGGGAAGCCATCGATGCTTCCATATTTTCACCATTCATCTGTTACTTATTCTCAACTGTACTCCAAATTCATACATCCAATGATCCCTAAATACTCTTTGAAATGAATGAGGAGTTGCACCCCTTTTTTCCTTCCTAGTATGCTCATGTCCTGAAATACATTGCTATTAGAACTCTTAAACACGATGATAATGGATTTGATACAAGTCTTCATCATTGTTTTGCTAGCAGCACCATATTTAAAGGCTAAAAATCATAGCCTAACATAATATTTCAAATCAATACATTTTAAGACCCCAGAGCTTACTCATTCAATTTGTTTAAATTCACATATAAGAAATATAGCTATTAGATATTTTAACTTAAATTTATGCAAACAAAATTCAAATTTCTTTATTTCATATGCTTAAATTTGTTAAGTAAACTTTCTATAGCATCTAAATTCCCTAGCTAAAAAAATTCGACGAAATCTTATTATTACATTCAATTTTTAAGAAAAGGCAAAACATTTGTCGATAAAAGCCTCCCTAAAGTTATTTTCAAAATGATACCAATTGTGTACTTTGATTACCTAGGATGAATTTTGAAGATCTACACTCTAAATTTTGTGTTGTCACTCAATCATCTTTTCAATATTTTTCTTTTTTATATTTTTTATTTTACCTATTATTTAACCATTAGATCTAGCCTAATGGTCAGGCCCTTCATCCTGATATTACGGGTTGAAGGTCCGATTGCCCTCCTCTCCCAGACAGCACCTCCCCCAACACCGACACAAAAAATGCTAATGTCGAATCTATCAAAAATCAATCAAGCATATGCAACACATGGAAGTGTAAAGGGTTACAAACTGAACTCCAGGGATATATTAAATATAGACAGAAACAAGGACGTTTCACTTTACTAGAAGGCCAATTTAATCACAAAGTGTATCTTTGGAAATAAAACAAGAGTTTTACACTCATTCACTGTGATTTCACAAAACAAGAGTAAACCAACTAAATAAAACCATATTTATTTCAGGTAATGTAAATCTTGGAAAAAATACAAATGAATGAATGGAATCAAACAAATTGATGGACATTTTGTGAACTTGCAAGTAAGGCATCCCCAATATTAGAGGCATTTCCCATAACCACATTCACAGCACCCAAAATGATGATAATATAAAAAAAATCCCAAACAAATGAGAGAAATCCACCTCAATAGAAGTATATATGAATAAAAGAATGTTAAACGAACATATAATCCTCTATTAATAGCAAAAGAGAGAAGAAATGCAAGAGATGGGTCAGAGCCCGATGTTTTAAAAAGATTTATTAGCCAGTATTTACACTAGCATTAAAGCAAGTATCATATGCATGTTAGTTCGAAATCTCACATGAGATTCTCACCTCTCGACTAGCGGGCGCGCCTAACGTACATCTAATCCAACCTAGCCATCTGACACACTCTTAACTAGAGAAAAGGCTTATCCTACTAGTTACCGCTCGTAGTAGTATCCCGTATTTGATCTCGACAATTATCTCTTTAAATAAGTGTTATCACACTAAAGTTAAGTATTTGCTATTTACATTACTGAAGATTTCACTATCTTAATAATCTGTAATTATCTCATTTTAGATATACCATAAGCATACATATATATTCTTCACTATTATATATATGTATTAACCCAATCTTAATAGCCTACAAATATCACATTGTAAGTATAAAATAAGTATATATATATATATATATATACACACCACTATTATATAAATACTAACACAGCATCTCAAGGATATACCTGTAGTGCATTGCATACTCTGCTACCTTGTCCCGGTACATCTCGTACTCAAACAACGATTATCGGTTCGGAAATCTCCCACGAACCATATAAACAAATCACACGTACCGGCGGCAAACATAGTTCACATACCTATGGGTCACGCACATACCTACGCTCCCATAGTCAGCGACTTATCAACTCACAAATAACTTTTCACAGTCCTATATGTTCTGAGATACATGTCAAATATTCCCTCGAAGGTCACTCAGGATAAGACCGTCTCTACACAACCCTCGCGATAGCAAGCAGCTAGGTATGTCATACACATAATGGGAAATATAGGTATACACACAACCCATCAATCAAACGGTATACACACAACCAAATGTGATATTTCATACATTGTATTTTAATCACTAAATACTATCAACGTATTTTTAAATTACGATATTCCCTCTCTCGTAATATATATATATATATAAGGATAATATGCCACCCGAAATCCTTAATACAAAATCATAAGATGTTCTACAAGTAACCACTAATTTTTATTTTTATAAGTTTCATATCTTCAGAACTAATATCGTAACTATTTATCACAAAATACTCTCGACGTAATTATAATTACGATTATCTCTCTCTCGCAATCTTCAAGGTAAATTCACCGTTCCAAATATTTAAATCATTACACCTAAACCACTCCCAATAATTCTGCACTATTTTGGTTTCATCGAACATTAATTTTTCTCACTCAAATTGACTGTTTACACAAATAGGGGCAAAATAAGAAATTCTATGAAAATTAGAAATCTCGCTTGAACCAGAATGGATCTCGCTCGAACAACTTCCACGTGTCGTTCGAACGACTTCGCGCGACAACTAATCTCGCTCGAACGCCTTCGAGGGAGATCTCGCGACCTGGGCTGTTTCGTCTTCAACCTTAGACGGCCTCGTTTTTCACCATTTTTCAACCCTAAAACCTTTAAAGATTAAGTCCAAACTTCCAACAATCAATACCGAATATTATTCTAACATGTATATGAGATTTTCCATAATCAAACATCATTAAATCGTCACCAATCATCTATAAAATTCGAAATCCCCAATTTTATTGTCAAGAACCCTAGTTCTTAATTAATATGCATAACTTCTAGATTAATCCCGGATTGGTTCATTGAAATCACTCTAATTTCGTAGGCATCATCCTATGTACATATGGTATTCAAATTCTTATCAAATCAGCCCTAGTTTATGATATAGTTCTCCAATTTCACCCAAATTAACTTTCATAACGAGGTTTATTAACCTAGACTAACATGAACATAATTATCGCTAAATAATGCAAGCAATAAACACCTGCCTCGATTTCGAAGGTCTGATACATTGGTGTTGTTGGTATGGATGCGTTCCTCGCTTTCCGATCTATACGATGGTGGTGGTGGTTATGCAAGGTGGTGAACATAATTTCTCCTCCTTTGGAATTTGCTCTCCCTCACCCACTATGGATCTCTCTTGATTTTGGTGTAACGTAACCCTAATTGTCCCCAATTAGCTGATATATTATTTCTCCAATTTTCGTCCATTTAATTCCTCCAAAAATCCAAATTCTAAAAATACCCCTACCGGGTGCCGGCTTGGCCTAAAAATATCCCGGATTCTAAATAGAATACCCGAGTAGAGTTTTCTGACTATCTCGACCCCTCCGGACTCAACGACGCACTCGAAATGATCATACGAGTTACTTAAAATAATTTACCTTTTTATTCCACTTAATTTGTCCTGACATGACTCACACGCATGTCTCGACTTAATATACCAAACTGTCGTATTTCTCTCTCATAGCAAGTTATATAAAATCGTCATTCCATATTACTTATTCTCACTGTAATATTACTAATTACTAACTCCTCGTCACGCTAGTAAATATTCAATTTTAATCCAGATAAATAATTAATTCTCACATTTTAATTTAATTAATCCAACAATAATTACCAATCACATAATTATTTAAATCTTCAAAAATACGAGGTATTACATACTCCTCCCTAATAACGAAATTTCTTCCCGAAATTCAAAAAATAAGGCGTTTCTGGGAAAGACAACTCCGGGTATTTATTTCACATCTCATGAATCTACGTAGTACCGCCCATACAGTACATTACCGAATACCCTTAATAATGAACAACTCAATAATAATTTACGCTCCAAGACTTACCATTTAAGTTTCACCACTTAACTTTTAGATAGTTACTATCTAGCCTCCTACTACTCGCACTAGTAGGTTAATTGACATTTAGATATATACAAATTTGTCTTACACACAATATATATTATAAATGTTAACATATTTTTGCCATATTGCCTCCGCAAAGGACTATGGAACCTAAGCCTGTACGCTAGCGACTCAAACTTAACAATAATAGGAAAAGATCTCACATCACTCGGTGCCAATTTTCTCATTCTAATATGCAATAATGCAACTCCCAATCATTTCCACCCGGGTTAACGGGCCCTAAAATTTCTCTAGACCTAGTAGATTATTTTCCTTCCCTCTATCCAATAAGCACTAGGATAACAAGGATTGATATATAACTCCTTGAATGGAATCCTATCGATAATAAGTTGAGGGGAGTCATCTTACACTAACTCCACCAGTGGAAGATATTACACTAAACCTTCCCATAATTGGAAATACAACATACCTCATATTAACTAGAACTCTCAGTCTTCTCGTCCGCCTGCGAGTGTGTTAGGCCGAATACGTTCACATCTTGATATTCCTGACCTCCGAAAACTCTTCCCAATAATCGAGTCATAATTCTCTTGACTCTTTCGAACAAAAAACTCTATTTGTACCCCATATAACCTTACTATCCCAGGAATAATGGTTGGGGATTACTGTTACACATTATGATTTGTCCTAACTTGGCATAACGTGAACTACTTTAATTACCCGATCCACTTTCACCCACATAGGGTCGTGATCCCGTTGTGAAGTACTTAACTCTGTAATAGTACGTGGATTTACTCTCCGATTACTACCAATGAATTCCTAATACCGAAGGAACTCTATTATTTCCTGATGGTCCACTTCCACTTGGATCTCATCATTGTCTTGTTCTGCTTATGCCATCACTACTATAACTTTATATCATTACGCATGTACTTGACATTTTACATAAATATCAAATTATGCCCCACTTACTTGACATGGATATATGGTAAGGTCCTACTCAACCACCCTACCTGTTCCACCTAATAATATCTTAGGTTGTCCCACCGGTCTGCTCATTGTGCCAACGATTGCTAACATTATCACGTTATTCTTATACGGCTCCATCGGCCTTAATCTGTAATATAACCATCCTCTCGCAGTTATAACTACGTATACGAGTAATCATTACGATACTAAATCCATGTACTAAAGGCAAACTTCTCCCAACTTCCAACATTCGCTAAGTTTCATGCGTGGGATGTCTCGAAAAGCGAAATCCAAACAAGGAACCCCCCCCCCGATACACTACTACCTAACACTGCTAGTCGTCGAGATCTGTTAAGTCCTTACTCCATAATATATATCCCTGAATTCCCATCTACGAACATAAAAGTCTACTCGTCTACTTTCATGTCACTAAAGACGACATACAATGCAGTGCTCTCCCGATCACAAGTTATTAGCGCTATATAATTAAGGAGATATATCTCTCCTCTCTATAATAAGTCAATATACCCTGAATCACATCAGTAGAACATCCCTGCTCATCGGGATCAACATAGTAAGACAACATACTCACTTAAGTCTACAATACAATACAACATATATGCAGGCTCATCCGTCTTTCGGGTGATGCCTCGCTAAAACCATATATTTAAAATTACTAATTAATTTTTTATTTTTTATTTTTTATTTTTTTAGTACGATAGTCTTATCACACAATTTACTACCGTTCAAACCCTCTATAACCAGTAACCGTACAATATAATCCTAATATTCTCTACTATCATAACGCTCAAAGGAGCACGAATCGTTACATAATACCATATATAAATTTCTCTTAGTGTCCACACTTGCTCCTCCCCTCAGGTGGCACAAAAATCTCGCTACCAAATGGTAGTCATTTACATAATAAGGTTGTTGTCTCCAGCGTACCCACTAAACCGAATGCACACTCAAATTCTTAGTGTTAACTATTCATATATGTTGTGACACACCCACGTCACTTGAACTCATCATTTATTCACAAAAATGAAACAAAGCTCCATCAGTATATCCTGATCGTAGGGTCCCCGTGCGCATGTTTTGCGACCCGTAATTATTTATAATTGTTATTCCTTTCGGATTTCATTCATTAGATTTTCCCTTCCTTTTTGGTGGGTAAATTATTCTGTTTTACTGGCCTCAACACCCGCCCGACATCGATACATTGGCCCCATATCTCTAGGCCTCAAATATGGCCTTACTGGCCTTCCATTGATTTCCTAGACCCCGTCGACACCGAAATACGGCATGCTACAAATATTGAGGACTACACTGGTCCTGTCTAGACCTACTACTCTTGGGTTATTATTTTCTGGGTCCAATTCTCTTGACCCGATTCTTACACTGGATATTTTACTTTTCCAACTGGTATGCCTTACAGGCACGATTTATTATTCCCGATACTATCAATTTCACTTCTCAAGTGATCACATTCAATACTAATAACACTTATCTCTACATACAGGGTAATTTCCCTTTCACTGTTCCTCCTGGCCTTGTTGGAATGTCCTTCTCTCGGACCTGGCAGTCTTAACTCCCAGTTGTTATTTTCGTTATTCCTTGCGCTCTACAGGGCATATGGAACACATGGTCGACCAGCTGGTCTTGACTGAATCAATCACAATTTCGTTAAGATTTAATCATATCATTTAAATAGGTTTCCCCCACTGGGCATACGTTCTGGTGATATTCTACTAACACTATTGAATTCAACCTTGCCTTTTGGCTAGGTATCACAACTTTACTGGCTCCCTTTCTTCTGGGGGGTTGACATTTTCTAATAACCATATACTTTGACGGCATTGACACTAGTCACCTTAGTCACACCTCCCATTCATGCTAGGGCATTCCACCAATGAGTCCATTTCAACTAACGGACCCTTTTTTATCTTTGATGACTCCCACTTCGGTTTCGAAGTCCGCTTACCAAGTTAAATCATCCTTTACGGTCGGTTCTTACCCGACCAACTGGTGGAAGATTAAATGGTCAACTTGCACCCAATATCTTGATTTGATTTGCTTTTGTTACTCTTTGCCGTTTCTCTGAGCTAGAAAAATTTCTTCTGAATTTAAAATTCTGAGTGTTACTGCACTCTACTTTACATTATTGCCTTTGGATTAGCTCCCTCCATTAGCCCATCACACTTAGATATTATTGTTGGTGACCTCTATCGCAATCACTGTTCCCCTAATGCTTCATAACTTTTAATTTTTTTCCTCCTCCTACAGTCCCACTAATGGCCTTCATTGGTCATCCCATATTGTTCGGAGTACGAAGTCTAATCACTCTCGCATATGAATTGGATTTAGTAAAATAAATTGCAGGAGAGCGTAAATCGCATACGCAGTGGAATACAACAATCCTAGAATAAGGCTCTATATTAAAGAACGCTAAGATGAAACGTAATAATCCGTACAGATCCTAAAGGACACTATAACCTGATGCTCTAATACCACCCATGACACCCCGCCCAATTCAATATCAGGTGATCAGTCATTTATAAAATTTATAACAGAATGTTTGGTTGGTCCATTCTTTGCATCACTGTCAAAAACTTAAATCCAATTAATTACCTAACATTTAATTAAGCTAGTGTCAAAACATTTTCCAATTTAATTTGAAACCAATTGATTTAATAAATTTCTGAACATGTAATTATAAACCATACACAAGAATTTAATGCTGACTAAAATAATTACTGAATAATTAAGACTGGATAAAATCTCAAGTTCAAAGTCACAAACCAAACCATAATAAATACTCAATCCAACTGAAAAGAACTACAAAGGAAACTGAGTACAATTCCGCTAATGAGAATGAGCGACACATGCCCGAACTGAGATATCTGAACTATGAACTGAATGAAATGAGATAAGCATCTAATCTCAAATGATCCGCAACTTCCACAACAGCTGCAGCTCGAAAAACCATCCAAGTATATAGAACCGGTGTCCCTGTGGCTGGTCACCTGTACTAATACATATATATATATAGCAAAAGAGAGAATAAATGCAAGAGACGGGTCAGAGCCCGATGTTTTAAAAAGATTTATTAGCAAGTATTTAAAACTTCATTAAAGCAAGTATCATATGCATGTTAGTTCGAACTCTCACATGAGATGCTCACCTCTCGACTAGTGTGCACGCCTAACGTACATCTAATCCAACCTGGCCATTTGACACACTCTTAACTAGAGAAAAGGATTATCCTACTAGTTACCCCTCGTAGTAGTATCCCGTATTTGATATTGACATTTATCTTTTTAAAAAAGTGTTATCACAATAAAGTTAAGTATTTGCTATTTACATTACTGAAGATTTCACTATCTTAATAATTGTAATTATCTCATTTTAGATATACCAAAAGTATACATATATATTCTTCACTATTATATATATGTATTAACCTAATCTTAATAGCCTACAAATATCACATTATAAGTATAACACAAGTATATATATATATCCACCACTATTATATATATACAACCACATATCCCCAAAGATATACCTGTAGCATTGCATACTCTGCTATCATGTTCCGGTACATCTCGTACTCAAACAAGGACTATCGGTTCGGAAATCTCCCACGAACCATATAAACAAATCACACGTACTGGCAGCAAACATAGTTCACATACCTCTGGGTCACGCACATACCTACCCTCTCATAGTCAACGACTTATCAACTCACAAATAAGTCTTCACAATCCTATGTTCTGAAATACAAGTCAAATATCCCCCCGAAGGTCACTCAGGATAAGACCGTCTCTACACAACCCCCGTGATAGCAAGCAGCTAGGTATGTCATACACATAATGTCAAATATAGGTATACACACAACCCATCAACCAAATGGTATACACACAACCAAATGTCATATTTCATACGTAGTATTTTTATCACTAAATACTATCAACGTATTTTTAAATTACAATATTCCCTCTCTCGTAATATATATATATATATATAAGGATAATATGCCACCCGAAAATCCTTAATACAAAATCAGAAAAAGTTCTACAAGTAACCACTAATTTTTATTCTTATAAGTTCCATATCTTCAGAACTAATATCGTAAGTATTTATCACGTAATACTCTCGACGCAATTACAATTACGATTAACTCTCTCTCGCAATCTTCAAGGTAAATTCACCGTTCCAAATATTTGAATCATTACACCTAAACAACTCCCAATAATTCTGCACTATTTTGGTTTCATCGAACATTAATTTTTCTCACTTAAATTGACTGTTTACACAAATAGGGGTAAAATATGAAATTCTTTGAAAATTAGAAATCTCGCTCAAACCAGAATGGATCTCTCTCGAACGACTTCCACGTGTCGTTTGAACGACTTCGCATGACAACCAATCTCACTCGAATGACTTCGAGCGAGATCTCGCGACCTGGGCTGTTTCGTTTTCAACCTTAGACAGCCTCATTTTTCACCATTTTCAACCCTAAAACCTCTAAAGATTAAGCCCAAACTTCCAACAATCAATTCCGAATATTATTCTAACATGTATATGAGATTTCCCATAATCTAACATCATTAAATCGTCACCAATCATCCATAAAATTCGAAATCCCCAATTTTATTGTCAAGAACCCTAGTTCTTAAATTAATATGTAAAACTTCTAGATTAAGCCCAGACTGGTTCATAGAAATCACTCTAACTTCGTACACATCATCCTATGTACATATGGTATTCAAATTCTTATCAAATAAGCCCTAGTTTAAGATATAGTTCTTCAATTTCACCCAAATTATCTTTCATAACAAGGTTTATTAACCTAGACTAACATGAACATAATTATCGCTAAACAAAGCAAGCAATAAAGACTTGCCTCAATTTCGAAGGTCTGAACCGTTGGTATGGATGTGTTCCTCGCGTTTCGATCTACACGATGGTGGTGGTGGTTGTGCAAGGTGGTGAACATAGCTTTTCGTCCTTTGGAATTTGCTCTCCCTCACCCACTGTGGCCTTCTCTTGATTTTGGTGTAACCTAACCCTAATTGTCCCCAATTAGATAATATATTATTTCGCCAATTTTCGTCCATTTAATTCCTCCAAAAATTCAAATTATAAAACTACCCCTACCGGGTGCCGGTTTGGCTTAAAAAAATCTCGGAGTCCAAATAGATCACCCGGGTAGAGTTTTCTGACTATCTCGACCCCTACGGACTCAACGACGCACTCAAAATGATCATACGAGTTACTTAAAAATAATTTACCTTTTTATTCCACTTAATTAGTCCTGACACGACTCACACGCGTGTCCCGACTTAATATACCAAACTGTCCTATTTCTCTCTCATCGCAAGTTATATAAAATCGTCATTCCATATTACTTATTATCACAGTAATGTTACTAATTACTAACTTCTCGTCACACTAGTAAATATTTAATTATAATCCGGATTAATAATTAATTCTCACATTTTAATTTAATTAATCCAACAATAATTATCAATCACATAATTATTTAAATCTTCAAAAATATGGGGTGATACATTTTTTTTCGCAAGTTCACATTTATCTTCATATGTTCCATGGACACAGTTACTCACTTCTGCGTACGTCACATATATTTGCATATGTTTCACAAATATCTTCACTATTGTACCAATCTCTCATTCGCTCTCACATAATTACCCCTTTATCCCTTCTTTCTTTCTTTCTTTCTTTCTTAATATAACATCCCCCCACCCGCCACCCCCAACATCTTCTCCCTCTCACTCTCCACTTTCATTTTTTCCCTAATTCTATGTATCATATATATTACTAATTTTGATTGTTCAAATTTTACTAATGATTTGAATCTCATTTAATGCAGGAACTTTAACCATTTAGATCTTAGCGTATACATCAAATACTCATGTGAGCACTCCCAAATATTTTTATCCCTTGCAATGATTCTCGGACTAATACTCTTTATTTCATAACAACTTGAGGGAGGTTAACCAGAAAATCGTCGAAAGCTTCTTTTCCCATCGTGAATGAGTTTTCTAACTTTAAAATATGAATTTGAAACTATGGTGGAATCTACACCTACTTTCCATAAAGATATGGAGTTGTCGTCTCTCTCTAACCAACACAAATGTTTTAAAAAATAAACACTCTATAAATAGTGCCAATACCTAACATAATTTGTGGTGCATGAGTAGTAGTAAATCATATAGTTGCATTTAACATATTGACAAAACCTTGAATATCCCTGCAGAATATCCCACACGAATTTTCCATGAACTACCTTATTGAGATCAACCACGCCCCTTAGCCTACACCGCTTTCTAATTTTGGAGTGCACACTTGAGCCGAAGGAATAGTAACCAACTTCTTGGTTGAGGTATCGCCAGACCATAAAAAAATTCTCAGCCACTTTGATAAATCTTTAAGAAATGCAACTGACCATTTCTAAACTTTATAAGAATGCAAAAGCATATTGTGATAAACTGATTGAATAAGTGGAAGCATACTATCCGTGGAGAGGAGCTTACTCTTCCACCCACCCCTCAAGTTGCATTTTGCCCCAATCCGTAATGTCTTTTATGTGAAGTCTCCTTGGCTTGAATTTTATAAATCGAAACCACAATATAAGTGGAACATTAGCCTCATTGAATCCAAGCAAGGTAGATATAGGCAATCAACGATGACTTAGCACACTTTACCAAGAAAAGGTGCTCTTGGTTTTGTTAATCACCTATCCAGAAAGCATCCTATATATATCAAGACAACACATGACATTAATAATGGAACTCATATTAGCTATGCAAAAAATAATCAAATCATCTGTGTATATGGGGTGAGAAAAAATGGGACACCAACGAGGAGTATACATAGGCCTAACTTTACCAGAATCAATCAAATGACTTAATCTTTTACTAATCATCTCCTCCACAATGCAAAAAATAAGTTGGGAATGGAGGTCTCCATGTCAAACCTCTCCGTAACAGGAGAAAAAACCTTTGGCGGAGCCATTGATCATAATCGATAGCCTATAAAAACTTATCAGGACACGGAGAACAATTGCCAACCATAGAGAAAACTCCATGTTTAATTCAACATCCATCGGCATCATAATCAACCTCTCATTATCTAGAAAGTGACGGATTCTAGAATCACCTCAAAAGACAATCATGACTTGAAATATTCGACGATGTATCAGCATACAATTTTTTTAATAAAATTAACCACGAGATCCTCAATAAAAGTTGGCTCAGAGATAATAGTATGTCCGTTATATAGGAAGTATATCCTTGACTTAGCCACCTTAATATTCACATAAATATAGAAGAAGTCCGTGCATTTTTCTCCTCTAGCAAACCAACTGACCCTAGCCTTCTCTTTCCAAAAAATCATCTTGTAATTTCAAGGCCTCTTTCATTTGCGCCTAATCACATACCTCATGCTCATTTCTACTTTCAATAAAACCATTCACTTCCATATCAATTTGAACTTTTTAAAGGTCTACTTATGCATGTTTAATATTATCAAAGACATTCCCAAAATTGTTACCATTCCATTCATAAAGACATATCTTCAACTCTTTTAAGTTTAATGACAACAATAAACGTCAGGCGATTATAAAAACTTTCGTTCAACCAAAAAGCCACAACTACATCATAAAAAGAATGTTGTTGCAACCACATGACTTTAACTTTAAATGAAGTCGTGCCTCTATATGTATTACTACAAGAAAAAGGCTTTTTATGAAAGTTAAAAACAGTCAGGAAAGGTTTTCTATGACATTTTTAGATAAAATCAGCCATAAATTTGGGTATCATATTTATACATGTAAAAACTGTCATATTATATGGGTATGATACATGGCAGCTTTTTTTAAACTATCTGTAACAACCCGGATTTTTTTAATGGGAATTTTAAATTAATTTTGGAAATCGGAGAAAAATGAAATTTTGGATTTTCTAAATTTTATAATCTAAACTATTGGTTTTTATATTTGAAAAATAAATTTCAAATGGAATTGGAATCGAAATTAAAATGGAGTTTTAATTGAATTTTTATTATATAGAAGAGTCCTCAAAACATAAAACTTTCTAAGAATCATCAAAACATACAACTTTCTAGAAAAAAATTTTAAAAATATTCGATCGTCCGATCGAGCTAAATTTTTTTTCTTAGCTTCCTCTCGTCTTCCGATAATTCTCCACCAAATTTCTTATAATTCGAACGGTCCGATCATCCGAAATCAATTTTTTAGTGTTTTTGTCTCATTAGAACTCTTTTCTTAATCAAACTCTTAATCTTTTATATATCAACAAATTCGTGGCTTGGCTTTTCAAATCACTTTTTCTCAAACTTTTCCAGTAGAAGACCTCTCCAAAATTACTCCCTTTCATCTACAAACGATAACCCCAAACTTATTCAAGATTTCAACCTTAGATTAGAAGGCTTATTTGGTGTTTTCTCGAGTTTGGGCTATAACGAGATTTGATTATTTTTGCGAGAGGAATGTGATGGTGCGATCAGATTTAGAGGTTGATTTTTATGTGTTAATTCTTGTGATGATTTTGAGGTACATGACTTACACAATATGCTCCTAAATTCTCTCGGGACTATTCCGTTTGATTTCTATGTTGATTGGACTCATATTGAATTGTGATATTCTTTGAAATCTGAAAATTATTGGAATCTAATTTGATTCATTGTGATATATATTATATTGTGATTTGAGCATAGTGTCATGAGATTTTAATATGGCATGGAGAATGGGGACCCGCCAAAAGTCCAAAATCTGGATATGCTTAAGAATGCATAGGCGCGGTGAGGTGAGGCCTGGTGACCCATTGATGTGTTGTTGAGAAATTAATATTGATATAATGCTTGAGTATTGCATTTTATTTGTATACGCGGATTCGTATTATTGCGATTTATTCATCGTGCTATTATTTTTGAGCATCTATTCCTGTCATATTGTAAACTTCCCCGTATTTTCTTTTAGTTGGGAGGTTAGCATGGATTGGGACGCTATGGACTATTTTCGAGAATTATTTTAGAGCATGGCTTGGAAGATTTATTTTTTTGGATGTATAAACTAGTGGTTTAATTTTAGTTGGAGACTTAAGTATTTTGTATTTGAGAGAAACTTGATTGTACTATTTATTGTGGAAATACAATAATCGTACTTTTGTTATATTTAAACTGTGGAATTTAGATGCTCTATACTTATTGTTGATGGTTTTAGTTTAGTTTTATCGCAGTAGCATGCCGCGTGTTTCTTTTCGGGCGCGCGGGGTGTTACAGATGGTATCAAAGCTTAGGTATACAACAACCCTCGGGTCTTGGATTTTGGGTCTAGCATGCAGGTTAGACAAATTTTTTTGGAGATAGAATTTTTTGGTGATAAGAGGCGTTAGGCATCGATGGTTGAGATTTGTGATCTTGATGTGAGAATGGATAGAATTTATTGAGGACTCAGTGTTGTGATTTTTGGGATATAGAATCGAGTAGCATTATATTTTCGAGCATTAGGCTACGTCGAATTTCTAGGATGAAATTCTCCTTCTAGTTCCCCTTCATTTGGAAGCATCATCAAATTTCTCGGTGACGTTAATCCTAGTCGTCTTCATCAAATTTCCACTCACACTAGAGTATTTCACTCACGAGTCCTTTCTCATAATGAACTCTATTTATCTTCTATGTACCCCATTCTTCATGGGGTAAGGAGTTCGTTAAACAAGTTACTTCTCTCTTTCTTACGCATAAGAGATAAGTTTCGAAATTCCATTCATATCCTGATTAAAACATCAAATGAACGATTTCACTATCGAACCATACCTAAAATTCTTATTCCAGCTTCACACATATTCTTTATATGTGATGTCTAACTCTCATCACTTAAGTTTGTTCTTCTTAGAAAAAAAATTTACTAGAAAATTTTCAAATCCTGGGTATTACTACACTTCACCCTTCACAATTTTCTTTGAATTTATTCCTTCACAAGAGTCCTTCCGACTCCCTCGCCTTTCACACACAGTGCTGGGTGAGTTAAGAATGGCACAACCATCAACTATGATGGTGGTTGGGAAACTACAGCTCCTAAGCGACTTCCTTAATGTTCTCAGCCCAAACAACAATTATGATGGTTTATATCTCCAACACCATGTTCCAAAATACTCTATATCTTTGGCTGGGTCCTCCTCCTGCTATCCTTCTAGCGGCTCTTACTAGTCATCCCTATGTGTTTTGCGCATGATTCCCAACCGAACTCGTATAAGCATTACATCTCACATACTTCATGGAAGGAGAACGTAAATCGAAATACACAAAAGAATTAAACATCCTAATAATAGGGCTCTACATCAAAGAACGCTACGCTGAAACATAGTAAGCCGCATGCTCTGATACCACCTATAACAACCCGCCTAATTAAATATCGGGTGATCAATCCTTCATTTAATTAAATCAGAATATCTAGTTGGTTCATTCTCAGCATCACTGTCAAAAACAATTTTTTTATTAACCACCTAATAGTTAATTAAGCTAAGTGTCAAAAACTTTTTCCATTTTTAATTTAATTAAAACCATTCCACGACACGGAATATAATAATATGCAACAACACATCACAACTGAATTAACTATAACAAGAATAAATGTGACTGGAATAACTCTCCAGTTAAATTATAACATTTACACTAAATAAAACTGATATCCACAATGCTTACATAAATAATTACAACCTTTAGAATCCTGGGCGATATGCCCTAAATGAAGTAGACGCTACAAATGAGTGAATCAACGGAAAGTAAGCGTCTAAACCAAATCCGCATCTCTACTTGTACCTACAATCCATCGGAACATCCATAATCTATGTTGGGTATCCCTAATACTGGATACCTGATGTACAAGATATAATAGAGAAGAGAATATGCAAGGAAACGAGTGAGAGCCCGACTGTAAAAAATTTTAAAAATAGCAAGTGCTTAACAATTACAATTAAGTATTTATCATGTGCATGTTAGTTTCTCGGGCTCTCTCTTGAGAATTCTCACCTCTTATCTAGAGTGTACACCTATCGTATCTTATTATCTTCTTAGTTAAGGTTCCCTCATAACTAGTTTCCACAACATAATTCTAACCTATATCATAAACCCGTATGTCCCATACCATACGTAATATAATTATTCATATTCATTGCTCTTTAATGTGACATAGTCTTGTTACAACCTTAGAATTAAGTGTTCACTTACTTAATTCAAATCTGATTTCATTATTTACTTATATCTACAACATTACACAGTAGATTAAATCACAGTTTATATTTTTAATTTATAATTTTACACAAACGATTACATCTCTATATCTACAATGTCACATAGTAGATTGCATCACAATTTATATATATAATATCACACTAATTATATATATACTAATACGGCACCTACCCAGTCACAGATGTGGTGCATGCATACTCTGCTATCATGTCGTGATACATAATGTCACTGTATAAAGGACTATTGATTCGGCATCTATCAGAAATCATATCATAACACAAATATTTTGGAGGCGAGCATACTCCCCAGCCAAATAGATCACGCACATACCTACGCTCCCATTCAACCGTCGAAACTATAGTATACACCGATAGCACGTGTCCAAGGTCCTATGCTCAGGGTACGAATCTAAAATCCCCCCCAATTGGGTGCATAAGGATAAGACCATCCACAATGCGAAACCTCCATCCACGATAGCAAGCAACGTAGGTATGTCATACACACAAATAATATTATAGGTATTCATCACACCTATATAAATATAACATCCATATGGCATTCACACAACCATATGATAATTCTCATACGTAGTATTTTTATCTATCAAATCCTACGTATTAAAGATTACGACTTTACTACTTTATGTTATATTCCCGAGCCTTACTTACTACTCGAAGATTAAATAAGTATTCTTCAACCTAATTCAGTAGGTAAACATCTACACCCTACTTGTCCTTGTCATCACAACTTCCAAAATTCTATGAATTAAACTCATATTTAATTAGGTTTAATTATCGATAACCCTTAATTCATTCTTAACCCTTCATTCTATCTCTTAGGGTTAATCCCACCTAACCCTTCATTCTATCGATAACCCTTATCTTTGTTCATGCAACTTTTCAGGATTTTCCAAACTATCCTAACATGGACAATATAAAAGATAAGATTTGCAATAATTAATCACTTGCCTTTAGATTGTAGGTCTAATCCATTGGGGATGATACTCTATTGGTGGTCCTCTCTTTTTTCAGCCAACTTCCGACAGTGGTGGTGGTGGCTCTTAGTGGTGCAAGGTGGTTAACCTTTGGTTTCCTAGAAAAGTCTCTTCTTCTCCCACAATAACTCTTCCTTTTCCCCAGAGAAACTCCTCACTCTCTCTCAATTTATTTTTCTCTAAGTTTGTGGAATGAATCAATAATATAAACCCTTTAGACTTATAAATTTTCTTCCAAATTCGTGCATACTATTCACCTCCCTTATAAAATGATCGAAATACCCCTCCAGGGTGTCTTTTCGATTCCAAAGTGCCTCGAGACCCAAATCAAACACCCAAGTAGACTTTTTTGACTATTTGAACCATTTCGGACACTTTCGCGCAGTCAAAATGACCATTCGGATGACATAATAATATTTCACTTTTATTTCATTTAAATCTAGTCCCGACACGACATACTCACGCGTCCCGACTTAATTACCGAAATTGTCGTACACATAATTCGCAACAATTTTATAAATTCATAATCAATTGTAAAGTTATAATCATATATATTACTTTAATCACTAAGTAATATTCAACATAAATCGCATATTACTCTATTCTCGAGTAATATTAAAATTCGGATTAATTTTCAATTATATCACAATTAATTCTAATTAATCCCATTTTAAATGTCATTCAAAATATGGGGTATGTGCAGGAAAATAGAGTGTGGTTGAATTTCTTCTGGGTTTGACAGTGCGAGACTATATTAGGGTAAAAATGTGAGTGTTTGGCAAGGATTTATCGATGTGGTAGTAAATCAGGGATTCTATGTACGATATCGAACGATGTTACTAGTAGAATCAATAAAATGGGTATATAATGGAATTTGGGGGATTTAGATGGGAAGTCCAAAATTTTCCCAATTAGAAATTAGGAATTGGATGTGAAATAATTAGGCTTTAGAAGTTTCTCATAGATGAAGCCATTATGTTATCGTCTAAAAATGGATTTCAGATCGTGTCTTCTCTAGAAGAAATCAATCAGAGATAACAAGTAATAGATATGTAATGTATACGTAATCATCTACAAAAGATTTTTTAGGCTGTTTAGCATCATCTACAAAAGATTATTCATTCTTTTATTCTTTTAATGATTTGCCTCATTTGAGTAAAGGATTACTTAATTTAGATAAGTTAGGTCTCCCTAGTCTAAGAAAAGTTTATTGATGTTTTGTAAAGCCACCTAGGAGAGGCTTTTTCTTCTATTTATAGTAAATTAGGAATACCCTCTTCCTAAAAGAAAGAAAGTAATGTATACGCAATTAATTACAGAAGGGGACAAGGACAAGAGGATTAACACTAGTAGATTGGTGGTTCAGTCCTTAAGAATAAGCATACGTCCACAGGGTTTCTTGTTTTAGTATTTAGATCTATACCACATAATGGTGTGGTATCTAGATTTCAAACAATAAGGATGTTTTATTATGTTTTCATTGGTGGGTGTATAGAATCAATGATTTCTCACCCTTGTCCTTGTATGTCATTTATCTTTTTATAGTGATTAGTTTGGAAGGAAAGGTGTGTTGGCCAGTATATGGGTGACCAACACATGCTTGTTGACTGACATGCTAGGCACATACTGCTGGCCAGCTGTTAAAAGCCCATATTGTCCTTCTCCCTTGTTGGCATCTACCTTGGTGGAGAATACAGTCGAGCTCGTGGCTAAGCCTAGCTCTTGTACTAGCATCTCCTCAGCCTCGATCAAGGCCTTCAGATCATGAGATGTTGTCCACAAATATGATATAACAACCCACTAAATTAGTTTTTGGTATGTGGCAAGGTTGAGTGAAATTTATTTCCTTTGTAACAACCTTCAAAAGTGGACTACGATGTTTTTTTCAGGGTTAAGTCCATGTTAATAGGGGTCATAATAAAATCAAATTGCCTTCGTAGTGTAAAGTAGGTGAAATACAAATTTATTCAATATATATGTGATTCCTACTTTCCCATAAGAAACCTTAATTACAATTACTTTATGTGAGTATAAATTTATAATTTTTTATTGAATCATAAAATTAAGGTTGAATCCAAAATATCTAATTTGTGAAGACGGTATAACTTAGTTCAAAAAATTCTAGAAATTATATAAACGCACTTTTAGCATTCTTTTCCTACTCATATACATGGGTATGTTTTAACTCTTGTCCCACATTGGAAGAGTAATGGAATTTTGATGAGTTAATAACACCCCAAGTATGGACTAAGGCTTGGATGCCTTGGGGGTATCCCAACTCTTTGAAGGGGAGATGACCTAAGCTATGCACGGGTTGACTTTCGGTCAAAAGTCCACACGCGCGAGCGCGCACGTCCAGCCGGCTCGGCTCGGGCTTATAAAAATCTCCTACATTTTTGGGCCGAATTTATTTAACTTTCTGGGCTTTAATTATTAATTAATTACGAAATTAAATAATTAATTAATAAATTGTTGGCAGTTATTGCCAACGGTCAACAGTTGTTTAACTAATTGACTGTTTTTGACAGTTAATTTCGGTTGACTGTTCCAACAGTCAACACAAAAGCTATAAATTAAACATTTCCCCTACAGAATTGACTACTGAAAAAATTGCCCTCCAATAATTCCGAATTTATGCTGCATCTTTTCCCAGAAAAAATACAAACTTTTCTACTGCTACTGCATACATTCCTGCATATCATTCTTTGGTCTGGTTGAGTATAAACACAGAATTGTGTTCGAAGAAATTAATCATTGTTGTGCTGCTTGATTAATTTGAAATTCGTTCTATCTTGGGAGACAATTATTCATTACCTTTGGCACCTTGTGGAGGGAATAAATTTGTCTTAAGGAGACTGTTCTAAACATGGCTCGAATTAATTTTTCTATTCTAATTTTATTTCTGGAAATACAAGTAAGTATTTCATTTTTGTAATTATGTTTTAATTCTGTAATTATATTAATAATTCATAATTCTGTACAATTGTTATTTATAAATAGTAGACATAACAATCTTAAGACAAATTTATAAAGTTCTACTGTTTTTAGTGTACAGAATTTATTTTATTACAGAAATTTATTTGTTGGAAATAAATCTATTTTGACAGAATAAAATGAATTAATTTACTGGTTTATTGTAGAAATTAGTAAAACAGTTTTGATATAGAAATTAATTTCTATAGTGTTTTTATATTCTGTTTTAGAAAATAAAATTTTATTTGTGTATTCTTGTTAAAATTTGTTTATGTAAATTATTAATCTTTAAATTGTAATTCTGTTTTGTACAGAATTCTCTTTATTATTAAAAATTAGTGTGACACAGATTTTATATTTAATTCTATTTTGTACGGAATTATGTTTATATTATAGTTTAATTCTGAATTTTATTTGGAATTCTTTTGGAATTCATTTATTGTGAATTATATTTGGAGGAAATTGGTGCACAGAATTTTGTATTCTGTTTTGATTAATTCATTATATATGAATTTTATCAGTGATAAAAATTCTGTTTTTGTAACAGAAATGGAATCACAAAGTACGAACACTACTCCTACGAAACTGATTGTCACCAACACAAATGTGACTACACCCGTATCTATGCCACACGGGGAGAAACTGAAAAAGTTCATTGGGGCTGACTTCAAACGTTGGCAAGGACAAATATACTTCTATCTCACTACCTGCCAACTGGGCAGGTTTGTATATGAATATTGCCCCTCTATTCAAGAGGGAGATGACGCTGAAAAGGTTGATGTTGTCGATGCTTGGAAGCATTCGGACTACCTATGCCGAAATTATATTCTGGCTTACTTGGACAAGACATTGTACCATGTCTATTGCACTATCAAAACATCCAAGGAATTATGGAATTCTTTGGAAAAGAAGTATAAAACTGAAGATGCTGGGATGAAGAAATTTATCGTCGGGCGTTTTCTAGACTTTAAAATGGTTGATTCTAAATCTGTAATCTCGGAAGTGCAAGAACTCCAAGTGATCCTCCAGGACATTCATGCTGAAGGAATGTCAATTAGTGAAACTTTCCAAGTTGCTGCAATTGTTGAAAAGTTGCCACCATCTTGGACTTTGTTCAAAAACTATCTCAAGCACAAGCGTAAGGAGATGAATGTGGAGGAGTTGGTGGTCAGGCTAAGAATCAAAGAAGACAACCGTGAGTCTCAAAAGAAAAGTGGGAAGAATCCGATGGAAACAAAGGTCCATGTCGTTGAAGGTCCTAAGAAGAACAAATGAAAGTATGATGGGGAAGGCACTTCCAAACATAACAAGAAAAAGTTCAAAGGAAAATGCTACAATTGTGGTAAACCTGGACACCGCTCAAGCGAGTGTCATAAGCCGAAGAAGAAAAATAAAAACAATCCTCAATCAAATGTAACTGAGTGTGTGAATATCGTCAATGATTTGACGGATATGAATCTTTCTGTCGTGGTCTCTGAATGTAACTTGGTTGGAAATACCAAGGAATGGTGGGTGGACACTGAAGCCACACTACACATTTGTGCAAACAAATGGATGTTCTCCACCTATAAGCCTTTGGAAAATAAGGAGAACCTTTTTATGGGAAATTATTCCACTTAGAAGGTGGTGGGACAAGGAAAGATGACTCTGAAAACGACTTCTGGAAAGGAACTTACTCTCAACAATGTTCTTCACGTGTCTGATATCCGAAAGAATCTGATTTCTGGATCTCTCCTCACTAAAAATGGTTTCAAGCTTGTGTTTGTGTCTGATCGCTTTGTGTTGTCTAAAAATGACATGTATGTAGGAAAGGGCTACCTAAATGAGGGGCTCTTTAAACATAATGTTCTTACTGTAACCCCAAAAACATCTGTTTCAATGAATGAAATTGCTAGTTCTTCTTACTTGGTTGAGTCATCTAATATTTGGCATGCGAGATTAGGACATGTTAATTTTGATACATTGCGTAGATTAATTAACTTGGAATTTTTGCCAAAATTTAATATTGATAAAAATCATAAATGTGAAATTTGTGTGGAATCTAAATTAGCAAGATTACCTTTCCATTCTATTGAAAGGATAACTGAACCTTTAGATTTAATTCACGCCGATATTTGTGATTTGAAATTTGTTCAAACTAGAGGTGGGAAAAAGTATTTTATTACTTTTATTGACGATTGCACAAAATATTGCTATGTATATTTGTTACATAGTAAAGATGAGGCTATTAATGCATTTAAACAATATAAGAATGAAGTTGAGAATCAATTAAGCAAAACGATAAAGGCTATTAGAAGTGATAAAGGAGGTGAATATGAATATCCATTTGAGGAATTTTTTTCTGAAAATGGGATTATTCATCAAACAACCGCTCCTTATTCTCCTCAATTGAATGGTGTTGCTGAACGCAAAAATCGTACTTTGAAAGAAATGATGAACTCAATGTTATTAAGTTCAGGAGCTCCACAAAATTTGTGGGGGGAAGCCTTCCTTTCTGCTAATTACATTCTCAATAAAGTACCTTACAAAAAGACTCGCAAGACACCTTATGAATTATGGAAAGGTCGAAGACCTTCCTATAAATATTTACATGTGTGGGGGTGCTTAGCCAAAGTGATGGCTCCTAAACCTAAAAAGGTAAGAATAGGGCCAAAAACGTGGATTGTGTATTCATCGGTTATGCTACTAATAGCAGTGCATATCGATTTCTAGTTTGTAAATCTGAGATTTAGGATATTCATGTAAATACGGTTATTGAATCGAAGGATGCTTCATTTTTTGAAAATGAATTCTCGTATAACATGACCCGAGAATCTGGTCCTTCTAAAAGGACAAATCAAGCTACTACAAGTGGTACTCATCAACCTATTGAATCAATAGAGGATGAACCAAGACGCAGTAAAAGAACAAAAACCTCGACTTCTTTCGGTCCGGATTTTCTAACATATTTGTTAGAAAATGAACCTCAATCGTATAAATAAGCTATATCCTTACCCGATGCTTCCAATTGGAAAGAAGCAATTAACAGTGAAATTGAATCCATATTACAAAATCATACATGGGAACTTGTGGATCTTCCACCAGGTTCAAAACCGTTAGGTTAAAAATGGATCTTCAAAAAGAAATTGAAGGCCAATGGATCAATAGATAAATATAAAGCTAGACTTGTAGCTAAAGGCTATAGGCAAAAGTAAGGGTTGGATTACTTCGACACATATTCACTGGTAACAAGAATAACGTCCATTCGGATGTTAATAGCAATAACTGCTATTAATGGACTTGAAATACATCAAATGGATGTAAAAACTGCATTCTTAAACGGTGAACTAGACGAGGAAACTTATATGGAGCAACCTCAAGGGTTCAAAGCTCCCGGACAAGAAGGAAAAGTATGTAAGCTTGTTAAATCACTATATGGATTAAAACAAGCACCTAAGCAATGGCATGAAAAATTTGATAATGCAATGTTATCAAATGGTTTCAAAATTAATGAATGCGATAAATGTGTTTACTTTAAATACATTCATAATGGATATGTCATTGTATGCCTCAATGTTGATGATATGCTTATCATGGGTAGTAACATGGAAATTGTCAAAACTACAAAACAAATGTTGAGTAGTAGATTTGACATGAAAGATATGGGAATCGCCGATGTTATATTAGGAATTACAATTTCTAGAACATCGGATGGACTTATATTATCTCAATCTCATTACATAGAGAAAGTACTTGAAAAATTCAAGAAGTATGATATTAGTCCTACCAAGACACCTGTAGATGTAAATTTACATCTTGCAAGAAATAATGGTGAAAGCATATCTCAACTAGAATATTCTCGTATTATCGGTAACTTAATGTATATCATGAACTGTACGAGACCGGACATAGCATACACAATAAGTAAGCTAAGTCGATTTACGAGTAATCCAGGAAGAGATCACTCGAAAGCAATATTGAGAGTTTTGGGTTATTTAAAATATACTCAAAACTATGGATTGCATTACTCAAAATATTCAGCTGTTCTTGAAGGACATTGCGATGCAAATTGGATATCTGATACAAAAGACTCTAAGTCTACGAGTGGGTATGTGTTTACCCTAGGAGGTGCAGCCGTATCTTGGAAATCCTCAAAACAAACGTGCATTGCTAGATCGACAACGGAATCTGAATTCATTGCACTAGACAAAGCTGGAGAAGAAGCTGAATGCTTCGAAATTTCTTAGAGAATGTTCCAAATTGGTCTAAACCTGTGCCCGCAATATGTATACATTGCGATAGCCAATCAGCGATTGGAAGGGCACAAAATCACATGTATAACGGAAAGTCACGATATATTCGTCGTTGACACAATATCGTTAGACAACTTCTCTCAAACGGAATTATCTCAATTGACTATGTAAAGTCAAAAGATAATATATCGGATCCACAAGCGAAAGGTTTAAACCGAGAGCAAGTTGAAAGATCATCGAGAGGAATGGGTCTAAAGCCTACAAATAAATAAGAATCAAAATTAGTGGCAACCCAACCTAGCTGACTGGAGATCCCAAGATCTAGGTTTAATGGGCAAACCGAACTACGTTGTATTCAGTAAGCACTGGAGGATATTTAATCCTATCCATTCCAAAGATGAGGCAGTGCATATCTGCCGCGAAATTAGGATAAGTTATGCTTTTAATGACATCCATATCTTAGTATGTCTAAGTGGGGTATTGCAGGATACTCTTTATGGAAGTCACTTACGTGAGTAAGAAAGGGGCCACTTCTATGAGAATAATGAAAGGCATATTCTCTAAAATACTCACGGAATCAAGTGGTGTTCGTGGCCAAAATGAACACAAACGTGAGAACTAATTGTGTTGAAGAATTATTGTGTGAATACTGTTATCTAGGTTTACAGAAACGGTTGACGGTTCGAGGACGTGAAGTCTACTGATTAACCAAGTAAATCCGATAGTATATCAATAAGGAAAGTTCAAGGCCACTAGGCTACTTCTCCCGATGCAATAAATCTTCAGTTTTATTGCATCTGCATTATCATCTGTTCTGTTTTATTTATAGCGATATATCATTCATGTGGGGGATTTTTGGAAAATTGGACTTGAATTGGGTATTATAAAGCTGTCCAAATTTTTTCTGGACAGATTTTTGAGCAACTTTGAGCTCAAATTTAGGTGGGACCCACACTACGGAAATTGTGGGACCATATACGAACGCGTTCACCTCCGCAAGGAGATTAATGTAGTATATTCATATGTCCAATTTCAATAAGTTATGAATGATAAATATGTCCCCAAAGTGACTCACAAAGCAATGAAAGTTAATGAATTGGGTATGTTTTAACTCTTGTCCCACATTGGAAGAGTACTGGAATTTTGATGAGTTAATAACACCCCAAGTATGGACTAAGGCTTGGATGCCTTGGGGTATCCCAACTCTTTGAAGGGGAGATGACCTAAGCTATGCACGGGTTGACTTTCGGTCAAAAGTCCACATGCGCGCGCGCGCGTCCGTCCGGCCGACTCTGCTCGGGCTTATAAAAATCTCCTACATTTTTTGGCCGAATTTATTTAACATTCTGGGCTTTAATTATTAATTAATTACGAAATTAATTAATTAATTAATAAACTGTTGGCAGTTATTGCCAACAGTCAACAGTTGTTTAACTAATTAACTGTTTTTGATAGTTAATTTCGGTTGACTGTTCCAACAGTCAACACAAAAGCTATAAATTAAACATTTCCCCTGCAGAATTGACTACTGAAAAAATTGCCCTCCAATAATTTCGAATTTATGCTGCATCTTTTCCCAGAAAAAATACAAACTTTTCTACTCCTACTGCATACATTCCTGCATATCATTCTTTGGTCTGGTTGAGTATAAACACAGAATT
Source organism: Sambucus nigra (assembly GCA_949130495.1). NCBI lineage: Eukaryota > Viridiplantae > Streptophyta > Magnoliopsida > Dipsacales > Adoxaceae > Sambucus > Sambucus nigra. Next base: position 574,433,878 of record OX422214.1, on the reverse strand, counting down.
TTGTTCGAAGAAATTAATCATTGTTATGCTGCTTGATTAATTTGAAATTCGTTCTATCTTGGGAGACAATTATTCATTACCTTTGGCACCTTGTGGAGGGAATAAATTTGTCTTAAGGAGACTGTTCTAAACAGGGCTCGGATTAATTTTTCTATTATAATTTTATTTCTGCAAATACAAGTAAGTATTTCATTTCTGTAATTATGTTTTAATTTTGTAATTATATTAATAATTCATAATTGTGTACAATTGTTATTTATAAATAGTAGATATAACATTTATCACTTCCAACTTTTGTCACCTTAATATCAAAAGATAACACAAAGCCCTAGTTTTTGTGGGCCATTTCTAGCATAAACCCATTTTTTCTATTTCCTTTTGCTTGTGTATGTTTATTAATTTGACTAATCCCATATTTATATATGTTACATTATATGTATTAAACATATAATCTTGTGAGATTTAAAATTATATATATATAATTGACGACTTTTTTAATTGTAATTCTTATATGGGTAAATTATACTTAACCTTCCTGAACTATAGTAATTTTGCAAATAGCCATCCTAATTTAAAAAACTTGATAAAGAGCTCTTTGATCTATTGAACTTTGACACTTATCACATTTTCATTGACAATGGGTTGAAAATTAGTAAATTTTTATCCATATTTTATGGGTGTAAAAATTCAATAGTTCAGGGGGGCTCTTTGTCAATTTTTTTAGGCTAGAGTGATTATTTGCAAAATCGCTACAGTTTAGGGGGATTTAGTGTAATCTACTCTTCTTATATTCATCGTTCAAATACATAAATAAACTATAAATTTTTTAGGGAGCTCATTTTGCCACATTGGAATTAAAGTTGTAGATTGAAAGAGTTTATGGTTTCTCAAACTTGCTTCCAAAATCTTAACGAAATTAAAACTATGTAAAAGTTTGACTTGTTTATCTTAAGATCTGAGATTAAACAAACTTTTAAGTAACAAACGCGGACCGAGATCGAGTAGTTTTGTTGTTTTACAGTATTTTAATGTTAGTAATCGTAATCGAGGCAAATTCAAGTTAAGCTCAATAAAATAACGAATTATGAAATATGTCCAAGTTTGATCCATTTAGTTTATAAGTCAATCTCGAATCAGGTTATTCTAAACAAACACGAGTTAAACTCGAATAGTTTGATTCGTTTCATAATCCTATCTCCAAGTGTTTAATATATTTTACGTAGTATAATCAGATTTTATGTTATGTTATTTTTCAAAAGCGTGGAACTCTATACTTCTTACCCTTCAGGTGAAACATGTATTGGCACCCCACAAAAATTAAAATAAAAAATAAAAAAGAAGAAATTATGTGGTAGGATTTTTAATAAGAAATATATGAGTTTGATGCCCTAAAATTTTGAGTCTAGAAATTAAGGGTGGCCATGGATTGGGCTTGGGCGGGCTCGGGCCGGACCTATAAAAATTTGAGTTGTCCTAAGTCCGCCCAGGCCCGAACTGGAAGCTTGTTGCCTAGCCCGGACACAAAATATTTTTTTTTAAATAAAATTTATTTTTCAGCAAATTTATGATTTATTTACTGTTTAGAAAATTAATTTTAGAATGTAATTAATATTTCTAAATGTTCCTCATTTATATTTATTTTTATAACTTTTAACCTTAAAGAAATAAATAATAAACTACTATATATATATAATTCTCGAGCTGGGCCAAACTCAAACGGGTATAAGAATACTCGAAATTTTGCCAAGTCCTCTTCTCGGACTTATTTACCTTAATGAAGCCCTATTTGTAGGGCTATAAATCGCGCTGGGTGAGCCGGGCTTGGGGTTGCTCAGGCTCGCCCCGAACTCACTTACCCATGCTCAAGCCCGGGCTCGCCCCGAATTACTTTTTCCCACCTAGGCCCGAACTCGGCTCATATATATTACGGGCTTCGGGCCCGATTTTGGGCAGGCCCGATTTCAATTTTTTTTGTTAAAAAAGTTTGAATTAATTTTTTTTCTTCTATTTCCATCATGGACATAATTACACATTAAAATCTAATTGATATTTCATGAAATAAAATATATAATTATGAAATGTATTAAATTAAAACGAGGGAAATAAGAGTGAAAACCAACAAATGCTTATTAAATTTCATACATTTAACAAAATTTGATCACTAACAATGGCCTATTGTGATTTGATCAAATACCCATAATGAGAATAACAATAAAATCACAAAATTGAAAATCACATGTAATCTAATGTATTATGACAAATGATTTTTTTTTTAAAGTCGTAAATAAAATAAAAGAACGAAACCTAATTAAACAATGTTAACATAAATATGTTATATTATAGAAATTATTTATTTATTTATAAATATGAAGTTCGGGCTTCGGGCCCAATTCGGGCTTGGCAAGGTTCGGCTCAAGCTTGGCCCGAAATTCATTCGGGCTTGAAATTTTGGCTCAGGCTCGGCTCAGCTCAAACTCAAATAAAGCTCGGCCCGAAAATAGCGGGCCGAACGAGCGAGCTTCGGGCCTCGAGCGCTCAATTTACAGGCCTACCTATTTGTTTCGGGGGGGGGGGGGGGGGTCTCAGGCCTAAGTCCCTTCCTAGCAGAAACTATCCAAAAACGTTTTGCATAATGGCTTGGAGTTTAAATTTAAAGAAAAATGAATTTAAAGTATTTTTATACGTAACTTGTAATATGACTTGATTTTTGACATGTATGGATCAAGATTTTACCTCAATGAGATTAGATGGGAAATTGAAACTGAAGGAATTGGCTTCATCTGATGCAAATGGAGCTTGTAAAGATTCTGTAATACCATTTTTAATTGGTGTCCCTTCTGTGAGATCGGAAGAAGAAGCCTCAGATGGAAATTTTGAATTATCTTGATAATCAGTCCCCTTTATTTGGGAAATTAAAGTACTCGTTGTTTCTTCCTCTAATAAACAATCACTGGATGCCATAAGGGATTTTTTCTTGGGAATCTCATTTTGTTCACTTTTGATTTTGGGTATGTGCATTGCCTTCTTTAAAACTCGGCATAATGCATAAGATTCCTAGAGTGGAAAAAATAACATTTATATTTGTTAAGAACCCAATTATAACAAAATAAACTAATACTAGCAAAGGTATTTTGTTAAAATTGACCGTGTGAGAGAAAAGTGTGTGGAAGGAATATGTATATCACGGAAACCTAAAAAGAAGTGAGAGAAAAAAAAGAATTTCTAAACATGACATCTTTATAATATAGCCTTAAATCACTTGCGTATTATGGTTCTTTGGTTTATAAAATTTTCCATTGCCTTGCATAATGTTTTCAGATGTCTTGTAAACATTGTAATTACCATCATGATACTTTTTATAAATGCTTTGAATTTTTTTTACCCCTATTCTTGACTTGTTTATCCTTTTTAACTTGACTACTTTATATTCAACATTCATCTTCTCCCTTCCAAGATTTGATCAGAACATTTTTCCTTTGAGAATATCCTTATACATACATACATACATACATACATATACATATATATATATATATAATAATGCTCCTGTGCAGACTAGTTCATATTTTAAGAATGCAGACCGGACATGTGTCACCTGGCGGTAAGCTCAAAAAAGAGAGAGAGTGTGCCTATAATTAATGTGATAATTTCTAGGTGCACCGTTAGGTGATACATGTCCTATTCGCATTTTTAAAATGCGGAATAGTCCGCACAAGAGAATTATTATATTTATATATATATATATATATATATATATATATATATATATATATATATATATATATATATGAGAGAGAGAGAGAGAGAGATTTTTTTGTTTTCACTAAGGGTCCGTTTGGTTGGCCAAATTTACCTAGGCAAATACCAAAAAGTTGGCAAATATGAAAATTTACCCACATTTTGGCTGTTTGGTTGCACAATTTGCCGAGGCATTATTTGCCAATGTACAACACCTCCTATGCACAATCTGTGGGCAAATTTTGCTTACCTATTTGAGTGGGAAATATTTGCCAACAAATTTGCCAACTTCTTAAACGGTTTTAATGTTTTAAAAAATAATTTAAAAACTCTTTTAAATAATTAAAAAACTGTTATGAATATTTAAAAATTATTTTTGCAATGTTTTAAAAACTGCTTTTGATATTATAAAAAAATGTATTAACAAAATATTGTAAAAACTGTTTTTAACATTTTTAAAAACTGTTGTGAATATATTATAAAAACAATTTTAAAGTTTTACCAAATAATTTTAAAAACTGTTTTAAATACTTTAAAAAACTGTTATAAATATTTAAAAACTGTTTTGTAATGTTTTGAAAACTCGTTTTAATATTAGAAAAAAATTGTTAAGAAAATGTTTTACAAATTTGTTTAAAAACCGTATTATAAAAATATTGTAAAAACTGTTTTTAACATTTTTAAAAACTGTTTTCAATATATTATAAAAACTGTTTTAAAGTTTTAAAAAACAGTTTTTAAAAATGTTTCAAATAGTTAAAAAAAACTGTTATGAATGTTTAAAAATTGTTTTGTAATATTTTAAAAACTATTTTTAATATTATAAAAATTTGTTAAGAGAATATTTTACAAATTTTTTGAAAAACTGTAATATAAAAATATTTTTTAACATTTTTAAAAACTGTTTTGAATATAATATAAAAACAGTTTTAAAGTTTAAAAACAAAATTAAAAAATATTTTAAATAGTTAAAAAAAACTGTTTTGAATATTTAAAAATTGTTTTGGAATATTTTAAGAACTGTTTTTAATATTATAAAAATTTGTTAAGAAAATGTTTTACAATTTTAAAAAAAAATCATAATATAAAAATATTGTAAAAACTGTTTTTAACATTTTTGAATATAATATAAAAATTGTTTTTAAATAAATTAATTGGATTGACTTTAATTTCGCCTAATGATTTTTTGATAGCGTCGTGTGAAAAAGACTAGGTAAAATTTGCCTAGGCAAACTTTACTATGTTCGCTCTTTTACTTATATGCAACCAAACGGACCCTAAGATCATGCATGCAGCACATCTCCACATACATAAAATTTCTACCACATACAAAAAATATATAAATACATAAAAATAATACCTGAAATGAATATTAAACAACCCGAGACGCTGGAATTGACAGTGGAGCCTATATTAGAGGTATACCATGAAGTTTTAAATTTTACCAAAAACCCTATTTTCTTTTTTTTAAATCCAACCGGGGCCACCGTCGCCCTTGGTCCCTATGTGGCTCCGCCACTATATATATATATATATATATATATATATATATATATATATATATATATATATATATATATATATATATATATATATATATATATATATATATATATATATATATTGTGAATTTTGGATATGTAGATTTGAAGTTATGGACTTTTAAAATTATGATGAGCTTTTTTTGTATGAGTTGTTAAATGATATATTGATTATTTTTAACGACTTTTTTTAGTACAATGACCGAATTTATAAAATTATGTAATGTATTCTATTTTTACACATTTTTTAGTTGAGTTGAGTTGAACTGTATACACTTTTGTGTCCTATTTTTTAAAGTTACCTTATGCAACGACTCTCTAATTAATTAGGCAATGGTTCTAAAGATCGTCAATAAGATGATGTATACAAATTATTATACATTATGTATAAAACTAATATTATGTTGGTGAGAAAAATATTAGATGACTTTGAGAACTTGACAAGCAGGAAGTGAGCATTTAATTATATATGCCTTTGTTGTTAAGTTTATTATCCACATGTCCCTAGTACTGTCACTTTCCTGTTGATCATTTGTAGTTGAGTTTTGACAACTGTGTTGATTATTTTCCCATGAAACTCGTAAACTTTAAATGGTACTGATTGAATTGGAGAGCAACGACTCCCAATTCATAAGGCACATGCTTCGAAGTGGTCATTAAGTTTTAAGACACGGTGTAACTTGGGAGCTAATTTTTTTTACAATTATTTGGAATTTCGCTACAATAAAATATTTATTACTGAATTAAATTATCTCAACTATAAATTTTGGAGGTTTAGCCCTTTGTTTGGATGGATTTGTCAATTGACCATTAATAACTCTTTTTTATAGGCCTAAGATACCATATACCCTTTATTTATTACATAACAACCACATTTCATCACAACACCTCTAATTTATATTACATCTCTAATACAATAGTACTAAATCTTAACCCCGTGTGATGCGCGAACTTTTTATAAATCTTGTAACCCAATAAAGTATTATTCTTATATACGTTAGATACATGGAATACCTTCGAAAGGTCACTAATTTTTCTTGAGAAACATTAAAAATATTAGAAACAATTTACCACTAACAATGGAATAAGAAATGAGAGAAGACCAAAACAAAATAAAAATACCATATAAGTACCTCCAAATACAAAACAAGCACAAAATACGCAATGTCTTCAAATAGCTTTATTTTCTAAAAACGATTAATATATAAATATTTTGTTTGTTATGAGAACAATATCAAACATTGCATTTAGAAATTGTAACGATACCTACACCGCACCATTTAACTGGAAACATCAACATGTATATATATATATATATAGAGAGAGAGAGAGAGAGAGAGAGTCAGACTCTCCAACATACCTCCTAGCAACATACCTTTTTTTTAAAATAGTAAAAAAAATAATTTTGAGTTGACATTTTTTATATGGGTTCATGATATTTAAATATGCCTCTATGAAAAAAAATCAAAACAAAATAATGTGTTTTGATATTTTTAAAAAATAGTTAAAAAAACTGTCAGTTTTTACCCTTTAAAACTGTCAGTTTTTTACCTATTTTTTAAAAATATCAAAACACATTATTTTGTTCTGATTTTTTTTACAGGAGCACATTGAACTATCATGAACCCATATAAAAAATATTAATTCAAAATTATTTTTTTACTATTTTAAAAAAATAGGTATGTTCGTAGGTATGTTTAATGAGGTATGTTGGAGACCCTCTCTCTCTCTCTCTCTCTCTCTCTCTATATATATATATATATATATATATATATATATATATATATATATATATATATATATATATATATATATATATATATATATCACTAGTAGCGCTAGACCATAATTTTCGAGTCTGTCTCGACTCCCGAATTTTCAAGTATTCACTTACTTATTATTAATTCTTAAATATAATAATTCTGATCACTACGCAATTCTACTCATGCCCGTAGCCTAACTTTTCCCGAAATCCCAATTCGATTTCAGAATTTATAACCCCAGTGTTATTCACCCTATTGCACCCATAAACTTGTACTCGAATTTGATTCTAGTCTAACCTAAGGTAGAATATAATCTCTCCTATATATTCCCAAAAGTCCCATGCCACCCATCGAACTTTATAAATCAAGTCGAACCCTACACGGTCCACGAAAATACCTAAACAACTAAAGGAGATCCAATAGCCAAACCGAACTGATTCGCTTACCTGATCGAATCGATTCGGCAAGTGAATTCATTTGCCCCCTAATAGTGAATTGGTTCGATTCTGGGTGGTGGCCTGTTCATTTTTTATGGGATTCATCACCCCTCAACCCATATGAGTTCCAAACCTCATTCAAACCCAAAACATAAACTTTCTATCAATCCTAAATGTAATAGTAAATGTTTTTACATCCAAATTCACCCCAAAAAATATCAATTCATGGGATTGAAATGGCCAATATAGTCTCTCATGCTACAGAGTGTTAAATAAGGGTCGTTGCCTGGACTTAGATAGGTTGCGACACCATACAGTTTACCTTGGCTTGCATTAGTTGCTGCTTGGCCTTAGGCATGCCGCAACACCCCTACATCATTGCTGCTGTCTGGGATCAAATAGGCCACGGCTTTCAAGAACTTACTGTTGCATGAGTCCATACATGCCGCAACCCAACTCATATACCAGATACTTTTCAACTGTCCTTCTAGAAGGATCCCTTACTTATCCACCTCATCACATATCACGTGCCTCATGCACGTGCAACTACCTTTATATCTCCTATAAATAGAGGTGCTCACCCTATAATTAAGGGGACCGAGAAGAGAAATACTTGGCGAAGCCCTGCCAAACTCACAACTCTCTCTCTCTCTCTAGAGACCACCACACTTGGGGGCTCCCATTATTCGCAGTCGCAGTAGGATCAACCTCTAGCAGGCCTCATCCTTGGTTGTTTATCTAGCCATTTACATGTATTCTTCTCTATTCTCTCTCTCTTATACGCCTCTTATGGCATTGTAAACTTGTATTACACTACATACATAATGAGAGTGAAGCAGCAAAGTGGAGGTAGGCTCATTTTTATAGCCGAGCCACTCTATATTTTGTGTTCTTTCCTTCATGGCTTGTTTTACTTTATTTTTACACTTGATATGATGCTCGAGAACGACTAGTGTTCAATTTCTAATATCATCAATCTGGCGCCATCTGTGGGAACAAGGAATTTCTATCTTGTTTCTTCTTATTTAGGGTTCCAAATGCCTTATTTCACCCACGGGGACCCCCTGGGTCATGATCTATTGGGTGAGATTTTGGTTATTGGTCCCTCGCATTTGTGTGCAACCCGGTAAGCGGATTATTCTCTTAGAGATTTGTCCAGGGTCTTTCTTTTATGACCACATATATATTTTCTGTACCCCGATGACGTTACCTTACCTAAATAGTGTTGAAAAACACAAAAGGCGATGGCCTCCTAAAGGTGGGTAACTAGGGAAGAGTTCTATTCACTTATTTATATCTTTTACACCTATGATTTAGGGATTATTACCAAGTTGGTGCTACTTCCACAACAAGAAGTTTTTTTTCCCTTGGTAAGCTCCTAGTAGGCATATTCTTTGTACATTCTAGAGATTGATCCCAGGTTTTGGACCCTATTTTGGAGTCTCACCCTTCACTAATACCTGAGGAAAGCGGCCAAATAGTTTTATTGCCAGATTGCCGCAGCATTCCTAAAGTCGTTTGGTCCTTATAGCTTCTACAGTTCACCTTGGGAATTACCTTCGATATCATCCTGGTAGTAGTTGCATATGTGCCTTAGGCCACAGCCACAACAGAATAGCATTGCTGATTGCAAAAGGCTGTGTGCCCATTACTATGCTTAGTTTTTCCTCAATTCCTTGGCTTCTCACCATTGTTTGGTTAATATCAGAATATATATTTCTAAAAGACTAACACAGCAGAAGCCATGGAAGGAACCTCAAAGATAAGAACAAATCAGAGTGAAGAAGTTGCCCAGTTGCTGAGCTATATTGATCACCTGTATTGTCATTCAGCACTCTAAGACCAGGTTAACTTTCTGATGGAAAGGGTCCTGATGTTGGAGCCTACAACCTTCACCTCAGCACAAGCCACAACACCAAAAGTTGCAACCTTCACATCCATGAAAAAGGTTGCGAAAGAAGCAGCAATAGTCATTGCCAAAGTTCAAAAGAGGAAGTTGGAGAAGCCAAAACCAGAGAAAGGTTATGATACCTACACCCCATTGAATTACCAAATCAAAGATATTTTAGAGCTCATCAGAGAAGACAAATTGCTCCGTTGGCTTGAGAAGCTGAGGTCCCCTCCTCACAAGAGGGGTCGAGCTAAATGGTGCAGTTTCCACAGCAATCATGGCCACAAAAAAACGATTGTCACACCTTGAAGAATGAGATTGAAAGGCTTATCAGGAAGGGAGTGCTTCAGCGACACTTGAAGGATGCTTAGGGGGTGCAGCCGATACCTGGGAGGTCTCTTACCAGATTTCAACCTTAGTGTATACTTGTTCACATTTTTCTCTTCTTTAACTCTATCTGTGAAGCTCTTTGTAGCTATATCTCAAAGACTTTTGTATTTTATTAATGTTAATATATATATTTATATATGAATGAATGGATAATTGTTAGTCACAAATGTATATTCTTGCTTTCCTACTTGAAAAATCTAATGAAAGACCATCGTCTTAAACAGATTTAATGGAACGTGATGACTAATTATCTCGGAGATCATTTGCTTATTTCGAGAGGAAAAGTCTATTAGGGAGACTACCTTGATTGGCAGTTTTCTCCCCTCACGACATAAGGCCATGGGGGCTTGCAATTCCCGTTCCTGGCATTCGAGATGCTTCAATTAGGTAGTTTTCTTTATTAATTATTTTCGACAGTGATGTTAAGAATGAACCAACCGAATATTCTGTTTTTAATTTAATAAATGACTGGTCACCCGGTATTTAATTGGGCGGGATGTCACACATCATACACCATCGGCAGTAGAGAAGGATTAATAATCACAACACCAAATAACATTGATATGGAATACACCCTCAGATTCTAATTTGAAGCCTTAAACAACAAAGACGAATTCAAAACACTTATAATAGGTTATGGCTTGGCATCATCCCTTGGCGTCAAGTAAATACAAGCACGTACTTATTCTCAGATGATGGTTAATCCGTTGTTGGGAGTCTATTAAGTAATAGAAGAATCCATGGTGAAATACATAGGCAAAGGCAATAGTTTATTGGCAAAATTCCCATCTATTCGGGTTATGAGAATCCTAATGACAGAGAAGGCCCGAGGAAATGCGCTTGCTCGGATGTCATTGGCGATAAAGCAGAGCTATGGATAATTATGCTAATAGATATCCTCACATATAGGAGCACCGATGTAGATAAATCTAACTCCATAGAGTAAAGTTATGATCGTCTTGAATGGATTCCATATGAACATAATTGGAGCATGGCACGGTACTAACGGACCCTAAAGAGGCAAGAAGGCTCCGATATAGGGTAACAAGGTATGTCTGAGAAGGGAATTTATCATAGAGGATTCATCATACAATTTATTAGGTATGTTCATCCGAATAAAGTCAAAGACCCAATAAAATAAGTTCATTAAGGCTCTTATGGAGCGCATTCGACGGGAAGATCACTAGTAAAGTAAGTAGCCACACATGGCTACTATTGGCCCCCCATGAAGGTTGATTGCACAAATTACACGAAGAGGTGTGTTAAGTGTAAAAAGTATGACAACATATATAAGATCCAAGGTCTTCCCTTATGCTGATCACATCTCCCTGGCCATTCACGATGTGGGGAATAGATTTGGTCGGACCTTTACCTAAGACTAGAGGAAGGTTCAAATACTTGGTCATCGTAGTGGACTACTTAACCAAATAGGTGGAAAATGAACCCCCGGTGGATATGCCATACGAAGAGTTCTTTCACTTCATTTGGAAGAACATCATTTACCTTTTTGGGATGCCCTATACTTTTATCACCGATCATGGCATTTAATTTGACAATCAGAAGTTTGAAGAATATTATGTTTATCTAAAATCTAAAAGATGGATTATTCACCTGGTCATTCTCAATGTAATGGGCAAACAGAAGTAACGAACAAAATTTTTCTCAGCAAAATAAGGAAGCGGCTGGAGGATGCTAAAGGAAATTGGATTAGTGAACTCTAAAGTGTTCTATGGACATACAAGACAATGTCGAGGATGACAACAGAAAAGACCCCTTATATGTTGGTCTTTGGAATAGAAGCAGTAGTTCTAACGAAAATTAGTCTAACCAGTCATCGTGTTCTCAATTTTGACTCGCTAAAAAGAGATATAATCATAAGGCTAGATCTTGATCTAATAAAGGAAGTCAGATAACATGCGTCACTCTAGTTGTCAGCATACCAATATTGGACTTCTCATTTTTACAATGAAGGAGTAAAATTGAGCACCCTGAAGGAGGGTAACTACATGATGAAAAAGGTCATTCAGAATGGGAACAAATTGGAGCCAAATTAGCACAATCCATACAGAGTAACTACAATTGTCTAGCCAGGGACCTATATAATTAAAACACCGGAAGGGGAACAATTCAAGAATACTTGAATGCCTAACACTAAAGAAAGTACTACAAGTAGTGAAGAACATGTAACACCATTTTATTTCTTGTAATCCATTTCTTATTGATGAATACAAATTTACTAAGTCAATATTGTTGTTTATTTTATGTTTTTCGGTATAAAGAGATATGCCAAAACATTTCTCCCGCAACATAATAAAATAAGAAGTTTCATTTCATGTATGATATCGTCTTTAGGGAAGACTAAGAATAAAAAGTTCACCAAATTTAAGACGTCCGTTGCAGTCATATGGATGACAAGATCCGACCATAACTGGCTAAATGCAAGGATATTTCCTAACCCATTTGGTCGTCTCAGACGACTATATCCGTCTATACGACCAGCAAAAGGGGGTTAGTAAAGCTAAAGAATGGACAACCCAAGTTCGTCCAAACTTGATAACTAGTAAGACAAATCATGTAAGAAGCAACCGGCATGTGATCATAAGATTAAACTACTAGTAGAATCAAATTTATCATATATAATTCATAAATATGACATGACTTAAAATTACCATAATTTGGTTACATTTACTTGTGCAAAAGATAAAAAAGTAATGGGAAGCAAATGATGGAAGGCACAAATATAACATTCCATAATAAATTAAAGGTTATTGCAAGAATGTCAAATTATTACGACAAATCAAAAACATAAATTATAAAAGAATCATCATTCTTGGGAAGGGGCTTGCTCGCTCGCTGAAGCCTCAAAACCAACAGGAGGAATGTCTAAGGCATGAGGAGTAATGATCATCTGCATGTCTATAATCCTAGGTTCACTGCCAGAACTAACCCTATCTACTAGATGCAAAGGTCGTTTAAGATCTTCATCTCCATCAATGCCATAGTCCCCGAGGTATTTTCTTATCAAGCTCACTAGAGTGGTATTCGGAGGAATCCATGAGACATTAAGCTTAAAAGGATGGTTAGGAAGATCTAAATAGCCTTGATCATACTAGTACTATAGCTTATTCTTTTAATTCTCTTTGGGAATCTTGGCTACTGTTAGAGCATTGAGACAACTGCACTTGTAGCCGACCTTCTTAGCCTGATCAAGCTTTACCTCCTTATGTATAAGAGCCTCGTTATATCCCTCTATCTAAACAGTGTGAGGTCTCTTATAAAAATGATATGTTAGGTGATCTAGCTTCTCTCTCAACCTCTTTTTAGTGGACAACTAGTTAATAATAGTTATTGCTTGGTCTAACAAAGTCCTCTCACTCCTTTCCTCCTTAATCGATAATGAAATCCTCCCTTCCTGTAGAGAAGGTTTCCTTTTATTTTCTTTATTTTCTCCAACTTTTCTTTCAGACAAATATTTTCCTCTTCTAGAAATGAGGTACCTTCATTCTAGTCAGTAGGCCTGGACATATTTAAACCTTTAAGCTCAACCCAAAGAGCATTATTTTCCTATTCAAGCATTGTAGCGACTTGTCTAACACCAGTCAACTCAAAACAAAATCCTTTTTGGAATACATCGATGCTAAAGAAAGAAACTTCTTATCAAACCCCTTAGTCTTCTACAGGTGGACCATCTTTCACTCATGGTCGACTTGAAGGTTTTCCATTGAGTCTTTGTGATTTTTTTTCACAGTAAAAATTATATCATGGTAAGTAACATTGTCTACAACGGCCTGGTGAGAAATATGATGCAAATTTAGTTATGACCGCTTGGCGACCGACGAAGATGCATCCATAACAAATAATTCTTCAAGATCAACCTCATCAACTTCACTGTAACTAGCACCGTAAACTGATTATGCCTTTCTTGAAGGTCATTATGGGTAGCGACCAATGCTTCCAGTCTAGATTGAACTGCAAAGTGCGTGGTTAAGTATAAGTATTTTTTGAGAAAAAAGAACTTTCTAAGGATTAAAATTAGGCACCAATAAATGAAATAGTAATTTTATTCCATCATAAAAAAGAGTTACATTAGGGCAAGCCCCGTACATTGAAATAAAATTAGAGAGAAGACAAAACTAAACATCCCTAAGATAACCACCAATATTACTTATCCACCTTCTCCTTATCTGTCATAGCCTGACCTTCACTAACCCTAATGACCACTCGCTTCTCATTGCTCACTGCCATAACTGTATCCTCCTCATCGTCATCATAAACTTCCTTATCTATCCAGGGATGAGTGTGAGAAAGATAAGCTGAAAGAGCTCGGACCCATCGACAATTCTCACTTCGATAAGACCTTTATCCCATTCGGTTTTAAAGAAGACCTTTTTTAAATAATCAATTTGCATGGAGGCATTGGTTAATGCCTTGTCCCAGACCTTATTAAAGGCCTCTTTCTTGGCCTTGACAGTAGAGGCCAAAGCTTGTTCAGCCTTCATTTATTATTGATCGATAGAAACCCTTACATCTTATCATCATTCTTGGATTTCTCATCAGTAACAATAGTGTTGTCTATAACAAACCTTTCCCCCTCTAGGTCATGGACCCTCTTGTCCAACTTCTCTTTCTCCTGTATATAGGTCTCATTAGCTCAACGAACAAACTCTAAAGATTTTTGTAGTTCATCAATGGAGATATTGGCATTAGGAGATAAATCATTCATCTTATAACTCCTTGCCAATATCTTCTCATAATCTTTTAGTAACTGCAAATTAAAAGGGTAGAATGAAGGAAGGGCCCCAGCGCTGATCAAGCCACGAGAAAGCTTTGGGCAAATATCTACAAGTTGAGTGGAACTCTTGCCTTTGTCAACAGTTTTCGTCCCCATGATCTCAGACGGGTTAAAAGAATCCTTCATTACCCTCTTGGATAGGGGTTTGTGGTCCTCAATAGAGGTATCCTAAATTTGGCGGTTGTTTTAAATTCCAACATCAGATTTATTTCTCATCGTACGAGCAAGAGGAGGCGATCTAAGACCAGCATGGGTGGCGATCATATTTGTAATCTTTTTTTTCAACATCTTGTTTAAAGGGATGTAGGCCAGTACTAATGCAACATCAAGAGGCTCAAAAAGGGATAAAATGCTTTATGTAGAAAAATTGTCACTGGTCTGTGAGAGGATAAAGGGATGGACGCATGTGGTATTTCCTTAGTAGGTCTAGCTACAAAGGATAATGTAGTAATCATATATACGAGTAGAAAGGAGGCCTACCTAGGATGATCCCAAGTGCCAAGCCTTACGGAATTGACCAAATAGTTTCCAAATCAGTAAAATTGACCTCGGAGTCACGAGGAAGTTTCTTCTCACTCTTCGCTATAAAATAAAGAGAAAGAATAAAAAATCATCAATAGAAAGAAAGCATAAATCAGAAAAAAATAATTGTAATGTGTATCCTAACCTATTCCCTAGCCTTCCTAAGGGCATCTGGGCCCGTCATATGTTGTACCCTTAGGAAGAAGGGCAAATTGCCAATTATTCACAATCAAATCGTAATCCTAATAATCCTTATCGGAATCAAGTAGGTTCAGAATCAAGGCTCTGTTTGATCATCTTGTCTTCATCTAATAAATGTTTTCAGTAGTAGCGCCCCATTGGTAATAATACACTAACTCCATAATCCCAATATGGGTACCATACAATTTGTTAATGAGATAGACACCATTAAAAATACGTCAAGTATTTGGGAAAATATGGGGAGGAACCACATCAAAATATTATAAGAATTCTAGAATTAGATGCTTGGGGGGATAACTGACCTTCAGGCGGGGCATAAAGATTATATGCCTCATTTACTATTTTAATAGCTACCCACTAGGGGATTCCATATTTAGCTTTAAATGCTTTTGACGAACTCTCAATAATAGTGTAAACTATAATTTTTTGAAGAATAATAAACTAGTACAACGAAAATTGAAGAGGGATAATAAGATCTCTCACAAATGGCTGGAGTACTTGGAGACGAAGGAAGTATTTGAACAAAAAGTGAAATGAGCAAAAAATGTGGGAACTAACCTTTTATAAAGATTAAACGATGTCTTCATAGTTCCCAAAGCCTAATGATGGTTAAATGTATTCGATATTTCCATTCTGATAGTGAATGATTGCCAAAAATGATTTATTACCAGCATATCCCTGGAGCGATTCACCTCCCTAAATTAACCCATATTTACAAAATCACCGCTGAATTAAAAGAACGAAGAATCTTGGTTTACCAACACTCTATTGAACTATTCACATGAAAAGACTAGTGACATATGCAACCTACCTGCTCACAACCATTTAACACTTCATCCATTTCTTCCACACCCCAAGCCACTCTAGAGATCTAATACTCCAGAAAAGCTACTAGCTATTACAGTTATGAATTAAGTACTAGGGGCTATTTTTGTATCATATATGGAATGCGACATGGACTAATGGTATTGTATCACCTATCATCATAAGATGCTCAACTTACTTATTAAATGTGGTTAGCACCTTTTCTTCTTAATCAAATCAATACTAATCCTAGTCGGATGGGTATCCCACCATAATGAATTGGTGTTATTAGTTTGAATCACCTAAGCATGTGTGGGTAACATGTGGGAATATGTACAACTCTAATTATGCACACGTGATGTAGTCCCTCCAGCTAATTAACTTATGGACATAGGCACCATATTAACCAAACCACGTTAATCCCTTATTTCAATCCCAATTCGTCACCCCTATCTTTAATCTCGTCCATTGATCTCTTTATATGTTATTGATTATCATAGGTATTTATCCACCTAAGACTCATGAATCCACATACCGATTTTAGACAATAACAATAAAAAATTAGGTTTGATTGTTATTAATTGTTTTAAAGATTATATTATATATTCCAACATTTTACGATTATTCTAACATAAATCTAATTACAATCTTAAACAAAGTAAATTTGTCTTGAATTTATTGAAGAATCAATCCCTAATTTCCCACGATTCTTTAAACCAATTCCTTATTTCTCCGAGATAGGGTTTCCTCAACCTCTTCCTTAGTATCTAGGGTTCTCATAATTTTTTCATGATAACTAAGTTACATTATAATCCCTAATCGAGAAATTAGGCTTGGGCCCTAAAGTAGCCTCAATCGAAAAGGCCCAAAACATGATCCAAGTGGCCTAAAATGTGCCCCGAGTCATATACTAACTCAATAGACCAAAATTCCACTGTAATAAGCTGAAAATTGACTTTTTAATCATCTCACAAACCTTCTTAAAAGTCAACATACTTTTTGAGTCAGTCATCTTATTAGGTTAATTAATTATCATATTAAATTAATTAATTTGCTAATACAGTTAACTCAAAATTTAATCTAAAATATCAATTAATTAGATTGTGAGTCCATTGTCATATCTTGCTCTAAATCTTTTGTTTAAATCTTGGTGTAAATTATATTGAAGTGGGGTTGAGAATAATTATAGGAAAATTATGGATCAAATTGAAGAAAATAAAAAGAATATAAAGAAGGGTTGTTCTAACGACATAGGCATGTCATTAGAAGCTAAATAAGATTGCTTGCGGAGGTCACGAGAAGCATACCTTCAAATGAGACTGCATTACAGTCCCATGTCACGCGACGCCAAACTTCTAATGAGGCGGAGATGTCGCCCGAACGAGATAGGCATGTGGTTCGAACAACATTTCTCGAATTTTTTTAATCAGATTGCCTTTGTGCGTTGTCTCATTTCTGACCCTCGATTTGGTGTGAAGTCAAGCCACAATTAGCACAAATTGGGCAAAATGGGATTTTTGGTTTTTAAGGGGGATTTATAAGTATTGTTTGGGGAATTTTGTTGGGAGAAAAATGCAATAAGAGAGAGAGGGAAGAGGGTGGTCTTCCACCATGGGAAGGCTTTTATTCCACAATTCCTCCACCATATTTGAACCACTTACACCCATTTTCACCATTGTTGAAGAAGAGCTACGAACTTGTAAAGTGTTGTTGGGAGTTTTTGGAGAAAATGATGAAATTTTCATGGAGTTTGAAGCGTGTTTTGAATGGGTCTTTCTTGGAATCTTGAATGGAGCAAATTTAGAGCATTTTTGGAGGATGCATTTGGTAACCTCTTGAGTCCACCTTTGGAGGTAGGGGTTGCTCCTACCACAACAACAATTCTACCACCATTGGAGCCTTTAGAGGTGGAAAAATCAATCTTTAGTATTTAAAACTCTATTTGCATTTTTGTAGTCTTGTGGTTAGATTACATAAATGGGACCCATATGAATAAATGATGGTTTTTAATAGAATAATAATAAACATTTTTATGAAAAAAAAATGTTGGTACAAATGTTATTTTGTGAAAATAATGAATGAATAAATATTTCAAAGCCTTAAAATATCAAAAGTTGGTATTTTCTGAAAATTGTGTACTTTTTAGAAAAATTGATGTTATACATTTTATGAAATAAAATATTTGAAGCTAATGATTTATTTGGTTAAACTTTGGTGAAATAATGTTTTAAACTTTCTTGCAAAAATGTAAGGTTTATGAAAATGAACATTTATTGAGTTTGAAGAGAATTAAATGTCTTTTATGCCTTGAAAGTATATTTTGCAAGTATAATGAATTTCTAGAATGAAAAATGTGTTTAACCCATTTGATGGGATTTTAAGGTTTAAAATCCGTCTTCTCAAGCATATAAACTTGTAGTATTAAGTTTAAAGAAGATTTTGTTGAGTTTAAACATGGAATAAAGGAAATAGAAATTCTTGTCTTTAAAGTGTGTGAAAAAGGGGTTAAAAGTGGATAAGTACAAAGTTGAAGACTAGATGTGATAGTAAAAGGAAATGGTATTTTTTTAGATAAGTAGTCTTTAAGTGTAAATGGATTTCTTGAATAAATGAAGTAAATAAATGTCTACTTTGGAAAATAGTTAATAAGAGTATTGAATACGTGTTAATGGGTAAATATTGGAAAGTTGGTGTGTATAACTTAATAATATTGTAAAAGATTAACACTTACAAAATTGGAAAGGAAATAATGAGATAAAGATATTTCCAATTAAGAAGAATATTACTCCAAGGTTAAAAGGGTGTTAAGGTGTTAAAACACTTAAGAAGTTAGTGTGGATAACTTAATAGTGTTTTGGAAAAATTAACACTTGTAGAAATGGAGTAAAAGATGAGTTTGGAAACAAATGGGTGGAATAATTTTTTTACTTAAAGTGGAATATTTTTATGGAATAAATTTTTTGGAAAAGGTGTTACACAGATGGGTCCTAAATATGAGTTTTGGAATAAAATCAAGGTAAAGTGTAAAGGACATGAAATGATAATTTCAAGTGTAACAAGGGTTGGGGATTAACCCTCGGTTTGTCTTCGGTCAGGTAAAAGGAAAGGTGAAATTATGTGGACATTTGTAAAATGTTAAGACACAAGTAAAGGAACTCGGATGACACCAAGATAATTAAGGAGTGCCTGGAGTCCTGGGGTGAAAGACCCAAAATAATTGTCCAGAGCATATGGTGTGCATAGCTGGCGGTGTGAAGCCCGTTGAAGTATGAGGTTATTGAAAGATTCCTAGAAAAGATAATGGAATAAGGAACGTGTTAAGAAATGGGTTGTGTGGTGAAATGTATTGATACAACCTAACTTGAGTAAATTAATAAATGTTCTGGTAAAGGTGAAATGGACAAGTAAATGCGTAAACCTATTAATATCCATAGGATAAGGAAAAAGGTAAGGTAAGTGGGTAAATTGGTGGTTAAGCAATCTAAGTGGTTAAACTTATAATTAACACAAGAGTGTGTTGTAAAATGTTTTCAATGACTAAATAAGTATTTTCTAACATAGTGAACGCGTGTGTTGAAAGGGAGATTTTCAATGAAAATACTAATGTGGATTGGTGAAAATGAAAAGGGTAATTTCAGTAAAGAAATATATTCAGTCAAACTAAGTGTATTGGTTTCAAGTATTTAGCCGTGTGTGTTAAATAATGTGAGAAATGCAAAATGTGGAATAGGAAGTTGTCTATAGGAAAAAGGTGAATTGATATGGATAAATAAGGTTTTCTAAAAGTAAACCGTTTCATGCATTAAGTATATGTATATGTATGTTTATATATGTATACAAGGTAGTTTCATGTGCACGTAGGCATAACGTGTTAGAGTCTTCTTTCTTCTGTCCGATTCTATACAGCATTTGTATACTTTCCACTGAGCATTTGGCTCACTCCCTCGCTTTGTTATGATAGGTTGAGAGCGGGTTCCTATTTTGAGAGCGTTATACAGGTAAATAATTTTTGTGATATTATGTTAGTAGCTCTGTGTGGTTGGAATTCAGTGTGCTCCCCATGGGTCCCTTACATAGTTTAAATTGGAAATTTTAATCTCATGTTAAACAAGTGAAACGCTAATTAAAATAATACTGGACTAGCAACACTGTATAGGATATTCCATTTCAATTCACACCTAACGCTTGGATCAGATTGGGTTGACCACGGATAACCCATAAATCCGGATGGGGCATTATAAATGGTATCAGAGCTCTAAGTTCAAGGTTCCTTTCAGGAGTGACATGGTGAGGCCGGTATTGGATCTTTTGACGTCGGTGTTGGTTTGGCTTGTCATGATAGTTTTGTGAAGGTTTAGTTCATGTCTTTGATGGTAAAGTCAAAGAGGTTAGCAGGACAAGTAAGTTGGTGCCAAGTGGCACGCGATCAAGTTGATAGTTATTAATCGCTTTCACCCTTATAATAGAATTGTTAGTAATTTACGGCTATCCTTACGAGACAATAGTTGTGACACCATGGTTTTTAGTGTGAGGTGCTTGTATTTAATCATTGATGGCGTAGATACCCTTGAGATGTTCATAGAGTGATATGATGCCTATTGGACAGGTGCAGAATTTGCGTGTATTCAACGGTAGAGGTTTATGGTTAGGGTGTCTTGACTAAGCTCCGATGATTGGTAATTAGAAAGTATATAGCACTTAGGTGCGGTGCTTAAGGGTAGTTAATGCCGGTAATGTGATTAGGCAAATTCGATCCTTAGGGTGATATCGCACTTGATGGTAGTTCGGTGAACATATGAAATTGTGAAAGCTAATAGTGGAAACACCGTGATCCTTTGTATTAGATGGATTATGTGATAATTTTAATGATGAGAGTAGCCCTGGTAGTGGCAATAGTGAGTAGTGTTCATTGCGACCTAGCTATAAAGGTTGTGTGTTTCATGTATGGTGGTTAGAGGACTGACTGTCATTCATAAGTAGTGCTTCTGTGATGAGAATGTATTGGGTTCCTTGGTTGAGGACTTGGGTTTAGTGTATCTTGATTATAATGTGGTATTGAGTAATAGGATCCTGTGTGGCGTCTGTGGTATAAGCCTTTGTATTTATAGGCAATACCCGACGTCTCATATCCTACCAAGATCTATATAATCGTGTTAACTCGTAGATTAGCACATAGTGTGATGTTTACATAGTGAGGCAATTTAATTCTCATGGTTGATCTTTTATTGAGGATTAAATGAGGAAGATTGTAGGCATGTCAAATGTTTAGACTTGAAAAAATTGTCAAAAGTTTTTGTATGATTGTTAGTAATTTTATATTTCTTTTTTTATCAAACTATTTTTCCCTATATATTTTCTTTGAAAATATTATAATTTAATGTTTTATGATAGATAGTTATATAAACAAATATCGCACACAATAGCTCTCTTGCCCATGTTAAAATTTTAAATTCGTTACTAATTTTATATTTTGATTATAAAATTTCAATACATGGATCAATACCTTTTTATATTACTTTTTTAATTATTTTCGAAATGAATCTCAATATGTTAGTGACGTTTTAAAAAGAAAATCATGATCTTAAGGAATCGTGAAAGAAGATATAATTTGTTTGCTTTATTTCTATTTTTGGTGAAGAATATTATGGTAAAAATAGTTGGAAAATATTGTATACTTTTATTTTTAGTTTTATAACAACCCGCGCGGAGCTAAAATCTAGTTATTAGCAACTACGTGGTGCTGATTATAGGATGCATGTCATTGTATAGCAACTCAGTACCATTTATAATTTGTATGTAATTGTCCAGGTTTATTTATTTCAAAGCAAATATATTCCTTAGTAAAAGGAGGCTTTGGAACGAAAAGAAAGTTGTTTATTCATTTACATTCAGTTATTCAATTTTCACAAATGTTTTATTTAGCCATTGGACATTGAAGAAATGACTTTGTAAAAGTTAAAATTGGTTGTTTTACTTTTATTTTAACAGCGCCCCGAGGATTTTCTTGGGGTGTTACAGAATTAGTCTTCCTAACAATCTAAACTTTGTTGATTGTAATGGGTGTGACTCAAGATATTTATCCTAAAGATACAAATGATATTTTGAATATGACGATACAGTAATCTAACTTATCTAACTTACCAAAAAACACTCAAAGTTGGAATTCAAAGATCAAAGATGAGGAAGAAATGAAAGAAAGGAAATCATGCATGAAGTTGTCAGTGGGAGAAAGATAAGCATGAAGAAGCATACATCTCAACATTTCTAACATTGTAAAGACAAGTTACGATCTCCATTGTATATCCCTTGTTTACAGGATTCACCCCGTTAGACAGGTTTGGTATTTATAATTTTGATCGATCTTATAAAAAAATAACCTTGTAAAGGATTGTTACTATTATTGTACATTATTAATGAGGGAAGAATTAAAATAAACTTTCATTCAAGAGAATGGATCCTGTGACTACTATTATGCTGGCAAAAAAGTGGATAAAAAAACATATGGAAAATACAACCTCCCAATTTAAGGTTGAATTCATTACCCACCATTTTCTATACAATACTTGTCTCCAAAACTTACATGTATAACCACAATTCATCTTTGACAATTTAATCCCTAATGCTTCATATCCAAATTGATGTGGAAACTCGTGGTCTTCTATGCTTTACATCCCGATAATAGTCTCACACCTGTTGATTTTAAGAGAATTAGCTAAATTTGCAAATTAACCATAGTATTTGCAAAAATTAAGCTATCGTACAAAGACTATAGTTAGGTTCTGTTGCAATTCAACTTGCATGCAATTTTCATGCCCTAAAACTGTGTTTGGACCTCGAAAATATTTACAGAAACAAAAACCAAAAAATATTTTCCTTTATAATTTTGTCAGGGAGAATAAAAAAACTGTACTGAACTTTTTGCAGATAAACCCGTAGTAGTACATGGGGTATTAGCACTGTTCTAAAAAAACTCGCCTAGGCACACCTAGGCTTAAGGCTTGGGAGGAACACCCGGCCTTAAGTTTTTTTCCGCCTTATTCTTAGTAAAACCCTTAAGGCACACTTTTTTCTAAAAACAACAATGCTTTAGTGAAACGATATCGCCTTTTAAAGAATTTTTTTACTAACTGAACCATTATCTCATCCAAAATAATCAAATAATAATTTAATTTGCATATATTCAGACATATTTTATGATATGTACAATTTTAGTATTTTAATAGCCTTGTTATGGTTAAAAATATTAAAATATATTAAAAAGGCCTAAATGCTTTTTTACACCTAAGCCCCGCCTAGGTTTCTAAGGCTTAAGGCTTAGCCTCCACGCCTCGATCACGCCCCGCGTTTTTTAGAACCTTAGGTATTAGTATATCACTGAATAGTTCACAGGTTTTTCCGTGTTTTACCCCATTTTTCTATATTCAAACATATGCAAGCGTATTCAAGTGAGTTAAATTGGATGTGCATGCCTTGCTGCAATTTATATTTACACTAAGGCCCTGTATGACTTGAGGTGGAATATTTTTTCATTGGGTGAAAAGTACTTTCACATATTCATACCTAAAATTTTGTTCATATAAAACTGTACTAATAATATACATCTATAACTAATTCTAAGTAAAAAAAAATCACCATTTTATTGTTTACTTTGGCGAAATATTACCGGACAGGGCCTAAGGACAGGAAATGATAATCACGATTATAACAAATATTCAGACCCAAATCAACGTGGGAGAGAAACTCTTACCACTATCTGAAGTATCTTCAACAATACAAAAGACAGTGTGTACAAAACACTTGATATTACTATCGCTGCAACAATGTTGTAGGTCAGGCGCTTATCATCTTTATTGGGAACAAATGTTGTTTTCAATGTATTGGTTAGCTCAAATATCCTGTAAGAGACCTGCAAGCGAAATTAATAGCAATGGGTCAACATCAAATTTCCGCGAGTTATACAATTTTGTTACATATATGCGGATAAAAAAGGACCTGAAATGCGGACTTCTTCATTTAGGGTCAAAATAAACGAGTTTTTCAATGAAATATTGTAGATATAATCTCCATGGTTCGAAGACCATCTCTACCAAGTTTCATCAAAAAATTCATCTGGGAAGTGCATGAAATGCGAAGTTGATAAATATACGAGTTTTGAGTCGTTAAAACTTTTTATGATCATCTAACCCACTTAGTGAACGATTTTTTGATGAAATTTGGTGGAGATGGTCTCCTAACCATGGAGATCATTTCCACCAAATTTCTATAAAAAAAACATTTATTTAGAACCTTGAATGGGGAAGTCCGTTTTTCAAGTCTTTCTTGTTTGTATATTTATATAGCCTCAATTCCCATAAGATGACATCACCCACTTACCGCTACATATATGGAAGTGGTGAGCATGAAGTTCAACATAGGGTAATCTGGAATAAGGGAAAGCAACAACTTAGGCTGACCATCCGGCACACCTGACCTACATACATAAGAAGTGTGATTCGATCATTTCCAAGAGAATAACTATGATTATCTGATCCTTTCAACATGAATTATGATAAGCATGACTTGTAAAACACATTACTTTAGTCGACCCAACTCAAAATCTTAAATTAGTCCATAATTTTCTCAAGTTTCTTATTTTTCTTTCTCAATCGATTTGATATAGAGAAATCCATTTAGCGCACAAGCCAAAAGACAGGTGCCTCTCTAAGCAAGCAATTTTGTTGTATTTTATTTGATGGGAGAATAGAAACATTATCAGCTAATGTCGTCTCCTATGATTTTAGTTTTAGCAAATGTTGAGTAACAAACAAATAGAGTGATGGAATATGCAGTCATAGGTAAATTCAACACACCTTAGCCATATGTTAATCTGTGAGATGTAGGTCTCCAGAGTGATTTTTCCAAGCCATCTGATGAATTGAAAGCAAAAAACCGGGATTTAAATAAAAAAATATTATAACTGCAGGCAAACCTTTTAGATTGTCAAAATCTTGCAATGATTTCGTGGAATTTACACAAATGGAAAGAAAATTTAAAATTATAAAAAATAAACCATTTCCACTTACGCTAAAAGAGTCCAGCTGTAGCTACGAAAATGCTGGGTGACGTTTCTCAAGCTTACGTAAACACTGATCAACATAAAAGTTGCAATTTCTATAAAACCACAAGCAAAAACTTTCAAATATTCTTATGTTATAGCATTTGGGGAATAATATACATACGTTATTGGAATCCATGAGGTATAAGGATGGAACTTATTGTACTCGATCTTCGGAAGCTTGTAGATATACTCGAACCAAAAATATCCTATCTGGAAAACGTAGTTTTTTTTATTTTTATTATGTTGCAGCAAACGGATAACTCAAGGGAATAGAATATTGGGGTAAAATAAATATATATTACCGTTAAGGAAATTATCGCAACAGACGTTTTAATTGATATCCTCCGTTTTATATCTGTTTCCTCTAGTTTCTCCATCCACCTCTCAATCTACAATATCAAATTTCAACAGGTTAGGAATTGACATCATTTCTTGTTTCCTTTATAGAACAAAAAAATAGAGAACAGCCTCAGCTCTCATAATAGTAATCGTACTCAGAATAATTGTAAAGTTTTTTTTCTTTACTTTGCCCTAGAGATAATTGCATTATTAGACATACAACCTAAAATTTCAAAAATTAGACTCACCCCCCCCCCCCTCCCACACACACCCCGAGCATGTGCATCAACCCACTTGTACCTTATGCATCATCCGTTGGATGTAGGGGGAAAGTCTAATTTTTTAAATTCTAAGGGCGTTAAGTCTAACTATGCAATTATCTCAGGGATTAAAGTTATAAATAACCTAAAAATAATAATAATTGGAAAAAATCATCATCGGAACTTACTGTTGGATGATAATAAGCATATAACATTCCTATTATCCATATGTAGCGGTCAAGGCCCGAACGGAAATGCCACTCGTGCAAGAGAGACAATTTCGGCTTTGAAGGATCCGTGTATCCTGCAATGTATTTACATCTATTAATATAAAAAAGGATTTTTTTTTCTTTGGTACAAGAAAAAATGGTGCAGATGTAATGATAACCATAGCGAAACTAGTGGTACTGAAAGTTACTAACCAAGAAGGAAAGTCAATGGGCTCCAAACCAGTTCAAACACTCCAGGTAACTCCTATATGAGGATTACCACCAAAAAGCAGGCTACAATTTTTGCAGCAATTACAGTACCGTTCTCATTATATTTGTTAAAAATACCAAGAGCCCCATAAACCATGAGAGTGAAAAGAGTGTGCATGGGGCATATGTAGTATAACATGTAACTGTTGTTGAGAACAACACAGCAAAATAACACCAAAAAGTTAAGCCGCCACATCATCTGCCATATAAAAAAGTTATACAGTCAGAAGCATAATATCAAAACTAGAGGTTATTTGGCATTTGCCCCATTTATTTTGCTATACCCAGTTTATCCCTCACTGTTCCTGGAGTTTGACCCCCACAAAAGAATCATAATTACATTTGTTATGACGCTTTGTGAGAATCTTTTGTGACGATTTATGACATTTTTGGGTGTCAAAGTCTAAATAAGTGAAACCAGTGTGGGCCCAATTCAAAATAGAAAAACAAATGGGAGCCAAATGCTAGATAATCCGAAACTTATATGGGAGACTATGAACCTGAGCAAATCTTCCGAGGCTAAAATCTTTGCGGATGTAGTAATATGAGAAGTTCCCAAATCCAGTCATCCACACATATGCCGCAATGAAAAGTCGTATAGCATTATAAATTTCTGTTGCAGCGAAGTAATGGTACATTAGAAATAATACCTGCATATAAAAGTAGAAAAAAATTTAGAGTTAGTAATCACTGATGTTGAGAATAACTCCAAACTGGGGGATAATTGCAATTGAAAGTAGAAGAAAGAACAATACAAACTTAATTTAAAACAATTACTAAATACCTCTAAAACAATAGCAATCCGTATAATAAAGATAGTGTTTGGTTATAATACAGTCCGTGCCTCCTATGCAGTCTTAGATGATAGCCGTAAATAAGGCAGTAAGTTGGTACACATGGGGCGGTCGAAGCCCCTAAATGTCAAATAGAGTCCCTCTCACAATATCATATAGCTCTATTGATTTAACAGTTTGGTGATGTGAAGCTGCAAAGGCTCTTGACACTCTTGGCTCAAATTTATCAGATGGCTTTTACAGATTAGTTATGTGAAGGTTCAAAAATGAAAAGAAGGCTTTAAGCCATAAAAAATAATATAGGGTTATTTAGAATTTGACCACTATTTATTTTTGGTATTCAATTTAATCTACCTTTTTGATCAAGTTAGGATTATTTAAAATTTGACCCTTATTTTATTTCTGGTATTCAGTTTAACCATGCCTTCTGATTTTTATTTTTTTTTAAAATTTTTTTGGCGTTAGGCCAAAATAAGAAACCAGTCTTAAATAAAAAAAAATGATTTTTCTTATTCGAAAAGTATATTTTGTAAACATACTGAAAATATTTCAAAAATGATCAATTGTCACCTCACTTGTATTTAAAAAAATTGTCTTTGCATGTTTACTAGGAAAAAAAAAGAGACAAATTAACAGGAGAAGATCATTGATTTTTTTTTGAACCAAAAAAATTATAATGAACATAACAAGATCAGCAAACATGATACCACAACTTTATTCACAAACATATAAAATTTGTAAATAAAGGTTCAATATTTAAAGAAAAAACTTAAACACTATGAATGATTGAATTTATGTGTGTGAATGAAATAGGCTTTTGACAGACAAGCAGTGATTTATATTTAGAAAGAAAAAAAGCATAATATTAATTTTATATTTTTTTTATCCTAGATAGTGACAGCCTAGTACATAGTGATATTAGTTGGACATATAAGAGAGTGATGTGGCACTTAGGTCAACACTAGTGATGATATGGCAGGGTCACGTCAACATTTCCGGTGAACTCGTTGGAAAAAAGAGTGGAAAATTGTCAAAAATTTTGACGTGGCTCTACAAACACCCAGTGATGAAGCGGCACTACCACATCAGCTGTTCAAGTCGGCACAACTAATGTCATTGTGAGGTTTTTTCATTAGTTCATACATAAATTGAATTTAACATTAATATAATATTTTTTATGGACTGTAACCAACTCTAAATTAAATGACTTCGATATTTTATCTTCCGACATTAGTAAAATTGGTTTTTATTTCAACTAATTCTATTTGATTTAGCCCACAAAAAGAAAGAAAACTTTAAAAAGTCAAATCCAAAAGATTTAATAATAAATGGATAATGTGAAGAAGGTAAAGGAGGGAATACCACCAAAGTACTTATAGTAGGGCCTTTTGACAGCACCTTTTCCATAACTTAATGCCTTTGCTTCTTAAGAGTGCATAGAAGGTCCACAAACATGGACTGTACTTCAATGGGACTCATTAATTTAAGAGTGTTATTACAAGTTCCGGTGTGCTTGAAGGTTTCTACACATTTTTCTCTCTAGACTTCTTTAAACCCAAATTTAAGCTAAGGATCACCTCTCCCCTTTCTAGTTGTCTTCTTTTCCTCAAAGATTTGTCACATGCAATGAGTTCCTTGAATGATTACTTGATTTTACAACTTTGAGGCTGAAATTCCATAGTTTAGCCTTCAGATTTGGGTTTTTTGACTTTGTCCCTAAGAAAATGTTGTATTTAAAGATAATCCCTTGTATTTTCAATAATTAGACTCCCACCTCCCCCGACCACATGTCCATCATCCCATTTGTACCTTAACCATCATCCTGCTCATACGCTATGCATCAACCCTCTTGTACCTTATGCATGCGGGGTTTAGTTTAATTATTGAACATCTAGGGGGTATCTCTGAATACAACATTATTTGAGGACGTAAAATCAACAACCCTTCAGAGTTCTTGAATCACATATATTGTCGTTTGTTGTGGTGGTTGTCCCCCGTTCATCTAAGATTTATGGGATTTATTGGTTCTAAACTACTCCTATGTTATTTCATGTTCCTCCTTTTTGCCTCCTGATGATGTATAAGATGGTGGAATTGAAAATAAAGATGGGAAAATCTTGATATTAGATGTTTGGAAAGAAATTCACAATTTCATACTAAAAATCAATTGGAAAATAGATACACGTGATAATTATTGAATGAGATGGTTTAATGGATTTAAAACTGTTAAATATTTGCTCAAGGCATGTGCAAGGTTGGTTAAAATTTCCTTACAAAAGTTAAAAGGGAAGAAAAAGAAATGATTTTCTACAAATGATGTTTTAGATTAGTTGTATCGTAGATGTTGAGATAAATAAGATGAGCTTTAAGAATGGGATTTTAATGATGCGATTTGAAATTGATTATGAGACATAGGAAAATAAAATGATGAACTTTTGATGAAAAAAAATGACGCAACTGAATGATGATAAATATTGAGATGTTGAACCTAGATGATTATTGATTAGGGTCGAGACAACAGTATCGCTGTGTGATTACGGTATTGAGGCGATCAGGTGAAAACACCCTAAGGGCAAGGATCTAGGGAAGTAAGCCACAGTAAACCGCCGTCACATGGTGAGGATCCCATAAAGGTTCAGGGATCACACCACACAGTGTTAGATTCGCAACGGCCAATACCACCAGTTGGCGAGCCCGGGAAATCGAGTGTGAGTTAAAGAACTTAAAAGACAATAATTGGATTAAACATTTTTTGAATTCAGTGGTTCATGTTACAGCTTAAATAGTAAAGAATATTAGATTTTAATTTGACTAAAGTTTATTTTAATTTGATTGAAGTTTATTTTGAATTGATTAAACTTTATTCTGATTTAATATATTCTGACTTTCACACAAAAAAAAGTTTATTTAATTAAACTTGTTATTTAGTTAATGTTACTTGTGACGTATCTAAAGGCCTTCAAATCTAGTTCTTTTAATTTAATTTTAAGGAACATTTTATAATTTAGTTTCATTTAATAGAGACTCTTTACATCATTTAATAAAGATACCATTATGTTAATTAATATTATCCTGCTAATCTTTCCATTCATATCCGTTTCTGCAATGTCATTGATTGCCGCGTTGATTTATACCCTTTATTATTTCACACACAGCTTCCCCATCATATTTTGTTAGATCCTCACCGAGCATTCGTCTCATTCCATTTCTTTTTCTTTTCCTCTCACACGTAATAGCATGGGTGAGGGAAAACGGATTTCTGGCTGCTCTGACTAGATTACGGGTACCATGACATGTCCAAGACGTCATTGATTCTACTGTGGTTGTTTCAGTTTGTTATATGGGTTGTAGTTAATATATTAGTTTTATAGCGTTGCTCTACTGTGTTACCATGATGGGTTATTTTCATATGCATTATTTATTATATTAGTTTCATATTCCACTTCCGCATCATATTTTGTTAGATCCTTGCCGAGCATTCGACTCATTCTGTTTCTTCTCTCTTTTTCCCTCCCATGTAATAAAAAGGATAAGAGAAAAACAGACTTCCGGCTACTGTTTCAGCTCTGACTAGCTATCGAGTAAAGCCACGGCATGCCCAAGATGTCAATGATTCTACTGTGATGGTTGTTTCAGTTTGTTATATGCATTGTAATTATTATATTAGTTTTATCACGTTGCTATATTGTGTTACCAGTATTTTCAAAAAGGATTTATAAATGTGTAGAAAAAAGCGTAAGGCGTTGTTTGTCAAATAGTCATTGTTTTAAGCACCTAGGGGAGTCGAAATGTTATCATTTTGTCTGTAGTAATAGAGAAAAATAAAATAAAACGCCTAGAACATATTGTAGCCCTAAAATACTCTTTTGGGAGTCGTAGGAATCCCTAGACACACAGCAGCACGGTCAATTGAATGAAATAGAGGGAAGGAACCTGCGATTGAAGGAAACAGAGAGGAAATCAAACAAAATTTAAAAGAAACCCTTCCAAATCTCCAATTGCAGCCCTTGATCTGTTTTGTGGCTAGTATTTTTTATGTACACTGGCCTTCCGGGAATTATTTGTATTTTTGTTTACTTTTATTTTCATGTCTTAGTTTAGTAATTTTTCCTCTTTTAGTTAGTATAGGTAGTTGAACACAAATCAAACATGGTCAATCAGATGTGATACTTTTCACCTTATGAAGAAATATAAAAACAATACGTTAAAAAATGTTTGAAGATTTAGATGCATTGTTTTTAAAAATGACAAACCTGCATCCATCCTTTCCATTCCTCAGTTTGATGCCTGTTCAGATAAAGTATTGATTTCCCTGTGAGAGGTGACTTATCATGATGTATCTTGAAAGAAGTAATTGCCGAAACTATTATGAGGAGGAAGTAGAGAAATAAGAAAAGATCCCGGTTGTAACTCTGCAAACACAAATAATAATCAAGGCGCAAACTAATTAAAGGTCCCAGCATTATCAGTTAATAACATTATAGAAAAGATAGAAATAAATAAAATAAAATAAAAGGTTTGACACCCACACCTTCTTTGATTCACCAAAGAGATTTGTACGGTCGCACAAATAAAAGTAAATCAAAAGGGCGCCAAATTCTGATATGGAGAAAAAGTGAGGAGAGAGAAGAAAGTATTCAGCATTGTCAGCAGCAGTCCTCAAGAAATTAAAGTGATTTAAGGCCAAAGATATTGAACGTAATATACATACATAGCTCTCAAAATCAATCGATTTTCAATCAAGAATGACTGATCCAACATAAAGAGCCTGAAAAGATACAAAACATATGGACACGTGAACATACAGCTAGTTAACAATCTTAATAAATAATTAAATGTAGCGAAAGGATTTTTTTAACAAACCTAACAATGTGAGATGTAACGGATGAACTCCGAACAACTCTAGGAGAGGCTGACTGAAGACCACCCGCTTCCAATAAAACAGCTTTGTCCTCTTCTTTAATGGTTTCATTTCCCAACTCAACCAAATTGATATCAGATTGCCTACCACTAAAATACACATGTTTAGAGAGGAAATTACAGATTTTCTTGTTCAAACTATTTTTCTCATTGCAAACAGAATACTAGAATCAGTTATCCCGTAATTTCCCTTGATAAGTAAATTCCCACAAAGTTAAACAGAGCCTGCTGATTAAATAATTAAAAATCCATCTCACTGAGCCTTCCAAACAATGAGAGGATTAAATAATAAAGAGTAAAGAACATCACATAATTACCAATAAAAACTTATTTCTTCTGAGTTATAGCAACACAATAAGTTACAATAGTAAAAATAAGAAATAATTACTCATAACATGTTAATGGTGAAGTGAAAACTACTTACTTTTTTCCTCACACAGAATTGCACAGGAGCATGGAGAGAAGAAAATCAGTGCTAAAGAATTGTGAAACTTACGTTTTTTGTGACACTGAATTTTTTTTGTGCTCCAGAAACTCCGAATATAACCAAGCTGCAAATATTGGGATAATTCCAAGAAAAAATGACACCTGTAATTGATAGAATAATATATGTCAAATCTGAATTTTATTATGCCAACATTCATTAAAGGGTATCTGTTTAAAAAGGGAGCCGCAATCTTGTAATTCAAATGCTTATACAATAGAGAGAGAGACAGAGAGAGAGAGAGCACTTGAAACAAGAGGCATTTTGTTAATGACTAATGATATGTACGACCAAAATTACCCTTGTTTTGTAGTTTTTATACTTACATATGCATTAAACAAGATCATCAAAGATTCTACACTAAATAACACCTCCCCAACCCCACCCAAACCCTCTCTGAAAAAAGCTGATTAAGAGAAAACCACTTTCAAGTGCGTTACGGTTCCTTCTCTTTGATGATTGATTAAGAAAAGTGGATACAATCTCTCAGCCCCTGGCAATGGCATAAAAGCCCTATCTCTTTTCCGATTATATTGTAGTTTAGAGTAAATTACCAACTTAGTCGCTAAACTATTACCCAAGCTTTAAATGGCTCCGAAACTTCATTTTGTCTCAATTAGTCCCTAAACTAATCAATTTGATTGAACGTGGTCCTTCCATTACTTTATTTTGTTAATTTTAATGCAATGAGGGTTAACATTGTCAAGCCAATTTATACTCTAAAATAAACCACACTTCTAATATAATTAACCCAGAAACTATCAATAATAATCCCTAATCCTTAGTAAACCATAAATTGGACTCCCATTAGACCGAACATTTAACCAATTCACAATCTCTATATCTTAGAAAGGGGAAAAAAAGTGATAAAAGAACCCTCCCGCCAGCATCTTCCCCCGCTCCCTGTTACGGAGTTCTCCAATGACTTCCCCGCCATTCAGGGACTTTCCTATACCTCCTACATTCCGGTGAACCCCATCCCCTATCACCCCGGCAAAATCACAAAGCCTAGCAACCTACATAAAGATTTGAGCACATCACAAATCGAATTTTCCAGATTATAGTTTCAAGATATATATATATACTAGTGGATGCCCGTGCCCGAGGGCATGGCGATAAATTTGCCCCCGTGATAAAAAAAAATTTGAGAAAAAAAAATAGTTAAAAAAAAAATTGAGAAAAAATAAAAAAAATTTGAGAAAAAATAAAAATAAATAAAAAATATAAATTAAAAAAAGAAAAAAATATTTAAAAAATTAATAAAAAAATAGTTTTAAAAAATGGGAAAAATATTTAATAAAAAAATATAAATTTACACGTATTTAAAAAAATACATGTATTTATAATAGTATAATAGTATTTATAATAGTATATATATAACACAAAAAAAAGAAAAAAAAATAACTTTTAGCATGACATTTCATGTATGGGCATGAAAGAGAAAAATGTCATGCATAAAAAAAGTGAAGATATTTTGGCAAAATTTAAATTTTCAAAAACCATGCTCCTTTATTATATGGATATATATATATATGCACACACGACAATAGATCTTGGTGTAACTTCTTTTTTTCCGGCAACCGCATGGACCTCCGACAATAGATATGTATATATGGCTCCAAATACATACAAGTCAGCACATATATATAACCCCCCCCCCCCCCCCCCCCCACACACACACACACATACACGCACACACATAAGTGTTATTAAATGTGAACCAGACCAAGAAAAACAGAGGGAGAAGAGAGGGAAGCAGAAGAATAGAAGAGAGAGAGAAACAGTAGTCGCCGAATTTCTGTGATTTCATGGGAGGGGGAAACAAAGGGAGGTCTAAGTGGAGGTGATTCAACATGCGTGTTTAGTTACAAGATCACGATATTCAAAGTGGGGGTGGGGTGTGGTTGGTTAGAAACATGAAATATTTATGTGATTGGCCTATAATACCCCCTAAATTCAGTTACAAATTTTATAGAATTGGATGCAAGGACGGCATTGAATAAAATCAATTACTTCACCAAAATGAAGTTTAGGGACGATTTTAAAAATTCGGATACTAGTTTAGCGACTAAAAAGATAATGTACTCTACAATATACACCCCAGAATGAAAAGTGAGCAAAATTTAACAATCCCCATAAATAACCTGAATCTGATTATTAGCGCGACCAATGGATATCAAGGCCAATCAGGATCGGATAAAAAATAAACCAAACACGGATTGTCTGTTAAGATTCAATCTCCAAAACATTGGGATACTTCGCCGAACCACGTAATCTTCACACCATTAAATTACTTCGCTTCTCATCAAACCTGTCTACTTTTCCATACATCATATAAATTAGATAATAACTCTGATTCCAATTTCATCATTAAAATCTTGTTACCACATTGTTACAGACTTGACATTCTAATCCTAGCATTATAGCCACACAATTGACAACATTACAAACAAGGCAGAATTAAAGCATCACTTCAAGCTTGAAACATATTATACCAACTATGAATTCTACACATACACATATATACATAAATTAGAAGTTACCAGCTACTGAAAAGATTGAAATGAGCATAAAAGGCAGTAAATCAGTTACCTGGCCAGGTGTTAAAGGACCTTGGATCACCATTTGCGAGAGAATTTCACCACAACTGTCAAAATTCACAGTTTGAAAATCACTAAATCAATTTTTTATGTGTGATATTGTGCAGTTACTCCACCGACACAATTAGAGTGTGTTAAAAAAGCAGATCTGATCCAAAGAGAGTGGAGGAATGAAAATGAACCCCAGATTTGGTGCGGCGGTGGTGGTGAGATTCGGAATTATGGCTATATTGTCCGCGTGAAACTGGAGAGACAGAGTGAGAGGTGTGGGGCAATAAGTATAAATACAATTTCTTTGTTGAAGAAGACAGGGAGTTGGTAAATCTTTTGTAATACGATCTATATTCTCTACTTTTATATTTTCCTATTCAAATCAAATAATTAATTTATTTATGTATATATATAAAATAAGCATATATCAAATAGTCCCTCGAACTTTTTTTAATACACGTTTATTCAAGCTTTTTTGTTTTGCACCAAAAAGTCATTCTCCATGCCAAAAAGATTTTACCATGCGACTGGCGCGGAATAAATGATTTTTTTGTACAAAATAAAACGGTTGGATTAAATGTGTATTAAAAAATGTTTGAGGGACTTTTTGGTATTTAATCCTATATAAAATTGTAACCTTAAATCTTACTCCAAACTTTAGAGTGACACATGGTATATTTAATTAATTTATGAGTACTTTTTGAAGGCGTTAATTTCCTATTTTTTTATATTGTGCCACTTGAACTTCCATGTAAAATAGATATTTTCTTTACTCGAGAAGTTAAATAAACAAAGTCTTATTATGCCCTTTCCTCTCTTTTTATTTCTCTCTATTGCCTAATTATTTAATTAAATCACGTAAAGTTTCTCTCTCCGGGAGGTGAAACAACGGTTGTTTAACAACCCCATGTTTTATTTTTATTTCCCTTTGTTTCCTTTCACATTACATAACTTTTTATTTGTGAACATTTATATTGTGCCACCTGAACTTCTATATAATATAGATATTTCATTTACTCAGGAAGTTAAATAGCCAAATCTGTTTTGGTGGCTTGATTATGCCCTTTTGACTCCTCTTATTTGTCTCTTTTGCATAAATATTTAACTCACATAACTTGTTTCTCGGAGAGGTGAAACAACCCCATGTCTTATTTTTATTTCCTTCATTTTCCTTTCACATCATAGAACTTTTATTTTGTGTAGATTTTTGTTACACATTTTATTGATGATATACATCAAGGATTGATGATATGAACAACTTTTAATTAAAAAATATGGTAAGGATAGTTCACTTTATGTTCGGCCCCCTTTATTTTTCCTCTTAAATATTATATAGAGTGAACTATGTGTTATGTCTACTGTTTACTAAATACAAAAGTACAAAATTACGAATTATAATATAATTACAGAAATAAAACAAAATTACTGAAAATAAAAACTTACTTGAATTTGCAAAAAACAATAATAGAAATAGAAAAATAATTCGAGCCCTGTGAATTTTCAGTGTCCTTTAAGACAATTTATTCCCTCCAATGTGCTCCGAGGTTGATGAATATTGTCTCCCAAGATAGAACGGATTTTCCAATTAGTTATGTAGCACGACAATAATTAATTACGACGAACTCAAATTCTGTGGCTTTTACTCAACAACAATGCAACAGATGTGAAAAAAGTTATGCAGAAAAAAGACTTTTCAGGAACAGATATGACAACACTTTTGGTATGGAAGAAATTGGAAGAGGGAATTTTTTTCATTAATTAAAAACGGAGGGAGCCATCTGTATTTATAGCAAAGTAAGTGACTGTTGGCAATAACTGACAAAAACAATTAAACGAAATTAACTGTTGACTGTTGGAAATAACTGCCAACAGTTTATTAATTAATTAATTTCGTAATTAATTAATAATAAAAAGTCCAGAAAGTTAAATTAATTCGGACCAAAAATTTAAGAGATTTTTATAAGCCTAAGCCTAAGCCCGAACCCGAGCCGAGCCAGCCGGACAGACGCGCGTGCGCGTGTGGACCTTTGATCGAAAGTCAACCCGTGCATAGCTTAGGTCATCTCCCCTTGAAAGAGTTGGGATACCCCAAGGCCTCTAAGCCTTAGTCATTTGGGTTTTATTAACTCATCATTTTCCCACTACTCTTTCAATGTGGGACAAGAGTTAAAACATACCCAAGACATTAACTTTCTGTAATACCCCGTACTTTTATCGATATTTATTTGTGGGATTAATTAGATTAAATGTGAATTAATTGAGAATTAATCCGGATATAATACTAACAAGATGTGAGTTGGTATTTGATTATAATGTGTATATATGGAAATTTATGAATATTGAAAATATTGAAATTGTCGCGAGACTGAAATACGGCAATTTGGAAATTTAGTCGGGATGCATGTGTCAGTCGCGTCAGGAACGTAATTATTTGAATGAGTGCGCCAACGAGTCCGGAAGGGTCGAAATAGTCAGAAAACACTAGCCGGGGGTTTAGTTTGGGTCCCGGGGCATATTAGTAATTTTGAAATTTTGGGAATATTAACCAACGAATTTTGGGAGTTAATTGTAGGTTATTTAGTAACCCACTTAACCCATTACCACCACTTTACAACTTAGAGGGCTAAGGGAGTTATAGGAAAAGTTAGAAGAGGAGTTACAAGAGCCAAAACCACCATCTTCAACCTTGGGAGAAAATTCGTAGAGAAAGGAGAGAATCAACCCATTCACCAACATCAAATTCTGAAGAACAATCTAAGGCAAGTGGTTTAATTACGTTAATTTCAAGCGAATGTTTCTTCCATGCTTAGAATTTAAAATAATTGCATCATATTGGGGGTTTGATGAAAACCCATGAAATTGGAGATAGAAATTCATGATATGTTATAGGGATCGCATGTAGAATGTTATTGGGTGATTGTACTATAAGGAATACAACTTTTTATGATGTAAAAACGGATTTATAAAGGGAAATTGAAGACATTAAATTTCTGAGTTCATACTCATAGGGTTTGGGGAAAAATTGGGGAGTTATGATAATTATTTGTTGTTTAGGAAGATTGGACCCCAAAAATATGTTAAGAAACGACCTAAGAAGGTTTAGTGATGTTTAAGAACCTTAAAATACGATTGGGATGATTTTATGATGAGTTTAGAGAAGAGAAAAATTTAGAAAAACAAAGTAGAATTTATGGGCTTGAAATTGCCATCTCGTTAGAAGACCTACCCAGGTCGTTCGAACGAGCTTCTAACAAGGTGACAATATGCCTTCTAACGAGTTGGCAGTTCGTTCGAAGCCTTTCGTTCGAACGACCTCGTTCGAACGAGACTTCTAACGAGTTAACAGAATGGCTTTTTGGTCTGATTTCATTTCAAACGTTTTGTAAACTTATTTAAGTGGAGTGTTAACCTTCCCTTATTGATATGCGAGTATAATTGTGAGAATTAGGGTGCGTTAAGGAGTATGATTTAAAACCTCATAATAATATTGGATGTCTTTTGTGAAATCGGAAACGAGTACCTAATTATGACGTGAGGAGGGTCGATAACTTGAATATACAAATCGGGAACTTGAAATCGTATAACATTGAAGTGACGGTATAAGAACGAGAAGTATACCTATATTGAGATTACGAGATAACTAAGATGTCTGCACGCTTAGTATATATGATTTTATGTGTATGACGTACCTACCATACTTGCTATCACGGGAGGTTTGCGTTCATTTAGGGCCATCTAATCTTTGTGTGCCTACGGGGGGATATAGATTGGTACCTCGAGGACATAGGTAAGAGAAAGACTTATTGAGAAGTTAATAAGTCTGCTGATCATGGGAGCGTAGGTATGTGCGTGACCCATTTGCTGTGAACTATGTTCGCCTCCATTGTTTGTGATTGCTATTATCTGAGAACGATTCCTGAGAGATTCGGAATGCGTGATCCTTATGTACGTGATGTACCAGGATGGGATAGCAGAGTATGTGTGCACCGCAGCTTAGCCTCGGGGTGCTAGTTCTGTATAATTATGATGAGAATAAAATATGGTAAGTTGGAAAGAATTGTCATGTTTAATTGTGTGTATAATTATAGTAACGCTTTGAAAAGATAAAAGGGGGATAATCTCTAGTAAATGGTTTTGCAAATATTTGGGAATCCGAGAATTAAAGTAAAACTCTCTATTTAATTGATGATTGGAATTAAAGCGCGAATCGGGTGGAAATGTTTGAATTTGTTTTGGTCCAGATGGATATGAGAATCACTTGAATGGGTACGGTACATTAGGAGTGCACAAATAGTCGAGAGGTGAGTATTTCATGTGAGAGCACGTCCTAACATGTATTTTGCATTCATTGTTTTAATGTCATTAAATCACTTGCTATTTTTAAACTATTTTCCACATTCGGGCTCTGACCCGTTTGCTTTCAAATCTATTTTTGTAAAAACCTTTTTAGGTGCCCAGCCACAAAGACACCATGCATAGGAATTCTATTCAGGTGACGAGCTGTAGCTGTTGTGGAAGTTACAGGGCCTTGACAGTAGACGCCTCCTTTCCTAGTCTTGACTCCATTACCAGTTTTATCCTTTGTAGGCATGTCGCCCATTTCCTTTAGAGACATTTTATATTTCAGTTATTCAGACTTTGGGTTGTAATTAATTTAGGATGCAGACTTGTTTTATTTATTTCAGTATTGGGATTGTTGTGAAGAGTATTTCCTCCAGATTCATTATTGTTTGATGGTTACTCTATTGGGACTTTATTGTGAATGGTTATGTTAACTTTTAGTAATTCATTTATTGCATGTTAACCGGATTTAAATTAAAATGGACATCTCACTTTTCAAATACTAGGTGGTTAGTAATTATAAAAAAATGTTTTCGACAGTGATGGTATTAACTGAACCAACTTGTCATTTTGTATTAATTTAATAAAGGAGTAGCTACCCGGTATTTAATTAGTCGGGGTGTCACAGGTGGTATCAGAGCATCAGGTTCTAGTGTCCCTAGGATCTGTACGGCTTATTATGTTTTCGCTGAGCTTTCTTTGATGTAGAGCCCTATATTTTAGGACTGTTGTATTCTTTGTGTATGCTTCGCTCTTCAGCTATTTTGAGTTAATAACTGAGAACTTGTAGACTTTACTCTCATTTCAGATGCCTCCACGACGTGTACGCTCCTAGGGATGCACAGCCAGAACCACAGCCTGCACCAGTTCCGGGCACCATGAATGTCGCCGAGGTTGCAGCTATTGTAGCCCAAGCGGTAAATGCCGCCCTAGCCATTGTACAGCAGGCACCACCCCAGGCGCCGGTAGCCGCGCCAGTTCAGTAACATGCATTCCCGTCTGCTTGGGAACGTGTTCGTGATGCTTTTCAGAAAGCACACCATCCGGAGTTTGCAGGTAGCTCCGATGTTGTGGTATCCAGTCAGTGGAGGAAGAATATTCAGAGGCACTTAAGGATGTACGAGTGCACCGATGTTCAGAAGTAGATACTAGCTACTTTCAAGCTAGTGGGATCTGCATTGCAGTGGTGGGAGTCCATTACCACCGCAGAGGAGAGAGATATTCTCACTATACAGGAGTTCTGGGTGCGGTTCGACTGCAAGTATTTTCCGTCAGCTGTCCACACGGAGATGAGAAGGAAGTTGATGAACCTCAAACAGGAGGGAAAGACCGTAGCCGAGTATGAGGCCGAATTCACTAATCTACTGAACATTGTTCCGGATGAAATACCGACTGAGGAGAAGAAGATTCAGAAGTTCACAGATGGATTGACTTGGAGGATCCGTCAGCATTTGTTGGGGAATCTCTCGTTGGCCACTTATTCTGACGTGGTTAACGATGCACTGCTACACTACCAGGATCACCGCTTTCACATGTCTGAGAGCAAGAGGTCAGGAAAGTCCAGCCATCAGGGCAGGACCGGGGGAAATGGTGTCAGCGGGGTACAATCTGCTCAGGGACAGTACAGTCAGGGTGACCAGGGTTCCCAGCAGGGGGATTCTAAGAGGTTCAGATCTGGGAATTTTAGAAGTGGACAGGGAGGTTTCAGGCAGGGCCATCAGGGTCCGAACGGCCATCAGGGCCAGGAGGGTCAGAATGGTCAGCAGCAGTAGTTTCAGCAGGGCCAACATGGCCAGGGAGAAATGGTAACGGACATCAGGGCCGAGGGCAGCAGGGACAGCGAGGGGGAAACTTCCCGGGGAAGTGTTATGTTTGTGGCAAGACTGGCCACAAATGCCAGGATTGTCCTGATAAGGGCAGGGCCCCACAGCAGCAGCAGGGTGCCCGACACGAGCCACAAAGGCCTATGTTTCCCGCCTCCCTCCCAGCACCGCCACAGATGGCAGCACTGCCACCCATTCCAGTGGTCCCAGTTCAGCAGGGACAGCTTCAGTATGGGAGAGTGTATCAGCTCCAGCATGTCGCAGCCCCACAGGATCCACCGGCCATTGAGGGTATGTTCTCTATTCAGGGGACTATGGGGCGTATTTTATTTGACACGGGGGCCACACATTGTTTCATTGCCATGAGATTTGCACGCACCATTGGGTTATTAGGCACCGCCGAGAGCACGGTTACTTGTGTAGATTCACCGTTGAGTAGGGGTTCCGTGATTTCTCTTACATGTAGAGGTGTGGGTATAGATATCGGAAGGTTTACTTTACCCGCTGATATGTTAGTGTTAGAGATGACTGAGTACGATGCGATTATTGGTATGGATTGGCTAGTTGCGTACCGAGCCATGATTGACTGTTTTAGTAGGAGTATTATCTTTGCCATTCCCGGGAAGGAGATGTTTTTAGTGGCGATGCCTCGCCCTGAGGGAGGATCCTCCACTCACTTGTACTATATAGAGGAGGAGACCTCTAAGGAAGTGGTGATACCACTCAATGCGATTCCAGTTGTTAGGGAGTTTGCCGACGTATTTCAGGATATACCTAGATTACCTCTGAGTAGGAAGATAGATTTTATGATCGATTTGACGTCGGGCACTCGGCCTATTGCCCGCGCACCTTACCGTATGGCTCCAGCGGAGATGAGAGAGTTACGGGATCAGATTGAGCAGTTGTTGGGTCAGGGGTTTATCCGGAGGAGTACTTCGCCGTGGGGTGCCCCTGTGTTGTTCGTAAAGAAGAGGGATGGATCGTTGAGGTTATGTGTAGATTACTGGGAGTTAAATAAGGTCGCGATACAGAATAAGTATCCGTTGCCCCGAATCGATGACTTATTCGACCAACTGAGGGGAGCTTCTTTCTTCTCCAAGATTGATTTGAAATTAGGATACCCTCAGTTGCATATCAGGGAAGAGGACGTCTCGAAGACTGCTTTCTTAACGAGATATGGTTCCTACGAGTTTCGGGTTATGCCTTTTGGCTTGACCAATGCTCCAGCCGTGTTTATGGACTTGATGAATAGGGTGTTTAGAGAATTCCTAGACCAGTTCGTCATTGTCTTCATCGATGACATTCTGGTTTACTCCTAGACAGAAGAGGAGCACGCCGAGCATTTGAGACAAGTTTTGCAAACACTACGTCAGAACGAGTTGTATGCAAAGTATGAGAAGTGCGGGTTTTGGCTGAAGGAGATTCAGTTTTTGGGGCATATTATTTCAGACCGGGGGATATCTATTGATCCGGGAAGGTATCCGTGGTGAGGGAGTGGGGACAGCCCTCGACATCGACTGGGATCCGTAGTTTCTTGGGCCTAGCAGGATACTACAGGAGGTTTATTTGGGGTTTCTCAAGGATAGCGGGTCCTTTGACACATCTGACTCGTAAGGGTGTGCCATTCATTTGGAGCGATGCCTGTCAGTTGGCATTCGATGAGTTGAAGGACAAGTTGACCTCAGCACCTGTGTTAGCATTGCCGAGACCGGGAGTTGAGTATCTAGTCTACACCGATGCGCCCTTACAAGGACTTGGAGGTGTATTGCAGCAGGAGAGTCAGGCCATAGCTTATGCTTCCCGTAAGCTTAAGCCTCACGAGAAGAATTACCCCACCCATGACTTGGAGTTAGCGGTAGTTGTATTTGCACTTCGGATTTGGAGACACTATCTCCTGGGGGAGAAATTTCGGTTATTCACGGACCACAAATCTCTACAGTACCTATTCACGCAGAAGGAGTTGAATATGCGGCAACGGAGGTGGCTTGAGTTTGTGAAGGATTATCAGTTTGATATCCAATATCACCCGGGAAAGGCTAACGTGGTAGCAGACGTGTTGAGCCGTAGGCCAGTAGATGGGGTGGCCGAGGTGTGGAAGGATAAGTGGAAGGAGTTGGGACACCAGGATGCAGTGGCCTGATCATTCATGTCTGTGATGACTGTTACACCGCAGATTGTCATGAGGGTGGAAAAGGCACAAGCAAATGACTCGTTCTGTCAGGAGCAGATAGTTCGATTACTAGCAGAAGGAGCAGAGTCCTATACCGTTAGCTCATACGGGGGATTACGCTTCAATGGGAGACTAGTCGTTCCGAAAGGGGAAGACTTGCGACACGAGGTGATGGCAGAGTCGCACGGCCCACGGTTCGCGGTACACCCCGGTGGGGATAAAATGTACTAAGACATAAGACGTCAGTATTAGTGGAGCGGGATGAAGAGAGATATTGCCGTGTTTGTTTCTAAATGCACCACTTGTCAGCTGGTAAAAGTGGATCATCAGAGATCGGCAGGACTTCTACAGCCATTAGAGGTCCCGATGTGGATATGGGAAAGCATCTCCATGGATTTTATCACGGGGTTACCTACGTCACAGAGGGGTCACGACTCCATTTGGGTAATTGTGGACAGGTTGACCAAAGTCGCTCAATTTCTACCCGTAAGGATAGACTATAGTACGGGACAGTATGCCCAGATTTTTATTGCAGAAATAGTGAGACTTCACGGTGTGCCCCTAAATATCGTGTCTCACCGAGACAAGATATTTGTTTCACGGTTTTGGGAGAGTTTTCAGGAGGCCATGGGCACGGAATTGCGGTTGAGTACGGCTTATCACCCGCAGACCGATAGGCAAACCGAGCGTACAAACCAGATGTTGGAGGACATATTACGTATGTGCATCATAGACTTTGGGGGTGGATGGGAGCAGTACCTTCCACTGGTGGAGTTTGCTTATAATAACTCCTACCAGTTCACCATTGGCATGGCTCCATTTGAGGCGTTGTATGGTAGACCTTGTCGTTCCCCAGCATGTTGGTTAGAGGTGGGGGACAACAAACTACTTGAGCCGGAAGTGATTCAGGATGATACTTCGGTAAGGATAGAATTGATACGAAGTCGCATTCGGGTAGCTCAGGATCGGCAGAAGAGCTATGCCGATGCGAAGAGGTTCTTCAGGGAGTTCA
The DNA here is from genome assembly GCA_949130495.1 of Sambucus nigra. NCBI lineage: Eukaryota > Viridiplantae > Streptophyta > Magnoliopsida > Dipsacales > Adoxaceae > Sambucus > Sambucus nigra. The sequence goes on along the minus strand of OX422214.1, from coordinate 574,389,489 downwards.
AAGTGGGGGACCAGGTTTTACTCAGAGTATCTCCTATGAAGGGGATTATGCGTTTTGGGAAGAAGGGGAAATTGGCACCGAGATATGTGGGGCCATTTCCTATCATCGAACGGATTGGGTCAGTTGCATATAGACTTGGGTTACCGGAGCATTTACATAGGATTCATGATGTGTTTCATATTTCCTCGCTAAGGAAATATCTTAGGGACGATTTGGCCCATACTCACATTGCTTTGGAGGACATCGATCTCCAGCCTGATAGCTCCTACGAGGAGGGGCCGATTGTTATTTTGGACCGAAGCGAGCGAAAACTACGGTCAAAGATAGTGCCGTTGGTACGTGTTTAGTGGCGGAATCATAATGCTGAAGAGTCCACATAGGAGCGCGAGGATGAGATGTGCGAACGTTATCCCGAGTTGTTTTTACCAGGTACCTTCTGGTTTTGAATTTCGGGACAAAATTCTGTTATTATGGGGGAAGTATGTAATACCCCGTGCTTTTATCGATATTTATTTATGGGATTAATTAGATTAAATGTGAATTAATTGAGAATTAATCCGGATATAATACTAACGAGATGTGAGTTGGTATTTTATTATAATGTGTATATATGGAAATTTATGAATATTGAAAATATTGAAAATATCGCGAGACTGAAATACGGTAATTTGGAAATTTAGTCGGGACGCACGTGTCAGTCGCGTCAGGAACGTAATTATTTGAATTAAAAAATGAATTTTATTTTTATCAACCGAATGGTCATTTTGAGTGCGCCAACGAGTCCGGAAGGGTCGAAATAGTCAGAAAACACTAGCCGGGGTTTAGTTTGGGTTCCGGGGCATTTTAGTAATTTTGAAATTTTGGGAATATTAACCAACGAATTTTGGGAGTTAAATGTAGGTTATTTAGTAACCCACTTAACCCATTACCAGCACTTTACAACTTAGAGGGCTAAGGGAGTTATAGGAAAAGTAAGAAGAGGAGTTACAAGAGCCAAAACCACCATCTTCAACCTTGGGAGAAAATTCGTAGAGAAAGGAGAGAATCAACCCATTCACCAACATCAAATTCTGAAGAACAATCTAAGGCAAGTGGTTTAATTACGTTAATTTCAAGCGAATGTTTCTTCCATGCTTAGAATTTAAAATAATTGCATCTTATTGGGGGTTTGATGAAAACCCATGAAATTGGAGATAGAAATTCATGATATGTTATAGGGATCGCATGTAAAATGTTATTGGGTGATTGTACTATAAGGAATACAATTTTTTATGATGTAAAAATGGATTTATAAAGGGAAATTGAAGACATTAAATTTCTAAGTTCATACTCATAGGGTTTAGGGAAAATTTGGGGAGTTATGATAATTATTTGTTGTTTAGGAAGATTGGGCCCCAAAAATATGTTAAGAAACGACCTAAGAAGGTTTAGTGATGTTTAAGAACCTTAAAATACGATTGGGATGATTTTATGATGAGTTTAGAGAAGAGAAAAATTTAGACAAATGAAGTAGAATTTCTGGACTTGAAACTGCCATCTCGTTAGAAGACCTACCCAGGTCGTTCGAACGAGCTCGTTCGAACGAGCTTCTAACGAGGTGACAGTATGACTTCTAAGGAGTTGGCAGTTCGTTCGAAACCTTTCGTTCGAACGAACTCTCATTCGAACGACCTCGTTCGAACGAGACTTCTAACGAGTTGACAGAATGGCTTTTTGGTCTGATTTCATTTCAAACGTTCCGTAAACTTATTTAAGTGGAGTGTTAACCTTCCCTTATTGATATGTGAGTATAATTTTGAGAATTAGGGTGCGTTGAGGAGTATGATTTAAAACCTCATAATAATATTGGATGTCTTTTGTGAAATCAGAAACGAGTACCTAATTATGACGTGAGGAGGGTCGATAACTTGAATATACAAATCGGGAACTTGAAATCGTATAACATTGAAGTGACGGTATAAGAACGAGAAGTATACCTATATTGAGATTACGAGATAACTAAGATGTGTGCATGCTTAGTATATATGATTTTATGTCTATGACATACCTACCATACTTGCTATTACGGGAGGTTTGCGTTCGTTTAGGGCCATTTAATCTTTGGGTGTCTACGGGGGAGATATAGATTGGTTCCTCAAGGACATAGGTCAGAGAAAGACTTATTGAGAAGTTAATAAGTCTGCTGATCATAGGAGCGTAGGTATGAGCATGACCCATGTGATGTGAACTATGTTCGCCTCCATTGTTTGTGATTTCTATTATCTGAGAACGATTCCTGAGAGATTCGGAATGCGTGATCCTTATGTACGTGATGTACCGAGATGGGATAGCAGAGTATGTGTGCACCGCAGCTTAGCCTCGGGGTGCTAGTTCTGTATAATTATGATGAGAATAAAATATGGTAAGTTGGAAAGAATTGTCATGTTTAATTGTGTGTATAATTATAGTAACGCTCTGAAAAGATAAAAAGGGGATAATCTCTAGTAAATGGTTTTGCTAATATTTGGGAATCCAAGAATTAAAGTAAAACTCTCTATTTAATTGATGATTGGAATTAAAGGGCGAATCGGGTGGAAATGCTAGAATTTGTTTTGGTCCAGATAGATATGAGAATCACTTGAATGGGTACGGTACGTTAGGAGTGCACAAATAGTCTAGAGGTGAGTATTTCATGTGAGAGCACGTCCTAACATGTATTTTGCATTCATTGTTTTAATGTCATTAAATCACTTGCTATTTTTAAACTATTTTCCACATTCGGGCTCTGACCCGTTTGCTTTCAAATCTATTTTTGTAAAAACCTTTTTAGGTGCCCAGCCACAAAGACACCATGCATAGGAATTCTATTCAGGTGACGAGCTGTAGCTGTTGTGGAAGTTACAGGGCCTTGACAGTAGACGCCTCCTTTCCTAGTCTTGACTCCATTACCAGTTTTATCCTTTTTAGGGCATGTCGCCCATTTCCTTTAGAGACATTTTATATTTCAGTTATTCAGACTTTGGGTTGTAATTAATTTAGGATGCAGACTTGTTTTATTTATTTCAGTATTGGGATTGTTGTGAGGAGTATTTCCTCCAGATTCATTATTATTTGATGGTTACTCTATTAGGACTTTATTGTGAATGGTTATGTTAACTTTTTGTAATTCATTTATTGCATGTTAACCGGATTTAAATTAAAATGGACATCTCACTTTTCAAATACTAGGTGGTTAGTAATTATAAAAAAATATTTTCGACGGTGATGCTATTAACTGAACCAACTTGGCATTTTGTATTAATTTAATAAAGGAGTAGCTACCCGGTATTTAATTAGTCGGGGTGTCACACTTTCATTACTTTGTGAGTCACTTTGGGGATATATTTATCATTCATAACTTAATGAAATTGGACATGTGAATATACTACGTTAATCTCCTTGCGGTGGAGAACGCGTTCGTATATTTTTCCACAATTATCGTAGTGTGGGTCCCACATAAATTTGAGCTCAAAGTTGCTCAAAATTCTGTCCAGAAAAATCTGGACAGCTTTATAAGTAGTCCAATTTTCCAATAATCCCCCACATGAATGATATATCGCTATAAATAAAACAGAACAGATGATAATGCAGATGCAATAAAACTGAAGATTTATTGCATCGGGAGAAGTAGCCTAGTGGCCTTGAACTTTCCTTAATGATATACTATCGGATTTACTTGGTTAATCAGTAGACTTCACGTCCTCGAACCGTCAACCGTTTCTGTAAACCTAGATAATAGTATTCACACAATAATTCTTCAACACAGTTAGTTCTCACGTTTGTGTTCATTTTGGCCACGAACACCACTTGATTCCGTGAGTATTTTAGAGAATATGCCTTTCATTATTCTCATAGAAGTGGCTCTTTCTTACTCAAGTAGGTGACTTCCATAAAGAGTATCCTGCAATACCCCACTTAGACATACTAAGATATGGATATCATTAAAAGCATAACTTATCCTAATTTCACGGTAGATATGCAGTGTCTCATCTTTGGAATGGATAGGATTAAATCTCCTCGAGTGCTTACTGAATACAATGTAGTTCGATTTGCCCATTGAACCTAGATCTTGGGATCTTCAGTCAACTAAGTTGGGTTGCCACTATATTGATTCTTATTTATTTATAGGCTTTAGACCCATTCCTCTCGATGATCTTTCAACTTGCTCTCGGTTTAAACCTTTCGTTAGTGGATCCGATATATTATTTTTGACTTTACATAGTCAATTGAGATAATTCCATTTGAGAGAAGTTGTCTAACGGTATTGTGTCGATGACAAATATGTCGTGACTTTCCGTTATAGATGTGATTTTGTGCCCTTCCAATCGCTGATTGGCTATCACAATGTATACATATTGCGGGCACAGGTTTAGACCAATTTGGAACATCCTCTAAGAAATTTCGAAGCCATTCATCTTCTTCTCCGGCTTTGTCTAGTGCAATGAATTCAGATTCCATTGTCGATCTAGCAATGCACGTTTATTTTGAGGATTTCCAAGATACGGCTGCACCTCCAAGGGTAAACAGATATCCACTCGTAGACTTAGAGTCTTTTGTATCGGATATCCAATTTGCATTGCAATGTCCTTCAAGAATAGCTGGATAGTTTGAGTAGTGCAGTCCATAGTTTTGAGCATATTTTAAATAACCCAAAACTCTCAATATTGCTTTCCAGTGATCTCTTCTTGGATTACTCGTAAATCGACTTAGCTTACTTATTGAGTATGCTATGTCCGGTCGCGTACAGTTCATGATATACATTAAACTGCCGATAATACGAGAATATTCTAGTGGAGATATGCTTTCACCATTATTTCTTGCTAGATGTAAATTTACATCTACAGGTGTCTTGGTAGGACTAATATCATACTTCTTGAATTTTTCAAGTACTTTCTCTATGTAATGAGATTGAGATAATATAAGTCCATCCAATGTTCTAGAAATTTTAATTCCTAATATAACATCGGCGATTCCCAAATCTTTCATGTCAAATCTACTACTCAACATTTGTTTTGTAGTTTTGACAATTTTCAAGTTACTACCCATGAAAAGCATATCATCAACATAGAGGCATACAATGACATATCCATTTTGAATGTATTTAAAGTAAACACATTTATCGCATTCATTAATTTTGAAACCATTTGATAACATTGCATTATCAAATTTTTCATGCCATTGCTTAGGAGCTTTTTTTAATCCATATAGTAACAAGCTTATATATTTTTTCTTCTTGTCCAGGAGCCTTGAACCCTTCAGGTTGCTCCATATAAATTTCCTCGTCTAGTTCACCGTTTAAGAATGCGGTTTTTACATCCATTTGATGTATTTCAAGTCCATTAATAGCAGCTCCAAAGGTGAAAGTAAGAACAGGGGCAAGAATGGCTCTAAAGGTGAAAGTAAGAATGACCCCTCCAAGGCGTTCCAGGCTGTTAACACAGTCTTCAAGGAACCCATTACAAAATTATCAGTAAAATCAAGGATAAGACCTTCATAAAATGGCCCAAGAAGATGGACGGAGATCCAACCAAGAGAAACAATGCACTGAGGTGCGCATTCCATAAGGAGGGTGGTCACTGAACCAAGAATTGCAAAGCTCTGAAGTCACATATGGAATAGCTAGTTCAGGTTTGGGCACCTTAGCGGGTAGGTTGATATGAAGACAGAGAAGGTCGCAGCCAATAGCGATCAAAAGCCAGATAATGCCCTCAATGATGATACAGGACACGAGTTTACAGTCATTCATAGGGCGTCAGACCTCAAATAGATTCTAGGCAATGCCGTTAGAATGGAAATCAAGAAGGTGACTGCCGTGATGGAAGCTTTTCATATTGATCTAGCCAAAACTCAGACTAGAAAGTGCCAGCGACTAGAAGATGTTTATTACATGAAGCACATTGTGTTCACCGAAGAGGACTTGGTCGGGGTAAGGACCCCCCATCATGACATATTAGTAATCACACTCATGATTGCTAACTAGGATGTCGACAAGCTACTAGTGGACCAGGGGAATTCATCTGAAGTGATGTATCTGGACCTATTCCATAAGCTGAAATTGAATGTCGCCAACCTGAAAGAAGCCACTGTTCCATTGGTTGGCTTCGCAGAAAGGATTACCATGCCATTGGGAAAGATCACCCTGCCAGTCAGGGCAGGGAACATATCGAAGTTAATCAAGTTCTTAGTTATGGAGATCGAGTCCCCATACCATGTTATTTTGGGCAGAGGTTGGCTCCACGCTATGAGGGTTGTTACATCCACTTATCATCAAGAGCTTAAAGGTTGCAGCCTATTATGTTAACAGGAGATGTTGTCATGGCTTGTCTTTTACAAGGAGTTTTCTCCACCACAAGTGATACGAGCGAACACGATTTCTCTCCAGAGATGGTTCTATTGGATGGATAATTTGCGAGCACTCTTCTTTATATAGAAAAGTAATCGAAAAGTTAGTAGAAGTATCGTAACCTATCACGGAAAGTTTATAAATCCCTAAGATAATTGCCTAGTTAAATATTATCTGTAGAATCATCAGTTTTCCAATCACGTGACCTAGTTTTTTACATTTTAACTAGACCCACAAGGTATAAAATATGTTGCGGGTCTTTTAAAGCATTTTGAAGCATCTTTGATCTAAGATAAAATAATTCTTTAATCAACAAATGCCAATAAGCTAAAAATACCAAAAATTGGCTAAGTTGTTGCATGGAGGTTGCGGCCTATTGTAAGGCAATATGTCAGGTTGCAACTAGCATGAAGCAGAAGTGGGTTCTTCCCTAAATTTTCCTAAAAATATGATTTCACCCCCAAGAATAGGACCAAAAGGTCTTCCAGGTGTTAATCTAAGGTATAAAAGTCCTTATTTAAAAGTTAACATAAATTTAGTAGCAAATCCCCATCACACAAATATAGGTGCATACCTAGTTACCAACCCTTATAAGGCTATAGCTCATCAATCTTTTCAACAAGAGTTATAATAACATTATTGGGGTAAGTGCATGTATCCAAAAACCATAAAATAGACTTGAGAAGATAGATTTGGAAAGAAAAGTCCCCATAGAGGGTTTATATGCAAATGTCGGTCTAGAAACCAGAATTTCATCCATAAGATGCCGATCTAAAGACCCCCATGGATGAAATAAGGTGTAACGGACTCGATTTATAAGGAACTTGGTAGAACACCTCATTCCCACAATTGGCACCAAAATGATGATGCCAAAAAATGGGTATGTAAGAATGATCCATGCCATTAAAGTTATACCCAACAGTATGAAGTATAAAAAAAATGACAAAATAGATATAGAGAAAAAAAAAGATATTGAGGGGTTTGGCTATAAAAATGAGCCTATGTCTACTTTGGTGCCTCGTTCTCATTATTCATATGTAGTAATACATGATTCAATGGCCTTTAAAGGCATACAAGAGAGTAGTAAGGCTAAATACATGAACATACAAGTTCTATACTAAAAAGGATGTGTCCTGATAGCTTAGGCTATAGAGGGGCCGCGAACGTATGTAGCTCAGGTTACCGGAGTAAATGACTTGAGTAAGCTCTCGGATGTAGAGACAGAGTGAGTAGAGAGTTTAACAGAGCTTCGCTGCCAAAGATGTCTTTTAAATAAGGAGGTGAGCACTTCTATTTATAAGAGTTTGATGAGGAGTCAAGTGCACGACGAACGTGATATATGGATAAATATTATTAAGGTGGAATCTTTCTAGAAGTGGCCAATTTATAAGTATTATGTTTATGTGACAATGTCTACAACACAGATGCATTTATAATGGGGTATGAGGTTGTGGCCAGTTAAAATGCTAACATGGTATAGTGTTGCGGCCTATGTGTCATCTAGGATGTGACATATGGAATGACCTATGTGTCATCTAGGCTGCGACATATGGTATGGCCTTCTACGGACATTTCCTTATTCTGCCACTATGGGGAAACCTTGTCCACATGTCATGTGTTCATAAGTTGGTTGCTGGACCCTTGTTCACCCTCACCAGAGATGACCGATGGTTGCTGGACACTAGAACCCCAATTGGGGGTCGTCTTCATGCCTTCACCACCATTACGAGAGTGAAGCAGTCGGGGGGCAAAAAAAAGTAGATATGGATACGAAATACCTGGTTCGAAGTCGGATGGTTCCTCCGATCACCATTCTAACATTGCTCCGACATCTTCTGCCTCCAACGAGATTAGCCAACCACCAACGAAAGCGTTAAGGACCCCGACTTCTATCACCAAACCCTCCATCTCCTATTGTAGCCATCTTTCAAGCCACAACCACAAGAGGGAGGGACGAAGAGTTTTACAGGATTCGGCCTCCCACTAACCTCGATGGAGGTAGGCGACCATTGTCGGACGAACTCAAATGAATCTCACCGGAGTTTCGACAGGCAGAGGGAAAGTGATGGTAACAACCCCTTATGGTAATACACAAACCCTAGCTAGGGTTTCTAAAGTTAGAGCCAAATATGAAGGTAATACCGACTTTGTCCCTTCCTTTTTTACCCAAATTATGTGGTTCCAGAAGTGCAAACCTACCCTCTCTTAGTTTAGTAAATTTTTCACAACCCCTCATTTTTTCCAAAAGTGAAATTTCAACCCCCATATTTTTTGAAATTTCAAAATTAACCCTTGGAATTTTTTAAAATTGAACCTCCAACCCCTAACATTCCAAAACAATTATTTGGAGCCTGGCTTTTAAAATTTATATTTCAGCCTTTACTTTTCTTGAAATTTTTTAAATCTGCCTCCAAAACTTCTAAAAATTGTGCCCAAACCTTCAAACTTTCTAGAAATTCAATTTCATCCCCTACTTTTCCCAACGCCCCAATTCTCTCAACACATCATTCCCCGAGGATGACTATTCCCGTTTTGATATTTTGTGGAATGAAGGTGGTGGTGTTGATTATGAAAAGGATATGGGGATTTGTGCCGAGTTCAAGCAATTGAGTCATATCGTCATCATATAATTTACAGTTCGCCTCAGTGACTTAGAGTAGTGTGGAGAAATTCTACATCGAGAGTTTTTAATTTAGTTCCTACTCCATCAGGGAGTACGAGGAATACATTACCTCCTCATTCAATGCCGCACGGAGTATCTTGAGTTGGAGGCGGTGCGTGAGCATTGGGTACATGAGCGAGCGAGGCCATTATTTTGAGTATTTGTCCACCTGTACGACTTTTTCTCCTGCCGACGTCATTCCTGATTCAAGATCTGGGTGATTCACCCCATTTAACAAGTGTCGAAATCGGTCAGGAATCCGAAATGACGGCACAATATAAGCCGACATACCTCCAGAGGCTCCTCTTTACCAAAGATCCACTCTGGTTTTGTTCCGAATCTCCCCTGGACCCATCGTCTTTGATTCTGATTGTGGGGCATTTAATTCACGTAAACCAGAAAGAAGAGGATTTCCTATGGGCTGTGTTGGGAGAGTAGCTGCTTATTCACTCTCCTTCAATCGATTCAGAGATTTCAGTAGTGCCAGTGGCACGGATGAGATGAATTTTATGGCTTCTTTCAGAAGATGGGTATGGCACAATTGTAATTACTATATTATAATATGGGTATTTGTTGTAACTAACCTATCTATATTCCACTTGAGCATGTGTAAAGGGTATTTGCTTCTCCATTTTAAATTTCAAACATTTAAGAGCTTTGCATTTCTTCTTTCCCTTCATGACCCCTCCACCTCCACGCAACATTATCACCCTTTCTCTCCTCCTCGCCCCACCACTTTCAAAGACCTCGGAGAAATAAGAAAATATTTTTGTGCATATCAAATCCCCTTTTTAACCACTGCAATTTGTATCACAAGAGTTGTTGCGGCTACATACTCTTAGTTTGATATTTATTATTTAATACCTATAGTTCTATACATACGGTCAGTATTTTAGTTTCATGTGAGTTTTGGTTGAGTTCCATTTTTTAGTGTAGTGGAAACTTGAGAAAATAAACTTGTACAGTAAAACACCTCCATGTTTTCAACAGTTGGATTATATGTGTGGTTTTGAGTTTTGGTTTTCATGTTCTTTTACTACCTTCTTGGTGAGTTTGAGATAGGTTTATTAAAGATCAGCAGAGTTTTGCAGATCCGAGAGGTTTTCGTTAATGGCTTTGTCATTTTTTATTTTTTTATTTTTTTTGTTTAGGTTGCAAAGTAATTTCATAGATTTACAAATTACACGAAGGTAACGTTTTGAGTTTTGAACTGTTATTGACCCTTCAATGTTTGTGTGTTTACATCATTTGATTTCAGTTTCTTTGTAGCTAATTTTGTTATTGTCTCACAGACTCACTATAGCTATAATTGTTTTTTCACTCGCACCGCCTTCTATGTAGCGATTTTTTGTACTGGTGATCTATATTTTTCTAGTTGTTGATGTGTATAAGCATTTGTGCCGTATTTTGGAAACAATGAAGACAAACACCACTCAGTTATCATAAAAATCGTCATAAAAGTTGGCCTAGGCCCTTCGGCTTTATCACCCATGCGAATCCATCTTCTTAAGAGCTTTGTTATTTAGAACACTAGATTTTTGCGCGGGCTTTTTGTACCCTCTATATAATATGATTAATTAGAGTTCAACTTGCAAGCAAATAAGCAAGCTTATTGGATACAATGCATACTTATCCTGATTTGTAGTTATGAAACGTATCAACATGATTAAGGGTAAAAAATTACTGTCCAAGAAACCAGTGGCGGATCCAGGAATTTGAGTCAAGTGGGGTGAAAATTTCTGACGAAGCCGGGGGTTCGGGGGCTCTTACCCCCGAGCCAACTTTTTTGGGTTGTTTTACTTTTTTTTTTGCAATTTTTAACCTTAAAAATGTTTCAGGTAGTAATTAACTACATTAGGATTCCTACTTTGTTAGTGGATTTTTTTTATAATATTTCAACGTAATATTACTCTAATGGGATATGTGTTGTTTCCTCTTTTCCGTTTAAAAAATTTATCCATTACTTCCTACTTAAACAAAAGACATTTAATATTACACATATTTCTCCATACCCTCCTGTTTTTTAATTTCTCCCAATGCAGATTTATTATTACGCCATGACTTTCTATTCAAATATATACATATAAAAAAAATATATAAACCACATATTCTATTTCAGACTACAAAAAAATATATACATATAAAAAAATATACCTGGTGGCAGGGGAGGAGGTTCGTCGCTTGCTGCAGATGAGGAGATCCGGCCGGCGTCCGATTGCTAGAGCTTGTTGCTGCTGGATCTTGCTACTGGAGCAGGGGAGGGAGGGAGGAGGGATGGGGGGGGTACTCAGCTGCTCAGGGAGGGAGGCGGGTGAGACCATGAGAGAAAAGAGAGGCGAGTGGGGGTGAGAGCAAAATAGGTTTAGAAATTGGACGGATGAGAGAAAAGAGAGACGTTTGGGATTTTTTTAGTTTAATAAATTACGAACTTAGACCCTCACCTTTGATAATAAGAAGAGGTAACCTTGATGTTTGAATTTTTACCAAAAAACCCTATATATATATATTTTAAGATTTTCAACTGGGGCGGCCGCCCCACTTGGGCCCTATGTGCGTCCGCCCCTGCAAGAAACATTCCTGATAAATAAAGTTTATACACTTGTGCATTTGAAAAGTTCATAGAAAAATTTGAAATTCAATCTTAATGATAAAGTCAATACAGACAAAACATTAAAATGTAGAGGAAATGAATAGAAAGATGATGTAGAAATTAGATAATTTCAATCATCCATAAAAACACTTTTTAAGACTAATTTTATTAAAGCTTGATTCTTTCTTTCTATTTATTAATATATAAGGTTTATAATGCTAAAATTCCCCACATTAATACCAAAAAATTAGATTAAACATATTTCATTTACGTACAAACCCCTAATTCTGAAACCCTTGGCACAAATCTAACACACAAATGTGAAAAATATAATTACTTCTACGAAAACTTTAGTAAATATGATACATATGTACAAACTTAAAAAAAAATCTAAAACTCTATTTTAAAACTGAAGTGAATCAGGGGCGTAATCGTCATTTTTCATTTTTGAGTTATTTTTAGCATTTCTTCTATTTTGAGCACTTATTGTAATTTTTCCTTTTCTTTTGTATTTAGAGGTAGGAAGGTTATTTGGCCTTAGGGGCACAATTGTAATTAGACACTAGCTTAGTGGCCAAGCAACCTTCCTCCTATAAATACTCTTTTTGTAGACTCATTTGAGTCATTCTTCCATATTTTGAGATTTGATTGGAGAGAGTTTGAGAGAGAATTATATTTTCTTCTTCCCATTGACGTCATTTACGTCAATTGGTATCAGAGCCTCGTCGCTCCACCCAGTTATTGTTGTTGTTTTGTAGACAAAAACTCGTAAATGTCACATGGGTTCAAGAAACGATGGACTCCTCCGATGCAAACCCTTTCAATCAAATTCTTGAAGCCCTCAACCGATTGACGACTCGAGTTGATGCGATGGACGCCCGTAGTTCTTCGTCGGCAACCACCACGGACCGCCCTCACACCACACCGGTAACATCTCTAAACCCTAACCATAGTTCTTCAAGATCAAGTCATTCTACACCCTTACCCCCAAAAAAACCCTAGTTCATCAAACCCTAACCCTATACTCATTCCAACAAATACCACCACACAAATCACCACTGGGCCACCACCACCAGCTGCCAAAAAATCAAAAAAGCCCAAAAAAATACCCAACTAGACCCGAAAACCCCTCCCCTGCCCCAGAGCAGCAGCGCCACTGCCCCAGGCCCCGCCCCTCTTCAACCCGACCCTAACCCCTTCCCTATACCGGCCTCGACCACCCCTCTACAACCCTCCGCCTTACCCCAAACCTATTTCGATAATCGCCCAACCCTAACCGACCTAATTACAACCCAAATTCCACCCCTACCCTCGGAATCACACCCCCACACCACCAGTTAGGCCCTCCGGAATTCGAATAATACCCTACACAGCCCCTTCGAACCTCTTTCAACCCCTGGAGACCTCCGGCCATCCTTCGTCCTTCTACTGACAGCACCACCAATCAACCAGCCTCCCTGAAGGTTGTCCAACACATTCAGGCCCTGCCGGAGACTTTCCGGTACACCCTACCCCTTTGTGTATCCAAAAGGTACCACCTATGATCGGGACATACTCTCCCACCATTGCCGAAATGATTCGTGACATTCGGCACACAATAAAATCAATTCCACCTCCAATCCATCCTAATGGAACAAATCCTATGCCATTTATCCCAATCTTGCACTCAAACCCTCGAATTTTCATCTTCCCACGTTCCCCAAAATTTTACCCTCCAAAATTCACTACCACACCCTATACCTCCACCTTCACTGCCAAATATATCCATACACGACAAATTACCCTCGCCCCATTTTCCCCCAACTCGTATTTTCATCCCATCCCACTCCCCACCACCACTTCCACCACCATATTCATCTCTACCCCAACATGACCCCTCCTTACCACCTATTTACATTTACCCTCGCCATCACCCACAAAAACATCTTGAACACTCCCACATGCCACCAATACCTCCTACTCTTCCCCCACACCATTCCACGTTCCCCACGCTTCCGCCCCCACCTCTTCTACATACTTTTCCCCCACTCGGACACCCTCTTCCTATCCCACATCAACCATGGGATACCCGTTCCTTTCCCTCCGCACCCGTTGACTCCCATGAGCGGGTCCGAGAGTGGCTTACCCTACCTCCCCATGCTGACCCTCCTTCCCCCCGCCCCCACTCCGCTCCTGAGGTTGACCCACCCCCTCCTACCGAGTGGCGCACGGATGTTTACCCATTTGATTCCCCCCACCCCAAGGTGATCCCCTATGTTCCCATCTGTGAGCGCCATTGCTTTGTTTGCCACTCAAAAGGCCACCAAATGAATCAATGCCCCTACCGCCAGCCATTGGTTCCCCTACCTCCCCCTTCCCCACCTCGTGATCCTCTACCACCTCACACTACTCCTACCACCTCAGTTAACCCACCCGCTCCTGACCCTCCTCATCCACCGCCTCGGGAGCACCCACAGCGCGCTTTACTTATCGAGCCTCCTCCAGACGATAGATATTGATGAGGATACCCTAGCCCTCCAGGGTGGTGATGCCATCACACAGTTAGCCCTACAGTTACTTTCACGACGTATGCAGGGTGATATTCGAGTTGATGTTCTTATATTTGACGGTCACCTGTAGCCTGATGTCGTTGTTGATTAGCTTGCCACCATGGAGCGGATTTTTGAGTACAAACAGTTGAAGGGTCGTAGATGCGTTCTTTTAGCGGTGACCAAGTTTCAAGGTTATGCTAGTATATGGTGGAATGACTTAGAGCAGCGACGTGCCAGTGAGGGCTTTACTCCTATACAGTCCTGGACCGAGCTCCGAGCACAGTTGATGACCACTTTTGTTCTCGCTACATATGGGCCCGACTTATTTTTATGGGTTCAGTCTCTTCGCCCTCCTCTGTCTTGGACTACACTGAGCGGTTTTAGCTTCTATGTACTCGAGCCCACCTCAGCGAGAGCGAGGAGCAGCGCATTAGCCATTATATTCATGGCCTCCAGGGCTACATCTAGCGTGACCTTGCTTTGCGGGAGGTCACATGTTTTGCCAAAGCAGTGGAGTATGCCACCAAGGTGGAGTCCTTCCACCAGACTACCCCTCCACCACGTAGCCGCTCCACGCCTACTCCTCCAGCACCACCGACTTCTGCACCTACTAGGACTCCTTCCACCACTGTGCCTCCTGCTGTCATGGTTCCTCCTCCTGCTCCTGCTCATCCGATCACCTTCAAATGCTACAATTGCAGGGTGATGGGTCATCGTGCCTCCGATTGCTTTCTTCCTCGCCGCCGAGCTCTCTTCGCTTCGGGGACCCTGACTATAGTGAGGAGGCACCGGAGATACCACCACAGCCAGTTCTCATCACGATCCTTGATGGTGACACATAAGGCCTTCCCCTCTGAGTTCGAGACAAACTCTTTTCAAGGGGGGGAGACTGATGTGAATCAGGGACACATTCGTCATTTTTTAGTTCTTTTTAGCATTTCTTCTATTTTTGAGCACTTATTGTATTTTTCCTTTTCTTTTGTATTTGGAGGTAGGAAGGTTATTTGGCCTTATTGTAATTAGACACTATCTTAGTGGTGAAGAAACCTTCTCCCTATAAATACTCCTTTTGTAGACTCATTTGAGCCATTATTCTATATTTTGAGATTTGATTAGAGAGAGTTTGAGAGAGAATTATCTTTTCTTCTTCCCATTGACATCATTTACGTCAGAAACCTTTAACCCATCATAACCATAATATTGGAATCCTTCAAAACCACAATACACTATCAACTAAGTCAAAGTCTACTTCAAATCTATCTCCACTTCTCACAGAACAACCTGCTATTTGAATTTCAAATATATGCACATGCTTCTAGAAATATACGCACCTGCTTTCGGTTCAATAGCTCCATCAGTGTAACTACATTCCTTGTATACAACAACTATATAAGTTTGTATAAGTCTTACGAGTAAATTAATAAAATCCTTAGAGAAATACATCTCCATAAACTCTCACTATTTGAACCTCCAACTCAATCACAGTGCTGCATAAACATAACAGTGTTGCACAAACATTAACCAACAATGCTGCATTAATAATTCTGGTCTAGCACATATATTTACTAAGTTTATCATGACAAGAATGGGGGTGAAAACTTTTTTGTCACGGACTTATCACGGTCATTGACGGTGACAACTTCATTACATTGTCACGGTGACAAGGCAATGATAGGACCGCGACAAGTTTCTTTGCCACGGACTTGTCACGGTCAATGACGGTGACAATCCGTGGCAGAATTAAAAAAAATCTGCTGGGCAGTATGGTCACTGCCACTGCCACTATATTTGTACCTGTTATAGCAAAATTGTACATGTTCAAACAGCTTATATCTAAATAAAATAGAAATAATGCACCAAATCATTGCATAGATAATTCCATATCCAAATAAAATAGAAATACAATCCATATCCAAACAAAAATGTAACAAATCAAAACAATACAAATATAACCCAAGTGTCCAATAAAATAGATACAAATACTATCACTGCACAGAGTCTGGGCTAGGTCAGAGGAGGAAGGTAGGCCAAACGATATATGCATAGAGACACCTCGCAATATTCGTCATGTCGCATTGTTCGTGCGACCACAATGCGGAGTTCTCCTTTTTGGTAATTACATGCATGACGAGCACCCTGGACTCGATGTCTTGAAGGGCACGTCCATTAACCACCATACCCGCGGCATACCTTGGGTCCCTCAACCCCCTCGCTATCGGCTGTCCATCATATATGTCGAGTAAGAACATGCTCGGTCAACCGAGTGTTGACATAGGCTGATCAACGAGAGTCAAGATGGGAACTGGATCATCATCATGCGGCGAGTTAGCACGTATCGGCAATGAAGCAGTGACGTCCACGTCCTCATCCTCGTCCACCTCCTCCTCCACCGCCTTCTCCTTCCACTTTCCCTTCCCATGCCCTTGCTCAACGAATGCTTCATGAAGGCGTACATATCTAGGACCGTCGCCTTCAACCTTGATAGCTTCTCGTCATGCGTACCTACCTGACGATCCAACTCGGTGTTGCTCATCTCCATTTCGATGATCCTAGACTTCCCCACATGCGAGCTCACCCGCCTAGTCCTCCCCTTGCGATCAGCATCGAGCACTTGACTTAGTGAGTCTGTGGACAAAGATGCCTTGTCGGCATCAGACTGCGACTCATGCACTTCCTTCAGCTTTGCCTGAAATGACAAAAAGCACACAATTAATTAATTAAATAGAAAAATTTACTTAGTAATTAACAAAAATTAAACATTTATAACTTACAATTGTGCTCGCGATGCTCGGGGACACCTCCTTGTCCTTGCCCTTCTTCGTTCGAATTTCCACATAGGCATCGAGCCTATGTGGCTTACCCTCAGGGCCACTTCCCGTCTCCTGAAATAAAATAATGCAAAATTAGTAACATAAAATAAAATAATGCAGAATAACATAAAACTATAATTAGAGAAAAATAAAAACTTGCCATCTTGTGCTCCACCTCGGCGTAAGACGTCCGGTCGGAGTAGTGCACATCCTTCTTTTTCGCTCGATATTCCCTTCTCGATTGGCGAGATGCCAATTGTCGATCCTCGATCTCATTGTCGATGAATTTTTGCCACTGTGCCAATGCGATCGGCTCCTTCAGCGGGACGTTCTCATGCAGTCTAAGAATGGAGCCCCGGGTCTTCCCATAACGGAACCGCAAATTCTTCCATCATGTCTTATGTTGTTCCCTTAACTGCTCCAAAATGGAATCGCGGAGATGTAGGGGCAGGCTGAATTGTTCCTGTCAAACAAATACAAAACAAAAAGAAAGTAAGTGTTAGTTGTTAATAAATATAAATATAAATTGAAATTGAAATATAAATATAAATTGAAATTGAAATTGAAATATAAATACATTACCTGTAGTGCCACTCAAATAGCCAACTTGAGCTCATTTGGCACCTCCCTCCAACTAGTATACCCAGGGACGATAATTGTCTTCACCAACTCGAGGGATCTAGCCAATAGACCCGTGTTGTTCTCAACCACAGCTCCCAATTTGCCTCATTTTGGGAGCCTAGCGGCCGAGGAGCCCTCGTCGCCTCCGCTGCCACCAAGCCCTGAAGAAGACATTTTTTATAAAATTTATTGTTATTTGTACAAATTCAAATGAATTAGAAGAATACAAAGCACTAACCATATTATAACAAAACACTGGAAACTTTCAATTAATGCACTTAACGGATCAAGTACAAATGAATTAAAAGCATTAAACTGATGTCTGATAATAAGAATACTTCTAGAATAATACACCCACTGGACATGGACTTTGGATTAATGCTTAAGAATTAAATCTAAATATTACAATGCAGTAAATTGATCAAGTACAAATGAATTAAAAGCATTAAACTAATGCCCGATAATTGGAATACTTATTACAAATCTATAAATTATTTCAAATTCGGGTTATCATAAAAAATGGATTGATATTCGGGCAACCAAGTCATCCACATTACTGTTTAGACGCTTTGACGCGTGTAGGACGATTGACCATGGCTCGTTGTTGATATACTCCGAGTAAAACACTTGCTTGACCTTTTGAAATGCACAAACAAACTGCTCATCGCTCACGTGTTCATTGCTATTCAACTTGGACAAGTCAACCATGATCAAATTGGTGCTAGGATCAACTTTGCAAGCATTTTTATAGGGGTGGTAAACGGACGGATACGGATCGGATACCCTGTTTTTCATATCCGTATCCGCAATCCGAATGTACTATCCGTATCCGCTCGGATAGTTAAAACAACTATCCATATCTGTATCCGTTCGGATACCTCGGATTCGGTTAATATCCATATCCGTTTAAATTATTTAGCCATCGTAAAAAATAACAATTAAATATCCAATCCAATGAAATCCAATACAATCCAAATAAATATATAACAAAATTACTGCCTCCTAATATCAACAATTATGGATTCCATAATAATAGTATCATTCCATAATGATAATATGGCTTAAAGTCATCCATACTTTACAACCATATAAGTTTAAAGCCATCCAAAAAAAAATAACAGTCGCATTCCATGATAGTAGAAATAAATATGCACCTTTTAGATTAATCAAATTTATTGAGAATGATAACCTCATGGACCTTTTGTCTTCAAAACATATTGATAATTTTATTTTAATAAGTATACATTTTTATTTTGTATATAATATACATGTTGTTAACTTCAGTTCTCATCACAATCAAAACCATATCTTTACTTTTTTATTTCTCTCTTACATTCTATTATGTTTCTCTCTTATATTCTTTTTTGTTTCTCTCTTACATTTATTTATAGTTAAGAAAACTAACGAACAATCACAAAAGAGTTTCTTTTCTCTTGTTTTGTATGAAAGAGAAATGAAACGAAGTTAGTTTTTTTTAGTGAAGTATATGTTCTTTAGTCGGTGTATGTTGTGTGTGATAGGGTGTATTGTAACTTTAGTGTAACTCTATGACAATATACCCAATGAAATAATAATACATGACATTTTATAATATACCCGATAAAATAATAACTTTAGGGTGTTTTTGTTTGGAGTGGAGTACGTGTTTATTTTGTTTTGGGGAATAAACGATTAAGCTTTTTTTTAATATTTATTTATTAGTAATACTAATAATAATATAATTAGTAATATTTTAAACATATGTTTGACGGATACGGATATTCGGTAAAACGGATATCCGATAAAATGGATACTCCGCATCGAATACGGATTATCCATGTCGGATACTAGTACTATCCGTATCCGTATCCGTTTTCTCGGATATTTTTATAAAGTATCCATATTCGTATCCATTTTCATATTTTCGGATAAATATCCGCAAATTCGAATTCGGATATCAAACGGATGCGGATTTTCGAATATCCATTTACAGCCAACTCATACCCAATCACAGTAAAATACAACCTTTTTGAAGCTTACATAGTCCAATTCAAATATTTTTCAAATTACACCATAATAAGTCATTTCAGCTTCAACGAGATTTTTATCTTTCGCGCTCGCTCGAAAGAAAGTAAGAGCCTTGTATGAAATGCCTGAGTTCTGTGCATTTGTACCTTCCTCGTACACCCTTGCACCGAATATGTAACTGTTCTATCGATACTTTTTGTACTCTTGTGCCATGAACAATGCTCCAGTGGCTAGACGAGCAAGCCTTGATATCTCGCATCACCCGTCTTTAAGAGGTGATAAATTAATTAGGTTAGTTGTAAAGTTTTATTGTAATGTAACATTATATAACAACCATTTTCATTATAATTTCGTGTGACAACCACAACCTAAATTCGCTGTCTAATTGTGTCATTGTTTTTCGTCTTTTATTGTTCTCACAGGCTTCATATTTTTTGCATAAAGTTAATGTGACGAACGAATTAAAAAATTAATCATGTATAAAATAATCTAAAATAATGTAAAACTTAAAATAATTTAAACTTACTTTTTCTATTCTTCGACATCTTCATGTGTGTCAAATATATAACGAGCTACTTGTTCATGTTGTAAACTCATTAATTTCACTCGTTTGCCCATCACATCATCACCCTCATCGACGAACTCATCAATGACATCAACACTGGTCGAGTCAGGCATATATTCCCAAGTATAGATTGATGGATCCACAGTTATGTATTCCTCTGCAATTGATCCTGCAATGTATCGTGTATTCTTGACGTAATCTTTGAAAACTGTCATCAATCTCTCAAACGGATACATCCATCGATATCTAACTGGACCGCAAAGAAGTGTCACGTCGCATAGGTGTACCAACAAGTGAACACTTATGTCAAAGAATGATGGGGGAAATTACTTCTCCAACACACAAATCGCTTCGGTAACCACCAATTTTGCGGTCACTATGTGTTCTCGATTGACTACCTTCTCACATAAAAGTGAGAAGCAAGTACTAATTTTCATAATAGCCCTCCTCAAATCCTTGTGCTTGGAGAAACAGTGCTTAAACAATAGAGGGACCAACTGCATGATCACAAGCCAATCGTGGGACTTACACTTGAGTAAATCATAAATAGCATAATTCATAATCCTTTGCAAGTTGGAAGAAAAATTTGATGGAACCTTCAAATTATATATTGTGTCTAAGAGAACCTTCCTTTCCTCACTCGTCACATCAAACGCACCCGGGGGAATTATTGTCCTTCCCCTACTATCTTCTTTCAACCAGAGTTGTGGCGTAAGTTTCAACGATTTAAGGTCTTTTCGTGCATTTTCTCCATCCTTCGAATGAATTCTCCCAAGGCATGTGCCCATAATATGTTCAGCGATGTTCTTCTCTGCGTGCATCACATCCAATACATGGCTCGCCGGGTTATTTTTTCAATAAGGCAAGTCAAATAAAATTGATCTCCTAGACCATGCCTTTCTTGTCTCAGTTTCATTTCCAGTTGGGGTCTTCTTATGCTTGACATTCTTAAATTTAGGATTCTTACCTAGCATATTAGGACCACAATCAAAAGATTTACTTTCAATTTCTGAACCTGAAATTTTTCTCGATGGTAGCTTATGTTCAATCCCGCCCAATAAAAAATTGGAACCTTTCTCAAATCTGAAACTATGATCGGGGGGGGGGGGGGGGAACCTCCTATGGCAATGGTATACATTTTTTGAGCTAGCGGGGAGACGAATAGATTCAGTATCCTCTCCACAAATAGGACCCCCAAATAACCATGTACTACACAACCGAATAATGCCCCATAAGCTGGAAAATCATGAATTGCCCACATCAACATAGCTTTCAGCGTAAACTCTTCTTTTCTAAAAGAGTCAAATGTTTGCACACCTTCTTCCCACAACTCATTTAATTCTTTTACCAAAGGAGCTAGGTAGACATCGATGTCCTCACTTGGTGCCTTTGGCCCAGGTATCAATAAAGATAGCATAAAAAATTTCGGTCTTATACACTGTGAAAGAGGGAGGTTGAGTGGGGCTAGGATCACTGGTCATACACTCTGATTAGTGCTTAGATTTCCAAATGGATTGAAACCATCTGTTGATATTGCCAAACGAATGTTACGCTGTTCTCGAGCAAAAGCGGGATACTTAAAACCCATCCTCCTCCAAGTTGTAGAATCAATAGGATGACGCATGATATTATCCCCTACTTCTGCCCTAGCATGCCAAGTCATTGCCTCCGCTATGCATGGTACTATAAAAACGGAAAAATATTTCAACACTTTTTTAGGCTTTTTTGAGCTTGTGCCTTCCTTGCCAGTAGATTGGACATATCTAGGTTCATCGCATACTGGACACCGATCGATATTTTCATACTCCTTTCGATATAGTATGCATTCATACACACAAGCATGAATCGATTTATACTTCATTCCCAAACCTTTCAAACTATTCTTCATAACAGGATAACTATTTGGAAGCGTATTCTCCTTGGGTAGCAAGCCCTTCACCCAATTCAGAATTTATGTCACGCTATTGCCAGACAAAACCGTATTAGGTCTTCAAACTATGCAAATCAACCATGGCATGTAAAGTTGTTTGATCTTTCTCACATCCAGAGTATAGCGATTGGGTCGCCTTAAATTTTAAACTTTGGTAGTCATCGTCAATGTTTATCTTGATATCTTCATGAGAACCTGAACCTTGTACATCGTCAGTGATCTCATTCTCTTCCACTTCATGAACTCCGTAAGCATCATCAACTAAATCCTCTAACATATTATGATCTACGTCGTCCCCTTGTACATCTATCCTATTTGTTGAAAGTTGTTGTGAAGGTTGCTCGAGGACAAAAGGAATTTTTGATTCCCCATGAAAACTCCAAAATCGATAACTTTCTTGCATACCTGATATTAACAAATGTAGTTCAATTGTTTTCCACTCAAACATTTTGCCATTCTTATACTTAGCACATAGACACGGGAACTCTTCATTATTATGACATCTCTTTGCGTATTTCACAAATTCATTAGCAGCTCTGCGAAACACATCCCCTAATCTATGTGTCTCACCCATCTACTCTTTGTATTTAGGATATCCCATCACAGCTACTCCAAACAGTCACCTATTATAGGTAAGAAGCGTATATTCGAGGATTAGTATAAACACATCACATATTACTTGTATAAAATTTCTCCCTATGTTTCATTTAATTATGTCTTATTTATATTCTATTTTTAAATTTCAAATGTCTTATTAGTTCCTATTTCCTCCATCTCCTCTAAAGGGTGAGTGGTCCTATCCCATTCAAGACCGCATATTTCTGTAATATACTTAACAAATCATGCACATTGTTCCAATTTGAGGAATATTCGACAATATATCCCCATAGTACTCCAAGTACACGATGTAGATTCGCAAGTGTGACTGTTATTTCAATTTATAATTGAAATAACACTTAACATCGCATCATCTAGTATGTACCCAGAGAACATTAAGATACGACAGCAGAACTTTAAGCCACTAAAAATATTATTATACAAAAACTATGCAGTCCCAAACTGTCCAAATGGGACAATTCGAGAGATCTCATTACAGGAGTAATGACTCCCGAACGGGTCTAAGGGCTATTGAATGCGTACGCATAAGAACTAGAAGGCTAGTATCTATGCGCACTATATGTAATTTCAAGTATGTCTCATTTAATTATCATATTATATATATATTGTTCGTGATACAAAGTAATTTTAGAAAAAAGTTGAAAAATCCCACCTCCATATGGACAATGATCTAGTGGTCATGCCACTTCTAAAATTAACCAACCCAACATCGATCCACTATAATCCAACGACAACAGTAACAACAAATGTGTATCCCGTACTCCTTCTAAGTCATCTACTCAATTAATTCATTTCATCACATCTTATAAGTATATCATCATTAACGCTATCCTACTTGCATATGAAAGGGGCACTAATTATTAATTTACTAATTTAAAACCAACTATTAATTTATTAATTTAATAAAAAAAATTAACAATTAATAAAAATACCCTCTTTCTATAACAACCCGCGTAATTTTTGGGCTATTTTAATTAATTTTTGGAAAATGGAGGAAAATAAAGTTTTTGATAAAATTATTTTTATTGCTCAAATATGTTGGTTATTATTTTTAAAGGTGAGAATTTCAAACGGTTTCGAAAACGGATTTTAAAATGATTTTTAAATGTATTTAACTCTTGGAGTTGTTTTGACTTCCAACTTTTCATTTCTTTGCCTTATTTAAAGGAGTCTTTTGGATTCCAACTCTTCATTTCTTTGCATTATAAAAGGAAGTCGTGGGCAACCTTTTTGACATACTTTTGGCACAAATTTTGGCAGCAAATATATTTTATATTCCTCTTCTTTTTATATACACATTGGCCCTTGAGAGTTGTGAGTTACAACCTTAGATTAGAGGTGTTCTTGGGGCTATTTTGTTGGAGGTTCTTGGAGAAGATTTTGTAGATCTTTTGAGTTGATCTTGAGGATGTGATCGTTGGTTTCTCATCATGGTTTGAGGTATGGGGTTTTACACAATATGCTCCTTAAATCTCGCGAGTGTCATTCTCTTTGAATTCTTGTTTAATTGAACTCATATTTGAATTGATAAATTCATTGAAATCTGGAAAATAATTGTTGAAATTATTTTGATTCATGTGATATCATTATATTATTGATGAGCACGTTGTCATGAGATTTTAATATGGCACGGATGTTGGGCACCCGCCAAAATTCCTGTTTCCCGGGCTATGGCTTGATAAAGCATATACGGATGTGGTGAGGCCTGGTGACCCGGTTAAAGTGTTGTTGAGAAATTATAATGATGAAAAGCTATTGAGATTTGTATTTTGATTTGAATATTCATACTCGTGTTGTTACGTTTTATTCATCGCTAATATATATTTGTTGAGCATCTTTCCTGTCGTATTGTGTACTTCCCCATATTTTCTTTTAGTGGGAGGTTAGCGTGGATTTGAGTGCTTTGGATTATTGGGATTATTTTAGCATGGAGTATTTGGGAAGAATTTTAATACAAGTTGGAAGAATTGTATTAATTATTTCATTGGTGTATAGAGCATTTTTATTCGAGTTAGATAGTTGTATTTATTCGAGAGACTTGTTGTAATTGAAGAGATTGAGATTAGTGGATTTATATTATTGTGGATTTATTTATATGCTCTATACCTTGTCTCTTGTGGATTTGGATTTATTTTATCGCATTAGCGCTCCGTACGCTCTCCCCGGGCGGCCGGGGTGTTACAAATGGTATCAGAGCTTAGGTATACGGCAACCCTTGGGGCTTGAGTTTTGGGTTCATTGCGTGGTTAGCAATTTTTGGAGATAGCAAATTTTAGGTGATATTCGTGTTAGGTTTCGAGATTAGATGTGAGGAATTTATTTTTGGAGATGAGATTATTTTGGAGATTGTTGGCCTGATTTTGAGAGTTAGGCATTCGGCGAATTTCGAGGGCGAAATTCCATTGTTAGTGGGAAAGTGTAACAACCCGCGTAATTTTTGGGCTATTTTAATTAATTTTTGGAAAACGGAGGAAAATAAAGTTTTTGATAAAATTATTTTTATTGCTCAAATATGTTGGTTATTATTTTTAAAGGTGATAATTTCAAACGGTTTCGAAAACGGAGTTAAAACGGATTTTAAAATGATTATTAAATGTTTTTAACTCTTGGAGTTGTTTTGACTTCCAACTTTTCATTTCTATGCCTTATTTAAAGGAGTCTTTTGGATTCCAACTCTTCATTTATTTGCATTATAAAAGGAAGTCATGGGCAACCATTTTAACATACTTTTGGCACAAATTTTGGCAGCAAATATATTTTATATTCCTCTCCTTTTTATATACACATTGGCCCTTGAGATTTGTGAGTTCCAACCTTAGATTAGAGGTGTTCTTGGGGCTATTTTGTTGGAGGTTCTTGGAGAAGCTTTTGTAGATCTTTTGAGTTGATCTTGAGGATGTGATCATTGGTTTCTCATCATGGTTTGAGGTATGGGGTTTTACACAATATGCTCCTTAAATCTCGCGAGTGTCATTCTCTTTGAATTCTTGTTTAATTCAACTCATATTTGAATTGATAAATTCATTAAAATCTGGAAAATAATTGTTGAAATTATTTTGATTCATGTGATATCATTATATTATTGATGAGCACGTTGTCATGAGATTTTAATATGGCACGGATGTTGGGCACCCGCCAAAATTCCTGTTTCCCGGGCTATGGCTTGATAAAGCATATACGGATGTGGTGAGGCCTGGTGACCCGGTTAAAGTGTTGTTGAGAAATTATAATGATGAAAAGCTATTGAGATTTTTATTTTGATTTGAATATTCATACTCGTGTTGTTACGTTTTATTCATCACTAATATATATTTGTTGAGCATCTTTCCTGTCGTATTGTGTACTTCCCCATATTTTCTTTTAGTGGCAGGTTAGCGTGGATTTGAGCGCTTTGGATTATTGGGATTATTTTAGCATGGAGTATTTGGGAAGAATTTTAATACAAGTTGGAAGAATTGTATTAATTATTTCATTGGTGTATAGAGCATTTTTATTCGAGTTAGATAGTTGTATTTATTCGAGAGACTTGTTGTAATTGAAGAGATTGAGATTAGTGGATTTATATTATTGTGGATTTATTTATATGCTCTATACCTTGTCGCTTGTGGATTTGGATTTATTTTATCGCATTAGCGCTCCGTTCGCTCTCCCCGGGCGGCCGGGGTGTTACAAATGGTATCAGAGCTTAGGTATACGGCAACCCTTGGGGCTTGAGTTTTGGGTTCATTGCGTGGTTAGCAATTTTTGGAGATAGCAAATTTTAGGTGATATTCGTGTTAGGTTTCGAGATTAGATGTGAGGAATTTATTTTTGGAGATGAGATTATTTTGGAGATTGTTGGCCAGATTTTGAGAGTTAGGCATTCGGCGAATTTCGAGGGCGAAATTCCATTGTTAGTGGGAAAGTGTAACAACCCGCGTAATTTTTGGGCTATTTTAATTAATTTTTGGAAAACGGAGGAAAATAAAGTTTTTGATAAAATTATTTTTATTGCTCAAATATGTTGGTTATTATTTTTAAAGGTGAGAATTTCAAACGGTTTCGAAAACGGAGTTAAAACGGATTTTAAAATGATTATTAAATGTTTTTAACTCTTGGAGTTGTTTTGACTTCCAACTTTTCATTTCTTTGCCTTATTTAAAGGAGTCTTTTGGATTCCAACTCTTCATTTCTTTGCATTATAAAAGGAAGTCATGGGAAACCATTTTAACATACTTTTGGCACAAATTTTGACAGCAAAAATATTTTATATTCCTCTTCTTTTTATATACACATTGGCCCTTGAAATTTGTGAGTTCCAACCTTAGATTGGAGGTGTTCTTGGGGCTATTTTGTTGGAGGTTCTTGGAGAAGCTTTTGTAGATCTTTTGAGTTGATCTTGAGGATGTGATCGTTGGTCTCTCATCATGGTTTGAGGTATGGGGTTTTACACAATATGCTCCTTAAATCTCGCGAGTGTCATTCTCTTTGAATTCTTGTTTAATTGAACTCATATTTGAATTGATAAATTCATTGAAATCTGGAAAATAATTGATGAAATTATTTTGATTCATTTGATATCATTATATTATTGATGAGCACGTTGTCATGAGATTTTAATATGGCACGGATGTTGGGCACCCGCCAAAATTCCTGTTTCCCGGGCTATGGCTTGATAAAGCATATACGGATGTGGTGAGGCCTGGTGACCCGGTTAAAGTGTTGTTGAGAAATTATAATGATGAAATGCTATTGAGATTTGTATTTTGATTTGAATATTCGTACTCGTGTTGTTACGTTTTATTCATCGCTAATATATATTTGTTGAGCATCTTTCCTGTCGTATTGTGTACTTCCCCATATTTTCTTTTAGTGGCAGGTTAGCGTGGATTTGAGCACTTTGGATTATTGGGATTATTTTAGCATGGAGTATTTGGGAAGAATTTTAATACAAGTTGGAAGAATTGTATTAATTATTTCATTGGTGTATAGAACAGTTTTATTCGAGTTAGATAGTTGTATTTATTCGAGAGACTTGTTGTAATTGAAGAGATTGAGATTAGTGGATTTATATTATTGTGGATTTATTTATATGCTCTATACCGTGTCACTTGTGGATTTGGATTTATTTTATCGCATTAGCGCTCCGTTCGCTCTCCCCGGGCGGGCGGGGTGTTACACTTTCCCCCATCACACACACGCGCACACACACCACCCTCATTCCCCCTAAATTTTTATCCAACAATTTCTCAACATCAACCATATATAAAGATTCAATTCAAATCCAAATCTCAGATTTTAATTAAGATTAGATCGCTCTACATGTGAATCGTTCGAATCATTATACTAAGAGTTCTAAGCATGAGTTATATCAATATAAGCCTTAAGTTTCACCCCCCTAAATTCTGGAATTTCTACTTAATCACAAACATCGATTTCATCAAGATTATAATTTAATTATCACAATCATATCACCATATTTCCTAAATCTAGAATATCTACATAGGAATTCAGCAAACAATGAATAAAGAATTAATTTGAGCCAATATTTATTAAGCATGAAAATTCTTGCCTTAGATCTTGGATGTTTCTTTGTTGATTCTTGAATCCACCCTTAAGTCTTCCTCTCCACTTCTTTCTTCCTGTGCTTTCATGCCTCCACCTTCTAAGTGGTTCTTAGATGTAACTCCCAAGGAGTAATTTAGTCTCTTAATATAGATGATTAACTCACCAATCCTGAGTTGGCCCTAAGTCCACAACTCATATATATATAACTCGGGACCATTTCTAAGGCTATGAAACGTCCTAATGAGTTCGTATAACCTCCTAAAGTGTGTCCCGAACATTTTTATTTAACATACCCATATGTATCATGTTTAAATCAACACCTCACTATATGTTCTCACTTTATGATTTATTGCTCACGAGCGAACCCAACATTCCCAGTTGAGTCCTATAATTATGAAATTATGAATAAGTATTTATTCTCACTTTAAATTTAATTCCCCTAAATTTAATTCATTCTGAAATTTAAATCCAAAATTTTTAATTAAGTTTCCGTCATAATATTTTATTTCGAAAATACGGGGTATTTCATTCTTACCCCCTAATAAAAGAATTTCGTCCTCGGAATTCACTATAGCATGAAGTCACATTTTAATTCATACCATTATCTTAAGTTTATACCTAATTAGCCCATGCTCATATCCCATGAGATAAAAAAATAATTTTAAAAAAATGACAAATTTAAGAAAAAAATTGGTTTGTCTGTACAAAATATGTCTGTAAACATGAGTATAATGTAAAATTTTCCAAAAAAACACATGTACTTGAGCAGGTACCATTTTCAGATGTGATGCTTTTTGTACCTTTTTGCTAACTATCTTATGCGGCAACGATAAAAGAACCACGTTTTGACATCTTGGCCTTTCTCGCTTCTGTATCTCAACTTCTTTCTTCCGTGATTCGCTCCTTTTTTTATATACTCATCAAATATCACAGAAATAATAACCATCAAATTTCCTTTTCCATTATCACCATATCATTATAGTTGTAAAAAGCCAAGACACTTCCTCCCCTATATATAGAGCTTGCCTTTCCTTATAGTGAATAACAAAGATGGGAAGTCGAGTGAGGTTTTACCCATTCATCTTTTTCATTTTCATAATCATTTTACCACTTCGATATGATTATTCTTCACCATCTCTCTCTCTCTCCCAACAATTCCTGCCCTTATGAGCAGGGCCTTGCATTGCTTCACTTTAAGCAAACTTTTACCATTAATACTACTGCTTCTGAAGAGTGTGCTTTCTATGGTCAAACTTCTCAATCGAAGACCAAGTATTGGAAGAGGGGTACATTTTGCTTCACGTGGGCTGGCATCACGTGCGATTGGGTGACGGGCCACGTGATTGGGATGGTCTTATGTTGTAGCTAGCTAAATGGAATCATGCCTTCCAACATCTCACTTTAAGACCCTCAACCTTGCTCATAATGATTTATATACCTCTCAGATTTTACATTAATTTGGTGGATTTTCTCCGAATTTGACTCATCTAAACCTCTCTTGCTCTTCGTTTACAGGCAATGTTTCATAAAAAATATCCCATATTTATAAACTGCTTTCACTTGATCTCTATTATAATTTTGAAATGGAAATTAAAAGTCAGAATTTCAAATTCCTAATTCAAAACTTAACCCATTCAATCGGCCATTTGCAGTCTTTAAATATTCTGAATCTGTGATCATGCAAATTATTCGGGTTCATTCTTGAATCGCTGGAAAACCTTACAGATCAATCATTTGAACATCTTCGGTAACA
This sequence comes from Sambucus nigra, assembly GCA_949130495.1. Classification (NCBI taxonomy): domain Eukaryota; kingdom Viridiplantae; phylum Streptophyta; class Magnoliopsida; order Dipsacales; family Adoxaceae; genus Sambucus; species Sambucus nigra. Next base: position 574,359,494 of record OX422214.1, on the reverse strand, counting down.
ATTTTACCGGAGAGATTCCATATCCATATACACTTTTAAATCTCAAGCACCTCACTTTCTTAGATTTTACAAACAACCATCTTGATGGACAAATTCCTTATTTTTTTTTCTAACATCACATCCTAGAGATATATCTATCTTGGAAATAACAAATTCACTGGCCCATTCCCGTCCCCAATTGCAAACCTCTCACAGCTTGTTAGTTTAGACATCTCGATTAATTCATTGATAGGCCCCATTCCCTCCACCATAGTTGGGCTTCACAACCTAACCGATCTCAACATCTCCAATAACTCCTTCAACGGGATTTTACCTTCTTGGTTGTTATCTCTTCCATCTTCGAAGTACATAAATATCAACTTGAATCGGTTGACTAGATAAATCCACGAGTTCAGATCAACCTCACAGAGGTCTATTTTTTAAAATAATGATAATCTGCATGGCCCCATTTCAAATTTATTTTTAAACTTGTGAACCTAGCTCAACTCGATTTCTCATTTCAGTGGTTCTATGTACCTAGACTTGTTTTCATATCTAAAAAACCTTCAGATTCTTTTTCTTTTTCGAAATAATCTGTGACCACCAATATCAACGCAGGCTTCCCCAACCTCTATAAATTGAATTTGACCTATTACAACATAAAGAAGCTCCCATATTTGTTAAAAGGTAGTCTAATGCTTCGACATTTAGACCTATCCGACAACCAAATTCATGGCTATCTCCCCCCTATTTTTTCACTATCAGATTAATTATATTCTCTTCACTTTCAATCCAATTTTCTTCAAGGACCACTACCTTCATCCATCTGCAGTTTCAGCTCTCTTGAAATCTTTGATTTTTCCAATAACAAGTTTGCTGGTACAATTCCACAGTGTTTGGGAAACATCAACAATGTTCTTTCGGTGTGAAATTTACGAATGAATATATTTCACGGGTCCATTTTCAACAACATTTGGTGCGTAAGGAGCCGTTTGGAAAGTCTCAATTTTCATGGAAAGAAACTAGAAGGAACTTTGCCATGATCTTTGGCCAACTGCACAAACTTATAAGTTCTTGACATCGAAAATAATCTAATAAATGATACATTGCCGAATTGGCTAAGAACTCTTACCGAACTCCAAGTTCTTGTCTTGAGTCATAATAGGTTCCATGGTCCCATAAGTATCACTTCTAAGACTAATAAGTTTCTATTTGGTAAGCTTTGAATAATTGACCTCTCTCACAATCAGTTTATTGGCTTTCTTCTATCACAATGTTTTATGAATTTCAAAGTCATGACGAATGGAAGAAAATGAAATTAAAGAGAAGTACATGTCGCATAGGACTTACTGTGACGAAATAAATCTGGTAGTGAAAGGAGCTAGTGAGAATTCAGACTTTCTTCACAACCATTGATTTTTCTAGCAACGAATTTGAAGGTGAAATTCCAAATTCCATCGGAAATCTAGACTCACTCAGATTTCTTAACTTATCCCATAACAAACTAATTGATCATATCCCTTCTGCGCTGGCAAGTCTTTCCAAGCTTAAATCATTGGGCCTCTCCTCTAACCAATTTCTGGGACAAATTCTCAATAATTAACAACTTTAACATTTCTTGCGGTATTGAATCTCTCGCAAAATCATCTAGTGGGACCCATACCTCAAGGAAATCAGTTTTATAAATTTCAAAATGATTTGTAGTGGGAAATAGGGCTTGTGTGACTTTTCACCCCACCGCTAGTTCAACAAGAAGAAGATTTGGATTTCACAAGTGGTTTTACATGGAAGGTTATGTTGATGGGGTATAATTGTGGGAAAATGTTTGGATTGGTTATGGGTTACCTCATGTTCTTTATAGGAAGACCAAGATGTCTTACTCAAACTTTTGAAAAAAGACATCACGAGAATTTAAGGAGAGGTCCTCGACATCCACGAAGAAGAAATTCATAAATCTAACTAGTAAATGATACATAAGTTTTTATACTGTTATGTTATAGGCTCTAGTGTAGAACTTTATGCGTAATTTTTATTTATTTGTAGAATTTATTAATTTACATGTTGTTCTAATAGTAAGTTACACCTCTGTCTACTTCGTTTATTTTTAAATGAGGACATATGAAAGAATCCAAACGGATTCATCTTGCACTTTATAGGATGCGACACTTGTGGATGTGTAACTGAAACTCACATTGTAATGATTTTGAAATCCCTACTAATTTCTCATGCTTCTAGTAGGGAGCGATTAAAAAAAGTGGTTTCAGGAAAACGGTAAATATCAAAGGGAAAAACAAGGAATATGTAGCAGCTCCGTGAATTTTGTTTTGCCAATTTTGGATGAGAACCAACTAGCTTAGGTAGTTGGTAAGAACATTCTTTATGGCACTTGAAAATTTTGTGATCCTTAATCATGGATACTTTAGCAAGATAATACACATTTTAGATTGATAACCTCAAAAGAGATAGGCGATTAAGAATCATAAATTAAAATTAGATTTTCCTTTTCTAAATTATTGTGTCAGGTATCTTTAAGGATCAAATGGCAAAAGGTCCCTCAAATATTTTTTAATACACATTTAGTCCAAGCCTTTTATTTTGTACCAAAAAGTCCCTTATTCTCTTATTTTTAAAGGTCCGCGCTAGTCACATGGTACAACCCTTTTGGTATGGTGAAAGACTTCTTGGTGCAAAATAAAAAGGGTTGGACTAAACGTGTATTAAAAAAAGTTCGAGGGACTATTTAGTATATGCCCCTATCTTTTAACCCTTCATATGTTCTTTATGCCCTTTTATAGCATGTTGGGGAAGTTAAAGTTTATGAATAAATGGATTTTAGTTGTATTCTTTTTTAGTTTTTATAAAGTTGTTTTTATTTGGATCTGAAAAAATTTGAGTGACAATCATTTTTAACTTTAAGTTCATGGTTCAACCTTGCACTACACGTTGCGTTTGAGACTTGGACATAACCCGTCAAATATTGGTACTCAATAGTATTGAAACTTACCTCTTTATATATATGCATAACAAGTTGATTTACCAAAATGAATACCTACCAAAGGTTTGATGGCCCCAAAATTAGAGACAATTCTTAAAATTCTAGTTTTTCTAGATATTTATGCTTAATAAATATCTGGCCTGTGGATAACATCACGTTCTTTGCAGAAAGTAGAGGCAAAGAAGGCCTTAGAGTAAAAACTTGCCACTATTTGGGCGCATACGTATTTAAAAAAGAGAAACTAAATAATTAAAAGAGTGAGAGTGAAGGAGTAAAGGGCTTTGCTGATTTGTTACCTGCTGATATTTGTTGGTATTTATTGTATCCATGTTCTGCTATGAGTTTTGAATACTTGATTGATTTCAATTATGACATTGGGTTATGAATTTATTTGATATTTTTATACTTAATAACGATATTCAATTTAGTGATCACTGCGAGATTGATTAGCTGAATATTTTATTGAAAATGCTAGTATTCCCTTGGCTGAATCTTCCTCTACTTGACAGAGTGTTAAACCTTAAAGACATATATGCTTATTAGGTCCATGATGTGAAGATATTTGAATCGAACATTCAAGATTTTTGGACTTTAGTGTATGGTTCCTGATAACGCTCATATTTTACCGCCTGCGAAAATTTATAGCACATATATTTTACAATCCCCCCCCCCCCTGATGTTTTACAGGTTTGGCATATATTTTATAAGGACCACATTAAAATTTAAAAAAATTAGAGTTGCAAACTAATTTTTACAAACAAAAATTTTAGTAAGCTGGTCAAGGTTTTTGTGACTTGGCATATAATTTTATAGTTCTACGTAGTTCAAATAATTTTTGCTTTTAAATGATATTTTACTCATATATAATGAATCTATTTTATATGGATATAGGAAATGTTGCATCATATGGATTAGTTATATTAATTCCAGGAAGTCAGAAAGAAAATGACCTTATTGAATGGGGGGCCACCCTCTTGAGAAGTTAAGCAGAACCCCAGAAGGAAGGCCTTGCATACAGGTAAATAGTGTTTGAGAGTTGAGGATAATTGAGGAAGAAATTGTAAGAAATAGTTTTATATTTTATTTGGTTTTGTTAAACACTTGCACGTAAATAAAACGAAAATTAAAATTGGAGTGGAACACTTTCAGCCTTTCAACTTCTTACATACATTGTGGAGGAACAAAAATAATTAATATAGAATTAAAAAATAGATCAAAGTTTACTTTTCAGAAATTAAAATTTACTTTACGGGAGTAAAAGGAATAAAACACAAAATTAACAAAACTAATAAAAAAAGTATATTGATAATGATCAGACAATAAAGTTAAAGCTTCCATTTTTCATAAAGATCAGCCTATTGAATGTATACAAACTAAACCGGGCTCCAATTTGAATGATAGATAAATCCCTTAATATTGAGTTCTTCCGAATCAAAAGATAGATAATTAAGAGTTATCATCTCAAGTTGATTATTAGTGATACACTTACAAAAGTTGAGTATATCAGGATTAAATTGCACAAACAAAACAATTGCAATTTGAACTATGTACAAAACTAATGTTAATTGTTAATCCTTGCACGGATGAATAAAAAAGGATCCCCAGTTCACAATGTAAAGTTTCTAATCAAGAGATGTGCACTCGTTTTTCTTCCCATCTTCATAATAATTCAATTCGCAAATGAAATGTTTACAAAGGAAATAAATAAATATGTATATATATACATACACAAACATACATACATATAATGTACATCTTGATACAAAATTTCCATATGATAAATATACAGAGTAGAATGTGAGGTTACAGTCTTTACAGGATGCGAGGCATTTAAGGACGACACCAACTCACTCGCTATACTTGTCGTCCTTTAAGTACCGAGAAATATGACTGAGCTGGAATAGAAGACGGCTAACTTTAAGAGAACCCAATGTTGTTGCCGAACTAGAATCTCAAAATATTGCATTGCAGAAATTTTTAGAATCCGTGACTAGGCTTCCGACTAATCAACAACACTAAACTCTAACTAATCCAAAACTATCTTAACTATTTTCGAAAGCATCTTCAATGGCAAAAGATTAAAGGATTCTATTCATTTCAAAGAATTTTTGAGAACCAAACTAAATATTAGTGTTACCATTGAATTGTCAATGAACATCAATACATATATACAGAGAAAAGAGGACCAATTCAAGAGAATTGAGATTTGAAAATTCTGTTCCAAGTTGGGCAATTTATCAGAGTATTTTTGTACAATTTTTGTATCATTTCATTTATCAATAAAGACATTAAGACTTGAAAACATGTGAACTTACCCTCGAAAATCAACCCTCTTAACTTACCTTATAAAATCAACCCTCTCAAGGCCCAATATCATAAAAGAAGAACGATGTCTGGTTGCTCGAATTTGAATTAATTTGCAGAAAAAGATGTGAAGGTCAATTTCAGGTAAACAAAAAGACACCATGTTTGGAGAGAGGTAAATTAATTACAGGGGGTGATAGGGGCAGTGTGGAAAGGGACACATGGCTCATCACCGATTGATGATCATATCTTACTAGCACAAGGCAACCATAGGATAAATCTTATTTATTAAAGTACTATTGTTTGAAGCAAAAAAAAAATATGATAATTCTTTAGTGATTTTTGTTTCATATAGATTTGAAGAACTTTCAAGGGATCTCTACTCCTTGATATTATTGGTAGATTCTGAGAATATATTTATCAGTATTCCAATAGGAAAATCCAATGACGTTTCTGGAAATCGTAATTTAGCTTCTAACCAGCTCCAAATCAAGCATTGTATGCACTTTTTCTTCCATATATTTTTTACTTTCTACTACTACTTATTTACCATATGATCGTGGTTCTTGTCTTGTAAAGATTACCTTATTCAGCTTAATAAACAGACTCGGTCCCTGCTGTATCCATTGCACTTCACTTGTTTATATCTGTGGGAATACTAGCAACTGCATTTCTTTAAGTTTCCTCTTTAAATCTAGAAACCATAGGCACTATATCCACTGGGAGCACTAGAACTATTTTCTCCGACCAACCCATGAACCTACACGTCAATATCTGTATGGCCATTGTTTGAACCATCCACGATTAAGTAAAAGTAGTTAAGGTTGAGCGTTCCCTGATTCTCAGTGAATAGGGGTTACTGTTTTGGTGGTAAGTAGAGTTCTATATCCCAGTTATTTTGAAAATGCATTTGTGATCCAGAGATATTCTCATTCCTAAAAAGCAGTTAGTTCATGGACTTGCATAGATTTTAAAGAGGAAAAGCAATACTAGTTTATAAAGCTCAGAAACCCCATCGCACAAGGGTTAATACCATGCATCTTAATGTGATAGAACCAATCAGATAAAGCAGGGCATTGATTAACAAAATGTGGATTGTTCTCGACATGTAATTAATTGAGGATAAGTACTACAGTTCTTTAATTCATAGACAAACATGGAAACTGTTATTTCTATTTCATATGTAATTTCCCATTCTTTTGTTTGTCAGTTTAATGGAATCAAGTAGCTAATGTTAATTAATAGAAAAAATGTTTATAACATTTGAAACTTCTGATACGCAGATAGATTTAAATAATCAAACTCTTTACAACATTCTTCTACAGAATATGCAGATAGATTCAAATAAAAAAACTCCTTACAACATTATCCTTCCAAACTCCTTTGTACATGGCATATATCTAAGAGACATTAGATTTTTTTATCACAAATTTTGTCCCACACAAATATTGGATGTTCCCAGTTATGGGTTGCTTGTTCGCCACTGCATTTAATTGCATACTTTGTGTTTATTCCCCCAGAAAAAATATCTTACTTACCATTAAGGACTGCACCAACTGATAAATTTTCCCCTATTGTTCCAATTGTATTGTATGACAACAATGATTTTATGCAAATACGCCTTAAACTAGGTGCTTCAACACCATATATTATACGTGGGTGGGAGAATCTTTGATATCCCGATGCCCACTGGTGGGTAGATCAGGTGAGAGATTTGATTGTTAAGTGGGGCACACTTATCGGTCCATTGTCGGAGCCCAATTCAATCTAAATGAAAATTGAAAAAGGTTCAATTTTTTTGTTTTATGCATTTCTTCAATAAGGTGTTTCACTCTGATTTAATTAACATTGATGATTTTTTATTTATTTACTTTTGTATCCAAGAAACGTCGATTTCAGCATATATGAGGTGACTAGAAAAGTCATGGGTCAATGTGAGGCTCAGGATGAAGTTCCTTACTAGAAGATGTGATAATTTGATTTTGTTTTGTTGATTTTAGCATATATTATGTGACTAGCGAAGGCATGGATCAATGCGGGGCTCGGGATGAAGTTCCTTACTAAAGATGTGACAATTTGATTTTGTTTTGTTGATTTTAGCATATAGTATGTGTGACTAGCAAAGGCACGGATCAACGCGAGGCTCGAGATGAAGTTCTTTATTGGAAGATGTGACAATTTAATTTTGTTTTGTCGATTTCAACATATATTTTGTTTTGCAATCCCGTGGATAATTTAAAAAGTACAGTGATAATTTAATTTAAACTTTGTTGATTTTTTTTCCAATCTTGTTAATTAGTTATTTTTGCTCTATTTAATTTTTGCTATGTAGTACTCAAATCTGTTAAAAGGAGGTCTAAAAGGATACTTATGCTTACGAGGTATAAAAATGAGGTTGTTCTCCATATGAAATCTACTAAACAGATCCATAAATGCTATTATTTGGTGTGGTCATCAATAGAAAGAGCATATCTCATTCAAGTGTGTTCATTCAGTAATGTGCTCATGTAAATACAATGTAAACATGTAAAACAATATGATATTTGTGTTCTAACATTTTTTGTAATTTGAAGTCTATCAGCCTCTCGTATAAACTTCACAACTTGATTGAAGTTGTATTGATTGAAGCTCCTTTCAAGTGGAAATGAGAAGTATTATAATTACTGTTGAGAGTTTCTACACCAACTAAATATATTTCTTTTGTTAATTCTTTCTTATTTAGTATGATTTTTCATCCCTCAATTGGAGTTTTCTTTATTTTTCGACATATCCCTACATTGCAGAAAATAGATAAAATAGACAAGTCAAAACCATACTTCTCATATAATAACACTATCATTTAGTCATTAATAAAGCACTGCCACCAACAAATGGACCAAGATACAACACAATTACATTATTTCACAAAAAAACTAAATTATCAATTCTTCGTGGAGCTGTTTGCGCATCACAATCGTCATCCGTTGGTTCAATATCTAGTAGCACCTTAATGGATTTCCTTCGCATTCTCATATGCATTTCATATTCCGCTATTAGTGGGTTGTAGTATGCAAACATATGTCTCATAGTATTTTGACTCCCTTTCATGAATCTGTTAATAGCACTCCTCTTAGAACATGCTTGAAGCTTACTCTGACATTCATCAACAGGAGGCGAGTAAATTTGTTTGAACTCTCCACTATCCAAACAAATTAATTTTTCGGTCAGTTTGACCTTTTGCATTTTCATTGTTTTTTTAAATACCTTGTGAAAGCTATTGACTTAGTTGTTACATTTCCATTCATGATTTGGAAATTGAATTTTTTATTCAACCATCACAAACATATCGGATTCATATCTCCCAGTGTGTATATATATATACAAGGTATCTCTCCCAACTCATCTCATATCCAACAATCACACTTGAGGGTTTTAATGTAGACATGGAGGTGGATATTAGAATAAGAAAAATATTCAATGCTTGCGAAGAAGAATGAATGGAGTCAATAATCTTATCAAAGAGATTGGGTTTAGAAATAGTTGCGGGTAAAGAATCCTTCGGAGTAGTCTCATTTATTGGAAACTTCACCCAAACAAGCCAAACAAGTCTTATATTAAACCTAAAATATATACTCGGTGTGACATTTCATCAAACTCCATACAATATATGATGTATCAGGTTTATGATTCTAACTTCCTAACAAAGCGCTAAACTTTGGTCATAAACAATATCACATTTGTAAGAACCTTCCAACTTCTTACTGTTTTTAATTTCCCATCCGTTTCAATTTCTAGGTTAATGAGGGGAACTGTCCATTCAATCAGATAATTATGAAAATAACATAATGTAGTTGACAAAGCTATACAACCCATAAGTGGGATGTAATAATAGTTTGAACGTCAAATATTATGGGGAATTGAAATTGGGGTGGATCGAAAGAAAAGTGGGGTGAAAATAAAAATACTATTAACAATACATTAACGGGAAGTGGGAAAAGTCTAATTTTTTAATTAAAATATATTAAAATCTAGAATTGAAAATTAATTATGTATTAAAGTCTAAATGACCCTAAAATATATCCGTGGCTCAATGCAAGATTATTTCTTGGATAGTGCTTCACTTTATTGCATGCATGCACCATTTTAATACATGTAATAGCAACATTACTGTAGAATGTAAATCGACATTATAGGTAAAGATAAAAAATACTAATAATCTTACAAATTAAAATTTGAATGTTGGTGAAAAGCGAAAAGTTTAAGTTTAAATTGAGGCATAAATTACATCACTAAAAGGGAAATAATTAAAGATAATATAAATGTTAAGTTTGTCATGCTTACATAAGCCTTCACGTAACCCAATGTCTTCAACATCAACGTCACATCACACTCAAAATCAATTGACATTGTAAGTAACCCCAACTAAACTAGTGCCTTAATCTTAAAACTAGAAATGTAATTGTTAGTAACTTAAAACAGTGCAAACACATGTCTCACTATTCTAAACATAAAATGGCCTAAAAATTTATGCACAATGTCACAAGCCAATCAACAGTAGTAAATGCACGCCACTTTAAATTTCAGTAACACTCCAAAATATAATCACACCCCACCACCTGTCTTTCTTCTCAAACTCCTTATTTTGGGTTATTCATATCTGGCTATAATTAGATATTTTTATTTATTTAATGAACTTATTTGGTAGGCAAACAAGTAACACGAGAGAGAGAGAATAGAGTTTCATTTATGAAAACACAATCAATCTATCGCATAGTCCCTTTTGGCACCAAAAGGTTTTTGTGCGTTATAGCCTAAGGTGGCTTCTAAGGGCACCACAAGAATTTAGAGTTTTAATACAAAAGTAGGCAAATGGTTTGTTTGACAATTTTTTTTGTGACGCCATGAAAAAATCTATATTTTTCAGATGGGTCTATTTGATATCATTAACTTTTAAGGTGACAAATTCACTTTTTTTTACAATTGTTTTAGGAATTAGGTTATCAAAAGAAAATAATATCAATTGTCAATTCATTTATCACTGGAATCTATCTATTCCACTTGAGTATCTACCAAAGTTAAAAGTGTTATCTATTGACTCCACTTAAGTATCTCCTGTAATACCCCGTATTTTTATGCTTTCTAAATTTTCTAAATTTGGGGATTTATTAAATTTCATGTGAGATATTAATTTAATATGAATCCGGAAATTAATTATTTTTATAATTACTAACGTGACGAGAGTTAGTAATCATTGGAAATTTGTTGAATATTACTAATGAGTAAAGTAATATATGATATTGGAATTCTATTAAATGTCACGAGTGAATAAAATGACAATTTTGAAAAATTATGTCGGGACGCGCCCGTGTCTTGTCGGGACTAAATGTTGATTAATAAAAGTAAATAAATTATAAATCACACGTATGGTCATTTCGAGTGCGCAAAAGTGTCCAAAAGGTTCGAGATAGTCAAAATAATGTACCCGGGAGTTTAGTATGGGTCTCGGGGCGTTTTTAGGCCTAATTGACACCCCGGGAGGGCGTTTTGGACATTTTACATTTTTAGGCTTGAAAACCCACGAAAATTTTAGAGTTATATCAGATGCTTAGGGTTGCCTTCTAGGGTTAACTCAACCAAAAACAAGAGACGGCCATTAGAGAAGGAAGGAGAGAGCTTCCCTAAGAGTTCTAGGCCAAGAACCCCTCCGTTTGCGCCGCCGTCGCCGCCAAACGATAGATCGCATAACAAGGATCACCACCACACCGATTTCGTCCACAAATCAGAAAAAAAAATCCCCAGGCAAGTATTTATCTTGCTTAATGTAATACCCCGTATTTTTATGGCTTTAAAATTTAGGGATTTATTAAATTTAATTGAGATAAATTAATTTAATTTTAATCCGGAATGTTGTTTTAAATATTTACTAGCGTGACGAGAGTTAGTAATTATTGGAAATTTGTTATTTGTTGAATGTTACTGGATGAGTATAGTAATATATGAGATTTATTTTTATAAAATGTCAAGAGTGAATAAAATGACAAGTTTGGAAATTTGAGTCGGGACGTGCCCGTGTCGCGTCGGGACTAAATATTGATGAATAAAAGTGAATAAATTATAAGTCACCCGTATGGTCATTTCGAGTGCGTCAAAGTGTCCGGAAGGGTCGAGATAGTCAGGATTGTGTACCCGGGGGTTTAGTTTGGACCTCAGGGCGTTTTTAAGCTTAATTAGTACCCCGGGAGGGCATTTTGGTCATTTTGCATTTTTGGGTAATTAAACCCACGAAAATTATTAGGCTATATCAGCCATTTGGAAGAGTCCTTTAGGGTTATCAGACTCAAAACATTAGAACGGACATAGGAGAGGGATGGAGAAAGCTTTCCAAGCAAACCAAGTCCAAAAATCCATCCGGTTGCACCGCCACCACCACCAAAGCGTAGATCGCGCTACGGGGAACGCAACAACACCAAATTCATTCACAAATCAGAACGCTGAAAATCCCAGGCAAGTATTTATCTTGCTTATTTTCGTTAATGAATCGTTCATGTTAGTCTAGGGTAATTAAGACGAGTTTGGTAGAAGAAAATCCATGTTGGAGATAGGAAAATCGCATGTAGAATTGATTTGAATGCAAATCTGGAAACCCCTTCATATGTAGAGGCTTAACCACGAAATTATGATGAATTAGGACTAGAAATTTCTGGAAAAAGACTGATTAGAACCATGTTAAAGAAATTCTAGGGTTCTTGAGATTTTTATGAAGTTTTGGCCTATTAATCCATGGTTATTGATGAAAAATTGCATGCTTTACGTAGAAGATGAATAATATGGGTGTATACTGATTATAGTATGAATTTTAGGGAGTTTGGGAGTGAAAAATCTGGATTTCATTAAGGTTGGATTGTGAAACCTGTAACTGCTAATCTGTAGAATTCGCATACCTGTTTGATCGATCGATCGAACCAGGAGTGTCGATCGATCGACGCATCTATCGATCGAGCTCCTGCCATCGATCGATCGACCCCTTCTGGCAGACTCATATTTCCCCCTTTTTAAATTAGTTGAATTCAATTTAATGAGAAATAATCATTGGACACCCTTATTAAAATAACTTGGGAGATAAAGAAGACCAGTAGGACGTATAAATAATTATAGGACCTTTAATGTAAGACGAGAGTTGCGTTTTTGGGATATTTACATATACAGGATGATGAAATTATGTATTAAGGGGAGAGACGCGTAAGATAGTTACGTTGGAAATTATATGAGTACCTACTGAATTCTACACTTGGGAGGATAGAGTCCATGAGTGTTACGTAATAAGTTGGAATGATCCCTCAAATTAAAGTAAGAAATGAACGGTTATTCGTGAGAACTAAATAATGAGAAATAAACATAAATGTTGTAATTATGGGATTAGAGATGTACCTAATTTGATATGGTAATAGTAGTATAGTTATATGACTGTGTTTATGCATATACTATCTATGTGTGAAAATCGTGCCCGCGCTACTTGCTATCCCTGAGGTTACCGCGCTGGGACAGTCTTATCTCGATGGGACCTTTATGGGGGATATTGACTCATACCCTAGAAGATAGAAATCCTTGGTACAGGCTATCGAATCGATAGTTCAGACGGTCCTAAGAGACGTGGGGCATGTGCTATCCTCTTAGAGACTTGGAATCTATGCTTCGCCTCAATATTATTTGTGTATGTGTTAATACAGTTCGAGAGTGATTCCGAACTTGTATTTCCCTTAGTACGAGTGATACGGGGATTGGATAGCAGGGTATGAACGCACCATAATTTTTATGTGGGGTGCTGTTAGAATATATATATTATACGAGTATTTAATATATATATGAATTTGAAAATTTTGGAACTTTCTACTGTGTTTATGGCAAGTAAGATATGTATAATGATTTCAATTTGGAAATACTTGTTTTGAAAAGTATAATATGATACTGGGATACTTTATTAGCAAATAAAGTTAATATGAGAGGTTTGCTATTAAATAGAATTTACCCCTTGAACAGTGAATCGCCAGTTTAAATCTTACGAGCATACTAAGATAAAATAAGTTAAACCGTTGGGAAGATTAGTGCGATATGTGTGCACATTAGAAGGGAGGTGAGAATTTATCAAGAGAGTGTCGCACTAATATGTTGTTGCATTGGCCAGTAAACATTTTAAATACTTGATAAACAAATTTTAAATCATTTACACTATCGGGCTCTGACCCGTTTCTATTTTCCCTTCTCTCTTGTATATATATGTATATATTACAGGTGCCCAGCCATAGGGGCGTCTTGCATAGGATCCTTTAGAAGGAATGCGCTGCAGCTTAGGTGGGAGTTGCAGGCCTCTTGCTTAGACGACTTCATTTATTTGATTCCACTCCTAGCATATTTATTCAGTTGGGCATGTGTCGTCAGTTTCCATTATTTAGTTATTTTATGGGATATTATAATTCATTTATTTCTAGTATTGTCACTTTGGGATTTATTACTGTCTGGATGTTTTACTTTAAGTTTTAAATGTTGGTTTATTAAATAAAATTTGGAAGTAATGTCTAAAATGGTTTTGACACTTAGCTTAATTAATTAGGGTGTTTAATTTGGAAAAGTTATTTTTCGACAGTGATGCTAAGAATGAACCAACTGTTCACCTTGATTTTAATTTAATAAAGGAGTGATCGCCCGATATTTAATTAGGCGGGGTGTCACAGGTGGTATCAGAGCATTAGGTTCTAGTGTCCTTAGGATCTGTACGGCTTATTATGCTTTCAGCGTTGCTTTGTTTGATATAGAGCCCTATGTTTAGGATTGTCGATTTCTTTGACAAAATTTCGTTCTCCTGCTATAATGTGTATACATTAGTGAATTATAATTTCGTTCAGATGTGTGCGTGTGCCGAGCGATGAAGGATGTCAGAAGAGGACAGTTAAGCGGACACCAGGAGGCAGGGCTTAGTTGAGGTTGTAAAATATATTCAAGAATGATGACCGTAGTCGAGGTCACCTCCATTATGGTACGGGAAGCCAAGACTAGAAAGGCGACTAAGGCGCAACAATGATTTCCAAATGCTGTTATAGTCAAATGAGGTGCAATAGTGAACTTACCCATGTTACAAAACGAGTAAAGGACTGTCTGTGGGAATTCTAGAAATGCGGGAATTGTGTGTGTTTACCAAAGGAGGTAAAGTATCTAAAGGTTTAGATTTAGAAAGGAGTGTGGATAACTGAAAGTGAAAATTTAGAGAAAATTTTCTTGTCTTTCGGGACGAAGTTATAATGATGGGAGTCAACTACCAATTTTAGAAGTGGAATTCTATGCCTATAGGAGAACCTTAGGTACAGTGTTGACTGTATGTTCCTTCCTCAACTGTTCAGGATGAGAAGCAAACGTGGTTCTGAACTCATCGCGGGAGGGCATGACAGAAGTCCATTTGTGAATATGAATCTTAATCGTTAGCAAATTTTGTATCGGGAGATATAGATACAAGTGGAGGAAACGACTCCAAGTGGGAGATCGACTCATAATAAAAAAAATTGATAACACTCAAAGAGGAAATTCTGATGGACGGCCGATTTAGAGGTTGACAATGTCGTATTTTGTCAATAAAGATGGTAATGCTTCTTTGTGTTGGAAGTTAAAAGAATCGAAGAATTTAGTCGGGAAAAAGACTGAATACAACGGTGGTGGTATAACACCACAAAGGGATAATGATTAGGATAGTTGAATTCTTACCAAGTGATGGTAAATTTAGTAAGTACTGTTATAGACAGTGACCTGATCTTTAGGGCCTAAAAGGCTAAGGGTATAACCGAGGTAGCTAATAGGAATCGAGTCTACTAAAGTCCGAGAGAAGGACAATCCTAACCTGGTTAGTAGGACAGGTAATAAGGGGATTATGTGTTGAAGTATTTTGTGCGGAGTGAAATCGCTCATGATAATATGTTCCAAAGTGAGAAAAAAAAGGACAAGATTACGGTGCCTAGTAAAGGACAATGATTAAAGTAGTTTTGTTTTGGTTTGAGTAGACGTGTTACGTCCGAAAACCATTTGCGCAGTCAAGATGATTGACAAGGTAGAAGTATAAGTTGTATCCTCAGAGGATGCGACGTGCTTATGTGACACAAACGAGTCACTATATTTTATTCATTGCTAGGTTAGCATGTGAGACGAGTTTAATGCATATAATTATAAACGCTATTACTATGTGAATATTTTCCCTAGCGTAACGGGATTTTTTTCTTTAGTGCTATCCGCGGAGGATGAATAAGTATATTAAAAGTGTTATGTACTTTATTGAGGTTACTCGTTGTAGTGATGCGATATGCGAGTATGATATTATCTTTGTTAAAACGTTATAGCAATGGTTAGTACGATAGTGGGCATTTATTGCAAGACTATGGGAGTGGTTGCGTTAGTGCAACATATTTTGTCCTAGCGAGGCTTCACCTGCAAGAGGGTCAGACTCGCACTTATATTATCTATCCTAGAAACTTCGTAGGGGATAGTGGGCTCGAGATATTCGATACCGATGTACGTATGGACTCTATCCTTGTGATTTACTATGTATCGGGTTTACGTTGAGCGAAAATATTTAATTCAGTATTATGATTTAATATGTATAGGGTGATACCTCATTTATTGCCAAGGCTTATTTTTGTACGTCTGGCTCTAGCCTTTTGATGACCTCTTTTAGTTCGGCTCTTATTTCGGGATGGTTTGAAAAATTGGATGAATACTGAAACACAGGATTTAAGAAATATCCCGCGGCATGCAAGTGTTGGTGCAATTGTCTCTCCCATCTTCCATCGATCACCTGCCAATACATCTTCCAATTTTTAACACTCGCCTGGATTGCTAGTTTTATTTAATCCACCCCTTCGTAAATGATAGAGAGCGTAGGCTTTTTATCTTGATATAATATCTTCAAAAGCAATACTAAGGGCTCCATAATCTTGACAACTTCGGCAGCCCATTGCCAGAATCGATCTGCCAGAATTAAATCCGACACTTTAGTGGCCGCACTCCTTCAGGTTCTCTCACGATTGAATTCACGCCATTCATTCGTGGTACACATTCGCTTTAACTCAGACTGATAGCGAGTGAGACTCTCAAGGGCAATAAACTCGGTAGCAAATCTCGTAATTCCTGGTCTTAGCAACTCCCTACCTCTGGTATACTCCTTCATTAAGTTCACAAATTTTTGACTGTTATATATGAACGGGGTAATTGATTTGGCATCATTCAATACCGACTTGATTGACTTCATATTTCTAATTTCCTCGAGCATCAAGTCAAGATAGTGTGCTGCACAAGGTGACCAAAATAAGTGTCTCCTATTCGCCATCAATAACCCGCCAACCGCCTTAAAATTTGGCTCGTTATCAGTGACAATATGTACGACGTGAGCCTCACCAATTTCCTCCATAACTTTATCCATAAGGGAAAAAAATATAATCCGCCGACTGGATTTTGTTAGTTGTGTCAACAGAAGTGTGAAATATCATATTACGATCACAGTATACCATGAAGTTTATGATAGGCTTCTTCGTCCTTGAACTCCACTCGTTACACATGATTGTACAACCATACTCGGGTCATTTCTCCTTTAGAGTGACTATGTATGCATCCACCTCTTCTACCTCCTCATCCAAGTAAACACCTCCAATCTGATAACCACTAGGGCCTTTAATCCCTGGACCCGTCGTAGCAATCGTATCAATCATATGTTGATAGGCAGGTCCACTATCAGCAACATGAAACGGGATGGCATTAAAGTGAAAGAACTTGCTAATGGCCTTCCCAACCTTCTTGACTCCATCTGTAGAGAACATGGATTTGACAGTTTTCTGACTAGACTTCCTCGACTTAAACATGAAAGGGTCAATTCCTTGGGCAGACAATTCAACTCCCTGTCTCAATGACCACGATCGTGACACGTGTGGTCGCTTAAGCCCAGATGTGGATGGTCTTGCCCCGGAAACTTAATGTCTTTGTTGTTCTCCTGCCATTCTCTGACTTTCTTTCATAGCAGCTTTTAACTGTGCTAATTCTAAACGGGTGATATCATCTTCATTACCGTCATCACTATCTTCACTGGCATCATCTTCATGATAGTATTTTGTTTGCTCTCGCAAATTCTCTACTTGTTTCTCCTTCTTCCTCTTCTCAAGGGCCAGTTGCTTCATACCATCTGCTAGAATTTTTTTAATATTAGTTGCTATCTCCCGAGGTACATGACTACAAGGTTCGACATTCCCTTGTACACCTGTCAAGTGTTCTTTTAGTCTTGTAACACCACCACTACAAACCTTGCCACAATAATTGCAAGCAACCTTCCTCTTATCTCCACTAATAACAGTTCCATTTTCCCATCCAATATCTAATTTTGGAGCCATTCTACAAAATAATATTAAAAAAATAGAGTTAAAAAAATGACATGTTCAAGATTTTTTGTAACATTGTTTGAAAGTAGAGTTCAAAAATAGAGTTAAAAGATTTTTTACAACATTTAATAATTGTAAAAGATTTTTTGCAACATTTAATATTTTTATTAACATTGTGTAACATTTTCTTTAAAACACAACCAAAAAACATCGGAAATACCTAAATATTTTTTTGTAACATTTTTATAACATTTAAAAAAATTACATTTTTATAACATTTAACAGTTTTATAACATTTTCTTTAAAAAATATATTTTTATAACATTTAATGGTTTTATAACATTTTTTGTAACATTTAATATTTTTTGTAACATTGTGTAACATTTGCTTTAAAACACAACCAAAAAAAGACCGAAAATACCTAAATATTTTTTGTAACATTTTTATAACATGTTAGAACAACCAAATGACATAAAATGTTAGCTGAGGATTTGATGTTAGAACAAAACATGTTAGAACATTTTTTTTAATGCACACAACCATAAAATGTTTGAACATGTTAGAACTACCAAATGGCATAAAATGGCATAACATGTTAGAACAACCAAATGTTAGCACATTTTTTGTAACGCACACATCCATTAAATGTTAGAACAACCAAATGGTACTAATTCCACATAAAACTAAATAAAAATAATATTTTTTTGAAGCCATTTTATGTTTTGAAGCCATTTTACAAAAATAACATTTATTTGAAGCCATTTTATGTTTTGATTGCTACTAACTCACTCAGTAGCAAACCCATGACATTTATCTAGTTTTGGTGCCATTTTATGTAACATTTATTTGAAAAAAATAACATTTTTTCTAACATTTAGTTTTAAAATTTAACATTTTATGTAACATTTCTTTAAAAAAATAAAAATTGTAACATTTCTTTGAAAAAATAAATTTTTTTGTAACATTTCTTCAAAAAAATAACATTTTTTGTAACATTTCTTTTAAAGAAATAATTTTTTCTGTAACATTTAGTTTTAAAAATTAACATTTTATGTAACATGTTAGAATTTTAAAAAAAACATTTTTTTGTAACATTTCTTTGAAAAAAAACATTTTTGATAACATTTCTTTTAAAAAAATAACATTTTTTTTGTAACATTCTTTTAAAAAATAACGTTTACACCTAATTAGACAAACAAAAAAAATAACCCGACCCTTAACTTAATACAACACACGCGGCAGCCGACCCTTGCTAACCCTTGCTAACAAAAAAAACCCTTGCTAACAACACACGTTTACACTAGTCGACCCTTGCTAACAAAAAAACCCTTACAACCGCAGAAATGAAGAGAGAGAATGAATCGCGGCAGCCATACCTCACTTCTTGAAATCCGACTGGGTTTTGGTGATTTTCAGCGGCAGTAGAAGGTTATTTCGGCTGGCACAAGTGTGTTTGTGTGATTGAGATTCTACAAGGGTGTATTTATAGCTGGATTTTTAGCTTTCGGGTTGGAATTTTTCACCCTACGTTGACAGCTTCTCTCCTACACTCAAATAATCAACAAAAGGTTAGAAATTTCAAGATTCCTTCCACTTTATGTCCCCTCTTTGTTTTTTTCCTCAAATAATTGAGTCACGGACGAAATAACTGTAACTCGAACGAAATATCGCCGAGTCATATCGTTTCGGCCGAAATAGCGGCGAGTTAGGCCGATTTCAAAAGATTTCATGTTCTTTTTGTAACGTGACTCGTATGCGTATCGCTGCCTACCGATTCTGAGTCAACTTGGCCGATTTCGAGTTGACTCAGCCGAGTCTTTGAACCATGGTTTTACCTAACTCAATTCTCATTTTTACGATTCAAGAGTTGAGTCATGAGTTGGTGACATACATCAATGTTATTTAATTGGAGTGCATTCATGGTCAAGTCCTTTAGTTGTGATTGAGTTTTGATATTGATGATCTAAGTGAACATTAAAATCTTGATCTTATCGGTCATATTGGTGTTATGATTGGTCATGGTCTTGCGATTGCCAATGTCTAATATTTGCTAGTTGTGTGTAATAGTGATAATGTGCGTATATTGCTAAATGAATATTTAGCACTTTTATTTTGTTGATCTGAAAAACAATTGCCTAGATGCATCAGCATAGATAGTTTTGCTTCCATCTTTTGAGTTAGAATGTGGTGGATCATGGCTCTCCCAACGGATTTTGATCTAAATGGTTTACTTTTGATGTTCATTTTTTTTTTTTGGAAATTTCACATATATAGTTTTGTGATATCGGTCTGCAAGTTTTCATACTGCGATTCAACCCTTTAAGCATAAATTATTAGATTTTATATTTGAAATTAAACACTATAGTTTTAAGTGCTGGAAAAGTTCACAATTAAATGAATACTAACATGACCCCCAAATTACAATAAGAGGGGACTGTAACCATATGTTGATAGTGTCAACTGTAATTAGTTGTTTTATATCGGATTAATTTTATTTACGTTCATTATGATCTATGATTCTATATGCTCGTTATGAAGCTTCTAACTAATTTATGCCGACGATTAAAAAAAACACAGCAAATAAAAAACATAGGAGAACACACCTGAGCTTGGAGTCCTTGCACAATTCGAGATATTCCAACACTGCCCATCCAATTGACATGTTAAACAAATTATATTGTCTATGTTATACTCCACGTCGAACCCCTGGTTAAATAAATCCCTTACTATCATACTTGAATTATTCCTAAATTCTTCAAGAACTGATCTTCGAACAAGAACCGTAATGTTAATCCCGCATGGAGGCGAAGGAATTAACTCATCCGCTAAGAAACCAATATTTCTATCAGTGTCATTTCTCTGGCATGTAACGGTATTCTGGGCTGATACATCAACCCCTTTAGTTGGGATTTAGAAATAACTACTTCCAGAGGTGGAATGCCTATCCATTTTGGGTCCGACATAATCTGCATCAGTGGAACATACTCAATGACTTGAGATATCTTAGAATATACTCCACTCCCTCCCTCCCAAATTAAGACCCCACTATTCTATTTTGGATTATTCCAAATTAAGACTGAACTTTTCTTTTCTGGACATAGTCAACCAACCAAATTCCACAATACTCAACAAGTGTTATTTTTTACCACTGATTGGGATGGAGGGAGTAATAAGTAATGCCCATATGACCCGAGCGAGGTGCATGCATAAACTCACCATACTAAATACAAAGGTCAAATCAGGCCTTAGGTTGTTTGTCAACTAGATTAGTAAACCAACCAAACACTGGTATAACCAAGGATTTGGGAGTAAGTCACCCGACTCGGTGTGAGTTTAAATGAATACTAACTAGGCTGGCATTAAATGAATACTAACTAGGCTGGCATTAAACTTCACAATTTATTAATTGAATGTATTTTAATTTTTCAACTCTCTCTATCTCAGCTAACAGTGTTCAGGTGCCCCATTCATTACCCCATTTTTGTTTTCGTCTTATTTACTATTTCTTTATGAAAATAAAAATAAAAATAAAAATGATAATCTTAGATTTTCCCCCCTTGGCAAGCTGCGCTGGACTCTAGTTTGCTAATGTTTTCCTCAATCATTGTTGATTTTAATCATTATAAGTGCACTTTGATAATGATCAAGGTTATATACATACCTAGTAACTTGGTAAGGGTCTCTCTTCAAATTTCTATATTAGAAAGTTGTTTGTAATATGCTAGTGGAGTTTCCATTACTTATTCATGTTTGTGGTGCAATTTGAGTTAGTTAGAGTAGAATACTTTTATGATTCAAAAGGCCGCGACATGTTTGGATCTCCTTTAGTTTTTAAGTTATCCTGGATATTTATTTATTAATTGAATTTTGATTAACTTTATGTAGGAGAGGTGAAAGATGGAGAGGGTAAGACTGGATGTAAGATACCATCCTTCTGGATCATCACCATCAGAGGAATCAACATTGGATTTGGAAAGAAATTACTGTAATCAATCGAATCTACATTCTCCAAGCTCACCACATGCAACCAACTCTCGGAGAGTAGTTCCGCTGCCTACTTCTCGTGTCCCACTTCCAGCCACTTAAATAATGCAGTCGAATCTCGGAGAGTAAAATTGCTAAAATCGGTCAACACTGTCGCCTCTTCTTGTTTTCTCCGATCGTCCAACCTCAGGGTCTTCCCGTTTGAGAACAATGTGATTCATCCTATTGAAGGACACGGTTCAACCTCAGTGTCTTCCCCATTTCTTTTCTAATCCTTTCAATTAAACGAACCCCATTCGTCCTATTCAAGACCAAGGTAAATTTCATTTATTGTTTTCATGTATTTGTTTACATAATTTGGTTCGATTTGCTTTTGTGAAAAGCTAGAGATTAGATCTTTTTTTTTTCTATTAGTGCAGACTAAGCTATTAGTTTAGACCAAGGTAAATCACATAAGCCCCTTTTTTTTTTATTGATATTGAATCTGTAAATTCACATTTTGTTACTCATTTTCTTTGCAGAAATATCGAATTGCAAAGTACATGCCAGATTCTAGAGAAGGTAGAGAACTCTTCAATAAATTCTTCAATAATTTATGAAATGATATAGCGGTTTTTTTATTTCGACTTCACCGAACCTTTTGAGGTGCTACCATAAAAATCTTTGCATTGATGATGAGTCACAAACTGTACAATGTCAAAAAATTTCAATGCCCATTCTAAAGTTTGGTTTCAATGAGCAAGAAATTGGGCTAATCATGAAAATCGAAATTTTAAATTGCCATTGAAATTGAATGTCAAATCGTTATGGGCTTTTCATGATCAACCCAATTTCTGATAGTATCTCCATATTATTTAATCTCGCTGTAAAAATAAATAAGATAACTTTCCAATTTAGTTTATTATTCATTATCGCTTAAAACGATTTATCCCAATCAGTGACTTTATTGTTTGAATTAGCAAACCATTAGAAGTTTTTCAACTTTATTTCATATATATGCTAGTATTTATAAAAAGTTTTGTTTTCAACTCTGTTACCATGAGTTTTGAGGTCATCAAACTTATTACACTGCTGCAAGAGGAAAATAAGTTTTTCCTCAGCTTTTTGTTAAGCCACTATCTGCTACACCTAACCTCAAATCACCTGCCCTGTCTGTAGAAATACAACTAGATTTTCATATGGTTATATGTTGTGTCATTGTTCACTTAAATGCACTTCAACAGTATTAGACTACAATTTTCTCTCCAAAATCTATACATTTTTCTACACATTTGTCTGTTTACAAAATCTACAGTTCACCCCTAACATAACGGGGCATAAAAGGAATGAAATGATCAATTATATCATAAACAAAAATAGAATATGGTCCATCTATAAAAGATACTGCAGGGAAAGGAGTTGGTGTTTCAGTTTCTACATTCCTAAAAGATACTGCAATATCCGAGGCAGAATATTGTGCATACCCACACTCAAGAAGGCCCATTGCATTTGGCGATAATCATTCATTTACTGCCATATAAGTTTCATTATATGTTTTGAGGTTTCATATTGTGTCTGTCTCCTGTAGAGCTAGTATTAGAATTTCAATGTTTTTGTATTTGGTTACTTATCTTTTTCTTTTCCAGGTACATAAAGAACTGCAAGATATAGTGGCTCAACTAGAAGCAATACGTCATGAAATTAAAATAGTCTCTTTTATGAATCGTGGTCCAATGACTAGGAGGTGGTTCTTCGCCATTTTAAGAGCTGGACTATCGATGAAATCTTAACTCATGTGCATAATTACAAAAAGGTATTCAAATTAATTTCTTTTCTTTGCAACAACGACCTCGCTTTATCACGGTGTGTCTTCTTGTGTGGGATTGAAAAACGAATGAGTAATAATGAGATAAAGTTTGATCAGATTGGACATTGACTTTATTCTTGAGTCTGAACTTCGTGCTCATGTATTCTTCTAATGATGTAATATATTTTTTGTTGATCTGTTAATTGTTCCGAGTATATATAAAAGTACATGGCAAACAATCAATGTTACTCAATATCAAGGTAAGTATGCATTGTTTTCCCAGTTACTTATATGTATATAGTATAATTTAATGGAGTTCTCATAGTGGTCTTAATTCACTAGGGTGTCAACTCGATTAGGTTTCTATGGTTAAACCCTCTATCTACCTATCTCATATAAAATAAATAATATCCAACAAATTCTTTTACATTATAAAAAATTCTTATAAAAAACATTATCAAATTCGAAGATGATCCCAGCTCGCATCCATTATGTGGTGGTATTTATATATTAATGATTTATTTGTGTTTCTTCCTTTAAGTAGAACATTGTTGAGTTGTTGAAGCGAAAGACACAAAACTCAATTGTCTTGCCACTTTGTAAATATCGTGGGGACGAGCGTTTTTAATCCTCAAATTTCTTATGTTTAACTTGTTTAGTTTATGCTTAATAGAATTATATTGTTTTGAGATACACACGTTCTTATATTGTTCTCCACTATAAATTCTGCTTTTGAAAAAATATTGAATTTAATGTGCGCCATAACTGTAGGTAGATATTTAAGAATAAAAAAAATCTTGCTTTAAACTGAATTTGTATCTTCTAAATAGAGTAACGCTGAGAGGGATGGAGAGGATGTGGCCATTTGTTTTGTTTGTTGTTATGTTGAGTTATCATATCAATTTGTAAAGTTATGCTCAAGTGGGTTCTGCTATGATTTAACAAATTCAAGACGCAGTGATTCAGGTGTTTGTTTGAATTCTCCTGTCATTACTCGGTAAAAAAGCAGAAGAATAGTGGTTTCCCTTGATGAATACACACTGGGATACTTGAAGAGGGAGTTAGTGATCTGACAGCCTAGTCCGCTAGAAGACCAATTGATGAATGCCACGCTAACAAACATGGTGATGGGAAGGACTAATTGATACTCACCAGTTATGATGACGGGGATACTTGAAGAGGGAATTAGTTTTCTTGTTATTTTATACAGTTAATGCTCACTAGTTATAGTTATTTATAACAAAATTCAGTTATTGTGGCTGCTAAATCTCTTCCAGTTTTAGTTTGTCAGCTCACACAATATCTTATGTTTGTTTATCATACACGTGTTTTGTATTTATGTTCTGCAGCAATGGGAAGGACTAATTGAGTTGTTGGGCTCCGAGTTTAGGGCTGCTGCGGGTCTCGAGTTAATGCTCACCTGTAAGTTTTGGAAAAGTAGTGGTGAAATTATCAATGTGCATCATGTTCAGTTGTAGTTATGTCTGTTTGTTTCACTCTTTTAGTTTTATTTTTTGATCTTTCGTGCTGCACAGATATAGGAATTTTAAGAAGGTTCATGATGGAATAACTACTGATGTTGCTCAGAGAGTCATCTACAAAAGGAATCTTATTTCCGTAGTGCTGCAGTTTCATTTGAGAGGAAATTTAGTGAGAGTGCATCTTCAAAATCAGCCTAATAAAATTCTTCGTTGGATTTTTAAGAAAGAAGTAGAGATGATTATAACTGATTGATGCTAACCATTCGCTAGACTAGTGAGAATGTATAAATAACTCTGTATAAAACTTGAATTATGATTTGGATAGCATCCTACAACAGTATCTTTCTCTTATTGCATCCCTCCCTCCACCCCCAAATTTCTTATTCTGTTCTTGGAATGAAGATAGCATCCTATACCAGTATGTTTATTTGGAGTTGAGGTGCCTTCAGTTGCTATCTTAATGGCCTGTATTTACCTAAAAATAGTATTTTTCCTTTGGGCTTCAAATATTGGTAGACACACCTATAGTGATCATGGGCTTGTATAACGGGTCTTGAGGTTCATTTGTGTATAGTTTAGGCTTGAATGATGTAGGATGTTTGAGAATATAAATTTTCCAGATGTAGTGCGTTGTTTGAATGAAGTCCTCATTTTCCTTTTCCTTGTCTTATGAATCAATATAAATCCGATTTTGTAATATGGAATCGTGTAATTGGTAACGAATTTGCCAAAGGTTCTGGATTTGGGGAGGGCCTTGAATTTTTTTTTTAAATATGAACTAAGATTAGTAACATAATTTTTTTGTTACTAATTTTGATCTTTCTGTTACTATTAGTAACATAATTTAACCGTTACGAATTTTGAATTTTATCGTTACTATAAATAACAGAATTTTACCGTTTGAAATTTTTATTTTTCCGTTACTATTAGTAACAAAATTTACCGTTACAAATTTTAATTTTTTCCGTTACTATTAGTAACATAATTTTACCGTTACTAGCGTCGTGCCCCACGCCTTTTTTCTAACAAAAAATTGTGTTACTAATTTATTTAGTAATGGTAAAATTGTGTTACTAATGGCGTGTTTTGGTGTAGTGAATGTAGGCTAATAACCTGATTTTGGAATTTGTGAACCAAAATATAAGGGTTAGAGATATGAGGCAACCATAACATTTATTATAAACACTAAGAGAGAAAGGAGAGAGGGGGAAGAATAGAAATCAAAGGAGAAAGCAACAAGAGGCTAATTTGGGAGGTGATTCAAGAATTCTAACATCAAATCAACACACACAAGAGAGAGATTAGAACCTACGAACAATCCAAGACAAAAAATTAACTTTATTTAAATTAAATTGATGTGTATTCACGTTCATATCATTGTGGGTGTATAATAAAAGAAATTTTGGGAAGGGTTCTCATATGTAATTGTTTTTTTTTATGAAATTGATATCACAGGTAGTTTTGATGATCAATTGATGAAGCAAAACTATTTATGATTGCTGGAATTAGATTATATTTCAAAATTGAATTTTTAAGATACATAAAGATGGAATCTTGTTGGGTTCTTGGATGAAGAATATAAATCTTGAAGAACTTAGGGTTTAATTGATGAACATAAGATAACAATCTGCCAGAATTTTTATGTTATTTTAAACTTATGCCATTTTCATTGTACTTAGAATTAGATTGCATGCCCTAGATTTATGGAAAGGTATAGGTGTTATATTTTCAATGAGCTTTGAATGAGGTCATTTGGAGTTCTATTGAGGGAGAAATCACAATTTTACTACAGGGTGTTTAATTTGTCAGCATATCAATCTGCCAGAATTTTTGACAATACTTTAAACTTATGCCATTTTAATTGTACTTACAATTAGATTGTGTGCCATATATTTCTGGAAAGGTATATGCCTTATCTTTCCAATGAGCTTTGAATGAGGTCGTTTGGAGTTCTGTATAGGGAGAAATCATAATTTTACTACAGGGTGTTTAATCTGCCAGAAAATTTACGACACGATTATGTGGGCTAGAAAATGACAATTTTGTTAGTTTAGGTGTAAAACTTGAAATAAATTATTGGAACCATAACTTGAGTAGTTTGGGATTATCGATCGATCGATGAAAGCTAATTTTTGGAGAATTTTGGGGTTTGGTTATTAGGTAAATTTCGGGAGTTCTAAATGAAATTTATAAGCCCTAAAGGTCAGAAAGAGTTTAATGGAGTGATTTAAAGAGATTTATTGCCTAGGGATGAGTGGATAATTAAATTTGAATTAGAAGTTGTGAGAGAGATAATTGACGATAAAGTTGAAATATCGAATTGATGAGTTAAATTCGAGAATAAATGAACGGGCTGGTTCTGGGTGTTTTATTGGAGTGATGTTACTTATTAAACTTGAATGATTATACGACGGGCTGGTTGGGTAAGTCCGGGCATGTTAGCAGGGTGACGCTATTGTAATTAATTAATGAATGATAATTTCATTAACTAAGAGTTGTGAAAAGACTCGGGATTTGTAGGCTAGTGCTTTGAGCGATAGGCACGAGTTAATCGGATTTTGGGATTTAATTTATATATACGGGTATAAAGACGGTATATATAAGAATGTGAATAATATCTGTGTGTATGATATTTATATGAAACATACCTATCCTTGCCGAAATGCTATCAGGGAGGTTGCGCGCCGTTGAAGTTCACTCTAGAGAATCCCAACAGAGGTAGTACCGTTCCCCAAGGTCATAGGTGATGTGCACGGCCATGTTATGTAGAGTTAGAGTACCATGGAACAAGGTGGTGTGGTTATGACCACGGACTTAAGGGCATGACCGCCTCCAATGTTCGTTTGTAATTTTTAGGTCCGGTGGTGAGATTTCGGTTAAGTTTTCCAGAATGTGGTGGACATTCCTGGAGCACGATAGCATGCTAGTGAGCTCGCTTTCAGAATGTGGAGGACATTCGAAAATGCAGTTGCATATATTACGAGTAATATATATATATATATATATATATATATATATATATATATATATATATATATATATATATGTGTGTGTGTGTGTGTGTGTGTGCGCGAGCGTGTGTGCGCGCGCGTGTATACATCTGTGACATTTCTATATAACGTACATAATAGCATAGTAAATTATATACGGGCTTATACGTTAATAATGAACGTGAATAAATAACTGGAGTAAAGTTATAAATTGATTAATGGTTTAATAAACTAATGAGAGAGATATCTAATTAAGAAATTAAAGTTAGACAATACTCGAGTCAGAGCAGTGTGCTAGTGAGATTTGTAAATAAGATTAGTTAGGCGGGGTAATTTGAGTAGGTGGGTTAAGATGTAGGCACTAGGTGTGCCCAATAGTTGACAAGTGAGGGGTAATATCATAAGAGTGCGACACCGACTTAAGTATGGAAAGTTTAATTGCATATTTATTTACTGCATCTTAATCATTTGCTAAATGTATTTTAAAAGGTTTTGGGCTCTGACCTGTTTCAAATCTATTTTCAAAACTTTTAAGTGTTCAGCCACATACTGACGCCAATGATGATTGTTCTTTCCAGGTACACGTAGCTGCAGCTGATGTGGAAGTTTGCAGGATTCTTGAGTAGCCGATTTCATTCTTGATATTCTAGATTAGGTTCTCTATTCTAGTATTGTTGGGTATGTTGACCCTTTTATTCAGACTTATGTTTTCACACTTTTTAGTTGGTTGGATTTATAGTATTGGATTCTTACATGATTTATTCAGGAACCTTGATTGTTTATCTATGTTTTAGACTTTATCTGGTGTTTCATTTATATTGTCACTGTGTATGGATTTATTATGTGTATTAGTTAATCTTGTTTTATGTTAATGAAATATAAAATTTGACACTGTTTGTTAAAATAATTAGGTGGTTAGTAATTAATCATATTTCGACAGTGATGCTAAGAATGAACCATATGAGACCAATGTTTTATTTTGGTAGAGGGCTAGCCACCCATTATATTAATAGGTGGAGTGTCACAATAAATTGATATAAAAAAATCGAACAAAAAAAATATAATATAAAAATTTACATAACAAAAAATATGATAAAAAAAATTGTATAAAAAAATCGAACGAAAATTAAACTATGATATACAAAAATCTGATGTAAAAAATTATGATACAAAAAAATCGGATGAAAAAATAAATGTGATACAAAAATAAACAATTGATTTTAACAAAATAAAAAAAACCATTATTTTAACAAAAGACAAACGTTGAGAGATCTTGAGTTGCAAAATTTTCCTTGGATATAACCAAGGACAAAAAGATGGAAAAGCATAAAAATTGCATGTTGGATGGAAAAAATTTCCATGGCAAATATTGACTAATAAATGCATATAAAAGTGAAAAAAAACTCATTTGCCACATTTTGGCCATTTGCCATGGAAAATTGTGGGTAAATGGATTGGGTGACAATTTGTTCCATAGCAAAATTTGCCATGGAAGATCCTATAATTTTTTAGCTAGTGTTGTTTGATATCATTCATTTTTCAGGTGACAAATCCTATTTTTTCTAGTGTTTTATATGGTAAGAGAGTTAATAAAAGGGCCTAATATAAAAAAATATTAAGGCAATTTACAATTAAGTCCCCTGTTGATAATTTTTAAACATTTAAGGATAATTTACAATTAGGTCCACTTGTTATGCCACTAGCTTGGAATTCTACAAGAAGAGAATGAGTGAACCTAAATGTTTAAAATTTATTTACGAGGGACCTAAGAGCACCTCGCTAAAATTTTTATTAAAAAATATAATATACAGAAGAATACGATATCAAAAGAAAGGTTCATGCTAAAGGTATCACATTTTTTTTCCTGTGGCACCACACAATGCTTAAAAGTGTTTGTACATTGTGCTTTAAGACAACCCTTGAAAAAATATGATAAAAAACTCTAATGTAAAAAAAAATTGTATATAAAAAACGGATGAAAAAAATTGTTATAAAAAAATTAAGATATAAAGAAGAATATGAAATAAAAATGATATAAAAGAAATTTGATGTACAAAAAATTGATGTATAAAAAAATGGAATAAAAAGTCGAACGAAAAAAAATTGATATAAAAAATTATGATATAAAGAAGCATACGTATTTAAAAAATATGAGATAGAATAAATCTGATGTAAAACTAAATAGATATAGAGAAGAATATGTATATTAGTGAAATGTGGTAAAAAAATCTAATGTATAATAAATTGTATATATGAAAAATATGATATAAAAAATCATATGAAAAAATGAATCTATAAAAAATTAGACATAGAAGCAAGCCATTGATTTTAACCAAATAAAAAAAAACTTTATTTTAACAAAAACAAAAGTGAGCAAATTTTGGGTGGCAAATTTTTTTTTTTTGTTATGAGCAGATCAAAGAATTTCACAAAAAGATGGAAAAGTATGACAAATGGCATGTTGCATGAAAAAATTCTTCATGTCAAATATTAGCTATCAAACACATATAAAAGTGAGCAAAAACATCATTTGTCACGTTTTTGTCATGGCAAAATTTTCTTTAGACCATAAGTATCACCTATTAATGACCATTTTGATGATTTGTCATGGTAAAATTTTCTTTGGACGTAGGAAAATAATTTTAATAAACTGTTTTTCTTTAAAAAATTGTTTTGTTTTTCTCAAAACTAATTTTTTGTTTTTTTTAATAATTTTTGTTTTTCATTAAAAATTGTTTTTTGTTAAATTGTTTTTTTCTTTAAAATTGTTTCACTTTTTGGCTAAAAGGACCTTTAATGTAATTTTTTAGTTTTATTAATTATATTTTCGAAAATAACGTCTATCTTAAATTCCGACAATAATATCATCAATTATTGTTGTTATAAATTTTCAAGAGTCTAGAATCAAACCTTTTTACGCGGCAAGAGACTTGTATAGTTGAAAGGATAGTCTTCTTGATTGTGTTCAACTTGTTTGCAAGTGGAGAAAAAAGTTATATGCTGAAAGCACTCTCTCCCTCTATAAAAGATAGATGTTGCCTTTTCCTACTTCTCATACACAAAAAATATAATTTATTATTCATCCTTGTTGCTTATTTGAACAATCGTGATTAGGAAAATGGTAAACTCTATGTGTCTTTATCCATTGATTTTCTTTATCATCATCATCTTGCTACATTGTTCTGTGT
Source organism: Sambucus nigra (assembly GCA_949130495.1). Lineage (NCBI taxonomy): Eukaryota > Viridiplantae > Streptophyta > Magnoliopsida > Dipsacales > Adoxaceae > Sambucus > Sambucus nigra. The sequence continues at coordinate 574,328,407 of OX422214.1, read as the reverse complement.
CATCTTTCTCTTACTCTCAACATAATCATTCCTACCCTCATCACCAAAGCTCTGCATTGCTTCAATTTAAGCAAACTTTTACCATTAACAGTACTGCTTCTGAAAAGTGTGCTTTTTATGGTCAAACTTCTCAACCAAAGACCAAGTATTGGAAGAGTGGTACAAATTGCTGCACGTGGTCCGACGTCACATGCGATTGGGGGACTGGTCACGTGATTGAGCCTGACTTGAGTTACAGCCAGCTGAACGGAATCATCCCTTCCAACAGCACCCTCTTCCATCTATCTCACCTTAAGACCCTCAACCTTACTTAGACCATCCACAATGGGATCCCATAAACTTATGGGTTTATGGGATGAGTTAACAGGTGAGTGGCACAATGCAAATTCGTTAAAAATGGGTAAGGAGGGAAACATTCTTGGGTCTGGACCAGGCGGACAAAGTCTTACGCCTGGTTTATGTGGCAAGTTAGCCATTGCACAAAAAATTATTTAAATATGGTGTGGGACGGACAACTGTTGTCCTTCTGGTCATGGGACGGACAACAGTTGTCCTTCTGATATGGGGCGGACAAAAGTTTCCCGGCTCTGCCATCAACAGGATCCGTTATCCCTCCACTACACTAATGGGACGCTAAGCGGCTCCCCTCCAAATTATACAGATTATGCCACCCACTGTGAATAAAAAATCACCAAACTAAAGGATCCACAATGGGATTAAAGGACCTATTATGGATGGCCTTATAATGATCTCCATGGCTCTCGAATTTTATGTGAATTTGGCGAATTTGCTCCGAGTTTTTATGCATCTAAACCTATCTGGCTCTTATTTTGCAGGCACCATATTTCCAAAATGCTTTTCACTTGATCTCTCTCAGAATTATGACATCGAAATTGAAAGTCAAAATTTCAAATTGCTAATTCAAAACTTAACCCAATTGAGAGAACTTCTCTTACGCATGTCAACATCTCCTCTGTTTTACCCATGAATTTGTCTTCTTCTCTCACATTTCTTCATCTCTTTGAAACTGGACTGCATGGGAAATTACCAAATAATATTTTCAATATTCTACCCAACTTGAAAGAACTCGACTTATCTTGGAACAATAGTCTCACTGGTCCCTTCCCAGAGGTTAATGTGAGCGCTAAAAGCAATCCTCTCAGGTGGTTGGATCTTTCTTACACGAGTTTGTTAACTGGACAACTACCAGATTCAATCGTCAATTTGAGGTCTTTAGATTATCTATATCTGCATTCGTGTGAATTATCTGGGTCCATCCCTGAATCACTCAGAAACCTTACACAAATCACTCATTTGAAGATCTCAGAGAACAATTTTAGTGGAGAGATTCCATCTACACTTTCAAATCTCAACCACCTCATATTTTTCAAATAACAATTTCGGTGGCCAAATTCCTTATTTTTTTGCTAACCTCACATCCTTAAGCTTTATCAATCTTTGAGTTAACAAATTTAGTGGTCCATTCCCTATTTTTTTCTACCCTCACAGCTTGTTAGTTTAGATCTCCCAAGTAATTCACTGACTGGCCCCATTCCCTCCAACATAGTTGGGCTTCACAAGCTAATCCATATCGACATCTACAATAACTCCTTCAACGGGTCATTACGTTCTTGGTTGTTCGCTCTTCCATCTCTGGAATACTTATATCTCAGCTTGAATCGATTTACTGAAAAAATCCACGAGTTCAGATCAACCTCACCGACGCTTATTGTTTTGAATAACAATGATCTACATGACCCCATTCCGATTTCTATTTCAAAACTTATGAACCTAAGTCATCTCGATCTCTCATCGAACACTTTCATTGATAGTGTGGAGCTAGGCATGTTTTCAAATCTCACAAACCTTGAGCGTCTTTATCTTTCTAACAATAATCTATCTGTGACCACCAATATCAATGCAGGCTTCCCCAACCTCAAATATTTAGGATTGGCCTTTTACAACATGACTGAGATGCCCCTTAATTTTTCACTGTTGCATCAATTATATTCTCTTAAACTTCAATCCAATTTACTTCAAGGACCACTGCCTTCAACCATCTGCAGTTTCAGCTCTCTTGAAATCCTTGATTTGTCCAATAACAAGTTTGCTGGTACAATTCAACAGTGTTTGGGAAACTTCAGCCTTGGTCTTTCAGTGTTAAATTTATGAATGAATAGATTTTACGGGCCCATTCCAGCCATATTTAGTGCAACATGGAACCATTTGAGAAGTCTTAATTTGCAAGGAAATCAATTGGAAGGAACGTTGCCACGATCTTTGGCCAACTGCACATACAAGTTCTTGACCTCGGAAATAATCTAATAAATGATACATTCCCGCATTGGTTAAGAACTCTTCCTGAACTCGAAGTTCTAGTCCTGAGATATAATAGGTTCCATGGTCCCATAAGTAACACTTCCAAGATTAGCGAGTTTCAATTCAGTAACCTTTGAATAATTGATCTCTCTCACAATCAGTTTACTGGCTTTCTTCCATCACAATATTTTATGAATTTCAAGGCAATGATGAATGTGGAAGAAAATGAAATTGCAAATAAGTATATGATGTACGAGAGTGGAAAGGTTTATTATGACGAAATTACTCTGGTAATGAAAGGGGCAGAGACTAACCTAGTGAGAATTCTGACTATCTTCACAACCATTGATTTTTCTAGTAACAAATTTGAAGGTGAGATTCCAAATTCCATTGGAAATTTAAACTCACTCAAAGTGCTCAACTTATCTCATAACAGACTTACAAATCATATCCCTTATGTGTTGACAAATCTTTTCGTGCTTGAATCATTAGACCTCTCCTCTAACCAATTTTTGGGACAGATTCCTCAACAATTAACATCTTTAACATTTCTTGAGGTATTGAATCTCTCACAAAATCATCTAGTCGGACCCATACCTCAAGGAAAGCAATGTTATACATTTCAAAATGATTCGTACAGTGGGAACCCGGTCTTGTGTGACTTTCCACTATAAAAAAATGTAGATATGGCGAGACACCACACCCACCGATAGTCCAATAAGATAAAGATTCGAATTTTGCGAGTGGATTCACATGGAAGGTTGTGTTGATGGGGTATGGTTGTGGGACAGTGTTTGGATTGGGTATGGGTTACCTCATGTTCTTGACAGGAAGACCGAGATGGTTTACAAAAGTTTTTGAAAATAGACAACACGAGAATGTAAGGAGAGGTCCCCAACATCCACGAAGAAGAATTTAGCAATCTATCTGATAAATGATACATGAGTTTTCAAATTGTTGTGTGTTGAACTTCATGCTTAATATTTTTTTATTTTTTTATAGAATTTATGCATTTACATTATTTTCAAATAGTAATTTACACCTTTGTCTACTTCTTTTGTTTTTAAATGAGGACATGTGAAAGAATCCAAACAGATTCACCTTGCATTTTGTAGCATGCGACACTTATGCATGTGTAACTGAAACTCACATTGTAATAATTTAAAAATCCCTACTAATTGCTAATGCTTATAGGAGAGAAAAGTTTAAAAAATTGAGTTTAGAAAAAGAAAAAAATTTCATATTAAAGAGAAAAAACAGGAACATGTAGCATCTCTGCAAATTTTGTTTTACCAAGTTTGGATGAGAAATAACTAGCTTAGGTAGTTTGAAAGAATCTTCTCTATGGCGCGTGAATTTTTTTTTATCTTTAATCATGGATACGTTAACAAGATAATACACATTTTAGACAGATAACCTCAAAAGGAGGATAAACGATCAAAGTTATAGTTTCCTTTTTTAAATTATTGTTAAGTATCTTTTAACCCCAGTTTTTTAAATTATTTCTTGTGTAGGAAATTCAGGACTTGAAACCAGTTCTTTGCAGTCAAAGACTACTCTAGTTGCAACTAAACCAATGATGGTCTACATGAAGATTCTTATAGAAAAGGAAATGAACTCAGGAAGCCACCTCAATTGGGAATCAAGGGCAGTTGGAACACCTTTTTGTGCTGGTGGAATACCTTTCTGTATAGTTGAGAACAAATTTTGTGTAGTTGCCTTTGTTTTGTGTAGTTGGTGAAAGTGCAACACATATGATTTAGTTGGTTTTATTTTTGGAGCTGATATGTCATCAATAAATTTGTGGTTTATACTTATATTCTTGATTCTAACTCACAAATTTCCTTATATATCTTCATTGTTACGCATTGAACCAAAATAAATATAAGACAAATGAACAAATCGATAAAAGATTGATGATTAGCTGAACAAACTATGAGTTTCCATTTACTAAAACTATCACAACTGATATATAAGATTCATTATAACCGAAAATTCAAAATTGAATCCCCAACTTCTATTTCTCTCTAGTTTGTAACTTTAAACTTACATAATATTCAACCGACTAAAACTAGTACATTACATAAGTTCCTACATTAAGTTTGACTTGCTAAAATAGGTACAATATGATCAACCATAACCAAAGCCACTTCTCTCTTCCTCCCATCCCTTGAATTTGATACTTTAAGTGAGTTTGCCTTCCATTAGTACCTATCGATGAATCAAACCAAAAAAATTTATAACCACATCAACTATATGTCTGTAATAGAATGAGATGAATTCGTTAACTCGTATCGTGTATCTTGGTTTAGTATCTAGAAAATAGGTCTTATGGTAAGGTAAATAAAATTAATAGAAAATTTTCCTTGTAAATATTCGTAATTGAGTCGGGTCCACTTGTTTTTTACTTCACAAAAATGAATTCCTTTATTAAATCAAACCTTTTGATATGATAGACAACAGAGTTTGAAATCAGATTTGACTGAGTCTAGATATAAGGAGGTTGTTGATAAAGTCTAATCGTTTTAGTTTGTTATCATTTGATCCCTACTTTATAGGGAATTTAATTGTACTTGTATTGTATACATATACATAGTGAATTAAAAGATTGAAGAACATGGTTCTAGCCACCAAAACACACTTTGTTTACTCCTCTGTTTCATCTTCTTCTTCATAGTATCAGGGCAATAGTCAAATAACTATGTCTGGGTACCTTTTTTCTCCACCACTTCTCTTGTTCGACTGCTTTAGTGTGTTTAATATTTCACCATACAATGTTGTTCATAAATGCTAGTGTCGTGGTACCCAGTTTCTCTGGATTCTTATCCATCAAATTGGAAACAAAGTACACTCTCCGGTTGGCCCAATTTGTTCCCTTTTTGAATAGTAAAAATTTAATGGGGTTCATCGATGGAATAAACCCTTGTCCTCTGCTGTTCAAATGTGATACAGACGATAAAATCACGTCTGAGGAAGATCCACACTATAATGAATGGCACTAACAAAATCAGATGATTTTCAGTTGGATTGATAATTCCCTTACTGTGCTCATTTCACATCCTCGCATGCTACCTGGCAACCACTTGTGAAGAGGTATGCATCTCAGTCCAAAAATCGCATTGTACAGTTAAATAATGATCTCTTGAGTATGAAAAGAGAGGATATGTCCATTATGTAGACAAAATCAATCATATTGCTGATAATTTGGCACTAGTTGGTGCTCCCATTGAAGATGATGAACTGGTTACTATTATTATGAATACTTTGTACACGCCTATGAAGCCATTGTTAGTTATGCCCAAGCTTGTGACACTCCAATATCGTATGATGATCTTGTGGCCATATTGCTTAGTGCTGAAATGAGATTTTGAGGCCCAGGATATACCATCCTTTGAAACAAATCCAAGTGCAATATATGCACCCAAATTTAATCCCAATAATAATTATGGTGGTGGATCTCTGAATAATAGTGGATTCAACCAGTGGGGAAAAGGGTCACCTGCCTTTCGTCAACCTCTCAATACTATGGGTCGTGGTCCAACTCCAGCTTTTCTCAAAACTCAAGTTCTAGTTCATACACAAGTGGTTCATCTAGGTATTATGGTAAGGGTCTTGATAACACGTGCCCTAAGGACACACACTTAGAACTCAAAAATAGTAGGAACAGAGTTCCGACATACAATTAATAGGGCACAAATACTCATGTGTAGCTTTCGTACCTACTATTTTGAGGCTCAAAACATGTGTAGCTTTCGTATTCCTTCTCAAAAGATGGCTACTATGGCAGCCTGTCCATATTTGGCCAACACTGCTTCCACATGGTACTCCGACACTGGTGCTTCAAATTATATCACTTCTGATCTTGCAAACTTGGCTATTCACAATGAGTTCCATGGAAAAGACAAAGTTTCTGTTGGTAATGGTGCTGGTTTGGATATTATTAATGTTGGTTGTAGTATTGTTTCATATGATTCCAGTTCCTATAATATGAACGATATCTTACACTGTCCTTAATGTTGCTAACCTTCTTTCCGTTTACCAATTCATACGTGATAATAATTGTTATTTTATTTATTTTCCTGATGTGAAGGACCAAAAGACCGGGAGGACACCTTTCCATGAGAGGAATGAAAATGGTCTGTATTTGTTCCACTTTCACCATCAGATTTCTACAAAGTCAGGTCATCCGTTTGCTTTTCTTAGTGAGTCTTATTTCTAATAAGTGTCTTTGAATGACCATATAGTTCGTTGTCCTTTTGTCATTCGCGTCCATTGGGAAAGAGTACTAGATTACCATTCCATTTTTTTTAGTTCACCTTTGGAATTAATACCTTTTGATGTATGGACATCCCCTATTGTATCTGTTAAAGGATCTAATATTATGTGTTATTTGTGGATGATTATTCTCATTATTCTCGGATTTTTCCTATGCAATTTAAACATGAGGTGTTTGATTCTTTCAATCTGATGGGGTGGTGAATACATTAAATGTGCCTTTCAAAATGTTTTAGCCAATAATGGGATTGGTTTTCATTCTTCTTGTCCGGAACATCCCAAAAAAAATGGAGTGGCCTAACGGAAACACCAGCATATTGTTGAGACTGGCCTTACACTTCTTGCTCATTCTTATATGCCAATTGGTTATTGGGTTGAAGCATTTAACACATATGTTTATTTAATTAATCGCCTTCCGACACCTGTTTTTCGTTCCATAAGTCTTATGAAAAATTATTTCAGCAATCTCCCAAGCATGACACTCTCAGTGTTTTTGGTTGTGCGTGCTTCCCCTACTTATGTCCATATAATACTAATAAGCTTCAATTTCGTTTGAAGCGATGTTTGTTCTTGGGGTATTCTCTTAATCATCAAGGATATCACTGTCTTGATCTCGCTAATGGTCATGCATATTTGTCTCATCACGTTGTGTTTGACGAATCCTCTTTTCCCTTTCAAGAAAATACTACTCCTCCAGCTCAAGACATTTCCCCCAACTCTTTTGTTCCTATACTGGAAATGGTCACGCTCCCACAATCTACATCTTCTACCCACCTATTTACTAATTGTAATATGTCCCTCCCATCATTCTCCTATGTCCGTGATTCATCTCACAGTAATCCTTTTAACCCCCCACTCTTAAACACTCCCTTTACTACCATCTTGCCTTCTCCCTTTACCAACTCATCCCATTAACAGTTCATCCTTTACCTGACCATCCTTCTGATATTTGGGGCCAGCAGGTCTTCTCCTCGATAGACCAGCCTCCTCCGCCCTCGAAACATTCCATGATCACTCGTGGAAAAGATGGTATTCGCCTTCCAAATCTTAAATATGCTCCTAATACAGTTTTTAATGTTGATTGCACTGAACCTACTTGTTTCAGTCAAGCGATAAAAATGTGAAGTGGCGCACAACTGCGGGAGTGAGTTTGTGTTTAAGATTAAACGCATGTCTGACGGTTCAATTGAGTGTTACGAGATGCGCCAAATGGTTTACACCAACAAGAAGGTGTTGATTATTTGGAAACTTTTAGTCCTGTGGTGTGGTCAAACACTCCACTATTCTCATCATCATTGCTTTAGTTGTCCATCATCAATAGCCTTTTAGGCAATTGGATGTCCAAAATGCGTTGCTCCATCCGCGGATGCTTATATGTGTTAACCTAGTGGTTTCAGCGATGCCAAATTTCCTCATTATGTTTGCAATCTCCACAAGTCTCTTTATGGTTTGAAACAAGCCCTACGGGCATATTTTCAATGATTCTGTCATTATTTGGAAGCATTTGGGTTCCATGGTTCAAAAGTTAACTATTCTCTGTTCACATTTCGTATGGGTGATATAAGAATTACATTGGTGCTGCCCGTACCTACATTCAATGTCATCAATGGAGGTTCACATGCAGGCAATAAACTGGCAATGCAGGAGTTTATGATTCTCCCTGTTGGGGCTTCTTCTTTCAAGGAAGCCATGAAGATGGGTGTTGAAGTGTATCATTATTTGAAGGTTGTATTTAAAAAGAAGTATGTTCAAGATGCCACCAACGTTGGCGATGAAGGTGGCTTTGCTCCAAATATCCAGGAAAACAAAGATGGTCTTGAGCTGTTGAAGACAGCTATATCAAAAGCTGGGTATACTGGAAAGGTCATGATCGGAATGGATGTAGCTGCTTTGGACTTTTATGATAAAAATGATAAGCCCTATCATTTTAAGTTCAAGGAAGAGAATAATGATGGATCACAAAATATATCTCGAGATAGTTTAAAGAATATGTACAAGTCATTTGTGTTCGACTACTCAATTGTATCTATAGAGGACCCATTTGATCAGGATGGTTGGGAGCACTATGCAAAAATGACCAATGAAATTGGTGAGCAAGTGCAAATTGTTGGTAGTGATATCCTTGTCACAAATCCCAAGCGTGTAGAGAAAGCTATCAAGGAGAAGACATGCAATGCCCTTCTTCTAAAGGTGAATCAAATTGGTTCAGTTACTAAAAGTATTGAAGCTGTGAAAATGTCTAAAACTGCTAGTTGGGGTGTCATAGATAGTCATAGAAGTGGTGAGATGGAGGATACATTTATTGCAGACCTTTCAGTTGGTTTGGCTACTGGCCAGATCAAGATTGGAGCTCCATGCAGATCAGAATGCCTTGCTAAATACAACCAGCTTCTCAGGATAGAAGAAGAGTTGGGATCTCCAGCAGTTTATACGGGATCTAAATTTCGAGCACCGCCCATACTAAATTTCAATGGGGGTACCAACTTGGTGTGGTTAAAGAGTGTTTTTTTTTGTCTTTTTTAGGGTTGGGTTTTTTACTTCTAAACTTGTGCATGTGTTTTGCCAAGGATGATAAGCTGTGATTTTTGATTGTGAAGACTAGTGGAAAAAAAGAAAAAAAAATGTGGATGATATTTTCATTACGGGAAATAATTCTTCTCATATTTCAGAGTTAATTTCTAATTTGGGGAAATTATTTTCTATGAAAGACTTGGGACCTATTCATTTCTTCCTTGGCATCGAGGCAACGTATATGTTGATGTAAAAAACTAGATTGCTCTAATTATTCAATCACAGATAAATAAATAAGACAAAGATTTTTAAAGTGGTTCGGCTAGGAATAAAGCCTACGTCCACTGTTATGTTATTGCTGAGTGTTTGTGGAATTCTTGATTACAAGTTCTCTCAAGAAATTCCGGTCCCCTTGAATTGAGGATGATACAAGGTATTTATAGCCTTTAGGCTGTACATGAAAGGTCCAATACATTAAATGATATACATATGAAAGGGTAATACATTTAATGCAGCGTGTGCGTCAAGAATATAATGAATAGTTGAACAGTTGTCCGTCTGGTAATTAATGATACGGCCGAGATGCAGTTCGGACCGCCTTAGTTGCTTGTTGATCAAGAGTTCCTCGGAATACTTAGAGTATCTCGAGATGATAGAGTTCCTCGGTATGATAGAGTTCCTCGGTGTGATAGAGTTTCTCGGTGTATTCTCGTTGTTCGGAAGGAAGCACGGCTGGTCGGGAAATGATCTTCCTCGTTGCTATTGTGCCATGTAGATTGACACGTGTCTTCATCTTATTCGTCCACATCAGCACGTTAATTTTGGTATCAACAGAAGCCCCCAATGTTTCATATTTTGAACTTTGAAGAGTATGGAACATTCTTTCTCGGTATATGGCAATATTAAATGTACTTCCCGGGTTTCAGGAACATTGTATTCAAATTTCCTTCTTATTTCGCAGTTTCCGCCTTTTTGATAAAGCGCTTTGATATTCGTGCAAATTTTGTCCTTTTAGCCGCCGGAAGTTTAGTAGTTTCTTTTTGATAATCATTTCTTTCGCCGCTTCCCAATGCAAAGTATTTAAACTTCTTTGGTAACCATACCGTCGTCTACGTTTTTCATTCTCTGCATTCAAGCTTTCTTTTCTCTTCTTCTTTTGTGCGTTCATCCTTGTTTCCGTTCGTTGTCAACACATCTTCTTTCTTTCTTCTCTATCTCTTTTATTCAATATGGTTTATATTGTGGAGTCTGTTGAGAAATTCCGTTCTGATTTTTCCATTCCTTCGTGGGTAGCTCTAGAGGTTCTTTCTGAGCCTTTAGATTACTTTCGATTGGCTGAGGGACATTGGTTCCCCAGTCTTTTTGTTGCTGAATGCGATTTTTCTTTTCCACCAAACCCATTATGTCTTGAGTTTTGTCAATATTTTGATCTTGTTCCTGCAAAAATAGCCCCCAATTCATGGAGAATAATTAACGGGGTGCACAAGTTAAATCTAACTCATGGGACTCGTATTGGGATCCCTGAAATTATGTTTTGTTATAAATGGGCTGTTTTAGATAATATTTATTATTTAAAAACTAGGTATTTGAATAGGGCTCTTGTAGTTAATCTCCCTGACTCAAATAGGGATTATTTTGAGCATGGGTTGGTCATAAAAAATTGGCAACATGCGCCTTTATCTGGGAATGAAGTATACAACGGTCCCAGATGCCCCCCATACGGCAATGGGATAGGTTTATTTTTCATTTTATTTTACTTATGAAATTATGCTTTCATCATGTTTGACAAAATGTATGACTGATATTCCATTATGTATTTATTTGCAGTTGATAGCAAAAGAAAAACTCCAAAAGAGTCAGAGGTGAATATCAAGCATTTGAAACTTATCTGGAATTTGCATAAGACCATTGCTGACGAGCATATTAGATCTGCTTCATATTTACTACAGTATAAGAGTTACACAACCTCTTATACTGCTCGCCCTGTTGAACCAGCTTCAACACCAGAAAGTTCATCTTCAGATTCTCATATACCCCTACACTATGCATATGTTGGGCTTGGGCCAAAAGCCCACACGCACTCCGTCTATCCATCCAACCGTTGAATGGAACCTTTCCATGCTTCATTCCCTTCCTCGGGCCTCTTAGTCCGAGCAACTGATTGCTCTGACGTAGCTTCCTGAGATTTATCTCGACGAGTGGTTGGTCGCGATTGCGCAGATCCTTCTCTCAAACCTGGTGGTGGTCGAAAACTTCTTGATGGAGCCCTAGGTGGACTCATGTTCCTCCTTGGTCCTAACCGACTGAAAGGAGATACTCTACTTAACCTTTCCAAAGCACTAGTTCTCTCCGGAGAGAGAGTGATACGTTGATCTGTATCCGAAGCCCGTATTGATGAAGTTCGCCCAGGTTGATAAGAAAAATCATTTGACTCCTCATTGCGATATGACCCAGTACGTCTAGATTGCGATTGCCTATGATCACTCCTTTGCCCTGAATAGGTAGGTGCACCGCCCTGAAGAGTTTGAATGAGTTGCCTCATAGATTCTTGCATAGCGGTTTGTCCTTGAGCCAGATTCGTCATAATTCCAGCCAGATCTGGGGATGCAGATGGATTTGGATGATTTCCAGTATTTTCAACATTTTGATTACTAGATTCTGGATTATCTGCCATTGGTGACAAATGATTTTTATGAAAAACGATAATAACAGTCGTTTCCCACAGACGGCGCCAATCTGTTGATGTAAAAAACTAGATTGCTCTAATAGAGTTTCTCGGTGTATTCTCGTTGTTCGGAAGGAAGCACGGTTGGTCGGGAAATGATCTTCCTCGTTGCTATTGTGCCATGTAGATTGACACGTGTCTTCATCTTATTCGTCCACATCAGCACGTTAATTTTGGTATCAACAGTATAGTTCAGACGACTTGCATTTGACCCAAACTAAGTATGTTTTGGATTTTTTGTATCATATGAAGTTTCAGGATGTCAAACCTATTTCCTCTTGTGCCACTGCCATGAGTGCTGTGAAACTGTCCTTCTACGATGGCGATCCATTTTTCGATTCCATTGAATATCTGAGTATTGTGGACACGCTACAATATTTGACGATTAGTCGTCCAGACATCTCTTTTATCGTCAATCAGTTTGCCAATTTATGCACCAGCCAACTGCGGTCCATTGGTCAGCAGTTAAGCGCACCAGTCAGGCTCTCTTCATTTGGAAGCCTACTCAAATGCTTATTATGCCGAAAATCCGGATGATCGTCACTCTACCGGAGGTTACTGTATATATCTTGGCCACAACCCGATTTCTTGGAACTGTAAGAAGCAACATACAGTTTCACAGTCCAGCACTGAAGTGGAATACCGATATTTGGCTTATGCAGCAGATGAGATCTCTTACATTCCATCTTTAAGACTGAAGAACATGGTTACAGCCACAAAAACGCACTTTGTTTACTCATCTGTTTCATCTTCTTCTTCAGGATACAATCTCTTGGGAATAAGATCTTTTAAACGCAGCTTTATGAAATTACATATTCCTTGAGCATAATCTAAAGGTATCTAGACCGTATCCTAATAATTCTATTTTAACTTCTTAAGAAATTTATGCTTTTCCAGGGACTTATTTATGAAAAAAGTAAAGTCTTGTTGTTGATGTAGAAAACATAATAGTATTTCTGATATTATTACTTGAACTTAGGTTTAGATTTTGGTCATTTGGAGTACAGTTAGTTTAATTAAATTCTTTATTATTTCTTCACAGAGACTTTATCAGTATGCTCATTAGTACTGAGATTTGTTTAAAGTTGTTATCTATATTTTTCTGTTTGCATATATGTGCAACTGAGTGATTGATGGATTATGGAGCAAATATCTTTGTCTGTTTGATTCTTTGGGAGAAACTGGATAATTCTCAAAATGATATCTTTATTGTTGAAAAAATACACTATTGTGAGCTATAACGCGATCTCGTTATTGATGTTCTTAAACTTGAGTTCGATTTAAAGTTATTGATTGATTATATTTGGCTTTCATCAATGATATGTGTTTGTGGCTTATGTTTTGAGATTATGCATACTAAATCAAGAGCAATTTAATGAAAAGGTGAGGACGCAAAGGCTTAGCTTTTGATTTAAGAGACTAGATTGAAAATGACTAGTGATTTCATTTCTTGAGCTTTGTGTAGTTTAAGTCTTGAAGATTAATAAAGATGGTAACCAATAAAAAATTTCATATTATTATCTATGAGATGTTAAAAGCTTGAGATGGTATACTACTTTAATGTTTTTATCATTAGCAATATGTTGTATTTATTTTCCTTAGGTCATAAAGTCTGTCGATATACTGTTTTTCTATCAAAGTAGTTAGTTTCTTTATGTTATATATAGTTTAAAATTGATGATATGGTAGATAATAGCAATCCTTTGAATTATGTGGTTTATTTGATTAATTATTTTGAGTTTCTCTCAATACCTTTAGTTAATAATCTTTTTGACATTGCAATGTAACCGTATAGAGATAGTTTTTTATTCAATATAATATGTTGCTATATTTTCTGTCGATCGGTATAATTGATCTGAATTGGTGTATAATGTCTAATGCCACGAACATTGCCTGAGGTAAGCAAAGTACTACTTTGAATACGTAATCCCTTAAAAACATATACCAAGGGTCCATTCAAATGGTGTCTTTGAATTAGAAGAACCAAGGAATTTGGGATAATTCCTTTATGTGAAATACTAATATTATTTATTGGGTTGTGTGGAGATACCAATTACGATATCAAAAGTATAACTATAACTCAAACACAATTTCAATTCACTTGAACCATCTCTCTCTCTCTCTCACGAGTGAAGTAAATAAACGGTGGGTGGTGATTCCTATATCTTTCACATTCAAGATCTATCTTCAATAAAGTTTTGATGCACTTTAAATATGAGTTGTGAAACTTTTTGAATTTAGAGATTTTGAAGATATGGGATTGAACACCTATTGTTTGTTGTATATCAGACATTTTACAATCTGCCCACATGAGTATTTTAAGTCCTTTGGCATATCTTTTGGGTATATTTATTGTTAGTGTACGTTATTGAATTGTGTGGTAAGTTCATTGAGATTCTAAACTAATTGGTTTTAAGTAAAGAAAACTTCAAAAACATTTTTTTAAGAATTTAATAGTCGGGTATATTTAAACAATTCGATAGATATTACTATTTTGTGTGTATTATGCTAATATGCTCTGCAATTAAACTATTAAACATTTCCAATTCTTTTTATTTTGTGATTTTAATTTTTCTTTATGATTATGGCTGCAACTATAGGTGAGTTTGGTTAATATAATTACTAATATTTTCATGCAGAAAGAACCCATCATAGAGCCTCTAAAATCTCTGGGGAAAAAAACCCAATATGAACTTGACCAAGAGAACCTTTAGCAAGGCCGTCACTGTTGAGTTCAATCCACATCAGAGGAGGAGGAAGCCAGAACACAGGTGTGATGACAGGAGCTTTCGGAGGAAAGCACTTTACTTTGAGAGATTTGAGTAACATAAGGTCAGTGGTTGTGTTGTTGTAGTGAGTTCAGTTGGGAGACACGAGTGATCAATGACCAGTTTACTTTGTCAACTACAGGTGTCACGCTTTCCTTAATTCATGAACTGTTCCGAGAATATCTGTAACTTACCAATGTAAATCTTATCCTAACCTTCTATATATTGTACCTGATCATATGGGAAGAAATAATCCGAAAATAACACTTTTCATTCTAGTCTCTTGTGTTTCTTTATGGTATCAGAGCATATTCTCCGAGGAGTCTGATCCTTAGAAATTCAAAGAGCAATCAACAAATGGCCAACGTATCTGCACCAAAGTACCCATACCTATCCAATCTAAATGTGGCTAATTTTGTTTCCCTCAAACTCTCTTCAACCAAATATCTTCTCTGGGAAACATAAGTTTTGTCTTTGATTGAAAGTCAAGACCTACTTGGTTCCATTACCAGCCAAATAACATCGTCGTCAATTGAGATTACAGATACTACCAACAGCACCACCATATACCAAATCCAGATCTGGCAGCTTGGACTCGCACAGATCAATTGGTCAAAGCTTGGATTACCGCAAGAGTTTCCGAAGAAGAATTAGGAACTGTGGTTGGTCTCAAAATATCATATGATGTCGAGTCTGCATTACAAAATGCATTTTTTCAGGGTTCTCAAGCTAGGGAATTTGAACTGCTGCTCAAACTTCAAGAGAAGAAGAAGGACTCCATCTCATTATCTGACCACCTCAAAGAGTTCAAGTCAGTATGTGATCAATTAAATGCTATTGGAAAGACAGTCCCGAATGAAAATAAGGTATTTTGGCTTCTCAATTGTCTTGGACCAAGGTATGAGTCTTTTGCCACTGCTATGTTAAAACCTCATGTTCCATCATGTGTTGATCTAATTCCACTATTACAAAGCCATGAATCAAGGAATTAACAACATTTTTCTGAGAATGTTACTCCAAATCTTGCATTTGTGGGAGAAGGAAATACCAATCTGCCATCATTTAGGCGTGGTTCTTCATCCTTTAGTTCAAGAGACCGTGGTTTTACGCAAGCCAACAACAGGCCTCATTATAATAATCGACCACCCCCGAGAGAACCACAAAATGTTTCACACCTGCTCAAGGTCGAACCTCTGCTCCTCCTTTATACTGTCAAATTTGTAAGAAAAGAGGACATGATGCGCTGAAAAGTTAGCGCCATTTTGATAACAGTTTTCAGGAAGATAATGTTCTCTAAGCCTCGGTTGGTTTTCATGTAAATGATCCCAACGATGAAAAATGGGTCCCGGACATAGGAGCCACATCATATATCAATGATAATCCAGGTACACTATGCAATTTATATCCATATACTGGATCTGATTATGTTATGGTGGGTGATGGAGACCGTCTACCCATCACACTATTGGTGATGTTAATGATGCTTCTTTGTTACCAATTAAAAATGTTGTGGTACCCGATATAAAAAAAATTGCTCTCTATTTCTCAACTCGAAATAGATTATCCGTGCTACTTTGAATTAGATAAATATGGTTTTCTTATTTAGGATCGAAGAACGAACCAGGTTATGGAATTGGGGAGTAGACAAGATGGATTGTATGTCCTAGTAAATGCAAAAGCAAAGGCCTTTTTCTCAAACAAATTTCGGGTAGCTGATGAAGCAACTTGGCATAGTCAGCTAGGACATCCTCGGTCCAGAATTATTGTTGTTCTTCGGAAAAGTAATTGTATTTCAGTTAATAAAAAATATCTTGGCTTATGTATAAGTTGTGAAATGAGTAAAAGTTCCAAACTCCCGTTTTTCTCTTCTAGTATTATGTCTTCTGACCCTCTTCATAAAATTCATTGTGATTTGTGGGGTCCAGCACCAATTTTATCTAATCAATATTTTCATTACTATGTGATTTTTATTAATGATTTTTCCTGATATACTTGATTGTATCTTCTTAAGCACAAATCAGAATTTTACCGACTGTTTCCGCTATATCAAGCTACGGTGGAAAACAATTTCAAAATGTATTTATGGTTTTTCAATCAGATAATGGTGGTGAATTATCCAAACAAGAGTTCCTTGATCATCTTGCTTGTAAAGGCATACTTCATCAATTATCATGTCCAGGTTATCGAGAACAGAACAGCATAGCCGAGCGAAAACATTGCCATGTAGTTGAACTTGGCCAGCCATGATGCTCCACCCTTCCATACCCAAGAAGTATTGGGTTGAGGCCTTCAATACCTCCACCTTTCTCATTAACCGTTTGCCTTCCCCAACTCTCAATATGGCCATTCCTTACCAACTCCTTCACCAGAAGCAGCCCACATACAATTTTCTTCCTATCTTCGGCACTCTCTGCTATCCCTATCTTCAACCTTATGCAATAAAAAAAACCACGATATCTTCCTTGTGTTTTTACGGGGTATACTTCTAAACACAAAGGTTATCGATGTCTTTACCCTCTAAGTGGGCGTGTTTACATCTCTCGTCATGTTGTTTTTTATGAATGTCATTTTCCTTTTCATAAGCCTATACAATCTCAAGATGCCTCTTATGATATAACTACCATGCATGATTGGCTTCGCCCTGCTGATCTCTTTGACACAAATCCTCATCTTCCTTACCTTCTGCCCAAGAACTTTCCAGGGAATTTAATTCAACCACCATTACTTCGTCTCTTCCCACAACTCAATTGGTCTCCACACACACACACACACTACCTGCTTTACCCAATTCTACACCACCTACTGGTCCATTTCTATATGGCAATGAACCCACAAATACTCCCACAATCCCATCATACTCCATGACAACTCGCAGTAAAGTTGGCATTGTTAAACCAAATCCCAAATATGCCCTACTTCTTGCTACCTCTCCTACCGTGCTGTACCAAAAACTATAAAAGTGCCCTTAGTCACCTTGGTTGGTACTCCGTTATGCTTGATGAAATGAAGGCTCTCTCTCACAGTGACACTTGGGTCCTTGTTCCATGGCAATCCCACATGAATGGCATTGGTTGTCGCCGAGTGTAAAAAACTAAACTTTATTCTGATGGTTCCTTGGATTAGTTGAAAGCTCGGCTTGTGGTAAAGGGTTATAATCAGCAAGAAGGGGTTAATTTTCATGAAACATTCAGCCTGGTCATTAAACCGACAACTATTCGCACAGTCCTCACAATTGCAACTGTCAAAGGCTGGACTCTATGCCAACTTGATGTTGAAAATGCCTTTTTACATGGGCATCTTGAGACCACTATTTTTATGGAGCAACCTCCTAGTTTTTTAAATGCTTTATCACCTAATCATGTGTGTCAGCTTCGCCGAGTATTATATGGTCTCAAACAGGCCCACGCGCTTGGTTTGATCGATTCAACTCTTATCACATTGAATATGGTTTTAATTGCAGCCCTGTTGATTCTTCATTGTTCATTTTCAATGACGGTCTTCATTCCATGGTTTTGCTCGTATATGTCGATGATATAATCCTTTCCAGTGACATCCTTCGTTATTGGACAACTTTGTTACCCAGCTTGGCTCTCAATTGTCCATGAAAAATCTCGTCTCTCTCCATTACTTCTTAGGTGTTCAAGTGCAGCACATTCAGGATGGTCTATTTTTCTCACAATCCAAATACATGTTGGATTTACTTCATAGTACAAACATGGCTAATTGCAAACCAATTTCTACTCCACTTGCTGCCAAACCTGCTTGCTTACCCAATGCCGAGGCTCCGTTTCATAATGTTACTGCGTATCGACGAATTGTGGGCACACTTCAATACCTTGCATTGACAACACCAGATTTTCTTTGCTATGTAACTATGTTTGCCAACATATGCATGCACCCACTAATGCATATTTTCAAATACTTAAGTGCATCCTCCGTTACATCAAAGGTACTGTGATGGAAATAGGCCACTTTTAAGGATTATTTGTCAATTTTTGTTTTCTTTTGTATTTTAGTTATTGTATTTTTCTTTCCTTTGCTTTATTATTTATAGGTAAGGAGTAGTAATGATATTTTTGTAATTAGGGCCTTAGCCTTGAACCTAAGCTACTCCTCTTCTTTAATTACCCACTTGTAAGCCTCATTTGAGAGAGACTTGAATTTTGACAATAGAAAAGAGTGTTTATCACTCTATCAGAACGGATGTCGCTCTACATTCGTGTTTGGTGTATCGGTGTTTATTTTTATCAAATCGTACACTACTCTTCAGTGGCTCTCAAGAAATCCAAACAACTAATCGAGGAGATTCAAAGACGAACGAAAGAGTGAATACAATCGTAACAACAAATCTATACCCATTTTGAAAATCCTAACCCTAGTCCCCTCCCCTACCCTCCACACATTCTACCTGCTGCCCCAAACGGTCCAGCCCCTTAACTCCACCCCGCTGCCCTAAAAAATCCCACTCCCACCCTCTAAACTCTAGTTTCCTCCTCCACCACCATTCCCTAGCCCTACCACCATATCTCACTCCTATCCAATAACCCCTGCCCTCCAAAAACCTAGATCTGCTGCTGCCTCTACACCCCCTTGCGCGGCAGCCTACCACCCAGCCCCAGTCACCAGCTTCTGCCCCTGCACGGCTTCGGAACCCCTTCCCCCCTAACCAACCTGCTTCTTGGCCCTCAAAACCCCCCCGATAGCCCCTACTCAGACTCGGGCAGGTCTGTTTCCTTGCCTGCTACCCCGACAACCAATCCAGCATCTTCGACCCCAAAAAAAACCTCCCCGAGTTAAAACCCAACCCCAAGCATAAAAAAAATGACGCTTCCACCCAGATTAACTCCCGAGGCTCAATTCAAGATTGTCGGTGCCTAGTCCAAGATTGGTTGCTCCATCCAATCATTCTTCCTCCCTCACTCACCCAAGCGAATCAAATCAACTATAAAAACTCCCTTCCCAAGCCGGTTGATGGCAATGAAGATAGAAACGATGAAATTGGATTGTGTATTGGGGATTTTTTTGACATTTTTGTCGAGGATGTTTGGGTGACTCACACGCATTTTCGCGAGCCAGATACATTTGATTTGGGAGATTTCTTCCCAATCTTTGGGAATGGGGTTGAAGTGGTGATGGGAGGTGATGTGTTTAGTGGTGGGTTTGTGGATCCATTTTTGGTGACATTTCATATGTGCTCGGAGGAAATTCTTCACAACGTAACATTGAGGGGCCTCATCACGAGAATCTCGGATCGCGATTTTGTTGGTCGGTCATGTGTGGGTTGTGTTCCTATTCTACATGGACTTCTTGCAAGTCAGTACAAGGGGCGCTTTCGAGGACGGCTCTTCTTCCATATGAGGGGCTCTTTGATGAGTGTCTTGCTTTCTTACCGTCCATCTCTTACGCTCGAGGACGAGCTTTTCGAGGTTGGGGAAAGTGATGGAAATAGGTCATTTTTAGGAACTATTTGTCATTTTTATCTTCTTTTAATTTTTAATTATTGTATTTTTCTTTCTTTTGTTTTATTATTTAGAAGTAAGGAGTTATGGCATTTTTGTAATTAGGGCATTAGCTTGGAGCCAAAGCTACTCCTCTCCTTTAAATACTCACTTGTAAGCCTCATTCAAGGGAGACTTGAATTTTGACAATAGAAAAGAGCGTTTTTCTCTCTAAAGTGGTGTTTAGATAATTTTAAGAGCCTTTTGATGGGTGGTTTATGTCATACTATCTCTACTGGTTTGTGCATTCTTAAACATAGTTGTCTTGATCTCTTTGCATTTTTTTATGTGGATTGGACTGGGTGCCTCCTTACTCGACAATCTACCGCTATTTTTTGCACCTTTTTGGGATCTAAGTGTATCTCTTGGAGTGCTAAAAAGCATCCAACTGTTTCCCAGTGTAGCGTGGAAGCCGAATATCGCGCTATGACCTCTACTGCAACTGAAGTCATCTGGATTTCTGTTATTATGCGTGACCTTGGAATTCCTCAACACTAGCTGCATGTTCTATTTTGTGATAACCTCTCAGCCCTTCACCTATCCATTAATCCATTACTACATGCTCGCACCAAACACATCGCCATTGACTATCAGTTTTCACGCGAAAAAGTTGATCTTGGTACACTTGTTACTCACTATGTTCCTTCGTCACATTATTTTGTTGATATCTTTACAAAACATCTCTCAAGGGTGGGTCCTTTTTAAATGCCTTCGGCTCAAACTTGGCCTTTGGACCTCTCCGACACCAAGTGTCATGATTTCCATAATTCATGTAACAATAGTTCCGAGAATATCTATAACTTACCCATGTAAATCTTATCCTAGCCTTCTATATATTGTACCTGATCATATGAGAAGAAGTAATCAGAAAATAACACTTTTCATTTTAGTCTTGTGTTTCTTTAGTGAATACTCCCTTGTTGCTTTGTTTTGTTCTTGTAACACTCTTTAGACTCCCAGTAATTGCTATATTCGCCTGATATAAAATCTATTTGAGATAGATTTTTGAGCAGATTTATGTATTATAGATTGAATTGCAAAGTCATTTATCAATTATAATTTTGAAAAAAGGCTTTAGTCACGCTTATTTTTGCCAATTCCATATACAATAAGACTTGGCATGTTCCTTTACCGCAAACTTTACAGGTTAATATGACATTGACTACTATTTTGTAAGGTATTATTTATGTTTTTGTCTAAATTCTTCCTCTTCAATATTAATGAGAGGAGTACTGTTAGTGGCATCTTGGCGTGAATGCAGCTTTTGCTTACTATTATGAGTACACCACGTTATGAAGGTCTGGAAATTGACAAGGAGTTGGTTGTGAAGGATGTTACAGCTCTCTTTAAAGCGGGGGAGAAGAAATTGGGAACTGATGAAAAAACTTTTATCCATATCTTCAATGAATAAAGAAGGGAACATTTGGTCACTGTGAAATTTCCTTACCATGATGTGTATAGGAACTCTCTCAAAAAGGTTTATATATATATATATATATATATATGGGGGGACTCTCTCTTTATATGTGTGTGTGTGTTTGTGTGCGTGTGTGTTTGATGTTTTTATCACTTATTTCTTGAAATCTTGCTAAAATTTATGAAGTTTTTGTAGGCTATTAAGAGCGAGACATCAGGAAATTTTGAATTTGATCTTTGACAATCCTGTAATGTGCATAAATCCTACAAAGTATGTTTCTAAGGTAATTATCTCTTATTCAAATTTAGCAATTAGTTTCTTCTTACCGGGTTTGTATTTTATGGAGAAAGTATATTTGTACTTTAAATGACTGAATCTAGAAGTAGTAATCAAATATTTTATTGGTTAATCAAATACTATTTGTCAACAATTTATAGGTCTCCCAATGTTGGAGTGATGAGTGTCTGGATTTTTTTGTAGTTTAAAACGTCAACAAAAGACACCGGTGGTGGTGGCCAAGACAGCCCTGGTCTCAGGCAGATTCGGTTGGGTAGGCTAGTGAGCAGTTGGGAGACAGTTGTTGGAGAATCTTAATTCAACTCGAAATAATTTCCCCACGAAGACATTTTTGGTTCTCCTTGGTTTTTACACGGCAACGCACTGGCTACTATTCTCGGGCCAAATGGTGACTGGGATGTGTTAGTTACTGGTGTAGTGGTTGCTGCCATTGAGGGTATTGGTATGCTTATGCACAAAAGTCCCCCTCCTCTCTCTATCTACTGGGAGATTTCAGTTTTTGGTGGTGATGGTTAAAAATTGAAAAGTTGGTGTTTCCTTAGGCCTCTTTGTAGATGATTTCAAATAAGGTAGTTAATATCTTCCCTCTGCCTTTTCCATTGTAGCCCTTTTTAAAAGAAATGCAGTAGATAAGCAAAGGGGCAGTGGGCGTTCACATTTTGAAACAAGAGGCGAGACGGGTACATTTTTTCAAACAAAAAGTGCCTGTAATAATGCAAAACTAGAATTTTGGTGAGTGTAATTTACCCATTCTTATATTGTGTGTGTCTTTGTACTGCTTGCTTCAATTATGCACCGTTGAAAATTCCATCACATGGGGTGTGATTGGGAAGTCCAATTCCATGATTTGGAATTGGAATTGGAACATTTTTCAGTTCAAATGCTTCTAAAAGTTTGAACTAAAAAAAATTCAATTTCAATTCCATTCTTTGGGAATGGGGTTCCCAAACATAGCCACAATGTAATTTAAAAGTAATGCAGGATATGAGGAACAGGGGTAGTGGGTTTTCGAATTTTTAAACAAGAGAGTTGGTGACTATTATATCTGAAAAAACAGGGGATACGGGTACAATATTTGAAACAAGGAGGCAAGTATCCGTAATTCTGTGAAATTAGAAGGTATGTGAATCTAAGTTAATTGTCTTATCTCAATGAACTAATGCAAATTGTTTGTTATAAAATTGGGTCATTTAGACTTTAATACATTACTAATTTTCAATTTTAGACTTTAGGACATTTTAATTAAAAATTTTGACTTTACCCACTTTTCGTCAATGAAGAGTTAAACTTAATTGCCAAATGTCCTTTTAATAAAATAATTTGAATGAATTAAAAATCAATAAAATCTAACATGAGAGAGGAAGTTGTGATATTTGATGAAATTATTGAATAACGAACATTATGTGTACTGGTACAAGGATTTTGAGAGTTCTTGTCAGGTTTGAGGACATATTTTGGGTTCATCCCGAATCCATTAAACTAGCTAAATGTAATATAAGACGAACAGGTACAGTCTCTCTTTTGCCATTGAATTTCCATTCTTAGTAGTAGAGAGGAAAGAAAACCTATTGATGGGATTTAGGACAACTGAAGACATTGATTTTATTAACGATTGAAAATATGCATGCATGAATGCGTTATTTGTGGTATTCCCGCGTGCAAAGTACATGTTGTTCACGTCATCCATAACGTGGAAAATGATGCAAGGAAAGAAATAACTAACCGCGACCTATTAAAAAAATTCTTGAACAATTGGGCAGCTTTGGTTGAATCCCACAACGGAGCAAGATTTTAACAAGGTGTGGTTGTTAAACGTGGATTGGGTCGCCTCAATACCCTTAAGTATATCAGTTTTGCATGGTATAGCTTGAAGGAGAGTTTCGTTCATGCATAGGCGAATTTGATTAAACATCACGGGAACAAAACAACCAACACATGTGAAGGTTCGTATGGATAATTGTAATGAAATTATCAACGGAGTTTTATTGTTACTAATTCTTACTTACTAACGGACTTTTATGTTACTATTTCTGCCTTGCTAACGGATTTTTATTTACTTGATATTTGGCAATGGATTATTGTTTTACAATAACTCAAGTTTTGTAAATGACACATGGATTTAAATGAATTAAAAAAATCTAATTTTAATTCAATAATTCTTAAATAGAAAAAAAAATATATCTCTGTCTTCCCCAATGCCTTCCCCCAGTCAACACCCAATCACCCCCCACCCCACCACCACCTACACCGGTATCACCTAGTCAGACACCACTACCACCCATCCACCACCACATATCGGCATCACTCCCACCTTGGTGTCCAACCCTTTCAACACACACACTTGCAAACCTCCGCCCCTCTCTCTCCACCCACTGCCATCTTCGACGACTTCCCTCTGGCCCACCCCAACATCCACTGCAAATCTCAAAATAAAGCCAGAAAACAAATCTTGAAACCAAATCTCAAAATAGAAAATCTCAAAACCAAATCTTAAAAAAAAAAATCTTCGCTTTTATTTTTCATTTTTAACAGAAAAACACCTCGTTTTGGTCAGTTGATTGATTGTGGTGGAGAGAGAGAGAGAGAGAATGGGGGGTATGGTGATGATAGTGTTTGGGGGATTGTTAGTGGGTGGTTTAAATTGGTGGGAGGGGGGTGTTTCCGATAGTTGATTTAAAAGGTTTTTTTTGTGTGTGTGGTGGTGGTGGTGGTGGGGGGGGGGGGGGGGGGGGGGGGAGACATAAAGATTTGTTTTAGTTAAAAATTTATTTTTTCTATTTTTAATTATTAATTAATTATCTTGAATTTTGAAATTATTTTAATTGAAAAAAGTCACTTGTTAGTTACGCTTAACAATTTTTCAACGGTTTTGGGCAAAGTCTAATTTTTAATTAAAATTGTATTTTTTTTATCATACCACGTGATGTCCGGGCCAGCTTTAAGCTCACCTCGACTAATCCCCGCTCGCGGTTCGTAGCTTTTGCTAGCCAAGCATTATTTTGACAGCGTCGGGAATCGAACTGGGTACCAAACCCAATCTACTCCCAAGGTTGTCCCAGTGGCCTTAAAATCGACAATTAGTAAAGTATTAAAGTCAAAAAAATCCAAAATATTTATTTCTCAAGATCTGAGATACTTCTTTAAGTGATAAAAATACATGTCATGAATTTATACAAATTCAACTATGCTTGCCACACTATTCAAAACCCCAAGAACGTACACATAAAAATAATCCACATAAACGAAGGACCATATAAAAATATTCAACATTTACATTTAAATTACATTCAAGATATCATTTATATAATAAGGTGTAACTCATACAAAATCTCAAAAAATACATTAACTTTCAAAGTTCAGTAATTTAAAAGTAACTAACAAATTACAATTCTCTTTCCTAGACTAGTGTGCTGTTGTCAACAACTCAGCCTCCACATCCTCGCCGCACTCAAGGTCATTATCTATACCAATTGGGCCTCCAATGCTCGGTGATATAATCGCAACGGTCATTATTTGGAGGTAGTGGCCCCGAATAAAAACAATTACCATTTGAATAGTTACTATGGATGAAACTATCTGATGAGAAAGTGTATCAGCTTGAAAGTGTCATATGAAAGCACCCCCTCATCAGCTTTGGCTCTTCAAGGAAGATAGAGTGTGGGGCTGTAAATTAGTGAAGTAATTTGTTCTCGTCACATTTAATCAGTCAATTTTCAATTTTGCATTCAATCTACGAGTATTTACATAGGTTCTTTAGTGATTTAACTTTCCCAATAATCATTTATAATCACTATCTTCATCCAACATGTTCATCTAACCAATAATGCATTCAAATCAACAAATCAACAAATCACAAATCCATAGACCATACTAGTTCTCATATGTGCGTCCAAGTTAAATTCTATTGTTGATTAATATGCACCTTGCAACTAATAATTGTAAACTCACAATCGATATTAAGCTATAAACAATTACTTGAACGAGCAGATCAGAATAAGTGAGATGATCGGACAAGACACATGGGGCCTTTGGTGAAAGTGACAACCACCTTTTGGTGACAGATGACTTATTAAACCAAAGGTAGTGAGTGGGCAAGAATCTTGAAGTCGTACAAGTTCCAATAGCATAATCCTATATGCACAAATCTTTAATTTTGCATCTTATTTCTTTGAACGCTCTTACCTATTCTCTAGTATCTACTATTAATGAGATAAATCATTAGTATTAGAAATTCAGAATTTAAAATTTTAATGCTAAAACTAATCATTTTTTACCAAAAATCTATAGGTTTCCCCCAAAACTTAAAAATTATACATAGTTTGATCCCCCAATCTCCAATTCTTGGATCGCCACCGCTCCTAAAAGCTTGCGAAATTCAATATAACACGGTTATAATCCATAATCTCCATAGGTGATACTGGCCTACTTCCAAATGCCGACTTTACCTAACATGTATATTCATCACTCCAACTGTATAACATCAACCTTGATAACCTATCCAATTAAGCAAGACAGTTTCTCAATGTCCATCTACCCAGCCATGAATTTGGTAATGAAGATAGGAGATCAAGTTAATTTATAGTGCGCGAAAATATCAGTGTTAGGAAACCAACTGAATGCTAGTGATTGATAGACATGGTATTATATAATGGGAGAACTTTACCTCTTGTGCTCACTAAGTACAAAGAATTACCTGTGTAAGCCTGGTTGATCTGTTGAAATTTGGCAGTAACAGCCATCTCACATGTGTGCTTGTCCAGATGCCACTTATGTGCATGCTAATAAAGTTTGGAAATATGTTAATTTGAACTCGATATACCGTTGGAATAATATTGGATGTAATAAGAAATAACGTTGAAGCACAACGGGAAGCTACGCAAAAAGTATGGATAAGTAACCAGCGCAAGCATTCTGTAATTCAATCTGATCTTCTCATCAGTTATGTCATAATCTACTTCCAAAATTTTGTAATTATCCTGAAACCAAGTAACACAGCCCTTTCAGATGTCCATCAATGCAGATACAAAGGAAATTCTAAAAAAGCTAAACCTATAAAAAGGAAAAGGATGGAGAAAAATAAAATCCAATTACTTGTTTAAGAACACAAAGATTGTGAAATCAACATCTAGTCTGGTGGGATATTGTTCACCATCTGCTTCTAGGGTTCAAATGTAGGTATCATATATACTATGGTAGGACCGTTAATATAATAAATTTTAGTTTAAAAAAGCATATGAGCCATCTACAGGTCTTTTCATCATAGGTGTCACTCATATAAGTAACATTTCTAACAGCAATACAAAAAGTGAATTCGAAAAAGTACAAAAAGTGTGTTTATACCTTAGTGGCCGCCTTTGGCTGCAACATGAAACACGTGCATACTAGACTTTTACCTGATCATAGCTATTTGGAAATCACAAAACTTGAGCAAGTAATTGAATATTTCCTCATAGCCGTTTTCCACGGCGATATACAGAGCCGTCTCGCCTTCCGTAAGGCCGTCAAAACCGCTGAATCACAAGTGGTGTCAAAATAGGTTCATTCAAACGATGAGGTGTCCATTTTCCCTGTAACCACTCAAATGTAAAATAAAATTTGGAAAATGACTTAGAAAGTAAGCTTTATTTGACTAGGGAAACATCCAAAATTAAATGTTCCTAAGAGGGATAAAAAGGAAATTAAAATAAAGAGTAACACGTTTGACATCGATAATAAATCTTTTCATTATTAAATGCTAACAGTTGCCATTTCAGAAAACACTTAATTCATTAGCATCATATTCAACCTATTACGACACAAATCACAACACCAATTAATTTTTTTTTACATTAGATTAGAAAACATAATGACAGAGAGACCCAGGTTTTGGACACATTTTTTAGACACGGTGATGTGTCATCATCACATTAGGTGGTGTGTGGGGGTCACATGGGTTCCACTAAAAACAACATCCAATGTGGTGATGACACATCAATGTGTTCCAAATATGTGTCAAAAAACTGGGTCTCCCTATTATTACTCATTTCATAAACATATATTACAGCTAGAAAACTACCATACATTTGGATACAAACAAAGCAATACTAATTTATGACTATCAACAGTAGCAAACCTCCACTCTCAAATCCATCAACAACTTGCCAATTTTAAGTTAGGAAAAATTAGTTTATGCTTTTTGTATGAAGCAGAGTTCATGTTTAACATCCCGATAATGATACATATTATTAGTCCATCGGCATTCAATTAAACCAAAACTCTCTAACATACATATTAGTCCAGAAAATAATTTTGAAACTTTCCCAACAAGTTAGAAAAAAAAATTAAAATCACGAAATATAAAAATAATATTCCATGGGAGAAGTAACTAAATCAAACTTCAACACCCAATAATATCAACAACACTATTGGACACTTTCACTTGTCTACCCTAGAACAACACATGAAAAATATTAACAACTTTAGAAACAGGTATAAAAATTTGTATGTTATATTGTTTGATCATATTAATATAAGTTGTGACAACAATCCTAATGATTAACTAATGAAGCATAAAGTACAATCAAGTATACTTAATAGTGTTGCTACTAAAAATAATTTATGCTTGAGTTACAATGTCAACCCAATTTTAGCTTAGACTCCCCGCATCAATACATCAACATATGAACATGCCATAGTAGATAACAATTTAGCCTTAAGGGAACCTCCTCACTTATCTCCAACAACGCAAACTTATCTCCCATAACCTTAGAAATCACATCATCAATCTTCATCCCAGCTGAAATTATATGCTGTTGAGAATTCATAATGTGACAAATGACAAATTATTATACTAGAAGGTTGAATCTTTACTCTTCGGTTGCCCTCACACA
Organism: Sambucus nigra; assembly: GCA_949130495.1. Classification (NCBI taxonomy): domain Eukaryota; kingdom Viridiplantae; phylum Streptophyta; class Magnoliopsida; order Dipsacales; family Adoxaceae; genus Sambucus; species Sambucus nigra. The sequence continues at coordinate 574,299,728 of OX422214.1, read as the reverse complement.
TTATACGATTGCCACTTCATCACCTTTCTTTCCGTCATTGAGGTATTTGCTTCGTATGTTTATTTACTAACTAATCAATATAGTTTACAAAATTATCTTTGTTGTTACTTGTAGAGACCCTTTTGTGTTGATCCCTGAGTTGAACTCTGCCAATTTCATAGTTTATGGTAGCCTTGGTAGGTGTTTTGGTCAAATGCACGAGTGGGTGCTTTATATTTTTGGCAGACCTTCGAATTTGGTTAGATAGCCGTTTTCTGAATCTATTTATTAATTTTTAATATTATTTAAATTCATATAGGTTAGTACCTCCTCTCTGCGCATTTGAGTGCTACATCATAAAACTGATAGGTATACTCGGTAGTAAGTATTTTCTCACAATTGTATATGCCACCTTAGGTATGCATCGGTTCTTGATCATTGGCAACACCCTCTTGAAATTCCAGTGGGTTAATACTTGTTTCAACTGCATGGCCTGTCTGGGATGGTTTCAGAAGGGTCGATAGGGTCCGGTGAGATCCGAGTGGGTCGAGCAGTGATGAGACTACTGTCCTGTAATTCCAGCAAGGTCGGGGCATCGGACGAGTCAACAGGGGGCTGACCTTCTTGGATTGGGTTAACTGTTGATCCAGCGATTATATCTGTTAGGCCACAGTGGGGTTCCAACCCTTCTGGAAGGTTGGTGGTCCGATCAGCATAATTCGTGTCTCCTAGGTTCGTTGGGTGGCTGTCCATGTACGAAATGGGGGAATTAGGGTTCTTGGTCGGAGATTCATCCGGATGAACCCAATTCGAGTCCCAAACGTCTATAAACATAATAATCCAATAACAAACGAGGCTCTGATACCAATTTGATGTGATCTAAGGTGCGGAAGTGTAAAAGAAGTGATCTACACAAGAATTAACTACACAACAACTACACTACACTACACTGCACAACAACAACTAAACTAAAGAAATGAAATGTGTTTCTCTCTCTCTATTCTCTATTCTCAATATTCAAGGTTAACTACAAATGAGGGCCAAGGGCCTATTTATAGGAGAGGTTAGCTTGACAAAGAATCATGTTTTGTAATGCACGATCTAATCAATTATTTATCACAGTTTGTAGATGGAGTATTTTATTTCTGTATAGACGATGACAAGCACCCATTTGACAAAGAATCAAGTTTTATCTAATGGGCCAAGTATTGAATGATAAGTTGCTAATGCTAATATGCTTGGGGGTGCTATATTTATCACATTATTCTATCACTGAATTGCCCCAGTCAATATTTAATTTGATACATCTACGCTATTTGGACATCTCTTGCACAAAAATCAAATGGTTACCTGATTCAGTAACTACTCTGTTCAATTTACAAACATTGTTGTTGTCAAATTGTAAGTCTCTCTGTGTTGCCCCGAGAAATGAGGAAACTAATTTGCTTACAACGTTTTGATCTCAGTGGAAAAAGAATAATGAAGATGCCGATTGGAATGGATAGACTAAAGAGTCTCCAATTTTTAAGTTGCTTTGTTGTGGGCAAGCATAGTGGTTCATAGATTAATTCCTTAGGGGGGGGCTTTGCCATCTTCGGAAGGCATTCTCAATCTTGGGGCTGCAAAATGTAATCAGTAGTATGGATGCATTTGGGGCAATGGAAGTAAGATCGGAAGTCAGAAGACGTGTTCTAAGTTTAAATGAGTGGTTCATGACCATGAGTTTGAAACTGAAGTGGGGATCTTGCAAATTGTGTGTGTGGGTGGGTTGGGGGGGCGGGATATTGATTGATCTCAAACAAGATAGATTGATCTTCAAGCAAGATGAACAATTACAAAAACTAACACCACACGACCCAAATCCAGGCGTACTTGTCAACATGTATGATTACAAAAATATGATCTCATCTCACTCTTGATGACCCAATAAGAGGGCTGGAAGGTCCCATGTCACCATGAAGCCACTGCTCCAAGTTCCCATTGTCCACATACTCATAAACAAGAATCCTAAACAACCCAAGTATGTATATAAATGAATCTTTATAATTTGTATTAATTAAAAGATGAATCCTAAACAACCCAATCACAAATTATATTATTCGATGCAATATTAATTTCCTAGCATACATCGGGTTATAAATTTGTGATGCAATTATATATCCGGTTATCAGCAGTGTTTTAAATAGCTCGCTATCACGAACGCAATAGCGCGCTATTGCCTTTTGCGACGGGAAAAGGCAATGCAAATGGGCCTGCTAAATGGGATGTTGCTGTTGCGTGCGCTATTTGGCGCGATTTAGCGCAAAAGTGCACAAGCCTGCGTTATAGCCGCACGATCCATGTTTTTTTTAAACCCTTCGGCTTACCAAAACAGCGTCGTTTTGGTAAGTACAAAGGTAAAAAAAAATGCAGACACTTCCTTATTCACTTTTGACAGCCCCGATCTTAAAAAACTCTTCCTCATTATAGTTTTGACAGACCCAACTTAACAAAACCCTTCCTCAATCACTTTTAACAGCCCCGATCTTGAAAATAAAAAAATAAAAAACTCATTAACAGTGCTCCAGACTCTTTCTTTCACAGTTTGGCAACCCCAATCCAACTTTGGTAAGAATTTACACAATTTTTTTTTTTTTGTTATGTTTGACAATTTTTGAAAAACCTCATTTGGTGTTAATTTATTATTGAAACTTCATGCCTTTGTGATTTTTGGAACAATATGGTCCCATTTTTGTGTTTTATTTGGAATGTTGTAGCACTTTATGACTTTATGACTATATTTGAAATGATTTGGAGTGATTGTTTGAGCTTATTTATTTATTTATATTTGTTACATGTTTTTCAAATTAAAAATCTGGAATGCACGAATTGCTTGCGCAATACGCGATGCTATTTGCGCGACTCGATTTCGGAACCAAAACTCGACACCCTGCGCGACCGCGATTTAAAACATTGGTTATCAGTGAAATCATAGTACCTGTGAGCACCTTCAGCACAATATTCAAGCAGCCTCACCAAATTCTTATGACGAACACGACCAATTGCTTCAACTTCAAATGCGGGCCGTGCACAACTTTGCAACACGACCAATTACTTCAACTTCGCGACGAACCACAATAATTTTCTGGCCATCGAGCACAGATTCCTGATCTTGACACCATTTTCTTTCTCACAGGCGGAGTGGCTGTGTTGACACGAGACAAGTATTGAAATTCCAGTATAAAACTATATTGCAGTAAAAAGAAAATACAGAGAGAAGATTAATATCTTACATAACCCCACCCCTAAGATTAATATCTAATATACACATTTTTTAAAGTAAAATCAAAATAAGAAAATTGAATTAGAAGTATTACCTGTCAGTTTTAGCCTAAAGCGTCATCGTGACCCTGTGAAAGAACCTTCTATGATTGACCCCTAGAAAAAGAAAAAGTAATTTCATACAAGTCAGTAAACAAACATATCAAAAAAACTGTACAAAATATAAATTAAGAAGTAATTAGTTTCCACTACAGGTGAAGCCGTCAAAAGAAAGGGTATTGCTATTCCAAATCATTACCATCATCCTACAGCCACACAAATAGAAAAATTCAAAACCATGTAAATGTTTTAGTAGTGAAACGATATCTATATTACAGAAATCACAATAAAAATCAAAAGGAATTTTTAACTACCCAAACAGTCTTCATAAGAAAGCTAAAACTAATATCTAGAGTGAAAGTCATCTGATACCTTAGAATCGAATCCCAAGATAACTTCCGGCAAGCCGAGAGATGTAGCAAAGACATATTGATGAGGGTTTCGGGTCGCCACTGATCGAGAGAGAGGGAGAGATCTTACATTTATGGAGCCAGAGGAAGAGAGCTTGTGGTTATGGAGCCCTCAAATCGAGAGAAAGGGGGTGTAAATTGCAGGTATGGAGAGAAAATGGGAAATCGTGATTTTTAGGGGGAATTAATTTGGGGATGAGAGGGAACACTATAAATGAATTGGCAAAAAAAAGGACCAACTTTCAAGGAACGAAAAAATAACCATTCCTTGTAATCCCTTTTTAGGTGGTATTTGGGACGACGTGAGTCAAACCGTCCCTAATAATACATGTATATAGGACGGTTGTACTGGAAGGGGCGGACCTAGGTGGTCCTGAAGGTGGGCAGTCGCCCACCTAGGTTTTTCGAAATTTTTTCCCGGGTATAAACTATTTTTTTTGGACCTTTGTGTAATATTTGATAATAGAAGGCATATTGTTTGTGGGGCACAAATGAAAATAACTCTTATTCTTATTTGTACACATACACAAAACACACGCGTTTTTATTGTCTAACCTAATCGTCTCTCCCCTTTCAGCCACTACACACACATGAATCCCTTTCTCTTCTCTAACCGCCGCACAAAACCGTCTAGAGGCGGCGGCTCCGCTCCTCCTCTGCTCTCCAGCGCAGCTCCGCTCCTCCTCTCCTCTCCTCTCATCCTCTCCATCCAGCGCAACTCAGCTCCGTCCGTCCGTCCGCTCGTCCTCCTCTCCAGCGAAGCTCCGCCCTCTGCTCTGCGTCTGCTGTCCTGTGCTGATTCTCCCCTCCTCCTCTCACTCACTGGATCTGGAATGGGTCTGGTCGGTCAGCCACTATCAAGTTAACAAACAAACAAGTAGTTTTTTTTTTATTGAAAGTTAGCAAGAAATAGTTTGTTGAAAAAAGTTAACAAGAATTTTTTTATTGAAAGTTAGCAAGAATTAATTTTTTTATTGAAAGTTAACAAACAAGTAGCCACTCCCAAGCCAAATCAAGTTAGTTTATTATAAAAATTAGTTTTCTGACATCGTTAGTTTATTATAAAAATTAGTTTGTTGGAATTAGTTAAATTAGTTTGTTGATTAGTTTATTAAATTAGTGATGTTAGTTAAATTAGTTGAAATTTGTTAGTTAAAAAATTAATTCTTGACATTTTGATTAGTTTGCTGAAATTAGTTAAATTAATTTGTTAAATTAGTGATGTTAGTTAAATTAGTGGAAATTTGTTAGTTAAAAAATTAATTCTTGATAGTTTGATTAGTTTGATGTCTAGTTTTTGTAATGAAAGACAATTTGACTATTTATATATGGTATTCTCGATAATATGCAGGTTCTATAAATTGTGATTTTTTTAATATTATTTAATTTAATTAAAAATTATTTTATTAAGTTATTTTATTTTTCGCCCACCCTTAGCTAAAATCCTGGGTCCGCCACTGTGTATTGCCCGTCCCAAATAATTAGTTTTAGGGACGGCTACTTAAACTGTCCCTAATATACCAGTCCCAATGGATTATATTTTTTTTTTGTAGTGCCAAAAAGACTAAAAAGGAAACTAAAAACTAAAAATGACACATTAGTCCCATACATACTTGGAAACTAATTAAAAGACAAAATAAAGGGAAAATAACAATAAACCTTAATTCCCATCAAATACACATAACTAATTCATTTGAATTGTTTGGATAAGTGAATTTTTTTATTAATACAAACTGGATAATCCAATTTTGTGAATTGAAAAGCGACCCTGCTTGAAAATTTTATCTTACGTGTTATAGTGTGAGTGTAAATAAATTGCATCACACAACTCTTGATTATCTAATGGGATCCTCGCAAGTCCTATTGAGCTAATTTTTAGCGTGGATAGGTTCATTAACCTAAGCAATACCAGACATATGCAGGTCCAAATAATGTGTATTCAAAATGAAACTATATGTGCATATTGGGTTTAACTTTGCATTTTCTTTTTTCATTTGTGTCCCTAAAGTAATGTTTATACAATAGATTTAAAAAGTTTTTTTTTGTATTTTATTCATATTCATGAATACCACTTGATTAATTGTGCACTTCATGGGATGAAAACAGTTCTATTAGTATACTTTTATGACAATTTGTTAAAAAAATTAGTATGATGACTTCAGTTAGATGTTTGTAATAGATGGTTCTATGATATGAGACTATTCCGGTTCCTGGTCCTTTTGAATGTGTTAAAAGTGTTCAATCTTTGGTAAAAAAAAAATCCTTTTGTATCATTTTCCTATTTGGTTATGCTTTGGTGCAAAGCCTAAGGTGATATATTTATTCAAATTGGGAACCAACCTTTAAAACTATGGAAAAGCAAAATAAATATTTTAGAGGCGTGGGACTATAAAATTGTTAAGTTAAATATTCAATGTGAAAATACAAAATGGAATGGGTTGTGTCGAGTGCCATAGATGCAATGTAGTATCTCAAATTTGTTATCAGCTTGCAAAAACAACCTACACCCATAGTTGTGTACAATTTGCATTTCGAAAAAAAAGACCACGAAAAAGACATAGCAAACTTGTCCTTAGAAATGATCAATCAATTGGACAACAAACTGTAGACGAGTTCGAGTTCTACAACAGACACCATCAATACAGTTGTACACTAAAACTAATCAGAGTCAATAGCAATCTAAGTGGACAACCATTGTCCATTGAAATGAATTTTAAGACCTAAATAGTGAGCCTCTAAAACTATTCAAACTCAGTCCCTATCTGCACCAAATAACCAGTTTTTATTTGTCCTTTTCTTACATTTTTAAATAAATAAAATGGAATGTTGAACAATTTCTACAAAATTGATATCAAAGTGCCCAACACAGGTGAGATCATAAAATAAAATTTATGTTAAGGTTCAATTAGAAAAAAGTTAAAAATGAATGGATATTGAGAGAGATAGAGAGAGCACATGCATAGAGAGAGCTTACAAATAAGGGTGAGCATATGTGAAATGCTCTTATTTCAAATGGATGCATTTCACATTTTTGAAGAAATAACCCAATTTCAGATTTTACACATGAGATAAAATGGGAAAATTAATTAATTGTTTCATTAATAAAATCAAACGCAATTAATGGGTCAATTTGTAAATGAGCCATTTATAAATAGACCAATTTATAATTTTGGGACTACCAGGCCGCAAAAAATTGGGTTTAAACTCATTTGTAATTCACAATGAACCAATTTACAAAATCAAACAATTTACGTAATCAAATTGGACCTTAATTCATTAGTATCATATTTAACCTGTTATGACATGGTCATAACACTAATTAAAACAAACTGACTTTAGAATAGAAAACACCAGTTAACGTATTTATGACTTTAGAAGAGAATTTCATAAACATATATTACAACTAGAAAACCACCATGCATTTGGACACAAAAAAAGCAATACTAATCAATTGGACAACAACCTATAGACGAGTCAATAGCCATTTAAGTGGACAGCCATTGCCCTTATATATGAATTGTAAGACAGTAACACCCCGTATTTTTTACGATTTAAATAATTATGTGATTAATTATTATTATGGGAATAATTATGTGATTTATTATTGTTGTTGGATTAATTAAATTAAAAATGCGAGAAATTAATTTTTATTAATCCGGATTGAAATAATTATTAACTAGTGTGACAAGGGTTAATACTTATTGTGGAGAATTATTGAATATTACTGTGTGATATGTAATATGGAATTATGAAATTTGATAAATTATCGAAAAATGAGAAATACGACAATTTGGTAATTTAAGTCTGGCACGCGTGTGAGTCGTGTCGGGACTAATTGAATAGAATAAAAAGAGAATTTATTTTTAGTAACTCGTATGGTCATTTTGAGTGCGCCGTTGAGTTCGGAACGGTCGAGATAGTCAAAATAGTATACCCGGGTGTTTAGTTTGGGTCTCGGGGCAATTTTAGGCCTAACCGGCGTCCCGAGAGGGCATTATGGTAAATTGTATTTTGGGGTGGAATTAATGGACGAAAATTAAGAATTATTTTTATCAGCCTAAATAAGACCATTAGGGTTGAGAGTTGGAAAAGACAAGAACGACCATAAAAAGTGTGGGGGAGAACCAAAACCCAAGAAGGAAGGCCAAATCATCCTCACCTTGCATAACCGTGACCACCAACGAGTAGATCGAGAAGAGAGAAATGCGTGCATACCAACATCACCAATGGATCAGACCCTCATATTCGAGCCAAGTGTTTATTACTTGCTTTCTTTAGCAATAATCATACTCATGTTAGTGTAGGTGAATTCAATCCTTGATTTACATGTTAATTAGGTAAAAATTGGAGGTTAAATGATGATTAGAGGTTGGAGTAATTAGTTGTTAATATATTGTCATGAATGTAGAGGATGAACTACGAAATTGAATTATATATTGATGAACGAATCTGTGTTGATTAGGTTCTTTAATTGAAAATTTGGAAACTAGGGTTCATATGAATTGATTTGAGGATTTTATATAATTATGATGATTTATGACGAATTAATTATCCTAGGAGGTTAGGAATGATTTATAACATGTTAGGGTTGATGGGTATTGATGATGAGGCATTGGGTGTTGAATCTTAGAGGTTTATAGGATCATAAATGGTGGGAAAATATAGAATTCTGGGAAAGAAGACGAACAGTGACATCTCCCGCGATCTCGCGCGAAGTCGTTCGAGCGAGATGGCATCTCGGGCGAAGTCGCTCGAACGACACGTGGAAGTCGTTCAAACGACAACCCTTCTGGTTCGAGCGACAGAGGGAATTGTTGGGGATTTTCTCAAAGTCCAGTTTTGAGTTTGTCAGTTTATTGGAGTGAGAGAAATTGCCAAATAGTAAATTCAAATAGGACAGAATTTCGGGAAAAGTATGGGAGAATTAATACTTTAATTATTTCGGTATAGAGAGAATGTACCTTGGAGATTACAAGGGAGATAGTAATCTAAATATTTATACTATACGTAGTGATGAGGTTAAAATGCATATGAGGAGTATGTATGTAGGTTGGAGAAATACCTATAAATTATAATAGGATGAGTGTATGCCTATTATGTGATATCATTGTTAAGAGCACTAATGGGTGATAACCCGGGGGTGCAAGAACCTTATAATTAAGCTCACTAATGAGTGATAACTCGGGGGTGCAGAAACTCTATTGTTAAATGCACTAATGGGTGATAACCCGGGGGTGCTGGATTATTATTGATAGGCACATTAATGGGTGCTAACCCGGGGATGCAAGATTCTATGGTTAGGCGCACTAATGGGTGATAACCCGGGGGTGATGAATTGTTAATGATAGGTGCATTAATGGGTGCTAACCCGGGGATGCAGGATGTTCTGGATAGGTGCATTAATGGGTCTTAGCCCGGGGGTGCAGGATTAGTGTATATATATATCTATATACATATGAACTTGTGAATATTTCTACTGTGTGAAATTAGTAGACTTGGTAATAATAATAATCATTACATTGCACCAAGTGGTTTTAACCTCAGGGTGCATGATTAGTGTATATATTTAGGGATGATGAGACTATATATATGAATGAGTGTACTTGGGTAACTTTCTACTTTGTGAAAATAGTAGATAAAATGGAAATGAGAAATAAAATAATCTTAGTGAATAAAAGATTAACCATTCAAACGGTGAATAATGAAACTTAGTATGTGAGATAAACAATCTGATTAACGTATTGTATGGGCGATACGGGAATACTACTAGTGAGCATAATTAGTATTAGTATGGTTTCTGACTAGTTAGAATGGGAGGTATAACTAGGGGGAAATTAGATGTACGTTAGGCGTGCACAATATACGAGAGGTGAGAAACTCATGTGAGAGTTCGATAACTAACATGCGTATAAGACTTGTTTTAAGAACCAGTTTTAAACACTTGCTAAATCATTTTTATACATCGGGCTCTGACCCGTTTCTTGTATCTCTTCTCTCTTTTGCTATATATATGTATTATATCAGGTGCTCAGCCACAGAGGTACCAGATTTAGAGATTTGGGTTATTTGACGTGCTGCAGCTATTGTGGAAACTGTAGGTCCTTGCAGTAGACGCATCTATCCTTTCAATTCAGTTTCCTATAGACTTCTTATTTAGGGCATATGTCACCCACTTCTAGTTCTTCATCGGAGATATTGTATTCAGTTTATTTTATGGTTTGGAGTTTTGAACTGGGAGGTTTTACCCAATCTTATTTATTTCAGTAGTTGATTCATGTTCAACATTTATTATATTCCTATGTGTGGTGAATGGTTTATATTTTAAGATGGAAAGAAATGGATTTACTTGGTTTTACTAAAATTGGAAATGTTTTAACATCTAGATTCATTTTATATTAGGAGATTAATATGTTAAAAAGTTTTTTGACAATGATGCTAAGAATGAACCAACTGAATATCCTACTTTGAATTGGTAGAGGACTGATCACCCTATATTTAATTGGGTGGGGTGTCACAGGTGGTATCAGAGCATCAGGTTCTAGTGTCCTTAAGATCTGTGCGGCTTATTACGTTTTAGGGCATCGTTCTTTAATGTAGAGCCTTATGATAGGATTATTGTGTTCCCTTACGTATGCGACTTATGTTCTCCTGCTACGAATTATAATGGATGTGACTCATTATACGAAATTATGTATGATTCGATCACCGAATATTTTAGGATGACCAGTGAGGGCCGTAAGAAGAACTGCGGGAGATGAAGCTCAACAGAAGACATAAGAGCAATCGGGAAAGAGTGATCGGGACAAAAATCACCATGAGGATTACTTAAGCTACAGATAGTAAAATCGTCACTCGGGAACTATGGGTTCCCAGGACACATTCATAGATAACGGTGGAGTGATTCCAGGACCACCTAACATAGTCAATAAAGGGGAAATCAGAGGGACTCTTTTGAAAATCCATCGGTGAAAATGCGAAGAAGAAAATGAGAAAATGTAACAGACCAACGGAAGAAGAAAATCCGAAGGCAGTGGTGTAGAGTGGGGTGTGACGACACTCATAATTAAATTTGGAGTTAAAAGATATAGCTCTTAGGAGCATCATGTAGTGATTAGAGACAATCACCATACATGAAGAAGTGTGTTTGAAATTTAGAGAGAAATTTGGGTATGATTTGACCGTGAGGTCTTCCATTCGATGTGGTAACAAAATGCGAGTGCAATTTTGATGTTTAGCACAATGGGTAAGATAGAAACCGATCGTGAGGGAAAGGTTAAATGGCATAATAAACTTTGTACTTAGCAGAGGGGCATAAATTATCCAAAGGGTCCATAGTTGATAAAGGACCCGTGAGTAGAATACAAGCATGGATGAGAAATCTAGCTAGGATGACTAATGTTGATGTCGTCAAAATTATACGGTTGTTAGTGATTACAGTCTTACCAGACGAAGTGAGCAAAGAGGGTTAGAGAATCCGTCTGAAGGGCAGAACTGAACATAACGGTGTTAGTGAAACACCACCTGAGAGTGTGTCAAATAGGGAACTCATTTAGGTGATTTTGATTGATTAACTTACTACAAAGAGACGATGAAGTCAGTCCGGGCCGCGGAGGCCAACCATAGTTCCGAAAGGCCAGCGTAGCCAGTATGTTAAGACTACTCAATCCGAGAGAAGGACATTTCAAAATGGTCAGTGGGACCAGTGATGGGGAAATAGTTCGTGAAGATTTCCTTATGTGAAGGAAGTAGAATTACAAGTGTTGAAGGTGTCCAAAATTGAGGAGTGAGACTGAAAAGATTAGATATGGTAAATCGTGCCAGTTAGGCATAACAACTGGAAGAGTCAGACTTCCAGTGAAGGAATTTGGGGTCAAGAGAATTAGGCCCAGGAAATTTATAACCCGAGAGTGACGGGTTCAGGCTGGACCAGTAGAGTCCTTGTTAATAGTAGCATACAGTATGTCAGGGTCCTCGGGGTCGGGATGTAAACGGGAGTTCAATAAATCTATAATTGAGGCCTAGAGAGTTTGGGCCAACGTTTCAATAATGGGCGCAAAACTCACATAATGGAATAAATTGTCCATGATGAGAGAGGACAACTATAAGATGAAATCCTAGGATGTATGATGATTGCAGATGTTCATGGGTCGTGATGGCAGCCACGTACTGAGACCCTGTGATTTGGCGAGACTGGCGAGGTTTTGCTTCTCCCTTGTGAGTAAAGGATAGATTCTCGCGACATGGGTGTGCCACAACTTTTATGTAAATTGGAAACCCTAAACTTCGCGTGCGTGTCGAGTGTAGTGGGAAAGTTAGTTTTAACAGTCTTGTTACAAATGTATTTCTCGTTGTTAGCAGGACATTTTGATGATTGCCCGTGAGTGAACCGGGTGGGCCCTAAGAATATGTTTTGTTGTTATAATTTACTACTGCATTGAGTCAGATTTAGTAGAGTTTATTATGGTAATGTGTAGTGATTAATTATCGAATGGTTAAACGATAGTAAAAATATTGTGTTATGACTGTCGTACCGGATACTCCGAGAGGAGTGATCTTAGTTTTGTGCGGCGCCACCTAAAATAGGGTTGGGCCCAGATATGAGTATATATGAAAATTTCATGGTATTATAGACCTCAGTGAGTATAGTGTCTAATTATGTGTGATTCCCGAGCATAAGAATTTATTTGTCTATTAAAACTTAGAATACATTGTGTTCTTATCGAGCGGCGAAATATAGCTCGTTATATATTTATAGCGCCAAGTACTTGGGATAGTGAGGGCGCCATGCTTCATGTTACATTTTTAGGGACATGAGAGTGGACGAGTAAACCTTGATGTCACAATACGTAGATTGTGGGAAAGTACATAGTACGTACTGAAGGCCTTACGAACCTCGACAACCGACTAGGTTAAATAGTAATGTATTGGGGGGTTCCTTGTTTGGATTTCTCTTTGCGAGACATCCCACGCATGAAACTAGCGAATGTCGGGAGTTGGAGAGAAGTTTGGTCGATAGTACATAAGTTTTGTATGTGGGTTATTATACCTATAAAGGAATATAATTGAGAGTTGATGATTCTTTTATGACTTAAGGCCAATAGAGTCGCCTAGTCTCAGTATCATTCTGAATAGAGAAATGATACCATTTAAGGATTGATTAAGTTTTGACTAGTGGGGTGGTTGAGTGTACCCCTAACACATCAGCATACCGAGTGTGCAAGAATTGAGGTAAGAAAATTTTATGTCATTTGTATAATGGTGCGCGAGGCATGGGGTGTATGGGTGACCTGGGTGATTAAATCAAATGGTGGATTATGATTATCTTGTGAATTCGATAACATGTAGTCGGGTAAGCTGAAGATTACTCCGTAAGATTTATTAGAGACTTACGTTTCAAAATGAACTGAGATTTTTGGAGCACGAAAAGAGACTTGTGTCACACGATAAGACAAAGTCACACGTATCACGATTAGAAGTACATTCAAGAGAGTATAAAATGTATCAGGATACAAATAACAGTGGTAATGGGTTTAATGTAGAGTAACCTTCAAAGTTAGTCTTGCAGTGGGTCAGCTGACTGTTAGAAAAATGGCGGACAATTCGAAACCAGTAGGGGATCCTTCCACTAGAGAATGGAAGAGAATCTCCAAGGATCTTCTCATGTAGCTGAGATAGTACGATTATAGGTACTAAGATGCGATTGAGTACGGCCTAATACCCACAGAGGGATGGGCAGGACAAGCGGTCTAATCGGATGCGAGAGAAAAAAAAATTATGTGGACCCTGAGATATTAGGGGAAGACGGGAGCAGTACTTTCCACTAGTGGAGTTTGTGTCCAAATAACTCCTAGAAGTTTGCGTTCGGGCAGAGTGCCAGTACTTTTCACTAGTGGAGTTTGTGTCCAAATAACTCCTAGAAGTTCACGTTCGGGCAGAGTGCCAGTAGAAGTATGGCATAGTAAACTTTGTTATTGTCCTACTTGAGAGTTAAAGGTGGGGGACCAGTTATGATTTCAAATGTCGGAGAAGGATATATATTATTGTATATATTGTGTGTGAAATATATATTGTACAGCCAATTTACTTGTATGAACGACACGAGACGAAGCCGTATGTATCTGAAAGTAGGATAAATCTACTAAGGTGCAAATAGTAGAAGACTAGATAGTGAATATCTAAAATATAGTAAGTAGTGAAACTTAAATTGTAAGGCTTGGGCAAGAGCCTATATGATAGCGTAACCTAGAGTTTAAAGCAAACACAGGTGAAGTGTTCATTATAAAGGGTATTCGATAGCGTACTATATGAGTGGTACGGAGTGGCTTACCTATGAGCGCCGGGATGCGATGCACAATATTTTTACAGCGTTGTCTGTACCTGGTATACTTTTTCCGAATTTCGGGACGAAATTCCGTTGTAAGGGGGGAAGTATGTAACACCTCGTATTTTTGACGATTTAAATAATTATGTGATTAATTATTATTATGGGAATAATTATGTGATTTATTATTGTTGTTGGATTAATTAAATTAAAAATGAGAGAAATTAATTTTTATTAATTCGGATTGAAATAATTATTAACTAGTGTGACAAGGGTTAATACTTATTGTGGAGAATTATTGAATATTAATGTGTGATATGTAATTTGGAATTATAAAATTTGATAAATTGTCGAAAAATGAGAAATACGACAGTTTGTTAATTTAAGTCTGACACGCGTGTGAGTCGTGTCAGAGCTAATTGAATAGAATAAAAAGAGAATTTATATTTATTAACTCGTATGGTCATTTTGAGTACGCCGTTGAGTCCGAAAGGGTCGAGATAGTCAAAATAGTATATCCGGGTGTTTAGTTTGGGTCCCGGGGCAATTTTAGGCCTAACCGGCATCCCGAGAGGGCATTAAGTTAAATTGTATTTTTGGGTGGAATTAATGGACGAAAATTAAGAATTATTTTCATCAGCCTAAAGAAGTCCATTAGGGTTAAGAGTTAGAAAAGAAAAGAATGGCCATAGAAAGTGTGGAGGAGAACCAAAACCCAAGAAGGAAGGCCAAATCATCCTCACCTTGCTTAACCATGACCACCAACGCGTAGATCGAGAAGAGAGGAACACGTATATACCAACATCACCAAAGGATCAGATCGTCATATTGGAGCCAAGTGTTTATTACTTGCTTTCTTTAGCAATAATAATACCCATGTTAGTGTAGGTGAATGCAATCCTTGATTTACATGTTAACTGGGTGAAAATTGGAGGTTAAATGATGATTAGAGGTTGGGGTAATTAGTTGTTAATATTTTGTCATGAATGTAGTGGATGAACTACGAAATTGAATTATATATTGATGAACGAATCTGTGTTGACTAGGTTCTTTAATTGAAAATTTGGAAACTAGGGTTCATATGAATTGATTTGGGGATATTATATAATTATCATGATTTATGACGAATTAATGATCATAGGAGGTTAGGAATGATTTATAACCTGTTAGCGTTGATGGGTATTGATGATGAGGTATTGGGTGTTGAATCTTAGAGGCTTATAGGATCATAAATGGTGGAAAAATGCAGAATTCTGGGAAAGAAGACGAACAGTGACATCTCGCGCGAAGTCGCTCGAACGATACGTGGAAGTCGTTGAAAGGACAACCCTTATGGTTCGAGCGACAGAGGGAATTGTTGGGGATTTTCTCAAAGTCCAATTTTGATTTTGTCGGTTTATTTGAGTGAGAGAAATTGCCAAGTAGTAAATTCAAATAGGACAGAATTTCGGGAAAAGTATGGGAGAATTAATACTTTAATTATTTCGGTATAGAGAGAATGTACCTTGGAGATTACAAGGGAGATAGTAATCTAAATATTTATACTATACGTAGTGATGAGGTTAAAATACGTATGAGGAGTATGTATGTAGGTTGGAGAAATACCTATAAATTATAATAGGATGAGTGTATGCCTATTATGTGATATCATTGTTAAGAGCACTAATGAGTGATAACCTGGGGGTGCAAGAACCTTATAATTAAGCCCACTAATGAGTGATAACTCGGGGGTGCAGAAACTCTATTGTTAAGTGCACTAATAGGTGATAACCCAGGGGTGCTGGATTATTATTGATAGGCGCATTAATGGGTGCTAACCCGGGGATGCAAGATTCTACGGTTAGTCGCACTAATGGGTGATAACCCGGGGGTGATGAATTGTTAATGATAGGTGCATTAATGGGTGCTAACCCGGGGATGCAAGATGTTCTGGAGAGGTGCACTAATGGGTCTTAGCCTGGGGGTGCAGGATTATATATATGTATATATATATATATATATATATATATATATATATATATATACAGACATATGAACTTGTGAATATTGCTACTGTGTGAAATTAGTAGCCTTGGTAATAATAATAATCATTACATTGGACCAAGTGGTCTTAACCTCAGGGTGCATGATTAGTGTGTATATATAGGGATGATGAGACTATATATATGTATGAGTGTACTTGGGTAACTTTCTACTTTGTGAAAATAGTAGATAAAATGGAAATGAGAAATAAAATAATCTTAGTGAATAAAAGATTAACCATTCAGACGGTGAATAATGAAACTTAGTATGTGAGATAAACTATCTGATTAACGTATTGTATGGGCGATACGGGAATACTACTAGTGAGCATAATTAGTATTAGTATGGTTTCTGACTAGTTAGAATGGGAGGTATAACTAGGGGGAAATTAGATGTACGTTAGGCGTGCACAATAGACGAGAGGTGAGAAACTCATGTGAGAGTTCGATAACTAACATGCATATAAGACTTGTTTTAAGAACCAATTTTAAATACTTGCTACATCATTTTTATACATCAAGCTCTGACCCGTTTCTTGTATCTCTTCTCTCTTTTGCTATATATATGTATTATATCAGGTGCTCAGCCACAGGGGTACCAGATTTAGAGATTTGGTTTATTTGAAGTGCTGCAGCTATTATGGAAGCTGTAGGTCCTTGTAGTATACGCATCTATCCTTTCCATTCAGTTTCATCTAGACTTCTTATTTAGGGCATATGTCGCCCACTTCTAGTTCTTCATCAGAGATATTGTATTCAATTTATTTTATGGTTTGGAGTTTTGAACTAAGAGGTTTTACCCAATCTTAGTTATTTCAGTAGTTGATTCATGTTCAACATTTATTATATTCCTATGTGTGGTGAATGGTTTATATTTTAAGATGGAAAGAAACGGATTTACTTGGTTTCACTAAAATTGGAAATGTTTTGACACCTAACTTCATTTTATATTAGGAGATTAATATGTTAAAAAGTTTTTCGACAGTGATGCTAAGAATGAACCAACTGAATATCCTGTTTTGAATTGGTAGAGGACTGATCACCCTATATTTAATTGGGCGGGGTGTCACAAAGACCTAGGATACTGGGCCTATAAAACTATTCAAACCCAACCAGTCCGTCACTACACCAAATTACAAGATGTTATTGGTCCTTTTCGTACACTTTCAAACAAAATAAACTGGATTGCTGAACATTATTTACAAAATTGATATCAAAGTGCTCAACATAGGTGAGATCATAAAAAAATAAAGTTTCACATTTTACCAAGTGGATATGCCTTGTGAGGATTTATCCGCTGAATGAAAGTGAGGTAGCTCAAGTTTATGTGCCTTGTGAGGCCTCTACATACATAAATTCCATTACACAAATTCCACAATTAGGTTATTTCATTTGGAGGGAAGAAAGGCGTTGGACCAAAGTGTAAAGACGTGAAATTGTCTTTTCTTTTGGAGGGAAGAAACTACTAAAACAATTTTTCTTTTCTTTTTTCAATTTTTAAACTAAAATTAATTAGGAATGCAAATTCGGTAATAAAATAATAACGGTAAAATACTGTTAGTAAGTAAAAAAAATGGTTTGTTACTAATGGTACGTTTTGGTACGGGATGGGAAACTCCCAATTGTTCGTCAACATCGACAACCAAACTAAAATTCCATATATATTGAGAAATCCACTGAGAAAATTTGCGTACATGCTTCTCTCGGTCAATCAGGTCATGAAGCTGGTCACTTGGAATGGTAGGGGTTTTCAGTGTTATCCCTTCGGAGCTTAAGTATCACCATCAGTGGGTCAATTCATGCAGGCAATCATGCAACATCAACCTTATATGCTTGTTATTATGGACACCAGGGCAAATAGGATCACGATACAAAGAATCATGAAGAGGGGAAAATAGACTATGGCGGGGATAATTAAAGATGGGATGTGTGCCATTTCAAGATATTATCTAAATAATTTCCAAGATGGAGTTCAACAGGATGCAATAGATCTTATAAGTGGCTACTACACTGTCAACAGAAGTAGTCCCTCCCCATTCCAGTTGAACAGATTTGAATCACTTTCTTATCTCCCAGTAACATCAGCTTTGTTGATTGGAGGAAATTCACAAAGCCTTTTGTCTTATGTACAATGTGCTGGTGCAATAGCTGGAATGATGGCTCTGGTAAAAAATAATAGCAGGCAGTTTGTTCCAGGCCTCGCTTGTGTGGTCTTCTCTAATATACGGATTATTGTAAGCTTTTTATTGTGCCGAGGTTTTTTAAACCAGAAAACTGTATATTGACTTGAAAATTGCTCGAACATCTTTGTAATAATACGTGGAAAAAAGTGCAATCCTCTAAAAAATATATAATAATAATGTGAAAAACAATGAAAATCGATGTTTTATGACGATGTTATTTACATAATTGATGTTATTTAAATAAAAATAGAATTATTTTAATCCAATATCCAGACAATTTACACAAAATTATATAGGTGAAGTGTAACTCAAAATGCAAAAGACATTTACGCCATATACACAAAAGACGAATGCTAGGTATACCATTTTTTGGAACCTTCTGCATTCATCACTACATTGCCATGCTTATATACACAAGTCGCTATCTCCTTTCCATCGTTTCTTTAGTTCGACAACTGACTCACTACTAAGTTGTGGATATGAGCCCAACACTACGTGGATAGCGTTAGATATAAGCCTGTAATAACAAGCAGTCATGGTCAAGACCCAGTTGTGTTGGTGTCCTTCCGTGTCCACTGGGCACAAACAAAAATGATTTCCATCCATAGTCAATATATATTCAATGAGACATAAACTGACTTAGTAGGTCCACAATATCAGAGGAAATGAATTGTATATTCAACCATGAACTACCTACATATATATGTGCATAATTATGTCAATACAAAAATGCGACATAATTAACACGTCGAACATGTATTAATCGGTGTTGGGGTTTTACTATTATTAGTACATCCCAGACACGAGCCAATATAAACATGACATCCAATTTTATCGCACTTTTGTGTTAATTTTCGTGTCCACCTAGAATTTTCATAGTCAATATATATTCAATGAGATTTTGTGAGGTGGCTTAGTAGATCCGCATTAGCACAGGGGGTGAATATTCAACCAAGAACTACCTACAAATACGTGCATAATTGCACGCCCAAAAATGACGTAGGGAGATCCCTCATTTCCGACGATTCATTAAGGTTAAGACTCTTTACCCTCACCATATTTCTTTTACAGTTAATTTGTTAATAGAATGGGTCAGTTATTTTTCAATTGTTTTTTAATTCATCCACTTTAATTTCTTCACATATAGAGTTGGAGCTTGGTTTATGGTTATTGTGTGTGAAAGAGAAATATACATGTATTATGGGTACAAAAGAATTACGACCATGTCCCGTCATAAATAGAAATTGCTAAATATACCGACCCAAATGATGTTTTAGTAGCTCCATTACCGTCATCATATTTGCCAATTTATGTATGGGACCCAAAATTGGTGACAAAATGCAACCAATTTTGCAAACCCGGAATTGGCATAATCTAGGCACACACGACGGTTGATTTGCTGCACCAGTCCTTATCACGGCAATTCAATTGTCACCCCACTATAATTTTTTTTAAGTCCAAAATAAGTAGAAACCAATCCTCTTGCAGCAAATCAATTGTCGCACGTCAAGACGTCGCGATAATTGATTTGGCACTAGTAGCAAATTTGAGTTTTTTGGGTGGCATTTGGCTCTAAGTGATGGAGATGGTCTAAATGTGCATTAACACACTCTACACTACAATATCAAGGTACAATTGCATTTGCCATGTCATTTAGTGCCCATTTAGTTTAATTCTTTGATACTTACACAACAAGTTTTGCAGCTTTATTGTTGAACGCAATATATGATTTCAATATAGTCCTATCAATATTTTATTTCATTATATAAAAGTGACATGCCTATTGACATAGAATTGATATACCAACATGTGAAAAAAAGTTTATTCCCATGACTGTATTTGATTAAGAAAAATCCAAAATACAAAGAAAAAGCATTTAAGAAACTGAAAATGTCTTTACCATTCTAAGCGTAAAAAACCCAAAACATAATGAAAAAACATTTAAGAAATTGAAAATGTCTTCATCATTCTGAGAGTAAATGTATACTACAAAGAGATGTGAAGACAAATATAATATTTCATTTTACTGAAAGGACATTTGTGTAAAAAGGCTATTGACAGACATAATTAAATGCGTAAATTGACCGAGGTGATGAAAACTTATCCTCAATAGAATCGAATCCTTTTATACATTTGTTTACTTTTTTAGGAGAGGGCTTTGAGTATCGGTACAATTAATTTCCCATTTTCATGTTATTATGGAGATCACTCTATAATACGGACTTCAAACACAATTGCAAATCCTAGGCATCGTTCACTAGTGTGTCCCATGTGTAGTGTTAATGGATTGATTCTAAAATTCAAAGGATGTTTGTTATCGTGAGTTGGAGATAAAGTGTGCAACTATGGAGGATAGTATTGGAGATTTTAAGATGAATTTCAAATTAAATCTTGTAAAGCCGACATCCACTAAATCACCATAAAAAATTTGTGTGTCAAATTCAACCAACACACTACTTTTATTCAATCCTTTATACATAAAGAAAACAGGGAGCAATTACAATTAAAAATTCAAATAATATAACATTAAAAATAAAAATAAATTTGAAACCTGATATGGCATCCCATTATCAATATTTCATAACCGTGTGCCTCCATTGAGTGATTGGGAAACGTTTGTGATTGACTCTCATGTAAAAAAATAAATCAACTGAACCTTCAACATACCTAAAAACATTCAAAGGAACAAAAAAATATTAAACTTAATTTAAGAGCATTGAGATAAAACTTGGACTATCAAATCTAACCCTTAAATGAAACAAACACTGAATAGGGATGAAACCTAAGTTTCAAAACATTAAAAAAAATAATCAAAGATTATGATCGGTGAAGACCTTATGGAATCGAGAGAGAGTGAGGGTCGTGAATAGTAAACTACCGGTTCTTTATGTTATTGAGGGAGTGAATGTCAACAGTGAAGGGTCAAAATCATAATGGTGAAATGAAATAGAGGAGGGGAAAATATAAATATCTGATTCGTGTGCTTACCTTATTGTAAATGGAGATAAATACGATTGAAGAACTCTATGAGGCCAAAAAATATTGACGAAAGATAGATATTTCATAGAGTAGAGAAAAAGAAAAGACGGTAGATGGAATAGATCAGGCAGAAGACAAAGGGGCTTGGGAAAGAGGGGGGGGGGGGGTTACCAAAGAAAGAGGCTTTTCACGTGTGGCATAAGGGAGACGGGAACACGGGTAAACGTTTCACGTGAATGGGTTTGGGCATTAATTGCAATGATTTCATATTAACTCTTCTAATAATATCTTATTAAAGTTATAATATATATATATAACACGTAAAAAAAGGTTCAAAATTACGGTTAAAGAAATGGATAAGGGTGAGTCTAATTGTTTAGAAAAAGATTTCCTAATTTTTTGTATTTGTTTAGGGTGTTTGAAATTAGGGTAATAAGGTTAGAGTTTTGGTTTGGAGAGCAAGATAAAGTGTTTTAGAAACCCAAGGGTTTCTCTAATTATCACTTACAAGCCCCTAACTCTTAATTTAAATTCTTATATCAAAATAAACTTTCAATACAAAAGTAAAATAAACCTCAATTTTATAATTTAAGGCCAGCTGCTATTCGTTAAATATTTCGTAATTTTTCTCAATTATTTTTTTGCTTTAGCACTTATAAGAGCCATAGGAGAGGCTTTTTCTCCTATTTATTAGTAAATTAATTTATTTTGCTTAATAAAATAAAATAAAATAAATAAATAAATGCTAAAGTGACACAATATTATAACATTATTTTGAGACTCGTGACACGTGATCGTGCATCATTGCTGCACAGTTAGAGTGGGACACATCCACTTAAGTGTTCGTAAATGACATTGAAACAGGTGTCTCATATCTCAAAATTATGTCAAAAAATCATGTATCCGTAATTTTTTCTAAGGTATTTTAAACTATCACATTCTATACTATTTTATTAAACCATAGAAACACATGGCGATTATTATTTTTGATCTAAAAGTTACAACATAGGGGACTGAGGGGTAGTATAGATCACATTGTTA
This sequence comes from Sambucus nigra, assembly GCA_949130495.1. Lineage (NCBI taxonomy): Eukaryota > Viridiplantae > Streptophyta > Magnoliopsida > Dipsacales > Adoxaceae > Sambucus > Sambucus nigra. The sequence goes on along the minus strand of OX422214.1, from coordinate 574,277,434 downwards.
GAAGTTTTAACAAAAAAAAGTATAAAGAATTCCCATAGTTGCTAGTCTATATTATAGAACATGATGAAAATTGTTTATATCCCTTTACTAATGTTTTAGAATTACTTTTAACAATCCAATGGTCCAAATTACTTCATTGTATTTGTTAATGGGAGTTCTTATTAACACCCATTAAAATATTGTCATAGGGTGGGGTCGATATGGGCGGGGTAGAGAAAAATCTCACGAGTCTAACCCCCACATATCTTTTCAGTTTAATAAACAAGAAATTAAAGAGTAATTCTACACGAACATAAAAGGTGGACAAAATTTGGTGGACAAACACACGTGTCATGTTCATATTGGTTCGTTTTTTGGGTCCACTCTATATCTTTAAAGACATGAACGATTAGGGATATGATACGAACCAATATGAACATGACACGTATGTTTGTCCACCAAAATTTATCTACTTTTTATGTTCATTTTGAATTTTTGAAAATTAAAAAAATCAACTCAACTTTAGTTGAGCATGATGTGGAACTCAACACAACTATATATGGTGTAGAGATATGACGTTTTTTCAGATTGGACTCATCACTCGTGTCAAATTATTATTATTTTTTTATAGAATACTCTAGGAGCCAATTTTATAAAACAAAATGAAGAGTTACAAATAAACAAAAAACCCAAGATAAAAAAAGGAAAGGAAGCCTAGTGCTTTTTAGAGTTGGCTACAAATATCTAAAGTCTTTTGAGAGATAGTGGTCCCAACTAGGTTAATCACACTATTCTCAAGAAGACAAAAGAAAAACGACGGGTTTTTTGTATTTCTAGATGAGATATTACATTCATAATGTCTAATGTTAGAAACAAAAGTGTAGACACCCCATTCTGTTACCCCTCAACTCTCCTTAGGTCCCTAGCACCTCCCTTCATCATTATAAACCCAGGTCACGTCCCGAGTACTGACCTAGAAGCCATCGGGCACCCCCAGCTCAGTTTGACCCAAAAGTCAAACTCCTCGTCTCGACCGAGACTCAATGAATCCTCAAAAGGCACTGAATACCCTTTCTAACGGTCTGCCCCGTGCACATTTCTGACTTACCATGAGGACGAACGTGCCGTTTGCGTCCGAAACCTAACCTAGAGGCCACCGGGCGCTCCCGGGCTCTGTTTGACCTAAGTCAACTCTTCAGCTCCACCGAGGCTGAATGAATCTTCGAAGGGAACTGAATACCCTTTCCAACGGTCCATCCTGTGTGCAATTCTAACTTTCCATGCGGACAAAGGATCCATTTGACTCCGAGAAGCCACCGAGTGCTTCGTGGGCCCGGTTGACCAAAGTCAAATCTCCAAACCGGGTCAAACTCTTTAGAATGGCGAAGTACATCTCCTAACCTTTCCAACGGTATGCTCCGTGTGCGATTTGAACTTACCACGCGGACGAACGCGCCATTTGCATCTGCGCGATTCCCCGTCCAATGGATCGACAAACATTTCCAAGCCACATTTGACCCAAAGTCAATTCCCGAACTCGGGAGCGGTCCAAAGGACTTTCGAAGGTCTCTGAATTACCTTTCCAACGGTATGCTCCATGCATGATTCTGACCAACGGTTTTCCCTCGGCGGCCAATTTTCTGAAAAAGCCTGAGGCACACTGCCAAATGGCAGGTCCCAGATCCTGCCTATCGGCACCTGCCGATAGGCAGTGCCATGACTCTATTTCTTCTACTGTTTTCCATCCTTGCTCAAATGTAATCGAGACCTCTTTTGATGAGGTTCTCAATGCTGTTTTTCCTATCACTGAAATAAACGAAGATTTTGAGTATCTTGCTGTGCCTTACATTAATTGTGTAGATTCTAATCAAACTTTTGATGATGATGATTTTGCAAATGAATAATTCTTAACTGATCTAAATAAGGTTAATAATAAACAACATAACCGCGTTCAAGTTAATGAAGAAGTGACTGTTATTATTAATTTCGGTTCTAGTAGCCAACTGCGCGAGATTAGGATAGGGGCCACCCTTGACGAGCAGGAGTGCGCACAACTCGAGGAATTGCTAAAAGAGTTTGTGTATATATTCGCATGGTCCTACGACGACATGCTCGGTGTTGATCCCGAAATAGCTCAGCACGAGATCCCCACTCTCCCAGATGCCAGGCCAGTTAAACAAAAATTGAGGAAACTCCGCACCGAATGGTCGCTCAAGGTCAAAGAAGATGTGATCAAACAGTTAAACGTGGGTTTCATTCGAGTGATCGAATATCCCACGTGGTTGGCCAACATTGTACCTGTACCGAAATCAAGAGGAAAGGTTCGAATGTGTGTGGATTATCGAGATTTGAATAAAGCCTCTCCGAAGGATGACTATCCGCTACCCAACATCGACATGATCGTTGTTAACACAGCCAGTCATGCTCTCAAGTCATTCGTCGACTGGTTTACCGGATACAACCAGATCAAGATGCACCCCGATCATCAAGAGAAAACCTCATTCATCACCCCATGGGGAACCTTTTGTTACACCGTCATGCCATTCGGCCTCAAGAATGCTGGGGCTACCTACCAAAGGGCCACCACAACCATCCTGTATGATTTAATTCACAAAGAGGTCGAGGTCTATGTGGATGATATGAGTATCAAGTCCAAAACCAGAGAAGGTCATGTTCTCTCTCTCCGAAAGTTCTTCGAACGACTGCGACAGTATCAGATGCGACTTAATCCGTAAAATGCGTCTTCGGCGTTACAAAGGGAAAACTCTTAGGATTCATGGTCAGTAAGAGGGGGATAGAAGCAGATCCCGCCAAACTGAAAGCCATACTTGAGATGAAACCTCCCCGAACAGAGAAAGAAGTCCGAGGTTTCCTTGGAAAGTTATAATATATCAGCCGGTTCATCAGCCAGTTAACCTCCATCTGTGAACCAATCTTCAAGCTCCTCCGAAAAGATTCCACTAAGGTTTGGAACGAGGCCTTCCAAGAGGCTTTTGATCGAATCAAACAGTACCTAACCCAACCTCCAGTTCTCATGCCACCACAGCCTGGTCTCCCTTTGATCTTATACCTAACCATAATCGACACGACAGCTGGGGGTTTGCTAGACCAATACCTTGAGGACTCCCGCAAAGAAAGAGCCGTCTATTATGCTAGTCACAAATTGGCCGGGTACGAGGTCAACTACACTGCTTTGGAAAAAACATGCGTCGCGCTTGTTTGGGTCACCCAAAAGTTGCGGCACTACATGCTCGTCTTCCTCATCAAACTTATATCCCGAATGGATCCCATCAAATACCTGCTCAAAAAACCCGCTTTGTCCAGCTGAATGGCCCAATGGTTAATGCTCCTAACCGAGTTCGATATTGTGTACGTCACGCAGAAAGCCTTTAAAGGAAGAGCCATCTTCGACTTCATCGCTGACTACCCTGCGGAAGAAGCAGATGTTTGGATTTCTGAATTCCCAGATGAAAATGTCCTCTGCACCACTCAAGACTGCCGCCGATGGAACATGTTCTTCGATGGAGCTGCCAATAAAAAAGGATATGGCATTGGGATACTTCTGGTCTCCCCAGATGACTCTCATACTCCCATGGCCATAAAATTGGATTTCCCTTGCACCAACAACATGACGGAATACGAGGCATGCTCCGTGGGCCTCAAAGTTGCGCTCGAAAAGGGTATTCAACACCTTGATGTCTACGGGGATTCTGCCCTTATCATCGGTCAAGTGCTCAGAAAATGGAAAGTCAAGGACGAAAAGCTTCGCCCCTTTCATGCCCAATTAGAAGAGTTAGCCTCCCAATTTCAAGATATCACCTTCCATTAACTACCCCGAGCAAGGAATAACCTAGCCGATGCTCTCGCTACTTTGGCCTCTATGATCGACATGCCCGAGGGAATAACAATGACCCCCTTCCTAGTTCAAAAGCAAGACAAACCTACTCATTGCAACCACATTGAGCTTGCCACCCCAGAAGACCCTGAACTAACCAATTACTGGTACTATGATATTTGGTGCCTCCTCAGGTATGGTAGGTATCCCGAGGGTTCCAACAAGAACGATCGATCTACCCTTCGAAGGCTGGCCGCTCAATACATCATATGTCATAAAGCACTACTCAAGAGGAATTTCGATGGAACTCATTTGCATTGTATCGCAGGGGCTAACATTGAAAGGATAATGCAAAAAATCCACAACGGGATATGCGGGCCCCATATGAACGGTCATATGCTTGCCAAGAAGACCATCCGATAGGGCTACTATTGGACCACCATGGCCCAGGATTGCACCACCTATGCTCAGAGATGCCCTAAATGCCAACAGTTCTCCAACCTCCAACACCTACCTCCACGGGAGTTATACAACATGACTTCTCCCTGGCCATTCTCCACCTGGGGTATCGACATCATAGGGAGGGTTACACCAAGCGTCAAATGGGCATGATTTCATCCTGATCGCCATCGATTACTTCACCAAATAGGTCGAAGATGAGTCATACACAGTATTAAATGCCAAGAAGGTAGCCAAATTCATGAAGAAGAATATCATCTGCCGATATGGGGTCCCGCACGAGCTAGTGTCAG